>CM075650.1:47783705-49033705 GCA_037953625.1 Crotalaria pallida | reverse complement strand
GTCCAGAAGGCTCAAACTAATAGATTAGTGTGGAACTAATCTATTAGTTCTACTGGTTCCAGAATGAAAACAACAACGACTAATCTATTAGTTGAGGACTAATAGATTAGTTCGACCTGTTGCAAAAACATATCGGATTGCAGCAGGAACACAACCAAGTCAAAGATCAAGTTAACTAGCCTAGGGTTCAATTGATGCAGCAATAACAGAATAAAGGAAAGCAATAAAAGAGATGGACACAAGGAATTTTATACTGGTTCACTCTCAAACCTTGAGAGCTACATCCAGTCCTCCCTAAACCTTAGGGAACCTTTACTAACAATCAATTAAATTGGATACACACAGGATTAATTAGTGAACCTCACTCAATCTAATCCTAACCCTTTCAAGAGTGTACCAAACTCTTCAAATCTTACCCCAATTTCAATTGATCCACTGTTGAAGAACCTCTTTAACAGATTGAAGAACCTCTTCAATCTTCCACAAAGGGAGCTTCTTGAAACCTTCAAGAACACCTTCTCCCTTTAGCAATAGAGCCTCTTGAAACTTTCAAGAGCTCCTTCACCAAGCTTTAATGGCAGCAATAACAAAAAGAAGAAATAGCTCCAATATACACTCAATTAATAGGATATGAAAATATGAAATCTAATTGAGTTATGAAATGAGACTTGAGAGAGGGATTGATTGGAGTTGCTTGGGTGATTAATGAAGAATCACGAGAGCTAATTTATAGAGCTCCATGGCTGCCATAGTGAGAAGGAGCGTGCAAGACCAGAGAATCCGGAAGTGCTCCTTCAACAGCTCTATTTGAGTGTTGTCCAACTAATAGTGCAGCACTCGAACTAATAGATTAGTTCACAACTAATCTATTAGTTGCTTCAGTTTCAGCAACTTTGGCTTTTCTATTTTCTTTTGTTTTAAACCTTTATTTTTACCAATCCCTTTCGAGTCTTTTTCAAGTATTTAACTCAACTAATTTGCATATTAACTATACCATACTAATTAATATTAAATACCTAAATCTACCACCAGCACTCATAAAACATAAAAGAATAAAATGAATTACAAGAGAATGAGTAGACTTTTGGTTGTTGTTGTTTGTAAAAAAATCTTCAAGGTAATTGACTTCATCAAAACAACTTGTTGATTTATTTGTCTTCATCAAAACCATTTCGATTCTACAATCTCCCACTTTTTGATGATAACAAATCCTTGATAATATAATCCTTGTTATTTTGCACAAACTCCACCTAACTTTATGCATCATTAAAAACCTACACAACATAAAAAACAACACCATTTCTCCCCCTTTTGGCATGATAAAAATGGAGCCTAAATTAAGAGCAATATGCCAAAGGAAGAACATAATAATACTTTTTGGATTATGAGCATTGATAGAACGTGTTGATTTATATCCCAATTTCTCAAAAAAAAACTTTTCTCCCCCTAAAACAAATATACTTTTCAATAGGCAATTTAGATTAAAAATCATTTTAGCACATTGCCCTTCAAAAGTACTTGAATAAAAATTAAGTTTTGCTTGGGGGTACCCAAATTGTTTTAGGTCTATCGGGATTTTCTCCTTTCACAATCCAAATATAAGAACCATTAGGCACACCATGAGATTTTATTCTACAAATATTTGAGGTGTGTCCATAAATGCCACAATAAAAGCAAGTTGGCCTTTTAGAGAAATTTATATTTGAAAATGAACCAACTTTTCTAAATTTATTTTTCTTGGCATTCATGTACCCTAAGCCGGTTTTATTTGTATTGTCCCTTTGATTTTCAAGAAATTGATTTAATCTTTGATCACCTATTGATAAAGTTGCAATAGTGTTTTTCAAATTTGTAACTTCATGTTCATGACTTTTGCAACTTTCACAAGGAGAGATTTCTTGAATTTTCAAAGAATCAATACTTTGTTGTAGTGCTTCATTTTTACTATTAAGCTCATCAATGCATTTTTCTAAATTCAAGACTTGCTCTTTATATTTAAAAATAGCTATTTTTCTTTCAACATTTAATTTAGAAAGTTTCTTGAATTCATTATGCATTTCAACATAAGCACTATACAATTCTTCATAATCAAGAGACTCGGATTCGGAATCGGAATTTACCTCGGTTCCTTGCTTACTTGAAGTGAAACTTGGTGATGCGCCTTCATTAAATCTACTCACCAAGGAAAAATTGGCTTATTCCTCATCACTTGAACTACTTGAGCTTGTCTCTTTGTTTTCATTTGGTGCATCCCACACATTGTAGGCTCTTTTGCCCTTTTTCTTTTCATCTTTTATTTTTCTTAATATAATCTGGGCATTGAGGTCTTATGTGTCCTTTCTTACCACATTCATGACATTTTCTTTTATCTTTTGAAGAACTATTTATATGGTAAGAGTCCTTTGATTCCTTTATTCTTTTTAAGTCACCTTTATTTTTAAAGCATTTTCTAAACCTCTTGGCTAGTTTTTGAAAAGTTTCATCATCAATACTAGATTCGGAGTCATCACTAGTGCTAGAAGAATCTTCACATACCTTATGTGATTTGGAGGTGGCCTTTAAAGTGATTCCCTTCTTTTTCTTATCCGACTCCTCATGTAAAGTTAGACATACTAACTCTATCTCATACTCTTGTAGCTTTCCAAATAATGTTGCTATGTCCATGTTGTCCAAATCTTTTGACTCCATGATGGCAGTAACCTTTGGTAGTCATTCCCTACTAAGACATCTCAACACTTTGTTAATAATTTCAGAATTCATAAATGTTTTACCAAGAGCAATCAAATGATTAATGATATGTGTAAAACGTTTTTGCATATCATTAATAGATTCGTTAGGAAGCATACGAAATAATTCATATTCGTGCATTAAAGCATTTGATCTTGCACGTCTAACTTCGCTTGTTCCGTCATGGGTAATTTGAAGGATGTCCCACATTTTTTTAGATTTTTTACATTAGGACACTCAAAAAAATTCATCATAAGACAAGGCGGAAGTGATGATATTTTTAGCTTTTAAATCGTAAGACACTTTCTTTTTATCATCATCCTTCCAACTTGCCATTGGGATTTCTACAACATCCTCACCTTCTATTCTTGTAGGAACATAGGGACCATTTTCAATAGCATCCCAAATATCAATATCAATTTCTTCAATAAAAAAATTTTATTCTAGCTTTCCAATAAGCATATCCTTCACCATTAAATAGTGGAGGACAGTTTATTGAAGAGCCTTCACCTCGAAAAGGATTGTTAGAGAAAATGGTTTCCTTAGGATCTTTTTGAAAAAGTTTTTACACTCGATCTTTCGATCAAGCTCTGATACCACTTGTTTAAAACCAACAAGCGGCCTAACAATTTACTAGAGGGGGGAGAATAGTAAATGGAAGCAACAATACTAATTTTTCGGATATAATTGATAATAATACAAATATACACTTGTTGATTAAAAAGAAAAACTGTTTCTGTCCAGAAGGCTCAATGTAACAGCCTAAACTTTGATTTAAATGGAATTATTAATTAAAAACCTTAGAAAAATTGGAAAAGTGACTTAATGAATTTTGGTAGATAGGTGAGTAGTGATTATAAGTCCTAGGGGTTGTATAGAAGGCAGTTGTGGCTTTGGTCAAAGTCAAATAAGCGGAATCGGTAGTTAAATCGGCGTTTTAGATATTAGAAATCGACCGAAAAGAGAAAATTATAAATTTATTATAGGATGCTAAGAAAATAAATTCCACCGTTGGATGTGAATTTTATGGGGTGTAGAAGCTTGTCTAAAAATTTGGACTCGATCCGACGGTTGACGAAAAAGTTACGGCGAATCGAAGGTTGAAAACCCTGATTTTCGCCCAGGCGCACGAGCCATGCGCCCATAGTGCACCAAATCAATGAAAAATACGCCCAGGCGAGGCACCATTTCGCCCAGGCGAGTCGCGGCACGCACCAGCTGCACCAGAAATCCTTGTTGGCACGCCGAAACCCCTACTGACCGTGTAAGCCATGCACCAGCTTGGTGCTGGTGCTGATCGCGCGCCCAGGCGAGCCTGGCATGCGCCCAGGCGCGTGGCGCACACCAGATCAGATCTGGTGCGTTGATTTCCAACTTGGTGGCTAAGTTTTTGATTTCAGCCACACGATTCTTCAGCAGCATGGCAAGGGAAACAAGTCACTTAAAGCCCTTCATTCCTTCATGTTTCAAGACCAAATCAACTCATCACCTCATCAACCTCTCTCAAGCTCCAAGAGCAACTCCATCACACTCCCATCACCAAACCACCATAAACACTTGATCTTGGGCACCTCAACCCAAAATCAACCAAAACCCATCAAGTTGCACCATGGATTTTGGCTAAAGCTTCATTCCTCTTCCTCCTTGGATCACACGATTTGCTCCCTCCTCCATTCTCCTTGGCTTTTCAATTTTTCCACCATTGATTGGGTAAGTAGCTTCATGCCATGAGTTATTTTCCTTTCCATTTCAACTTTCCTTGACCCATAGAAATTGAGCTCTAAAACCCTAGGATTCTTGCACTTTTTGCTATATAGGGATTGTGTTTCATGCCTTCCAACTCAAACCAAGGCAAGGAAAAGGATCATTCTTCTTGTGCTCTATCAAATAGGGTTGTGTACCAACATTTCATCATTTCCTTATTGAGGTGGCAAGCTAGGCTTAGGAAGTTCAAATTCCCAAGATTTTGAGCTAGGGCTCACTAAGGTTCTATTTACTCTTTGCTGATTTAAGGTAAGGAGTGGGTTATAGTGAGTATTACCTTACTCTGGGGTTTAGTTTACAATATGCATATAATGGGTACTAAGGTTTTTGTGTTAGTTTAGGTTGATATAATATAGAATAATTGCTAGAATAGAATTTATGGCTTAGGGAATTTATTTTGATGTTGATATATTGCATTTTGTGATTTGGTGATGTTGATGAATTAAATGCTTATATTGTTTAATAACTTGAGTTGTGATATTAAGTTGAATTGTGCTAATTAAGTTATAAAATATATTCGTGATCATTGGATAGTGGAAATGTGTAATGTGGTGGTTAATTTTGAGTAATGGAAACTTGCTAAAGAATTGATAATGGTAAAGGAACTAAATGAATTATACCCAGGCTCAGCCAGGGGAGAATGAAATAAACCCGGGCGCAGTAAGTCGTGATCGCATAAAGATGCGAACGCAGTAGGTCGTGACCAGGGACAGAATGAAATATACCCGGGCGCAGTAAGTCGTGATCGCGTAAAGATGCGAACGCAGTAGGTCGTGACCAGGGACAGAATAAAATATACCCGGGCGCAGTAAGTCGTGATCGCGTAAAGATGCGAACGCAGTAGGTCGTTACCAGGGACAGAATGAAATATACCCGGGCGCAGTAAGTCGTGATCGCGTAAAGATGCGAACGCAGTAGGTCGTTACCAGGGACAGAATGAAATATACCCGGGCGCAGTAAGTCGTGATCGCGTAAATATGCGAACGCAGTAGGTCGTGACCAGGGACAGAATGAAATATACCCGGACGCAGTAAGTCGTGATCGCGTAAGGATGCGAACGCAGTAGGTCATGACCAGGGGATTGAGAAACATACCCGGGCGCAGTAAGTCGTGAGTGCACGGGAGTGCAGACGCAGTAGGTCGCCACCAGGGACAGATTGAAGAGAATATGAAAACAACTAATATATTTATGGAACAAAAGACTTATGAAAATGTTGAATAAAATCGATTTGAGAAACTAATGAATACTTGAAATTGAATTGTGATGAATTGACTCTTATTTATGATATTGTGATTGAATTGTTATATGTGTATGGCTTAGTGTTGCATTATGTCTTATCTGGAAACTGCCTCCCCATTTTATGTGTAATACTCACTCCTTACTATCTCCACAGGTACTGAGGAAGAGTTTGCACAAGATCAGGCCGAGCAGGAGTACTCTCCCTCACAGGGAGAGTAGGTCACTTATTATTATGTAGGACATGGAAATGTCCTGGGCCCGATGATGTGAATCATTTTTGTTGTATATAAATGTAAATAGCTTTTTGGGGGCCCAGGACGACTCCTTTTGGGAAAGGGGTCTATTTTGGGGAAAAATTGTTTTCCTAACTTGTTTATATTCCGCTAACTCTGATGACTAGATTCTGATGTTTTAAACTTGTTTCTGATGCGTGCACGAAGATGCACTAGCTGATATATATATATATATATATATATATATATATATATATATATATGTGAATAGCCCTGCTGGCTAAAAGGGTAAAAAAACTTAGGTGTTACATTTTGTGGTATCAGAGCAGTTTCCCTCGGCCTTTGGAGTTATGAGCTACTCCAGTGATTACTCACCGAGCGAGTAATCGATAATTATAGTGTAGAGTCTAGAGTCTATTGATAGGATGTTTATACTATTAATTATGCTATTAAGCATTAACTGTCGGCCTTGTGCATGACTAAACAGAATGGCTGGTAGACGGATCGATAATGATGGGATCCGAGCTATTTTGGAGCAGATGGCTAAGATGCAACAGGATCAGGGGAATAACATCGCAGCAGCAGCTGCAGCAGCAGCAACAGCAACAGCGGCTGCAATGATTCCTCAACCCCCGGCTCCAGTGGCTATCGATTGGTTGGCGCGGTTCAGAAAGAACGATCCGCAGAAGTTCGAAGGTGGTTTCAATCCCGATGGGGCACAGCTATGGTTGCAAGAGATCGAGAAGATTCTTAATACTATGGCACCGTCGGAGGAACAGAAGGTTCTGCTAGCATAGTATATGTTGACTAGTGAAGCGGAACATTGGTGGCAGCAAATGCGGAGGGGTTTGGAGGCTAACAATCAGGCGATTACATGGGACTTGTTCAAGAATCGTTTTCTGGGCAAGTACTTTCCTGAAGATGTTCGGAGAGAGAAGGAGATAACTTTTCTGCAGCTCGTGCAAGGAAACATGAGCGTCGGGGAATATGCTGCTAGGTTTGAGGACTTGATCCGGTATGCTGGAAGTTACAGGGATGCAGATGAACGGACCAAGTGCATCAAGTTCGAGACCGGACTTCGTTCTGAGATCAAAATGGCTTTTGAATATCAGAACATCTCCAACCTGTCTCAGTTGATCAACATGACAAGCACTTATGAGAAGAGCAGGAAGCAGCGTGCAGCTGAGAAGGGCAGCAAAAATGTTCAGAAAACTGGAGGTCCTATCAGGGGAAAGAGTTCGATGCAGTGACTAGGTCCTTACTCCCAGCCTAGATCAGGCCCAGTAGTGAGTACCTATGGTCCTATTCCGACTTATCCACATTGTGGTAGACAGCATAAGGGAACTTGCTAGAGATTGGATCCAAGTAAGGGGGGACCAACCTGCTACAGGTGTGGTCAGCCAGGTCATATTATGACAAATTGTCCAAACATTGCAGTTAAGAAGGAGGTGAATGTGGCTAAGGTTCAGAAAGCTGGTGATAACAGGGTGACTCGAAAGGGCAAGGTGTATACTCTGGACGGCGAGGAGGTTACTGATGCTGATGAACTGATTAGAGGTATCGGTTATGTTAATAGTATTCCTTGTGGTATTCTCCTTGATTGCGGAGCTACTCATTCATTTATTTCTTCTGATTGCATGAAGAAGTTAGGGTTGTCTGCAGTAGAAATGCCTTATAAATTATCTGTCTCTACTCCTACAAATTCTTCTGTAGTCACATCAACTATTTGTTTGGATTGCCCACTTCGAGTATTGGAGCGGGAATTCAAAGTGAATCTGATCTATTTACCTCTAACTAAGCTTGACATCATCCTGGGCATGGATTGGATGTCTCGGCACCATGTTCTGATTGACTGTCATCAGAAATCAATTACTATCAGTGATCTTTCTTTATCTGCTCTGGAAATGAATGAGGAGGCAGAGATCAGTCAGATTCCGATAGTCTGCGAGTTTCCAGAAGTCTTTCCTTCAGAGATTCCTGGATTACCGCCGAACAGAGAAGTGGAGTTTGGTATTGATCTGATGCCTGGTGCAGGTCCTATTTCTATAGCCCCGTACCGGATGGCACCTCCAGAGTTAGAAGAGTTGAAAAAGTAGATAGAGGAGCTTTTGGCTAAGGGTTTGATTAGGCCAAGCGTGTCACCTTGGGGAGCTCCGATTCTTTTTGTTAAAAAGAAGGACGGAAGTCTCCGAATGTGCATCGACTATAGACAATTGAATGCGGTGACGGTGAAAAACAAGTATCCTCTCCCTCGCATCGACGATTTGTTGGACCAATTGCGAGGAGCATCTGTATTTTCTAAGATTGACCTTCGATCGGGATACCATCAAATCCGTATCCGACAGGAGGACATTCCTAAAACGGCGTTTAGGTCGAGATATGGACATTTTGAATATGTGGTTATGTCCTTTGATCTCACTAATGCTCCGGCCATCTTCATGGATTATATGAACAGAATATTCAGGCCGTACTTGGATTCTTTCGTCATAGTCTTCATTGACGACATTCTAATCTATTCTAAAAGTCCAAGTGAGCATGCTGAGCATCTGAGAATAGTGCTACAAATTCTCAAATCCAAACAGCTTTATGCAAAGCTTTCTAAATGTAGTTTCTGGTTGAATGAAGTGCAGTTTCTGGGTCATGTTATTTCTGAGAAGGGTGTTGCTGTCGATCCTTCTAAGGTGGAAGCGGTACTTAAGTGGGAGAGACCTAAGTCCATCACTGAGATCAGAAGCTTTCTTGGTATGGCTGGGTATTATCGGAGATTTATTGAGGGATTCTCTAAGTTGGCTCTTCCTTTGACGACTCTTACACGGAAAGGTGTTCCGTTTGAGTGGTCCCCGGAATGTGAAGGTAGTTTCCAAGAGTTGAAGAGGCGGCTGACTAGTTCCCCAGTGTTGATTTTGCCGGACCCGACTCAATCCTTCGTGGTATATTGTGATGCTTCTAAACAAGGGTTGGGTTGTGTGTTGATGCAGCAAGGGCAAGTCATAGCTTATGCATCCAGACAATTGAGGCAACATGAACAGAACTATCCCACTCATGATCTTGAGTTGGCGGCAGTGGTTTTTGCTTTGAAAATATGGAGGCATTATCTATATGGTTCAAAGTTCGAAGTCTTTAGCGATCATAAAAGTCTTCGCTATCTCTTCGATCAAAAAGAGTTAAATATGAGACAGAGGAGGTGGATGGAATTTCTGAAAGACTATGACTTCGATCTTCAGTATCATCCGGGCAAGGCCAATGTAGTGGCTGATGCATTAAGTCGTAAGACTTTGCATGTCAGCAATCTAATGGTGAAAGAGATGGAATTGATTCAAGAATTTAGTGACCTCAACTTGAACATGCAGGTGAAAGAGAAGAGCATCGTTCTTGAAATGTTGCGGGTTACTAATGACTTGATGGGTCTTACTAAAGAAAGGCAAGCCGATGATGTAGAGCTGCAAAAGTTGTTAGAAGAGGCATCGGGCAATGAAGAGCCCGACTTTGTGAAAGGTTCTGATGGCATCATCCGATTTAGGGGTCGGATATGTGTTCCTATGGATTTCGAAGTTAGAAGAGATATCCTGTGGGAAGCACATCGAACCAAGATGAATTTTCATCCTGGTGCAACAAAGATGTACCAAGATCTAAAAAGGATTTATTGGTGGCCGAAGTTGAAAACTGATGTGGCCGATCACGTGTCTCATTGCTTAACTTGTCAGAAAGTTAAGATTGAGTATCAAAAGCCTGGTGGTCCTTTGCGATCACTTGATATCCCGGAGTGGAAATGGGACAGTATAGCTATGGACTTTGTGACGGGTTTACCAAGGACTGCTGGAGGATGTGATTTAGTTTGGGTGGTTGTGGACCGTCTTACAAAGTGTGCTCATTTCATTCCTACCCATAAGAAGTATACTCTTGAGAAGTTGACTCAGTTGTACATCAGGGACATAGTGAAGTTGCATGGTGTTCCTACTAGTATTGTATCCGATCGCGATCCGAGATTTCTGTCTAGATTTTGGCAGAGTCTTCAATAGGCATTGGGTACTAAGCTAAAGTTCGGTACAGCTTATCATCCGCAGACAGACGGGCAATCTGAGTGTACAATCCAGACACTTGAAGATTTGTTGAGGGCATGTGTACTGGAACAAGCCGGTAGTTGGGAGCAGCTACTACCTTTGATGGAGTTTACTTACAACAACAGTTTTCACTCCAGTATCGGTATGGCACCATTCGAGGCTCTCTACGGAAGAAAATGTAGAACGCCTTTGTGTTGGTTCCAGATAGGTGAAAATATGTTGACAGGTCCTGACATTGTGAAAGAAACAACGGAGAAGGTCACAATGATCAAGAACAAAATGAAAACTTCACAGGATCGCCAAAAGAGTTATGCAGATAGGCGAAGGAGACCTTTGGAGTTCGATGTTGGGAATCATGTATTCCTAAGAGTGTCTCCGATCACAGGAATTGGTAGGGCAATCAAATCCAGGAACTTAACTCCTCAGTTTGTTGGGCCTTATGAGATTCTGGAGAAGGTTGGCCCAATGGCGTACAGGATTGCATTACCCCCTCATTTGGCAAGGCTTCATGACGTGTTTCATGTTTCACAACTAAGGAAATACGTCCATGATCCTTCGCATGTGGTTACCTTAGATGATTTACCTTTGAAAGAGAATTTGACTTTCGAAGTCCTGCCAGTTAGAATTGAAGACAGGCAGGTGAAGCAACTCAGAGGCAAGGAAATCTCTTTGGTGAAAGTGATTTGGATCAGGAACAATGTGGAAGAGGCTACATGGGAACTGGAGGATAAGATCAGGCAGTCTCATCCACAATTGTTCGACGAATTTCGAGGACGAAATTCAGGTAAGTGGGAGAGAATTGTAACAGCCTAAACTTTGATTTAAATGGAATTATTAATTAAAAACCTTAGAAAAATTGGAAAAGTGACTTAATAAATTTTGGTAGATAGGTGAGTGGTGATTATAAGTCCTAGGGGTTGTATAGAAGGCAGTTGTGGCTTTGGTCAAAGTCAAATAAGCGGAATCGGTAGTTAAATCGGCGTTTTAGATATTAGAAATCGACCGAAAAGAGAAAATTATAAATTTATTATAGGATGCTAAGAAAATAAATTCCACCGTTGGATGTGAAGTTTATGGGGTGTAGAAGCTTGTCTAAAAATTTGGACTCGATCCGACGGTTGACGAAAAAGTTACGGCGAATCGAAGGTTGAAAACCCTAATTTTCGCCCAGGCGCACGAGCCATGCGCCCAAGCGGGTGCACTATTCATGGTGCACCAAATCAGTGGAAAATACGCCCAGGCGAGGCACCATTTCGCCCAGGCGAGTTGCGGCACGCACCAGCTGCACCAGAAATCCTTGTTGGCGCGCCGAAACCCCTGCTGACCGTGTAAGCCATGCACCAGCTTGGTGCTGGTGCTGATCGCGCGCCCAGGCGAGCCTGGCATGCGCCCAGGCGCGTGGCGCACACCAGATCAGATCTGGTGCGTTGATTTCCAACTTGGTGGCTAAGTTTTTCATTTCAGCCACACGATTCTTCAGCAGCATGGCAAGGGAAACAAGTCACTTAAAGCCCTTCATTCCTTCATGTTTCAAGACCAAATCAACTCATCACCTCATCAACCTCTCTCAAGCTCCAAGAGCAACTCCATCACACTCGCATCACCAAACCACCATAAACACTTGATCTTGGGCACCTCAACCCAAAATCAACCAAAACCCATCAAGTTGCACCATGGATTTTGGCTAAAGCTTCATTCCTCTTCCTCCTTGGATCACACGATTTGCTCCCTCCTCCATTCTCCTTGGCTTTTCCATTTTTCCACCATTGATTGGGTAAGTAGCTTCATGCCATGAGTTATTTTCCTTTCCATTTCAACTTTCCTTGACTCATAGAAATTGAGCTCTAAAACCCTAGGATTCTTGCACTTTTTGCTATATAGGGATTGTGTTTCATGCCTTCCAACTCAAACCAAGGCAAGAAAAAGGATCATTCTTCTTGTGCTCTATCAAATAGGGTTGTGTACCAACATTTCATCATTTCCTTATTGAGGTGGCAAGCTAGGCTTAGGAAGTTCAAATTCCCAAGATTTTGAGCTAGGGCTCACTAAGGTTCTATTTACTCTTTGCTGATTTAAGGTAAGGAGTGGGTTATAGTGAGTATTACCTTACTCTGGGGTTTAGTTTACAATATGCATATAATGGGTACTAAGGTTTTTGTGTTAGTTTAGGTTGATATAATATAGAATAATTGCTAGAATAGAATTTATGGCTTAGGGAATTTATTTTGATGTTGATATATTGCATTTTGTGATTTGGTGATGTTGATGAATTAAATGCTTATATTGTTTAATAACTTGAGTTGTGATATTAAGTTGAATTGTGCTAATTAAGTTATAAAATATATTCGTGATCATTGGATAGTGGAAATATGTAATGTGGTGGTTAATTTTGAGTAATGGAAACTTGCTAAAGAATTGATAATGGTAAAAGAACTAAATGAATTATACCCAGGCTCAGCCAGGGGAGAATGAAATAAACCCGGGCGCAGTAAGTCATGATCGCATAAAGATGCGAACGCAGTAGGTCGTGACCAGGGACAGAATGAAATATACCCGGGCGCAGTAAGTCGTGATCGCGTAAAGATGCGAACGCAGTAGGTCGTGACCAGGGACAGAATGAAATATACCCGGGCGCAGTAAGTCGTGATCGCGTAAAGATGCGAACGCAGTAGGTCGTGACCAGGGACAGAATGAAATATACCCGGACGCAGTAAGTCGTGATCGTGTAAGGATGCGAACGCAGTAGGTCGTGACCAGGGGATTGAGAAACATACCCGGGCGCAGTAAGTCGTGAGTGCACGGGAGTGCAGACGCAGTAGGTCGCCACCAGGGACAGATTGAAGAGAATATGAAAACAACTAATATATTTATGGAACAAAAGACTTATGAAAATGTTGAATAAAATCGATTTGAGAAACTAATGAATACTTGAAATTGACTTGTGATGAATTGACTCTTATTTATGATATTGTGATTGAATTGTTATATGTGTATCCGCTTAGTGTTGCATTATGTCTTATCTGGAAACTGCCTCCCCATTTTATGTGTAATACTCACTCCTTACTATCTCCACAGGTACTGAGGAAGAGTTTGCACAAGATCAGGCCGAGCAGGAGTACTCTCCCTCACAGGGAGAGTAGGTCACTTATTATTATGTAGGACATGGAAATGTCCTGGGCCCGATGATGTGAATCATTTTTGTTGTATATAAATGTAAATAGCTTTTTGGGGGCCCAGGACGACTCCTTTTGGGAAAGGGGTCTATTTTGGGGAAAAACTATTTTCCTAACTTGTTTATATTCCGCTAACTCTGATGACTAGATTCTGATGTTTTAAACTTGTTTCTGATGCGTGCACGAAGATGCACTAGCTGATATATATATATATATATATATATATATATATATATATATATATATATATGTGAATAGCCCTGTTGGCTTTGAACTTTGAAAATATGTTATTTATCAGGTTGCAAGAAAACAGAAATTTTGGAAAAGTCCTAAAAACAAACGAAACTCCGTCCGTTTGACGGGAGATTTTCATATGAATTAAAAATAATAAGAGTTTTTACTAATCAATTTATAAGTTAAAAATAAAATTTTCAAGTTGCTATTTTTATTTAAGGGTATAAAAGGGTAAATAAACTTAGGTGTTACACTCAAACTAATAGATTAGTGTGGAACTAATCTATTAGTTCTATTGGTTCCAGAATGAAAACAACAGCGACTAATCTATTAGTTGAGGACTAATAGATTAGTTCGACCTGTTGCAGAAACAGATTAGATTGCAACAGGAACTCAACCAAGTCAAAGATCAAGTTAACTAGCCTAGGTTACAATTGATGCAGCAATAACAGAATAAAGGAAAGTAATAAAAGAGATTGACACAAGGAATTTTATACTGGCTCATGTTGATGTCTAGCAAGAGTACTAGGTCGACAAGTAATACAGATAGTAAGTGAGTATCGTTCCACTCGGGGATTGCAAATTGTTTCTAATAACTTTTCACCAATTTGTAATTATTAATGCAACTTGTTATTGAATTTTAGAAGGAGAAGGAGAATTTAAATAAAAACAATAAAAAGATTGAGGAGATAAGATGGTTAGAAAGCAATAGAAAAAGGTTAGGAACTTGGTTTCGTTGTATGATTCACTTATTTAACTATGAATTAGGTTTTCCTTCAAATCAAGAACGATTCCTAAATTAGTAACTATCACATCTCTCATGTTTAGTTACCGTTTATTTTTCCGATTATTAATTCTCAATCTCTCAAGTAATTAAATTACCGAATAAATAATTTATTAAGAACATGGAATTAATTAGTTATATAACTAACCAATTAGATCTCTCTTTGTTGAATAGTTATTGGCCTATTCTAAATCCTAATTCTCATTAGTAACTTAGAAAATCCACAACATAAATTGCGCAGGTTTATGTGATAAAAACACAATCAATGCTTGATTTAAAACAGGAAAACACTAAATCATAAATTAAAATAAGTTACACCATACAATTTACACCATGTTCCTAACAAGAGGTTTTAGTTACACATAGAAATAAAGAAAACAGAAGCAAAGAGAAAACCTCATATCATAGACAATACAGGTTAACTCTCCAAGAGACCTTCAATCCTCACACAGATCTCTCTTGTAGTGATGATCTTCAATCTTTGTGCCTTGCCTCCTTGCTCTCAATAGATGTTACTAACCTCTCTCTCTAATCCTAATTGAATTCTATGATCTCAAAACCTACTCAAAACTATTTACAAATCCTCTATTTAAAGAGTAAAACAAATCCTAGAATAAATCTTAATTAAATCTAGTAGATAAGGTCCATGTTTATCTTCTAATTTCTGACCAAGTCTAAGATATGAAGCCAAATTAGATTTCTCTTCTTCTAATTTGTTTAGAATCTGGTCAAATTGGGGCTCCAGCAGGTACGCGCGCCCCAGGCGCACGCGACCTCGCGCCCAGGCGCGCAAACTCTGATGAAACTTCCTTTGTTTTAATCAGCGCGCCTCAGGCGCACCCGTCCTCGCGCCCCAGGCGCGCGGGGTAGGTCCCGACTCCGTTTTGCTCCGTTCTTTTTCCATTTGCAAGATCTTTTCGCCCTCTTTCCAGTTCCATAATTATTTTTTGCATTTCAGCTCCAAAAGTACCTGAAACAATGAACAAACGGATCAAAAAGCTCAAAGGACCCTAAACTACTAAAAATAATTAAAATCTACTAAAAAATCCTAAATTTGCTAGAGAAACAATCCAAATACATAGTAAAAGGGAGTCCAAATAATGCTCAAATCTATATATATTGGACCTAAATCACTCCCCCAAACTTAGCATTTTGCATGTCCCAAGCAAAAGTAAAATAACCTTCTAAACAAAAGGCAACCTCCCTAAATCAATATGAACACACCTAATCTAAGACTTTGAATCATGACTTCGACACATATTTTCACAAGCTATTTACACAATCAAAAACTAGTTAGAGTAACAAACTCAATAAGAACTCAAGGCTAGTGAACACTCTCAACCTCTCCAGTGTATCTCTCAAAAGTGTATCAGGGTCATATTTTCAATTCACTCAAGTTCAACAATGATAATGTGTTACCATAGGCTTGACCATAGACCAAAATCGCCACTGAAATTATTGAATGCATGCACAAATCAAAAGGTCTTATTTTTGGTTGTAATGGAGCCTGGCTAAAGTGTTAGGTGGGATATAAGAAAGAAGGAATAATGAACTAAGGGCTAAAAACGCAAAGCAAAATTCCCCTAGAATCATGAATGAGCACTAAGTATATTACCATGGAATCACAACTCAATTCAAACTTTATTCTTCTTACTTTTCAATTTTTCCTCTACCCTCTTCCTTTTCATTAATTTTCACTTCTTTTCTTTTCTCTTTTATCTTTTCTTGGAAGAGTAGTAGGCACAACACTTTACTTCTTTTTCTTTTCTTTTTTATCACATTCCACTTAATTGCTCATCCAAAATTCCTAAGGTACTCTCAAAGAATTATGCAATTAATGCAGGGTACCGAAGAAAAATTATATAACATTATAAGGCTCAAAGTGGGCAACTAAGGGAAAAGGATCAATGCAACATCTTTGAAAGCCTCAAAAACACATCCTAAATGCCTTAATCATATTCATGCATGCAAACAAAAATCAATCTTGAAATGGTCACAGGTCAAGTTCTAGAACAACAATACCAAAGTGAACACACTCATGAAAGAATAGGGGTCTCAAAATCAGAATAGATCAAATATAACATACCCCATCAATAGGCTCAAAAACTCACAGGGTTAAAGTCAGTTCACTAATCACAAATTCTGAAAGCATTTGTCAAAATAACTAGTTCACAACCATATTTACAGCTCAATCAAACAGAGTCAAAAGTCAATGGGTCTAAGTCCTAAACTCAGTATATACATGCATCATTAGAGAAAAAGTCCTAAGGTTAGAAAAATTAATTACTCTCACTAAGGACACAAACCAATACAAAAAAAATATGGGAGAGAATTTCAGATCTGAAAATTTTTATTTTGTATATCCCCCAAACTTAGATTTTGGCTTGTCCTCAAACAAACTAATCTAGCCTAAAACTACAAAATAAAAATGCAAAACTACCTAAGAAAGGTGGACAATATTTTTCGTGAGATATAGGGGCTGGGTGCAATATAAAAAAAATAAGGCTATTGGGGTCCAAATCCTCAAAATGCAAATCTAAATCTAAAAAAAAATCTATCCCTAAAAAATAGAAAATAAAAAAAACGAAAATAATAAAAAAAAACCTATGCTAAAAATAATCCTAAAAAGATAAATATAATCCTAAAAAGATAAAAACAAAATCCTAAAAAGATATAAAACTAATCTAGTCCGAAAAGATAAGAATAAAAAATATCTATTGCTAAAAAAAATAAGATAAACATAAAAAAAACTTCCTAGAGATAAAGATAAATCTAATCCTAAGAGATAAGATGGTAGAATCAGAATTTGACCCCAAAACTGAACTTTTGCACCCCTTAGACCTGTAGCTTCGGGTTTTTTTTTTAACAACAACTACCTAAGAATTGAAACCTACACTATTGCTTATGTACAAAAAAATCCACCAGGATCCCAAATTCTATGGGTCAAATCCCATGTGATGCAACAATAATGAGTTATGCCCACATCCCATGGGGAAGACCTTGGGTGATGATGGTGGATTAAGGAATTTTCAAAGTAGAGTTCAAACCCACCAGGGTTAAAAGGTATATTCCTTAATCCATACATCATCCCAACAAAATTTTCTTTTCTTCCATCATCCATCATGAAGTTGTTAACTCCATTAGTCAGGAAGATTACTTTCTCATGCTTCCCATTGCCTAATAATGACTCAGATTGCTCTAGATATTTTCATAAAAGTACTTAGGCTGAATATAATAGAAAATTTTTGAATCAACCAAGCATGAACTAGATTGAATAAAATTCTTTATAACAACAAATTCCTCATGCAAGGGTGGTTCAATTTTTTCTACAATTTTCAAACCTTCTATTGTTATATTTCGATCCTCTTCCTCAAACCTATCATGCACAATTTCTTTTTCAGATTTTTGCTCCTTCAAAGGGATTTGATCATTGGTCACATCCATCACCACAACTTCCTCCTTTTTTTTAGGAGAGTCAAAAATTGTTGATAATGCTTGTGACTCCTCAGATAAATGTTTTGAAATTTGCTCAAGTGCTATTTTTATGTTCTCAAAACTTTTTTTGTTTTCTTCATTTATAAAATTAATTTCTTGAACATTACTACTAACTTTTTGAGCTAATTTCTCTTGGTTAATTTCCCATGACTCTTTCTCCACAGGGGGAGGAATTGGCTCAACACGAGGGAATCCAAAATTATTTTTGCAATCTTTAGCATAATCCTCAGCGGTTTGAGCCAATTTCTCTAGAGCTATTTCCATTGGGGTTTAACTAGGGGGGGAGGCTCCACATGAGAAAATTGAGAATAGTATCTTTCCTTTTTCATATCATTAATCTGTTGATTCATTATCTCTATATCTATTTCCCATTGGGCCTTCCTAGGAGTTATATTTTGTGCAACATAGTATGGAGGATAAGGATAATATGGAATAAATCTATCACAATCTGAATCACTATTACAACTATAATTATACATGAGAAAGTACAAATTACACAAATAATTACAAAAAGTACCGAAAAGAAATTAGAATCGAATTTTAATCCCCGGCAACGGCGCCAAAAACTTGTTGAAGTCTAGCAAGAGTACTAGGTCGACAAGTAATACAGATAGTACGTGAGTATCGTTTCACTCGGGGATTGCAAATTGTTTCTAATAACTTTTCACCAATTCGTAATTATTAATGCAACTTGTTATTGAATTTTAGAAGGAGAAGGAGAAATTAAATAAAAACAATAAAAAGATTGAGGAGATAAGATGGTTAGAAAGCAATAGAAAAAGGTTAGGAACTTGGTTTCGTTGTATGATTCACTTATTTAACTATGAATTAGGTTTTCCTTCAAATCAAGAACAATTCCTAAATTAGTAACTATCACATCTCTCATGTTTAGTTACCGTTTATTTTTTCGATTATTAATTCCTAATCTCTCAAGTAATTAAATTACCAAATAAATAATTTATTAAGAATATGGAATTAATTAGTTATATAACTAACCAATTAGATCTCTCTGTGTTAAATAGTTATACCGTTGAATTGCATGGCCTATTCTAAATCCTAATTCTCATTAGTAACTTAGAAAATCCACAACATAAATTGCGCAGGTTTATGTGATAAAAACACAATCAACGCTTGATTTAAAACAGGAAAACACTAAATCATAAATTAAAATAAGTAACACCATACAATTTACACCATGTTCCTAACAAGAGGTTTTAGTTAGACATAGAAATAAAGAAAACATAAGCAAAGAGAAAACCTCATATCATAGACAATACAGGTTAACTCTCCAAGAGACCTTCAATCCTCACGCAGATCTCTCTTGTAGTGATGATCTCCAATCTTTGTGCCTAGCCTCCTTGCTCTCAATAGATGTTACTAACCTCTCTCTCTAATCCTAATTGAATTCTATGATCTCAAAACCTACTCAAAACTATGTACAAATCCTCTATTTAAAGAGTAAAACAAATCCTAAAATAAATCTTAATTAAATCTAGTAGATAAGGTCCATGTTTATCTTCTAATTTCTGACCAAGTCTAATATATGAAGCCAAATTAGATTTCTCTTCTTCTAATTTGTTCAGAATCTGGTCAAATTGGGCCTCCAGCAGGTACGCGCGCCCCAGGCGTACGCGACCTCGCGCCTAGGCGCGCAAACTCTGATGAAACTTCCTTTGTTTTAATCAGCGCGCCTCGGGCGCACCCGTCCTCGCGCCCCAGGCGCGCGGGGTAGGTCCCGACTCCGTTTTGCTCCGTTCTTTTTCCATTTGCAAGACCTTTTCGCCCCCTTTCCAGTTCCATAATTATTTTTTGCATTTGAGCTCCAAAAGTACCTGAAATAATGAACAAACGGATCAAAAGCTCAAAGGACCCTAAACTACTAAAAATAATTAAAATCTACTAAAAAATCCTAAATTTGCTAGAGAAACAAGCCAAATACATAGTAAAAGGGAGTCCAAATAATGTTCAAATCTATATATATTGGACCTAAATCAGCTCACTCTCAAACCTTGAGAGCTACATCGAGTCCTCCCTAAACCTTAGGGAGCCTTTACTAACAACAAATTAAATTGGATACACACAAGATTAATTAGTGAACCTCACTCAATCTAATTCTGACCCTTTCAAGTGTGTACCAAGCTCTTGAAATCTTACCCCAATTTCAATTGATCCACTGTTGAAGAACCTCTTCAACAGATTGAAGAACCTCTTCAATCTTCCACAAAGGGAGCTTCTTTAAACCTTCAAGAACACCTTCTCCCTTTAGCAACAGAGCCTCTTGAAACCTTCAAGAGCTCCTTCACCAAGCTTTAATGGCAGCAAGAACAGCAAGAAGTAATAGCTCCAATATACACTCAATTAATAGGATATGAAAATATAAAATCTAATTGAGTATATGAAATAAGACTTGAGAAAGGGATTGATTGGAGTTGCTTGGGTGATTAATGAAGAACCAAGAGAGCCAATTTATAGGAGCGTGCAAGACCAGAGAATCCGGAAATGCTCCTTCAACAGCTCTATTTGAGTGTTGTCCAACTAATACTGCAGCACTCGAACTAATAGATTAGTTCACAACTAATCTATTAGTTGCTTCAGTTTCATCAACTTTGGCTTTTCCATTTTCTTTTGTTTTAAACCTTTATTTTACCAATCCATTTCAAAACTTTTTCAAGTATTTAACTTAACTAATTTGCATATTAACTATACCATACTAATTAGAGATTAAATACCTAAATCTACCACCTACACTCATAAAACATAAAAGAATAAATACAATGAATTACAAGAGAATGAGTAGACTTTTGGTTGTTATTGTTTGTTAATTTATCTTCAAGGCAATTGACTTCATCAAAACAACTTGTTGATTTATTTGTCTTCATCAAAACCATTTTGATTCTACAAAAATTTCTCACAAATAAAGAAAGTCATTTAATGATTCAATTTTCAAGAGAATTATTAGATAACTTTACTATAATATCCTCAGAGTATATTAACTATCACTGATTTCACATATTTCAACTTATTAAATGCAAGGTTAAAGTTGGAAAAAACCAATTAATACACCATCAAAATCCTAATAAAACGAAAAATAATTTGAAACAAGTTAAAAAAAAATAAAATGACAGAAAAAGTGAAACGAAGGAAGTATAAGGAAAGAAGCCTTTACTGTTTTGCCTACCATATATACCATATCAATTAGTTATAATACCAATCATTTAATGTATTCTTAATTGATTATTCAAGTATAGATTATTCAATATAATTTAAAAATTTTTATTCACTATTATAATTTCGATTTAAAACAGTACATTTTGTAAAATTTTACCAATTTTTTTGGGACGAAGATTGTAAAGAATATTGAAAATTGGAATGACGTCTTATAAAAAACAAGGGTGGTTCAGTGCATGGGGCTCCCACCAAGTGGGGTCTAAAGAGGTTAGATATACGGCACACAACCTTACCTTCATAAGCGAAAAAACTGTTCTCAGGATTCAAACGTGTGATTTCTTGACCACTAAAACAACCACCTTACATACCATTAGACCAAGATTAACCCTTTGAATCAGATCTTTTAAATATATTAAAATAAAATTCCCATAAAAATCATATAAATTGGTGTTATAAATTTCACATAATTAAAAAATTATTAAATTGTTAATAAAAAAATTGCCATGAAAATGCAAGAGAGAGAGAGCGTGAAGGAGATGTTGAAACATGGCTATGTCCGGTATGTTCCTCCCAAATCCAGCACATTAATATGCATTTTCAATTCTAACCGGTCATTTTTAACATATATTCGCATCCATTAGATATATATGGTATATATATGGTACAAACTTTTGGACAGCTTCCTTAATTATGTCTATGATTTTGTTTTTTTTTAAGTTGATAGGCTTGTTGGTGACATAAAAAATAGTTATTGAATTTGAAAGAAAAAAATGTTACTAAAAGTAAAACTTTTCGCTACTAAATCAATAAATATATTAATCTTTCCATAAAGGAATTTCTATAATTTTTCCGAATTCCATATATATATATATATATATATATATATGTAGTTATATCATATGCTGTTCTTGAATCACTACAAGAAAAATCTTGATTAGATATGGAATTTTTCATAGCTAATTCATAGTTAATTTGCAGCTAAACTCTTTAGCTATGGAATAAGATATGAATTCGCTATAAAATGCTCCATAGCCAATGAATTCGCTATAAAATGTTCCATAGCCAATACCTCCTAGCTGATTGGCTACATAAAATTTTGATAGCTAATTAATCTATAGCTAATTTAAAAATTTCCATAGCTAATCTACATCTAAATCCATAGCTATATTTTACTGCTAAAATTCATTAATTCCATAGCTAATTAGCCGAAGAAATTTTTCATAGCTATCTCCATAGCTAGATTTTGTAGCTATTCAATAGCTAATACATATCCATTGTATATCTAATCTATAGCTACTGCATCGCTAATCTATAGCTAATTTATGGCTCTAGCAATTCCATAGCTATTTAATAGCTAATACATACACAAATAATTTCACTAATCCACGTATAATATAAAATAGAAAAAACAATAATATAAAGATGAAAAGGAACAACAAAGTATCATAGTTGAATTAATTAATATGAACGTTGTCTAGTAAACAAGTTATCAAAGCTTCTAAAAACCTTCAACCCAACACAAACCAAATTTACTAATTCAAAACAAGTTTCATTGGTTCAATTGAACACAAAACTAAGTGTACTTATTCAAATTAAATTTAAATTCACTAGTTCAATCTATTACTAATAAAGTCAATCTTCATTGTCAGCATGTTCCTCCTCAACTGCTCATTCACTTTCCCCAACATTTCTAGCTTGAGAGTCATGAATGTTAGATAAGATGGGCTTCAAGATGGATATCAATTGTGTTTGCAAAACACTAGTCAATTGTGTCTCAACAAAAGTACTTATCGCTGCATTCACTGCTTCCTTCATGTCTTCTTGAACCTTGTGAGAAGACCCCATAACATTTGCAGATGAAGAAGGTATGGATCCATGAACACCAATATCCAAACTGCAAGTCCCTAAGAATCGTCCCTTCTTGTTAGGACCTGACATTTTTGCCCAAACCTCCTTATCAACCACAAGATGAGAAGAAGTTCTTCTCCATATTTCTCTTGCATTTTAGCATCATATGAATCCTGAAACAACAATTAAAAGTATTTGTTTCCAATCAGTGTTTCAGCACCAAGCATACATAGACTAGCAAGATATATGTCATAAAGAGATTGTTTCATTAAAACAGAAGCATTAATATGCAGAAGCTCAAGAACAAAGCAACCCTGTTTGTATATAACTACTTAAGGACATTGAAATCAATAGATACTGTATCAGGTAATGACAACATCTTTATCCAGAAATTTCATTCACAGGATCAGCAATAAAAAGAGCAGTAATAGCTCAACCTGTAGTGAATATATAATTGTGAATTATGTCATTGATTTACACTAAACATCAATAACATAAAATCTGTTAAAAGACAAATGCATGATTGATAAGATCCACTACAGAATCTTCTCATATTTCCTAATCTTTATTTGCATCAAATGAACTAAAACAAATAGTACAAAGTTCACTTCTTTTTCTTAATGCTCATAATTACTTAATAACTAGCCTATGACATCTAGCAGAAATTGATCAGTATATGAAAACAAGAAATGAAACACTTAAAATAATACTTACGATGAAACACTTTGAGCTCTAAGACACATATTATATTCCCCATCTTTCTTCTTGTGGACATGGGAATAGACATCTCTAAATTTAACCGGATGTTTCAAATTTGCCTCCTGAAATCAACAGAGTAGTAAGCATTATCTTACCATCTCTAAATTGACTTAAAAGAAAGCATGCAATAACTATTCAATCATAGTGTGTCACTGGAATGTAAATTAAATTAAAGATAATGTAGATCATTATCTTACCATCCTTTTCTTATGTTCACCTAAATTTATTGAGCCACCGGTGTGTAACATACAATCAAGCATGAGTGCCCTGTTTCTTTTACTAGATTCAGACTTGTTCTTCCACTTTGGTGTCAACCAAATGTCGACCAGACCATCCCATACTGCCATGATCATCCCTTTGGGGCCATGACCCTTAGTGTCAGCAAGGTTTGTAAAATTTACTTGTTTCAAAGCCCTATCCCTTGCCTTTTTCAAATAAAGTATACAGATTAATAAAGTATACAGATTTGCATCAAGAACCACATCAACTTTAATCAGGATGGAAAAAAAAGCAATTGGACCTCAATGTGCATCCATGGGTGTTCTACTGAAGTATTTTCTATAAAGAGAGAACAGTTCATTTCAGATAATATAATGTAGAGTCCTATTACATTTAAAGCTTGACATTGAGTTTTGTTTGGTTATGTGATGAAGATGAGCACTTTATTAACTGGTTTCACAAGAAATGCATGTTACTCTAATAAAAAACTGAGTTTATAACAAAAGTGAAATTTAAATGACATGGGATATGGGAATCACTTCACCTCTGTTTGACTGCAGGTTTTGGATAATAGTTCGGCAAGTCCATTTGTTCAGTGAGAACCAATTGGATAAATGTACCCAGTTTATGCTAAGCTTTTTATAACTACACAACTAACTGAACAAATAAGATACTCTGTAGTCCGTACTTATCTAATAATCAACTAAGAGTGAGACATTGGGATCCAAATAAAAAAAGATAATATCAAATAACAGTTCTTCAAAATGAATACCTGTGAAATGATTGAATTCAATAAAGATGTTTCCCTTAACATCATTTGTTTATAACCAACAGAGCATTATAGCTAGCATAGTACTTACACGTTTGTTGATGGATTCCCTGTACATTATTGGCAAATACCAAGGACATGCTATAATTATTTGAACTAGCATAAATATCACTTGATTGAACTAGTTCTATTTGGCATCATGGGAATTTGAGCATTGTAAAAAATAAAAACAGATGTAAAGTGGAAGTTAACCTTGGATTTTCTCATTGACAATTGCAACCTCTCCAACATGTTTCTCGTGAATTAAGTAAGCAATATCATAGTGGTGCACTGGTGAGGTGAAGAAGCATAATATTATGAAAAAGATAACTTATCTTGCTTTGAGATAGTTAGACAATGACAGGGAAAGAGATGTTGTTTTCTCAAATAATAGAATCAAGTAGCTATAACAACAAGTCATACATATATGGCTTCATTTATTAGGTGTGGGTTCAAGGAATGGTAATGTATAAACAACAAGTCATGTCACTTTCTTGTTGAAGCATCGGCAATTCAAAGATTTATCCTGCAAACAAAAATGGAAAATGGAAATTATAAATAAATTATCTTAATAAAATTACCTAGAAGCCATTTATTCCATTAAGATATATGCAAGCAACAAGGAATTTGGCATAATTTAGTATACAAGTAGCAAGGAGATATGAAGTATAAGATTAATTAAAGCCTCGTTGCAAGAACTATTCTCAGAGTGCTAGAAGCAAGTTCAATGTAGTAGTGTTGTAAATTAAGAATCAATTTGCTGCTCTACGAGTAAGAAAAGGAAACAATACTCTTTAAAAAAAATTTTCCACTCACGCACCTTGTTATATGGTTCCATTCAAATAATCAAACTACGAGTATCAACAATCTTGTTTTAGCCAAATAATTATAAGTGGTAAAATTCTATCTAACAAATATTACTATATTCATTCCAAGGAAAGGATGGCGGAAGCATCATAATATCCAGGCTAAATAAGCATCGTATATAATAACATTGATATTTAGTAACAAGTAGTATCTGTATAATTAGGTATATAACGCATGGCACCAAAACCCACGCGGCAAAGAATGTAGCACTATGTCTTTATCAATAGGAACAGCTAGCATGCAAAATCACCCAAATCATAGAAGTCACAAATATTAAAAATATGTGATTAAGAGGACAACGATGATGATTCTCTTAATTAAGCTTGCTTCCTTGACAAAACAAAACTAAGAATATGTCATGACCAAGAAACTGAGATAGAGACACGTTGCATTTTTCAATTATGGAAGAACTTCACAAATTGGATCTGGTGTAATAAGAGGTGAGGTACCAATGAGAATATATACCCTCATACATATAGTCTAATGAAAATTGATATATAAATCTTCCAAATCAATCTATAAATAAATTTACAAATTAAAATAAAAAAAAACATATATCAAAAAGTGATATTTTTATTTATTAATGATTACTCAATTAGTAATTTATATCATTTTTTATAGAGCAAATATATTTATAGACTTATACGTAAATCTAATATCATTACTCAAGTCTAATATGTTTAGTTAGATGGGAAAATCTAAGGTTTACATTACATCGGGCAGTTTTTTTTTAATTTTTTTTAATTTAGGTTTATTCAAAATATTTTTTAATATAGATTTCTAATGTAGATTTATTAAAATATGTTAATTTTTTAATGCAGATATACTCAATATAATTATTTTATCTGTGCTAGAAAGCATATAATAAATAAAATTTAAATTTAAATAACAAAAACATGTGCATATTATGAAAACAAAAGACCCAAAACATATTTTTTAATTTACTAATTTTTTTTTTTAAAAAAAGTCACCCGGTATATTGAAACCCAGAGCATAATAGCATCATCTGGTTAAATAATTGATCCCAAAATTAAGAAACCTAATCTTGGGCTGAGGGGCTCAATAGCCTTCACACATAAACTAACCATTTTGAAAAGTTCGTTTGAGTTCCTTATCAAGGATGATTAGATTTATCCAAAGACCATGTATAAATTTTTTTATTTTTTTATTTTGGAAAGGAAGACCATGTATAAAATTAAAAATAGAGTTTGTGGCAAAACAGGCAACCACGTTTAGAAATGAAATTTTTTTTATTAGTGGCGTAGTATTTGTAAGCAAATTAAGGATCTTGAATTCATGATTCTCACACAATTTATTTGCTATAATTAGATATTGTAATGAATGGAAACTTACCCGGATCCATTGCTTGAAGTTCCTCTTGAATTCCTTGATTGTTTGCCCTTATGTTCTTTGATCGCTTTTTGGTTTTCTCTCCTTTGTGCCTTCTCTTTTTTTTTTGGTTTTCCCCGATGATTAGAGAATTTTCTTTCTGTTATTGTAATGTCATAACCCCTTTTAACCGCTCCCTCAACTGATACTTATATATCAGTGTTTCCGAACAATTGTGTCCTTTCGTCCAACGGTGATAATAATTACTTCTCTTTTTAAAGGAAGAGGAGAGGGACTTTTAAATCATAAAAAGACCCAATTGATTCTAAGTGACTTTAATAAGGTTAACCATCATCACATTGAACCTTCTTTAATAAGAATCAATTCTTTAAATTACATGAGCCACCATAGATTATTAAAATAATCTAACAATCTCCCACTTGGCTTAATTGATGACTTGAATATTCAACTAACTATAATTTGTACACTATACGTTGAAACTATTAAGTCATCATCTTTAATTGAATTAAGATGATCGGATCATGGCGGTCGCAAGTCAATCAAAACGACATGATTCCTTCCATGTATCACATAACCAACTCAACCCAAAATAACTTTTATCCTTGATGTCTTTCATAGACACAATTGATCATCACACTAAACAATACAAATATATAACATAATGTGGATAACAAATAATCAAAACAGAAACATAACTTTAATTGAATTCATAAGTCATTACAATACGAGAAATATAACTATAAATATATGTATATATCTTACTTTTATGCTAACAAGGTCTTATCTATGATGCCTATCTCTCTAACATGGCCAATGAATGTTTTGGGCGGCAACTCTTTGGTTAGCGGATCCGCTATCATCATATCAGTACCAATATTGTAACACCCTCACAAATATTTAATTAAATTGATGTTTTATCAAAAATGGTACTTGAAAATTTCTTTTTAAATTAAAATACTTAAGAATATTTTTCCGGAAAAACGGACAGAGTCTCCTCTGTTTATCGGACCTTCCCAAAAATAACATTTATAAACCTGTCAACCAGCACGGTCCAGACAATATTTATAAATAATTTGATTTACTTTCCGTGCCCTGGTAACCAAATAAAACCTCCACAAGGCTCTCATGGATGAAAAATAAATAAAACTAAACAAGACTTATTTATGACAAAATAAAAACAAAGTAAAATAACTCTCTCTTCTAATCTAGTTTACACTCTACTGGGTGGAGTGTACTCCTGCTCGGCCAAATGTAGTGCAGCTCAAACTTTGAACCTGGAAAAATGGTTGTAAGGGTGAGCTTTACACATGAAGTAGAAAGTAGTGTCTAACAAGACATAATGACCTACTAAGTCAAAGACATTTAGCCATATATTGCACATAGTCCAATAAGCATTCCCAATCAATTCAATTATTTTCATTTCCATAATAAAATAGTTCTTTCATGGTTTTAATTTCATTATTTCATACATTTCCAAACTATACAAATTTACATATTTCTTAATCTCATATATAACATCACAATTCTTTCTTTGCACCATTCACTAATCTTTTACCACATGTATTTTTCATATGATTCTCACATATGCCTTTTTCATCAATTCTCTTGATTTCCATAATTTATTTTCTCTTTACATATACCTTGAGTTTCTCATAACATTTGGAAGTTTATTCACGTGGATCCATCATTGCGTACAGTCCCACAACCCGGACAACGTCTTACAGCTGCGCTCTATGGCGTCTTACGCGATCTATGCGTACAGTCCCACAACCCGGAAAACGTCTTACAAGATCTGGATCACACAAGTCTATGCGTACAGTCCCACAACCCGGACAACGTCTTACAAGACATCAAATCAAATCGGTCGATGCGTACAGTCCCACAACCCGGACAACGTCTTACACGACATCAAATCAAATCGGTCGATGCGTACAGTCCCACAACCCGGACAACGTCTTACATGACCTCAAATCGAACCAATCGATGCGTACAGTCCCACAACCCGGACAACGTCTTACACGACTTGACTCACACCAGTCTAAGCGTACAGTCCCACAACCTGGACAACGTCTTACAAGACTGGCTCAACCACTTAATTTGCATTTAATCTTTTGAGACACACTTACATTATTTTCATTTTGCATTCAATTCATGAAACCAAATATTTTTCTTATCCTTTTATAATTCTAGATTCCAACATAAATTAACAAAACACCACATCACCCATTCAAATATAAATCACCATAATCATTCACAAAATAGCACAACTCTATACTTTTTCTAACATACATAACAACTCTATACTTTTTCTCCATATATTTCAGATAGGCATAAATAATGACATTTAGCACTTAGCATACAAAATTTATCACATATATCAATTTAACAACCATTTCATTTAATTTCATTCTTGATCGTCAAGCCTATAATAACTATCTAAATTCCAAACCAAACATATACATATACTCTTAGCAAGTACTATGAGCTAATTAGAAAATACTCCCTAAAGCAAGGTAAAGACCCCCTTACATTAGGGTTCTACCAGAACCTGTTTTCTTTTCATTTGACGATGCCCAGACGTATAGGGACCATTGCCTTCGCGTCTCAATCAACCCAAAGTTATTTAATTTCCCTAATCATAGAACAGAAAGTCAACCAACAAATGACTCTACTCACAAAATTCTATTCGAACATTATGATCAGTCAATCACTTAATGTTTGCTTAAACCTTTATTTACACTTTAACTAATACTGATAACCAATCATTCAGTGTTTCCTAACAAATATCAATTTAAAATTTAAGTACTTAATTAATCTTAACATAAAGAACCAACTTTAAAAATTGTATTAAAACAAACACTTTAGTACTTTACGTACAAGGAGTTTAGAAAAGGAAATCAAAACACAATACTTCAGTATCCTCAAAACTGATAAGTATTACCATATCTTATTTTAATAGATTATTACATCAAGAAATTGTTTGAACGAAATTCATAAACCCAAGTTAAATAGAAATTAAACTTAGAACCATTGCATTCTTAATAAAATAGTACTGTTCCTTATTGAAAACGCCTTAACTTTCAAAACTAATATAATCTTTCAAAACAAACCAAAATCACGTAACTTTGATATTAACTCGTAGAATCAAATGCTAATGTTACTTGACACTATTAATTCCGAATTAAAAGGAAATGTCTCGATTTAAAATAAGTCCAAATTACATTTCTAACGTTCAGGCAATCACACTTCCTTTCAATTCAAAATCAAAGTTAAAGTCTTTAACCCAAATTAACGTATGTCGAACATATATCGAATTCCTATTTAATTGATGTATTGTTAGTTCAGGGACAATTCAGCCCGACTAACCTACAACCCAATTACTTAGGAACCCAACGCATTTAGCAGAAATATTTTTAAAACTAATCATTCGACATAACCATTAACCCGGTATTACAGAAAGTCAAAGCAACTACTGAGTTATTATCAACAACCATATATTAAACTTAATATGAAATCATACTACCATCAAATTTCCAAAACAATAATAAAGTTCCAAAACACAAATTTTCCAAAACCATTTAACACTTTATAATTATCACCAATATTATTAATATTATTATCATTATTATTTTTAAAATACCGCATAAAGTAATTAAAAAGGGATATTAGAGATTTACCCTCAAAGATGGTTGTGGAGGCCGGTTCGGTTAATCCGGTTCATAGCACAACGAGTGGCTGGACACGATACCGATGACGATAACGGCGATACCGGCGTCGGTGGCGAGAACGGTGACGGTGACGGCGTCGGTTCGGTTCTTCGTTCACGAGGGTGATGGCGGTTTGGTTCGGTTCTAGGGCTCCATTAATCTCCAGTTCAAGGCAAAGTCGGTTCGCAATGGAGGACCAACCACCACGGCGGTGGCGGCGAGAACCCATGGGGGAGAGAGACGCGAGATTGAAGGGCCAGCCGAAGGAGGAGGAGGTCGCGATCGCTGTCCCAGTCTCGCCGTCTTCGTCGCTTATTGGGCTGGTTCAGGGAGGTTGCGGCGCGAACCCGAGGAAGAAAGAGACAGAGGTGAGAGAGTGAAGGAGAGAGAGGCGATGGTGAGAGAGTGAACTCGAGGGAGGAGAGAGCTTGGGACTGAGAGAGAAAAACGGTGGTGATGGTGGTTGGCGGCCGGCGGCGGGAGCGGCGGTACAAAGAAGGGAGAGAGAGATGAAGAGAAGTGGAGATAGAGGGAAGAAGAGTTAGGGCCGGCTGGGAGGAGAAAGGAGGGGGTTGTTCGAACCCCTTCCCCTGTTTTATTTTTTTTTATAATTATTATTACATTATCATCATTATTATTATTATTAGTATTATGTACTAATAAACATTTATTTTTATTTTTATTTTTTTTTATTTTTTTTAAACATATACACTAATACACACTTTTATTTATTTATTTATTTATTAATTTTTTTATTCTTTTATTTTAAACTCAAAATACCAATAATCAACTTTAAATACTAGAATAAAAATTATAAGGTAAGAAACTTATAAATATTTCCAATAAAATATTTTCACATGAAATATATCAAAATAAAGTAAAACACATAAAGTATATTTTTGATATAGGATAACTATTTTAAATGAATTTACTTTAGAACATAAAAGAAATGAAATTCATTTTCGTAATTAACATAATGTATTTTTATAAAAATACACAACTAAATAATTGATTTTTAAGAAACATTTATTTAAGTCAATACAACTTATAAATATATTAGGGATTAAAATTAGGGATGTTACATTTCTCCCCCACTTAATAAAATTTCGTCCTCGAAATTTCAGTTATTCCCTGAAGTGAAGGATCATCCCTGGACATTTTGCCTTGATAATCATAAACCATCATCCGTTCTGTCATTCTACTATGGTCATGTCGCTCCCCCGACTATTCATCAACTTCGTCTTTTGAGGTTTTATCTCGGTTCTACGTTCACACGCTCAACTCCTTGGAATTCTTGAGTTCGCCTACCCGGTCGGTTGTGATTCTCTTAATCGCAATACTTCACCAATTTAGAGTACTCCGTTCCATAATGTGAAAGGATTCTATTAAGGAATTATGTCGACAGGGTTTGTAATTTACCACTTCTATATGCCAGTGTATATTCACCATCCTGATTCTTATCACAAGTTCTATGAGCTGAGTGTCAAATTGAAAGTGACGACTTTCAATCGCGTTGCCGCATTCTATTCCAGGATTGTTTCAGCTTCGGTTATTCTATAGCTTCAATCAGTCATGGGAACACTTAGAGGTTAATTCTATCTTAAGGTCAAGGTAAAGATTTAACTCTACCTCTCAACTCGGCGTTACATTAAGAACTTCTTACTTCAGTCCAGATTGATCCCTGATTAACTCTTCGTGGATTCCTTCACTAGCTAACGTAGAATGTTTTGAGATAATAGTGTATCAATTAGTGAGGGTAGGATTTCTAGATATTTGGTTGATGCTCAGTACAATATCATCATCCAATTAGAGGAATAATGGCGGTCCATACGCGCTTGTTACTCCTGTCCCAAGGGATTGGAAGAGATATTAGCTAACGACTTGTGTGGGTTCTCGTCCATTAACAGACTTAGCGTCTTTAAGGCAGGTTAAGGTATTTCAAGTTCTGTTTCCGTTAAACTCTTTTTCTCTTTCATTATCGTCGTTCGGGTGGAACTCAGGCTGGGTCGTTGGATTCTCCCCCACTTAGCATCGACATAAACAGGTAGGCCGATATCAAGGGGAAAGACTAGTAGATACTAAGGGTTGGTTGTCTACCTTTTTGATTAGTCAACAGGATCAAAATTAGGACCAAGCTGACTACATTGTTGGTACTATTAGATAGAGGGCGAATCGTCTAAGGTATGGAGATTTCATGTATCTACATCTCTCCGAGCTCTTGCACTAAGTGGAAAAGTGGTTCGGCATTTCTACCGAGCTAAGTTAGATGAAAACATTTGACGATGTTGTCAAGAGTGGATTTGCCCAGCTAATGGGTGTTTGTGAGTTCTAATAGATTTCTAATAGGAGGAAGTTTAATCTAGTTTTATGGGATTGGAATTTTCTAAGTCGATTGCTCTTATTTAGTTGGGATATTGCAATGATGTCACTTGTCAGTAAACGCAAAGACTGGGGTAGCTAGTCCCAATCTCCCATCTATCAACAGCACCTCATCGCATTCTTTATGATAATATTATCTATTAATAAATGTAAAGGAAAGGAAGGCCAGTCCTGACCTCACTCTTTATTAAAGGACGATACTACCACTGGTTAGGTGTCAAGTGAGGCTCTACAACTTGTCGATGATTTCCTATGGCTTTTACGGTCACCTATACAAGGAAATAGAAATTGCGCACTCCATCAGTGTCATAATGCCACATTGAAAAGGTCAAAGAGATCCGAGTCCTAGGATGGTCGAGCCTGGCGAAGCTTGAATAAAATACTAAAGAAAATGATTTAAGGTTCATAAAGAATTTCTATTGTGTTGTTGTCCTAACCTGTTTACTCATTCTATGTTAGCTAATTAGCACTTCATGTGATACATACCTTCTATTAGTTCCTCCGACTCCTCTTCGGTTGCTTCCTCTGCATTATGATCACTCCTTTCCACCGGGTGTTGCCAGGACAGTTTGCCCTAAAATGTCCCGATTTCCCACCTTGGAAATAAAGGCCATCTCCTACGTTCCAATCCCTACTACTTTTCCCACAATTACTTCTCATGCTCCATTGCCGTTCCCTTCTTGATTTATAGTTCGGTGTGAACAACCCTCAGCCGGATCACCAGGTCGTCCGCAGAAGAAATGCCTTCCTCGCATACTCGAACTCCGACGATCAACACGTTCTCGATTTGTTGAATACAATTCCCTCTAGTTGCGACGATTCCCTCGTCGCCCCCGCGCCTACTAGTCATAAGGTTAAATTCCTGAAGAGGTAAGAACTGGCATACATATATATGTACATATATACTATTAGCCGTTAATTAGATTAAACTTTTTAAGCGTACGTATATAACCCTATACACACTATGGACTTGACTCTAAACTTTGGTCACTCTCTTGGTGAGTGTACCAATGGAGTAACTCACAACTCCAAGGCCGAGGACAACTGCTCTGATACCACAATGTAACACCCTCACAAATATTTAATTAAATTGATGTTTTATCAAAAATGGTACTTGAAAATTTCTTTTTAAATTAAAATACTTAAGAATATTTTTCCGGAAAAACGGACAAAGTCTCCTCTGTTTATCGGACTTTCCCAAAAATAACATTTATAAACCTGTCAACCAGCACGGTCCAAACAATATTTATAAATAATTTGATTTACTTTCCGTGCCCTGGTAACCAAATAAAACCTCCACAAGGCTCTCACGGATGAAAAATAAATAAAACTAAACAAGACTTATTTATGCCAAAATAAAAACAAAGTAAAATAACTCTCTCTTCTAAGCTAGTTTACACTCCACTGGTTGGAGTGTACTCCTGCTCGGCCAAATATAGTGCAACTTAAACTTTGAACCTGGAAAAATGGCTGTAAGGGTGAGCTTTACACATGAAGTAGAAAGTAGTGTCTAACAAGACATAATGACCTACTAAGTCAAAGACATTTAGCCATATATTGCACATAGTCCAATAAGCATTCCCAATCAATTCAATTATTTTCATTTCCATAATAAAATAGTTCTTTCATGGTTTTAATTTCATTATTTCATACATTTCCAAACTATACAAATTTACATATTTCTTAATCTCATATATAACATCACAATTCTTTCTTTCTACCATTCACTAATCTTTTACCACATGTATTTTTCACATGATTCTCACATATGCCTTTTTCATCAATTCTCTTGATTTCCATAATTTCTTTTCTCTTTACATATACCTTGAGTTTCTCATAACATTTGGAAGTTTATTCACGTGGATCCATCATTGCGTACAGTCCCACAACCCGGACAACGTCTTACAGCTGCGCTCTATGGCGTCTTACGCCATCTATGCGTACAGTCCCACAACCTGGACAACGTCTTACAAGATCTGGATCACACAAGTCTATGCGTACAGTCCCACAACCCGGACAGCGTCTTACAAGACATCAAATCAAATCGGTCGATGCGTACAGTCCCACAACCCGGACAACGTCTTACACGACATCAAATCAAATCGGTCGATGCGTACAGTCCCACAACCCGGACAACGTCTTACACGACCTCAAATCGAACCAATCGATGCGTACAGTCCCACAACCCGGACAACGTCTTACACGACTTGACTCACACCAGTCTAAGCGTACAGTCCCACAACCTGGACAACGTCTTACAAGACTGGCTCAACCACTTAATTTGCATTTAATCTTTTGAGACACACTTACATTATTTTCATTTTGCATTCAATTCATGAAACCAAATATTTTTCTTATCCTTTTATAATTCTAGATTCCAACATAAATTAACAAAACACCACATAACCCATTCAAATATAAATCACCATAATCATTCACAAAATAGCACAACTCTATACTTTTTCTAACATACATAACAACTATCATTTATAATCATTTCTAGTTACCAACCAAGTCTCCATATATTTCAGATAGGCATAAATAATGACATTTAGCACTTAGCATACAAAATTTATCACATATATCAATTTAACAACCATTTCATTTAATTTCATTCTTGATCGTCAAGCCTATAATAACTATCTAAATTCCAAACCAAACATATACATATACTCTTAGCAAGTACTATGAGCTAATTAGAAAATACTCCCTAAAACAAGGTAAAGAACCCCTTACCTTAGGGTTCTACCAGAACGTGTTTTCTTTTCATTTGACGATGCCCAGACGTATAGGGACCATTGCCTTCGCGTCTCAATCAACCCAAAGTTATTTAATTTCCCTAATCATAGCACAGAAAGTCAACCAACAAATGACTCTACTCACAAAATTCTATTCGAACATTATGATCAGTCAATCACTTAATGTTTGCTTAAACCTTTATTTACACTTTAACTAATACTGATAACCAATCATTCAGTGTTTCCTAACAAATACCAATTTAAAATTTAAGTACTTAATTAATCTTAACATAAAGAACCAACTTCAAAAATTGTATTAAAACAAACACTTTAGTACTTTACGTACAGGGAGTTTAGAAAAGGAAATCAAAACACAATACTTCAGTATCCTCAAAACTGATAAGTATTACCATATCCTATTTTAATAGATTATTACATCAAGAAATTGTTTGAACGAAATTCATAAACCCAAGTTAAATAGAAATTAAACTTAGAACCATTGCATTCTTAATAAAATAGTACTGTTCCTTATTGAAAACGCCTTAACTTTCAAAACTAATATAATCTTTCAAAACAAACCAAAATCACGTAACTTTGATATTAACTCGTAGAATCAAATGCTAATGTTACTTGACACTATTAATTCCGAATTAAAAGGAAATGTCTCGATTTAAAATAAGTCCAAATTACATTTCTAACGTTCAGGCAATCACACTTCCTTTCAATTCAAAATCAAAGTTAAAGTCTTTAACCCAAATTAACGTATGTCGAACATATATCGAATTCCTATTTAATTGATGTATTGTTAGTTCAGGGACAATTCAGCCCGACTAACCTACAACCCAATTACTTAGGAACCCAACGCATTTAGCAGAAATATTTTTAAAACTAATCATTCGACATAACCATTAACCCGGTATTACAGAAAGTCAAAGCAACTACTGAGTTATTATCAACAACCATATATTAAACTTAATATGAAATCATACTACCATCAAATTTCCAAAACAATAATAAAGTTCCAAAACACAAATTTTCCAAAACCATTTAACACTTTATAATTATCACCAATATTATTAATATTATTATCATTATTATTTTTAAAATACCGCATAAAGTAATTAAAAAGGGATATTAGAGATTTACCCTCAAAGATGGTTGTGGAGGCCGGTTCGGTTAATCCGGTTCATAGCACAACGAGTGGCTGGACACGATACCGATGACGATAATGGCGATACCGGCGTCGGTGGCGAGAACGGTGACGGTGACAGCGTCGGTTCGGTTCTTCGTTCACGAGGGTGATGGCGGTTTGGTTCGGTTCTAGGGCTCCATTAATCTCCAGTTCAAGGCAAAGTCGGTTCGCAATGGAGGACCAACCACCACGGCGGTGGCGGCGAGAACCCATGGGGGAGAGAGACGCGAGATTGAAGGGCCAGCCGAAGGAGGAGGAGGTCGCGATCGCTGTCCTGGTCTCGCCGTCATCGTTGCTGATTGGGCTGGTTCGGGGTGGTTGCGGCGCGAACCCGAGGAAGAAAGAGATAGAGGTGAGAGAGTGAAGGAGAGAGAGGCGATGGTGAGAGAGTGAACTCGAGGGAGGAGAGAGCTTGGGACTGAGAGAGAAAAACGGTGGTGATGGTGGCTGGCGGCCGGCGGCGGGAGCGGCGGTACAAAGGAGGGAGAGAGAGATGAAGAGAAGTGGAGATAGAGGGAAGAAGAGTTAGGGCCGGCTGGGAGGAGAAAGGAGGGGGTTGTTCGAACCCCTTCCCCTGTTTTATTTTTTTTTTTATAATTATTATTACATTATCATCATTATTATTATTATTATTATTATTATTATTATTAGTATTATGTACTAATAAACATTTATTTTTATTTTTATTTATTTTTATTTTTTTTAAACATATACACTAATACACACTTTTATTTATTTATTTATTTTATTATTATTTTTTTTATTCTTTTATTTTAAACTCAAAATACCAATAATCAACTTTAAATACTAGAATAAAAATTATAAGGTAAGAAACTTATAAATATTTCCAATAAAATATTTTCACATGAAATATATCAAAATAAAGTAAAACACATAAAGTATATTTTTGATATAGGATAACTATTTTAAATGAATTTACTTTAGAACATAAAAGAAATGAAATTCATTTTCGTAATTAACATAATGTATTTTTATAAAAATACACAACTAAATAATTGATTTTTAAGAAACATTTATTTAAGTCAATACAACTTATAAATATATTAGGGATTAAAATTAGGGATGTTACAAATATGCTCAATGAACACTCTTTGTTTTCGAACTTCTTCCTTGACACTCAGGTACTTCAAATCCATGTGTTTCGCACCCTTAGAGTACCTATCATTCTTAGAGAAGAAGACAGCTGCAGAGTTATCACAATACATTCTCAGTGGCCTAGCTTTACTGTCGAAAATGCCAAGTCCTGAGACAAAGTTCCGCAACCACAATGAACGAACAGTGGCCTCAAAGCATGCCACAAATTCAGCCTCCATAGTAGAAGTAGCAATCACAGATTCTTTTCCACTCCTCCATGAAATTGCCCCTCCAGCTAATAGGAAAACATAACCAAATGTGGATTTCCTAAAGTCCACACATCCTGCATAGTCTGAATCTGAGTATCCGATTACCTCCAGGTGATCTGACTTTCTGTACGTGAGCATGTAATCTTTGGTGCCTTGTAAATACCTAAGAACTTTCTTTGTAGCTTTCCAATGATCCATTCCGGGATTACTTTGATATCGGCCTAACACTCCAACAGCAAAACTGATATCTGGCCGAGTACATGTTTGAGCTTACATCAAACTCCCAACAACTGATGCATAGGGTATAGACTCCATTTCCTTTCGTTCCAAGTCATTTTTGGGACATTGCATTTCACTAAATTTATCCCCTTTTTGGATTGGAACTATTCCAGGAGAACACTTTTCCATTCTGAATCTTTCTAGCACTTTTTTGATATAGCCTTTCTGAGACAATCCTAAAAGTCCTTGTGATCTATCACGGAATATTTCAATTCCTATCACATAGGATGCCTCACCCATATCCTTCATTTCAAAGTTCATAGAAAGAAACTTCTTTACATCATGTAACAAACCAGTGTCATTAGCAGCAAGTAGGATATCATCAACATATAGAACTAATATAATGAACTTACTCCCACTGACCTTCATGTAGATACACTTGTCAACAGCATTTTCTACAAAACCATATGACGTAATGGTATCATTGAACTTAATATACCATTGTCAGGAAGCTTGTTTCAATCCATATATTGACTTCTTTAACTTACACACTAAGTTTTCTTTTCCTGTGACCAAAAAACCTTCTGGTTGGTCCATATAAACTTCTTCTTCCAAGTCACCATTAAGAAAGGCGGTCTTTACATCCATTTGGTGTAGCTCTAAATCATAATGAGCCACCAACGCCATGACAATCCTTAGGGAGTCCTTCTTTGAAACTGGAGAGAAGGTCTCTTTATAATCAATGTCATCTTTTTGAGTGTAACCTTTGGCAACAAGTCTAGCCTTGAATCTTTCAATGTTGCCTTTCGAGTCTCGTTTGGTCTTATAGACCCATTTATTACCGACCCGCTTTGAATTTTCAGGCAACTCGACTAGTTCCCATACATTGTTGTCATCCATTGATTTCATCTCCTCTTTCATGGCATTGAACCACTTTTCAGAATTGCTGCATTCCATGGCTTGTCTAAATGAGACTGGATCCTCATCAATGCTTAAGTCACATCCATACTCAACAGAGTAAACCACATAGTCATTCGGAATAGCTGATCTTCTATGTCTCTCAGATCTTCTTAATGCTACTTCTTGTGGTTCATCTATCGCTTGTTCATTTGCAACTTGCACATGATTAGCTGGTTTGTTACCTATATGTTCATCTTGTGGGTTTGGAATATTAATGTGTTGTTTTGCCGTGTTGCGTGACTGTGATACAACAAGAGGGACAACAACTTGAGAAAGAACACTAGATTTAGGATTTTCTACATGAATCTCTCTAATATCCACATTTCGTGGTTCTACACTCCCTTTGAACTGACCATTCTAAATGAACCGAGCATTTCCAGACTCAACTATTCTCGTACTATGGTTAGGACAGTAAAATCTATACCCCTTTGATTTTTCCGGATACCCAATGAAGTAATCACTAATGGTTCTTGCATCAAGCTTCTTTTCATGTGGATTATATACTCTTACTTCTGTGGGGCAGCCCCAAATGTGAAGATACCTCAAACTGGGCTTCCTTCCTGTCCACAGTTCATAAGGAGTCTTAGGAACTGCTTTACTGGGAACCCTGTTCAACAAATACGTAGCAGTCTTTAATGCATGCATCGACAACGATATAGGTACAACATTGTTACTATTACTTAACATACTCCTAACCATATCGATAAGAGTACGATTCCGCCTTTCAACTACACCATTCTGTTCAGGTGTACCGGGCATTGTATACTATGCACATATGCCCCGACTTACAAAAAATTTTGCAAACGGACCTGGACATTGTCCACTTTCATTGAATTTACCATAAAACTCACCACCTCTATCACACCTCATTACTTTCACTTTTCTATCTAATTGCCTTTCAACTTCATCAATGAACACCTTTAGGAATTCCACTGATTGAGACTTTTCATGCAAAAGATACAAATAACAATATCTAGAGTAGTCATCAATAAAGGTAATGAAATACTTTCCACCGCCCCATGACGGAACATCAAATGGACCACAGATATCAGTGTGTATTAACTCAAGTAATTGACTATTTCTTGTGGCAGGATTCTTTGATCTATTTTTCGTTAGTTTGCCTTTGATGCAATCTACACATATTCCCAGTCATCAAAATCCAATTGAGGTAAAATTTCATTTCTCATTAACCTCAGTATCCTTTCTCTGGATATGTGACCTAACCTTTGATGCCACAAGAAAGCAGAATTTTCATTATGTGCACTACGTTTAATACCAACATTATGTTCAACATGAAACAAGGATTCAATAAAATTAACATCAAGATTAAAACGATATAAACCATTAACTAATGTACCAGAACCGTAATAGTACTTATTTTTATATAATGAGAATACACCATGTCCAATCTTAAAGTTAAAACCTACATTGTCCAACATTGGAACAAAAACTAAATTTCTAACACAACCAGGAACATAAAGACACTCTTCAAGATCCAAATGACAGCCAGTGTCCAAGATCAATCTATACGTCCCAATTCATTCTATTCGTGCCTTCATTCTGTTCCCCATATACAAAAACTTTTCATTTCCTTTTATGGTTTGGATCGAAAGAAATCCCTATGTAACATGAGAAACATGAGTAGTAGCACCAGAATCTAACCACCAGGTACTATTAGGTACTTCAATAAGATTTGATTCAAAATTTACCGAAACATAGTAAATACCTTTCTTTTCGAACCAAGCCTTCCTTTTAGGACAATCTTTCTTGAAGTGACCTCCCTTGTTGCAGAAATGGCATCTCTGCTCCTTTTGGATTCTGCCTTTATTGACTTTCATTGAGGCTTTCTCCTTCAATTCTTTTTACCCTTTCGAACCAGGCTTTCCCTTGCTACTGCTAGCACCATCATATCCCACAAGATGGACGGATTGATCCTTCATTTTCTTTAATCTCCCTTCCTCCTGAACCAACATTGCCTTAAGTTCCTGGAAGCTCCATTTTTCCTTGATAGTGTTGTAGTTCACTTGGAATTGTCCAAATTCTGGAGGAAGTGAGTTCATAATAAACTGAACCAGAAATGTCTCATTCACCTCCATACCCATGGTCTTTAATTTTGCCAATAGATTTTCCATACTAGTTACATGATCATGAATGGATTGTGACCACTCAAACTTCTTTGTTGTTAACTCATTCATTAGGCTCCCAACAATGGACTTGTCAGTAAAATTCAATTGAGAGTATTCCTTAACCTTTGTCATAAATTCCCTTGCATCATCAGTTTTAGACATTGACGGCTTTACATTTTCTGCCATCGTCATCCTCATTAAATTCAAGCTCAACCTGTTAGACCGCTCCCAAGCCTCATAAAGAGATTTGTCAGCCTCTGTACTAGTCTCAGTAATGGCCGCAGGCTTTTCATCCATAATCAATGCAAGGTCTAAATCCATCACACTAAGTTGAAAATTGATTTGCTCAGACCAATCATAATAATTCTGCCCGTTGAATTTAATGAGTCCATTGCCCATGCCAAATAAATTATCGGAAACTGCAAACATTTCACATGCTCATACCATTAATGCTTTGAGTAAACGTAATAGATTCAGATATATACTAACTTTGACTATGTATTTAAGTTCACATTTGGGTTACACTTAAATCCATAACTTTCTAACAATAATGATGCTAACACCAACATACTTAAATAGACAATTAGTCTCACATAAATGAACATGCATGTTATCTTTGGATATACAAACATATTCTCAAAGTATGTCAAATAATCCTTTAATATTATTAATTACAAGCAATGGTATACCTTTGGGCAACACATGGAGACCTTATAATAATAAATTAAATTTAATCCATAATTTTCTTTTATGTAGCATCAAACTTATAGGAAATTGGAACAATTATACAATTTGGGAAATAAAAAAAACTAAGACTTGATTACTTTGGTAATTAACAAATCTAACCCATAATATAATTCCAAATAATATCCATAATCTATATATGAATATACAAAATAAGGTTTGATGAAACTATACTTATATCTTATATGCAATACTATACTTATAACACACATATAATTGGTTTGACTATGGAGAGAAGAAATAAGTATTCGGTGCAGTATAAACTAGTGAAGTTCTATACACACGTTAATTGACTTATGCAGTACTATACTTATAACATAACAAACGTTACATGAGTATTATATGCAGTACTACACACGTTACATATCTTATATGCAGTACCTTATATGCAGTACTCATACTCATTAAGATATACAATTGGTATCCTTAATCCTTAACAAACGGTACAGTAATGGTGGCCATAGATATATTCATGCTCATACTCATGAATATTGGTTCGGTGCAACGGTGGCCATAGATAACATAACAAACGGTAATTATAATACTTTGCATGTATTATCGATTCGGTGCAACGAAAATCATTATAATGATGCACGAAATTACTATATTGCACAGCGGAAATCAATTTACATGAATAGGATTCATAAAATTCTAGGATAGTACTTTTCATGGAGAATCATAAAATTCAGAACCTTGCTCTGATAACAATTGTAAGTAAATTAAGGATCTTGAATTCATGATTCTCACATAATTTATTTGCTATAATTAGAGATTGCAATGAATGGAAACTTACCCGGATCCATTGCTTGAAGTTCCTCTTGAATTCCTTGATTGTTTGCCCTTATGTTCTTTGATCGCTTTTTGGTTTTCTCTCCTCTGTGCCTTCTCTTTTTATGGTTTTCCCCTGATGATTAGAGAATTTTCTTTTTGTTATTGTAATGTCATAACCCCTTTTAACCGCTCCCTCAACTGATACTTATATATCAGTGTTTCCGAACAATTGTGTCCTTTCGTCCAACGATCATATGGTTTAACAATTACTTCTCTTTTTAAAGGCAAAGGAGAGAGACTTTTAAATCATAAAAAGACCCAATTGATTCTAAGTGACTTTAATAAGGTTAACCATCATCACATTGAACCTTCTTTAATAAGAATCAATTTTTTAAATTACATGAGTCACCATAAATTATTAAAATAATCTAACAGTATTCACCTGTTTAATTGAATGATTAATTTCTTCATATATTGTGAGATTTGTAAGGGTAATTCTCTTCCCACTTACATTCACAAAAATAAAGGAAATCATCTTCAATTACTTACTTATATAATGACAAACCCATCTACTATCTGTGTTAGTCTCGATGAATCTTAGATATGAAACTTGAAGTTACATGATGTGGGTCTATTACCACTCCAAAATTGCTATCTACTCTTCTAATTAGCTAGTCACAATTTTTATTTTTTTATTTTCAAAATTGTGATTGCTTAAAAATTTATCCAGGTATTGACTTTTTAAATTCAATTAATTTTAAATTATATTTTTTAACCAATTAAATGTAATGAAAAATGAAACACAAATCCGATTGTAAAACAACAAACCTCTTCCTATTTTCTTAATTTTATATTAATAGTTTAATTGCTCACTCAAAGATACATACGGCGTCAACTTTGTCCCTTAAAGAATTTTTGTGTGGAACATATCCTTGAAAAATCAAAATGGCACCGCATTCACCCTTTCGCTCATCCTTATATGAATTGTGACACTTTTTCATTGGCTGCCTCTTCCAAGTTCCAACATATATACACACGCAACATCATATCATCCCTCCGTTCAATTTTGCACAGTGGATCCAATGGTTTAGATTTTAAATTAAAAAAAGTTTTTAGAAAAAAAAAACAGCCAGGATCATAGTCCACCCTCGATCGCCAATCTCTTTGTTTCGGATCGCTTTTAGTGATAAGCAAATGATTAAGCAAAGATAAATGAGAAATAAATGGGTTCGTAAACTTAGTGAAGCTTTAGGCTCTCATTATATTGAAATGAGATACAGAGAGGTGGATACAAGGAAATGGCTTCCACACTTGTGGTATTTTTACAGGGGGGAGGGGTGTGCGCTTTGGCTTTTACACTCTCCTCTATGTTGCTAAGCCTAAGTTTCAGAGGAAGCTTCTATTCCTTTTCCTTCATTGTACTCTCTCTGTGTGTAGTTCTCCATGTGTTGGAGTTGTTGAGGTTCTGATGAGTTGAGTTGTTCTTTCTGTTGTTCTTGTTGGTTGCTGGAGGTGTGCGCGTTCTGGCTCACCTCCTTCTTTTGTATTTCTCTCTCGTGTTCTCTCTCTTACTTCTCTTCAGTGTTCCTTTTCTGAAACTTAGAGAAGAGAACTAGTGTTTCATGTGTTTATTGTGTTGTTTTCCTCCGTTGAGTTCCTCTTTTCTTATCCTCTCATGGAAGATGAAGTCCCTCTATTTATATTGCCTTCTTTGCCCACTGGTTATTGCCTTTCCTGCTTTATCCACTGGTTGATAGCACTTTTTCCCTTTGACTGTTGTGCATTATCTCCTTTATCAGGTACCTTTTGTTTGTTTCCTTATTTTGGCTTTGTCATCAATGGCTGCAGAAGGAGAGGGGCTCAAGTCTTACTACTCTTGGCTTTGTCTTGGGTAGCCAAAAGATTCCCTCTTGGCTTCCTCTGCAAGTCGTTGGAGTCTTGAGCAGTTGTGTTGCCTTTGCCTGAGCATGTGTGCTCCTTCCACAAGCTCCATTCCCTGTTTGCTCTCATTTATTATGGCTTTCTCCCCAAGTTTCCATGACACCTGGGGCGCTTTGGGAGGACATGTTGTGCTCACTGCCATCAGTACGTCTTGCTCTTTCTCCTGGGCACATCATCAGAATGTGTCGCCTTGATGACTGTCGCTCTGGGCACGTGACGCTCTGGGAAGCTCTTGGTGCTTACACACCTTTCTCAGAGTCTTTTATTGTTTTGTTTTTGTTTGATGATTTTGGGCCTTCATATGGATTGGGCCTTGTAATTTGGGCCACCAAATATTGGGGTACCAACAATTGCCCCCTTTGCAATAAAGAGGAGAAATTGTTTCCTCTTTAGTGCAAATCTTTGTTCTGCTCTGGTCTTGTCTTTTCTTCTTCTTCTGCACGGTTTCCACGTTCCACTCATTCTTCGCTCTTGTCTTCTTTGTTCTGAGTTCCCTTGATCTGAGGTGTGCTTTCATGTAAGGGTCACTACCACAGGTGGGTGGCAAGAATGGATTGAGGATGTATTTCAGAAAGGTGCATCCTCAAGGGAGCATCAAAGTTAGACAGGGGCGTGCGCTTTTAGATGTCGCTCTTGGACCTGCACACTTTCTTCTCCCTTTTCCGTTTGAGGTTGAACTGAGGGGACGCCTTCGGACTGCATTACATGGGGCAGAGCGTCGCCTTTGGGACTGAACAGAGATACTTCATACTGCTACTACTGGGCAAGGTGTCGCCCTTTGTACTGGACTGATGGCGCCTTTAGATTGCTGATACTGGGCAGGGCGTCACCTTTAATATTGAACAAGGGCGCCTTTAGTGCGCGCTTTTGTCGTGTGCCTTTGGTGCGCGCTTTCATTGTACGCCTTCGACTACTGAGGGATAGTGACTCCCTTTCTCTTTGGTTTCTTCTCTGATGTATTATTGATTAATTACCCTTTACTGTTGTTGTTCTTATCGCTCTTGCGGTGGAGTTATTATTCTGGGGAGCGACGTACGCTTTTCGGAGGTCGCTCTGGGACTCTCACACTTTATTCTCTTTTTCTTCTAGAGAGTTTCTACAGACTCTGTTCACTTCACTGTTGTTGTTCCTGTTGCTTCTGTTCATTAATTTTGAGATGTCAAGGAGGAATAGAGCGGTTGTCGCTGCTGGGGCAGAGGGGTACGCTCTCTCCTGTGTCGCTCCTGTGAGGAAACAAGGTGATGAAGAATGCTTCTCTGCTTCTCTGGTTCGTTTTTCCTTTCTTCTCTTGATACTGTGAAGAACTTGTGTTCCTCTATGTTGGTTTGTCGCTTTTGTGAGCTTGTGGAGTTGATGGAGTGCGCTTTGGTGTTTGATTTGGCAGCAACTTCTCCTTCTTCGGCTTTATCTAAGTGTTTTCTCACTCATTGCCTCTCTCATATTCCTTTTGGGTACAGGTGGCTCTGGTGGTCGTTCTTCGGCGTCGCCTTCACCTCAGATTTCTGAAGGTGTCCATACCCCAATCAGTTCTCCAACAATTCCATCCACCCCTGGCGGTGAGGGCTCCTTGGACTTCCGCCGTCATCCTTTTGTTAGTGGGGGCGTTGCCCCCCTGTTCCTACTGAATCTATTGTTGGTGAGGATATTGATCCTTTGATGCCCCCTGTTGGCGCTTTTAAAGGCGTTTCTTTATTTCCAAGGGTGTGCCTGTTGATGCTCCCTCAGGTAAGAGCGTCTCTAATGCTCAAAAAAATTGATGATATACTCGGTGAGACAGAAGCCATGTTTGATGGGATGGACACTGGGGCAGGTACTTCTGCTTCCAAGGAAAGCCAAGTCGAGGCCGCTGTTGAGATCCTAGTTGAGGAGCAGCTTGCCCCCAGGGATGACACTAGTTCTGTTCCTTCTTTGCTCTCTCTCTGTTTTGCAGAAGCATTTTCCGCCAAGTCTCGTGACTCTCTTGATGCGGAGGAGCAGTCTATGATCGAATCATTCCTTCTTGCCCACCCCGACTTGGTGCCACCAGGTGCCTCATTCCCTCGCTTTTTCAGAGAGTCCGCTGCGCGCACCATGGTGCAAATGCTGGGTTTGGTGAGCTCTGTTGATGTTGACGCCTTGCCGTGGGAGGATAAGGTGGAGCTTTTGGATTGCCTCCATTCTCTCAAATTCCAACACTATTCTGGTACTTGGCTTGATGACGCCATTGCTAAATTTGAGAAATTGCGCCCTCCCTTTGATGTTGCTGGCTTGACTGAAACCAAGCGTACCTTGCAAGAGCGTCGCACTGCTTTGACTACTCGTTCAAAGGAACTTTCAGCCCAGCTTGCACAAGTGACTTCTTATTTGGAGAATGTGGAAAAAGAGATTAATGACTTGGTTGCCCAGGAGCGTTCATATGAGGAGGCTCGCAAACATATCAATCTGAATGCCCTCTTTAGTGTTTGATAGTTGCTGTTAGGCTATGTTGCTTCTGGACTTGTATTTTAGGATTTATTTTGCTGAACTTTGAAGTTGCACTTATTTGCGGTGGTGCGCTTTTCAGGCTTGAACTCTGCTTTTGTATGCCTGCTGCCACCTTGACAATGTTTATGCATGTCTTGACTTTGTTTTACATGTCTTTGTTCGCCCTACTCTTAGGCTTGCATTTGGGTTGTACACTTTTGGCTCTTGTGCGCCTTTTCTGGCTTTGTCGCTTTGGCGCCATTGTAGCTTGAACTTTGTCTTGTGAACGTAGCTTTATAATTGCTTGTTACTGCACTTGTGCTTGTTTCTGTTCTTGTACGCTCTTCCCGGTTTTGGTGCTTTTTCTTCAAGTATTTTGATAGCGCACATCTCTTCTTTTTCTTCTTTTTTTTTCAAGTGTAACAGTGGCCCCTCATGTCATTGGTTCCCAAGAAAGATTTCCTCTTCTCTTTTTTTTTTCTTTTCTCTTTTTTTTTGAACAATGGCCCCTCATGTCATCGGTGCCAAGATTTTATCTCAGGGTGCACGTTGGGCACGCTCTCTCCTTTTTTGAACAATGGCCCCTCATGTCATTGGTGCCAAGATTTTATCTCAGGGTGCACATTGGGCACATTCTACAGATTTTGCCGCTTTGGGCTTTTCTTTTCAGTTGTCACTTTGGACTTTTCAGCTTGCCGCTTTTGGGCTCTTCAGTTGCCGCTTTGGGCTTTTTCTTTTCAGTTGCCGCTGTGGGCATTTTCTTTTCAGTTGCCGCTTTGGGCTTTTCAGCTTGCCGCTTTTGGGCTTTTCTTTTCAGTTGCCGCTTTGGGCTTATTCTTTTCAGTTGCCGCTTTGGACTTTTCAGTTTGCCGCTTTTGGGCTTCATAAACTAACGGATCGCCTTGGATCTTGCGTTAGCCAACCTCTTTTTTTTTACATATTTTTCCGCCCGCGTTTAAGACTAGCGCCCTTGTTTCCCGGGACCTTTTCTAGTCTCGCGATATGGCGTACTTCGCCCGCGTCTGTCCCGGAAATTTCTCTTTTTGAGGAGGTCTATCCGGGTACCGCGATAAGGCGCTTGTGCCCGCGGTACGGTCCAACACTATTCTTTCTTTTCTTTTCTTTTTCTTCTTTTTTTTTTGTGTGTGTTGGACCTCGCGATATGGCATTGCTGACCCTGTTTGAAGGGGTTTTGCTACAGCGATACCTCATGTCATCAGTATCATTTAAGCATTTTCTGGGGACACCTCATGTCATCAGTGTCGCTTTAGGCTTTTATTGTTAGCATCTTTCTACAGTGATACCTCATGTCATCAGTATCATTGAGCCTTTTTTTGGGAACGCCTCATGTTGCATGTACGCCTTTTCATGTACGCCTTGCAATTGTACGCCTTGTAGTTGTACGCCTTGCAGTTGTACGCCTTTACAATTGTGATCATAGCCGCCTTTTAGATTTGATTTTGACTTTTGGCTGGATGGTTCGCTTGGGAACGCCTTTTGTTTTTGTCCGCCTTTTGAGTTTTGTTATGTCCTTTTTGCTTTTCATCTTGTCTTGTTGTTGCGCTCAGATATCTGCATTGATTTTCTTTTAACTTTCTGGCTTGTGATCTTTTGCACGCTTTTGCTTTGAAGTTGCCTTGGTCTTTCCGGTTTGGATTCATTGTCAGCTTTTGATTTCAACTTCTGCTATAACCTTGCTCTCAGCCTTTTGTTTGCATTTCCTCCAGGATTTCTAGAGTCAACACCCTTTCTTTTCCGATGCGCCTTCCATAGAGTGCGCCTTTGGTTAGTCGATTGAATTGGAACATAACGGTGTATTGATTCTGAACAAGGGGCGCCTTCGACGAGGGTGCGCCTTTGGTTGATTGATGCTGTTGAATTTTAACATGGTGTATTGAAACTGAACAGGGGGCGCTTTGGACAAGGGTGCGCCTTTGGTTGACTGATTTTGTTGAATCCGAATTGTGTTTTGTAATTGTACAAGGAGGCGCTTTCTCTAGGGTGCGCCTTCAGATCGCTGATTCTGGGCGGGGTGTCGCCTTCTAGTATGATTTCATCTTTTTTTTTTCTTTCTTTGCTTGATTTCAATTTGCTTGGTTGTCACAGATCTTCCTATTTGTGTTGGGTTGCTTTCTCTTGAAACTTTGCTCTTTTTTCATTATTCGTTGTTTGATACTTCATTTTTGATTGCCTTCTCACTGGGCGAGAGCGCTTTTCTATTTTGGATAGATCAGGTGCCTCTTGTTCTCAGTGGAGGAAGCGGTCCTCTTATGGCATCAGGCATCTTATCAAAACACGGAAGGTCATAGCCTAAGGGCATACTTAGGACTTCCCGCATGCGAGGAAGATATCACTTATTGTTCCTTCACAAACAATTTTGATTTTGATTATTTTTCGTTCTATACATGTCCGTTTCACTAGCCGTCTCTAGTAAATCATGTACAAGATCATGCATCATTGTGTATCACTGTCAAGATTATGTCTTCGTATAACTATTTTTCAGAAGCACGCTTTTATGTATCTAAATCGGTCAGCTCATAACATAAATTACTAGATTATGAAAAACAGTTTCTTCACATCATGCCATGGTTGAGCCAAGAAAATTTAATAAGATTATGACAACATGATGCACTAGTTTTAGTAAACATTCATTTATACAGACTTATCTAATTATTGCCTTTGTAGTCACATATTTTAATATATATCAGAGCGACATCATTCATGATTTTGATCATACATATGCAATTATAAGCCATGACATACATAGTCTAGAAATCAAACCATACACATATCATATCATGTCTTATCAGAACAATGCTATTCTAGACAAAGTAAAAATAAATCGTTCTTATCAGGATAATCTTAGACATGAAACTAACTACGTAGAGCATGATGTCATGTGAAAGCGACACCACCAAAAGCATATTAGGACATAGATGCACAAAATGAGCATATAGTAACTATATTTCCTTAACTATACATACAACAACTGATACGTGATTGGATACAATACATTTTTCATTTGGTCATGATTCATATCTATTATAATTAAATTCATGAAAAAGGCATACTAGCATATGCACTGAGTTAAGAGTTATATGTACTTAGCTTTTAGTGCAGATAACATGAAGCAAGTTTTCCATGAAACTTTCTGGTTGCGCCTTTGCTCCTAAGTTTCTTCTTTCTGTAATGTGGCGCCTTCGTCAGTAAGAGCGTACTTTGTAAGAGCGTACTTTGTGTGACGCCTTCGTCAGTAAGAGCGTACTTTATGTAACGCCTTCGTCAGTAAGAGCGTACTTTGTGTGGCGCCTTCGTTAGTAAGAGCGTACTTTCGCCCTTTCGGTTGTGTGATTGCCTTCTGAAAAGCTAGGTAAAGCGAATATGGTCGCCTTTTGAAGCTTCGCTTTTCTGGACAGTTGGGCTCGCAAAGATCTAGACCGCCTCTTGGACGAGTCTCGTCGCCCTCTGGAAAGTTTGTATCAGAGCGAACCTGGTCGCCTTCTGTGAGCACGCCTTCTGGGGAGATCGCTCTCTGGGGAGCGCCTTCTAGGGAGCTTGCCTTTTGGGGAGCAGACCGCCTTTCGAGAAGGCCGCCTTTGGGCTGAAAGACAAACTCCTTGCTGAAAAGTTTCTTCAGTTAGAGACTGTTGATATCAGTGGAGCGCCCTCAAGAGCCATCTTTGGAGCAACGCTTCTGGGAGCATTCCCTTCATCAATCGGAGCCATAACTCCCCTGATTGGCTGGGCTAAAGCTCAACCTCCTAGAACCTGTTCCTGTTCCACGGCTTGCAAGACTAGGTGTTGGGTTTTAAATGGCAACTGCGGGTATCGCCTTCGGAGCGGCATCTCCCACAGGCACCTACTGCACAACGTGAATCCCATTTCCTTCAAGGTTGGAAGCCATAGCTTCCCCAGTGGAGTCGCCAATTGTTTCGGATCGCTTTTAGTGATAAGCAAATGATTAAGCAAAGATAAATGAGAAATAAATGGGTTCGTAAACTTAGTGAAGCTTTAGGCTCTCATTATATTGAAATGAGATACAGAGAGGTGGATACAAGGAAATGGCTTCCACACTTGTGGTATTTTTACAGGGGGGGAGGGGTGTGCGCTTTGGCTTTTACACTCTCCTCTATGTTGCTAAGCCTAAGTTTCAGAGGAAGCTTCTATTCCTTTTCCTTCATTGTACTCTCTCTGTGTGTAGTTCTCCATGTGTTGGAGTTGTTGAGGTTCTGATGAGTTGAGTTGTTCTTTCTGTTGTTCTTGTTGGTTGCTGGAGGTGTGCGCTTTCTGGCTCACCTCCTTCTTTTGTATTTCTCTCTCGTGTTCTCTCTCTTACTTCTCTTCAGTGTTTCTTTTCTGAAACTTAGAGAAGAGAACTAGTGTTTCATGTGTTTATTGTGTTGTTTTCCTCCGTTGAGTTCCTCTTTTCTTATCCTCTCATCGAAGATGAAGTCCCTCTATTTATATTGCCTTCTTTGCCCACTGGTTATTGCCTTTCCTGCTTTATCCACTGGTTGATAGCACTTTTTCCCTTTGACTGTTGTGCATTATCTCCTTTATCAGGTACCTTTTGTTTGTTTCCTTATTTTGGCTTTGTCATCAATGGCTGCAGAAGGAGAGAGACTCAAGTCTTACTACTCTTGGCTTTGTCTTGGGTAGCCAAAAGATTCCCTCTTGGCTTCCTCTGCAAGTCGTTGGAGTCTTGAGCAGTTGTGTTGCCTTTGCCTGAGCATGTGTGCGCCTTCCACTAGCTCCATTCCCTGTTCGTTCTCATTTATCATGACTTTCTCCCCAAGTTTCCATGACACATGTGGCGCTTTGGGAGGACATGTTGTGCTCACTTCCATCAGTACGTCTTGCTCTTTCTCCTGGGCACATCATCAGAATGTGTCGCCTTGATGACTGTCGCTCTGGGCACGTGACGCTTTGGGCAGCTCTTGGTGCTTTCACACCTTTCTCAGAGTCTTTTATTGTTTTGTTTTTGTTTGATGATTTTGGGCCTTCATATGTGTAGTGTCCCGGCATTGATGGAACACCACGATGTGTTTTTGGGGTTGTTGCAGCTGACGAGGGTGACCCCGGTCCTACGTACCCCTAGTGATAAGGGGATCAAGCCACACGTAGTTCTTGAGAGTAGGGAAGAGAGAACATACCTTAGCCCCTATAGCATGGCGATACTTATAGGGGAAGTTGTGTTGTGGTGCCTTATGGGCCTGTTCGGCCCAGTAGGGCTGACGTGGCTCTTAGAGGATAAGAAGGATGAGTTATTCACCCTTATCCTGTACTAGAGAGCTCATGCTTATCCTGTAGCGGTAGGATTTATTATTGGTTAACCCTACAAGCCCCCCAAGCTCGTATAGGCTCGAAGAGCCTGTGCTGAGCTTTTGAGAGTTGGTGGTATCATTAAAAAATTGTTTGCAGGCGTGGTCTTCCGCTCGGAAGAGTGTTGCGGATGGTTGATAGTGCTCTTTTGTCCTCGGATGATGAAACTGAACGAGTACCCCGATCTCGAACCGAGTTCCCGCGGGGGGATCCGCCACAAGCTCGGTGAGGCTCATCTCGAACCGAGTGCAAGCTCGGTGAGGCTCATCTCGAACCGAGTACAAGCTCGGTGAGGAACATCTCGAACCAAGTACAAGCTCGATGAGGCTCATCTCGAACCGAGTGCAAGCTCGATGAGGCTCATCTCGAACCGAGTACAAGCTCGGTGAGGTACATCTCGAACCGAGTTCTCGCGGGGGGATCCGCCACAGGCTCGGTGAGGCTCGTCTGGAACCGAGTACAAGCTCGGTGAGGAACAACTCGAACCGAGTTCCCGCGGGGGGAGCCGCCACAGGCTCGGTGAGGCTCATCTCGAACCGAGTACAAGCTCGGTGAGGAACATCTCGAACCGAGTTCCCGCGGGGGGATCCGCCACAGGTTCGGTGAGGCTCATCTCGAACCGAGTACAAGCTCGGTGAGGTACATCTCGAACCGAGTTCCCGCGGGAGGATCCGCCACAGGCTCGGTGAGGCTCGTCTCGAACCGAGTACAAGCTCGGTGAGGAACATCTCGAACCGAGTTCCCGCGGGGGGAGCCGCCACAGGCTCGGTGAGGCTCATCTCGAACCGAGTACAAGCTCGGTGAGGAACATCTCGAACCGAGTTCCCGCGGGGGGATCCGCCACAGGGTCAGTGAGGCTCATCTCGAACCGAGTACAAGCTCGGTGAGGTACATCTCGAACCGAGTTCCCGCGGGGGGATCCGCCACAGGCTCGGTGAGGCTCGTCTCGAACCGAGTACAAACTCGGTGAGGTACACCTCTAACCGAGTTGCCGTGGGGGGAGCCGCCACAGGCTCGATGAGGCTCATCTCGAACCGAGTACAAGCTCGGTGAGGTACATCTCGAACCGAGTTCCCGCGGGGGGAGTTCCAGAATGGATTTGGGGATGCTCCGAGATGAGGGTGATGAAGTTATGAGTGTAGTCAAAGTCGAATTGGACTATTGTTTTAAAAGTCACGTCATTTTTAAGGAGTCATCCTTTTATGCGCTTGCCATGGTGAAAGCCGAAAGGCTTATACCAATGTATGCTAGCACGACTCAAACTGTTATTTGAGTTCGAGGTGGGCCAAGATTATCACCAATTGGACCGTAACGTTTATGATGGATTGCTGTCGGAATGACAACCTTAGCCGAGGTGTATTCCTCGATCCGCGATGTATTGAGCCATATATGAGCCGAGAGGCTTTGAGCCGAGAGGCTAATCCAAGCTATCGGGTCGCAATCCTCGTTTCCACTTGTAGCCTCGCCGATCTGGCCGGCTAACCGAGATCGTGGGCAAGTGCGTAAGAACATGATCCGGAGTGAGTTTAACATATGTCCTTAATAAGGACGGTAAATGATCAATTTGGTGCCTCCTGGGACGTGGTGGTCCTCTTTGGCACGACATTTGATCTCGAGTAACTTATGCATCATATAATACCAGTATCAAGGTCGGCCAATGTCAACTATGTATATGCCTCATAACATACTAGTCCCCTACTCGGTAAAGCCTGAAAAGGCTTGTGTCGAGTTCATAAGGTCTGTGAAACGCTCGGGACCAAAGTGGGAGAAGAAAGGTTAGAGTATCAAGATCAACTCTGTACACCCTCCTTTACCTAAAAAAGAAGATCGAGAAAGCTCGTAGAAGATTGTGCCGAGTATATAAGAATTGTGAGACATTTATTGTTGTTGTTCGAGGCACCCTCGGATCCGGTTTTTTTTTTTTCTTTTTTTTTTTGGTAGAGTCGGAGTCTGTTCCTTCCCCGAAGCGGCGAACATTGCGTTCGAGAATAGCCACTCGACCCGAAGAGTTGAAGGCTCGAATTACTTTCAAGACTCAGAGTCCATTCTATCCGCCGAGCAGTAAGCTTCATGGCCGAATAAGGTCACTCGAGTGGAAGTCATCGAAAGTTTATCGAGCTGATGAAGCGGTCGAGGATGCCAATAAGGGAAAGAATGAAACCGAGGAGGCAAGAACTAGAGAAGCCAAGGACGACCGTTTCCCTTGTCGGAACTGTTTAGTCAACTTCAATTGTTGAACCCCTCTTGAATTCGAGTAATTAGGGCGAAGGCAAGCTGATAGATCATCATAATAATAAAGCTGAAGCAAACTTTTACTCCATTGCATAACCAACCCCCTTACTCTCTAAAGCCTGAAGAGGCTTGTGCCGAGTTAAGGAGTCCTTTGAGGTGTGATAGTTGTTTTCCGCCAATTAGATCGTGTTCATCCAAGCCTCTTTGAGAGACTTTCGGATTCAGATCTGTGTAGGCGAATGCTGAGCGAAGGTTGGATATTTGCGAGTTGTGGGTGTGGAATCAGCATTGTGTGGTTCCTCGGAGATGCTGGGATCCGAATTAGATCACTGGGTGTTGGCACTGCGGACCGTTCTAGTAAATAGGTAAGGTCGCGATGTTGCGCAAACCAAGGAAAAATTGATCGGCAACCGGTGTGAAGGACTTGAATTAAGTTGGGTCGTCATACTCGGACTCGAATTAACATAGGTCATCATGCTCGGCAGATCCGATCGTTATGTTTGTACCTTTTTATGATGCATGAAAACAACGATTAGAATATCAAGTAATAGATGATATGTAAATTCACTGTAAATTACGATTATTATCTAAGATAACACATGTCATGTGGTAAGTGATTCAATAGTAATGAATATGACAGTTAAACCATAATATTAATGGGGTAATAAGAAAGATCCTTCCCTGTCAGTCTTCGTGTTTAGACTATTTCTGAATGTTGATATGCCCGACACCCTCTTGGCAGTGAGGCATTTCCTCTTTTATTGTTGGAATGGGCGGTTGCCTAGTATTCTTCATCCTCTTCCTACCAAAAACCCTGTATGCCGTTATGGACAAGTCATTGTGTAGCACTTGTGTGAGCAAGGCCGGGATCCCGAGGAGGGATCTTGACAACGATCGTCTTTTGGCTCTGAGTGACCGTGAGAGGCAAGGGTGTTGTGGCAGAGGGTACGAGGATGTTGTAGGCTTTGGTTGTGTTATTTGAAGCGGGAATCCGAGTATTGACGTTGAGGTCATAATCAATGATAAATTGAATTGGTCACAGTAAGCATGTGTAATAGAGGAGACAGCCAATGGTCACAGTAAGCATGTTTAATAGAGGAGACAGCCATGTCATCGTGAGATTTTGCCGAACCCTGTTGAAGGCGCTGTAATATTAGATACCCATCGTGACTGAGTAGTTTAGCACCGATTAATTTGAGGATATCTTTGGCGGTCGGAAGCTCGAAATGGTACATCATAATCGTACCTCTCATGTGTAAACAAAATTACTAATTGGTAATTACGTTATTTAACAATTTATAATAATTAAATAACGATAATAACAAATATTGGCGAAGATACGATGTATAATATCGGTATAGAGGTAGTATGATTTTAATAATATCACACGTAATAAACATAATAATGACAATTATTGGGGTTAATAACCTCGTAAATCATAGATGATTGTCTACGAAAAGAAACATGATTATAAATATATCACGCGCAATAATTGTAATGAATGACATTTAACAATATGTCAGAGCATGTAATGACAACAAATCAAATGATGAAAGTTTATCCATGAAAAACGACAATGCACAATTGTCGGAAACTGCCTAATGTCATTCGAAAGACAATATATATAAAATATTATTATCCTATCACGACAGGAAAGACAGACATTTAAAAACAATCAGCAGCAAAGAAATTTGGCTAACAATATGCCACATATCAGCATGTATACAAAAAATCATAATTAGAGAATATCAAATAATTAGTGGCATGTAATGAGATTATAAGGAATAAGCATTAAAAGCACATGTCAAAAAGCACTGCACCAGGTAAATTAATATAAGCATGTGTGTAAAGTAATCACGTAAAATGCCAAGTAAATAGGAAAATAATACAGGAATGAGAATTCCTTCCCTGATTCAGTGTGGTGAGAAATGCCAGATTGAGGGATGTCGGATTAAAGAATGTTGGATTGAAGTCTTCTGTCATTTCTTTCCAAATGGACTTTGTTGAACATTGAGGGTTGACCTCTGTTTTCCTTAAATATGATTTTCTCTATGTTCGGAACACGAGCTTCAAGAGAGGAACTAGCATACATTGGTACAAGCCTTTCGGCTTTCACCATTGCAAGCGCATACTCGTTCTTCGCTCGGAGCACAAGCTTCAAGAGGAGAACTCGGCGCGGGGGTTCTCGCGATCACCACTAGATTCCAAATAGAGCGAAAAATTATGTCCATTAATGGGGGTCTCGAAATGGGTTATTCAGCAGCTCGGGCCTATTAATATAATTATTTGTCCATGTACCTCGCATATGTGCATAGAAAATAATTTAGCAGTTGTTGTTCAAGTTTGTAACAACAATAATAGATAACAATAGACATGTAATGACTTTAATTAGCAAAATTGTAATATTTTTGTTGTTAACTAATAGTCATGTGAGTCAATAAAATATTTGTGCAATTATTAAAAATTAGAAGAATTATCAGCCGATGATAATATAAGATATAATCAAATAAAAACGTTGGTATGCATAAGAATTTGATTTTAAATGAAATAGCTTCCCTGATGTAGGAGTAACTTGCTGTTTTTGGGCCCGTAAAGTTGTTGATATCCCTAAGAATGCCTTGTCAAGAATTTGTCCAGTTGGACCGAATGAGTGTTGATAGTCCCTTTTTTTTTTTAGGGCCTGTTGAGGCCCTTTTTTTTTGGAATGGGCCAACATCCCATTAGGGTTGAAACCCTACTGCAACAACTATGCTACAGAATGGTGATGCGGCAATGTTGCAGCGGCGGTACGGGGACCAGAGACCGACATGGGTGGTGCGGCTCACACCGTTAGTTGCGGAAACGGGACGGCGGTGATCCCGGGTTTTCACGACGTCAGTGGTTGTCGATGACGGCACCGCGAAGATCGGGGGCGTACCAAGCCAAAGGGATCTGCACCGAGATCTTCAACCTCGTTGGCGGCGGTTTCTCTTGAAGAAGAGGACGGTGCCAGTGCAGTTACGACGATGGCAGAGGAGCGATGCTCGCAGGCTCCCCGAAGGCGACGACGGCGGAGGCTGCCTTTGCATCTGCAACGGGGTGCGAATCGCATGACTCCCAACTTCGTGCTGCACGGTGAGGAGATGGTGGGGTGCACCACACGCCGCGTGGAGAAGAGGAGTTGCATTAATCTTCGTGGTTGAAAAGATCGTGGTTCGGTGCTGTCAACGTTAACAGAGGCGGCAACATCTTGTTGCTTCCTTCACGGCCCAGACCCATGGTTTGACCTCTTCCTTCAAACCTCTTCTTCTCCTTTGCTTCTGATGTGGAATCAAACGCCATCCAGCCACGGTGGAGGACAGTGAACCGAACCGGCAGCGGCGGTCAGCGAAGAAAAGACCGTGAGCAAGGCTGTTGAGCTCTTCTGTCTATTTTTTATTTTATTTATTTATTTATTTTTAATTGAAAGTGGATGGGAATCGAAGTTTTACGATCCCCACAGACGGCGCCAATGTAGTGTCCCGACATTGATGGAACACCACGATGTGTTTTTGGGGTTGTTGCAGCTGACGAGGGTGACCCCGGTCCTACGTACCCCTAGTGATAAGGGGATCAAGCCACATGTAGTTCTTGAGAGTAGGGAAGAGAGAACATACCTTAGCCCCTATAGCATGGCGATACTTATAGGGGAAGTTGTGTTGTGGTGCCTTATAGGCCTGTTCGGCCCAGTAGGGCTGACGTGGCTCTTAGAGGATAAGAAGGATGAGTTATTCACCCTTATCCTGTACTAGAGAGTTCATGCTTATCCTATAGCGATAGGATTTATTATTGGTTAATCCTACAATATGGATTGGGCCTTGTAATTTGGGCCACCAAATATTGGGGTACCAACACTCTTCTTCCTCTATAGCTTCTCATCGTCGCCAATCACCATACTACACCCTCAGGCTTGCTAGTTTCGTTAAAACTGCCAATACCTTGGAAAGATCAACACACTCAATTAAATATTTTTTAAAGATACTTAGTGGATTTCATGAACAAAACACAAAACTGAAAAGAACTGCATAGATTAATTAGGCTTAGGATCTAAGATAGGATTTTGATCAAAATGGGCAGTTAGGATTTTTATTAGGTGGTTGATAACGGCATCATATGTTGAAGGAGGGAGTGGTGGGGCCTGCTTTGGTGGTGGAGTCTAGCTGCTCCGATGAGGTTGTTGCGAAGGTGTTTTCAGTATCGGACATTTAGATATTTGGCATAGGGAAGCCGAAATATGTAGGAACTGGTGTTGTGGTTGTAGGATTTGAGTGTTTTTATTTTTTATTTTTTTTAATTTAAAATTTAAACCGTCAGATATATTCAATGGTCAAAAATTGAAGGAAGAGGTGATATGATGTTGCCTGTATATAGATTGAGAGACAGCCAATGAAAGAATGTCATATGACATTTGATGGATTTCATAATGGATGGATTGACCTGAAAGATGAATATAGTATCATTTTGATTTTTTTTAGAGATAATTGATGTTAAAATTTTTTGAAGATTAAGTTAATGTCGCATGTATGTTTGAAGAACAATTGAATATTTAACTCTTATATTTGGATTCGATCTGGCCAGACAGAATCACGCACGTAATTAACATCAAATGTGCATAATTATGTTTTTTCCTGCAATGCAGGCTGTACTATATTTGTTGTACGAAAATGCCCTTGCATTATGGACTAATACATTTTCTTTTCTTTTTTTTAAAAAAAAACTGGACTAATCCATTTTCAATATTTGATAAAGCCCCGTTTGGATGTGCTTAATTATTTTAGGCTTATTAAAGCTTATCTTATCATATAAGTACTTATTTAAATGTTTGGAAGAGCTTAAAAAATTAGCTTATGATAAAATATAAGCTCTTATTATTATATTTTGATAAGCTAATATAAGCTTATAGGAAACTGGAGTAGCTTACACGAAGTTGACGCATTTTAATTCTAAGCCGCAGTTCGAATCTTGCATAGCACCTTTTTTTTTCCCCTTTCTTTTTGTTGAATATAGAAGAAAAAGGCAAATCCTTATTGCCTTGTTTTCGCTCATTTCAAAGCCACCGAATTGCTCCCTTCTTGTTCTAGCACTAGCCTTCTTCACTCTTTCTCTTTTAATTTATGATTTCTTTTTAAGAAACCAAATTTTTTTCAGTTTTCTTTAATTATTTACTATCTCCGTCTCTAAATATAAGATTCTTTTCACAGCTTTATTTTGTCCATATTTATAAGACTTTATACCAATTTTCAATAATCATTAATTATTTCTTTCCATAAACACTTTTCCAGAAAAGGTCTTATGAGGAAGTATCATTTTAACTTCTAATCGATTGCCTTTCATGATGATCAATTTTTGTCTCAAAAGAATAAAGAGTGGATACGCAATTCCTATGCTCAATCAGTTGTCTTTCATGATGCAAATCATTTATCATTGTGTCATACCAAAATATTTCTGCTCTCTATTATTCAACCTTTTCTTCCCTTTTATCCCTTGATATAATTGTTTTTAAGGAACTTTTTAAAAAATAATTGATTAATTTATTTTTTAATTATGATATGATTATAAATTTTAATCGAATAATAAAAAATTAATTTTTAATCATGAAATAGTGTTATATATGATAATAATTTTTAATATTACATTTAACAAGTTAAATTATGATTTATAATTCATTTTTAAGAATTATAATAAGTGCTTATAAGTGTTTTGTAGTTATGTATCCAAACGCTTTAATTCTATAAGTACTTTTCAAAATGCGCATGCAAACGCAAACAACTTATTAATCTTAAGCGCTTATAATGTAAGGTCTCATGATAAGCTCTTATTACATAAGTGCTTCAATAAACTATTTTCCCAAACGGAATCAAAATTTCAGTTCCAACTCATCTTTATTTAAAAAAAATTGCTCTCTATCTATTTTTTGAATATAAGTTTTTATTTTAAAAAAATCAATATTATTATATTTGTATTAAATAACAATTTATCATAAATTAACTTTAATAAATGACTACCATAATTATTATTATACATTATCTCCATAAAAATATTTATGTAATCATTATTTTTGGATTTTCTTGATCTCAGATTAAAGAGTTAAGGATAAACATATAAAATTAGATCATTTTTCTTAAGAGTTGGTGCATTGAAAAAATTAAATCTATATATTTTTAGTTTTTCAAAAAGAACTCATCCATTTTGAATTTTTTATCCTTTGTCCTAAGAGTTGAGATTAATAAAATCATATTTTTTTTAATATTCTTCTAATCTAGTCATTATTTTTACAATAACAATTTTTTTTAATTAATGTTATTTTGAAATATGTTTTTCATTTTCGATATTTAGATCAGATTGATTTTTATTTTTACATCAAGATTATCCTAATGGCCATCGAATATTATAATTAAAAATAATAAAGATATTGAATGCTGGGTTGCATATAGGCATATAACATTTTCTTTTCCTCCATTTTTTTATGAGTTATGTTAACTTCAGCTTTAAGGGATAGAGATAAGTAAAAAAAAAGTTAAATGTTTTTCTTCCTATATAAAGTTATTTCTTTTAAATATTAAACATAGCCCTAAGAACTAATGATATCATTTCCAATTTTTTTTATTGATTCAAAAATATGGAAATTTTTATGCCCTAATAGTATTTCCGGCCCATGATAGGAGCAATAGGGTCGACAAGCCTGGAGCTAAAAAATATAAGGGCCCAAAATAATTTTATACATGGATGAATATTTGTATATAGATATATTAATAACATTCAGTTGTCTAATTTTCTGTGTGGCTTAGTGATTTTTCCTTAACATATAAAGCATATCTCATGTAGGACATCTATGGTTCGATTCTCCCCTTCATCATTTTTGTGCTATTTTATTTTGTGCCTTACTTGATTTTTTCCATAAGTTTGTTTAAATTATTTTGTTTGGTTATTATTTTGCAGCATTAAATATAATTCCTCTTGTGTTTTTTATATGATTTTTTTTTGTATTGTCCTTAACCATTGTGAGTACTAAGACCAAGGGATGGCCTAATACTTTCACGTGGCTAAGTGTTTGATGTAGGACTTTTTGGGTTTCTAACTATCCAATTGAGATAGCCAGAGTCTCCCTAGTCAACAAGAGTGTGTGCAGGTGTTAACTTAGGGATAAGAGAACGTACCTTAACCCCTATAGCGTGGTGCTACTTATAGGGGGAGTGTCTGTGTGCGTATGGGTCTATATTGGCCTATTAGGAAGACGTGTTTGTCTAGGTTTAGGAGAGGTAGTGGTTAGATAACCTTTCTAGAACCTGTATAGATTTACACGTAGTTATCCCTAGCGGTTCGTACTTGCAGGAATATAGGAGAGAATCTCGGACTCGTTGAGCTGTGACATCGGTACTCAGGGATGCTGTTATCCGAGAGTTGTTGTAGCCCAAACTAGCATGGATTCGTGCAAGTGTTAATACTCGATCTTGGATCTGACTGTTTGTTGGTCGGTCTGCGCTAGCAATGGGTGATCACACTCGATCAAGATCGGTTGTAAACCCATATGGTCAGTCTCGAGGTCAGGTCCACCACACAAGCCCCCTGTAAGGTCCTGTATTTTGAATAAATAAATAAATATTAAGTAATTAATTAATAATGTTAGTATGTTGAATAAAATAATGAATTTTCTAAAATTAGGTTATTATACTCGAGTGTTTTGGGGAGTACTCCAGTATAATCAATAATTGCTTGAGAAATTTGAATTTTAGGCGAAAGACTCGAGTCTTTCAGAAAAGACTCGAGTGTTCTTTGAAATTCTGAAAAGTACTCGAGTATTGGGTAAAAGACTTGAGTAAATCGAGCAGTCTGGTAAAGTGTATAAGTCGGTTTTCATTTAATTTTCGCACCAAAACGCGGTTTCTCGAGCCTTTAAGCACAAAGCTGGACTTTACTTCAATTTGAAGCATTCCTAGGCTATAAATAAGTGCTTAGTTGAAGCATCCAACACCCTTAATCATCCAAAACCCGAATTTTAGTTTCAAACTTTCAGTTTTCAGAGCACACTTTGATCTCTGATTTCTCCTTCGTTTCTCAATCAAATCCTTTGAAACCCAAAACACAAATCGAAGTTCTAGTTCCAATTTTGAATTAGAACCAAGAATCACATCAAAAAAAGCCCCTCTAGTTCGAGTTCTAGATCATCAAAGTTTGAAGTTCAAAGCTGTGAAAACAGAGTAGTTTTCAGCATCAAGTATTCATCTTCATTGAATTCGTTTGGTAATTTCAGGGACCCTTTTTGTGTCAAACTTGTTCCTGATTGGAGTTAGTATGTACTAGTTTGTTAAACTAACTTGTTTCACTCTTTTTCATGCCAAATCCGTGGTGAAATCTGTGGCCAAAGTCAGCCTGTTCAACCCCTTTTTCACAAGTCCAGAATTCAAATCTTGATCCAGCCAAGTTCCTTATTGTTTAATATGTTGTTTAGCTTCTCTGAGGTAAGGGAGGAGTTATCTAATTGCTAGATTGGGAAATCTCAAGCTAGAAATGTAGGAACCTCACAAGGTTCATCAAGGGATGAAGTTGGAATTGGGAATATGACTAGGAGGTCATAAACCCAAGGTTTTCTGATTAAAACAAGTTTAAATGGACCTAATAATGCTTACTGGATTAATTTTCGAAGTTAAAACCAAGTGGAAATGAATTTCATATCTTGAAATGGTTATTTTCTAAGTATGTATTGATTCTGTGATTTGATGTTGATTTATGTTGTTATGTACTTGTATATGTGTTCTAACATGTTCATTATATGTGTTTATGCCTCTGTTTTGCATAAAAATGGAAATACAATGCAAGGAATTCGAATTGACATTGAAAGTGCAGAAACTGGTGCTGTTGCAGTAAAAACACTCGAGTAAATTAAGGAGGACTCGAGTATTCTGGGAAAACTGAAGAACACTCGAGTATTTCTTAAAGACTCGAGTAAATTCATAAGAACACTCGAGTAGACAAGAACTACTCGAGTAATTCAAAGAATTTTCAGAAAAATCTTACTTTCCTATAATTTCATTAAAGATTAACTCGTCTAATCTCCTATATTGCTAAATTCCAATTATTTCTCTTTATGCCTAAAAACCTAATCTCGTTGGTTGATTATTATCCTGAAAGAGTCCTACTGGAATTTCATCCAGTGGTTGATATATTCGGACAGGAGTCCCAACGGATAAATGTATAAGTTTATTTGATTCCCATTGGTAGATTTTTATCCTGGATGAGTCCTACTGGAATTTTATTCAGTGGTTGACATATTCGGACAGGATGTCCCAATGGAAGTGCGTACACCCATTTGGTTGATTATTTTCCCATGTCCCGGTGGAAGTCTTTACCCACCTGGTTGATATTTTGGGAGTCCTAAATGGGTTCGTTGCATTAATTAAATAATAAAAGGATTAACTCCTATTATATAAAACCATCACAAAGTGGCAAGGCCGCTGATGGAATTTTCAGAAAAACACTAGCACCAGTTAATCACAAAGTGGCAAGGCCGCTGATGGAATTTTTAGCTATGACTCACTCCCAGTCCCTTGTTTAGATGATGGCGAGAAACATGTTCTGCGTGGAGATGAGGCCGCTCCCTAATGGGGAGTGGAATTTTGAGGACCATAGGGCTACATATGAGGGGGATGTGGAAGTCACCTTCCGCCATCCTAACCCATATTCTCGTATGCGTCCGCTTAGATCGAAAATCTCAATGGTTTACATCATGCACATTCCGCAAAATTTTGTTATGCGAAATGGAACCCCTCCACCACCACCAAGACGATTTCCGCGACGCACTATCCCACTGAGTCCAACACTCTCCTCAGAAAGAATCATTTTAGAGGTTCCTGCTCGTCCTAGCCCTTCCCCTCGAGTTCGATCTCGAACTCCGATATACGTGCCTGATGATCCGGCACAAGAGGAGGAGGAAGAGGAGGAGGAGGATCCAATCGAGGATGAGGATCCGGTGGATAATGCGAATCAGATGGTGGATGACTTTATGGACAACTCAACTGGTAGTCAGTGGGGAACTAACGACTGAGTTAAGTTGTGGGGTCGAATGTGAATGATATAACCCATCAGGTTTTCTCTTATCTATATTGTTCTATATTTTGAGTCATGAACCATATGCTCTAGGTTATTATGAATTTTGTTGTAATATATGTAATATAATGTAATGGCCTAGAGTGTTAAATCAAGTAATTATGTATTCTGTTTAAATGAAGAATGTGGTATGTACCCCTTTTTAGTATGAATGAAATATGATGTTACATCACTTGTCTTCATGACTTGATGTTTATATAATTCCGCAAGATTTGATAATGGATGATGACTTGACTTTTAGTTTAAAAAAAACAAATATATATATATATATATATATATATATATATATATATTTTACTTTGGAATAAAAGTTGGGTCGTCACATTTAGTGGTATCAGAGCAATGGTTCGACTCTCGGCCTTGGAGTGTGGCCTTACACACTAACCATTGCATATCATAACATGATGTTTGTAGTATAAGACTAGAATTCGCAGAATCTAATTAAGTTTCCCCTTTGGATTCTGTAGGACTAGATGGCCGGAAGAAATAACGCTAACATTGCGGAGGCTTTGACCCGTATGGCTGCAGTTATGGAGAATATGCAGCACAACCACCCTCCAAGCAATGGAACCCTAGCGGAGTTTCAAGGCTTAGATTCCTTTAGGAAGTGCAAACCCCCTAGCTTCTCGGGTGGTCGTCGTCCCGAGCAAGCTCAATTCTGGCTCGACGAGATGAATAAAATCTTTAGAACGTTGACTCTGTCGGAATCGCAAAAGGTCACGTTTGCTGCTTACGTGCTCACTAGTGAAGTTGCTACTTGGTGGAATCAAACTCGTCAATTCCTGGAGTTCGATCAAGTAGAGTTTACTTGGGGGATCTTCACAGAGAAGTTTCTCGAGAAGTATTTCCCGGATGATATCAGGCTGCAGAAGGAAATGGAGTTCCTCGATCTAAAGCAGGGAAATCTCACAGTTGACCAGTATGCTGATAAATTTGAAGAACTGATGAAGTACTCGCCATACTTCCAGTATCACCCCGATGAACATTCCAAGTGCACGCGATTCGAGAATGGACTGAGACCCGACATCAGATTAGCTGTGAGTGTGCAAAGGATCCGACACTATCCAACGCTGGTTAGTACTTGCCGCATTTTCGAAAGGAATAGTGTCAAGAAGGATATTGGACAAGGAGGTTTTGGGCCACATCGCAATCAGCATAGGTATGGTAACAAGAACCGGAGAGGTCCTTATCCACAGAAAGGAAAAGAGAGTGCATCATCTTCTGGAGTACCCAGTCTCCCAGCCCCTGGTGCAGTATGCAACACATGTCAAAGATCCCACCCTGGAAAGGAGTGTTGGAGAGACAAGCCCCCGATTTGCTACAATTGTGGAAAGACTGGTCACATCGCCCGTCTCTATCATCAACCTCAGCGTCAGAACAATCAAGGTGCGGGAAACAAGCCATGGGTTAACGGGAAGGTTTTTACCATGTCCGGATCTAAGGCGGAGCAGGCAGATAATCTCGTGCAAGGTAACCATCTTCTCAATGGCATGCCTTGTCGCTTTTTATTCAATTCTGATGCTACGCATTCTTTCATCTCTGAGGAATGCGTTAAGCGTTTGTGTTTACCTGTTTCGGAGACACTGTTTAGACTTAAGGTGTGTACTCCTTCGAATGTGCCGGTAACTACATCGAGAGCATGTTTTGGATGTTCCGTCGATATAGGAAGTTTGTCCTCTAGAGTAGATTTAATCTGTCTACCGTTATCCCAGCTCGACGTTATTTTGGGGATGGATTGGTTAGCAACTAACCAAGTGGTGATCGATTGCAAGACTCGAACGATTGTTTTTCTGGTAAAAAGTCGCCTGAGTTGCAACCTGAAGGATACGTTTGTGTGTTTTCTGCGGTAGTAGAAGAAAAGAAAGATGAGCCGAAGTTAGAAGAAATCCCGATTATTCGAGATTTTCCCGAAGTGTTTCCTGATGAAGTTCCTGGTTTGCCACCGCATCGAGAGATAGAATTCAGTATCGATTTAGTTCCGGGTACTGGTCCTATTTCTATTGCTTCTTATCGTATGGCTCCAACCGAGTTAGCAGAGTTGAAGAAGCAAATAGAAGATATGCTACAGAAGCAATTCATCCGACCCAGTGTGTCACCATGGGGTGCGCCTATTTTGTTTGTCAAAAAGAAGGATGGGTATAGACTATAGGCAGTTAAATAAGGTCACTATCAAAAATAAGTCCCCGTTGCCTAGAATAGATGATCTGATGGACCAAGTCAGAGGAGCGTCCGTATTTTCAAAGATTGATTTGAGGTCAGGATATCATCAAATCAGAGTAAGAGAGGAAGATATTCCGAAGACAGCTTTTAGATCTAGGTATGGACACTACGAGTATGTGGTGATGCCTTTTGGATTAACCAATGCTCCTGCCATATTCATGGATTACATGAATAGAGTGTTCCGACCTTATTTGGATTCCTTTGTTGTGGTGTTTATAGATGATATACTCATCTATTCAAAGACCCCGGAGGAACATGCCAATCATTTGAAGATTGTCTTGGAGACTTTGAAGGAAAAGAAATTATATGCCAAGTTAGCCAAGTGTGAATTTTGGCTTGAAAAAGTCAATTTCTTGGGGCATGTAATTTCAAAAGATGGTGTTTCTGTAGACCCAGCTAAAGTAGAAGCAGTGTTGAAATGGGAGAAGCCTAAGTCTGTTACTGAAGTTAGAAGTTTTCTGGGTTTGGCCGGTTACTATCGGAAGTTCATTGAAGGATTTTCTAAGTTGGCTCTTCCTTTAACCCGCCTGACTAGGAAGGAGCAACCTTTTGTTTGGAATGAGAAGTGTGAAGTTAGTTTCCAAAATTTAAAGGACAGGTTAACATCGTCTCCAGTGTTAATTCTGCCCGATCCCCAGAAAAATTTTGATGTTTACTGTGATGCATCAAAACAAGGTTTAGGTTGTGTTCTGATGCAAGAAGGAAGAGTTATTGCTTATGCGTCACGACAGCTGAAGGTGCATGAGGAGAATTATCCTACTCATGATTTGGAATTAGCTGTTATTGTCTTTGCTTTGAAAATATGGAGACATTACCTGTATGGTAATACGTTCCAAGTATTCAGTGATCATAAAAGTTTAAAGTATCTTTTTGACCAAAAGGAACTGAATATGAGGCAACGTAGGTGGATGGAATTCTTAAAGGATTACGACTTTGAATTACATTACCACCCCGACAAAGCCAATGTCGTAGCTGATGCGTTGAGTAGAGAGACTTTACATATGAGATTGATGATGGTGAAAGAAGCTGAATTAATTGAAGAATTCCGAAACTTGAATTTGGCGGTTCAGTTCAAACTAGATTGCGTCAAGTTAGGAATGTTGCAAATCACAAATGAGTTTGTGGGTCAAGTCCGAAACTTACAACAAGTGGATGAAGAGCTTCTAGAAAAGAAAAGATTAGGGATGGAAGGAGTGGAGCCAGATTTCAAATTAGGATCTGATGGCATTCTGAGATTCAAAGATCGAATCTGTATCCCGGCGAATCAAGAACTAAGGAGAGCTGTACTAGAAGAAGCCCACAAAAGCAAGCTGAGTATGCATCCTGGATCAACGAAGATGTATCAAGACCTGAAGAAAATGTTTTGGTGGTCCGGATTGAAGAGAGATGTTGCGTCTTATGTTGCGTCTTGCCTTGTTTGCCAAAAGGCCAAGATTGAACATAAGAAGTCTGGAGGAGAATTGCAACCTTTGAGCATACCAGAATGGAAGTGGGATGGAATCGCAATGGACTTTGTGAGTGGTTTTCCGAGAACAAGAGAAGGTTTTGACGCGATTTGGGTCGTAGTTGATCGCTTAACGAAATCAGCTCATTTCATTCCCATCAACATGCAATATCCGTTGGAAAAGCTTGCAAGATTATACATCAAGGAGATCATCAGATTGCATGGAATTCCCTCGAGCATCGTATCGGATCGTGATCCTCGTTTCGTGTCTCGCTTCTGGCAAAGTTTGCATCAAGCGTTGGGAACGCAGCTAAGAATGAGTTCGGCTTATCACCCGCAAACGGACGGTCAATCGGAGAGAAAAATCCAATCTTTAGAAGATTTGCTCCGTGCTTGCGTTTTAGAGTATCAAGAAAGCTGGGATCGTTTGTTGCCGCTTGTGGAGTTTACCTACAACAATAGTTATCACGCGAGCATCGATATGGCCCCGTATGAAGCCCTCTATGGAAGGAAGTGTAGGACCCCGCTATGTTGGTTCCAATTGGGGGAGAATGCTCTTATCGGACCAAAGTTAGTTCAAGAGACGACCAAGAAAATCAAAGTAATCCAAGAGAAGATGAAGACTGCGCAAAGTCGTCAAAAGAGTTATGCCGATCAGCGTAGATCCAAACTCGAATTTCAAGAGGGAGATCATGTATTTCTGCGAGTGGTACCGACGACTGGTATTGGAAGAGTAATGAAGCCGAAGAAGTTATCTCCTAAGTTTATAGGCCCATATCAGATCTTGAAACGAGTTGGTCCTGTCGCGTATCAGATCGCCTTACCCCCATTTCTGTCCAATCTGTACAATGTATTCCACGTCTCTCAGCTTCGCAAGTTTGTCCAAGATCCCTCTTCGATCGTGCAGCTGCAACAAGATGTGATACCATTGAAGGAGAATCTCACATTCGATGTTGGGCCAGTGCGAATAGAGGATAGACGAAACAAGAAGCTGCGGGGGAAAGAGATTTCGTTAGTTCAAGTCCTTTGGGGTTAGAATGAAGTATCTGACTCTACATGGGAATTAGAATCTAAGATGAGAGAGGAACATCCGTATCTTTTTATGTAAATCGGAGTTTCGGGGACGAAATTCTGTTTAAGTGGGGGAGGATGTAAGGTCCTGTATTTTGAATAAATAAATAAATATTAAGTAATTAATTAATAATGTTAGTATGTTGAATAAAATAATGAATTTTCTAAAATTAGGTTATTATACTCGAGTGTTTTGGGGAGTACTCGAGTATAATCAATAATTGCTTGAGAAATTTGAATTTTAGGCGAAAGACTCGAGTCTTTCAGAAAAGACTCGAGTGTTCTTTGAAATTTTGAAAAGTACTCGAGTATTGGGTAAAAGACTCGAGTAAATCGAGCAGTCTGGTAAAGTGTATAAGTCGGTTTTCATTTAATTTTCGCACCAAAACGCGGTTTCTCGAGCCTTCAAGCACAGAGCTGGACTTTACTTCGATTTGAAGCATTTCTAGGCTATAAATAAGTGCTTAGTTGAAGCATCCAACACCCTTAATCATCCAAAACCCGAATTTCAGTTTCAAACTTTCAGTTTTTAGAGCACACTTTGATCTCTGATTTCTCCTTCGTTTCTCAATCAAATCCTTTGAAACCCAAAACACAAATCGAAGTTCTAGTTCCAATTTTGAATTAGAACCAAGAATCACATCAAATAAGCCCCTGTAGTTCGAGTTCTAGATCATCAAAGTTTGAAGTTCAAAGCTGTGAAAACAGAGTAGTTTTCAGCATCAAGTATTCATCTTCATTGAATTCGTTTGGTAATTTCAGGGACCCTTTTTGTGTCAAACTTGTTCCTGATTGGAGTTAGTATGTCCTAGTTTGTTAAACTAACTTGTTTCACTCTTTTTCATGCCAAATCCGTGGTGAAATATGTGGCCAAAGTCAGCCTGTTCAACCCCTTTTTCACATGTCCAGAATTCGAATCTTGATCCAGCCAAGTTCCTTATTGTTTAATCTGTTGTTTAGCTTCTCTGAGGTAAGGGAGGAGTTATCTAATTGCTAGATTGGGCAATCTCAAGCTAGAAATGTAGGAACCTCACAAGGTTCATCAAGGGATGAAGTTGGAATTGGGAATATGACTAAGAGGTCATAAACCCAAGGTTTTCTAATTAAAACAAGTTTAAATGGACCTAATAATGCTTACTGGATTAATTTTCGAAGTTAAAACCAAGTGGAAATGAATTTCATATCTTGAAATGGTTATTTTCCGAGTATGTATTGATTTTGTGATTTGATGTTGATTTATGTTGTTATGTACTTGTATATGTGTTCTAACATGTTCATTATATGTGTTTATGCCTCTGTTTTGCATAAAAATGGAAATACAATGCAAGGAATTCGAATTGACATTGAAAGTGCAGAAACTGGTGCTGTTGCAGTAAAAACACTCGAGTAAATTAAGGAGGACTCGAGTACTCTGGGAAAATTGAAGAACACTCGAGTATTTCTTAAAGACTCGAGTAAATTCATAAGAACACTCGAGTAGACAAGAACTACTCGAGTAATTCAAAGAATTTTCAGAAAAATCTTACTTTCCTATAATTTCATTAAAGATTAACTCGTCTAATCTCCTATATTGCTAAATTCCAATTATTTCTCTTTATGCCTAAAAACCTAATCTCGTTGGTTGATTATTATCCTGAAAGAGTCCTACTGGAATTTCATCCAGTGGTTGATATATTCGGATAGGAGTCCCAACGGATAAATGTATAAGTTTATTTGATTCCCATTGGTAGATTTTATCCTGGATGAGTCCTACTGGAATTTTATTCAGTGGTTGACATATTCGAACAGGATGTCCCAATGGAAGTGCGTACACCCATTTGGTTGATTATTTTCCCATGTCCCAGTGGAAGTCTTTACCCACCTGGTTGATATTTTGGGAGTCCTAAATGGGGTCGTTGCATTAATTAAATAATAAAAGGATTAACTCCTATTATATAAAACCATCACAAAGTGGCAAGGCCGCTGATGGAATTTTCAGAAAAACACTAGCACCAGTTAATGCTAAAAGAAAGGATGAATTTGAGATCGAGAAGGATTATGAACTTTGGGTCTCTATAATTGAGACATGATGTTCAAGGATGTGATTAAAAGAATAAATGAAAGTAAAGAATAAATGAAAGAAGACGAGAAGTTTGTGTGGCATCATCATGCATGGAGAAGGAGTTGCTCCGATCTGGATTCGGAACTTCGGTATAGGTTAAATCAGAATATCCCTAGCACAAGGATGCTAGGAAGACCAAGTTCCCAATCGATCGTGACGCTTGAATGTGAATCGCTCCGGTTTGATGAAACATAGGATTGAGAATATCCCGAGCCTGAGATACTCGGATGCCAAACTGCATAGCATGAATGAGGAGTAGGCATGCATCACGACACTAATTAAGATATTATAAAAGACAGTTTGAGCATATGTACTTGCATCTATTATTGCTATTTGATAATTTGTGCTTGTTATTTCTAGCCACTGTTATGCTCATTTGTTATTGCTTTTAACTATGACTCACTCCCAGTCCCTTGTGTAGATGATGGCGAGAAACATGTTCTGCGTGGAGATGAGGCCGCTCCCTAATGGGGAGTGGAATTTTGAGGACCATAGGGCTACATATGAGGGGGATGTGGAAGTCACCTTCCGCCATCCTAACCCATATTCCCGTATACGTCCTCTTAGATCGAAAATCCCAATGGTTTACATCATGCACATTCCGCCAAATTTTGTTATGCGAAATGGAACCCCTCCACCACCACCAAGACGATTTCCGCGACGCACTATCCCACCGAGTCCAGCACTCTCCTCAGAAAGAATCATTTTAGAGGTTCCTGCTCGTCCTAGCCCTTCCCTTCGAGTTCGATCCCGAACTCCGATATACGTGCCCGATGATCCGGCACAAGAGGAGGAGGAAGAGGAGGAGGAGGATCCAATCGAGGATGAGGATCCGGTGGATAATGCGAATCAGATGGTGGATGACTTTATGGACAACTCAACTGGTAGTCAGTGGGGAACTGACAACTGAGTTAAGTTGTGGGGTGGAATGTGAATGATATAACACATCAGGTTTTCTCTTATCTATACTGTTCTATATTTTGAGTCATGAACCATATGCTCTAGGTTATTATGAATTTTGTTGTAATATATGTAATATAATGTAATGGCCTAGAGTGTTAAATCAAGTAATTATGTATTTTGTTTAAATGAAGAATGTGGTATGTACCCCTTTTTAGTATGAATGAAATATGATGTTACATCACTTGTCTTCATGACTCGATGTTTATATAATTCCGCAAGATTTGATAATGGATGATGACTTGACTTTTAGTTTAAAAAAAACAAAAAAAATATATATATATTTTACTTTGGAATAAAAGTTGGGTCGTCACACCCCCGACTCAGGAAGACTCTAAGAGCCTGTGCCGACTTTATGACATGTCAAGGGAAGTGCTGACCTTTTGGACCGGCTGTTAGGGTGAATTGTTTTTAGATGGTTTCCAAAGTCTGCGGACTGATCTTTCAAATGTTCAAGGTGACGTTTCCGTTTTAGGGGAGGAGGACACATGTCTTGTCCAACCTCGAGAATCGTAACGTGATGATTGCGCTTGTTGGTGAAAGTACGATCCTGCCCCTGGAATTTGAAATTCGAAACTGTCCATGTCATTTCTGCCTCATGTGAAAATACACTTTTGCCCCTGCACTCTCACTCTATTTCATAAATGGGCCTTTAATTTTTACAGTTTTAACCCTGGGCCTCAAATTTGAAACTGGTGGGAATAAGGGTCTGTGTTGCCTATAAAAACCTTTCTTCCTTCCTCTCTATACATATTTACCATCTCATTCTCTGAGTTTACTTTTGGTTGGGGACCTTTCCTCTCTTCTGTGGCGTTTTCTACTTAGTGGTGCTTCACAATTGTTTGTTCTTCTTCGTGTCGTCCTCTTTGAAGCTTCTTCTTCCATTGTTAACTCTATCATCAACATGTATTACCCTTGCTATTAATTGTTTGCTTGTGTTTCAAACTTTAATCTATTGTTTGCGATCACGCTTTTCTGGTTTGCCTTGCATGAAAAAACATTAAGAGTGGGGTAATCTAATGTTGGGAAATAGGGTACGTTATGAGGTTTTATGGGTTTTTACTAGATTTCTGAGCAGTTTCCTAGGGGGTTTGATGCTGATATTGCTTTTTCTTATTTAGTCTTCTAGGTTTTAAGGAGATGAGTGAGAGTGAGGAATCTTTTGGTAGTGAGGAGTCAGTGAACCAAGTGAGAGCAGTTCTGTTGAAGTGCTTGTGAGTCCACCCCAGCCCCTTTAGGACCCGATTGCCTACAGAGCCCCTCGGTATAGAAGGGGGGCTACTAGCTAGCCCTTTCAGTCCATGTCCTCAAAAACCTCCAAGAGATCATGGATGGGATGATAGCTTACTGAATTTCTCAACTTTTGGAGAGTGTGAGAGCAAGGGTTGGGAGACATGTTCGGACTTCGATCGGAATGAGATTTGGTGTGCTTAGTAGCAATTCATATTATTCTTCATCTGACTCTAACGAGTATTTCACCCTATCTTCAAGTGAAATGAAGAGAAGAGTAGTAACCCATCCTGAGGAGTTTCCTTTACCACCAAATTCTGAGGAGTATTCTCGGGTGGACTTAGAAGTGCTGGGGGACCCAAACATAGTTGACCACCAATGAGAGCCTTCGGGGTGTAAGGAAGGTTGTTCTAGAGGGTACTAGTACCGAGGAGGTCAACGATTACTTAGTTCTCCCTGCAACTCCAAACGAGCTTGTTTATACTCGGGTTGTGACCGGGGGTAAATACTTTTTCATGTATGAAGAGATTATTACTCGGCTTGGGGTCAGAATGCCTTATTCTCCATTCGAGATGGAGTTGCTAAATCGAGTCCACCTTGCTCCTTCCCAACCTCACCCCGACGGATGGGCCTTTGCAAAGGCTTTTGAAAATTTTTGTTCGACCGAGGGGCTATTATGCACTGTTTCCTGCTTCTTGTGGCTGTTTACCATCCAAGTAACAGTGTTGGAGAAAGGTGTCGTACGTCGGCTTTGGGTTTCATTGAAAGGCAGAAACAATTATGTGCTCTTTAAGAAGTATTCAGATTCATGGAAAACGTTCAAGCCTTCGTTCTTTAAGTATCAATTTCAAGGGAATGGGTCTTGTTGGTTTTTGGATAATGAGGCCCCTCAATTCTCGTTTTCCAGGTCGGAAAGTTTCTTTACAATAAAGGGGAAGTGTTCTTAGACTTCTTGGGATTCTTTAACTGTCGAGGAGAGAAGGGTTACCAAATTTGTGTCCACCTGGTTAGAAATGCACGATCAAGTGGACACCCGGAAACTTGTTAATCAAATTGCGGCTAAGATAAAAGCTACACTTGGTATGCTACTTTTTTTTACTGATGTTCTCTTCTTTTTTTTATTAGATAAAATGGCTGGTTCCAGAATCGCCGAGCTAGCTGCGAAGGGGCGTAAGAGGAAAACAATTGCCAGTTCTGTTGCATGAGTATGAGTATGAGTACGGTACTAGTACTCGGTACAGGAACGGGTATGGAGTAAGGCATTTTAAAAAAATTAGGGTATGGGTAAGTTCTTATATATATTTATTTTAGATTTTAATAGGTGTGCACTGACAGTGTAAAGCTTTTTACACCGTCGGTTCATCATCCATCACTCATATGCTTTAATTTTAATCAAGAGTCAATGGTTAATAGCACATGGATGGTGGATGATGTGCCGACGGATATTTTACACTATTGGTGTGTAAGACCCGAGCTGCCAAGGGCGGGGAGTGATCGCCGGTGCAAGAGACACGGACAAGGAGCGGCTCCTGGCAGGCTTCTAAGGGAGGGGTACATGAATGAACCGACACATCTGAATGAAAGGGTGATCTTGAGACTGTGTAGGAATGGGACTACATAGTATAGGAGGGCTTAAATGAATTGATTGGTACTACCCATATCAACAAGATGCATCTTCTTTTTGGTAGCCCATCACTTAAGAACTTCATAGTTAAGCGTGCTTGACTTCGAGTAATTTTGGGATGGGTGACCTCCTCCTCTTGGGAAGTTTTCTCGGGAAGCGTGCGAGTGAGGAAAAAGCACGCTAAAAAGACCCATGTTGGTATGTGGGGACAGTCGCATTCCATTTTCCTGTTAGGGACGTTACACGGTGCACCATCCATTTTCTCTTTATTTTATTAATATAATTATATATAAATTTTAAAAATAGAAAATTTCAAAAATAAAAATACAATCAACAAGTTGAAATTCATAGGAATTAAGAATTTCCTAACACACAACCTGTAATCTTTGCACTTTGTAACAACTAATAAAAAATCAAAAACACAAAAAATAGCACAAGATATGGGGAAAAAAGCGGTGCATAATAGGAAAAAAAGAGGTTGCATTCCTATACTAGTTTAAACATTTTGTGTGTGATTTGGGTCCAATATATGATGCTTTAGAGCATGGATTAACTCCCTTTTGCTATGGTTTTGGTTTGTTTCTTAGGTAATTTAGCTAGATTAGTTGAGTTTTTGGTTAGTTTAGGTAAATTATGATTCTGGAACGTTTTGATCTGTTTTGGGTTTGATTTCAGGTATTTTAGAGTTTTATTTGTTGAGTTATGCAATCAAATGGAAAGTAGCTTTGAAGGCCTTGAGATTAGAGTCAAAATGGAGAAAAAACGAGTACTGAGCAGTTACCCACGCACGGGCGCATGTCAAGCACGCCTAGGCGTGTGGGGGTCAAAAGTCCAAAGACAGGGTTTCAAATGACTAAAATCAATTGTGGAATAGTTTCCAACTCAGGAAGATTCACGCCCAGGCGCAGCAGGTGGTGCGCCCATGCGCGCAAGCGACGAAGAAAAATTGGCAATCAGACCTGAAGGCCACGCCTCACGCCTAGGCGCGTGTGCAACGAGTTTATGGGCTTTTTGATAAGATTTAATAGATTTGTTTCTGGATTAGTTTTTACTATTTAAACTTGGTTTTAGGAATAGAATAAGAGATTAGAAAGGGAGATTACATAGTTTTTGAGAGAGAATTTAGAAAGAGAAGAGGATTGGAGATCAAGAGCGGAGGAATCCTGCTTGAAGATTGAAGATCTACTGGGAATTTCAGGTTGTCTATGATCATGAATTCCTTCTTTTATCTTTGCTTTTCTTATTTCAATATGTGTAACTAAAACCCTTAGTTAGGAATACGGTGGATTTGTATGGATAATTAGTTTAGGAAGTTATGAATTGATGTTTTTCATTCAAATCTATTGTTTGGTTGTGTTTTAATTACAGTTCATGAACCTGATCAATTTATGTTTTGTTTTGGATCTCTAATTCAACAAGAGACATCTAATATTAGAATAGGTCGTTCAATCAAACATTATAACTACCAAGTGTGTAGACATACAGATAGGGCTTATATGACATTAATATTCCAGCGTTCTTAATTAAAGGTTATTTAATCATTAATTGCTTAAGACATTAAGGGTTGTGATTAGATAAGAAACGAAGATTCGCAGAGACATCTGGTTTTTACTACCTCTGGAATGTCGTGGATTTAATGGAAAACGGAAATTCATAACTATTAATCTAGGTCCTGCAATGAAACCACGTTCCTAACGCTTTTCCCATTCATCTCACAAACACCATTTATTTCATGTTTGTTGTTTATTTTAGTTTTTCCAATTTCTTAATCAAAACCCAAAAATATAATTTACTTTTCAAGTTTCATTAGTAATTATAATAAGGTGGAAGTTATTGAAAGCAATTTGCAATCCTCGTGGGAACGATAATTTTACTTCTACTCTGTTACTTTTGTATGATCTAGTATACTTGCTAGAGAGTCCAACAAGTTTTTGCCGCCGTTTCCGGGGATTGAAATTCGATTTCAGTAATTTTTGGTACTTATTTATAGTTATTTACTGAATTTTGTTTTATTTGCGTTATCTCAACAGGTGTTGCTGACCCTTTTTCTTTTTATGCACCTGTTTCCCACATGTAAGAAGAACAAGAAGCTACCCGGAATAATGGCTGAAAAGGAGGAAGGTAAACCTAGAACTCTTGCGGACTATGCAAAAATTAGCATGGATGCATGTACAACTAGCATCATTCGACCTGTAACATCCTGGTTTTTATTAACCTAATAATTATATTTAAGAATATTTTGCGTATATGGAGATGACGTATTAAAAATGATTTTCAACTATTTTCTAGTATATATATATATATGTATAAGTGTTTGTAAACGTTTTCCTAGTATATGTATATATTTGTATAAATATATCCCTATGTAGGTACTAACGTTTGTAATTATATTCTTGTGTTTATGAATGTGTGTGTTGATATTTGCATGTGTGTTTGTGTGAATATATATATATATACATATATATATGTATTTAGGTTGAGTTAGGATATATGTGTATATATATATGTGCTTGTGTGCATACCTAAGTGTAAGTAATTGTACTTGTCTTCTTGTGAGTAAGTATATTTGTTTATGTGATTGCATTGTTAGGTTAGGATAGGGAAGTGCTCTAGAGTCGTTGGTTATAGTCGAAGGGTAATCGGTTTAGGTTTTAGATTGGTGTGGCGGCGATTGAGCGAGTAGGATTCGTGAAGGTTCGGGGACTAGGGTGTTCCATAGCCCCTTTAAGCGCCTTTTAGTGTTTCGATCTCGTTAGTGTAAGTGGATAAAGGATCCTAGGATAGAGCCTTGAGTATAAGGATAGACCATAGTGTCTATGTTCGGAGAATTCCTTCGAACTCACGTTTCGACTGAGTTCCGGAGTTTAATAAATGTGTGAGGCAATTGAGATCAATTCGACCCTGTTGGTTATGCCTCAAGAGTGATTGGTATTAGGGATGTGATGTTAGAGGGTTGTCTTAAGTTGATCGGGTTAGATCGAGTGTTTAAGAAGAGGATAAGTCTAGATTTCGGTTGTTAGTTCGTTTCGTCTTTCCGCGATTGTGATTTGTGTGTTTGTTATTATTAATTGATGATTGTGATGTTTGGTGTGTGTTAAGAGGTGTTTAGAAGGTGTTTAGAAAGTAGAATTATGATAGGATAAGTTAGTGTGTATTAGGAATGACTTAGAACTCTTAGAATGCTTGAAAGAAAGGAAAATATAGGGCATTAATCGATTAAGAGGTTCCTTAATCGATTAATTTTTGAGTCACCTTCAGCCACTAATTGATTAAGACTAAGCTTAATCGATTAGAATTAAGAGCACCTTCAGGCACTAATCGATTAATCCATGTATTAATCGATTAATCCTTTGTAAACAATGAGTGTTAATCGATTAACCAAAGTGGTTAATCGATTAACCACTGATAATCATACTTAAAAACACGAGTTTATGAGTGTGTTGGTCATTGTTTCTCTTCTCCCATTTGAGCCTTCCTTCTTCTCTCTTCCCCAATCCTTCTCAATCACCAAATTAACATCAAATAACTCCAATCCATCAACCCATAATCATTCGCCATTAACTCTCCATCTTTTTCCTTCATCAAAAACACCAAATACATTCTCTTTCCCTCAAATCCCCAATTTTCTCTCTCTCAATCCTCCTCATTGGGTTGGATAATCATCAAGGGAGCTTGAAATTGGTTAAGGAGCAAGGAACCAGAGGCTTAGGAGCTTAATCCCAAGGGCTTGGTGGAGTGCAACTCACACTCTCTGTTTCTCCTCTTCTCTTCAAAGAGGTAAGGGGGGACTCTTTACACACTTTGAGTTAGAGATAATTAGAGTTTATAATAGGATTTGAGTTTAATAGTTAAATTAGAGTATAGGTACCAAAATAATAGATGATAAAATTTGTGATAGGAGTGCTTAGAGTAATATTAATAATGTTTAGGATAATTCCCTTGTTGAATGTTAATAAAGTAGGAAGTGAAGAATGTGAGATCCACAATTTTACCCAATTTATATGTGAAATTATTTTTGAATTTAAAATGTTATATTTGATTTTGATAAATTTTGATACCTGGATTTAATTAAAATCGTATGTTATATATATATATATATGCACGTGGTATATATATTATATATATATGCATACCAATGTTTTCTCTAATGTATTTAAATTGTATTCTTAAGATGAAAATATTTTAAGGTATAGTATTTGATTTAAATGACATTAGAAAGAGAAATGATTTTTGAAGGTTTAAGGTGTTCTATCTTCAGAAATTCATATCTTTTTAACTGCAAGTCGGAAAATTACAAATGATATGTCAAAACGATCGTATCAAAATGTAGATTATAAAAATGTAAATTTTTTATTTTTATTTTAGAGTTTTCGAGATTTTATCACTGCTACAGTACTGAACGGATTTTTGAGTTTTAAGTTTGAAAATGTGATTTTAATGCATTTAATGACTCTTTGACCCAAAAATATTTTTATGTGCATGGAATATATATTTTTAAAATCCCTGATTGGCTGCACCGTCCAAATAAAATATAAGTTTCGTATTTTTAAATTATAAATTAATTTGAAAGCTTATGAAGTGCATTTTTGGAGGAAATGATCTTAGAACATCAAAAATTCACAACTTTCAAACCGTAAGTCCAAAAATTATAAATTTTATCTGAAAACGATTGTATTGAAATGTAGTTTCTAAAAATATAAGAATTGTAATTTTATGAGGTATCCTTCGAAAATTTTTCTCTACTGCAGTAACTGAATGATTTTATATGTTATATGCTTGGAAAAATTGTTTTAAAGCCTAGAATTAATTATTGGATTTCAAAGTATTTTATTCGTATGTTCAGATATTTATTTGAAAGCTTATTGGCTGAACAGTCCAGATTATTTTATTTTTCTATTTATTTTTGAATTTTAAAGTACAAAGCTTTAATTTGATTGGATAAAGGTGAGAGAGTAGTTATCCTTAGACACAATGGCACTATGGTAACATTAGGATGATTTCGACTATCTCAAAATTCGGGATCCAAGTTATATGTCAATACACGAGACGACAATTGATTGTGGTGTGCTTAGTCGTTCTTCGTTGCGACGATAACTTTATACTGATTGTCTGATTTTATATGACATGTTGTATTATTTAAAGCTATCCTGCTTTTATGGCTTTGGAATTGATAAGAGAACCTATGATAATGTAACAAATGTATTTGAATATGTTTATGAATCATGATTTATCCTATGAAAGATTATTTGATATATTGGAATCGGTTGTCCTATGGAAAGGACCTTGTATATGTTGAATTGCTATAAAGAGAAAATATGAGAGTGATTAATTTTGTGGAAGGATCGTATTAGTGTACAGTGATGGTGCAAGCGGCACAATAACCTTTGTTGTATATCCCTTTTAAGTGACTAGCCACATGGATGACTATGTCGTGGTTTAATGTCTTGTGGAATCCACTGTACTATAGAGAGGTGTTTGCTGTTACCCTTAGAGGTCGAGGCCCGTTAGAAGCGAGGCTTAGAATGGGTCGACCGAACTAGGTAATTAAAAGACTTAAAAGATGTTAAAAGACTTTAAGCTTTAATCCTTTCTAACTACGCGTTGAGAGAGAAGTAGTGGAGAGGAAAGATACCATATACTTGGAGGTCGATGCATTCCTTCGAGTGGTGATTGCAATAGGGGAGGGCAAGGACGGTAAAACATCAAGAAGCCTAAGAGCTCTTCCCTAGGCGGGACGATGTTACAATGATCAAGGTCACCTACTGGGCGTTGATCGTAGCGAGGACTGCAACGCGAACTAGGGATAGAGTTGTCGCCCCCTTGAGCAAATCGGAGATGGTGAGAGGGAATCTGAATCGAGGCTAGAAGTCATTGCTTTTGTGAAATTGTGAAATTGTGATGTTTTGTTTTTCTGGCCAGATGTGTGGTTTCAGCTTGGTACGTACCCTTTGACTATCGATGCCTGTGTGGGTAGGATTCCTGTGCATCCCATCTGCTTTTCGAATTAGGTTGTGGTTGGATATTGAAGGAGGAGATGTATCGTGTGTGCTAATCTACCCTTACCTCGATGATTTTCCTCCCTAAATCATTTATGGTTATGAAAAGACTTAGTGGAAAGTTTGCAAGTAATGAACCCTTGAGTAATGATATTAAGTTATGATGTTAAGATAAGATTATAATGATGAAGCGATAATGATAAGTCATGGTGAACATATGATAATTATGATATCTTGATAAGACAATGTTATAATGATGTATATGCCTTGTTGATATGGTATGTGTGTGATCCTAGTGCGATCCATGGAGTAAGCCCATGCCGTCGATGACTTGTTCATTCTGATCGCTAACTCTTTCTCTTCTTCTTTACCTTCTTGTTTCTCTTATATGTCGATCGCTAGATGGCGGAGTGGGTTTTGAGATTGGTAATGTCTCCTCTAGCGGGAGGACAATGGAGTAGAACTGCTACCGGATGGATATGGGAGGGGCCTACTAGATTGAGTTTTGAGGATATAGACCATGTGCTTCGAGGTGTTGCTACTGATCGCGTGGAGGTTCGCTTTCTCTTGAGGGACTTTATGCCTGGAGGACCTAGGGACTTCCATGAGGCTTAGATTGTTCCACATGCTAATATTGAAGAAGACCCCAAGGAGGATCCTGAAGAAGATCCCGAGGAAGACCCAGTGGAGGACCTTAGCGAGGATGAGTAGTGATAGTTATTGTGGTCTAGGTATTGTTTTCTGTCTAGGATGGCAGCTCTCTCTGATAAGACTTATGTAACCCCAATGGGGAGTTTATTTTATCTTTCCGCATTTTATTTTATCTCATGGATAATGGCTTGATGAACCGAAACTCTTATTATGTTAAATATTTTCGAATGAATGAAATGATCAATTATTCCGCAATTTACAACTGTGATGTCCTAGACGGTAAGGTTCCCTAAGGGTAGGGGAATAAGACCTTCAGAGGAGCCTCTGTCTAGGGTTTCTGTGTGATGTTTGTTGGGAATCCTCAAATGGCTAAGGGAGAAATCCAAGAAGCAACCCTAATCACTGGTGTGTGAAGGTGGCAATTAGGGTTAGAGGACGTACCCGAGCCCCATGTAGTACGAAGCTACTTATAGGGGGGAGCTGGTTGCCCTAATGGGCTTGCTTTAGGCCCAAGTAGGGCCAGCCTGTACTGAGCTATGAGTGGATGAGTTGTCCTTGTGGATAAGGTGATGAGCTGTCCTTGTGGATAAGGTGAGACACTTCATCCTGTCCTTGGTGTCGGACTCTGGGAGGTGTCGGACAGGGAAGTCGGACCTGGGTAGGAGTATGAGGTCGGCCCGTATCTGGTATCTGTTCGGCCATTGAGCCTTGAGTTCGGCCCAGCACACAGAGGGCTTCTTATAGGGCCGTGAGGCCTTAGGCAAGGGGTCTGAGGACCTCGGCTAGGCCGAGTCCACCACATAAGCCCCCCAGCTCGGTCAAGGCTATCTAAGCCTTGTTCTGAGGTCTTGGTTTAGGTCCTTTTCCCAAATCCACCACATAAGAGCCGAGTTCACCACATAAGCCCCCCAGCTCGGTCAAGGCTATCTGAGCCTTGTTCCGAGGTTCTGGGGAGTTCGGACGATAAGTCTGCCAAGAGCTGGATCCAGCTGTCTCTGACGTCTTTTCATTATGATGGAGCAGGTCTGAGAGCTGTCCTTTCGCCTGCTCCGAAGTGACGCTCGCATTCTCGCATCTGACACGTGTCAGAGATTCCACCTAACGAAGCGTCGCCATTACTGCGACGTTGCTCGAGGTTCGTGATTCCAGCTGTTATGCGCCACGCGTCCCGGTACTTGTGGCTGGATGCTAGGTTGGGCCTCTTGGGTCAGGCCCATATTTCGAAAGTGGGGGGAAAACGGTTTCCCTTATCCTTCTTTGACTCAAAACTGCCAACACTGTTCCTCTCTCTCTCTCACGAATCTCGTTTTTTCTGCACCCGGTATCCTTTTCTTCTTCTCCCACTCGTAAATCCTTCTCTGCAACTCCTCTCTCCCCAAAACCAAAACCGTACCTCCATTACTGCAACTCCTTCTCCCTCCTCTCTTCAGGAATCATCTGATCTTGCGGGCTTTATTCTTCTAGGCTTATAATCTTAAGGTACTGTCTCTTTCCTTGCTTTTTCTTCTTCTTCCCTTTTCTTCTCTCTTTATTTGTTTCGCGGTTTACACGGGAGGGGGTTTAATATTCTTATTATGTGTTTCTGTTTTCACGATGTTGGGGTTTTTTCCTTGCGCATTGAAGTTTTGGTTTTTGGGGATATCTTTGGGAGTTTTTGGTGTTCCTGGGTTTGGGGTGTTTTAGGATTTGTGGAGGGTTTTTGATTTGTGTTTTTGTCTTTATTTTTCAGAAAACCAAAGGAGTAGATTGGGTTTAGTATGAGTAGGGAATGGTTTAGGATATGGGCTGGGGTAGTCTCCCTGTCATCTAGCAGTAGTGAGGAGGAGGACGGCTCTTCCTCCTCATCCTGTTCCTCTACGGAGGTAGACGAAGCGCTCCGTCGCCAAAGGGAGTATAGGCAGAAATACGAGAGGCGGGTTCTGGAGGTTGATCCCGTCGAGGCAATCTATCCTCGGGATTGGGAGGAGAAGAGGGAGTGGATACGGCAGTACGCCTGGGCCGAGTTTGTTGACGGCAGGGAGCGTGCCGACTTCGAGAGGATGGAGGAAGAGGGGATGTACGAACGGGGGGTACCTGTGGTAGAGGGGAGATGCTCGCCCCTCAGAACAACTTCGAGGGGGTTCTCTGGGGGGTTATTTTTTGTAACCCGTACGACTAATACCGAGCTCCCCTGTTCTTCCACAGGTACCATGCCGCCCAGGAAGTGCGTCAGTCGACCTGAACTTTACCCTGCGCCTTTCGATGTCGATCAATACGAGTGGGTTGACGTGGAGCCCAAAGGAGTCCAGTCCAAATTTTGTTCCGAGGACAAGCTTGTCGAGGTGAGGAGAGTCGTGCTACCTTGCCCAGGGGATGCCACCGGGACCTTTTACGAAGTACTCCCCTGTTCGGCAAATGACAGGATATGCAGCCGAACTGATAATAATTCCTTCTTCTTTTATGCCGACCTGATTCATAATCTCGGCGTGACCCTCCCGTTCACCGATCTGGAAATGAGGGTCTTAAACGAGCTCGGACTAGCTCCTTCCCAACTTCACCCCAATACTTGGTCGTTTCTCCGAGCATTCCAAAAGTACTACGGAGCCAGGAATTTGGTATGCACTGTTCGGTTATTTTTGTGGATGTACAACCCGTTCGTCAGCAATAAGGACGGGGTCACTGGTCGTCTTTGGGTGTCGGCTAAGGCCCGGGCTCACTGTGGTTTGTTCGACATGTTCTCCGAATCTTGGAAACATTTTAAACCAAGATTTTTTAAATACAAGTACGTTGGAACGGGGCTACCTTGGTTTCGGTCCGAGACGGGACCGAAGTTCCCTTTGGAGTGGACCCCAGAGTTCTTTAATCGTCATATCAGCACGCCGCAAAGGTGGTCGGGCGTAACCCTGGATGCCGACGAGACAGTAACAGCCCACCATTTCCAGACCGAGTATCGAGCTGGGAAATTCCAGCTCGACATTGGAGTTTTCATGCAGTGTCCTGACAACGAAGTCTTGACAAAAATTGGTAGTTACTTTTGCTCTTATACTTGTACATTTCCTTTCATCCTTCTTATTAATTTCTCTTTATCCTTTTGTGTTTGCAGAAGAACATTGGTCAAACATGTCGTCCAGGGCGGTAAAGGCTGTGCTAGATGCACGGAAGAGGAAGAGGCCCGAAAACCCTTCCAACAAAGCGGTGGCTGCCGAAGCCTCCACTGAGACGACCTCAACTGACTCCGCTCCTTTTCACCCAACTCCGCCTGCAGTGATCATAGCCCCACCTCCTCCTCAATCTCCGAGTCCAAGCACTGAGGTAATCCTTGCTGCAGGTACTCCGCCCTCGGAGGCTGATACTCTACCGAGGCCGCCGACCACCCTCGCCAAAACTTCGGTCAAAGACGCTCTCATCAAGATGACGGGAGCTGAGTGGAAAAAGAAGGCTGAGGATATGGCCTGTCAACTGAAAAGGGCCACAACCATGTTTACTGTGTTGGCCGAAGTCGCTGACGATGTGGCTGATGGAGTGTCACCGGCCAAGAAGAAAGCTCGGTCTGCTATGGCTGCCGAGGTAGAGGAGCTGAAGAGTGGCAAAAACGCTGCTGAGCAAAAACTGGCCGAGTTGGAAGGGAAGCACCGCCAACAGACGGAGGAGCTTCTAAAAAATCATGAGGAAGCTTTGGCCCAAGTGAGAGCGGATGCTAGGGAGGTTGGTTGGCAGGAGGGCCTTGCTGAGGTGGAGAAGGTTAGGACTTTGCTGAAGAGAAGGGTTGCTCAAGCTCTTAAATATAAGGTAGCCGCCTCTGAGTCGGACTTCAATCTTGAGAGGGTGGCGAGCAAAATTTTTACCAATGCAGTAGAACAAATTCTTCACCTGAACCAAGGGCTCCGAATTCGGTATGTCGGCACCTCTGCCGGGTTCGGGGTGGAGGATGGGAAGATGGTCGATTATGACAAGGATGGATTCGAGGTTGACCTAGACCAGCCCGAGGAGAACCTTCCCAACCCTTTGGTGGAGAAGCCAGATGTAGAGTTCGACCCTAGCTCGGTTGTCTTTTCCGATGTTGAAGATGAAGCAGCATAAGTCCCTTATGCTGGGCAGCTTGCGATTTGTCTATGTTCTTTTTTGTAACATGTTTGACAATGTTGGATTGTATTTTGCTTTGCTTATTGTGTACAACATTTTATTTTTATGCAAGTTCTTTCTAGTTTTAACTTGTTGCATGTTGTTATATTTATGCAAGTTTTTATTCTAACTTGTTGCATACGTACTATGTCCGAGGTCGGAGTTATGCAAGCCTTTTCTTTAACTTGTTGCACGAACGCGAGTTTTTCTTTACCAACTCGTTGCATGTTTATTCGTTCGACCTCGGATCTGAATTGCGTTCACTTAGGTGGCAACCCAGGAAACTTATAAAAGGATGCAAGTGTTTGAGACTTGTCGCATATTGTAACTTTTATGCAAGTTTTTGTTTTAACTTGTTGCATATACACTGTGTCCGAGGTCGTCTCTAATCAAGCTTTGCATAAATGCGAGCTTTTATTGACTCGTTGCATGCTTCATTCATTTTGAGACCTGGGGTCTGAACTGCGATCAGTTAGATAACTTGGCTTAAAAATACAAGTGTTTGATACTTGTTGTTTTTTAGATAACCAAGTAAAACTACTTTTGAGAATACAAGTCCTTTATCAACTTGTTGTATTCAGGCCTGATCGGACCTAAAAACTTGTGCCCAGGACATTGGTGTTTAAAATCTAGTATAAATAACTCGGATAAACTCGGATGACTCAGTGAGTGCAGTAATCTTATAAGTTTTCCTCTGAATAAAGGTACTGTATATAAGTGCATACGGTTGGGATCTCGGATTCACCCACCTTAGCCGAGGTGGGTGTCCTCGTCCCCTATGTGAAAGAGGTTCCTGAGTGAAGTTATGAGAGATCATTTCACAGCAAGCTGTACTTTACCGGGTGTCCCTTGTACACTGTGCATATCAGCCGATCTTATCTAGAAGACGTTGGCTGTGCATAGCGCCATGCAACATTTAGGTGGCTAGCGCTAAATGAGAAGCTAGTACGTACGTATATAAAACTGTGGCACTTGAGTATGAGCAAGTTTGTACTTTTCATTAATTGTAGACATGAGTACATTGCCTTTTGGAAAAGTGAATATCTCATAATGGAAATGTAAAAACATGAACAGAATTTAAAGAAAGCAAAATTTAAAATGAGCTTGAACTTGAATTTTTCAGATGAGGATGCTGATGACTGCCGATGATATCTGAGGTAAACCTACTTGGAACAAGTTCTCAGTGTTGTAAAGTCTTGGGAATCCTTGAGCTCGATTCTTTCGGGAATTTCCCAGAGTATGTTTCCGGAACGCCTCTGTTGGGACTTCCCGATTTCGAGTTCATTTCCCGCTTTTCCGGTAGTTAAGACCGATGTCTGCTCCTCGGGGTGTGAGGTGATCAGGCTCGGATAGCCCGGTTTGCGCTTTTTTGTTGTCTTGGTCGGCTATCTCTTCCTTTGCTATCTTCCTCTAAACAAGAGTAGCTTCTCGGATTTCTTCAGCCGATATTGGATTTTCTTCGGCCTTGTGATGGTCACCCAAGGTGAACAGATAGGAGAGGCCGGGGAGATTGTTGGCAATGTTGCAAAGTGGGAGTTTTTTCATCTTGAGACACCAGAGCTTGGGAATTTGAAAAGCTCGGGTTAAGAAATAGGCAGGAAGTTTACTTCGGCTCTCAATTCGGAGCTGTACCGAACGGAGGGCAGGTTATTAACAGTTAGAGAAGTGAGAAAATTCTCCCCCTGTGGGGGGTTGAAAAGGACTGAAAAAGAAAGGAGATTTCCTTTAAATGCATCTTGGATTTCTTGGGGAAGGTTGGCATCCATGTTAACATCTTTGCATGGGGCAGAGGGGAAGGGGGGGATTGCTAACCATTCTTCTTGAGGAAAGGTCCTAAGGACTTCTCGTTCGAACTGAACCTCGGCCAATAGAACTATTCCCTTGGACAATATCGGATCAGTGAACTCTTTCTGCTTCTTTTTTACCTCCCGTAGGCTCGCATTGTAGCAGAGTCGGGCTTTCACCTGGTAAGCTTTGACCGTAACAACCTTGTCTTCAGATCCGACAAATTTCATTGCCAAGCGTACTGTTGAAACCACTGCCCCAAAAGCTTGTAGGCAGGTTCGTCCCAGAGTCAACCACTAAAAATTTGATGATCTCCGTTCGGGCCGAAGGCTGGTTGCCTAAGGTCACGAGGAGGTGAATAGCTCCCAGGGGGTGGATTGCCTCACCCTTGAAGCTGATGAGATTGCCTTCGAACTACACGAGGTCGGCTGACCTCAGCTTCAGCGCTTGAAATGTATGAAGAAAAAGAATGCCGGCCGAGCTTCCTTGGTCTATGAAAACTCGGGCGACTTCGAAATTGCCAATCAACGCTGTTATCACCATTGGATCATTGTGATCCAGGATGATGTCTTCCATGTCTTGGTCAGAAAAAATGATAGGGATGTTCCTAGATGGTTTCTTGCCAGCGGGTTTGTGATGGACAGCGAGAACTTGGTTGACGTACCTTTTCCTCTCTGCCCTCTTTTCTCCGCCACCGGCGAAACCTCCCGAGATAGTTTCAACTCGGAAGTTTTCCGGTGACTTGTCTAGATCTTGTACCACAACCATGTTTACTCGCTGTGGTTCTTCTTCCTTATTTTCAGGGGACGGGTCGGCTTTGGCTTTTCCTTTATCGTTGTCTGGGCTGAGAGACCTTCTTCGGCCCCGTCTTTCCACCGCTTCGCGCACATACTGCTGCAATTTGCCCCTTCTCACCATATCCTCAATGACATCCCGAAGCCAGGTGCACTGATCGGTATGGTGGCCACCTCGGGACCGTCAGGGGGGTGTAAGAATCATACTTAGTGATGTACGGACGTCGGCGGTCCTCTTCCTGGCCGACGTGAGGGCGACCTCGGTCTCCTTGCTCTTCTCTTCCTCCTCTTTCATCCCTGTTGCCGCGAGGACGACCTCGGGTCAGGGCATTCTGCGAGGCGGATTGAGCGTTTTCCATCCTACTTGACTGTCCTTTGTTGAATTCTTCAAGATTGATGTACTTGTTTGATCTCTGTCTCAGCTCGGCCATGTCCCTTGGTGGCTTTCCAATTAGTGAATCTTTGAACCCTCCTTCGGCCAATCCTTGGGTCAAAAGGAGGACAGCCACCTCGGGAGATAGATTGGGGACTGAGTTGGATTCGCTGTGAAACCTGTGCAAGTATGCACGTAAGGATTCTTCTGGTTTCTGCGTCACTGTTGCTAGTGTGTGGTCCAACCTGGGTTGCACACAGCTAGCAGTGTACCTGTTAAGAAAGATCCGCTTCATTTCTGCCCAGTTGTTGACAGAATTCTACGGTAGTGTTGAGTACCATCGGAGGACCGGGGCCTGGAGGGTCATAGAGAAAGCTCGGCACTTGAGCCGATCTCCTCCACCATGAAAGTTCACAGCTCCCTCATAAGAAAGGACATGCTCTTGAGGGTCCGTGAGGCCATTGTATCTGGGAATGTTGTTGGGTCCGAGGTACCCAGGTGGTGGTTCATAAGCCATGACGGCTGGTGTAAAAGGATGCCCAGGGTGGGAATCATCCGAATCAGGTTGTTGCTGATTTGGGTTTGGTGTAAGTTGTGTGACGGTTGTGTGCGGCGTTGCAAAGGTTTGTGGAGTTAACGGAGGTTGTGGTGGAGGAGGTGGTGGTGGGGGGAACTCATTTGGGGTCGGAGCTTGAACAACAGCTCGTTCAGCCAGACGCTGCATAGCAACTTGTTGGAGATCTGCGATAGCTTTACCTTGTTGTTCTACAATTCTCATCTGTTGTCTCATCAAAGATAAGAGCTCTGCATATCGAGAGAGCGTAGACTGTCGTGAGTGGGAACGGTGTGTTGTGCTGACAGAGTGAGCACGTTCGCCGCGGTGGCGGTGCTGTTCAGCGTTGGTTTCTCCGAGCTCAGAGCGTAACTGCACGCGCCGACCTCCGCCGTGATGCTGGGTTGGATTTGTAGTGTCTCCGGTGTGAATGGTGTAAGATCCACTGTGGGTATGGGTGAATTCTGGTGGAGGTGGGGGTGGTGGAGGTGACGGTGACGGTGGAGGTAGAGGCGGGGGAGGAGGGGGTGGTGGTGAGGACCTTGCTGCCCTATTGGCTTCAAGGTGCACGCGTAGGTCCCCCGTCGAGGGCACCCTCCTTGGGCGCCCCCTCCCCCTCCTCTGAACTGGTTGTGTCTCAGACATGGTAGAATTTCTGGGAATGAAGTTTATCTTTTTCCCACAGACGGCGCCAATGTGATGTCCTAGATGGTGAGGTTCCCTAAGGGTAGGGGAAGAAGACCTTCAGAGGAGCCTCTGTCTAGGGTTTCTGTGTGATGTTTGTTGGGAATCCTCAAATGGCTAAGGGAGAAAGCCAAGAAGCAACCCTAATCACTGGTGTGTGAAGGTGGCAATTAGGGTTAGAGGACGTACCTGAGCCCCATGTAGTACGGATCTACTTATAGGGGGAGTTGGTTGCCCTAATGGGCTTGCTTTAGGCCCAAGTAGGGCCAGCCTGTACTGAGCTATGAGTGGATGAGCTGTCCTTGTGGATAAGGTGATGAGTTGTCCTTGTGGATAAGGTGAGACACTTCATCCTGTCCTTGGTGTCGGACTCTGGGAGGTGTCGGACAGGGAAGTCGGACCTGGGTAGAAGTATGAGGTCGGCCCGTATCTGGTATCTGTTCGGCCATTGAGCCTTGAGCTCGGCCCAGCACACAGAGGGATTCTTATAGGGCCGTGAGGCCTTAGGCAAGGGGTCTGAGGACCTCGGCTAGGCCGAGTCCACCACAACAACTATCGTATTTTATGGTAAAAGAGATGATGTGGTAACGTGACACTTCTTTTTGGAAAACAATTTGAGAAACCATTTTGGAAGTTAAAGTTATTTGATAATGACATGCAAACCTTTTTCGAATCATAAGAACCATTTGTAATGGATGTTTTTATAAAAAAAAATGGCGCAAATTTTTAGTGAAAATTGTTGTTCCAAATTGGGGTGTTACATTTGGTGGTATCAGAGCGATGGTTGTCCTTAGTGGCCTTAAGCATAGCCTTATATGCTTTCTCTGTGTGACTCTGTTTGGTAGTTTAGCGTTGGCCTTAAGCATAGCCTTATATGCTTTCATTGTGTGACTCTGCCTTAATTGGTGTGTAGATGTAAGTTAGTCCTGTATGTGGGTAGATGTTCCCTTAGTTTGAGAAGTCAACCTGTTCTTAGGATCGCGATGGCACGTCGACAAGCGAATGAGGAACCAGCTACTATCATGGTTCAAACAGCTGCGATTTTGGCTGGAGTAAGTGATAACATGAACCTTATACATCAACAACTTCAACAGAATCAGAAAGTGAATGCAGGTGGACAAGGAATCAGAGGTCTTGATGAGTTTTGCTGCAGAAATCCAAAGGAGTTTGCTGGAGGTTACGCAACGGAGGAGGATGAAGTGTAACATCCCTAAATTTATTACCAAACCTATTTAGTGTGGTAATAGGCTTAGAGTGAAGAGGGATGGGTGTGCTAGGTTAATGTTAGGAATTTAGAAGTGTTATTAGAGAATTAAAGCATAGGAATTAAGGAAGTTAGGAGTAGAAGATCCCTAGCTCTAAACCCAAATTCCACCGTTGGATGTGAAGATAAGTGTCTTAGAAAGCTTGCCTCAAAATTTGAGCAAGATCCGACGGTTAACGAAGAAGTTATGACGATTTGAAGTGCATAGGAAGTAGTGGACTGAACCAGCTTAATCAATTAAGCTGGAGCTTAATCGATTAAGCAGGAATGGGTAATCAATTAAGCATTCACTTAATCGATTAACCACTACAGTGTCAGCCATAAAACACGAATTTTTAGTGTTGTTCTTCATTTTCTCTTCTCCCATTCGAAGCTCTCTTCTCCTTTCTTCCCCAATCCATCTCCCATGTCAAAGTAACACCAAATCAAACCAAATTAACACCCCATAATCATTCCCCATCAACTCCCCATGATTTTATATCAACAAAAACCCCAATTTCATTCTCAATCCCTCAAATCCCCAATTCCCAATTCAAAACCCTAACTCTCTCAATCTTCCTCATTGGGTTGGATAATCATCAAGGGAGCTAGGAATTGGTCATGGAGCAAGGAACTAGGGGTTTAAGAGGTTGCTCCAAGAGCTCGGTGGAGTGCTCTCTCTCTCTCTCTCCTTCTCCTCTTCTCTTCAAAAGGTAAGGGGAGTCACTTTTCCACACTTTGAGTTAGGGATAGTTAAGGTTTATAATAGGATTTGAGTTCAATGGTTAGGTTGGGTTAAGGGAGATGGATTAAGAGGTAATTAGAATCCAATAAGGGTAATGGTAGTATATTGGTTAATGTTGTTATTTTGGAAATTGTTAATGTTTAATCTTTTGTATATTAAATAAGTAGTAAGTGAAGAACCCTAGGGAGATGATTTATTTTAAGCACTCTGAGACATACCTGAGTATGTCGACTGATTTGTGGATATATGTGAATTTTAAAGGTTGTATGTGTTATTTTGATTTGATGATGGATAGTGGGTGATGTGAATGGCTAATTAAAATAATAGGATGGCTAATGAGAGCATGAAAAAGGAAATGTAATGGAAATAATAATAATGGAAGAAAGTAGTGATTATGATATGTAAATTGGAGAGGACTAAGGTTATGAGTTGGACTATATGACAATAGAGGAAAAGGGTTATAAGGGCTAATGTTAAGGGTGATCTATAAATATTCTGTGATTGGAATGGTTTATATTTATGCATATTGTGATTATTATTGAAATTGTGTTGATGGTTATAAATAAATGGACTGGAAATTGAATGTGAGACTACATGTGAAGGTTTATGATTATTTGTACATATTTGTGGTCATGGATTGAAGTTGATTATGACTTATATGAATGGACTGGATTGTTGATTATTGAAAATGGTAAAGGTAACTTATGTGGAAACTGATCAGTGGGGCCCGGAACACTAGGTACCCGGCTAGGTGTTCCAATTACCTGTTAGGGCCAATTACCTGCCAGGCCAATTACCCATCAGGCCAAACCGCCCTGTAGGCGCCGGGTGACCCACAGGATCAGTTTTCCACACCAATAATTGGAATAATTAATGGATTGGTAAAAGTACATAGTCCTACAGGTTATGGTCTGGATGGGTGTAAAGTCCTGGGCAGGTGTTCCAAGTCCCTAGACAGGTGTGCCAATTACCTAGCGGGTATCCAAATCCTAGTGGTGTACGGTAAAAAGGGAAGTGTTTGCAGATCAATGTCTGTGGTTGCTTACACTGTGTGTGTAGATCTCTGCTTGGGGTTACACACATTAATGGAAAATTAATAATGGAATGGTAAAAAGGAAAAGGGAAGTTTATGTAGATCTCTGTTTGAGGTTACATAAATGATATGGAGTGTTTACAGATCACTGTTTGTGGTTGCATACACTAGATGTAGATCTCTGATTTGAGGTTACGCCCAATGGAAGTGTAGATCTCTGATTGAGGTTACACATAATGGAAAACGAATAAAGGAAATGAAAATGGAATTAATAAGGGAATTAAAGGGAATAAATAATTAACATGGTAACGGAAGGGAATTAGGAAAGGATTATGGATAATGGAAAATGGATAAAAAGGAATGTATAAGGAAATGGGAGTGGAATGAATTGGTTGATCCCTGACTTGATTTGATTGTTATTCTTGAGTTTATATTATGAGCTTTATATTATCCTCTGATTCACTGTGTTGTGAAAAGGTCTAACCCTTATGTGGTTAACATTTTAGGTGATTGCTAAGGAGCTTGTGGATCAGAGTGCGCAGCGAGAGACCAGGAATGAAGGAAACTTTATTTTTGGGTGCCACTATATTGTAAATGGATGCCCAAAGTTATTGTAAAATTGATTTGTGAAAAAGAAATTTTTAAGTACATTAAACTAAATATAGACTTTTACTCATTATTTTGTATATAAAATAAGGGTGTTACATGAAGCGTGGATAGGAAGTTTGGAGAGGATTTTTGGAGGAATGGTGCAATGTACGGATGAACAAAAGGTTGCTTATGCTGGATATATGATGGTGGGAGAAGCGGCTGATTGGTGGCGTAATGAGAGGCAAGCTTTGGCTGGAGAGGCTGGTGCAATTACTTGGAACCAATTTAAGAATAGGCTTTTGGAGAAGTTTTTCCCTAAGCATCTGAAAACAGCCAAGGAAATAGAATTCGTGCGATTGGAACAAGGCAACATGAGTGTAGGTGAGTATGCTGCCAAATTTGAGAGTTTGGCAAGGTTTATGCCTTACTATGGAGAAGCTGTGAATGAGAGGTCTAAGTGTGCAAAATTCTTGGATGGTTTGAGGTCAGAGATTAAGCAAGCCCTGACTCCATTGGAGATAAATGTGTTTACAACTTTGGTGAATAAGGGGAGTATTGTGGAAAATGGGTTGAAGTCGAGGAATTCGACAGGGAAGTTAGTTGTCCAAGTTTCAAGTGGTGGTCCTATGAGGCATTCCCCAGGAAGTGGAAACCAAAATAATGGAAACCGTTATCAAAGAGACAATAGGTTTGGTAAGTCAAGGTTTCATGGTGGTTTTAACAATAACAACAAGAATCATCCTCGGAACAACAATCACAACAATCAGAATCGTAACAACAATCGCAACAATCAATTCAGAGGAAAAAACAACAACAATCGTAGTGGGAATCGTGAGAACAACAACAACAGCAACAACAATGGAGGAAATAGGAACAATGGTGGAGTACAAGGGAATGTACCTCCACTTTGCAACAAGTGCAACCGGAATCACTTTGGAGCTGTGTTCCCTTGGAACAATCCCAACTGCTTCAATTGCAACAAGCCTGGACACTTAGCATGGAAATGCCCGGAACCCAAGCGAGAAGTCAATGCGGTGAATGTAGCTAGACCCCGTAGTCAAGGAAGAGTTTTCTCAATGAGTGGAACTGAAGCTGCTAACAATGCTAATTTGATCCAAGGTAGGTGTTTCATTCGTAAGATACCTTTGAATGTGTTGTATGATTCGGGTGCTACGCATTCGTTTATTGCTCGTAATGTGGTTGATATATTAAGTTTACCCGTAAAAGTTATGCCTTTTGATCTAATTGTGTCTACCCCTACCAGTGACCCAGTCATGGTATCAATTCTTGTGCCCAAATGCCCTGTAGGAATAGAAAATAGAGAGTACATAATAGACTTAATTGTTTTACCCCTTACCCAACTCGACATAATTTTAGGCATGGATTGGTTAACTGCTAATCATATCCTCCTAAATTGTGCCGAAAAGACTCTTATTTTTGATACCTTAAGACCTAGTATACCCCAAAACTTAGAACCCGAGCACGTGACTGCCAATCAAATCAAAGCTTCATGGGAAGATGGAGCCGTGATATACATGTTTATCGCTTCTTTGGACGTCAAGGAGGAAAGGAAGCTGGAAGAATTACCTGTCGTTAAGGATTTTCCTGAAGTTTTTCCCGAGGAGATCCCTGGATTACCTCCTGTGCGTGAAGTGGAGTTCGGTATCGACTTGATTCCTGGAACGACACCGATTTCGAAGGCACCTTATCATATGACCCCGATGGAGTTGGTGGAGTTAAAGAAGCAACTAGAGGAATTATTGGAAAAGCAGTTCATTAGACCGAGTGCTTCACCGTGGGGAGCACCTGTTTTATTCGTTAAGAAGAAGGATGGGAGTATGAGATTGTGCACCGACTACCGTCAGCTGAACAAAGTGACAATCAAGAATAGATACCCGTTGCCAAGAATTGACGATTTGATGGACCAGTTGAGAGGAGCGACTGTGTTTTCGAAGATCGACTTGAGGTCAGGTTACCATCAGATCAGAGTGAAGGAAGAAGATATTCCAAAGACGGCTTTCAGAACGAGATATGGACATTATGAGTATCTAGTTATGCCTTTTGGAGTGACTAATGCTCCCGCAATATTCATGGATTACATGAATAGAATCTTTCACCTGTTTTTAGATTCCTTTGTTGTTGTGTTTATCGACGACATTTTAATCTATTCACGAAGTAAAGAGGAGCATGCGGAGCATTTAGCCAAAGTATTGGGGGTGTTGAAAGAGAAAGAGCTGTTCGTGAAGTTATTGAAGTGTGACTTTTGGCTGGAGTCAGTAAATTTTCTAGGGCATGTGATAACAAGAAATGGAATTGCAGTGGACCCTGCAAAGGTGGAAGCGGTTTTGGAATGGAGAGCACCGACGACAGTGACGGAAATTCGAAGCTTTTTAGGACTTCCTAGTTATTACCGGAGGTTCATAGAAGGATTCTCTAGATTGTCATTGTCGTTGACTAAGTTAACAAGGAAAGGACAGACGTTTGTTTGGACGGAGAAGTGTGAAGAATGCTTTCAAGGATTAGGATGTGTGCTAATGCAAGATGGTCAAGTGGTGGCGTATGCTTCAAGACAATTGAAGATTCATGAACAAAATTATCCTACTCACGACCTAGAGCTAGCGGCCGTAGTGTTTGCGTTGAAGATTTGGAGACACCATTTGTATGGAGTAAGGATAGAAGTTTTCAGCGATCACAAGAGCTTGAAGTACCTGTTCGAGCAAAAGGAGCTGAACATGAGGCAAAGAAGGTCGATAGAATTTCTAAAGGACTATGACTTTGAAGTACAGTATCATTCTGAAAAGGCCAACGTTGTAGCTGATGCGCTAAGTAGGAAATCCCTTCATTATCTACTTTGATGATAAAGGAATTGGAGCTAATTGAGAAGTTTAGGTATCTGAATATGGAAGTGGAGTTGAACCCAAAGAGTATGATACTGGGAACTTTGAAGGTAAACAACGAATTCATGGAGCAAGTAAAAACGTTACAATCAACAGATCCGGAGTTACAAGAAAAGAAGGAGTTGTCGGATAAAGGAAAGGAAGTAGAATTTCAGTTAGGAGCGGACGAAATTCTACGATTCAAGGAAAGAGTTTGTGTGCCGAATAACCGAGAAGTTAAGGAGATGATTTTGGAAGAAGCACATAAAAGTAAGTTAAGTTTTCATCCCGGAGCGACAAAAATGTATCAGGATTTGAAAAATATTTTCTGGTGGTCAGGAATGAAATGGGAAGTAGCAGAGTATGTGTCAAGATGTTTGGTATGTCAGAAATCCAAAATTGAACACAAGAAACCTGGAGGAGAATTGCAACCATTGGCGGTTCCAATTTGGAAGTTTGACTGTATTTCAATGGATTTTGTGTCTGGTTTTCCAAAAACTCAGAAAGGGTATGATGCTATTTGGGTAGTAGTGGATCGTCTTACCAAGACGGCGCGCTTTATTCCAGTGAACATGAGGTATTCATTGGAGAAACTGGTTGACTTGTATATCAAAGAAGTGGTGAGACTACATGGAGTACCCTCGAATATAGTGTCAGATAGAGACCCGCGTTTTACTTCAAAATTTTGGGAGAGTTTGCAAGCTGCGATGGGAACCAGCTTAAGTATGAGTTCTTCTTATCATCCCCAAACGGATGGTCAGTCAGAACGAACTATCCAAACATTAGAGGATCTACTAAGAGCATGTGTGTTGGAAGAAGCTGGAAGTTGGGATTCTTTCTTGCCATTGATCGAGTTCACTTACAACAACAGTTTCCATTCGAGTATAGGAATGGCACCTTACGAAGCTCTGTATGGAAGGAAGTGTAGAACCCCTTTGTGTTGGTTCGAGACTAGAGAGCACTTACAGTTAGGACCAGAGGTAGTACAACAAACGACGGACAAGATCAAGTTAATTCAAGAGAAGATGAGAACTGCCCAGAGCAGACAGAAAAGCTATCACGACAATAGAAGGAATTCGTTGGAATTCAAGGAAGGTGACCATGTATTCATGAGGATAGTGCCTACTACCGGTATTGGCCGAGTACTCAAAACTAGGAAACTAACCCCTCGTTTTATAGGACCTTATCAAATCCAAAAGCGTGTAGGACCAGTAGCATATCAAATAGCCTTATCCCCTATGTTTTCAAACCTACACAATGTCTTTCATGTATCTCAGTTGAGGAAGTATGTTAGTGACCCATCCCACGTTGTTGAGCCTGACTCTATACAACACAAGGATAATCTTACATATGAAACATTGCCCTTGCGGATCGATGGCCATAGTATTAAAAAGTTGAGAGGTAAAGAGATTCCTTTGGTTAAAGTGATATGGAGTCAAGAGCATGGGGAAGATGCTACTTGGGAGCATGAAAGTAGCATGAGGGATTCGTACCCTCACTTGTTTGAAACAGGTACGTATTTCTCGAGGACGAGAAATCTCTAAGTTGGGGAGGATTGTGAGACCCACAATTTTACCCAATTTATTTGTGAAAATATTTTTGAATTTAAAATGTTATATTTGATTTTGATAAATTTTGATACCTGGATTTTATTAAAATCATATGTTTTATATATATATATATATATGCACGTGGTATATATATTATATATATATATATATATATGCATACCAATGTTTTCTCTAATGTATTTAAATTGTATTCTTAAGATGAAAATATTTTAAGGTATAGTATTTGATTTAAATGACATTAGAAAGAAAATGATTTTTGAAGGTTTAAGGTGTTCTATCTTCAGAAATTCATATCTTTTTAACCGTAAGTCGGAAAATTACAAATGATATGTCAAAACGATCGTATCGAAATGTAGATTATGAAAATGTAAAGATTTTATTTCTAATTTAGAGTTTTCGAGATTTTATCACTGCTATAGTACTAAACGAATTTTTGAGTTTTAAGTTTGAAAATGCGATTTTAATGCATTTAATGACTCTTTGATCCAAAAATATTTTTATGTGCATGGAATATATATTTTTAAAATCCCTGATTGGCTTCACCGTCCAAATAAAATATAAATTTCGTATTTTTAAATTATAAATTAATTTGAAAGCTTATGAAGTGCATTTTTGGAGGAAATGATCTTAGAACTTCAAAAATTCATAACTTTCAAACCATAAGTGCAAAAATTATAAATTTTATATGAAAACGACCGTATTGAAATGTAGTTTATAAAAGTATAAGAATTTTAATTTTATGATGTATCCTTCGAAAAAAAATTTCTCTGCTGCAGTAACTGTATGATTTTATATGTTTTATGCTTGGAAAAATTGTTTTAAAGCCTAGAATTAATTATTGGATTTCAAAGTATTTTATTTGTATGTTCAGATATTTATTTGAAAGCTTATTGGCTGCACAGTCCAGATTGTTTTATTTTTCTATTTATTTTTGAATTTTAAAGTATAAAGCTTTAATTTGATTGGATAAAGGTGAGAGAGTAGCTATCTTAAGACACAATGGCACTATGGTAACATTAGGATGATTTCGACTATCTCAAAAGTCGGGATCCAAGTTATATGTCAATATAGGAGACAAAAACTGATTGTGGTGTGCTTAGTCGTTCTTCGTTGCGACAATAACTTTATACTGATTGTCTGATTTTATATGACATGTTGTATTATTTAAAGTTATCCTGCTTTTATGGCTTTGGAATTGATAAGAGAACCTGTGATAATGTAACAAATGTATTTGGATATGTTTATGAATCATGATTTATCCTATGAAAGATTATTTGATATATTGGAATCGGTTGTCCTATGGAAAGGACCTTGTATATGTTGAATTCTTATAAAGAGAAAATATGATGTAGACTCACAATGCAGAATCAAAGAGCTTTTGATGATGTCAAATAAACAGACTCGGCTTGTGCTTAGCGTTAGACAAGTCAAACTTATCAGCGCAAGCGTTCAGCTAAAGGTACAAGCTCTGCAGAGGCTCGGAATCTTTGTTTTGCGTATGCGTTCCGCCAAAGGCAGAGGCTCGGCAGAAGCTCGGAAAACTAGGGTTCTTCGCTACCTGCATCAAGTCAGCTTTTGTAGCTCAAGCTCGGCTTTGACTCGACCCGTGATCAAGGCCAAAGTTCATCCAAGTTTGCAAGCTCGGTTCTTCATTTCAAGGCAGTAAGCTCGGATGATGATTTGCTCGGTACTCGCTCGGATTAAGCTCGAAACAGCCACATCATCTGATAGAGTAAATAAGCTCGGGTTGATGGTTCTAAACTTGACTATTTGCCGACGCTCAGATCAAGCTCAGAAACACCAAGCTCGAACAAAGCCAAAAGCTCGGCAATCTCTGTTCATCATCTTCAACAATGCATCATCTTCAACCTTCGGATTCTGCTCAACTGTTCCGTACTTTTTATTACCGTTGAGTCTGGGTAGAAGTCCTAGGTTTAGCTCCTATGCTCTGACAAGTTTGAAATTCAAAATGAGTTAAATCAAAGGTTGGTGAACTATCACCATCACTGCTCTGCTGTCTAAATGTTACCGTTGGAAACCCCATCTCCGTACAGCTCTCTTTCTCTCTTTCTCTGCAGAAAAGAGGAGACTATAAAAGAGGGGGTCTTCAACGTTAACAGGGATTGACTCTTTTACAACCATTTTTCTCAGAACTTAAACTTTCATTTTTACTTTAAAAAAAACAGAGCAGAAATCACAAACTCACAGAGAAGAAGAACATTCGATTTTCATACGAACTTAGAGAGTTAAAACTTTCAAATCTTAACTCTAAGTTCGAATCAGTTCTTCTCTGTGAAATCCTTCTAGAATTGACTCACTCTTGTTATTCAATCTTTCATCATATTCGAAGAGTGTTTCGAATTGGAGCCATACACTTTCATCATCTTCTTCGTTGTATTTGCTGTTGTGAGAAGCTGGTCTCTGATCGAGAAAGCTTCGATTTGTAAAGGTTCCAAAGAGGTTCTTTGGTCGTCGATTTGTTGTGGGTAGTTTGTCACGAGTTTGGTACACTCGTTTGACTGGATAGGTCTAGAGGGGTAGGCTCTTGTAAATCCTTTGTAACCCAGAAAATCGATTTTTAGTGAAAGCTCTCTGAAAGGTTTTCAGAGGGGACTGGACTAGCTCTCAGGGTGAGAGTGAACCAGGATAAATCTCTGGTGTTCTTTCTTTACTGCTTCTGTAGCTGCTAAGCGTAACGTTAATTCCGCTAATCTTCATTTATCTAAGTTCGAAGTGTTATTTTTTTTGCTCGGCCCTTTGAGTGTTGTTCTTCGAACTTAAGTCAAAAACCAGCTCTACCTTGAAGCAGCTCGGTTAACTGATTAACCATTTTGTTTATCTGATTGGTTAATCATTTAACCTTGTCAGCTCGGATAGAAGCTCGGGTTTTCTTTTAAAACCGAACAACATCAGTTTAATTTTCAATAAATCGAAAAATTGCCATATTAGCTTCAATCTCCTATGCACCCCCCTCTACTCAATTGTTAGGCCTCTTGTTGGTTTCCAACAAGTGGTATCAGAGCTCGGTCGAAAGATCGAGTGTAAAAACTTTTTCGAAAAGATCCTTGAGGAAACCGAATGGCTACTAACAATCCCTTCGGAGGTGAAGGCTCTTCCATAAACAGACCACCACTATTCAATGTTGAGGGTTATGCTTATTGGAAAGCTCGAATGAAAATTTTCATTGAAGCCATAGATACGGAAATTTGGAAATCTATTGAAAATGGGCCATTTGTCCCTAAAAGAAAAATTAATGATGAAGTTGTAGAAATCCCGTGGGAAAGTTGGGATGACGATGACAAAAGAAAAGTATCTTTCGATTTAAAAGCCAAAAACATCATCACCTCAGCTTTGTCCTACGATGAATTCTTTCGAGTGTCAAGTTGCAAATCTGCTAAAGAAATGTGGGACATTCTACAACTTACTCATGAAGGGACAAGTGAGGTCAGACGAGCAAGATTAAATACTCTGATGCATGAATATGAGTTATTCCGAATGCTGCCAAATGAAAATATAAATGATTTGCAGAAACGGTTTACTCATATCATAAACCATCTTAATGCTCTCAGCAAAACTTTTCAAAATGCCGAGATAACTAACAAAGTGCTTAGATGTCTTAGCAGAGAATGGCAGCCGAAGGTCACTGCCATCATGGAAGCTAAAGACTTGGACACAATGAGTATAGCCACTTTGTTTTGCAAGCTGCAAGAGCATGAGATGGAGCTCGGCAGACTGACCATGCATGAAGAATCTGATAAGAAGAAGAAGGGAATTTCCCTCAAAGCTGCTATAAAGGCAACCAAAGAATCCTCTGAAGATGAGTCCAGCTCAGACATGGATGAGGAAGACTTTGGTCTCATGGTCAGGAAGTTCAGCAAATTTTTTAAAGGCAAAAAGAACTTCACAAACAAAGCAAGAGATACCAGAAACGCTCACCACAAAGGCTCAAGTTCAAAAGACCGAGTTAGATGCCACGAATGTGGTGAAGCAGGTCACATTAGAACTTACTGTCCAAGATTACAAAAGCAAAGTGGTGAAGAAATAAAGAAGAACAAAGATAACAAGAAGAACAGAGCTTACATAGTATGGGATGCACCCAACAACAATACCAGCTCAAGCTCCAGCTCAGGCGATGAAGAAGAAAAAGCAATTCTGTGCTTAATTGGAAGGGAAACTGTGTTCAGAAGCCCGAGCCAAACGAGCCCCGAGCAAGAATGGTGCTCGAACCGTGAAGAGGAAGTATCGAGCTCATCACTCAGAATAGATGAACAAGATCTCCCTGTATATGACTCTTGCTCGGAGTGTGAAGATGAGGAAGCTTGTTCGAGTCTCAGATATACCGATCAAGAAGACTCATCGAGCTCGACTTTTGGCACAATTAATCAAAGATCAAATTTCAAATGCTTAATGGGCAAACACAGCGAGGAAACCTCAGCCAGCCGAACAATGTCCGAACATAAAAACACTGAGGTAACCTCTACATCTGATTCTGACTCTGAATCTGAATTTAATGACTCTGATGAATTGTATTCTGCTTATCTTGAAATGCAAACCGAATTCAAGAAGCTTGCTAAAAATTTCATTAAGTTGAAACTCAGTCTTTCAAAATACAAAGAGCAAGTTCTTGATTTGGAAAATTCAATTGAAATTCTGAAAAGCAGAAACGAGTCATTAGAAAACACTATCACTCAGTTGAAAAATGAAAATCTTGACTGCTGCACTAAATATGAAAAGGAAATTTCTGACCTAAAATTTAAAAGTGCAACTGTCATCAAGAGTGATGGCTTGTTTGATCGGCTTTTAGCCGAACAAAGGAACTACTCGAACAAAACTGTCCTCGGCTACACTCAGACCAAGAAGAAAGCAGTAAGGAAACTCGGCTATGTCTCAAACTTTAATAACTCAAAACGGTCGAGCTGCTCCTACTGTGGCTTTCATGGTCATACACCCAATGAATGTAAAATCCGACGTCACGGTGTAACCAAGATTAACTTTGTTTGGGTAGTCAAAAAGAAAGATCCAACTGCTAACCCCCAGGGACCCAAAACAATTTGGGTACCCGAATCAAAGAAGTAATATTTTTGTGATGCAGGTGTGCTTCCGAGCAAAAGAGAGCAGATGGTACCTTGACAGTGGATGCTCGAAGCACATGACGGGGGACAAAAATCTATTCATTGAACTTTCACATTCAGATAAGGGCTACGTCACTTATGGTGATAACAACCGAGGTAAAATATTGGGTGAAGGTAAAGTCAGTAACTCTGCCAACTTGGTTATCAATAATGTTTTACTTGTAAAAGGGCTAGAACACAATCTTTTAAGTATTAGCCAACTTTGTGATATTGGTAACCATGTTGTTTTTACCTCTACCCATTGCATTATCTAAAGTGACGAGGACAACTCTGTCAAATTTGTTGGAAAACGATTTAACAATACTTATTTGGTTGATTTGAATGAAATCACCTCTTTGGTAACCACTTGCATGGTTAGCAAAGAAAGTGACACATGGTTATGGCATAGAAGGATGGCTCATATAAATGTAAATCAGTTAAAGAAACTACAATCAAAAGAATTAGTGATTGGTTTACCAAAGCTAAATTTTAACATTGAGGGAGTTTTCTCTTCATGCAAGAAGTGCAAACCGATCAAAAAGAAAAACGATTTTCCATCTAAGTTGATGGTCTCGACATCGCATCCGTTGGAAATGTTACACATGGATTTGTTCGGACCATCACAAGTTAAAAGCTATGGTGGCAATCTCTATGCCTTAGTAATTGTAGATGACTTTTCCTGGTTTACATGGACTTTATTTTTAAAATAAAAAAGTGAAACTTTTGAAAATTTTAAAGAGCTTGTCAAGCAACTCCAAAACCGAGCTAACCAAAAAGTAGTTGTAATCCGAACAGACCATGGCGGTGAGTTCGAGAACTACAAATTTGACAAGTTTTGTTCTAAGTTCGGAATAGAACATCAGTTTTCTGCTCCTCGGACTCCCGAACAAAATGGAGTTGTGGAACGGAAAAACCGAGTTTTATAAGAACTAGCCCGAACCATGCTAAATGAATACAATTTACCACATTATTTCTGGGCCGATGCGGTGAACACAGCTTGCTATGTAATGAATCGCATCCTCATCAGACCAATTTTAAAGAAAACTCCATATGAACTTTATAAGGGTAGAAAACCAAAAATTTCTCATTTCCATACATTTGGCTGCAAAGTCTTCATTTTAAACAGTGGAAAAGAGCATCTCGGCAAATTTGATTCTAAAGCCGATGAAGGAATATTTTTGGGTTATTCTACTCATAGTAAAGCATTTAGAGTTTTTAACAAAAGGACCTCCACTGTGGAAGAGTCCGTGCATGTGGTATTTGATGAGTCTCCTCGGAGAGACAATGTTAGTTGTGCAGATAGAGAGGATCATCATATGGCTGAACTCGATCCGAGCACAACAACTGAAAGAGCTCAAAAGGATGAAACTGCTGAAGACAAAGATCGGAGGGACGAGCTTGTTCCGAGCCAAACAAACAAGGAACAAACTGAACTCAGTCCGAGCCAAATTCAAAATAGTCAGTCCGAACTCATTCCAAGCCGAGCAGAGCAGTTTGAGCTCAGTCCAGCCTGGAAGAGAGTCAAGGACCATCCGATAGAGAATGTGCTCGGCGACTTGAATAAGGGAGTTTTAACTCGTCGCTCTATTCAGAACTTTTGCAATTTCGCTTCTTTGTTTCTCAAATTGAACCTAATTCGATTGATCAAGCAATTAATGATGAACATTGGGCGATTGCCATGCAAGAGGAACTGAATCAATTCATCATAAATGATGTCTGGGAATTGGTTCCTCGGCCCAATGATCATACGATAATTGGCTTGAAATGGATTTTCAGAAATAAAACAGATGAATTAGGCTTAATTATAAGAAACAAAGCAAGATTAGTTGCTCAAGGCTACAACCAAGAGGAAGGTATCGATTATGATGAAACCTTCGCTCCAGTTGCTAGGCTTGAAGCAATCCGAATTTTACTTGCTTTTGCATCTATTATGAATTTCACCCTTTATCAAATGGATGTAAAGAGTGCTTTCTTAAATGGCTTTATAAATGAAGAAGTATATGTGAAACAACCTCCTGGCTTTGAAAATTTTGAATATCCAAACCATGTATTTAAACTCAAAAAGGCTCTTTACGGTTTGAAACAAGCTCCGAGAGCTTGGTATGATCGTTTGAGCTCATTTTTACTCGAACAAGGGTTTGAGAGAGGGAAGGTTGTCACAACTCTATTCATTTATAAATCCAAAAAGGACATATTGTTAGTACAAGTTTATGTTGATGATATAATTTTCGGTGCTACTAACATGTCTCTTTGCAAGAAGTTCTCTGAATCAATGCAAGGTGAATTCGAGATGTCGATGATGGGAGAACTCACATTCTTCCTTGGGCTGCAAATAAAGCAAGTTGATGAAGGATCCTTTGTGCATCAATGAAAATACTGCAAGGCACTCCTCAAGAAATTTGGCTTAGAAAATTGCAAAGAAGCTGCCACTCCCATGAGCACATCCAGCTATCTCGGCAAGGATGAGTCAGGTAAAGTCGTGGATGTGAGCAAATATAGAGGCATGATAGGAAGCCTTCTATATTTGACTGCGTCTCGGCCAGATATTATGTTCAGTGTTTGTTTATGTGCTCGTTTTCAAGCTAATCCCAAAGAATCTCATCTTTCGGCGGTTAAGCGAATTTTTAAATATTTAAAAGGAACTGTGAACACTGGTCTGTGGTATCCTAGGGATGCCAATCTTAGTTTGATTGGGTATTCGGACTCAGATTTTGCTGGGTGCAAGCTTGACCGAAAAAGCACAAGTGGAACTTGTCATTTGCTCGGCAGTTCCCTTGTGTCGTGGTTTTCTAAAAAGCAAGCTTGCATTGCTTTATCAACAGCTGAGGCCGAATACATTGCTACTGGTAATTGTTGTGCTCAAATTCTTTGGATGAAACAACAGTTATCAGATTTTGGCTTAATTTTAGATCACATTCCTATCAAATGTGACAATACAAGTGCAATCAATCTAACTAAGAATCCAGTGTATCACTCTCGAACAAAACACATTGAAATTAGGCATCATTTTCTTCGACATCATGTTCAAAAAGGTGACTGTGTCATAGAATTTGTAAGTACTGAAAATCAATTAGCCGATGTGTTTACTAAACCTTTGCCGAGGGAAACTCTTTATAAAATTCGGCGTGAGCTCGGCATTCTAGACGAATCCAGTGTATGCTCAGCGCAAGCTTGGAATCCTGGATAAGTTTAGCATGTGCTCGGCATGAGCTTGGTTTTCAGTATATCATAAATTTTGATCACCTTCATAGTCTCGATCTTTACATTCAATTGTGTATTTGTTTAAATTTCCTGAAATTTCACATTCTTCAAAACTTCTTCCCTTCCTCTAAATTTTTATCTAAGGGGAGAAGAGTGCTGTTTTTAATATTTGAACTTTCATATTATGTTATTCGTCATTCTCACCTTTACCTTTTAACTTCTCGGATGAGAAGCATGCTTTCACTGTTAAAGGGGGAGAACGATGATCATGAAAATTTTCTTCCTTGGTTATCATTTTAAAGTCTTAAGGGGGAGAACGGTTTTTTTTAAATCAACAAGTGGTACATTACTAACAAGTGGTACAGAAAAATGTTAATCTCTTTTTTTCCAAAAAGGGGGAGAAAGGTGTTAATCTTTTCTTTAGTTTTTATTTCTCTCTTTTGGCGAATGTGCTTAATCTTTGGCTCCTTTTTTATCATGCCAAAAGGGGAAGAAAGGTGTGTCTGTTGTTTGTTTTTGATGTTTCAGATTTTGCGAGCATAAATTCGGGGGGAGTGTTTGACGAGCTACTCCTGCTCCACATTTTTACATCCTTTCAACAAGTGGAAGGGGGAGAAAGGTCTGATAAGTGCATTTTCATGTGCAACATGTGGTGTATTTTCAAGCAAATTCCAATCAGTGCCAAGTCCAATCAGCTTACGAGCATACAGTCAGGGGGAGAACACAAAAAGCAACAAACTGTTAAAGAATATTTGTCATCATCAAAAAGGGGGAGATTGTAGACTCACAATGCAGAATCAAAGAGCTTTTGATGATGTCAAATAAACAGACTCGGCTTGTGCTTAGCGTTAGACAAGTCAGACTTATCAGCGCAAGCGTTCAGCTAAAGGTACAAGCTCTGCAGAGGCTCGGAATCTTTGTTTTGCGTATGCGTTCCGCCAAAGGCAGAGGCTCGGCAGAAGCTCGGAAAACTAGGGTTCTTCGCTACCTGCATCAAGTCAGCTTTTGTAGCTCAAGCTCGGCTTTGACTCGGCCCGTGATCAAGGCCAAAGTTCATCCAAGTTTGCAAGCTCGGTTCTTCATTTCAAGGCAGTAAGCTCGGATGATGATTTGCTCGGTACTCGCTCGGATTAAGCTCGAAACAGCCACAGCATCTGATAGAGTAAATAAGCTCGGGTTTATCGTTCTAAACTTGACTATTTGCCGACGCTCAGATCAAGCTCAGAAACACCAAGCTCGAACAAAGCCAAAAGCTCGGCAATCTCTGTTCATCGTCTTCAACAATGCATCGTCTTCAACCTTCGGACTCTGCTCAACTGTTCCGTACTTTATATTACCGTTGAGTCTGGGTAGAAGTCCTAGGTTTAGCTCCTATGCTCTGACAAGTTTGAAATTCAAAATGAGTTAAATCAAAGGTTGGTGAACTGTCACCATCACTGCTCTGCTGTCTAAATGTTACCGTTGGAAACCCCATCTTCGTACAGCTCTCTTTCTCTCTTTCTCTGCAGAAAAGAGGAGACTATAGAAGAGGGGGTCTTCAACGTTAACAGGGATTGATTCTTTTACAACCATTTTTATCAGAACTTAAACTTTCATTTTTACTTTAAAAAAAACAGAGCAGAAATCACAAACGCACAGAGAAGAAGAACATTCGATTTTCATACGAACTTAGAGAGTTAAATCTTTCAAATCTTAACTCTAAGTTCAAATCAGTTCTTCTCTGTGAAATCCTTCTAGAATTGACTCACTCTTGTTATTCAATCTTTCATCATATTCGAAGAGTGTTTCGAATTGGAGCCATACACTTTCATCATCTTCTTCGTTGTATTTGCTGTTGTGAGAAGCTGGTCTCTGATCGAGAAAGCTTCGATTTGTAAAGGTTCCAAAGAGGTTCTTTGGTCGTCGATTTGTTGTGGGTAGTTTGTCACGAGTTTGGTACACTCGTTTGACTGGATAGGTCTAGAGGGGTAGGCTCTTGTAAATCCTTTATAACCTAGAAAATCGATTTTTAGTGAAAGCTCTCTGAAAGGTTTTCAGAGGGGACTGGACTAGCTCTCAGGGTGAGAGTGAACTAGGATAAATCTCTGGTGTTCTTTCTTTACTGCTTCTGTAGCTACCAAGCATAACGTTAATTCCGCTAATCTTCATTTATCTAAGTTCGAAGTGTTATTTTTCTTAGCTCGGCCCTTTGAGTGTTGTTCTTCGAACTTAAGTCAAAAACCAGCTCTACCTTGAAGCAGCTCGGTTAACTGATTAACCATTTTGTTTATCTGATTGGTTAATCATTTAACCTTGTCAGCTCGGAAAGAAGCTCGGGTTTTCTTTTAAAACCGAACAACATCAGTTTAATTTTCAATAAATCGAAAAATTGCCATATTAGCTTCAATCTCCTATTCACCCCCCTCTACTCGATTGTTAGGCCTCTTGTTGGTTTCCAACATATGAGAGTGATTAATTTTGTGGAAGGATCGTATTAGTGTACATTGATGGTGCAAGCGGCACAATAACCTTTGTTGTATATCCCTTTTAAGGGACTGGCCACGTGGATGACTGTGTCATGGTTTCATGTCTTGTGGAATCCACTATACTATAGGGAGGTGTTTGCTGTTACCCTTAGAGGTCGAGGCCCGTTAGAAGCAATGCTTAGAATGGGTCGACCGAACTAGGTAATTAAAAGACTTAAAAGATGTTAAAAGACTTTAAGCTTTAATCCTTTCTAACTACGCGTTCAGAGAGAAGTAGTGGAGAGGAAAGATACCATACACTTGGAGGTCGATGCATTCCTTCGAGTGGTGATTGCGATAGGGGAGGGCAAGGACGGTGAAACGTCAAGAAGCCTAAGAGCGCTTTCCTAGGCGGGACGATGTTACAATGATCAAGGTCACCTGCTGGGCGTTGATCGTAGCGAGGACTGCAACGCGAACTAGGGATAGAGTCGTCGCCCCCTTGAGCAAATCGGAGATGGCGAGAGGGAATCTGAATCGAGGCTAGAAGTCATTGCTTTTGTGAAATTATGAAATTATGATGTTTTGTTTTGCTGGCCAGATGTGTGGTTTCAGCTTGGTACGTACCCTTTGACTATCGATGCCTGTGCGGGTAGGATTCCTGTGCGTCCCATCTGCTTTCCGAATTAGGTTGTGGTTGGATATTGAAGGAGGAGATGTATCGTGTGTGCTAATCTACCCTTACCTCGATGATTTTCCTCCCTAAATCATTGATGGTTATGAAAAGACTTAGTGGAAAGTTTGCAAGTAATGAACCCTTGAGTAATGATATTAAGTTATGATGTTAAGATAAGATTATAATGATGAAGCGATAATGATAAGTCATGGTGAACATATGATAATTATGATATCTTGATAAGACAATGTTATAATGATGTATATGCCTTGTTGATATGGTATGTGTGTGATCCTAGTGCGATCCATGGAGTAAGCCCATGTCGTCGATGACTTGTTCATTCTGATCGCTAACTCTCTCTCTCTCTCTTCTTCTCTACCTTCTTGTTTCTCTTATATGTCGATCGCTAGATGGCGGAGCGGGTTTTGAGATTGGTAATGTCTCCTCTAGCGGGGGGACAATGGAGTAGAACTGCTACCGGATGGATATGGGAGGGGCCTACTAGATTGAGTTTTGAGGATATAGACCATGTGCTTTGAGGTGTTGCTACTGATCGCGTGGAGGTTCGCTTTCTCTTGAGGGACTTTATGCTTGGAGGACCTAGGGACTTCCATGAGGCTCAGATTGTTCCACATGCTAATATTAAAGATGACCCCGAGGAGGATCCTGAAGAAGATCCCGAGGAAGACCCAGTGGAGGACCTTAGCGAGGATGAGTAGTGATAGTTATTGTGGTCTAGGTTTTGTTTTCAGTCTAGGATGGCAGCTCTCTCTGATAAGACTTATGTAACCCCAATGGGGAGTTTATTTTATCTTTTCGCATTTTATTTTATCTCATGGATAATGGCCTGATGAGCCGAAACTCTTATTATATTAAATATTTTCGAATGAATTAAATGATCAATTATTCTGCAATTTACAACTATCGTATTTTATGGTAAAAGAGATGATGTGGTAATGTGACACTTCTTTTTGGAAAACAATTTGAGAAACCATTTTGGAAGTTAAAGTTATTTGATAATGACATGCAAACCTTTTTTGAATCATAAGAACCATTTGTAATGGATGTTTTTATAAAAAAAAATGGTGCAAATTTTAGTGAAAATTGTTGTTCCAAATTGGGGTGTTACAAAGAACCCTAGGGAGTTGATTTATATTATTGCACTCTAAGACATACCTGAGTATGTCGACTGATTGGTTTGTATAATGGATGATTTATTGGATGTTATGTTTTCCTCTTTACACTTAATAGTTAGTAAAAATAGTTTGGTGATAGTGTTAATTTATATTGTGACTAAGTGTTATAATGGTTTAATTGGTAAAGTGTACGGACTTTGGAATTGTTAAAAGGGAAATGGAAACGAAAGGATCAATGGATGTTTGAAATGAAGATGAATGAAATGAATGAAAATTGTAATCGTGAATGTGATTGTATTTTGTTGCCTCTATCTTTAATTTGGTTATTAGTCTCAAGTTTTATTATCAGCCTTATACTGTCCTTTTAATTCACTGTGCTGTGAAAGATCTCACCCTTAGTGGTTAACAATTTAGGTACACGTTCAAGGAGCTTGAAGATCAGAGTGCGCAGCGGAACAAGTCGAAAGAAAGGAAATTAATTTCTGTATAAATGTTATATATTGTAATTGGGTGCCCCACATTATGTATAAACTTTCTTTGTAAAAGTAAAGATTTAGAGTTATCCGTTTTATTTTCAAACTCTGATTATGTACTTTATTTAATAAAATAACTTTTAAAGTTCCCTGTTTATCTCCAAAACTTTTATTTCCGAAAATTTTATATTATGAAAATTGGGGTGTTACACGACCTGCTATTGATGCACCACATTTCGCAATTGATCCACAATACATTTATTTAATTCAGAAGGATCAATTTAGAGGTAGTCCACAAGAGGATCCAACGGAGCACATTGCCAATGTAAGACCCACAATTTTGCCCAAATTATTTATGCTATTTCATTTTTATTTTAAATTATATTTGTATTTGTGATGTGATTAATTTAATAGATGTTGATATATGATGCCTTGATTTAATTATGAAGGTGATAATTATTTGAGTCTGTATGTATATATATATATATATTTATATAATTTTAAATTTTTCTTTAATAATTTATAAATGTACTCTTGACATAAAAATATCTTATAAAGAATATTTTTGAAAATGATATTGAAATATTAATTAATGATTTTTAAGGTTATAGTGTTATGGCTTCAAAAATTCATAACTTTTAAACCGTAAATCCAAAAAATTACAAATTATATGTCAAAACGATCGTATTAAAATGTAAATTATGAAAATGCAAAGATTTATTTTTTTTTTTCTAAAGTCTTAGAAATTTTATCAATGTTACAGTATAGTACGATTTTTGGTATTCTAAAGCTTGAGAAATGTGACTTAAAGTCATTTAATGGTTCTTTGACTAAAAGGTGTTTTTTTATTTACATGGAAAATACATTTCTAAATTATCCTATTGGCTCACCATCCAGATTTAACCATTTTCTTTTTATTTTTGAATTTTAAAATTTTAAAACTTGTTTTGATTGGTTGAATGTGAGGTGTGAAATAAAAAAAAATGAAGCAGCCCCAATGTGTCGTCCGGCCTTCTTGGCTAAAGGAAGATGCTGTTGATTCTATCATCAATAGGAATTAAATTCTTATTTGAATTTTGTACGGGTTTTTGTTGAGCTTTTATGATGAGAATACAAACCACAATGCACCTTAATGCCATTATACAAATAACCTTGCAATGTAATTTCCCTCATAACTCCCAAAGACTAGAAGAAAAATCTGACCTCTCCCTCTCCCTCCTCTCACACGTTTTTCTCCCTCTCTCCTTAAAAGCATATCCAGTTTTTCTTTTCCTATTCTCTGAAGAGAAATCTCAAACCACCTTCTTACTCTCCCAAGTCCCAAGCAAACAAAGAACAAAAAAATTCTCTCCTTTTTTTCTAAGGCCAAAACCGTGAGGAGCATAAGGATAGGAAATCAAGGAGCATTTCTTTTGGGTGGAGTCTTTGATGTATTATTGATGCTAATCTCATTTTAGGAGTTGAGGTAATTTCAAAACCATTGTTAAATATATATATATATGTTATGCATTTGTTTTGAATGAAAAGAACTTCTTTTATTCTAAACTTTCATAATCCTCAAAGTTCTTATTTCTAAAATGATTGTACAATCTTCATTATATTATTGTTATATGTAAATATGATATGGGTATTTTCAATAAGAATGAATAAAAAAGTATGGAGTTTATATATATATATATATATATATATATATATATATATATATATATATGGCCGAATGACCTATAAAAATAAATAATGAAATGATTTTGTTCTTTTTAATGAATAAATATATGTGTGCATATATGTTGTATTAAGATGTTAGTTTTTTTTTTTAAAAAAAAGGATTATATAAAAACCTTTTTATTTTCATAGAACCGAATTAGTATAAAAGAATGGATATTTTATAAATTGCTTAAGTTCTGGAATAAATTATATATGGGATTATGTGAGTTTTTCAATATGTATGTGGTTATATAAGAAAAGTTTAGGTTGCTGTCCAAGAATTATTTTGCTCAAAACATTGCTTGTTTCTAATTGGTTTGGTGTTTAGATTAATGGTTCTAAAGTTAGGAATTATGAGAATATGTTGTATGTGTTTTATAAAATTTGTAGCTACTATTTTATTTATTTTTTTGGGACCGAATAGTATATAAATATAAGGGAGTGATTTTTTTTATTTTTCCTAATTGTCTAAGTGTTATATGATGAATATATTGTATTTATTTGATGTGTGTGCATAAAAAAAATTAAATTAGCTGTTTTTATAAAATAAATTAATTCTGAAAATTTTATTTATTCTGGACCATATGTCCCAAAAATAATATTTTTATGTGTGTTTGTGATAATTAATTGTATGTGTGTTAAAGTTATAAATTATAGTATGAAAGTATGTATTATTATGAAATGAGAATGACTTTATTTTTAATTAGTTGTTGTGATATATTTTTATATATGGCCGAAAAATGAATTGTGAAATAAGGAAGTGATTTGTGTTGATTGTTCTAAATGCTTAAGTGTTATATGATATGTGTATTATGATTAATTGATGATAATATGCATGAAATATGAAAAATAAACATGTTCATTAAAAAAAAATCTCTGGAAAATAATATTTATTTGGACCGTGGGTTGTAACACCCTTACAAATATTTAGTCAATTTAAGATTTATAAAAATGTGGACTTGAAAATTTCGACGAAAATCCGACAGAGTCTCATCTGTTTTTCGAACTTTCCCCAAAATTTCCTGTTTATACCTGTCAGTCCAAAATTATTTAGAAACATAATACACAATAGCAAATTAGCCAGATCAAACCTAAAGCCCAATTAGTACACTTTAGGGCACATAACTATTACATATTCTAAATTACAAAAATAACAGTTTTTCACATAATTAAACTACAGTCCACTCATAAAATAACAGTTTTACAAAAACTACAGTTTTTCATTGATTATCTTTTCTCTTCTTCAGTTTCTTTATAATTATCCTTTTCCTTCTTGCCTTTCATTAGTAACTTGTTATCTCATTCGTCATTCAACACATACATAACAACTATAACATACAATAACTCACCCATATCAACCAAGGTTTCATATTCTTCAATTAAGTATTCATGACAGCATTAAACAATTAAACTACACATTTAATCACAAATTTATTAGTGGTTTCATTTCCTTTATTCTCATATTATCTCTATCTCCGTATATTTTCCTTCTTTATTTATTATCCAATTTATTATGAGATACACATGTAGCACACATACATCACAATTCAACTATTCAATTTACCAAGTTCCTACTCTTACTTTTTAGTGGTTATATTCCTCATTTACCACTTATATGATACACATATATCTCTTTAAATCAACCAGGCATACCAAACAGTAATCACTTATAATCATTCACAATTACAAAACAATAATCACTTATAATCATTCTTAATTAACAGCCAGAGTTCCTGTTCTTTAAATAAACATACATGATAGCATATAGCATTTAGCATGCATATTCATTCACAAGTATCAATTTATGGCTCATTTCATTTATTTTCCTACTTTATATTTAATCTAAATTAATTACCCGAATAATCAGTCGCAAGCATACCCACATATTCTTAGTAAGTATTATAAACTAATCAGAAAATACTCTCTAAAGCAAGGTAAAACACCCCTTACCTCAGGGTTCTATTAGAACCAATTTGAAGGCGTGCAGCGAGCTCCCGATTCGGCAACGGTCCATTCGATCCCGATCCAAGCATCTGCACCGACCAACTCGGTTGAACCCAACCAGCAGCAGCAACAAACCCCGGTTCAGCAAAAACCCACATCCTCTTCGACCTGGTTCGGTTCATGGAAACACTGGTCCAACCGGTTTGACTCACTTCATCTTCTTCATTGTTGTAGATCAATCCAAGCTAAGGAGGGAAAGAGAGAGAAAAGAGCGCTGCAACAACAGCGGTGGCTGGCTTCGCGTCACTGTGGCGGCTGGACCACGTGCGGCGGAGCTTGGCAGCAACGACAGGAACCCGGAGCACCGCGGTTGCTGGATGGAAAGAGAGAGACTCCCGACGCCGATTCTGTTCGATCGCGCCAAGTCTGAAGCGAGTCCAAGGGGAGGCGACCATCGCAGATCTTGGGGGTTTCGATCGGTTCGCGATTCTCCCAACAACAAACAGCGAGGGACGATGGTGGAGGTGCTAGCGACTGAGTTGGATGGTGGCGGCGCAACGGAAACAGAGGGAGTTAGTGGGAAAGAAAGCAACTAGGAGGAGAGATAGGCTAAGGGCGGTGGCCTCTTGGGTGAGGGTGGGTGGCGGTGAGTTTGGAGCCATTGGCAACGGCCCAAGCACGAAGAAGAAGTCATGGAGCAGGAGGGAGGGGCGGCGCTGCAAGGTTGAGGGAAGGGAATAGGGTTTAGGGCCGGCGGCCAACTTGGCAGAGAAGAAGAAGTTGGGGGGACAAGGTTCGAACCCCCCCCCCCCCCCTTCCCCCTTCTCTTATTATTTTTTTTTATTATGGCATTATTATTATTATTATTCTTTTTATTTATTTATTTATTTATTTTATTATTATTATCATCATCATCATTATTATTATTATTTTTATTATTATTACTATTACTATTACTATTACTATTACTATTACTATTACTTGTTTTAGTATATTTTTAAAACACTAATACCATTTTTCTTTATTTGTTTATTTTAAATCTTAAAAAAAATACTAATAATAAAATGTAAGCATCAAATAATTACCTTTATAAAATCATAAAGTTAAAAGTCTTGAAGTTCTTAAAACAAATTTAATAATTAAATATGTCGAAAGCAAATTAAAATATAGAAAATATATTTTTCAATAAAAGTAATTGTTTTAATGATTCTACTTTAAAATGTATAAGATATACTTTCGTAAGCACTGTAGGATACTTTATGAAAATGCTCTACACTCTAATGATAAATTTTAAGGATTCATTATTTAATTTAGTAAATTTCGTTATTTAATACAAGCGAAACTTTGGGATGTTACAATTCTCCCCCACTTATGAGAATTTCGTCCCCGAAATTCCGACCAATTCCATAAATGGAGGACCATCCCGAGACGTGATTTTCGACCACACTGTTTATTTCCCCATCAATTCCGTTCTTCTACTTAAGATACTTTGCAATCCATACTTCTTGGCATCTTCGTGTTCACCCCTGAACACTATATGCCTCATTCGCGCTTGACTTTCCTTCTTGTTCCCTTTTACTATCGCCTCATTTCATAGTTACTTGGACGAGATTCCCACTGGGTTACTAAGTTCTCCCTCACTTGGCATCGACATACCTGGTTATGTCAATGTCAAATAATAGGCTTGGTCAGCTCTAATGATCGGCTATCTAACTTATTGACGGTTCTTCAAGATTGAAGGTGGAAGCTGTTGAGGTGCATTGGGTTATACTTAACTTCTACGATTTGGCGAATTCTCGTGTCTACTTATAAGTTCTCCCACTTAATGTCTGAGGCTCGAAAAGAGTGAAGATGAGAAGAAGAAACACGAAGCACTCAAGGAGAAGTTTAATGATCTTTGCAAGGTGATCAAGGATGTGTTAGGTGACAAGGTTGAGAAGGTCCATGCTATCTGTTGACTGACGAGTATGGGTAGACCATCAACATGGAAGGATCATGAAACCACAGGCATTAAGAGACAGCAACATGGCTAGGTACACGTAAAGCAAGAAGACCATGGAAATTATCCCGGAGAATGCATTTTCAATAGGGAATTATCGAAAGATGCATTTTCTAAGGAGTGATGGTTGACTCGATTAGTCTTGGTAATGGTACCTGATGGCTTGCCAAAATTTAATGTAGCTCAATTCTCTCGAGGATTCTAACACCTATTACTCTACTCTTAACGAGCATGGGGGCTTAGGATCCTTAAATTAGACAACAGCACAACAATATGGGATAACAGTTGGTGGTATCCAGACTTCTTTTGATGTCAACTTTATTTCGGATAGGATAGGATATTCAGCTGCCAACTCATTAGAGAGACATGGCATAATAAACTCATGAAAGTGCCAATCAAGTCCGGGGATAAGGTAAATCAGGATATTATCTAAAGTCATTTTCAGTTTCGAGCAAGGAATAAGGATAGAATCTGAGGAGTTACCTCTTTGAAAATATTAGGAGACATGATCAAAATAAATATGATCATTCAATCATGGTTCACATGAAAATGATTCCATGTTACTTTTAATCTTTCAACTTATTAGCAAGCATGCGTTTAGACTTTGCAAGAGACAATTCGAGTCTACAACGATCACAAGGCAAATAAAATTGAAAAGAATGACCAGATAATCAAACTTGTTGGCGTGTAAGGGATTGTAAGGATTATGAACCAAAGACAGATTCTGGCATAGACTTATCAAGTCATATCTGTATGTTGCCTTCAGGAACATACACGTGATTAAAGGAAGAATTGATGACTCTCTAGTTATATTTGAAACACACGAAGTCAAGCTTGTTCAAAATACAATTCCATTGTCAAGGACAATAGAGAAATCCCATTTGATATCAGAAGGCCATGGGGGTATGTAGGATCGAACCCATGCGAAATACGAAAAGGCAAACTTTTGGTTTGTATTCAAGCGATCAATTGGACTGGAAATGGAGGATATGATGTACTTAAGAAGTTGTACATTAACGAGTGTATCATGAATTAATAAAATTCATTCACAATCAACCAATATTCGCAGAAAGATGAAATCTAGAGTCAACAATTAATATCCAAGATGTCAAGATTTAAGCTAAGAAATAAAGGTTCAAGACGCTAAACCAATATTAAGGTTCTGCACAACAGAAACATAATCATGATTGAGGAGAGTGACACGATTTAAATCATGGTTTTAAATGTACGGAAATGCCATTGGAATTATCTTGTCTAAATTGTCACCATTGGAATTTGTGCTCTTGATTCAATACTAAGGGTTAATCCTTCCCGTTGGGGTGGCAGCTAGCATGCCCTGGCCCGTTGGGGTCTTTCACTGCCCTTAATCTTGACAATTACACGTTTTCCAAGTATGACAATACAACAAATGGGGAAATTGGGTCTGAACACTTGGTGAAGTTTGAAACAAACACCAAGAAATCAACTATGAATTAGCGATATTATTCTAAGTCCTAATTCCTAATCAAACTAACTTAGACATATAACTGTCTATTAGCTACTCGCTTGGTGAGTAAACCATAGGAGTTGTGAGTCCAAACTCCAAGGCCGAGGAAAAACTGCTTTGATACCATAATGTAACACCCTTACAAATATTTAGTGAATTTAAGATTTATAAAAATGTGGACTTGAAAATTTCGACGAAAATCCAACAGAGTCTCCTCTGTTTTTCGAACTTTCCCCAAAATTTCCTGTTTATACCTGTCAGTCCAGAATTATTTAGAAACATAATACACAATAGCAAATTAGCCAGATCAAACCTAAAGCCCAATTAGTACACTTCAGGGCACATAACTATTACATATTCTAAATTACAAAAATAACAGTTTTTCACATAATTAAACTACAGTCCACTCATAAAATAACGATCGAGCACTCCACGTGGTGGAGTGTCATTCCTGCTCGGCCTGAAACTGTGTTTGCTCAAACTTTGAACCTGTAAAAATGGTTGCAAGGGTGAGCTTTACACATGAAGTAGAGAAGTAGTTTCTAACTAGACATAATAACCTACCAAGTCAAACACAATTAGCACGTAGCACATGTATTTCCATTTAGGCAACCCAACATGCATCATACACAACCAACAGGCTTATTAGTATCTATTCATTTATTCCATTCATATTACCTTTCCAATATCTTCGTTAAGTCCCATTTTTTTCCATTTCCATTCTCATAAATTACCAACTCACGCAAATATATCATTTAGCACATAGACACAATTTCAATATTCAAACACAATTACTCATTCCACTTCTTTTCATTCTAGTCTTTCCACTTACTTTTCTTTCTTGTTTTCTTTCTTTATCTCTTTTTCATTCCATTTTTTTTATTAGGCCACAGGGTCACCACGACCAACCTGCGCCATTTACCTTTTATTTTTATTAGGCCACAAGGTCACCACGACCAACCTGCGCCATTTACCTTTTATTTTTATTAGGCCACAGGGTCACCACGACCGACCTGCGCCATTTACCTTTTATTTTTATTAGGCCACAGGGTCACCACGACCAACCTGCGCCAGTTATCTTTTGTTTTCTTTCTCATCATTAATTCGTTTATCTTATTTAGTTATTCTTTTCATTGATTATCTTTTCTCTTCTTCATTTTCTTTATAATTATCCTTTTCCTTCTTGCCTTTCATTAGTAACTTGTTATCTCATTCGTCATTCAACACATACATAACAACTATAACATACAATAACTCACCCATATCAACCAAGGTTTCATATTCTTCAATTAAGTATTCATGACAGCATTAAACAATTAAACTACACATTTAATCGCAAATTTATTAGTGGTTTCATTTCCTTTATTCTCATATTATCTCTATCTCCGTATATTTTCCTTCTTTATTTATTATCCAATTTATTATGAGATACACATTTAGCACACATACATCACAATTCAACTATTCAATTTACCAAGTTCCTACTCTTACTTTTTAGTTGTTATATTCCTCATTTACCACTTATATGATACACATATATCTCTTTAAATCAACCAGGCATACCAAACAGTAATCACTTATAATCATTCACAATTACAAAACAATAATCACTTATAATCATTCTTAATTAACAGCCAGAGTTCCTGTTCTTCAAATAAACATACATGATAGCATATAGCATTTAGCATGCATATTCATTCACAAGTATCAATTTGTGGCTCATTTCATTTATTTTCCTACTTTATATTTAATCTAAATTAATTACCCGAATAATCAGTCGCAAGCATACCCACATATTCTTAGCAAGTATTATAAACTAATCAGAAAATACTCTCTAAAGCAAGGTAAAACACCCCTTACCTCAGGGTTCTATTAGAACCAATTTGAAGGCGTGCAGCGAGCTCCCGATTCGGCAATGGTCCATTCGATCCCGATCCAAGCATCTGCACCGACCCAACTCGGTTGAACCCAACCAGCAGCAACAACAAAGCCCGGTTCAGCAAAAACCCACATTCGCTTCGACCCGGTTCAGTTCATGGAAACACTGGTCCAACCGGTTTGACTCACTTCATCTTCTTCATTGTTGTAGATCAGTCCAAGCTAAGGAGAGAAAGAGAGAGAAAAGAGCGCTGCAACAACAGCGGTGGCTGGCTTCGAGTCACTGTGGCGCTGGACCACGTGCGGCAGAGCTAGGCAGCAGCGACAGGAACCCGGAGCACCGCGGTTGCTGGACGGAAAGAGAGAGAACGCGAACAACGACCATGGTTTCGTGGGTAGCCGCGAGTGACAGCGAGCGAGACTCCCGACGCCGATTCTGTTTGATCGCGCAAAGTCTGAAGCGAGTCCAAGGGGAGGCGACCATCGCAGCTCTTGGGGGTTTCGGTTCGCGATTCTCCCAACAACAAACCGCGAGGGACGATGGTGGAGGTGCTAGCGACTGAGTTGGATGGTGGCGGCGCAACGGAAACAGAGGGAGTTCATGGGAAATAAAGCAACTAGGAGGAGAGAGAGGCTAAGGGCGGTGGCCTCTTGGGCGAGGGTGGGTGGCGGTGAGTTTGGAGCCATTGGCAACTGTAACACTCCTTGTATATCATCTTACTTTATAAGAAAAGTAATAAGTTTATGACTACTTGGACTTGTTATTGTTGGAAAAAGATTTGAAAATAAGAATTATCCCTTCCCTTGAAAATTTATTTTCACAAACACTTGATTAATGATGAAAGTGACTAGTAAAATAGAGTTTGCGGAAACATAGTGTAATCATCATATTACATTCCCAAAATATATCAAGTGTAACAAGCCCATTAATACCAAATAAGTATTATTATGAAACTGAATTCCTCTTATGATACCTCTTTCCAAAATATGTATCATATAAATTTTATTAAAAATAGATTTGTTATAGAGCTGGTCACTGGTCCTTTGTCCCAACATCCTTTTGGTCGGATCTTCGATATCTGCACAACGGGTTCCCAACCCACACTTTCTGCACTCTGCATGCACCTAAGGGACATCTTCCTTTACTGATTCTTGTGCAAGCTAGATGCACGATCAATACCTAGTAAGGGCATGGGGTTAGCTATACATATTCGCATAATCAAATGAGAATAAAACTAACATCCACAAGTTAACATGTAGCAAATCATGATGCATAATCATATGAGCACACCCGGTTAATCTTAATAATTCTTTCAATGTAGGTGGCATGATGCATGATTTCCTTCCACAACTGAGGCCTCTAAAAGTCCATCTTGGACGTCAATCCAATACACCGTTGTGTTCCCGGAACACCGACATTCGTTCCCAGAACGTAATGTCGAACCATACTTGGATAATACGCATCACTCCCAGAGTGTGCACCACGTTCCCAGAACGTGTAGTAAACCATACTTGGAATAATAAGCACCACTCCCAGAGTGTGCACCACGTTCCCAGAACGCATACGTTCCCAGAACGCATAAAAACCAGGTCCTGAACACTGGCCACATATCTATAATGTGTCATCAAGTAGGTTGCATATCAATGTATTCCCAGAACACTAACATACGTTCCCAGAACGTATAAAACCAGGTCCCAGACACTGGCCACATATCTATAATGTGTCATCAAGTAGGTTATAATTTGGTACTCCCGGAGTACCCTCCTCATATTCCCAGAATATGATAAACGTTCCTACCAACCCATCTTCCATTCTATATGCATGAATGCACAATCATCAAGGTTGGTTTTATCTTTAATTCTATTATTATACCAATGTGTTCCCAGAACACTAACATACGTTCCCAGAACGTATCGCAAACCATACTTGGAATATAATCAAGCACCACTCCCAGAGTGTGCATCACGTTCCCAGAACGTATCCAAGAAACCATGTCCCAGACAATGGCCACATTCCCAGAATGTGTCATCAAGTAGGTTGCGTCAGTTTAGTACTCCTAGAGTACAGGGTCATGTTCCCATTAATTCCATTATTATGACTTAGAAAACACGACTTCTGAATGATATCTTGAGGTATGGCTTTACTTATAAAATTCACCTTTGAATTTAAATTTAACATATGCTCATAGACCTGGATTGAGAGAATATACTCATTGGTATTAGCAACCCTTATTCAAAAACTTAACTTTTACTTTTAAGTTTCAGGTACTAACCGGTTACATCATCACCTAACCGGTTAGAATTACAGACCTGAATATAAAACCACTGATTTTTCAAGAATCTTTTCTTAAATTCTCTACTCAATCCAATAACAAGGTCTTCGCATAACAGAATACCTCAAGTTCAACACATAATATCATTCAAAAGATCTAAGTCATAATTCAATTTCATTTATGCATAATTTCCTATTGAAATTATCTCATTACCTTAAGGTATCAACTCTTTAACTACAATCTGAACTATAACCATGAAATCAACTTATTTTCAGATTGTTTTCCATGAAATTAAGGCCTAGATTTGAGTAGGATTTATAAGACCACAACACTGATTTTGTAAACTTATTTTCTTTTGCATTTTAACAGTGTCTAACCGATTACGAATATCGAGTAACCGGTTAGATTATGCAGTCTGACACTAAAACATGAGTTTTAACAAACCATTCTCTTCACTACTCAAATCTAACCAAATTTTAACCTTTAACAGAGTACATATACCTTAAATAAATATGTTTAAACACAGAAACATATTTATCTTGCATGCATTCAATTTGGATACTCAAATTGCACATAATTGCACATATTTCACAACTTAATGCATCAATTCACATAATATCCAAATAAGTCATGAATCCAACATCAATATAGCTTGCATGCATCTCAATAACATTGCTCATAACAATAATTGAGCTCAGATTGGCCTCCAAGCCACTTAACCATTTCAACTTATGCCCTTTGAGTCTCTTGGTGACTCATCCTATATTCTACCACAATTCATTATCATTCTAGCAAATAGTAAGCTTTCCCCTTACCTTAGGTTCGTGCTTGAACAAGATTTGAGCAGAGATTTGAGGTAGAACACCAAACACCCAAAGCTCCTCCTCAAACCAGAACCATTTTGACAGGGTAGATTGATCAAGGAATTTGGAACATGAAATGGACATGGAAATTAGGGAAAATGGTCATTATCAAAACCATGCAACATGAGCTTTGAAAGGAAATCAAGTCTAGAACAAGAGAAGGCTTGAGCTTACCAAAATCGAGCTTCAAAGTCAGCTCCAGAAACCAGAAGCTGAGGTTTGGCAGCACCAACACCCTTACTTTGCAAGCTTCGTTCTCTTGATTCAGGGACTCTCAAGTCACAAACTTTATATCAATACAAAGCCCTTGATGTGAGCTTTGTAACCGTGTATCACTCATGTTCTAACTCTCAGAAACGAAAGAGAATTGCAAGAAACGATTCTAAAACCCTAGAACAGAGCTTCCCCCTAATTTCAGAGCAGCAACAACCCAATTCTTCAGAATTGAGGGTTTTTATAGAAGAATCAAGCTTGCATGCACCTTGACGCGTGTTTTCCACTGGATTAGGGCTGTATTCGTGGCGAATTCTGGATTAATTGGGTGATTACTCATCAAAATCCACTAACCCAGTTTCTGAGTTCATCGTGTAACCGGTTACAGAGCCCTTCTAACCGGTTACATACTGATAAAATTCAAAAATTAATAATTTAATTACTCTTTCTTCAAAAACCTTTCTAATATTGCAATTTGGTCCCAACCCAAGGACTAAATTACAATATTCACATTTTTGTACAAAATAACCATATAAAAATATATCTCATATTTTTATATATAAAAACACATAATGTACAAAAACTAAAACCTTTAAAACTAATATAAATCAATTATAAATTAATTGTGATAATTAATTTCTCTGTTATTTGGGAGACGAAAATTAGGGGTGTTACACTACTCCCCCACTTAAAAGGAATTTCGTCCCCGAACTTCATCTTCTAAAATTTTCCGCTTTTCCAAAGTATTTTTATACTAGAAACTTCATCTTGTTTCCAAAAATTCGTTCTTTAGGGTCCTCCCCCACCTAAAAGAATTTCGATATAATCCTTGTATTTTGAAACATTTCAAATAAAACTCTTCAGGAAAAACTTTCCAAACTAAACCACAAGGAATATTCGGATAAAACTCTTATGTGAAAGAATTGCTTTTAAAAAAATATTCTTTTGAATAATACACTTTTCAATCAACTTTTTGGGCTGCGCACTCTGATCTCTCGAGCACGATCAAAGAAACATTTGTATGACTTTATTCCTTAATAATTTGAGACATTAGGGTGATCAGTCCTAATATTCAAACCATTAGTAACAAAATCATTCCTTTCAGATATAATCTTTCGCAAGAAAGACCACACGACAGGTCTTTAAGTTAGATGAACTTAAAGATAGGGTAATTATCACTATCAGACTTAGTTAGATAGTCAAGTTCTAGAGACATTTCCGTTGGGGAGACAAAGATTTGTCCTATCCCGGTGGTTGTTAATCTCTCTAGTCATAACTAATCTTTCTATTTCTGTAGTGTCCGCAAATATTATCACATCCAATTGTGATAAGGGTTTTGATCACAAAAAAATTGAAGTTGAACTTACAGGATATTGATATTCTCAAACGATTAGATTAACGTAATCGAAAAACATTTGACTACGTTAATTCAGATCAAAGGAAGAGATAGGCTTGGGTTGTTTATGTCAGGATTACACTCAACTCTCATCTCAGCCGGTGAATTCTTTTTGTGCTGGATTCGCTTGCTGTCCAATCCTTTCTCACCTTTTCTTTCAAGACAATTCGGTGAATAATACTCCAGCTTCCTACAATCGGAATTTACTATTCCCTTAGGTACATCACAACTAAACTCCAAGTGATGTGCCTCACAGTTTTCACCTTGAGATGGACAAATGTTTCCTTCCCTATTTCCTCCTCAGACACTTTTCTTCAATCGAGAATTCCTTAACCTTGATATTTCAGTGGTTGATATTCTCCTATTTACTTTTCCTATTTCTCCAGTTGGGCCTGTATTTCATCATTCTTTCTCTTATTCTGAACTCAAACATTTCTCGCATGAAATTCATGTACTTTCCCATAGTCCTCATACGTTCTTACCAACATCGAGAAATTCCTTATTCCTTGATAGTTAATAGCTAACTTGGGTTCGAACATAATCTATTCTTGAAATTCATGCCTTTGGATTTCTCATCTAGGTTGTACCCGAAAACACTTCCTAAATCCCTTACTTCCATAATATAATTTCTAATATCCATAATCTCAGACTTTAATTCTAAAGATTAAATCTCATTCATTTCTTCATAGAAATCTAACTCCTCATTTCCTGGTTGAAATTCATGAATCCGATTCAAGAATTCGTTGATTATTTGCAACATTTCCAATCTAACGCTAGATGGTTCCTCTTGTGTTACCAGACTTAGGTCTCTGAACTCCTCGATCAGAATAACCTCCTTAACCATCATTGAGCTCACAAGAATAGCCTATCGGCTCAAATCGTCTGCAACTACGTTTGCTATGCCAGGATGGAGCATCAAAGCCATAATCTTAAAGAAACTCCATCCATCGCCTTTATCTTACATTCAACTCTTCCTCTTCTTATTGTCATTCATACTTTCGAACTCCAAACTTGTTCATGAATTACCACCTTCTTAACTTAGTACCTAATGTTTCCTTTGCATCATCCAGCTCAATTCTCTACCTTCTCTAATTGGAGTAGCTCCTCGATTTCAACTCTCAATTAGTCCATAAATATTATGATTCAATCCTCTTAAATCAATTTCAATGATGAATCAAGGCATTAAGTTATTTTACCACATTAAATCCTTTCCTTAAATTTTTAAGTTTGGATTGGAGGAAGATGTCTACTGATACCAAAAGTTCCTTCACAAAGGACTTAAATTTTTATTTTAAACTTTCAATTTCTAACCGGTTACAAGAAACTCTAACCGGTTATGAAGTATAGTTTTAGAAATAAAACCAAAGAATTTCAAAACCATTTTCTTTACATCATCCAATCCAACTCAAAATAGGATTTAATCATAATCTAATACCTTGATTCCAATTGAATCCATCACTGAAATGATTTAAATCATAATCTACTCACATTTTCCATAATTCCTCTTGGACTAATCATATTATGTTGGGGGTATAATCCATCCCCACCCCTACCATAATTAAACAACACCCTATCATTCAATACCATCAGTTGGTCTTTCCAAGTCAACTTGGTCAAAGGCCATGCGATCTTAGAAAATCCCTCAATAATCCGGCGGTAAAATCCAGCCAGCCCTAAGAAACTTCTGACTTTAACCACAGTCTTAATTTGTTCACCTTACACCACTGAATTTCGCCTTCGCTAGATCCACCACAATTTCTTTAATGATCACGTGCCCTGCGGACTTAGCTTCGCTCAACCAAAACTCATATTTGGTGAGCTTAGCACATAACTACTCTTTCTGCAGGAGTTTCAACACAATCCGGAGATGTTCCTCATGCTCCTCCGAATTCTTAGAATAAACCACAAACGAATCCGAATATAATCTAAGGGTCTAGTTCTTTATAATCCATAAAAGAACAGGTGCATTAGCCAATCCGAACGACATTATTTCCTACTCATAATGTCCGTATCGAGATCAAAATGCAGTCTTAAGTGTATCCCTGTCCCGAATCCTGATTCGGGGTTAATCCAACCTCAACTCACTCTTAGAAAACACTTAGACTCCTTTATCCTGGTCCAACCATAACCACTTTAGAAATTTCTCTACGTGTTTCTTTCCATTTAACCATTCCCGATGGTACCGTATTATAAGAATAGTAGAGATAGAATTAGTTTCAAGAATTAACTTGATTTCAAACTCTATCGCTTTACTCAAGGGTAAACCTGCCGTCATTTCATACAACCAGCATTTCTTTAACCCCCTTTCTCCCTCACTGCTGCCTAGAAGCAACACATGGGTTCATTGGATTCCAGATCCAAAACTTGGGAATCCCAATACAGGGTTGTTCTATCAGCATTAATCATAATTACATGATCTCTCGGCTTCCAAACCGTGCTTAAGATCAAATGTAATCATGACACAGGTAGATAGACAAAGTCTAATACCTTAATGGAACGATTCAGACATACCTTGGAAACAACTACAAAAAGATTCGTAGGAGTCTCCACTGGAGATAGAAGGTTGGGTAAGGCATTGAGCAACTTTGACCAATACCCTTATCCATAAAAGAAAGGATAGCTTTAGAGTCTAACAAACTCAACAAGGTTAATCCTTAAGAAGATAGCTGCCCTACACTCGGTCTGAAAAGTTGATTAACTTTAACACGAGTGAGGGTAAACACTCCTCCTCAGAGTCAAGGACTTAACTACAACTCCTTTAAGATTTCCTTATCACTGGTTCTATGAGAACGGAATAAACCAACACTATGGTTTTAGGGTTACCACATGTCTAAAAAGAAGCATACGACTATCATACTTCTACTTAGACTACATAGAACACTCTTTAATAAAAAAATAAGCTACTTATCTAGAGCCATTACCCATAACCTTAGCTCTAGTTTGGAAGTATATGAAAGCATACTTCCCAGGAAACATTCCAGATATCGATGACCAGCGTATTGGACCACACACCCAAGGACCAAGAGTCAGGACCATTGCTCTGATACCATAAAAATGTAACACTCCTTGTATATCATCTTACTTTATAAGAAAAGTAATAAGTTTATGACTACTTGGACTTGTTATTGTTGGAAAAAGATTTGAAAATAAGAATTATCCCTTCCCTTGAAAATTTATTTTCACAAACACTTGATTAATGATGAAAGTGACTAGTAAAATCAGAGTTTGCGGAAACATAGTGTAATCATCATATTACATTCCCAAAATATATCAAGTGTAACAAGCCCATTAATACCAAATAAGTATTATTAATGCATCAACCCTTAGCATTATCTGTTGATTTATTTTACATATCAAACTAAACGATGTTTTCCCGGAGGTCAAAATGGCAGTGCCAGCTCTATGGGAAGCACCTAGATAGCTTGGGTACAAGGGGCTCTTTCCAAGCTTAGTAACATAACTGATGGTGCATCTAATCCAGCACCTAACCCTATCAGTGGCCCTTCGTCATTTATGCCTATTAGCATCAATACAGGAACATTTCCTGGAACACCAGCAGTCAGGCTTATCGGGGACTGTCATTTCCTTCACATATTGTGCCAACTTATGCTCTTCTGCTATTTCTTTCGAAGGACACAACTTCCCCGGTTTTCGGGGGTTGCATCTAGAACTGCTGATGCAAATACACAAAGGCCTCAACCTAATGCTCCTGCTCCTGGCAAGGTAGATGAGATTTCTAAACCAGGTTCATCAGCAGTGAAGTCAGATGATGGTCAGGTAGGTCGAGCTGGTCAGCTTGTGCCTGGGGCAAAAGTAAGTGAAGAAACATCTGCACGTTAAAGAATGGGTACTGGAAATGCAGGCCAAGGATATACGTTTGATGAGGTATAAAGTGATTAAATATGGTGACTTAATCAAAGACTCCAACTGTTTTTGTGATTTGAATGAATAAGTTTTCCAAGTTGTGATAATTTATTTTACTTACTGAGACTTGAATGTGAAAATATGCATTGACTTGATATTGATGAATATTGGATACACTATATACAAACTATGACTAATCAATCCCTAAACTTAAAGGGAGTAATATCAGCTATACTAGGAAACAGATAATGATAAAGATACAGCAAAATAATCTAATTACAAACTATATCTTGTATTTCTGAATAATATCTCAACACTGAGATTATATAGTAGGTCTTTATTTTACAGCTAGTGGATTTGAGATTTTCCATTTCAAATCTCCTCTTTATGGTGTAAAGATAGTAGAAGCAAATATGGTTTGCATCTGAATGGGTGGGACACCAAATCTGTGAACCAAGCTACTCACCTAGTCTTGTGTGACTTTGGGTGATGGGGGATTGTATCAAGTTCTGGGAAGATACTTGGCTTATAAATGCCCGTCCATATCCAAGGCTGTTTTAGCCTTGTCCTCCTCATAATTCCCCTGTTCATCAGTTTTACTTGTCTTCACCTAATTTTTTGAAGTTTTTTCTTTCTTTCTTGATATTTGCATCATAGAGAAGTTACTGAGTTTGAGTCCCTTTTGATTTTGCTTTAATCTGTCCAAGTTTTGTTCAATAAGGATAATAGGGTTTGCTCCTTTGATTCTCAGGGAGTCTTTTCTTGTAAATCCTATTTTCTGTTGCTGATTAAATCCCCCTTAATAGGGTAAGATTCCTTTTGGATAAACACATTTTAAATCCAAAGCTTCCCCAAATGTCAAATCTTTTGTCTGGATTCTTCTTAATAGTATTATCAATAATGACATGTTACAAAAGCATAAACTCTCACCATTTTGTCAGGTAATATGTGTGTGATGTGCTGTTCTAGTTCAGAAAATGGGGCTCATTTCTCTGGAATGAGCTTTTTGGGATATTGGGATCTGGGTTTCTCCTAAGGGATCTGCAATAGTTTCTTATTTATTTTAGATATTTTGGCTTCTGCAAAACTACAAAGATTCTTTGACTGTGCGCTGTATTTGCTGTGCTTTGGAGCCTAATGCTAGAATCTTCAAGCTAATATTTTTTTTTTTTGTCTTCGTTTTGGTGTTTTGCTGAGGTGTTTCTTTGTTAGATATGCAGAGAGATTGGCCTGACATTGTTACATGGCCCAATATCTTTGCTCCCAAGTGTTAATTTTTTTTTCTTAGGAGGATCTGCCTAGACTTTGGGCTTCCATTGTCCATTGTTATCTTAAATTTTGTTTGTTGGTTCCTTGGTATTTTTTTGGTGGTCATCTGGTGTAGATTTCTTATCCTCTCTTTTTGTAATCGTATTATTTCTTTATTTTTTTGTTTTGCTTCTCAGTGGAAACACTACAAGAAATAAGCCTATTACCGACGGAAAAATCCGTCGGAAATAACCCAAATCCGTCGGAAATTATTACTTTCCGACGGATTTTCCGACGACCACCAATCAGTCATAAAAAAGGGCGTTGGAAAACTTTCCGACGGAAAAATACATCCGTCGCAAATACTGACGGAAAATTCCGTCGGAAAATCCGTCACAAAAAGTATTTTCTGACGGCAAAATTCGTTGGAAAACATAACAAAAATTATATTAAATTTTCCGACGGAATCATCCGTCGGTAATATTTTTATGGAGAAACCAAAATAATATATTTATTTTACTTACCGACGGAAAAATCCGTCGGAAATGTCAACAGTGGGAATCTTCCAACAATGAAAATCTGTCAGAAAGGTTTTTTTATTAATAATTTTTTTTTTAAATAGAGCATTCTATATTTTTAAATAATTACAAATCATTCTATATTATTTATTTTCAAATGCCAGAATTTTAATATCAAACTGAAAAATAGAAATGCAATAATTACATATATTAATAATATCAACTAAAGTTTCATAATTTAAAAAACTAATAAATCCATATATAATTCACAATTCATGCATCCAAGTAAAATAAAATAAAACCATCTCATCACAACCCATCCAAAATGCATTAAAATATAAGTCCTAATTATTAATAATTGAGATAAGAGTTGTCATCTTCATCGCCATCATCATCATCATGCTATTGATCAACTGGGTCATTCTGGGGGAGATCTTCCTGCATCTCTTCTTCGGGTAACACATCAGGTGGAACGACTCGCATAAGAGCATCAATCAACCTGTCTTGTCGCAATGTAATACGTGCCAATTGTTTCTTGAAGGCTTGTCTATCTTCCTTGCTTTCCTCCAATTCTTTCTTCAGATTGGAAATCACTACCTCGTTGTCTTGGTTATATACACTGGAAGAAGGAGTAGTGTCTCTAGCAGGTTGTGAAAAGCTAAGCCCTTTTATGATGTAAGGAGCACATTCTCCAGCCCCATAAACCCGATTCCTGTAAATTCCACCAGCAGCATCAACCCAACATTTAGTTCGAGCTACATCCGAAGTACTGCTGGATTCCCCGAGCTCAGAGAAGTTCTTATGAAAATTTTCCTGTCACAGAAGCAATTCAAAAATTCAAATGTTAAAGTTGTTTTACTTAAGTGCTCTTTTCACTTATAATATAGGTTAAGGTGCTTTTTATGGTACTGATCGATCTCTGTCACCTAACTACTGGCTTACAACATCAATTACCAATTTCTCAGGTTGGGAGTAGCAACATTCAGATTCGGCTGCATTATATAGATGGAAACTACACTGTTCTGCCAGAGGTTGTCGAAGCATCCCTTGGCCCACACATGTAGGTAACTTCATGTTTTTCTGCTTCTTTGGAATTCAATGTTTCTGAGAAACATATTAATCTAATTATAATTAGTATTCTAATGATATTGCCTCATGTTTTTTAGATTATGTAGGTGACTCAGTTATCCTTATGTACCCTAGGATTCCTTTTACAGCCAAATGTTGTTTCTGATTCAGTGATATGATTGGATAATACAATGGATATGATGCTTTTGATATTTTATTTATTTCATTAGTATGTTTTTGATTGGAACAAGGATTCTGGATTAATTAGAGTTGTATTTAATTAGAAACCCTTTCAATTATATTATTTAATTTTAGTACTTTTTCCAACTCAATTGAAATTTATTTTACTATTTTTTTATCAATTATTTCATTTCATTAATATATCCAATAACAAGTTTAAAATTTAAACAAACAACAATATATATGAGCAAAAAAAATTATATAAATATATTTACAGCGCTTGCTTAGGCAAGTGCAGTAGAAAATAGTTACGGAATTCACATTTACAGCATTTATTTAAGCAAGTGCAGTAGAAAATAAAGGAATTTACAGCGCTCACTTTAACAAATGCAGTAGAAAATAGTCACTAATTTCATATCTACAGCGCTTATTAAAGCAAATGCAGTAAAAAATATGCGAGTTTACAGCGCTTCTCGCATATAAGCACTGTAAACTGTGCATATCAGCTTAGCGAACACGGGCTTTCTACAGCATTTGTGAAGCGCCGTTGTTTCTGGTACCACTTTCTACTGCACTGGATGCAACCGCACTTCGCAAATGCTGTTATTTGTTGTTTTCAAACGCTGTTGTTTCACTTTTCTGTTGTAGTGTTATAAATTAATTAGGCTCCTGTTCAGAATTGCTTTATTAAGGAAAAATTTTATTTGATTTTATTTTTAGACCATGGTATATGTATCTTTTAGTAGGAAATTGAAAAAGGTAGATTTTCGGGTGAATTTGAAGTAATGCAACTCTATTTTGCTTTGTTGTCCAGAATTGATTTGACTATGATTATATGATATATAAATGTTACTTAGATAATAGGACTTCTGTTTTGTGTATAAGAAAAAGTGGCATAATTTTCAAGCGTATAGTTTAGAAGAAAAGTGATTTTTTTAAGTTTACAGTGTAATGTTGTTCAGCTCTGAAGCATGGGTACACCGTTTTAGGAGCCGTACACGTACCGGGTACTTTTTGGGTACGGGTACGGCTTGGGTATGCCTGGGTACGTACCGTACCGTACCCGAACAAAAAAAATAAAAAAAAAAACTTGGGTACATATTTGGGTACGCCGGGGTAAGCGGTGGGTACGGTACCCACCAATTGGGTACGACACAACACCACTAAAATTGAAAAATTTTATTTTTTTTATGTTCTTTTTTTATTCCCAGCCTTAGACATCTTAATCTTATCCTAAGGTTGAGTTTTGAAGCAAACCTTCTCTACCTCCTCTCTATCTCTCGAAGCACCCTCTCTGCCTCCTCTCTCTATCTCTACTGTCAGCTGTCGTTCGCTCGTCGTGCTGCTCGCTGCTCGCTTGCTGCCGTTGTCGTGCTGCTCGAACCCATCGTCGTGCTGCTTGCTGCTGTCGCCGTCGTGCTGCTCGCCTTGCTGCTCGAACCCGTTATACTCATGGTACAGAGATAAAATACTTCTACTTTGTTACTTATTTTTCTAATGAAATTTGCTGCATCTTGGAAAGTTAGGATTTCATTTGCTGCATCTAATGAGATTTGTTGCATCTTATAATTTTTCAGTTTTTTTTTTCATAGTATCATACTGATTTCGTAAGCTTGATCTTTTTTTTCATAATATCATACAATTATTTTTTCAATTTATTTTTTCATAGTATAATACTGGTTTTCTGCATTTTTAATTGACTGATTTAGTAAGCTTGTTCTTTAAATATGGTAATGTTGTTAGTAACTAGTAAGCTAACTCTATTTGGAAAATCTTTAATTTTTAAGTGTTTATTATTAATTTGAACTTAATGTTTTCTTTTTTGCAACAAAATAATTTTTAAGTGTTTATTATTAATTTTAACTTAATTTTTACCTTACTGATTTTATTTTTTTTTTTCCATTTTTTAAAATTTAAATATAATTATATTAATAAAATAAATTATTAATATATGTATATATAAACGTACCCGTACCCTAGTTTTTTAGAAATTGCCCAGTGTTCAGATTTTGTGATTGAGCCGAAGTAATTTTGTAAATGAGTTTTATTTGATGAATATATGGGTTTGTGTGTGTGATATTATGTACATGTTTAGATGAAAGTTTTAAACAATGGGAACTTTAAAAAAAACGATTTATTTTGGTTGTTTTAAACTAAAAAGAGATAGTGGCATCAATTGAAATGATTTTATTAAATGTGTTATGTGTTTTAGTAGCTTGATAGTTATTATATAAGTATTTGGTTCATTTGGTTAGGGATAAGCAAAGCTTATATTTATTTATAAGTTACGTGATGGTTTGGTTTAAATTACGTCTTTATTCTTGAGTTGCGTATAAAAGTTTGATTTGAATAGATTACGTGATTATAATAGTATGATTTTGAGTTTGAGTTTAGTTGCTGTCCAAATTTTGTTAGGTTGCATCAAGCTTTAAAAACTTCATATTGATTAAAACTTAAGTATTTGAAGTGATTGTGAATTTGTATGAATGTTGAATGAAATACTTGTATAGCATGATTTGGTTTAGATTAGAGTTGTTGTCCAAGTTTAATAAAATGATGAATTGGATTGGTTTTATGGTTCTGAGGTAATGTTTAACTTTAATAGATACTGTTATGTATGAGAAGGTTATTTTTTTATGTGATCAAATGAAACCAAAAAGATGAAAAGGGTTCTATAGATGATAAAAAGTCTAAGAATTACAATATTCCTTTTGAGTTTTGTGATGATCGAAATTGCTGAAAAGATATAAGTGTCATGTTTGTTTAATTATGTTAATGTGAAATGGTTTGTCTATTGATGTGAAAGTGTGTTGTTAATTATTTGTGGTTAGGTCATAGTGTCTTGTTAGTATGTGAGTAGGTGTATGTTATGAATAACAATGTCTATCTGATATTGTATTTCTCTGTTCCTTAAATTGTCTATGTGTAATCATAAGGATTATATTAATTCATGTATGATTTTGATGCTATTCGAATTGTCTTTTAAGGTACTGTAAGGTTTAGGAAATCTATTTTATTCAAAAATGTAAATGAATTGATAAAGGATGTTTGTTTATGTATTTAATTATGTGATAGTGATTTTATATGCTTGCTGTCTTGAGGTTTTAAAGAAATTGTTTTGACTTCAAATGTATATGAGTTTTTGTGTTAGAATAATTGTTTGTGTGTTAGGTGATTGTTTAATTATTAAAAATGATGTTTAAGAATGTGTTCCTTGGCTGTCCAAATAAATAAAAAAAATATTTGCATTGAGTTTAAAGTGATGTGTTTTAAGTGGCTGACATTAATTTCTGAGTGGTAGTTGTTATATAAGATCTTGGAATTAATTATTGAGTAAATGAAAGTATGAATGGTTTTTTTGATTTATTTGTTAAGTTCTAAATTTTATGTGATGTTTAAAAGAAGCTTTTTGTTTTTATTTGAAAATGTTTTGGTGATCTATGGTTATAGTATCTTGTGTTTAAAATTTAATTCCTACATAGGTAGATAGATAGTGTAAAGTACTCATTATATTTTAATTGTATGTCATTCGTCGTTCGAGGATAAAAGGAATCAGAGGTGAACAAGTTACTGGAGCTGTGGACACAAAGGTCGAGACAAAGCAGCGTGAATTTTATCTAAGGTGAGAGAGAAGCTTTCCTAAGACACAATGGCCCTTTGGGTAGCATTAGGATGTTCTCGATCATCTCAAGGATCAGAACTCCGTAGTTATTGTCGAAATATGTGACGACAGTTGTTGTGTTTGTTTAGCCGATCTACGTTGAGACGATAACTTTTAATTATATGATTGATGTTAACTGTTATTTTGTATTGTGTAATGTTAAACATTTATCTTACTACTATGATAAAGTTGTGAAGTATGTATTATGTGATGAAATTATTGGTGTACTGAGGTTATTCTGTGATAACTGATTATCTAATAAAAGAGAAATGATGAAATTGAATTGATTATTGTGAAAGAAAAGTAATTTGGAAATTGTGAATTTTTGATAAGCGTGCGTTGGTCGTAGCGTCTGATTAGTGTACAATGATGGTGCGTGTGGCACAAATAACTATTTGTTGTATATCCCTGAATCGCACTGTCTTTGAGACGTGCTTGATTTGAAAGTAGCAGGCCACGTGAATGACGTACCGTGGTTGCGAGCAATGTAGAACCACTGTACTTAGGGAGGTGTTTGTGTCGTGTCTTCCCTTAGAGGTCGAGGCCCGTTAGAAGCGAGGCTTAGAATGGGTCGACCAAATTAATAGGTGTTAAGACTAAATCTTTTTATAAAATGCTTTAACTTTAAAAGCTTTAATCTTTTCCTAACTCTATGTTGAGAGAGAAGTAGTGGAGAGGAAAGATATCGGATACTTGGAGGTTAGTGCTTCCCTAGGCGAGACAAGGTTACAATGATCAAGGTCGCTTGTCGGGCGTTGATCGTAACAAGGATTGCACGTACAACTAGGGATAGAGTTGTCGCCCCTTGAGCAAATCGGAGATGGTGAGAGGGAATCTGAATCAAGGCTAGGAGTCACTGTTTTATTTTACAAATATGTAACGATTTCTTTTTGCTGTCCAACAGTGCGTGGTTCCAACTGGTACGTACCTTGTGACTCTCAATATTGGCGCGGTTAGGATTCCTGTGCGTCCCATCTGCTTTCCAACTTAGGTTGTGGTTGGATGATTGAAGAGGAGATGTATCGTGTGTGCTGACTTATCCCTTTTACCTCAATGATTTTCCCTCCCTAAATCATTGACGATTATCTTTTGAGTATGAGAAAGAGTAAATAAAATTTGATAAGTTTTACTGAAACACTTGGATTAATAAAGTCGTGATATGGTATGATGCTATGACGTACTGTTAATGATTATGATGTTGCTACTTGAGAAATATGTTCGATAAATGTTGTACTGATAATGGTATATATATGTCTGGTTGATCTTAATGTATTCCCTTAGAGTAAGTCCATATGCCGTCGACGATTATTTCGTTCGGATCGCTTACTCTCTCTTCCTTCCTTTTTCTGTGGACATTGAGAATGATGTCCACAGATGGCAGGTCAGGTTACTTGTCGTGTAGATGTTTCGAATAGTGGAGTCGTGTGTATAGAAGATTTTGGGCATTGGGAAGTGAAACAGACCGGATGGCTGTGGGAAGGACCGGCAAGGATTGAGATTATTGATCCTGACTTAGTAGTCAGTGGAAGAATGAATGATGTAACCCTATGCATGATGTATCTCCGAGATCAAGTAGTTGGAGGTCCTTTCACGTATCATGAGCTTCACCCTGCAATGAGGCGTATGGACTTTGAGGACATATCCGATGGAGAACAAGATCCAAATACGACATCAGAAGGCAAAGAGTTTGTAGCTTCGGAGGAAGGGCTAGAGGATATTCAGGGAGAAGAACAAGAAGAAGAGTTTCAGGAAGAGAATCAAGAGGATGTGGTAGAAGAAGAGCAAGACGACGATCCATAGGACATGGAGATGCTGAACATGGAATGGAATATAGATGAAGCCATCTAGGAGCTCGATGACGTGCAGGAAGATTTCGAAGTATGGGAGCCTGAGGAAGAGGGGGTACAAGAAGAAGGGTCCGTTGAGTGGGAATTTGACCCAGATGAGGCACCGGCAGTGGAGAGTAGTGATGAGGAGTAATAGTTAGTTTTGTATAGTTTTGTTTGTATTCCATCTCTGGATGGGTAGGACATGATTACTCTATCCCGTTGTAACCCCGTTTATAATAAAGAATTCATTTTTAAGTGAATGAAAAAGTTTTCCTTTTGTTTATGTATTAAGTCTAGTAATGTAATAAAATGTTTTCCGCAATTGAACCGTCGAATAAATATTGTTCTACTAAAAGAAGTTTTGATGTATGTTGGTAATATATCAGTTTGGAAAAGAAATACATTATGGTTATTTTGTGAACCAAGTTATTTCAAAAGCTAAGTAATGAAAATTGTATAATGTTAATCTCTTGACGTTGGAGGTGGCACTCCCTTTTTATTTACTTTGATCCCAAGAATCATGGAAGGAAGAAATTCACCATGTGAGGAATTGATTCAGATGAGATTTTCTCTCCAACAGCTATATTTTGATTTGGTCTAATTTTGAATCAGATCTTTCATTTATTGCCAATTCCGTTATAGCAGATTTTGATGATTAGCGGATTCTGAGCTTTGGGTTGAACAGAGCTTCTGCAACTAATGACTTGATGTGAATCGAGCTTGAACCTAGCTTGAACCGAGCTGATTACTTCTATAGCTTCCATACCGAGTTGCTGATCTTGCGTTTGAACTTGATGATGCTTGCACTGTTGTTGACCAAGTATGAACCGAGCTTGATCTTGACCTTTGACTTCCGATCTGTGGCCAAGCTTTGCATTTTAGCTTGAGTCTAACTTCGAGCTTTGGCCGAGCATTTGCATTCTGGCTTGAGTGACCTTGACGTCCGAGCTTTGGCCGAGCTTATCAAACTAGCTTGAATACGAAGTTGAGATCCGAGCATGAGTCGAGCTCCAATATTGAGCTTAAACTGAAACTTGATATCTGAGCTTTTTGCCGAACTTCTGACTTGCCGCTGGTTCGTATACATTGGCTTAGCATCTTCGAGCTTGCATCTGAGCTTAATATTTCGATCTCGAACTGAGACTTTAGCACTTTACTTGTCCACAGCGAAGGTCGAGCTTGACTTCGGTCGAGCTGATTATTTATGATTTTACTCTATTGTACCAAAGGCCGAGCTGATGTTTTCTCGATACAAACCGACTTCATTTGTCTTCATCCACGCAATTTGTCTTCATCAAAACTGAGCATTCCATGCTAATTATACACCATTCGTTACCTAGAATAAGATTTCCATGGATTAACAATTGTATGGATACATAAAGACAAAAGAAGCTGAGTTTTTGCTCGGATCAATGCATATCCTCGGAAGCCGAGCTTTTACTCGGATGAGTGCATCTCCTCAGAAGTCGAGTTTTGCTCGGATGAATGCATCTCCTCAGAAGTCGAGTTTTGCTCAGCCATGAGGCTCAATCTGGTGGAAACCGGTATACCGACAATTCGGCCAAGAGGACCCATAGAGACTCAGTCAGGTGTAAACCGGTATATCGGCAATTCGGCCACAAGGCCCCAAGAGGCTCAATCTGGTAGAAACCGGTATACCAACAATTCGGCAAGGAGGTCCCATAGTGGCCCAACACGATACGAAACCAGCATACCGGCTAACCGGATTGAGGTTTACCAATTGGTAACGTTGGACATCAAGCCGTTGAGAGGCTATCCGTTGAGGAGGCGTCATAATGAGCATTAACAAATGAAACTGTCGCCATGAAGATAGCCGTTGGCTGGAATCCCGGATTCCTTATTAACTGGCTTTACACCTCACTCCTACTACTACGCCTATAAAGGCAGGTAAGGACCAAGGTATGATCTTACTGGCTCACACATACACACACAACACCTAAGTAAACGACCAGAGTGTGGGTATCTTGGTATTCAAGGTGCCCTCCTTACGTCTGACATCAACAGGTAGAATTGCTGGATACTTGGCCGGATTGTCCAAGTCCAATAACTCTACAACAGAACAGTTCATAAAAAAATGTGTATATATAATATTTTTTTAAGGATTTTGCTATTCATTGTCTTAAAAATAATATATAAGCAATCTAAAATGAAAAGTCAACATAAAAAATTATGTATTTCTTTTTGTCTGTACTCTTTGGGCAATACTACAGGTGTCCCCAAGGGCAACCTTAATACCAGAGAACCCTTGAGACTAATCCTGCACGAGGTTGCATCCCATGCCTCTCCCAGCAAGATGTTTTAACTGGGAATCGAACTCGAGACTACTAATTTCAGGCCCCCTTCCCACGTTTTCAGGTGGCTGGATCACGCCAATTACACCAACTCCCATTGATATAAAAAATTATATATTTAATATTTAAGAAATACTAATTTATCTAATTTTCCATAATTATAGTAACTTTACACTTTTGGATTCTTATCCACCATAGGCAATGCATAACAATTTTTTTAAAAAGATATTTTCTTTCTACCAATATTATTAAAATCGTATTGGTGATCAAATCGGTCAGGATAGTGGTTTACTGGTTTAGTGGTTTAACCAATGGAATAGTAATTAAACTGCATGAATGTATACATGTTAATTCAGACGCAATATAAGAATACATGTAAATTTTTTTTTTCAAAAAAAATACTCAAATTTAAAATCCATAATTTATAGTAGTTTACTCTGAATTCTTAAAATAAAAGCAAACACCCATTACAACCACATTTTAACTGTTTAACAAGTTCATAGTTTACACTTTAAATTTTAAAATTCTAAAACCAAATTTAAAGTATTTATTGCACTTAACAAAAAAAAAATTAAGTTTCTTTTATTTAAAAAAATTGAAAAACAACGTTATTATAGGGTTTTATATTAAAAAAAAGGAATCTGCCCAATTCACAAAATTTTGGTTGGTTTGATGGTTTACCAGAATTCTGACCGATTTTCACTGGTTTTATTCGGTTTGATGCACAATCGGTTGAATAGGCATATCGTACCGCTTAGGGGTCCAATTCATCAATTTTATGGTTGAACCGGCCGATATGGCACCGTATTTATAACAATTTCAAGGGGATTTTTGAAATTTGGGTAACCTAAAAAAATGGTGGCCTTTTGAGGTCAATGATAATAGCGCAGTGATAGACGATGGTAAGTGGTTAAGGATGGTAGCGGTGGTGGTGGATTGTGGAAGTGTTGTTGGTAATAATGGATCTATTAAATTGGTAGTAGCTTTCAACAAAATTGCAAAAATGTTGATAACTGTTATGATTTGTCTGTAACAAAAAAATGGTGATTTCTTTGATGTTGGTGGCGCTGGCATAGTGGCAGATGATACTTGGTGGCTGAAGATGGTGGTGGTAAGTGGTGGAGGGTTATGTTAGGGTCTATGGTGATAACCGTATGCATTTTGTTCGTCATTTAAAGTAAAAAGTTAGTAACTTTAAGAATGTGTTTTTTTTTAACGTGTAAACTTTAAGGAAAAAAAAAAGGCAAAATTCCATGAATAAAATACGGTGTTTAGTAGTAGTAATGTCGTTGCAAGCCAAGTTTTGAAAATCGGACCGATTATTGAACCAGTTAAGGTACTGGTTTAAGGTTCAATGGTTGAACCGTGATCGAACCGTGATCCAACCGGTTTTAATGTGCGCGTGTGTATATAATCATATAATTTAGTACTTTTATTTTTTGTGCTTTTTTGCTTTTTCTTTATTGATTATTATTGATGTTTTCTTGTGCGTCACTCACTGCTCTTCCTTCTTTCACTTCACTTCTTTGCGTTTTTGGCTTTTTGATTTTTGATTTTTCTTAGTTCTAAAATCTAAAGTTTTAATAATCTTTTTCGTTGAGATGAGAGCAAATGCGTAATCAACTAGTGAGACTCATATTGGTGTCGTTTGAATTACCAGCATATACGATTTCGTTATTTTAAAAAAAAATTAAAAAAAAACCCAATTTTTTGCTGAGTTTGGGCATACAAATTCAAACCGGGCCAAACCGGTTTTCCACCGATTTTGACTAGTTTTGACGATTTAATACCAGTTTAGTTGGTTCAATCCCGGTTTTTTACAGAGCGATTTCTGACTTATTTCGGACCGGCACCTCCACCGTTCACTGGTTTTTCAATCGAACCCAGTGGTCCGGTCCGATTTTCAAAACCATGGTTGCAAGGCAGATGCTCAAGTACCACCGCCGGTTTTCCTTATCATTAGTAATTAATTAGTAAACTAATAAATCAATTAAATTTTTGGTACTACACTATATAATCCATCAACTCCATACCATAAATTACATTGTTTTAGGGAGTAATAATTTTCTCGTGTCTCATATAAATTGTTATTTTAAAATTTCAATAATTATTTATATTTTTTTAAACTAAATTATTATTTATTACATTTTTATTACAAATTATTTCATATCTTTTCAATAAAATTGTAAAGTTATACAGTAGTTTTTTTAAATAATTAAAGAGTTAGGATATGCAGGTGTAAAACTTGGTCACTTACACATTCACATAAATTTTTATATATTATGAAATTTGTCAATCCAATCGTTGAATTATATGTTACTATCAAGTAGATCAAGTCTACAAAATTTCATAGAATATAAAAATTATTTAATACTTCATCTGACTATTCGATCTATTTTACCGGATAATACATTATTTAAAATATAAGTAAATATGCATTATTAGATTACATAACTATGAATCTCCGAATCATATGAAATTTGGTATGTATTGTAACACCCCAAATTTTCGTCTCCCGATGTAATGTGATTATGATTTATGAAAATATATTTTCAAATTATTTTCTTAATCATAATTATGTTTCATTAATTAAATTAAGATTATTATGAGTTAGTAAGAGTAATTGCGAAAGTAGAAAAATATTGCAGCAAACAAATAATATGTAAAAATAAGGTTTTTGCATATTAGTCCCTAGAAGAGGACCTAGAAGCAATATTAGGAAGACATTGGAGGGAAGGGCATTAAAATAAATATTTTTGAAAAACTGACCAAAATACTCGAGTATTTCTGGAAATACTCGAGTAATCGAGTCAGTGGAGAACTCGTTAGTGCGGTTGATGAGTCAACCCACAACGAATCCCTTTGAGTGACACGAAAACACCATGGAAACACGATGATGGTTGTCATGGCGCGTTGCATGAGCACTGGGAGGGTCTATATAAAGCTTGGATTGTTGAAGAAGGGAGATTTTGTTGGTTTTGCTCTGAGGACTTGGGTTTAGGGTTTCCAATTTCGTGGTTCGATTTCTCGAACGTGTTTGAGAATTGGAACGAGAGTGATACACCATTGTGAAGCTCACGTCTCAAGCTTCACAAAAACATAAAAATCGTGAGTTAAGGCGCTGTGTAGAAGGAGAATCGAAGCTGAGAAGCAAGGGTGTTCTTGGTGTTAAAGTTGAAAACTGAAGCTTGGAGCTCACTTTCAACTTAGATTGTGGTAAGCACTTGGACCTTATGAATCTCAAATTCGTCTATAATTCTAGTGTAAGTTGCAGAGAATCAATTCTAATCGTTTTCCCCAATTTTAAATCGAATTTTGCATGTCAAATCTTCCGATTTTGGTGCTCTGCTCAACTATGACTGCATGCATAGGATTTTGGGGGTTGAGCATCTCTAGCCAATTTCTCTGCAATTTCAGAGTTGATTCACGAATTTGAGGTAAGGGTGAAGCTTCTAATTCACTAGAATAAGTTTAAATCTTGTGGAATTAGGATATGAGTCATTAAATGGCTCTATGGGCATAGTTGGAAATAGGAATGAGGCTTGGAGGCCTTTTTGGACTTAAATGAATATTTGGACATGTGTATTTGGTCACATGCAAGGTGTACTAATGCTGAAAATGGAATGGATATATGTAAAATTGGATTTGGTATGTTAAGTTGTGGAAATTGCATTTTTATGCATAATTATGGATAATCTGTGGTTCAGTGTTAGATGTTGTTAATTATGTGTTGGAACATGTTTAAAATGTGTAAAGTGAGCTATGTTGATATTTGGTTTGGACTGGATTGGACTATAATCGAAGTTGGTATATTAAAACTCATTTTTCTGTGTTGTCTGTCTGCAAACACTCGAGTATTATGGGTAATACTCGAGTATTTGGCCTATTTTGGAAATTGGATTTTCTGGGAAACTCAAGAACACTCGAGTATTCATATAGAACACTCGAGTATTCTGGGAATTTTTAATGAATTTCTGGGAAACCTTAAGAACACTCGAGTTTCATGGAGAACACTCGAGTATTCTAATGAATTTTCAAAGTATTTCTGGAAAATGAATGAACACTCGAGTAATGTGAGGAACACTCGAGTATTTTCATAAAACTGAGGAACACTCGAGTATTGATAGGTTCACTCGAGTATTTTGGACCTGAGACAGAAAAAAAATTAACTTTCTTTTAATATACCTAATAGGACATCAATTAAGATCAATTATGCTCACAGGAAAAGGTTTCATGTTCCAATAAAAGGATTGGGAAAAATATTAACAACAGTCTAACTCACTGAAGGAATAATATTGGATGCACATAATAAGATTATTGGTTAATCTTGTGTATATAATTTTATGTGCATACATGCATGGTGTAAGGTTGGGGATAATTCGGTGGTAACTGACTCGATGACACATTTTGGTAATGTGGGCAGCATTTGGGAATGCTGTTACGTCTTGGTGACATTGTGTGCACACTATCCGAGCTGTTCCACAATACATGTTGGTCATGTATGCGAATTATTGGAATGAACGTTCAATGGACAATGGATTTGGGAGACATGCATCATTACTCATAATTAATGGAAATGTTACAATTGGAAAACACTCATTCATTTACATGCGTACTTGCATTGGATGTTTGCAACGTATATTGTTACATGCTTTATTTATTCTTATTCGATTATGTGGATTATGTGCTTACCCCTTTTTGCCCATGTTAGGTGATGGCACGCTATCTAGCTTGCATCGAGATGCGCCCGCTCCCTAGTGGAGTGTGGTACTACGAGGACCATCGAGCCACTTATGAGGGCGAGGTAGAGGTGACTCTATATCACCCCAACCCTTTGGCTCGTGTCCGTCCTCGTAGGTTTCGCATCCCTATTATCTATACTTTGCATGTACCCCATTTCTATACTTATCATGGACCACCCCCGACTCGACCTGCTCGTCGTTTTTATTCCTTTCGTTTTCGAGCCGCTACTCGATCTCACCCCTCTGCTTCTCGAGTGGTTCGAGAGGAGACTCCTATACCTCGTCCGATGAGTCCGGTTCATGGGATTCCCTCAGCTGACCCAGTGCCCAGTGGTGGGGCACCCACTCAGTCAGAGGAGGTAGAGGAGGATCCGGAAGAGGGTGAGAGCGAGGATGAGCCAGTCGAGTACTCCACTGGGAGCCAGTGGGGAGTTGGGGATCCACCAGGTGATGCATAGTATAGATGGTTAGGATGTGGGACGGGTGAAGCAGCTGCTGGAGACTTGGAGATCATGCTATGGAGGAGGATCGCTGGACCACTTCTGGGATTTCATATTTTGCTCTATATATATATTGTACATATTTTGAGAGGTCTCAGTGAGGTGGTCTTATATTATGGACTTGTATTTTGTATAAACCTGCTATCTCGACTTTGACTCTGATGTTGATGACTCTTTTTATGATGATCATATATATATAGTTATGTTTATGTTTTCTTCACTAGTATTAAATGTGAGTTATCAAGTCAAGGTCTCTAATTTCCGCTTACTCTGATAAACGTGGTTTCACGCTTTAATAAATAATATTTTCATGAAATGATAAAGGTAAGGTTTTTACTAATTGCAAATAAACACCAAGTATTTTACAAAGGCTAATAAAAGGATTTTTAATTAAATCTTTACTCAATCAAGTCCATAAACTTTTACCAAAGATAATAAGAGCAATTCTTTTTATCAACATGGATCTATAAGAGGTAGTGTTACATGTATCACGTCATGATAATAACATATAATTCAAAGGTTAGATCGACAAATTTCATAATAAATAAAAAGTTATGTGAAGGTATAAGTAACCAAGTTTTACACCTGATGTCAACGGATCCTAACTCATAATTAAAATGACCTTCTTCATGTGACTTATAATAAGAAGGAGATGAATTATAATATACTCCTTAAAATGTCATTAAATACATGAATTGTCATCAAAAATACAATTTTTCCCTCCTTAAAATGGCAATTTTTAATATATTTTAAAGAGGGCAAAAATGTCATTAACAAACATGAATAGTGAAAAAAACCGAAAACTAAAAACCGAAAATGAGGATAATGCAAGGGGGCCAAAATGGTTCCATACATGATACATTATAAAACTAAAATAAATAAAATAATAACAGGACACGGTTATATAAACCAGCCAACGAAGTTTGTGGGTCTCTTTCCAAAGAGCATCATATATGTGGAATGCCGAAGATCTCACCTCATAATAAACTATCAGTTTCTCTCTTCATCTTCCCACCCTCCACTCTCTTCCTCTGCCTCTCTCTCCAAAACCAGAGGCTCTGGGGTACCCGCAAGAAAAAACACAAACATCGTAGTATCAATTATTATTATTAAACCTCAAACCCCCATTATGCCATGTTTCACATCGCATCCCCCCTCTCTCATCTTTCTCCTCCTCCTCCTCTCCCTCTCTCTCTTCTCTCTCTCCTCCCTTGCCAAAACCTCTCATTTTCCCCCTTCCTTACGTATTCCAGGTTCTTATTTTTATTTTTATTTTTGTAATTTTTTTCTTTTACTTTCCTTAAAGTTTTTATTTTTATGAAATGGGTATGTGTTTTTTTGTTTTGTTGTAGATGGTGTTGAAGTTTTTGATGAGAGAGAGTTAAACGAGGTGTGGCCATGGAAAACGACAAGGAGATCTTTGGCAGAAGAAGGAAACATCACGTCTCTGATATTGGCTCAGAATAGAACCTATAGAAAGGACCCTACTGACAAATTTAACCGTTACACCGGTGGTTGGAACATCAGCAATCGCCATTACATTGCCGTTAAGTCTCCATCTAACTTTTCTCACTCATGATTTCTTAGTTGTTTTCTTCAAAAATTTGTGCTTTTTTTATTTGGTAAAATAATACTGCTTTAGTTATTTAGGTGTGTTTAACGCGTCAATCAATTATTAAATAATTAATTTAAGATCAACCAATCAGTTTATAATTTCTAAATTTTTCATTAATTATTTTAATTCTAATTTGGGGCAAAAAAATTAATATTTTTTACTAGACGGAGGGAGTAGCTTTTTCGTGTTGAAACCAAAGAAGCTTTATTAAAAGTTATAGAGTTATTTGAACAACCACAACTTCCAAACAATTTTACTTTTATTGTGTGACAAGCATGGTAGGTAGTAGGTACTGATGTTAAAGAATTACTCGATCATGGCCCACAAGTGTTTAAATCCTGTTACTGATGTTAAGTACTCCCTCCATTCCGTCTTATAAATTATATTCTTTTAGACTCTTGCACATAGATGTACGAATTTAGTATATTTTGACTAAATTAATCTCATTTAATAATATGAGAAAAATTAATAATAAATATATGAAGATTATATTGAGTAGATGGAGAAATGAGTGTTGAAAAAAAGAATGTAATAAATAAAAGTATACTTGGAAAAGATGAGTATTGGATTTCTAAATACATAACTTATGGGACAAAATAAAATAGTCAAATGAACATAACTTATGAGAGGAGTAGGGAGTACCTTTTTGTAAGTGCTTATGTTCCTCATGAACCTCCAAGACCCAACTTACTCACTTAAACTTTTATTCATATAAAAAATGGATCATGTTAGGGTATTTGTTAGCATTTTCCTGTAATTAATATGCACTGTGTGTTTTAAAAAGTAAGGTTCTCCAGAATGGTTGTTTAAATAATCTCTCTTTATTTTTGGACCAACTCCTAGAGTAATTTGGTTACAACTTTGTTTATTTTATAAGTATATATATATATATATATATATTTCATTTTTGTCCTTGGGTTAAGCCCAAAATTTGTTGTTGTTGTTGTTGTTGATGATGATGTTGCAAAGTTGGTGGATTCTTTGGAAATATTAATGTTTTGGCTAACTTAGAATTGTTGTTGGCTTTTGGTGCAGTCAGTTGTTTTTACTGCGGTTCCCTTCTTTGTTGTTGCAGCAGTCTGGTTCGTGCTTTTTGGGATTTGTTTATCCTTCATCTGTATCCATCACTGCTGTTGTCCAACAGAGCCATATGGCTATTCTCGTCTGGCCTATGCCTTGTCATTGATATTTCTCATTCTCTTCACCATTGCAGCAATGTATATATCTCTCCCTTTCAAAACAAATCATTAATTTTGCTATGCTTGTTTCATTTGGCATTATTAGTCTCCCTTATCAAAGTGTGTGTTTGATTATGTCAGAGTTGGATGCATTGTGCTTTACACTGGTCAAGGGAAGTTTATTGGAAGCACCTCAAACACACTGGAATATGTTGTGAGTCAGGCTGACTTTACTGCTGAAAACCTCAGGAATGTGTCAGATTATCTTAATGCAGCTAAGAAGATAGGAGTCGATGCAGTTTTTTTGCCATCTGATCTTCAGAAAAACATCGATGATGTTATTTCGAAAATCAACTCTTCTGCTGTCACTCTTTCCACCAAGACTGCAGATAATTCAGATAAAATAGAAAAAGGAATAAATGGAATGTAAGTACAAGTTTGAAATCTTAATTTGGGATTTGAAATATCTTCTTGCCAACAATCAGATGTTCTGTTATGCAGGAGATTGGCTCTTGTTATTCTTGCTGCTATTATGCTCCTTCTTGCATTTATTGGTTTTGGTATGTTTTTCCCCCTTTATTCTTCATTTTTTTTGGTTTTCTTGCTTTGGGTTGCTGTAATATTATCTTACGTTCTTGTGTTTTGTGGTAAAAACATTTTGCAGTATGTTCGATATTTGGGCTGCAGTGTATTGTATACTCGTAAGTTGTATTCTGAGACATTTCTATTTCTTTGTCCTGTTTGTTTGATTTTTAAATTCTTGCTGGGTTAATGATGCATTTCCATGGTTGCAGCTTGGTAGTTGTTGGATGGATTCTTGTCACTGCCACATTTATACTTTGTGGTGTATTTCTTTTTCTTCACAAGTAAGTTCATGATTTCTTGTATAAGCTGCATTGAATTGAATTTTTATTAATTATCACTTTAATGTGATCATGGATGTATCCTTGTGTAGTCTATTTTTTTTCACCTTGGGTTATATATATATAAGGTCTCAGTTCAATATCTATCAGTCTTAGGATATGGTGCTCAGCGCTGCTGGGAACTTTGTAAAGAATGATTAAACAAATTTTGAAACCATGAAACGCAGCTACAAATTGTCTTTCAAGTAGGAAATGGACTCATTGTATTATGAGGATAACTGATTTTGTAGATGATGCAGCACTTGAATCCTGTTACTTCAAGCTGTATTTTTTAATCATAAAATGGAATAATCTTTCCAACTTGAGGGCAGGAAAAACTAGATACTTTTTGATTACTCTTGAAGATCTTCTAATTTATGAAATATTCACAAGGATAGTAATTTAAGTTTGCCTGTCTTGCATTTGATGAAGTTCATTGCTGCTATCATCACATATGTTGCATGTATATTATATCATAAAAGGCCTTACTTTATTGCATAATTGCTAGTGTGGTTGGAGATACATGCGTTGCAATGGATGAGTGGGTTCTGAACCCTACAGCACATACAGCCTTGGATGAAATTCTTCCTTGTGTGGATAATGCAACCGCCCAGGAAACCTTGTTGCGAACCAAGGATGTTACACAAAAACTAGTTGATATGGTTGACAAAGTCATTGTCAATGTCACAAACAGAGATTTTCCACCTGCTGCTGCACCCTTATATTACAATCAATCAGGCCCCCTCATGCCATTTCTTTGCAATCCCTTTAACCCTGACCTCTCAAGTCGTGTGTGTCTATCTGGAGAAGTTTCATTAGACAATGCTACAGAGGTAAATGGTCCGTTAATATTTTGGAAGTTAAATCTTGATCTATTTCCAAGGAAGGAAACTCGCGATAATATCTGTTTTCCCACAATATGTGCCCACTATCCTCTGTCATGCATTATGATTAGCCCGTAAACATCATCTCCTATGCATTATGATTAATTTTGGAGTATTTAAATCAATTGATCAACCGATGTCCTAGGAAAACCGAGCCAGAAATTCCCTTACTAGATCCCATTTTATATGGTTATGAATTTCGGTGTAAAATGTTTCTTTCACAATTTTTTTTCCCTGTATTATGTTTAGTCCATAAACATCCTATTTTCTTTCATTATTGAGTATTTAAATCAATTGATCAATTAGAATGCATGGCACAAGCTGTGGCACGAACTGTGGGACAACATATGTCCCAGGGGAGTCTAGCTGAACATTTTCCTGCGAGATTTCTCTTTATCCTACTATGATTTTTGGTCTTAAATGTTAACTGTCAATTTTTTATTTTTTATTTTTTACCATTTCTCTCTCTGACCGGACCAGCATGTGTGAATGGATTTAAATACTCATTTCCTTCCAAGTGCATGCTCCGTATTTATGGTGTGTAACATTCAGATTTTGTTTCAAGCAGGTATGGAAGAATTATACTTGTCAAGTTTCATCAACAGGCATTTGTAACACGCCTGGTCGGATGACACCCACCATTTATGGCCAAATGGAAGCTGCAGTCAACATTAGTTATGGTTTATATCATTATGGTCCTTTTTTGGTTGATTTACAGGACTGCACTTTTGTCCGGAAAACATTCACAGACATCAGCAACACTTATTGTCCTGGTCTGCGGCGATATAGTCAATGGATTTACATTGGATTAGTTTTGGTTTCTGCAGCTGTTATGCTGTCTTTGATCTTTTGGGTCATATATGCAAGAGAGCGGCGCCATCGTGTTTACACGAAATTCATTGCTGGTTAAATATGTTGAGTTTGGAACAATATCATTCTAATGTACATTTGAGTTAAGATTGTGTTTCAAGGTGTTTTTCTTGTTTATGTGTGCATGTAGTTATTAGTTAATGTTGCAATTACTTATTACCAATACACTTAGCATATGATCATTTGATGTAGAGTTGTGTTACAGTTACCTAAATACTTGAGTGAATTCTTTAGACAAGTAAAGATTTACTTGGCGGAAAAAAAAATCTTATTGGTTTTTTGTGAAGACAAATGCTAATGCGTATTTTTATGCACTTGTTAATAAGCCAAGTGTGTTAAAAGCTCATTTTAACTTGTATCTTTTCGTATTTTCAAGTGACAGAATAATACTTCCTCCGTTTCATAAGTAGTGTATTTTAAGGTTATGTATGAGTTTAAAGGACTAGTTAAATGATGTAAGAATTTGGGGTATTTCGAATATATGCCCTTATATAATCATTATTGAAAAATGAAATATATTGGAAGTGAAAAAGATTGTGATAAATAGGGGTGAATTGGGAAAATATCCATAATTATGTATTGAGTTTTTGTAAAAAAAAAAAAAAAAAAAACCAATACATATGAACCATGAGATAAAAACTCCATGAACATTAACAAAACGGAGGGAGTATATACTAATCATTTTTTTTTAGTAATCTTAACAATTGCTTTAAAATCCCTTTTAAACTCTAATAAATCAAATTATCATGAGCACAACATCCACAAACGACATCAGACTCTTGATGGATATAGCATACTTCCTTATTCTAAACACAAGAATAGCTTATAAAAAAATTCCGCAGAAGACATTCATAAGAATGCAAATAAAAACATAATTCCCAGAAGGGTCTTGGTAAATATTGTGGCCAAGATCATTTCGGTGTATAATGTTACTTTCACAATTTTCTCCCTATATTATGATTTTAGTCATTTGTCAGACAAAAGTGAAGGTGAAGTGCAATTATAGGAACGAAAGTAAAAGTTTAGTCAATAATTTTAATGGTAGAAGACAAAAGTGAAGGTTAAGTGCAATTATAGGCACGAAAGTAAAAGTTTAGTCAATAATTTTAATGGTAAAAGAAATAGTGAGATAATATTAATGATGGTTGATGGATAAATAAATGTTAAATAAGAAAAAAAATTTATTAATCAATTTTATTGGTTCATATATATATATATATATATATATATATATATATATATATCTTTTGGTAAGGTTTTCTCTTAATTTAGTGTGAGTTGTATATACATATAAACGAATTCTCATGTTTTTAGTTTTTAGTTTTAGTTCTCGGCCCCTATTGATAAGTTAGAATATTTTCTGACATTCTCAAGTTGGAAGAATGCATTTTTCGACTTTAAAGATGCATTTTTCAATAAAAAGATCAATAAAAAAAATGCATTTTTTAACTCGAGATGTCCAAAAACATTCTGATTGAACCCCATCCAAAAAATTGAAAACTGAAAATAAAAAATTAGGGTCGATATATAAAACTCTTTAAATTTTAGTCTTGGATATCTTTCCTTTTAGTATAAAAAAATGTCCCAATGGAGGCTCCACAATCTCCCATTTCAAAATGGAGCCTCCTTATTGAAAGTTGATGAATGTTCAATTCTAAAGATATCCACTTGTCAAAAATTAAATAAACTTCTGTCTTTTTTGTAACTGTCTCCCATTAAAAAACTGTCAACTCCCTTTCTAATTCATTTACCATCCAACATATACACATAATAATAATCTGACCAACTGCTCTCTTCTGCGCGCGTTTTGTTTTAGTCTCATTTTCTATGGCTGCTGCTGCAGTTTTTTTGTTCATCCATTTTGAACCACTGCCTCTCAAAACCAACATGGTGTTTTTGATGTCAACCTCCAAACATGTATCTCTATTCATCATTGTGGTCATTGCTTTGAATTTCTTCAATCAATTTGGATCCAATGCTCAACTCATACCCCAAGATGAAGGTATGTTTCATTTTCGCTTTGCTTTATTATACTATATATGAATATATATTATGTTTTTCAGTGTTAATCTCTTTGTTTGATTGCTCTAACATGAAATTATTGGAATAACTAAGGAACTTTTTTTCGTAACTTCCTAAAAACTGAAATTGCCTTTTACAGATATTACAGATACTATGTAATTATAAACCACTCTAAGCTTCTTCTCCATCTCTGTGCGTATCTCTCTACTTTCTCTCTCCACTTTCAACTATCACTCCCAAACAAAATTCACTTCAATTCTTCTATCTCATTCATTATGTGCAATTGGATTGTATTGGAGGATCAATTGATCAATTGGATTAAATTTACTTTTTATTTTTTTATTTTGATTTTGATATGTGTGATTGCAACGGTTGAAAATAATAATGATGATATTGATAAAATTTGCTCTTTTGAAATAATTAAATTACTATTGATTTATGGCAACTGATTCAAGTGCAAATTGGTATGTGTTTTTATTCTGTTTTTTTATTAGGACTTTGGAAATTTAACTCTTGGGAGTTGGAAAGTGCAGTTTTTTTTTAGCATAAATTTTACCTTTTTCTTTTCGCTAATGAATTGTTGAATACTATTTGGAATCTTAATGAAATTTTCATTCATGCTATGTTGATCATCTTTGTGTTTTCTACTCAAATTTTATACCGAGATTTTATTTTCGTTATTTTTAATCATTCGGAGCGTGTACTGAAAAATGAAAACATTGTATATTTTTTTCAAGCTGCTTGCGATGTGCTATGGTGATGAGCTGTTGTTGTAAACCTCCTTGCTAAAAATTCCAACGCATAAAATCACAAGACTTAAAAACGGAGAGTTTGCCTTTGGGAATTTGTCTTAAGATATTTTGTTTCTTGCATTATTGTAATCTTACAACTGCTCAACAAGGTAAATGATTCAAATACCCCTTTTGCTTTTTTTATAACTTTATGTTTGGTTTGTGTTTTAAAAGCTAAACTTTTTTAAATACCAAATTGTAATTGTAATTGATTATCAATTATTTAAACTATTAAAGTAATCTAAACGTAATTATTTTTTATTTAAAATCTCCCAAGATAAGTAACTAATAATAAAGAAACAACCAATCAATCCATGCACTATACGGGCTTAAAACTAGCTTAACCACAAATTGTCTTTATAGAGGAGTTACATGGAATGCCCCCAACGACATTGGATATCATAATTGGAAGAACTGTCTTAATAAAAGTTGTCCTCAATATGAAAAAGGAAGAGCAATTTAGAAAAAGCTTTGTCGTAAATGACATGTTTGAAAAGGATGACATATTGAAGTTTACTAAAAAACAACGAAAATGACCAGTTATGCAATGATTAACTTTTCAGGTCTTTACTTTTATTATTTTTTTAACATTGAGAATTACTAATACATTATTAAAATTATAACATTGCATAAAAAGATATCAACAAAAAAAACAAACTGTTTGAAAGCCACCACGAGTGTGCCAAAGATGCAAGCAAAAGAAATGGTACAAATTTTTATGAATAGTCATCTAAATATAAATAAATTAATATTATTTCACAAATAAAATATAACTTATTTAATATAGAAAATTTAATACTCAATCATTAATACTTAACTATTAACTAAGTTCCAATATAAAAAACAAGACGCGTACAGACCCGTGCAATGCATGGGCTAAAAACTAGTATTTAATATGCCGAGGCTCGATGAAGATGAATTATGGGGCAAGGATTGATTCGGGCCATAAAACTAGGGGTCCTTTGTTGGACTGTTGCTTCAGTGTTTTTTTTTGTTTTTTTTCATTTTAGATTTTAATTTCCTGCGATTAGTATTTTTTAGTGTTTTATTCATTTTATAATTCATATTCATATGATACCATATTTGTGTAATTTTTTTTTATTTTATCATAAAAAATTTAATTTATATTTTTTAAGTATATATTTTTACATATCCAATCCGTACTTGCGCAACACAAATGAATATGATTCACTCGCTTATCACCTTGACACTTGTTTTTGTTCTAACTTCTATGCCTATCCTATCATTTGCTATACGATGCAATTTCAACTTCTCCTTCTGCTAAAAAATTTTCCGCATAATACCTCACCACAATCCACTACTCATAAAGTTAAGAAATTTCTTACAAACTAGAAACAACCCTGTGTCACACACGGGGCTATTACGCTAAGCCAATAATTTACGCATGAGATTATTATGGGTTTCATAATATGTTGAAATGTACATTAATAAGGGCACTTTTGCTTGGGTATAGGACTTAGCTTTGCAAGAGTCAAGCATTATTGTAATTATGAAGATGTTTATGATATTATAAAGGTATAAGGCTATCCAATAATTAGAATGCTTGTTGCTTTAAAGCTACTCAGTAGCCATGTTTAAGGCATGCAAACAATTAATAATATATATGTATCATCTATAATCCCTTAATCAACTGGGACATATGTCAATTTTTATGGTTTAATTAGGGTAGTTATCATTCTTCATAGAAAAGAAAATAATCCCATGGATACATGACAACGGTAGCAATCTTTAACTTGTCCAAGTGAAATGGCATAGGCTTATGTCCATTCACTAAGTCATTCTAGAAATTAAATTCTGCCTCATAATTATGTAAAGCTCACCCTTCTAGATAGCATGCTAATGATGTTTGGTAGAAATTGAATTTCTAAATCGAGCATCTTTAAACCCATTCCAAAATTACAATGCAATAAAACACCATGATGGGCATTAAACTTTCTCCCAAACCCTTGTCTCCATAGATTACAAATTAGGCCTATATAAAAAAGTAAACTTAATAATGAGTTTAAATCAAAGTTAGCTTAAAACATGATTTTTAGTTGTATTTTGACAAATGAAATCAAAATGAAGTTTATGTTGTACAATGGTGTATGTTGTACCTTTCTCTGTATTATTGATGATTGAAGTGTTCTAAGAAGTATCTAACTACTGTTGTTGGCAATAATAATATTGTATATCGTTTATGCTCATTTTATCACCTATTAACATAGAAATAAGGAAAAGAATAGAAGATATAAACCATATGCTGCTCATTGACTTTTCTCTCTATTGAGTGAGTTGTTATTAATAAACTAATGAAGTAGTAAAATTTGGCATATGACTTACCAACCCAAAGTATTAAAATTTTGAATCATAAAAAATTGTGTTTATCTTAAATCATAAGCATTTCAACCATACTACACATTTCGACCAAGTACAAATTAAATTGTGTCATTTTCACTTCATAAGGTCATCTTATATATCATGGTATTTTTCCATAACAAAAGGCAAATGCAAGGAAAAAATCAAGATATATCCTTGATTTTCTAAATATATAGAATTGATCCATATACATTAGACTATATTACCATTTTCATCCTTCAAAAATGATAGTTCTAAAAACTTTTATAATACCAAAGGCTTAACACTTTTCTAGTCATAATCCAGTATTATTTCTTTCACCCTAGGTATGTCTCATAGGAAATCTCAAGCCACAACTAAATCAAAGTAGTTGTGATACACAATAAGCATTTTGCAGCAAAATCAAAACAACTCAAGCATATGTACATAAACTATTTTTTCAGTATGATGGTAGGTTTGTTGTTATGGGAATCAATATTAATTGAGCAAGACACATACTTTCTTTGTTTAGACTTCACCAACTTCCCAACAATATTTCCTTGTGATCTAACTTCAAAGACAAGCTTCATCAGTATTTTTTCATTGTCTGTCAACCTAGCAAAGCTTGCACCAACAATATATAAAGGAACCTTGTTTCCTTGCAGGTTAACAGACACGATCCGGTCGCTCTTTCTCTGTTGATAGTATTTCTTCAACTATAGCAGCATGCATGAGAACATGGAATTTGAAAGTAAAAGTGGTGATCATTGATTAAAATCAGAAACAGAAAGCTTCTCTTCTGCACAATTTTCATTGGGAGAAATCCAAAAAAAAGAAACTTGAAACATTGCATAATATGCAATTAGATTTAAGTTGTAACATCCCAAAATTTAAATAATTAATTTAATTAACTTCTGATTAAAGATAATAGGAAGTCATAGAAATAGGTGAAGTTTAAATAAGGAAATAGGGAACCTTAGCCCACCAATTTAGCGACATATTGGGTCTCAGACCCATCTCAGCCGAGCAAAATGAATCGATACGGGAGTACACACACTTGCACTAGCCATATTCAGCCGAGCTCAGTGTGTCACCTTGGGTTAACCGATCATAGGATCGGCCTCTTACCGCTTCTTTCTGTTAATACCAAGACACCTCGACTTCTCTATCCTATTGTGTTGAGCTAGAGCGAAGCAGCTTATGCCTCGTTATGCATGCCAACTGTACAAACGTCTCTTTCAATCACTTTATGTCCCTTTCAAGTCACTATTGGTGGCTTCCTCAAGAAGCCAATAAATCCTAGCCACATATTCCAAGCTTCATAAAAAAAATAAGAGTTTGGTGTATTAAAAAGCTTGTATCCATAAAACATCTGTCGTAACATAGACAATAAATAAATAGAAGTTAATATTATTCCAATTGTTGTTACAAAAGTTATTAGTATTTTTGTCATTAAAAAGTATTTTTGGCCGGTAATTATTCCAAAAAAAACTATAAATTCTGCAACAAAAGGAGAATAAAAACTAAAATCCACAACCAACACAGTAACACTTCTACTCTTTCTCCTCTACGTCCTCTACATCTTCTTCTTCTTCTTCTCTATCTATCAATAGTCACCAACCCTCAAACGCTTCTAAGAATCAAGAGTATTTCTTCCACTTCCTCTTAAGCTTCAAGTTTCCCTCCGGCGTTTCTGAAGCTCAGTCAAGGCGTTACCGGAAGCAAAAAGGGATCACGGTTAAAAGAACTCAATTGCGAGGATCAAGCTCAAACTCGGAGTATCTTCTTATCTCTTGCGGTTTCGAGGTAAGGAGTGAGTATTACCTTAGCTTAGGTTTGAGTTCCTAGTGTGTTCATAACGGGTGCTAAGATTGGGTGTTAGATTAGGGTACCAAATATAGTTTAATCTTAGGGAAGAACGAAATAAATAAAAGGAATAAATAAAAGAAAACATTAAATGTGTCGTGAATAGGTGTATGTTTGAAATACTTGTTTATTTGTGAAACATGATTAAATATATGTGAATGATGATAACTGTTGAACATATTTGATAATATGTGATTGCTATATGATCCTATGATGAGTGGCTGTGATGGGGGAATGAGGTAAGACACTGGTAACCGGACCAATGAATGAGTAATAATTAAGGAATGGGAAAGAGAAAGAGGACGAGCGAAAGGGTAAATAAGAGAAATAAACCGAGAGGAAATACGAGAGAAAATAATTAAATGAAGAGAAAGAATAAATAAAGAGAAATGGTTGTGTGAGCGGGTCATAGAAGATGCGTACTGGGTGCGTGCATTGATCGCGTAAGACGTACACGGGGTGTGCGCAGCTGTTAGACGTGCAACACGTACGCGGGGTTGCACGCAGTGATGGACATACCTCAGCTCCATAGAAGAAATCGGTCGGATGTGCTCCTGGTCATAGAAGACGCGAACTGGGTGCGTGCATTGATCGCGTAAGACGCACGAGGTGCGCAGCTGTTAGACATGTAACACGTACGCGGGGTTGCATGCAGTGATGGACACTTGTTGGACTACCGGCAAGTATACTGGGTCATCAAGTAATATAGTCAATAAGATCAGATATCGTCCCTTAGGGATTGGAAATTGTTCAATTAATTCTCACCAAAGAGTAGTTAAAAGCAAAATCTATAGGTTTCTAATTAATTAATTAATTAAGATTGAATTGAAATAAAATAAAAACAAAACAGAAAATAAATTAAAGTGTTGAGCAATTAAGAAAACGAGTTAGGAACATGGTTTCATTGTAGGCGTTGTTTATTTATCATGAATCTCTGTTTTTCCCTAAATCAAGAACAAATTCCTAAGGTAGTAATTACTAGATTCCTCTTATGCAATTACTGTTTATTATTCAATTTGATAACACTTAATCCCTTAAGTAATTAAACCATTGAATAACCATTAATTAAGAACAGTGAAATTTATAACAAGTTATATAATTACCCAAAAGTATCCCTACGAGTTGAATAGTTATATTGTTTGATTGAAGGCCTATTCTAATTCCTAATCTCTCAATTGAAGAATTAGAGATCCAAAACATAGATTAGCTACTTCCATGCATAACAGTGAAAAACAATCAAACACTTGATTTAGAAACGGAAAAACATCAATTCATGAAATCAATAAACTAATCCATACAAATTCACCAATTCCTAACATGAGGGTTTTAGTTACACATCATGAAATTAAGAACAAAAGCAATAGAAGAATGCATGATTACCATGAAAAAGCCTTGGATCTTCCAATCCTTGATCTTCTCCTCTTCTAAAACTCTCTAAAATTATGTAATCCCCTCTCTAAAAGCTGCTAACCTAATTCTAAAACCTATATTTAAAAGCCAAAACGAAATCCTAATCAAACCCCTCAGAAAATCAGCAAAACATGCCCAATTCGACCTCCTTCGACGCGCGTGCGCCTGGGCGCACCAGGTTCCACGCCTGGGCGCACCAGGTTCCACGCCTGGGCGCGCCAGGCATCTGATGGTGCTGTTTCTCGCTGCAAGCGCGCCTGGGCGCGGGCTCCATGCGCCTGGGCGTGCGTCTGACTTCCCGACTCCGTTTCGCTCCGTTCTTGCACCATTTTCAAGGTCCTTTTGTCCTCTTTTCAGCTCCATAATTATTTTCTTCAATTAAGCTCCAAAAGTACCTGAAACATACCCAAAATGGATCAAAATGTTCAAGGGATTCTAAATTACTTAACTTCCTAAAAGCTATACAAAAAGTCTTAAATTTACATGAGAAACAAGCCAAATCCATAGTAAAAGGGAGTCTAAATCATGCTCAAAACATCATATATTAGACCCAAATCACTCCCCCAAAATTAGTATTTTGCATGTCCCAGGCAAAAGCAAAATAAAAATTCATAAACTCAAGACTACCCTCCAAATCAAAATGTATACACCTATTCTAAGACTTCGACTCACAGACTCAGACACTTATTTTCACAAGCAATTCATACAATCAAAACCTGGTTAGAATAACAAACTCCACAAGAGCTCAGGACTAGTGAACACTCTCAACCTCTCAGTGTGTATCTCTCATGTGTATCAAGGGTTATAACAATTCACTCACGTTCATAGAATGACAATATGTTACCATAAGCTTGACCATAGACCCAAATCTCCACTGAAATCATTGAATGCACACAAAAATCAAAAGGTCTTATATTTGGTTGTAATGAGGCCATGGTTAAAAGTGTCAGGTGGGATAAAAGAAAGAAAGGATAAAACTAAGGGCTAAAATGCAAAAACAAATTTCCCTCTAAAAATCATGAATGAGCAATGAATACAAAGTGGACTCATACTTGATGAGCATTTTATTTCCCATTATTCCTTGCATTATGACTCCTATTATTGATACTTGTTGCCCATTTGACATTGATTAGCTTGATTTAGTGATTTAGAGTTTATTGGACTAATATTCCGAATATTGTTTAATTTGGAATTATTTAGCCTAATTAATTCTATTTTTATTTTCAGGTAATATTTGGCACAAGGACACTTTGGGAAGTTTGGAAATGAAGATTGAAGTATTGAAGTGAAGATTGTAATTTACATTTAGGTCCCTTTTTAGTTGTAATTTTCAGAATAGTGTTTCTTAGGACTTGGGCCCATGTTTTAGGCCCATTTTGTGACTAAAAGGAAGGGAAACTCGTGTAGCCTAAGGACCACACTCCCATTTCAGATTTCTCACTCTCTCTCTCTAGGTTAGAACTTCTCTCTTGGCTCTCCTAAGTGGTGGTGGCTGCTAGGGTTTTGTTCTTCCCCCTTTCTACACGTTTTTCTTGATTTATGACCATGGAAGGCTAACTTCAAGGGTTAATCCCTTTGGTATTGTATCACTTACTCATGAGCTCTTGTTCTTAATGCTATTTCAATTTCTCTCTACTGTTTTCGTGGTTTATCTCTATTTATGGTTCTCTTAGTTCTATTTATTAGCGATAATCCATGAGTGTGAATGCTTAATTTATGCTAACTCGTAAAAATCCCATGCTTTGGTTTCTGATGCTTAATTAGAAGCTAGGGTTTTGGGGTGAGAACTGAATTTTCGCTTAGTATTTAGGTCTCACGAGTTGGACAGAGGAGAGGAGAGGAATCGATCTTTAGTGAAGTGAGCTAGGATTGAGTAGTGTGCGTAGCCATAGGGGTTTGCCCGCTTTTGTTTCTGATTTTGTTAGTTTTAATATTCTGTTTATGTTTTGTTCTTCACAATTGTTACACACAAACCCCCCCATTTTACTGCACACTACGTGTTTGATACTTTGCTTAGACCGATATTCGCTGGGAAACGACCTAGGATCACCTTCCTAGTACTACAGAATAAACCCCTTTTATTTTGATCGGGTACGGCCTCGATCAATACTCAACTCACAATCAATTTCACACTTCTTTTCTTTTCACTTTTTTTCTCTTCTACTCTCTTCCAAATTTCACTTTATTTTTCATTTATTTATTTTTCATTTTTTTTCATGGAAGAGAAGTAGAACTCACAACACTTTGTACCATTCTGTCACTTTTTTCTTATTCATCCCTCTCAATTGCTCAATCAAAATTTCTAAGGTACTCACAAAGAATTATGCAATTAATGCAGGGAACCAAAGAAAAATCATAATTTCATTAGGCTCAAAGTGGACAACTATGGGAACATTATCAATACAAATCAGTTGAAGGCCACAAAAACATATCCTAAGTGCCTTAATCATCTTAATTGCATGCAAACAATTATAATTCTCAAAATGGTCACCGATCAAGTTCTAGAACACAAAGCCAAAGTGAACAACACTCATGAAAGAAATAGGGGTCTCAAAATAGAATAATTCAATAAATCACATACCCCTTCAGTATCTAGGCTCAAAATTTCACTAGGCTAAAGGTCAGTTCACTAATCACAAATTCTCAAAAAGTTTGTCAAAATAACCAGATTTCAAAAATATTTACAGCTCAATCAATTAGTGTCAAAAATCAATGAGTCTAATCCTAAACTAAGTATTTACACTTGTCATCAGAAAAACAGTCCTAAGCCTAGAATAATTATCTACTCCTACCAAGGACACAAACCAACACCAAATATAGGAGAAAATTCAGATCATAAAAATTTTTATTTTGTCCACTCCCCCAAACTTAGAGGTTGGCTTGTCCTCAAGCAAACTAATCTAAACTAGAACTACAAAATAAAAATTAAATACTACCTAGAAAAATAGGACAATATTTTTGCGAAGTACCAGGTATGAGGTGACATATTGGGAATTAATGGGAGCCAATGGGTTCACACCCCAAACTTAAATTCTGTACCCTCTCCACGCCTGGGTGTGGCTTGACCTGCACTTCATTTTTTTATTTATAAAACTACCTAAAACTAAACTACCCTAAAAAAAATCTAAGGGAGCTACTTAACATTGGGTTGCCTCCCAACAAGCGCTTGTTTAACGTCACGAGCCTGACGGGTCACCTCTTTTCAAAGGTTAGGGTGGTTGCCAAGATCCTTTCAAGGGTGACACCTTGTTTTTCCACTTTTTTCCAACACTCTCTCCATTCAAGTGTTGAATACACATAAGAGGAGAAAAATTCTCCGTGGTGATTGGTGGTTTTTCAAAAATTTTAATTGTAGTTTGCTCACCATTCACTCGGAGAATTACCTCTCCCCTAGGCACATCAATCACTGCCCCTGCTGTGGCCAAGAATGGCCTTCCAGAAATTAGAGGAATATTTTCATCCTCTTCTATATCTAAGATCATGAAATCCAAGGGCAGGATAAAATCTTTCTGTGACGCTCGCTCTTTGGACAAATCTTTATAGTTAAATAAGGATATAATATAAAGAATGTGGACTTGTATTTTTTATAAAAGATGGTAAATAAAAATTTCCCAATATACCATAAAGACTAATATTCTTGAGTGATAAAATGATTATCTTTTGAGACGAAAAGATTAAGAGTCGAGACTATTTATTATAGTACCCAAAATATGTTTTTCATTAAACGGTGTTGCTATCTCGAACTCGTAAAGTAATAACCTTTCGAATCGGTTCATAATACCAGAGTATGAGGAAGTAAAGTATGGACCTTGAATTTATATCATCATAAGGTAGATAACCATATATATATATATATATAATAGATAACATGAAAGTAGCCAAAGTACATCAAGGTCCAAGTCGTGATAACAAAGATTCAAAAGATACAAGTCCATAAAAGCTGAATAAAAAGATAGATCATCTCGTTGAAATCTCTCAAAATATATACAATGTAAATACAGAGCCAAAATATGAAATATTAGCGATGGTCATATGATCCTCCTTCAAGCCATGAGCCTCCTCAGATCTCCAACTGCTGCTCCACATGTCCCACATCCTAACCATCTATATCATGCATCGCCCGGTGGATCCCCAACTCCCCACTGGCTACTAGTGGAGTGCTCGACTGGCTCTCCCTCACTCTTTGCCTCCTCGGGGTCCTCCTCTACCTCGTTCGACTGGGTCGGTGCCCTACCACTGGGCACGGGGTCAGCTGATGGAGTCCCATGAACCGGACTCATCGTACTAGGAACAGGAGTCTCCTCTCGAATCACACGGGAAGTAGAGGGATGGGATCGGGTAGCTGCTCTAAATCGAAAAGTATGAAAACGACGAGCTGGTCGAGTCGGGGGTGGTCCATGGTAAGTATAGAAAGGGGGCACATGCAGGGTATAGATAATAGGGATGAGAAACCTACGAGGACAGACACGAGCCAAGGGATTGGGGGTGATAGAGGGTCACCTTTACCTCCCCCTCGAAGGTGGCTCTGTGGTCCTCGTAGTACCACACTCCACTAGGGAGTGGGCGAAACTCTATGCATGCTAGATAGCGAGCCATCACCTATAGTGGGCATAAGGGGTAAGCAATATAATCCATATTATCGAATAAGAATAATTGAAGCAAGTAAACAAACACATTTACCAAGTAGTCAAATGATATGCATATACGTATGAGCAAGCCAGTTTCATTTATAATTAATCTCTTTAATTATATGACATGATGCATGCTCATTATCTCAAATTCCTGAGATTCTCCAGCTGACATTTTATGGACGTCAAACCAAACTACCCAAAGTACTCCCAGAGTACACAATCCATGCTTGAAAGTGATACATAACATCATCCCTCGATGAACGTCACACCGCGAAGACGTAATAATCACTTTATGGTACATAACACTACTCCTAGAGCTCGTGTCACGCTGTCACGACGTAATAACCATATCAACAATGCACACACACTGGCCACATTTTCTCTCATAATGTGTCATAAAGCAGGATATCATGTTTGGTATTCTCAGCATGCTTTCCTCATGTTCCTCGAACATGGAAACGATATCACATCGCCTTATCATCATGTATGAATGCACATAAATATTCCATTTAAGATTATCCTTTAATCTCATTATGTGCAACATGAAATGATTTCATCAATGTAATTATGATTGTAATTTATCACAGTATTTCTTCTTTGGAACATGATACATTTCTTACAAGTGTTCTTTTGTTTTAATCAAACTTGAATTAATTAGAAATGGCATTTCTCAACATTCTGGTCAAAAAAGACTCGAGTTCTTTTCAAAAGACTCGAGTAGTTATTCAGTCTGTACAAAGTACTCGAGTGGTTCATAATAATACTCGAGTGGATCATAGGTTTTCTAAAAAGTTTTTGTTTCAAATTTTCTAAAAATACTCGAGTAGTTTATGAAATACTCGAGTCGTTCATCAACCCAAAATACTCAAGTGGTTCACGCAAGACTCGAGTTGTTCATCAGAAAGGTTCATTTGTTGCATCAGTCAATACTCGAGTCTTGGCTCAGATACTTGAGTGTTGGTGCCATCAGACGCACTGGTGCGTCAGAAAACACTCGAGTCTCGAGCCAACTACTCGAGTCTTGACAGACAGAGTACACTGAAATTTGGGTTTTAACATACCAATTTCATTTCTAGTCAAATTTAATCAAAACCAATGATCAAAAGAGTTGTATTTGTGCATATTAAGCATGTTCCAACACAGAAATTACATCACATTACACTGAATCAAAACTGAGCATCAATTATGCATGAAAATCACATTTTTAACAACTAAACATACCAAATTCAATTCTAATCACTTTTGGCATGAAAACAACTTGCATACAGCACACATGCAACATAACAAACTTGCTCAAATCAAATTTAATGCTCAGAAAGGCCTCCAAGCCTTAAACCTATTTCAAACTATGCCCAAAGAGTCTCATGGTGACTCTACACATAAAATCCAACCAATTAAACTTATTCTATTGAAGAAATAGATTCACCCTTACCTCTAGGCCGTGAATCAACAAGAGAATTGCAGAGAAATTGACCGGAACTCCAAAATCCACAAAATCCTTTGCATGCAGACACAGTTGAACAGGGTACAAAGACTAGAGGATTTGACATCCAAAATCGTTTTAGAAAAATGATTAGGAACTATTCTCTGCAACATAAAATAGAGGTAGGAATGGATTTGAGAGTCATAGGGTTCATAAACTTACCAAAATCCGAGCTTGAAGTAAGTTCCAGACTTCAGTTTCCAAGTTTGACAGCAAACAACACCAAACTCTCGAGCTTCGATTCTTCCTCTACACAGAACCTTAACTCACGATTTTTGTGTCTTTGTAAAGCTGGAGACGTGAGCTTTACAATGGTGTATAACACTAGACTCAACTCTCAGAAACAACCAAGAACGAAGAGGATGAACTCAGGAACCCTAAACTTAGAATTTCAGAGCAATTTGACCAAAATGGTCGATCTTCACCAACAAGGAAGCTTATATACATGAATCCATAGCTCATGCACATCGACACGACATCAAGGAGGGATCGTTGAGTGGGACTCGTGTCAACTCGTAAATTCAACGAGTTGTTGACTCATCAAACGCACTAACGAGTGCTGATCTGTCCAGAATACTCGAGTCTTTTTCAGACTACTCGAGTATTTTGGCTAAATTTTGAAAAATAATAATTTTAATTCCTCTCCCTCCAAAATCTTTCTAATATTGCTTCTAGGTCCTAAAACAAGGACTTATATGCAAAAACCTTATTTTTACATATTATTAATTATCAAAATATTTTTCATGCATTTCCACTCAACATATGCACATACCGAAACATATATTTAATTAAAATTAAATATTAAAGAAATAATTATAATTAAAAGAAATTATTATGAGTAAACTTTCATAATTAAAATTTTATTAATCAGGGACTAAAAATTTGGGGTGTTACACTTTCACCTTTACCAGAATATCTTCCACCACTCCATATGGGCGGAGGGCGGTTCTATCAGCTAACTGAAGTAATGTCGAGGTAGGCTTAACCTCTCCTAAGTTTAATGCTTCACACACAGACAATGGCATAATATTTACGCTAGCTCCTAAGTCACAAAGAGCATTACCTAAATACTCCTTGCCTATGCTAACTGAAATGGTGAAGCTACCTAGATCCTTCAGCTTTGATGAAAGGTTGGATTTGATGATGCTGCTGTACTTATCTGCTATTGGGAATGTCTCGTTAGTGAGCATCCGCTTCTTCTTTGTCAGCAACTCCTTCATGAATCTCGCATACAAAGGCATTTGTGAGAGAGCCTCTACAAACGGGATGTTGATCTGCACCTTTCGTAGAATCTCCAAGAATTTGGAGAATTGCTTCTGGTCGTCCTCTTTCTTCAACCTCTGAGGATAAGGAATCCTCGGAGGTAGTGGTGCTGGTTTGGGTGTGCCTTTCTCTTTCTCGTGATCCGCAGGTGGATACTGCGTCTGTTCCATTGCACTTGAGCCTTCTCCACTTGGTTGCTTTGGCCCCTCATCCTTCTTCTCAGGCTCAGTTGCATCACCCTTCTTCTGTGGCTCCTCATACGACTTGCCACTTTGAAGGGTGACTGCCATGCACTTCTCCTTGGTGTAGGTTGCGATCTCTGATATCTGATTGTTTATTTGAGCCACTTGCATCTCCAAGTTGCGAATGCTGACTTGCTGATTGGTGAAATTCGCCCTGGCTTCTGCCACGAAGGTATTGGTTGTGGTAGCCATTGCTTCAAGTGCCTTCTCCCAGCCCTGCTTTTGTGGCGGCGATGGATTTGGTGCTGGGCTATACCTTGAGGTGTGAGATCGACTGATTTGTGCCCCGGATTGTGGATATTGGAGTACATGTTATTTTTAGGTACTCCACCACCCACAAAATTAGCTTGCTCCTAAATGGTGGCCTAACCCTTTCTGACTTCGAAAACACAATCACCATTCTGGTGACTTCCCCCACAAAAGTCGCACCTCAGATTGGTAGATGCAACTGGCATACTGATCTGGCTCATCTGCTTCATTAATGCGGCAATCTGCTGCTGCATCTGCTTGTTCTGTTTAACCAAGATCTGGGCTTGACTAGAGTTCATATCATAACTCTTCAGGATGCTTTGCTCCACCTGGGTCCTTAATCCCTGACTGCTGCTGAGTGCCATATTTGCAATAACTTCCTTGGCCTCTTCAACGGTCTTCTTCATCAGCGATCCACCAGCTCCTGCATCAATCATGCTCTGATTGAATCGGTTGAGCCCATTATAGAACAATTGAATCTGCTGCCAGTCTTGCATATATGTTGGGAACTTCCTCAGTATCTGGTTGTAGCGCTGCCAAGCTTCATGCAACTGCTCGTCATCCTCTTGCATGAAGGAGTGAACATCTTGCCTCAGCTTCGCTTGTTTCCCAGCTGGAAGGAACTTATCCATGAATTTGGAGACAAGTATTTTCCAGCTGGAAAGACTCTCTGGTGCTTGGTTGTTCACCCACGTTAGTGCCTCGCCCCTCAGCGAGAGAGGGAACATCCTCATTCTGATGGTGTCCACCGTAGCACCCTCGATCTTGAAGAATTCGAGCATACCCAGAAAGTTGGCGATATGATCCCTAGGGTCTTGATGCGGCGCACCACTGAACTGATCCTGCATGATGAGGTGGATGTACTGCGGATCGATCGCGAATGCAGTTGCAGTGATGGCTGGCCGGACTATGCTGGAAGCAAGGAAGTTAGGGTCCATGGTTGCATATTCCGCCAAGGTCTTCCTGGGAGGAATAGGCGGAGAGGATCCGTGAGATCCTCCTCCTCCAGCCATCTTCAAATTTTTGTCCCTTCCCCTCTTGTGCTAGTTTCTTCTTCCTCTTTGCACTCAAATAGATAGTGTTACCTACAGAGCACAAAAACGTAAAAAAAAATTACGCAGCACCTGTAGAGACAAGAACACTAAAAAAAATAAATAAATTTCACCTAAAACTACTACTAAGTACCGAAAACTAATTGAAACGAATTTCAATCCCCGGCAACGGCGACAAAAACTTGTTGGACTACCGGCAAGTATACCGGGTCATCAAGTAATATAGTCAATAAGACCAGATATCAGGGATTGCAAATTGTTCAATTAATTCTCACCAAAGAGTAGTTAAAAGCAAAATCTATAGGTTTCTAATTAATTAATTAAGATTGAATTGAAATAAAATAAAAACAAAACAGAAAATAAATTAAAGTGTTGAGCAATTAAGAAAACGAGTTAGGAACATGGTTTCATCGTAGGCGTTTGTGACATCTGCCTTTGACTCACTTCTTCTACAAGTCCCTAATCAAGAAATTGTGTTAACCTAATTGATTTAAGAATTAATTAAAAGAGTTTTGATTTCATGATGGATTCTTTGCTCCAAAGTTTAATCTATTTGTGTTATGATTTTATGTGTTTGATTTCCTAAGGTTTTCAAGGAATCATATTGCTTAAGGTTTTAATTAAGATTTTATCTTCTTAATTGAATTCATATGATTTTATGGTTTTAAGATGGAAAATTATTTTACTTTAAGTTTCAAAAAAAAAAGTCCAATCATCTTGATCTAGAATTATCTCTAGAAACCCTAATTAGTATCCTAATCTTTGATTAAGCCTTAATCGAGTTCCTAACCCTTGATTAAGCACTTAATCCCTCTCTTAAACCCTAAATCCTCAAAGTTAGTGAACTAATCTAGAATTAGTTTTCACTAAACTTATGCTAGTTTGGATTAAGTTTTTGATTAGTACCTTAATCCTTGATTAAGCCCTAATGTCTACGGATTAGTGGATTAAAGCTAATTTATTTTTCCTAATCCTACCCTAATCATGATTAGACCCTAATTAGTGCCTTAAACCTAAATTAGCTAACCTAGTCTACCCTAAACCTCCCATAGCCGAATACCTAAGTGCCTTACTTGGCCACCAAGTTGCTTTACATGGTCACCAAGTTCCTTAACTTAGTCACCAAGCATATGACATCATCCATGTGACCTAAGCATGACCTAAGGAAGGAAAAAGAAAAGAAAAAAAAAGGGGAAAACCGTGGGAGTGAGACCAAAACCCAAGCCCACACAAAACCATATACAAACATCAACACACACACATCTCTTGTTTCCATTCCTTAATTCTCATTCCAAACCAAACACAACACTAAGAGAAAATCAAACTCTTAGTGAGAGAGAGAGAAATAGAGAGAGAGAGAGAGAGAGAGAGAGAGAGAGAGAGAGAGTGGCCGAAGCCTTAAGGAGAAAGAAGAAGGAGGATTTTGCTTTTCTAGTTTGATTTCTAAGCTTGATTTAGGTAGATCCTTAAGCCCTTAACCTCTTTTCTTTGATTCATTTTAGTTTTCCATGATCTTCTTATAAAGCTTGATTTTTGGTTTGAAAGTGTTGATGCATGTTTGTTTTTATGTTAGATCTAGAGATTTTACTTACATGCATGTTGATCTTTGAGCTTGATCTTGAAGTTTTGTTAAGAAAGTGTTTTCTCTCATGATCTTCAGTTTTCTTCTTGATTTCTTAAAAGTGTTTTTGGAAAAGAACTTGATTTGAAGTTTTCATGAATAATTTTTCAAAGATCTAGTGTTTTTGATTCCATGCATGTCAAGATCTATGTTTGAACTATGATATACTTGATGCTTGAACCTTAATGTGAAAATCTTTGAAAATGGTTGAACTTTTCTTGATAATTTTCCTTATGTTGGCCACGGTCTTGAGTGGTCTTTAGGTTAGAAATTTCGATGTTGGTTGTGTGTTATGTGCATGTAAATATTCTTAGATTTTGAGTATGTTTTGGAAGTTTGAGTCTCTAAGAAAATTCTTTTTGAGGAAACCATGAATAGTCACGGATTTGATGATGTTATGGATGAAAGTTTGATTTCCTTTTTGATTGATCTCTTGCATGTTATGATCTTGAATTGAATGATGTTTTAGATGAATAAAATTTATGTGATGTTGTGGTCTCTATGTGATTAGCCACGGTTTTGCATGCTTGGTTGAAAAGACTAAGATTTTCTTAGGTCTAAATGATGATTGTGTGATTTCCATGAGTGTTGAGTTGATTTTATGTGTTAAATGTGAAATAAAAATTATTTTGAGACTTGTTATGCTCACGGTTTTATGTAGAAAGTGCATGCTAGGATTGTATTTTTACTTGCTTGATGAGTTATGTGAGATTGTTGTTGGATTGGGAATTATTTTTATAAGTCTTGAATCCTTGGAAATGTTTTTGAGAAAACCTAGTCAAGGTCACGGTTTGGACCTTAGACTTTGGATTAAATTCTCTTAGACGTATGTATGTTGATGCCATGAAACTATGTATTGATTTGTGAAGTTATGATGTATACGGTTTTAACATGATTAGGTATAATAAGATGAAGTTTTGCTAAGATGGAATTGATTAAGTAAAAGTTAAATGAAAATTGGTCTAAGTGTTTGTGTGAAGCATGATTCGGTTTGTATGTGCTTAAGAGTTTGATTTCTTTATTTGATTAAGGTATATGCATGAATATGTGAGCATGTTTGTGTTTGACTTGATTTGATGACTTGTGACTATATGATGCTTGAAATGAATGAATGTTTGTTTAAGGTTCTTAAGTAAAGTAGGAATGATTTTTAGAATACATGAATATGTTTGAATGGTTTGTTTTATTTGATCATCTTGCTGTCCACATTTGATTTTAAGTGTTTGAACTTGATAGATTGTTAATCAAAGTGTTTATTTGATTGTTTTCAAGATGCTTGGTTTGTTTATGGATTTGAGTTGGTTTTGAGCAATGGAAAATGAATTTAAAGCTTAGAATATAATGCTGTCCAGAATTTTCTAAGTTGTATTTCTTATTTAAAAGTGTTTTCAAAGTGTTTTAAAGTTTAGTTTTTATGAGCATTTAACCTAAGACAAAGTTGGTTTGAAAAATGTGATTTTTCGATGTTTTCGAAGTTAAATTCAATGCTGTCCAAGAGGGACCAGCAAAGAAGCTTTTATTTAAATTAATTTATTTGATTGTTTTCTCATGATTTTAAAGTATAAAAGTTAGTGTTTGATTTTGGACAAGTTTGAGCAAAAGAATTGATGTTTTGGTTTTAAATAAAGACAAAGTTTGGATTTTTCCTAAGTTACTTTGAGAATAATTTTAAGAATAATATCAAATAAAGTTTAATACTCACGTATCTATCTTATGGGACTTGAAAGAAGTTGGAGTTGCGTAGACTAGGAAGGAAGCGAATCGTTCGGAACTGGTGGAATCGGTAACTGCGAACCCAGGTGAGAGAGAAGTTATCCTAAGACACTTTGGTGTCTAGTGAGTATGCTAGGACACTCCGTACTCTCTCAAAGTCGGAGTAAAGGTCTATTGTAGCTAGTAATATACCCGATAAATTGTGTGCCTTGTTTGTATCGCGGTATACGAAGACTCAGACCTATACCATCACATGGTATGAATTGATTGATATATTTGTTATGTTGAGATATATTGTTGTTTATATTGTCATTGCATGAGCATAATGCATCATCCAGCGATATAAGATAAGAATAGAAAAGACATTAGAAATTAAGAGAAATCCCCCAAAGAATAGAGCGAAACTCTAAGGGATGGAACACGCGGTGGAACCGGATGATGCTAATGCGCCGAGTACGTGGATCGAGCTGACGACACGACGGCGACGACGATGCCTTTGGACGCGGACGCAATGACTACCGAATTCTACAAAGATAGTTTCCATATGTTCGTAGCCATATGTTGAGATAGTTTCCATATGGTCGTAGCCATATGTTGAGATAGTTTCCATGTGGTTGTAGCCATATGTTGAGATAGTTTCCATATGGTCGTAGCCATATGTTGAGAGTGAGTTAAGATAGGTCAGAGCCTATCTATCAAAGATTGATCGATATCCCGCATATAGTCGTAGCTATTTGCCAGAGGTGATTCTGAGTGGGTCGGAGCCCGTCAGAATGATGATTGATATTCCGCATATAGTCGGAGCTATATGTCGAGGTTGGTTCTGAATGGGTTGTAGCCCATTAGAAAGATTGTGGATATCCTGCATATGGTCGGAGCCGTATGCCGAAAATAATTCAGGATGGGTCGGAGCCCGTCAGACATAGTGGTCGAGTCCCACAGAAGCATTCCGCATATAGTCGTAGCTGTATGACGGAGATGACTTAGGATGGTTCGACGTTAGGACAAACGAGTATAACCTCGCGACTTAGAACCCTAACCCGAAGTAGTGGAGAGGAAGATACACCTGAATTACCCTTGTGGTGTTCAGTTGGATGATTAAGATAGGGGAAGGCAATGGCGGTGATTCGTCAATAAGCCTTGAGAAGTCTGTCTAGGTGGAAAAACCATAGGGGCTCTGGCTGAACCAGTCGGAGCTGGTCACTCAGTGGCGTGGACGAAGTACCACATGATCACTAGACAGAGGACTGACACCCCCTTGACTAAATCTTGATCAGTGAGAGGGATGCTCGAACACGACCGGATGGGTTTATTTTATTTCATTTTCCTGGACATTATATGAATGCATTCACTTTGCCATCCAGTAAAAGTCGGTGTGGTTAGAGATCCTGTACTCCTGATTGCTTCCGAACTAGGTGGTTGGATTTCGAGGAGATGTAGACCTGAACCCAAGACCATAAAGCTTGAATTTCCGATGTGATGGACTCGTGATATGTGGACAGAGAGACTTCGTCTTTGCGAGTTCAGTTGATTCAAGAGATTCCCTTAAGTGAAAAATAAAATGTTAGAAAACACGACGATTGCATTGCATTCTCATGCATCTTGCATACTTATTTGCTGTATTGTTTTTTGTACTGTTTGTTATGTTCTGGTATACGTCGCTAGTGTAAATCCAAGAAGTCGATGGGAGTAATTCCATTCGGATAACTTACTCTCTCAACTTCTTGTGCACATGTGACTGTGAACCTCTGGTTCTAAAAGATGGCGGAGCTGGTGATGCTTCTCCTTGAAGGAAAACTTACTGATCGTGATGCGCTGACGAGAGGGCTACTGCTGGACGATGGAGACTGCTTTTGGAAGCTTACGTTCCGGATCGAGAAGGGGACCTTGATTAGTAGTTATAATTAGGTTCCAATGGACCCTTGCTGATATGTAAATCAAGTGTACCCCTGTGCTTTTGAAATGTTTTTGCTAAGGTAAATGTTTTTGTAAGAACGGCACCGATGAACTTTGGTGACCACTTTTGAAAGAATCTTTATGATCTGTTTTTTTTAACTATTTTCTAAGGACTGTCTTAATCAGACATTGAAACTATTTTAAGCAGATCAAATATGTTTTCTACGCGTAAAATACGTATTTAATGAAGTCACCAATATTAAATTTGTTTTTAGAAAATTCAGTAAACGTTTTTGAGAGAAAGGATTTAAAAGTAATACCTTGTTTTGGGAAACTTGATTGATGAGTTTTCTGATAGTGAAAAAAAAATTTACCCTATTTTTCATAAAAGAATTAATTAGTATTTGTAAGTGTTTATTTGTCGAGTTTTACAAATTGGGGTGTTACAACGTTGTTTATTTATCATGAATCTCTGTTTTTCCCTAAATCAAGAAAAAATTCCTTAGGTTGTAATTACTAGATTCCTCTTATGCAATTACTGTTTATTATTCAATTTGATAACACTTAATCCCTTAAGTAATTAAACCATTGAATAACCATTAATTAAGAACAATGGAATTTATAAAAAGTTATATAATTACCCAAAAGTATCCCTACGAGTTGAATAGTTATATTGTTTGATTGAAGGCCTATTTTAATTCCTAATCTCTCAATTGAAGAATTAGAGATCCAAAACGTAGATTAGCTACTTCCATGCATAACAGTGAAAATACAACACTTGATTTAGAAACGGAAAAACATCAATTCATTAAATCAATAAACTAATCCATACAAAGTCAACAATTCCTAAATGAGGTTTTAATTACACATCATGAAATTAAGAACAAAAGCAATAGAAGAATGCATGATTACCATAGAAAAGCCTTGGATCATCCAATCCTTGATCTTCTCCTCTTCTAAAACTCTCTAAAATTATGTAATCTCCCTCTCTAAAAGCTGCTAACCTAATTCTAAAACCTATATTTAAAAGCTAAAACCAAATCCTAATCAAACCCCTCAGAAAATCAACAAAACAGGCCCAATTCGGCCTCCTTCAACGCGCGCACCTAGGCGCGCACCTGGGCGCACCAGGCTCCACGCCTGGGCGCGCCAGGCATCTGATGGTGCTGTTTCTCGCTGCAAGCGCGCCTCGGCGTGGGCTCCATGCGCCTCGGCGTGGGTCTGACTTCCCGACTCCGTTTCGCTCCGTTCTTGCGCAATTTTCAAGGTCCTTTTGTCCTCTTTTCAACTCCATAATTATTTTCTTCAATTAAGCTCCAAAAGTACCTGAAACATACCCAAAATGGATCACAACGTTCAAGGGATTCTAAATTACCTAACTTCCTAAAAACTATACAAAAAGTCCTAAATTTACATGAGAAACGAGTCAAATCCATAGTAAAAGGGAGTCTAAATCATGCTCAAAACATCATATATTAGACCCAAATCAACACTCCACGATCCGATAATAATAATGGTGTAAGACGTACACGGGGTGTGCGCAGCCGAGCATAAAAAGTGTAAGACATGTAAAAGACGAATAAGATGTAAAAAGAGACCGAGTCGAGTGAATGAGGAGAATAAGTAAAAGAGCGAAAGATAAGATAAGGGAGCATAAGTAAAAAGGATCGGAAATTTATGATATGGAATAAAATGAGGAAATGTCCGACGGGGAATTAAGGGCCGAGCAATATGTTAATATTTATGTATGTTGTATGATGGGGCTGAGTACTTGAATTTGTGTATAACTTGTTTATCTGTGTATGACTTGGTAGTTCGGTATGTCATATTAGAAACTGCTTACTTAAGTTCTGTGTAATGCTTACCTCCTTACCATTTTTCAGGTCTTGAGCCCAAGCAAGCGCAGTCCTCGGCAGTCTGAAATTATTAAATGAATTGATGTTTATGCGTTCATCAAAGAAAAATTTTCGAGCCTTAATCTAATTAAAGGTAATTATTTTACTAGGGTGTTACAATTATGGTATCAGAGCAGTTTCTCCTCGACCCATTGGAGTTATTCATTACTCTAGTGGTTACTCACCAAGCGAGTAACCGGTGTGTATAGTTAAGTGTCTCAGTTAGTTAGTAGGATGGATATGTATATATATAAATATAGTTATGTAACTAATCGATCATTAACTGGCTATCCCTCCATGACTAAACAATATGATTGGGCGACGGGCCGACAATGATCGAATTGCTGCTATTCTGGAAACTTTGGTTCAGATGCAGCAGAACCAAGCACAGGCTCAGCAAAACCAGGCTGAGAACCTTGCACAAATGCAGCAAAACCAAGCCCAAAACATAGCCTTGGCCATAGCAGCTGCAGCTGCAGCCCTGTAACCTCCACCACCGACTCTAGCCGAGATCGACTAGATGAGTCAATTTAGGAAGAACGAACCGCCTCGATTCGGAGGAGGGTACAACCTTGATGGAGCTCAGAGATGGCTCCATGAAATTGGGAAGATCCTCCGATCCTTGCAACCGCCTGCCGAGCATAAAGTTAGACTGGTTGAATATGTGCTGACAAGCGAGGCCGAACACTGGTGGGAACAGCAACAGAGAGGCTTGGAGACAGCGAACCAAGAGATAACTTGGGATCTGTTCAGAAACCGTTTCCTCGGCAAGTATTTTCCGGAGGATGTCAGAAGGGAGAAGGAGATTTCCTTTCTCAAGCTGGAGCAAAGGAACCTTAGTGTTGGTGAATACGCGGCGCAATTCGAGGATTTGATCCGTTATTCTGGCAGTTATCGAGATGCAGACGAGCGCACTAAGTGCGTCAAGTTCGAATCCGGCCTCCGAGATGAAATTCGACTCGCTTTTGAATACCAGAATGTTGCCGATCTCTCTCAGCTGGTGAATATGGCCAGCACTTATGAAAAGGGACTCAAGTGGAAGGCCGATGGAAAGCGGAGCAAGACAACACAGAAATCAGTCGGTCCCGTTAGGGGGAAAGGAATCATCCAAAGGTCGGGTCCCTATGTGAATCCATACTCCAGAACAACAGCCCCACCAAGGGGTGGTGGTCAAATGGTGGTTGTCCCAGGCCCTTATCCGATTTCTCAGCACTGTGGAAAGCAACACAAGGGAGAATGCTGGAGGTTGGATCCGAATTGAGAAAGGGGAAGCTGTTTCTGTTGTGGCAAGCATGGTCACTTTGTGGCCCAGTGTACTGAAGATATAGTGAAGTGGGAAGTCAATATAGCGAAGGCGCAACAAGCTGGCGGTGGTCGACCAATGTAGAAAGGCAAGGTTTGTACAATGGATGGCGAAGAAGTGACCGACGCTGATGAGCTGACAAGAGGTATTTGTTATGTAGAAGATATTCCTTGTGCAGTCCTGTTTGATTGTGGTGCAACACATTCTTTTATTTCCATTGATTGCATGAATAAGCTAAAACTGTCACCCATAGAAATGCCCTATAAGCTGTCTATCTCTACCCCTACAAACTCCCCGGTGATCACTTCCCAAATGTGCTGGGATTGTCTCATCCGAGTATTAGGCCGGGAGTTTAAAGTCAATTTGATCTGCCTACCCTTGACTAGACTGGATATTATACTCGGTATGGATTGGATGTCTCACCATCATGTATTGCTCGACTGTCATCAGAAGACTGTAATCTTCTGCGATTCATCTGTAGCTGTCTTAGAAGTAGCTGATGTGCCGAGCGTCGGTCAGATTCCTGTGGTTGGCGATTTTCCAGAAGTTTTCTCGGAAGAAATGTCTGGTTTACTACCGAAAAGGGAAGTGGAATTCAATATTGATCTCATTCTTGGTACGGGCCCGATTTCAGTTGCGCCGTACCGAATGGCACCTCCCGAACTAGAAGAGCTGAAGAAGCAATTGGAGGATTTATTGGCCAAGAAAATGATTAGGCCGAGCGTATCACCTTGGGGAGCTCCGATTCTGTTTGTTAAGAAGAAAGACGACAGTCTTAGAATGTGCACCGACTATAGAAAATTGAATGCAGTGACAGTGAAGAATAAGTATCCCCTCCCTCGAATTGATGACTTGTTGGATCAGCTGATGGAAGCCTCCGCATTTTCAAAGATAGATCTCCGATCAGGATACCATCAGATTTGTATCCGAGAAGAGGATATTCCGAAGACCGCCTTCAGGACAAGATATGGGCACTTTGAGTACGTAGTCATGCCCTTTGGTCTTACCAACGCTCCTGCTATCTTTATGGACTACATGAATAGGATCTTCCGACCCTATTTGGACGCATTTGTGATAGTATTCATAGATGATATCCTTATCTACTCCAAAAGTCCAAGCGAACATGAAGACCACTTGAGAACGGTGCTGTAGGTTCTCAAGGACAAACAACTTTATGCAAAACTCTCAAAGTGCAGTTTTTGGCTCAAGGAAGTTCATTTCCTCGGTCCTATGATATCCGAGCAAGGTGTTGCCGTCGACCCTTCCAAGGTGGAAGTTGTGCTTAAGTGGGAGAGACCCGAAACGGTGACCGAGATCAGGAGTTTTCTTGGATTAGCAGGGTATTACCGAAGGTTTATTGAAGGGTTTTCTAAATTGGCCCTTCCAGTAACTACGCTAACCAAGAAGGACGTGCCTTATCAATGGACCAAGGAGTGCGAGCAGAGTTTCCAAGAACTGAAGAAGAGATTGACTAGCTCACCGGTTTTGATATTGCCAGATCCGACCAAATCATTTGATGTGTATTGTGACGCCTCAAAGCAGGGACTCGGCTGTGTGTTGATGCAGCAAGGAAAAGTGGTGGCCTATGCCTCCATACAACTTTAGCAACACGAACAGAATTACCCCACTCATGACCTCGAATTAGCAGTCGTTATTTTTGCCCTAAAGATTTGGAGACATTATTTGTATGACACAAAGTTTGAAGTTTTCAACAACCATAAAAGTCTCGGCTACCTGTTCGACCAGAAGGAATTAAATATGAGGCAGCGAAGGTGGGTAGAATTTTTGAAGGACTACGACTTCAGCCTACACTATCACCCCGAAAAAGCCAACGTAGTGGCCGACGCTTTAAGTCAGAAGAGCCTTCATCTGAACAACATGATGGTCAAGGAAATTCAATTAATGTAAGAATTTAGCAACCTCAAACTCGGCATACAGGTGAAGGAAAACAACATTGTTCTTGAGATGTTGCAGGTTACGAATTAATTTGTGGGTTTAATCAAGGAAAGATAGGCCGACGATTCAGACCTTCAGAAATTATTAGTGAGAGCGACGGACAAAGAAGAGCCCGATTTCACTAAGGATACAGATGGCATTGTTGGCAATTCGGCAAGTGTACCATCGAACAAGTAATAAAGAGTAAGTAAAATAATCGTTCCACTCGGGGATTGCAAATTGTTTCTAATTTCTTTCACCTAATTGCGATTACTGTGTATAACTTGTATTGGTTTAGAGTTTAGAGATAGGAATGTAGAATTAAAGGTGTGAAACAATTCAGAAACTAAAAAGGAATTAGAAACAAATATGGAAAAGATTAGGAACTTGGTTTCATTGTAGGATCAGGTTATTAATTATGAAAATATGTTTTCCAATAAATCAAAAACTCCAGAAACAATAAAAGCTAGATCCCTCATGGCAATTATGTTTCTTACTAAACTTTACCCCTTAATCCCTTAAGTGATTAAAATTTATAAGAGTTATACAATTACCCAAAAGTATCCATACGAGTTGTGTAACACCCTCACTTTTATTAGTTAGTTTTTAGGTTTTAAATAAAATCAGAGTTTGAAAATTTCCTTTTAATTTAAATATTTATAAAAATTCTTAGGAAAAATCCGGCAGAGTTTCCTCTATTTTTCGGACTTTCCCAAAATTTCCTTTTTGTACCTGTCCCGACCAAAATAGTTCAAAAGCTTAAATCATAAATATTACTATAAACGAAAACCTAATGCCCACAAATAGCCAACTCTGGGCATACACTAATACACACATTTAATTATAAAAATACATTCTTAAACTTAATTAAAATTCACTCTTGGTATCATGAAAGACACCCCTCGTGGTGAGGGTTTCCTGCTCGGCCAGCACTTTATCTTTTCCATATTCCTTTATTCCTTTTTCAATTATGCGTTACCTCAAATCAGAGATCTACGCACTGTGTATGCAACCACAAATCAGTGATCTGCATACACTCCATATCCTATTATCCATTTTTCATTCTTATTCTTTCTAATCGACATGCCTTCACAGGCTCGCATCGATGTCGATACGCCTTCTCAGGCCCGCATCGGACTTCCATTTTCCCTTTCTAATCGACACGCCTTCACAGGCTCGCATCGATGCCGATACGCCTTCTCAGGCCCGCATCGGACTTCCCTTTTTCCTTTTTAATCGACACGCCTTCACAGGCTCGCATCGATGCCAATACGCCTTCTCAGGCCCGCATCGGACTTCCCTTTTTCCTTTTTAATCGACACGCCTTCACAGGCTCGCATCGATGCCGATACGCCTTCTCAGGCCCGCATCGGACTTCCCTTTTTCCTTTTTAATCGACACGCCTTCACAGGCTCGCATCGATGCCGATACGCCTTCTCAGGCCCGCATCGGACTTCCATTTCCTTTCTTTTTCTTTCTTTTTCTTTCTCTTTTTCTTTTTCTTAACTTCTGTTTCTGGTTTACTGTATTATTCTCTTTTCTCTCATTCCTTTATTTGGGGACTTATTATCCCCCCTATTTATTTTTCACTATTTTCAATATTTCTCTTTACTAATTTATTCTTACTTTTAATTAAGTCTACCTGACTTGGTCATATACTTTATATTGTAACTCTTGTTACTAATTCTTAGTTATTTCCCTGTTCTCTTTCTTTTCTATTTCTTCTTCTCTTTTCCCTCATTCTCTTTCCTTTATTTCTTTTTCCTACATCACTCATATTTAATAATACCTAGCTCATGCATTTAGAACCAATTATATTATTTCTTTTTCCGTTAACTCTCTCTTTCTTATTTTCCGTTTATTTCCTTCCTCTAATGGCTAAATACTCATTCACTCCATTTATTTATATTAACCTTATTTTATCCTAATTTAGTTCTAAACTCATTCCTACACTTTCTTTATTTAATTCCGGCTCTCCCTAATAAATCTCTAATTTCTCCCTTTTCTCACTTACGCTACTCACTCGTTCTTATAATTCCGCTTATTTATTTCTTTCTTTTTTTTCCTTTTTACTTCCTATCTGTTTCCCAATTCTTTTTCTTTCTAATTTTTTTCTTTTAAATAATCCCTAACCTCTAATTATTCTTATTCCTCATTACTTTCGCTCTTTCCTTTTTATTCCTTTCCCATTCTACTCTTTCTCACTCTACATCTTCTACTCATTCTTTCCCCCTATTTATTTTCTTTATTTTTATTATATTTATATTTATTATCTTTTTATTCGTCACTATTTGGTTCCCCTATTTACTCCATCTATCTTTCTTCATTATTAGCGGGCTACTCTAAGGTTCATTAGCAATTAACATTTCCCCCGGTCCTAGCGATAGATATAACTACCCAGAAATACACCCCTTAAGGACTGGTAACGAAATCCCTTACCTCAATCGATGACAGTGAGAGGGGTAACCTTAATCTGACGCTTTACTCCCCGACTCACGCTTAGCTTGGCTCCAAGTTGATCCTAAGCTTCCCCAATCTTCGATTCCAAGCACGGTGGGGACAATCGATCTCGATCACGGTGACAGTGTTGCTCTTCGACACCGGGAGGATAGAGAGAGCACGGTAGAGAGGGGATATGGGGATGAAAGGTGGCTATGGTGATTTGGTGATGGTGGCGGTCACCACCGCGAGTGGCGGCGATGGCGGCTGTGGTGGTGAGGGGCGGCGGTGTGTGTGGGTGGAGAGGAAGAGAGAGAAAGTGAGGCAATGGAGAGAGAGAGAGAGCTTGAGGGAAAGATCCATGGGGAGGGAGGAGTTGGTGATGATGTTGATGATGATGGTGGTTGTGGGTGGCGGCCGCAGGCGGCGGTGGTGATGGCGGTTCGGAGGGAAGTGGTGGTGGTGGTGATTTTGTGTGGAGGAGGGAGAACAAGAGAGAGAGAGAGCTTAATAGGGAGAGAGAGAGATGGAGAAGGAAGAAGGTGATGATGGGTGGTGGTTGGGAGGCGGTTTTGGGTGGTTGAGGGGCGGAGGAGGTCCGGTGGAAGCTGGAGGAGGAAGGGGGTTCGAAGTTGGGGGTGGGGGAAGGGTTTTGGGGAGGAAATGGGGCTGCTGGTGCCCAAAATAGAGCGGGGCGCGCCTGGGCGCACATCATCTTGGCTGGTGTAGTTTTTGGCCCGTGCGCCTGGGCGTGGGTGGTGTGAGCCTGGGCGCACAACCTTTGACCTCGGGTTGACTTTGTCATAACTCCTTCGTTAACCATCGGATCTTGCTCAAATTTGGAGGAGAGCTTCCTGAGACTCATGTCTTCATATCCAACGGTGGAATTTGGGTTTAGAGTTGTAGTTATTTTATTCTCAATTTTCTCTTATTGAGCATTTTTTAACACTAAACGCTCTCCTTTAGCACCTAACTAAGGCTTGAAATTATCGTTCCAATTGTCCCAAATTCTAATTAATTTAATTTCAATTGAAATTAAAATTCGGGATGTTACATTTCTCCCATAATTATTTGAATTTCGTCCCCGAAATTCCAGTCGTCCCTTATCTGGAAGGAGTATCCCTTGACATAGCTTCCGACCATGTCATTTTAATTCCTTCGGTTCCAGTCTTCCCTTTGAGGAATTTCTAAGTTAAGGGTTCCGCGGTATAATTACTCGCCTCATGTATGGTTTATCTTAGTCACTCAGGAATCCGCGTAATACACAGAGTCTTAAGAGACTGAGACAATTATTTGCGGTGCTCCGACATAACCTCTTAAGTGAGACTCCACTTCGCGACTCCACTCTTTCCATGTTCGTTTCTTACTCCTTCAAGTGAGTCTAGTGAGGTCACCCTTCAAATCCACCTTAGCTACATCTGTATTCTACTCCGGTGGTACTTCCCTTCCGTTCGTTTAACGATTTCAATTTGGTATAGGGGTTCCTACGGGTCGATTTCACTTAAGGATCGAGGTCAGGGTCTAAATTTATTTCCCAATTGTCTGATGGTCCGATAAGGTATTGATTGATTCTTAGTTTAATTCTCGTTCCATTCTCCGCGAACCTCTTCGACAGTTAATGCAGAGCGTTTGGGGTGAGTTATTCATTAGCCCTACGGGTTATGGTATGATCATCGGACATTGAGTCCGGCTCGATACAATCTTTCTTACGCTTCGTTACCGTTCTGCATTCCACCTTGTTACTCGGATAGGATCCACAATTTTCTTGTTGTTAAAGTTCCATCTTCCATTCCTTGGATTGAAATCCTCCCCCACTTAGCATCGACATAGTTATATCAATGCCGAGGGAGTAGGTTTGGTCGCTATCAAAAGTTGGTCGTTCCGATTCCCAAATATATTATTTTGGGACTGGAAATGACACGGGGTTTTACTAATGGTTGGTGAATATTGAGTTAGGTTAAGTTCCTGTAGCCTTGGCGAATGCTCCAGAGTGTATCCAAATCTTTTCACGAAGTATCTGAAGCTTGAAGAGAGTGAAGATGAAAAGAAGAATCATGCAAGGAGGGTTTAATGGTCTCCACAAGGTGACCAAGGATGTTTTAGACGACAAGGTTGAGAAATTGTGAGGTAAGGTCATGTCGTTGTTCTTCTGTTGGATACATTATAATTGACGAATACGAGTGGATTGTCGGCATGAAAGTGTCATGCACGCACAGGTATCGCCGGTTAACAACATGGCTGAGTACATGTCCAGCAAGAAGACAACAGAGATTATTCTAGAGATTGCATCTTCAATGAAGAATCATCGAAAACACATTTTCTACAAGTTAATGATCGACTTGATTGGTCTTAATATGAATGGTTGTGGATGGATATCTGTCGGCTTCTCTAGCAACTATTTAAGAGTCTGAATAGGATACTTAGGGAGTTTTGAGTTTCCGAATATCTAGTTTGGTTTTCAAAGGGTCTCAGGTGACCACTATAGAGTTCGCGAGGTCCTATTGGGGTTCTATGTCTAATGGTGCTTACCTTAGGCGAGGGTGATATCTTAAGGCTTTCATCTCCTAAGTTCTGGCGTTAGGTTCGCTCCCGTTGCAAGGGTTGGTTTGTCTACCTTTTCGATTAGTTAGCACGGCAAGAATTAAGACCATGTTGACTACTTGTCCGTGCTATCAAATATGTAGTAAATTTTCTAAGGTATGGAAATCGCACATACTTACATCTCTCCGAGCTCTTGCACCAAGTGAAAAAGTGGGTCGGCGTTTCTACCGAGCTGAGTTAAATGGAAGTAATTGAAGGCGTTGTCAAGAATTGATATGTCTAACTAATGGATGTTTATAATTCTAACAGGTTCCTTAGGAGCGGGAGTTCGATTTGGTCCTACGGGGTTGGAATTTCCTATGTTGGTTGTTCTAATTAAATTGGAAATTGCAATGATATCATCTGTTAGTAAACGCAAAGACTGGGGTAGCTAATCCCAATCTCACCTCTACTAAGAGCAATATCACTGTCGGGTCTGTTGATAACATTATCCCCTAACAGATGTAAAAGTTAGAGTGATCAGTTCTAACCTTACTCTCCATTAGTGACAATATTATCAATGCGATTGGTGGGTCTCTAACTAGAATACAAGCGCTCGTCTTTTCTTTCTAAACTGAATTGGACAAGTTTGTCTTATATAACTGAATTGGGACGGAGACTTGAGGTTCTGATGTAATTTCCTATCTTAGGGACATAATATGCCTCTACACTCCTCGTCTAGATTCCCTTCGTCCTTTTCAACCATAAGATACATTCCTCCTCTTTGAGTTGAGCCAAGAACCATCATATACCCCGATGAGGTCTCCCACATCATGGGCATAGTGGTGTAGCACATGAAACGGCAATCGCCTCTATTTGACTTAAGTCCATCTGAACTAAGTCCCTTAGGATTGACACAACCTTAGCTCTATTACTAGATGTGTCTCCCATAATACTAGAGTACAGTAATAGAAACAAGTTAAGGCATGAATAGTCGGATATTCCTAGAATTAATTAAGTCCGATATCATAGGTATGTAAATATACTGACTAACTATGGCTGGATTCGACAACAACTTTGGTCAATCGCTTGGTGAGCGTACCAATGGAGTAACTCATAACTCCGAGGCCGAGGAGAAACTGCTCTAATACCATAAATGTAACACCCTCACTTTTATTAGTTAGTTTTTAGGTTTTAAATAAAATCAGAGTTTGAAAATTTCCTTTTAATTTAAATATTTATAAAAATTCTTAGGAAAAATCCGGCAGAGTTTCCTCTGTTTTTCGGACTTTCCCAAAATTTCCTTTTTGTACCTGTCCAGACCAGAATAGTTCAAAAGCTTAAATCATAAATATTACTATAAACGAAAACCTAATGCCCACAAATACCCAACTCTGGGCATACACTAATACACACATTTAATTATAAAAATACATTCTTAAACTTAATTAAAATTCACTCTTGGTATCATGAAAGACACCCCTCGTGGTGAGGGTTTCCTGCTCGGCCAGCACTGGTGTATGCTCCACTTGTGTACCTGAAAAATATTAACCACACAGGGGAAGCATCACACAGAACTTAAAGAGAGATTTCTAAGCAGCTATATACGACACACCAAGACAATTCAAGCCTATGCTATACTACTTAATTCATGTTCCCTTTTTCCCGATTTCATTTCCATTTTCCCTTAACCTTTTCACTAATCCCATTTCCTTCTCATTTTTAACTCCGTTACCGTTATCCATTACCCTTTATCTTTTCCATATTCCTTTATTCCTCTTTCCATTATGCGTAACCTCAAATCAGAGATCTACGCACTGTGTATGCAACCACAAATCAGTGATCTGCATACACTCCATATCCTATTATCCATTTTCCATTCTTATTCTTTCTAATCGACACGCCTTCACAGGCTCGCATCGATGCCGATACGCCTTCTCAGGCCCGCATCGGACTTCCATTTTCCCTTTCTAATCGACACGCCTTCACAGGCTCGCATCGATGCCGATACGCCTTCTCAGGCCCGCATCGGACTTCCATTTTCCCTTTCTAATCGACACGCCTTCACAGGCTCGCATCGATGCCGATACGCCTTCTCAGGCCCGCATCGGACTTCCCTTTTTCCTTTTTACTCGACACGCCTTCACAGGCTCGCATCGATGCCGATACGCCTTCTCAGGCCCGCATCGGACTTCCCTTTTTCCTTTTTAATCGACACGCCTTCACAGGCTCGCATCGATGCCGATACGCCTTCTCAGGCCAGCATCGGATTTCTATCTTTTACCTTTCTTTCTCTTTCTTTTTCTTTTTCTTAGCTTCTTTTTCTGGTTTACTGTATTATTCTCTTTTCTCTCATTCCTTTATTTGGGGACTTATTATCCCCCCTATTTATTTTTCACTATTTTCAATATTTCTCTTTACTAATTTATTCTTACTTTTAATTAACTCTACCTGACTTGGTCATATACTTTATATTGTAACTCTTGTTACTAATTCTTATTTATTTCCCTGTTCTCTTTCTTTTCTTTTTCTTCTTCTCTTTTCCCTCATTCTCTTTTCTTTATTTCTTTTTCCTACATCACTCATATTTAATAATACCTAGCTCATGCATTTAGAACCAATTATATTATTTCTTTTTCCGTTAACTCTCTCTTTCTTATTTTCCGTTTATTTCCTTCCTCTAATGGCTAAATACTCATTCACTCCATTTATTTCTATTAACCTTATTTTATCCTAATTTAGTTCTCAACTCATTCCTACACTTTCTTTATTTAATTCCGGCTCTCCCTAATAAATCTCTAATTTCTCCCTTTTCTCACTTATGCTACTAACTCGTTCTTATAATTCCGCTTATTTATTTATTTCTTTTTTTTTGCTTTTTACTTTCTATCTGTTTCCCAATTCTTTTTCTTTCTAATTGTTTTCTTTTAAATAATCCCTAACCTCTAATTATTCTTGTTCCTCATTACTTTCACTCTTTCCTTTTTATTTCTTTCCCATTCTACTCTTTCTCACTCTACATTCTTACTCATTCTTTCCCCCTATTTATTTTCTTTATTTTTATTATATTTATATTTATTATCTTTTTATTCGTCACTATTTGGTTCCCCTATTTACTCCATCTATCTTTCTTCATTATTAGCAGACTACTCTAAGGTTCATTAGCAATTAACATTTCCCCCGGTCCTAGCGATAGATATAACTACCCAGAAATACACCCCTTAAGGACTGGTAATGAAATCCCTTACCTCAATCGATGACAGTGAGAGGGGTAACCTTAATCTGACGCTTTACTCCCCGACTCACGCTTAGCTTGGCTCCAAGTTGATCCTAAGCTTCCCCAATCTTCGATTCCAAGCATGGTGGGGACAATCGATCTCGATCACGGTGACGATGTTGCTCTTCGCCACCGGGAGGAGAGAGAGAGAGCATGGCAGAGAGGGGATATGGGGATGAAAGGTGGCTATGGTGATTTGGTGATGGTGGTGGTCACCACCGCGAGTGGCGGCGATGGCGGCTGTGGTGGTGAGGGGCGGCGGTGTGTGTGGGTGGAGAGGGAGAGATAGAAAGTGAGGCAATGGAGAGAGAGAGAGCTTGAGGGAAAGATCCATGGGGAGGGAGGAGTTGGTGATGATGTTGATGATGATGGTGGTTGTGGGTGGCGGCCGCAGGCGGCGGTGGTGATGGCGGTTCGGAGGGAAGTGGTGGTGGTGGTGATTTTGTGTGGAGGAGGGAGAACAAGAGAGAGAGAGCTTAATAGGGAGAGAGAGAGATGGAGAAGGAAGAAGGTGATGATGGGTGGTGGTTGGGAGGCGGTTTTGGGTGGTTGAGGGGCGGAGGAGGTCCGGTGGAAGCTGGAGGAGGAAGGGGGTTCGAAGTTGGGGGTGGGGGAAGGGTTTTGGGGAGGAAATGGGGCTGCTGGTGCCCAAAATAGAGCGGGGCGCGCCTGGGCGCGGTCCCCGTGCGCCGAGGCGCACATCGTCTTGGTTGGTGCAGTTTTTGGCCCGTGCGCTTGGGCGTGGGTGGTGTGCGCCTGGGCGCACAACCTTTGACCTCGGGTTGACTTTGTCATAACTCCTTCGTTAACCGTCGGATATTGCTCAAATTTGGAGGAGAGCTTCCTGAGACTTATGTCTTCATATCCAACGGTGGAATTTGTGTTTAGAGTTGTAGTTATTTTATTCTCAATTTTCTCTTATTGAGCATTTTCTAACACTAAACGCTCTCCTTTTGCACCTAACTAAGGCTTGAAATTATCGTTCCAATTGTCCCAAATTCTAATTAATTTAATTTCAATTGGAATTAAAATTCGGGATGTTACAAGTTGAATAATTATATTGTTTGGTTGAAAGGCCTAATCTTAATCCTAATTTTCCAATTAAGGTTCAGATTACCAAAGCAAAACATAAAGTGATCAATTCTATGAATTGTAATTAAAACACAACCAAGCAATTGATTTAAAAAGAAAAAAACATTAATTCATAAATAAATAGAAAAATTAAGATCCATACAAATCCACCTTATTCCTAACAAGAGATTCAATTATACATATTGGACGAAGAAGAAGAAGAAGGAATGGGAAAAACAAATCATCATAGACAATAATCAATTTAACCCCAAGAGATCTTCAATCATCAAGTGGATCCCTCCAGCAATGTTGATCTTGAATCCTTGTACCTTGCCTCATTGCTCTCAATTGCATAACAGCCTCTCTTCTCTAATCCTAATTTTATTCTAATATCTAATTTGGCTCTGAAAAGTCTACCAAACCTAATGGAAAAACCTATATTTAAAGTATAAAACTATTCCCAATTGATATAATATTATAATATCCTATTATAATAATCTAATCTTTAAGAGTCTTATCTACAAATAGAATTTATCATCAAAATCCTTCTATAATCCCGTATTTGTGTCTGACAGCAACTTAGGGACTGATTTTGACCCCCAAGATGGACGAATTTGAGTAAGGCTATTTCTGGTAAAGTTGTAGATCTTTTCCTTAGCTTTAAAATGATACCAAGATCGCCTCATTTGGATAAGCGTATCTCAAGTTACGGTCAAAACAGCGAACAGTGTCACTTTCTCTTGGGCGTGCGTCACCTGCTCCGGCTCCGTTTCGCTCCGTTCTTGCGTCATTTTCAGGGTCTTTTCATCCTCTTTCATGATCCATATTTATTTTCTTCATTTAAGCTCCGAAAGTATCTGAAACAAACCCAAAACAGATCAAAACGTTTAAAGGATTCTAAATTACCTAACTTCCTAAAAACTATACAAAAAGTCCTAAATTTACAAGAGAAACAAGCCAAATTCATAGCAAAAGGGAGTCTAAATCATGCTCAAAACATCATATATTGGACCCAAATCACTCCCCCAAACATAGTATTTTGCATGTCCCAGGCAAAAGTAAAATAAAAACTCTAGAACACAACCAATTTTCTAAGTTAATATGCAAACACCTAATCTAAGACTTCAGACTCATGACTCAGGCACTTTTATTCACAAGCATTAACTTTACAAAAACTGGTTAGAAAAACAAACTCCAAAAGAACCACAACTAGTGAACACTCTTAACCTCACTGTGTGTATCTCTCATGTGTATCAAGGGTTTTATAAATATTCACTCAAGTCCATCTAATGACAATGTGTTACCATATGCTTGACCATAGACCCAAAGCTCCACTGAAATTATTGAATACATGCAAAAATCAAAAGGTCTTTATTTTGGTTGTAACGTGGCCATGGCTAAAGATGAAGGTGGGATAAAAGAAACAAAGGATTATTACAAAGGGCTAAAAATATGAAATCAAACAACATCCCTTTAACATATGAATGGAGCATTGGTTTTATAGAAAATATCAACTCCAATATTTAATTCTCCTTCATTCTTTTTCATTCCCATTCTCTCTATTCTCTTCTCTTTTTCATTATATATATTTTTCTTTTTTTCTTTTGAAAGAGAAATAGAGATCACAATTAATACATTCAGCTCAACATTATCTTAGAGGGTATATGAGACGTTTTGATGACCACATGCACTCAATAGACTCCACTCTTGCTCAACTCACCTCCGGTATGGAACAGATGCATGTCAACATGGAGGCAATGCAGCAAGACATCTATCACTTGAGGCATCAGAATCGGCCACCTTTCACCTGTGACCGTTAGCTTGTGGCTCCGCTTCTTGATCTTTTTATTTTATTTGCTATATGGATTATTCATTTTTACTGTCTTAACCCCTAGTTCTTTTGATGATTATGTTTAACTGTTTCTGTTTCTCGTATTTCTCTGACATGATTTTGGATATTTGGTGACGTATCATGACATTGGGCTTTATTTGGTTTGCTATTTATTTATTTTGTCATGTGATGTCTTATATTGGTTATCTTGTAACATCCCTAATTTAATTCAATGCATAATTAGTGAGATAATAGGTTTAAAGTGTAGAGAATGGGTAGATTAATTGCTCAAATAATTTTGGGAGCAAGGTAAGCAGCCATTTCAAGTACTAGGGGTTGCGTAGAGTGCATAGGTATAGAGGTAGAATTACCGAAGTGGATTCGAGGGTTAAATCGGGGTTTGAAGTGTTAGAAATCTTTCGGTGCAAGAAAATTAGGAATAAAATATCCATAGCTCTAAACCCAATTCCTACCGTTGGATGTGAAGATAAGGGTCTTAGGAAGCTTGTCTCAAAATTTGAGCCCGACCCGATGGTTAACGAAGAAGTTACGTCGAATCGAAGTTGGAAATTGCCGTTGCACGCCCAGGCGCACCAGCTTGCGCCTAGGCACGCACACTATTCATTTGGTGCTGAACCAGACAGCTTTGCGCCCAAGCGTGCCCTCCCGTGCGCCCAGGAGCGTCCTGTGCTCACCAGCCGGAGGATGGCGCACCAATCCGCGCCAGCCCACCAGTCTCGCACCAGTCAGCGCGCCATTTCGTCTTGATGCACCAGTGTGGTGCGTGCCTCGCGCTCAGGCGTGAATCCGCGCTCAGGCGCGCGCGATCAGATGGTGCGTTATCAGCCATTGGATCGGGACTTGGGGACCAAGTCAAGCGTTTCCAGCCGTCCGATCTGCTCCCTCTTGGCAAGAGATAAAATAAAAAAAAAACTAAAACCCCACCAACACATTATCTTCTCCTTCATTCTGTCATCATCTTCTTCACCCCTTTCATGGATCCAAGAAGCATCACCATCACCACCTCTCTTGATCCAATCATCATTATCATCAACCTTCACAAACCAAGAACAAGAGCAACCACCACCACTCAAAACACCATGGCTTCATCTCCACCTTAAGCCCTAAAGTTAAGAACACCCATCAACATAGCCATCATCTTCACCAATCTTCTCTTCAAGGAAGGTGACCAACAAATCCTCCCTTCTCTCTCCCTCCTAAATTCGTGACCCTCCCTCTCCCCCTATCTCCATTGGATTTCTTCAATTCATAGCTATGGAGACTCATGAATACACCTACCTCCATCTCAAGAACAACTAACTCTCCTTCCAAGTTAAGGGCTCAAATCATTTGAGAGTAGAGTTGCTAAGGGCTAAGGTTTTAAGAGTTAGGACTCAAGGAGGCAAATCTAGGGTTTGGGTGCTTTCTCCCTTCACATTCAAGGTAAGAGGGGTTGTATTACCTTTATTTGGGACATAGATTCTAAGGATGTTATAGTGATAGCTAGGTGTAGATAGTTAGTTGTGGAGAATGAACTTATAGGATAGTTGATTTTACATTACTTGGAGTGTTTAGAATAAGCTCTTTTTATATGTTATTAAGGTAAGAAGTGAAGAACCCAGGGAGTTGCCTTATATTCGAGTACTCTGAGACATACCTGAGTATGTCGACTGAATTGTGATATTGGTTAATGGTTGATAAATTGATGTATTTGCTAAGGGTTTTATATGTGATTAATTGAAATGTGACCCTATATGTGAGTAATTGATGGTGCATGTATATAAACATTAAAAATGGAAATTTGATGTAAAAATAAATAATAAATTTGAATTTAAAATGAATTTATATTTCGATATAACTCGAAAATGTTTGTGTGAGAAGAGTGTTTGGAAATATGTGATTTGTGAATACTTGGTAAATGGTTATGATTATTGATGATAAAATTCTTATTTGTGAATATATGTGTGATTGTTTGGAAATGGTAATCGTTATGTATTGGAATTTTGGTTGTGACTAAAAATGAATGGACTGAATTTGTAATTAATTGGAAATGGAAACTTAAGTGGAGACTGATCAGTGGGGCCCGAAACACTAGGTACCCAGCTAGGTGTTCCAATTACCTGTTAGGACTAATTACCTGCCAGGCCAATTACCCATTAGGCCAAACCGCCCTGTAGGCGCCGGGTGACCCACAGGAATCAGTTTCCACACCAATAATTGGAGTAACTAATGGAATGGTAACAATGTACATAGTCTTATAGGTTATGGCCTAGATGGGTGTAAAGTCCTGGGAAGGTGTCCCCAAGTCCCTAGACGGGTGTTCCAATTACCTAGTGGGTAACCCAAATCCTAGTGGTGTACAATTAAAAAGGAAAAAAGTTAAGTGTTTGCAGATCACTGTTTGTGGTTGCATACACTGTGTATGTAGATATCTGTTTGGGGTTACATACATTATTAGGAATAAGGTTGGTATGTAGATCTTTGTTTGCGGTTACATACCTTATTAGGAATAGGATTGGTGTGTAGATCTCTGTTTGAGGTTACATGTAACACCTAGGATTTATACCCTTAATTCCCCCTTATAATAAAATACGGACTTGAAAATTCCTTTTTATTATATTAAAATCAACCGTCAAACGGACGGAGTTTTGTTTGATTTTAGAACTATTCCAAAATTCAACCTGTGGTAAACAATTTTAATTAAACATCCAATAGCCAGCAGGGCTTCAGATTATATATATAATTCATATCAAGGCCCAATGGGCTCCAAATATATCAGAGTATTAGCGGAAATGCTAGGTTTGAATATCAAAAACCAAAACATAATATTTTATCAAAACAAAGTGTCCTAAGCCTCACTCAAATATATATATATATATATATATATTAAATTTATATAAAAATAACGTAGGAGGCTTAGGTCTATAATATACTCTAATCCCCAATAACAACCCTACTCTCCCTGTAAGGGAAAGTACTCCTGCTCGGTCGGGGGGTGTGCCAACTCAATCTCCGTACCTGAAAAATGTTAAGGGAGTGAGCATTGCACATGAAATAGAAAGCAGTTTCTAACTAGACATAACAACCCACTAGGTCAAACACATCTAACAAATAAAGCACATATTCACATATTGCACACCATACTCATTTCATTATTTCCATATTCAGTATTTATTCCACATTTCTATTTTCATCATTCATTCTAAATTTCCATTTTCATTATTCCATTCAACATCCATTTTCTTTACCTTTTATTCTTTTCACATACTCATTTTATTTCGGTACATCACCTCAAATCAGAGGCCAATGCACAATTTCATTCAACAAATTTATCACCTCAAACAACAGAGGCCCTCATACTTTTCCTTATTTAAATTGTGTCCCACAGGTCAGAGGTCAACACTTCAATTTCTTAATTCACGATGTGTCTCTTAGGTCAGAGGTCAACACACCAATACACATTTCATCCGGTGTCCCTCAGGTCAGAGGTCAACACCCATTCACTTTAATTCATTTGGTGTCCCTCAGGTCAGAGGTCAACACCCATTCATTTTATTTTCTTTCGTGCTCCTCAGGTCAGAGGTCAACACACACTTTCATTTTAATTCATCCGGTGTCCCTCAGGTCATAGGTCAACACTCATTAACATTCATTTCATCTTGTGTCCCTCAGGTCAGAGGTCAACACTTTATTACTTTAATTCATTTTGTGCCCCTCATATCAGAGGTCAGCCTAATCATCACTTTCCATTAATCGTCACCTCAAATCAGAGGCCAACACACTTATTACATTTTCATTTCACATTACCTCACATCAGAGGCCAATTCATTGCTTTCCTCTTCTTACACAAACAATTATAACACATACATTTTCTCATTCATACGATATCCACATTCAATTCCCATATCCAACATCAAATCTTTCCAAATAGCCATCATGTTATTCACTAAGCATACACCATACCATTAATCACATTTTCTCATACTCATTGGTCATGCATTATACTCATAATTATTAGTCATTTTACCCCTTGATGGTCAACCTTATCCATGCATCACATACTTATTATAAACACTTCAACACATAATTAACATCATCGTTTCTCATTTAATTTACATTTAATTATTTGTTTCCCATTTCCACCTTTATGAACTTTTAGCAATTTGTGTACAAATATATTCCACCAAAACATACATATTATCATCTTGTCATAATTTTACTTTTACACCACATATAATCATTTCCATTCCAGTTTCTTCCTATATTAATTTATTCCATAACACATACACATATTTGCAATAGCAGTCAATTATCATTTAATGCAAAGCTTTACAATTAAAATCAATAATCATAGAATTCATTTATGTCAACTTCACTATCATATTACCCAAGAATCCTCTTGTACTTCATTATAATCATTATCCAAGTTTCATTTATCAAATAATTCATTTTCATATCATTGGGTTTCCTTTTCCTAGTCTTTGCATCCAACACCATACCTATTTAATTAGTTAGAATTTTATATTCAATAACCTAGGGTTTTATAGTCTAATTTTCTCCCCTAACACATAACCCTAACAAATCATTATATACTAACAAGAACCCACTCCCTAGAACAAGGCAAAACCCACCCCCTTACCTCAAACACTTGAAGATAAGGTGATTTTGCTTGCTCCAAGCTTGAAAGCCTTGCCACCAATTGAGTTAGAATCCAAAGGAAGAGGAAGGAACCTAATACAATGGGTATAACAAAACAAATTGTTAAGCTTTAACCATAAGCTTGGAGAATTTCATGAACCAAACTAGAGTTCCCTAGGTGGAAGATTGAAAACTCCAAGGGCGCAAAAGAGAGAGAGAGAATCGAACCAAAAGAGAGAGAAAGAGGAAGACTCAAACAAAATCACTTACTTGGAGTTGAGAAGGAAGGAGATTTGTTGATGGAATGAAGAAATCCCACTTGCTTTTGGTGGATTTGATGATAGAGAATGAAACCCTAGGGGAGAGAGGAAGAGAGAAACAAAATTGGCAAGAGAAGAACGTGTGTTTTGCTTTTATTTTTTTCCTCAGCAGGTCGATTTAATCGATTAAGACTATTCACCCATTCTGACCTTAATCGATTAAGCTACAGGTTAATCGATTAAGCTGCATAGTTTTGCAGTATCTAGACTTTGAAAGGCCATAACTTCTTCGTTACCCGTTGGATCTTCCTCCAATTTTTAAAGCAAGCTTCCCTACATACTAATCTTCACATCCAATGGTGGAATTTGTGTTTAGAGTTTTAAATATTTTATTTTAAATTTCTTAATATCCTATGTTATTAATCCTAAAACAAGCCTTCAATCCACTATCTTTAACTCAATATCATTATTTCCTTCACTCTAAGCTTGACCCATCATCAATTATACGAGGAATTAAATTTGGAATGTTACATTACACACAATGGAATATGGATTAAGGAAATGGATTAATGGAGATGGTTATAGAATTGTTAGGTATAAGTGGATAATAGAAAGGTTAAGGTTAACGGAAATGGAATTAGGATGTGATGGTATAAGAATGTGAGTATGGTTGTTTAACTGTTAGCGAGTAAGTAGGGCTTAATTTATTGCTCTACTTCTTAGAAGCTATCTTTCCAAGTTCTGTGTAATGCTACCCTTCTTGCTATATTTTTACAGGTACCGAAGGAGCATACACGAGTCTGGCCGAGCAGGAAATACATTCCATCATGTGGAGTGCAGGGTATTTTTGGGGAGACCACTATTTTGGTCATATACTCTGTATTACGGGTGGTTTTGATGTATTTTCTTTTATTTTATATTTGGAAATTAGAAGTCGTGAGATTTAGACTTATTTTTCTGGAAAGGTTATAATATATGGACTGAACTCTATTTTGGGCCCTACTGGCCTCTGATGAATATAAATAATGCTTTTCTGAAAGTGAGAAGGTTAAACTAATTTTGGAAAAATCCAATAAACAAAGGAAACTCCGTCCGATTGACGGCAGATTTTTATAAATTAAAAAGGAAATTTCAAGTCTACTATTTTAATTAATGGGTATCTATGGGTAGATAAAGTATGGTGTTACATTTTTGGTATCAGAGCAGTTTTCCTCGGCCTATTGGAGTAACTTATTACTCCTACAGCTTACTCACCAAGCGAGTAACTTAGAGTTAGAACTATAGCTTGTTTAAAGAAGTAGTTGAGTATCATTGCTAGGTAATAATGAAGATTTTGCGGAGTATAGTATAGTGAGTGTTTAAGCTTTCTTATATGTTTTTCTTTTAACTATTTGGAAGCGTGGTAAGCATTTGAAAACCTCTTTTAAGTTCATCTAAATTATGTGAAGCTTACCATGCAAACCTGAAATCTTGTGGAATGAATGAGTCATATTTAGAAGTGGATGGATGATGAGACTAAGGAAAACCATACCCCAACGGGCTAGAGCACTAAGTTGCTACTCCACCGGGAGGAAGTGATCTTTAGTTTCACACCAAGTAAACCAAATCTAAATGTGACCCACAAGACAAGATTTCAACATTTTTTTAAAACTAATAGGCTATGTGTTTCAAACTTAAGTGAGACGAGAATGGTCTTATCAACAATAGGATGTATGTTTGAGCCTGATCACCTGTAACACGCCTAATTTTCGTCTCCCAAATAACCAACAAATTAGTTATAACAATTATTTTATAATTGATTTATATTAGTTTTGAAGGTTTTAATTTTTGTACATTATGTGTTTTGTATATATAAAAAATATGAGATATATTTTTATATGGTTATTTTGTACAAAAATGTGAATATTGTAATTTAGTCCTTGGGTTGGGACCTAATTGCAATATTAAAAAGGTTTTTTAAGAAAGAGTAATTAAATTATTAATTTTTGAATTTTATCAGTATGTAACCGGTTAGAAGTGCGTTTTGATGAGTAATCACTTGATTAATCCATGGAATCGCCACGAAACCAGCCTCAGATTAATGGAGAACACGCGTCGTTATGCATGTCACTCCAATTCCTCTATAAAAGGCTGGGTTGTTGAAGAAATTGGGGTTGATTTCTCTAAATTTGGGTTGAGAGGCTTGATTAGGGTTTCTGATTCGTTTGGCTAAATTCTTCTTCAAGCAAGTGAGCTAGGGTTTGAGTGATACACTACTGGAAAGCTTGAATCAAGGGCTTTTCATTGATATGAGATTTGTGAGCTGAGAGTTCTTGTGTGAGGAGGAATCAATCCAAGAAGTTGAAGCTGCCAACACTGTCTCTGTGTTCGTGGAGCTGTCTTTGAGCTTCATTTTAGGTAAGCTCAAGCACTCTTTGAATCTCAAACCACTTTGATTTTCTAGTGCATGTTACCTAGAGCAAATCCTAATTGTTTTCCCTAATTTCTTTGGTCAATCTCTATGTCAAAATCCCTGGTGTTTGAACCCTGTTGCTGAAAATCGTGGCTAAGGGCAGAACTGAGTATTCCTGTGGAATCTGTGGATTTTTCTTCAATCTTAGTGTATTGACTCATCAAACACTATCCTAAGGTATGGGAGAAGTTTACCTTATACTAGATTGAGACTAAAATCAAGTGTTTTAGGATTTGAGTCAACAAAGACTCAAAAGGGCATTATGTGTTTAGGGTTAAAAGGCTTGGAGGCCATTTTTGTGTCTCAATTTATTTTGAGCAAGTTTAATAACCTGCATGCAAGATATTTTGATGATTGAATCATAATTTAAGGGTTTATTATGATATTGGTGATATCAAATTGTGTTTATGTGGAATTATATGCAATTTGAGTATCTAAATTTAATACATGCAAGATAGATATGTCTCTGTGGCTGAACATACTAGTATTAAGGTATATGAACTCTATTGATTGTTGAAATTGGTTAGATTTGAGTATTGAAAAGAATGGTATGCAAAACCTCATTTTTCAGTGTACAGCCTGCATAATCTAACCGGTTATTCGATAATTGTAACCGGTTAGATACTGTAAATTTTCAAAGAAAATGAATTTCTGAAATTGGCTCTGTATTCTTACCATTTTTACTCAAGTCTATACTCTAATTTCACTTGGAATCAATCTGAAAACATGTGAGTAAATACTGTTTGTTTCAGATTTTAATGGAGGAGTTAATGCCTTAATGTTATGAGGTAATTTCAAGTGGAAATTATGCTCCAATGGGAATGAGTTGTGATTTAGACTTTTGAATGATGAGATCAGTGGAATTTGAGGTATATGACAATGCTGAAAGCTTGTTTATGGATTGGGTAGAGAATTCAAGAAAAAGGGTTTTCTGAATTGCCATGGTTAGTAAGTTCAGGTCTGTAATTCTAACTGGTTAGCCTGAGACTGTAACCGGTTAGTACCTGAAACTGAAAAATAAAAGTTGGGTCTTTTAAATGAAAAATTTGATACCATTGGTTGAGATTTCCCAATCCAAGTTTAATGGCATGTTTTTAAGTAAATTCATGGATGAATTTTGGTGCCAAAGGTTATCCCTCAAATTAATCATTCAAAAGAGAAATTGAGATATCTCTAAATCACAATAATTAAATTAAAGATAAAACCAACCTTAATGATTGTGCATTCATGCATAGAGAATGGAAGATGGGTTGGTAGGAAACGATTATCATATATTCTGGGAATATGAGGAGGGTACTCCGGGAGTACCAAATTTGTAACCTACTTGATGACACATTCTGGGAATGTGGCCAGTGTCTAGGACCTGGTTTCTTTGATACGTTCTGGGAACGTATGTTAGTGTTCTGGGAACACATTAATGTGCAACCTACTTGATGACACATTCTGGGAATGTGGCCATTGTCTGGGACATGGTTTCGTTGATACGTTCTGGGAACATGATGCACACTCTGGGAGTGGTGCTTGTTGATATTCCAAGTATGGTTTGCTACACGTTCTGGGAACGTGATACACACTCTAGGAGTGATGTTTGTTTTTCAAAGTATGGTTTGCCATCGTTCTGGGAACGTATGGTAGTGTTCCGGGAACACACTGGTGTATTGGATGGACGTCCAAGATGGACTTATAGTAGAGGCCTCAGTTGTGGATAGAAATCATGCATCATGCCACCTGCATTATAAGAGATATAATGTTGAAAATTGGTGTGCTCATATGTACTTGCATTATTGTCTGTCCATGATATACTTGTGTTTGTATTTTAGTCTTGATTGATTATGTATATATGTATACTTACTCCCCATGCCATTATTAGGTGTGGATCGTACATATAGCCTGCACAAAAGTCAGTAAGGGAGATGTTCCTTAGGTGCATGCAGAATATAGAAAGTGTGGGTTGGGAACCCTTTGGGCAGATATCTAGGATCCGACCAGATGAATGTTTGGACAGAGGACCAGTGACCAGCTCTATAACATCTCTATTTTTAATAAGTATTTATATGATACACATTTTGAAAGAGGTATCATAAGATGAATTTGGTTTCATAATAATACTTATTTGGTATCCATGGACTTGTTACACTTGATCTATTTTGAGAGTATAATATGATTATTTTACTACGTTTCCGCAAACTCTAATTTTATTAGTCAACTTCATTATAAATCAAGTGTTTGTGAAAAGGAATTTTCCAGGGATGGAAAAATTCTTATTTTCAGATCTTTTTCCAACAATAACAAGTCCAAGTAATCATAAACTTATTACTTTTCTTATAAAGTAAGATGATATACAAGGAGTGTTACATCACGTCAAGTGTACATCTATTGGTAGATATCATCATCCTGTCCTTAAGTTTCGGCGAGTATTTTGGGAATTTAGTGAGATCCCAAATTTAGGAGGACTAGAGGTCTTTGTCATAGGTCCCCGTATGCGTAAACATTTTAGAATCAGAGTTGCGCAGCGGAAGTGTAGGAAGGGTTGTCTTGTATTAAGATAAGAGACGTATGCTAGTTCAAGAATCCTAGTTAGCTATGATAGGTTGCTAGGATTTATATGTCTAGAATTGAATGTAGGAAACCCTAAGATAGTACATAGTGATAGTCCTCGGGCTAGACATTAGGTGCTTAAGGCCCTAGTTGATTGCATAGAGCTAGGATGTATGTTTGATCATAAATGTATGAAGTGCTATGTGTTGATGTGTGTTTATCTAAATGATTAATTGTAAACTTTACTGATACCTGCTATTGTTTGACATGTGAATGTTGAAATTGTTTGGATCATAAAACCATTTTTGAAAACTTCTTTATAAAATGGTGTTGCTATCAAAAGATCGAGTGGTTCCCAAGTATAATAATTTCAAAGTCAGGAACCATTTGATATTTAAGTGTGATAGTAACCAAAGTGAATTTCCATGTTTTGAAACTGAATTTAAAATGAATTTCCCTATTTTAAATAGAATAAAAAATCCTTCCAAACTGAATTCTAAGTCGCAGGATAAATTTTAAGAAGTTAGTACGAAAACCAAAGATTCTTAATTAATCAGGCGGTGAAGTAGTTCATTGTTTTAATCAAACAACACGCAGATTAAATAGGAACCTTTACGTGCGACAAAAATCGATTTGTAACGAAATTTAATTTTCAAACTCAAAGTTAAAGGGAATGTAACTATTTCAATTTATGAAGAAGTACCAAAACAAATTTTCTAGTCAACAGCATATCCCCTTTCTCATTGAGTTTGTTAACCTTGAGAAGTTTTACACTCCTTCATCAAAATTCCCATGAAGTTAGATGGAGGTAATTCTTTTTGAGAAGATATGATTTGATTTGCAATCCTATCTTTGAAAATTTCATACAAGCTATTTAGCAGGAAAGTGTAAAAGTTTCAGAGTATAAAATAACTTGTATGATTGAACCTTTTACTAAGATTTTACATGAAACCAAACATTTCTTCATCTAAAAAGGATCCAGATTTTTCAAGATTTTAATTTTATGATTATATAGATGCATAGATGTTTCTTGGGAATTACTTTGACTTTTCAAAAATATAAATGCTTTAGAGTACAAGGTGACTTGTACAATCGAAAGTTTTACTAAGATCTCTTGTAAATGTTTTTCCCATCAAAAGAGAAATCCAATTCTCAAAAACCTTGATTCCATCAACATACCATTGCAAATATTTTCTTTTATGCTACTCCACTTTTTATGAAATGATAAAAGCATACATGTCTGCTGGTATGTTATTTGGATCTTGTAAATATGAAAAATGCACAAATGATTTTCTTGCACTCTACATCAATTTTGAAAATGTGTAAGTACTTATGTAGTATGGGGGTTGTATTTATCGAATTTTAATTTCCCCCATACATGGTAGTGATTTTAACAAAGATTTTTAATGTGCAACTTTGTTTGGGTTCAAATTGCATATACTTTGTTGCTTGGTGCATGGTTGTGGTGAATGTGGAATGTAAGTATTTTGGTTAAATAATTAATTATTTGTTAAAAAGCTTTGTATATACTTAAAAAAGAACTTAGTTTTGGGCCTTGGAATGATCGAAACGATTTGGAATTTTTCCTAAACAAGCCTTCAAAGGTTGAATCAAAAGTTTTTAAGTCGAATTTCAAACTGCTTAGAGCAAATTAGCATTTTAAATAATATGATGTTTTCTTTTACAATCAGACCTAATAGTTCCAGTGTTTCTTATGCTGGGAACGCAGGATCAAACACAAGCTTAACGTGCTCCTATCAGTCTGAAAATTTTGCACAACCTCTGAAGCTAAATATAAGTTTCGTCCCTTTAAATAAAATCTGATTTAGGTTCAACCCTACTGTTTTCAAAGTTTTGATAGAGTGGTTTTAGGACCAAACCTGAACCTAACCAATTCCGATTCACCTGAAAATTTACTATTATGATTCATATATATGAAGGGACATTACTTGTGAAAACTTCTTTGATTTTCTAGAAATGAATCAATTTTGTTTTCGAAAACGTCTTTTGTTACGATCATGTGGTTTTCTGATTTGGATTGTGAACAAATCATGGAAACCATACTATTTTCCAAAAACTCTTTTGAACTAATTTTCATAAATGTGATGATTGTTACAAATGTGTGTGTAGATTAAGGTTTACCCTATGTTAGGATAGCCATACAAGAACTAGGTTAGGAAAATGTAGAGATTGAGTAATGTTTGTGTTTGAAGTATATGCTGTTGTGAATTTCTTTTACATATGTTTGACCTATGTATGATGCCTATGCGTTTTATGTCTGTTTAATTGATGTATGTGTTTGATCAGGGCCAAGAAATAGGAAATAAGTTGTAGGATTTGAGTTAGGGTATAGTCAAACCTGTGAGGGTATTATTATTTGGAGTGCGATAGTACCCCTTCCCCACCTTCTAGGTAGAATTTCGGAAGGAACCCAATGAGCCAATAGACCGTTTCCAACTCCCTGAGGAAGTTAAACCTGATTGTGGAGAACCTAAGACCACTTGGAGTACTATCAACGAGACTCTTGAAATGTGTAGCCAAGAGGAAAGTACATCTTGGAAAACCACATCGAGTCTCCACATCGAGACTAATCAAATCAAACCATAACTTGTGCTCTTCATTGAGTACTAGAACCTAGTGACGTACTGAAGCAAGGAAGTATGCCGATTCTAAGTGGGGGAGTAGAGCCAAAGTGACGCGAATATCGTAGTTGAGGAACCCTTTGTTCGGGATGGTTCTCCATTTGATGGAATTTAATGGAATTTCGGGGACGAAATTCTAATAAGTGGGGGAGAATTGTAACATCCCTAATTTAATTCCAAGCATAATTAGTGAGATAATAGGTTTAAAGTGTAGAAAATGGGTAGATTAATTGCTCAAAGAATTTTGGGAGCAAGGTGAGCAGCCATTTCAAGTACTAGGGGTTGCGTAGAGTGCATAGGTATCAAGAGGTAGAATTATCGAAGTGGATTCGAGGGTTAAATCGGGGTTTGAAGTGTTAGAAATCTTTCGGTGCAAGAAAAGTAGGAATAAAATATCCATAGCTCTAAACCCAATTCCTACCGTTGGATGTGAAGATAAGGGTCTTAGGAAGCTTGTCTCAAAATTTGAGCCCGATCCGACGGTTAACAAAGAAGTTACGACGAATCGAAGTTGGAAATTGTTGTTGCACACACAGGCGCACCAGCTTGTGCCCAGGCACGTGCACTATTCATTTGGTGCTAAACCAGACAGCTTTGCGCCCAAGCGTTCCCTCCCGTGCGCCCAGGCGCATCCTGCGCGCACCAGCCGGAGGATGGCGCACCAATCCGCGCCAACCCACCAGTCCCGTACCAGTCAGCGCGCCATTTCGTCCTGATGCACCAGTGTGGTGCATGCCTCGCGCTCAGGCGCGCGCGATCAGATGGTGCGTTATCAGCCATTGGATCGGGACTTGGGGACCAAGTCAAGAGTTTTCAGCCGTCCGATCTGCTCCCTCTTGGCAAGAGATAAAATAAAAACAAAAACTAAAACCCCACCAACACATTATCTTCTCCTTCATTCTTTCATCATCTTCTTCGCACCTTTCATGGATCCAAGAAGCATCACCATCACCATCACCATCACTCTTGATCCAATCATCATTATCATCAACCTTCACAAACAAAGAACAAGAGCAACCACCACCATTCAAAACACCATAGCTTCATCTCCACCTTAAACCCTAAAGTTAAGAACACCCATCAACATAGCCATCATCTTCACCAATCTTCTATTCAAGGAAGGTGACCAACAAATCCTCCCTTCTCTCTCCCTCCCAAATTCGTGACCCTCCCTCTCCCCCTATATCCATTGGATTTCTTCAATTCATAGTTATGGAGACTCATGTATACACCTACCTCCATCTCAAGAACAACTCACTCTCCTTCCAAGTTAAGGGCTCAAATCATTTGAGAGTAGAGTTGCTAAGGGCTAAGGTTTTAAGAGTTAGGACTTAAGGAGGCAAAGCTAGGGTTTGGGTGCTTTCTCCCTTCACATTCAAGGTAAGAGGGGTTGTATTACCTTTATTTGGGACATAGATTCTAAGGATGTTATAGTGATAACTAGGTGTAGATAGTTAATTGTGGAGAATGAACTTATAGGATAGTTGATTTTACATTACTTGGAGTGTTTAGAATAAGCTCTTTTTATATGTTATTAAGGTAAGAAGTGAAGAACCCTAGGGAGTTGACTTATATTCGAGTACTCTGAGACATACCTGAGTATGTCGACTGAATTGTGATATTGGTTAATGGTTGATAAATTGATGTATTCGCTAAGGGTTTTATATGTGATTAATTGAAATGTGACCCTATATGTGAGTAATTGATGGTGCATGTATATAAACATTAAAAATGGAAATTTGATGTAAAAAGAAATAATAAATTGGATTTTAAAATGAATTTATATTTCGATATAACTCGAAAATGTTTGTGTGTGAAGAGTGTTTGGAAATATGTGATTTGTGAATACTTGGTAAATGGTTATGATTATTGATGATAAAATGCTTATTTGTGAATATATGTGTGATTGTTTTGAAATGGTAATCCTTATGTATTGGAATTTTGATTGTGACTGAAAATGAATGGACTGAATTTGTAATTAATTGGAAATGGAAACTTAAGTGGAGACTGATCAGTGGGGCCCGGAACATTAGGTACCCAGCTAGGTGTTCCAATTCCCTGTTAGGGCTAATTACCTGCCAGGCCAATTACCCATTAGACCAAACCGCCCTGTAGGCGCCGGGTGACCCACAGGAATCAATTTCCACACCAATAATTGGAGTAACTAATGGAATGGTAACAATGTACATAGTCCTACAGGTTTTGGCCTAGATGGGTGTAAAGTCCTGGGCAGGTGTCCCCAAGTCCCTAGACAGGTGTTCCAATTACCTAGTGGGTAACCCAAATCCTAGTGGTGTACAATTAAAAAGGAAAAAAGGGAAGTGTTTGCAGATCACTGTTTGTGGTTGCATACACTGTGTATGTAGATCTCTGTTTGGGGTTACATACATTATTAGGAATAAGGTTGGTATGTAGATCTCTGTTTGGGGTTACATACCTTATCAGGAATAGGATTGGTGTGTAGATCTCTGTTTGAGGTTACACACAATGGATAATGGATTAAGGAAATGGATTAATGGAGATGGTTATAGAATTGTTAGGTATAAGTGGATAATAGAAAGGTTAAGGTTAACGGAAATGGAATTAGGATGTGATGGTATAAGCATGTGAGTATGGTTGTTTAACTGTTAGCGAGTAAGTAGGGCTTAATTTATTGCTATACTTCTTAGAAGCTATCTTTCCAAGTTCTGTGTAATGCTACCCTTCTTGCTATATTTTTACAGGTACCGAAGGAGCATACACGAGTCTGGCCGAGCAGGAAATACATTCCATCATGTGGAGTGTAGGGTATTTTTGGGGAGACAACTATTTTGGTCATATACTCTGTATTATGGGAGGTTTTGATGTATTTTCTTTTATTTTATATTTGGAAATTAGAAGTCTTGAGATTTAGACTTATTTTTCTAGAAAGGTTGTAATATATGGACTGAACTCTATTTTGTGCCCTGCTGGCCTCTGATGAATATAAATAATACTTTTCTGAAAGTGAGCAGGTTAAACTAATTTTGGAAAAATCCAATAAACAAAGGAAACTCCGTCCGATTGACGTCAGATTTTAATAAATTAAAAAGGAAATTTCAAGTCTACTATTTCAATTAATGGGTATCTATGGGTAGATAAAGTATGGTGTTACCTATCTCACCTTTTTGATGATGTCAAAAGGGGGAGAAATATGCCGTGAATTGTGTCCGGAGAAAGTTTGAGCAACACAGGTTAACGGGAACAGGTTCTTGATTAAGGTTCATGATTATTCATGAATTCAGGGGGAGTTATACTCATGTTATAGAGTTATGCTCAATATCTCATTTTATAACTTCAGGGGGAGTTGTGCTCCTTTGTGAAGTTGTTCTCTTTTAGTATTTTATGAGCTGATTGCATCATACTGTTATTTGCGGTTATATTATCTGTACTAACCTTGTTTTGCAGGTAGTGTTTGTCATCATCAAAAAGGGGGAGTGTTGAATCTCATGATTTCCCTTTATGATGTTTTGATGATGACACAACACAACTTCATTTATTATGTTTGAACAGGTTCAGGTACCTTGATGATGCGAAGATTGTATGCCTGGTTGAAGATCTAGTCTTTTAGGGCTTAGAATTTTATGTAAAGCAAAAGTTAATCTAAAAGCACTCAAGTATATTTTATTTTGCTAGATTATGATGATGATATGTTTTGTTCTTGAAAAATCTTGAAGAAGTATTTTTAAAACCTCTGCTCCAGGAAAAGCTTTTATGAAAATGTTTTGCGAAAACCTTTGGTTACAAACTTTTCTGAAAAACTGATTTTACTGTGGAGTAATCGTTACCCCTTCTGGACTAATCGATTACTTGCTGCAACTTGTAACCAGAGAGTAAGTAATGGATTAATTAGGTTCTTGTAATAGATTACTTCCTTGAACTCGTCATTTAAGTGACAATAATCGATTATTTGAAGCTACTAATCGATTAGCTTTTAATGCTGCAATTTTATGAAAAACCTGAGAGCAAGTAATTGATTAATATGACCAAATTAACCGATTACTCATTTCAAACTTTTTGAAAAACGTGCTGAAATCAATCTGATTCCCAGAATGATTTATTTCCTTTTATGGACGATCACGTTTCTGATTTTGGCTGTTTCTTCTACCTTTTTGAAAACACACCAACACACACACCTTCTTCTCTCTTTTCTCCAGTCTTTCAAAAAATTTCTTGAGTAGAATCATCATCATCATCATATTCATCTTTTCTTATCAAAAATTCAAAAATATTGAGTTTGCTTAAGATTATCTATTTGCTATAGGACTCTATTGTAGTATCTGCTCTATCTAGAGAGCTTCATTGTTAGTTGCACACATTTCTTCGTGCAAATCCATTTTATTGTAAGGGGTGTGACAACCTTAGATATTAAGGAGTTTTTTTCCCTTAGGATTGAACGTGTGTCACGTTCATAGGGTGAGAAAAACCTTGTGTATTGGGTAGTGCTATACGAACGGTGGGATTCCTAGTAGTTAGGCTATTTTGTTTGAGGTCCCTGGCGAACGGTGGGATTCCTAGTAGCTTGCGGGGCGCTTTGGATGTACTTGGGGACGCGTGGCGTCTTGGTTTAGTGAAAAGCTCAAGTGGGTTGCTTGAGGACTGGATGTAGGCGTTGTTTGCCGAACCAGGATAAAAATCCTCGGTGCAATTTTCTCTATCCCTTATCTCTTTACTTTCCGCATGTTTGTTTTATGTTGATTATATTTTTCGCGGATAAAAGCTATTTTCATGTATTAATCTATTTAGCACGTGTATTGCGTTTTAGTGGTTTATTTCTTCAATCTCGCGTATAATAAGTTTTATCAATTAATAATAAATATTGTGTTCCTATTCGCATAAAATCGTTTTTCATTCGTTCTTTAAGTCTTCCGCTCATTTAATCTCTGTTAATCTTTCTAAGAACGTTTGATTCGATTGTTTTTCGATGATTTTTTGAACACCCAATTCACCCCCCCTCTTGGGTGGCGTTAGCCAATACCACCAATTATTCCAACATAACACGTACGCGGGGTTGCACGCAGTGATTGACATACCTTAGCTCCATAGAAGAAATTAGTCGGATGTGCTCCTGGTCATAGAAGACGCGTACTGGGTGCGTGCATTGATCACGTAAGATGCACGAGGTGCGCAGCTGTTAGACATGTAACACGTACGCGGGGCTGCATGCAGTGATGGACACTCCACGATTCGAGAATAATAATGGTGTAAGACGTACATGGGGTGTGCGTAGTCGAGCATAAAAAGTGTAAGACATGTAAAAGACGAATAAGATGTAAAAAGGGACCGAGCCGAGTGAATGAGGAGACTAAGTAAAAGAGCGAAAGATAGGATAAGGGAGCATAAGTAAAAAGGATCGAAAATTTATGATATGGAATAAAATGAGGAAATGTCCGAGGGGGAATTAAGGGCCGAGCAATATGTTAATATTTATGTATGCTGTATGATGGGGATGAGTACTTGACTATGTGTATAACTTGTTTATCTGTGTATGACTTGGTAGTTCGGTATGTCATATTAGAAACTGCTTACTTAAGTTCTGTGTAATGCTCACCTCCTTAGCATTTTTCAGGTACTGAGCCCGAGCAAGCACAGTCCCCGGCCGAGCAGGTTCACTCTCCCTCACAGGGAGAGTAGGTCTTTAGTCGAACATTTACAGTGAATGTGTAATAATCAACTGTTTTGGATATGTAAAAGTGAACATCTTAAGTAATATGGATATGCACCTCGGTGCTCTTTTGTAAAACATATATTGCTGGCACTCTGAAATTATTAAATGAATTGATGTTTATGCGTTCATCAAAGATAAATTTTTGAGCCTTAATCTAATTAAAGGTAATTATTTACTAGGGTGTTACATAAGTCACTTAACTTCAAAAATGAGGTAAAAAAGAACTTGAACTCTGGTTCAGGTGTGAAACTGTCATTTGTCATCTAAAACAATAAAAATAGTAAAATGCAAGTGGCAGGATTGAAATTCTTACCATGTCCTTTCCCAACTCTTCTAAGCTGAGCAACATACTTGGAAATTTTCTTAATGGCTTCCACATAGGAGAGAATCAATTTAAAGAACAGTGTTTAGAAGCATGAAGTTTCCTTGCTATCTTTTGACAAATTCTTTTCAAAAAAATAATAAATCCTTAATTGAAGCATCAAATTTATAGATACCTGTTCACCAAAAAATTCACTCTCTACGAAACCTGTCAGCTGCACATCACCGTTCTTAGAAGCAACCTGTCAAACAACATTATATCAAGTCAAAAGAAAGGGATTTCCATTTTTCACAATAGCAATGTAAACATGAGGGGGATAGATGAAATAAGGCACATGCATTAAAACCAAAAACCAAGGCCTAGCAAACTTGTCTTACACTATGCAAGTTAAGGAGCTTCTCATTTGTTAGCTTCTCTAATGACAGAGCGAGCTTCATTGCTGCAACACAAAACCAAATTTAATTACAGTTCTGATAAATATAGAGTCCATAGGAGAAGGTCATCAGGCAGCACCAAAGTAAAAGTTATGAAGACTGCAGGAATGATTTTGATCCACATGATATAACTTGCTCCTTGCTATTTTTGCTTATGATTTCAACTATTTAAAAAAAACAATAATTTTAAAGGCAATTGATCTTGTATCATGTTTGATTTTTTATTCATTATTTTTATCATTGTATCATGTTTACATGGTTTATTCCAATAAGTCATAAACAAACATTAGAACAACAAAAATGTTTAAAAAGCTTATCAAATAGTTCCATTATGCTTTTACTCAAACATATCAACACCATGTTGGAACCTACATATAATGTAACCTTACTGTTCCATTATCTTCATGATGAAAGTATAATTTCCTAAATATCTAGGACAAAAAAATTTATTTACCTCCAGCTCCTCATTGTTATTTGTTAGTAACTCTAGCTTGGTGGTGTTGTCCCCAACATGCACCTCTTTAATTACTGGTGGTGCTTGTCAATCTTTAGGTATATCCAGAAATGGAACCCTCACTATAATTACCACTTGTTGATTACCACAAAGAAGTTAAGTTCACTTTATCCCAAGCGTTTAGTAACAACAAGAAAAAATACTTAAAAAACTCTAGTATTTCTCTCCAGTCATAAGTATCTGAAAGTGAACATATAACAAAACAAAAGGAGAACAAAACAATCACCTTTTTATCTTGAGGATCCCTCAGAAGAACATCTCAACTTTTTGATCACGATATATATCAAAGGAAGATGGCAACATCATTGCATGATGAGTACCAAATTCACCATGCAACCAATAAAAGAAATAGAGGCATGGATTTTCAAAATTATATCTTAGAAAAATTGATTTTCATGTTAGTACAGAAAGAGACAATCCTTTAAAAGCCATTGATTGTTCATATTTTGGATAGAAAGCATAGTTTTTAGGAAAATAATATCTCAAAAAGGCATATTCGTTAACTAAAATTTATCATTCAAAAATTATAACATCTATCATGCAGATGCATATTTCCAAATATATCTTAGGCCAAGCATATTTCCAACCATCATATCAAAGCATATATTTTCCAAAATCACCTCATAATATCTACTAATCCTTTTGTTATGAAATTTATAAAATCCAAATCTTAATTTGGCATATTCAACATGTAAGATAAATAAACACCAAAACAATATTACTTTGTGGATAAAAAGTTTCAAAAACTTAGAAAACTAATACGTCAGGTATAATTGATACCATGAAAAATGAAAGTGAAATCTAATCCATGGAAAATAAATTAGGAAATGTGAAGTAGGAAATAAAATGGTGAGTGATTAGACCTAAAGCCTTAAATTGCTCCTTATTGTCCCCTTGATAAAATCCACCCATGCAACAAACCAAAGTACCAAAATCGCCCCTCCCATTTGTGCATGAACCGAAACCAAAATTAAGGGCAAAAGAGGAATAGCATGGTTGGCCTATAAACAGGAGTAGCCTTGGTTCATTTCCCTTGTTTCATTTCCTCATTTCTTCACTTTCACTTCCAAAACTAAACACATTCTTAAGAGTCCATCCAACTCTTAGAAAGAAAAAGAGAGAGAGAGAGATAGAGAGGGTGGCCGTGAGAAAAGGAAGAAGAGGAAGAGGAGATTCAAGGAGGATCAAGAGTGTTCTTTGAAGATCCAAGAACTAGAAGGCTAGAAGATCAACTCTTCTCTTGGTAGGTGATTCGAAGAGCATGAAGAAATGGTGCTAGTTTAGGTTTTCCTTTTTGATTTTGTAATCTTTCTTCTTTCTTCCTTTGCATGTTGATTTTCATGGATTAAAAGATGAGTGCATGTGATGTTTGTGCATGATCATGAACTTCTAAGATTTAAAGAAACTTGTAATAAGCTAAACAAAGGATCTTGATGCTTTTTGAGTTAGACCTTAAAGATTTAAAGATTTGTTTGGTATTTTTGTGAGTTTAAAGTAAACACCTTTGCATGTTAAATTTTCTTACTTAAAACCATGATTCATGATGCTTTCATGAGATGATTTGAGGAATAAATATATAATCTAAACTTGATTGATGAGAAAGTTGAGGTCTTTGGCCTTGCATGTTGATTTGATGATGATCTATGTTTTATAAGTAAAAAAGTTAAGATCTTGAACCTTGCATGTCTTGATTTTTGAATTGATCTTTGATAAAGCTTTGATTTTGTCTTAAACTATGAAAAGTTTTGATCTTGAAGTCATGCATGTTGTTTTTGAACATAAATCTTTGATCTTTTCTTAGTGCATGTCACGGTTTTGCAAAGAACCAAGGAAAGAAAGCTTTTGAAAATGATTTTTGGTTCAAAGAAAGCTTGATCTTTGCATTGTGTTCTTGCATGTTAAAGATTTGAAGTTAAATCTTGATTTCTAATGACATTGATTCGGTTTAAGCCTAGAACTAATAGATCATGTTTTGTTTTTCATGAAAACGGCACATGCATGTAAATCTTTACTTGATTTAAGAACTTTAAAGTGCATGCATAAGATTTGAAGTCAAAAACCTTGCTTAAATTTTGATGATGATTTGGTTTAGTACTCTAAAAAGGAAATGATGTTTTTAAAATTTTGTATAAGAAAGTGCATGATTTGATCCATGAACCTTGATTTTTGCATGTTGAAAAGTGAACCAAAAACCTTGTCTTTGTCATGATGAATATTCGGCCAATGCATGCTAACTAGGTTAGGATTCTTTTCATGAAGTGACATGAAATAATGAGTGTGTTTCCATGAGTTGATGTTAAGCTAGTTGGTTTGGAAAATTTTTTTGTGCTTAAATGTATATATGTGTGTGCATTCGGTCAAGAGCAAAAGGAAGAGTAAATAATTTTGTTTCATGAAAAAGAAAGTGGAGTTTAAGTGCTTGAAATGAATTAAGTTGGTTTATGTGTTTTATATTTGTAATTTTTGACTTGTTTTCTTTGATTCCATTCGGCCATGAAGTGTAAATAAGTCTAGGAAATTTAGTTTCATAAAAATAAATTTATATAGTGATTTTTGAAAGGAATTAAGTTGTTTAAAGTAAGAAAAACAAATGTGCTTGGTTTACATCTTTGGTTCAATTCGGTTGTGAGTATATGTGTGTCTAAGTGTTTGTTTTTTGAAAATGAATTATTTGGAAAAGATTGTGAGTTGTATAATTGCTTTGATGTTGATCAAATTGGTTATATGCTTCTAATTAATTAATAAAGTGTTGTTTGTTATTTGTGTGTTAAGTTGATGTTTGGAAAATATTTGAGTACGTAATTGGTTTTGAAATTAATTGATTTTAAGATAGTTCGATTTGATTTAATTGGGATTGTTGGATTATACTTGGTGGCTGTCCAAGATTTGTTTTATGACAAAAGCTTGAATTTTAAAGTGATAATTTCTAGCTAAAGAATTATGTGAAGCAAAAAGTGCTTTTAAGATGTTTTTGGATTTTTATTAAAGTGGAATTTGTGAAACAATTCTTTGCTTTCCAGAATTGTTTAGAGTTGTTCCTTAATTCTAAAAATGTGTTCATATGATTTAAAGTATGGTTTTCAAGTGGTAATTAATTTGAGAAAAAGCCGGACTGAAAACGGTGAATTTTTCGGTGTTTTCGGACATGATTAAGGTGCTGTCCAAGACGGACCAGCAACCAAGTTAACTAGTAAAAATTACTTTATTGGATATTTTCAAATGGTTTTGAAGTATTTAAAGTACTATAAAATATTAGAGTTGTTTTGAGAAAACAATTACATTTTAAGTCTTCCGACGAGGAACAGAATGTGTATTGAGTTAAGAAAAGATTTTCTTATACAAGTTAATAACGAAAACGTGATTTGTCTAATACGAGGAATTTTAAGACGGGGGATTGGAGCAGCTGACAGCGATACGAATCCGCGGAGACCGAGTGCATTTAATTGCTGGACTTGAGGTGAGAGAGAAGCTTTCCTAAGACACCGTGGTATTTATGTGATTTATTAGGACGTTCCGAATCATCTTAAAGATCGGAACTTAGTGGTTCTGAGTCAGTAGTATAGTGGCAATTGTTTGTGTTGTGTGGCCACTTATACGAAGGAGACAAAGACCACATGTTGTAGTGTGATGAATTTATGTGATGATGATTTGAAATAACATGCTTATGCTTATCTGTTTAAATGCTTAGTTATGCATGATGATATTGAATTATGGATAATAAGAGTAGCATGCTGATGGACGTCTGTTACGTCCTGAAAATGAGATAATGTGAATGAGATGTGAAAGTAATGAAATATGACTGAAAAGAAAGACGAATGAGATAATGTGGAAAAGATTGTGAAAGTAAAAGACGCAAAGAGAAGATATAATACCCTATGTGGCCTAAGTCCTTAATTGAATAAGGCAGCCTTGATAAGACATTAAGAAAAGAAATAATGAAAAGAGATATGAGTTGAGCTTGAGAAAGATTTAAGATGTCATGAAAGTTAAGAGAATGTGATAAGAGATAAGACATGATGTGAATGAAAGTATCGTAATGACGTCGAGCCAGAGCTGAGGAAAGCAGTGTTGTTGTTGTTGATTGAAATGAGATGTTAAGATGATTGTGAAATGAGATGAGTATGAAATGAGATGTTGAGATGATGGTGAAATGAGATGAGTATGAAATGAGATGTTGAGATGATTGTGAAATGAGATGATTGTGAAATGAGGTATTGAAATGATTGTGAAATGAGACGATTGTGAAATGAGATGTTGAGATATGTTGTTATTTTGAAAAAGTTTATGAAACGCGATTTTGAAAAAGTTTATGAAATGAGATTTTGAAAAAGTTTATGGAACGAGATTTTGAAAAAGTTTATGGAACGATATTTTGAGGAAGTTTATGAAATGAGGTTTTGAGAAAGTTTATGACATGAGGTGTTGAGAAAGGTTATGAAATGAGATGCAAGTATGTTGATGTGATCCCAGCTCTGTGCTCTGTTGAGAAAAGTAATGTTGAAAGATAGTGGTCGGGACTCATTGAAGGGATGCACTAAGGATGAGTCGACCTTAGGGTAATAACTAAAACTCTTTAAAAGACATTGACGAATGCGAATGCGGTGAGTCATGAGTGTTATATCGAAGTAGTGGAGAGGAAGATACCCCGGATATCAGGGATATTCGGGTTGTGAATGCAATAGGGTAGGCTAGGGCGGTAAAACATCATGATGCCTTGAGTACTATTCTGGGCGGAATGAATTCCATATGTGGTAACCAGACGTGGTGGGGATTGGGTCCTAAGCCGTGGTAAGTTCTGCACCCGAAACTAGAATAGTACTGTCACCCCTATGGCAATTCAGGAACAGTGAGAGGGACTGGAACGGGGCTCTTTGATTTTGCCACCGTACCCGAATTTTCTACAGTGTGCCTTGATTAATATATGATATGATTTGATTTGAGACTGTACCCGATTTTCTACAGTTCTCCTGGCTTGGAGCCATTTGATTGGTTGAGACAGCTGTCGTGCCCGCGTGGTAAAGGTCCTGTACTTCTGTTTGCTTCCGACTAGGTTGGGTGGATGACCGAGGAGATGTAGACGTGTGTGCTAACTGCGAAAGAATCGAGTACCTCGATGATACTTTAAAATCCCCCAATCATCGATGGTTGTGATCAAATAAGACTTGATAAGAAAAGTTTAAGAGTCATGAAAAGATCTATAATTATGAGAAGTGAAACCTTATGGAATGTTGACAATGAGAAAGGAATCAAGAATGGAAAGTATGGAAAGATGAATGAAACCCTATGAAGAGGGAAAGGAATGAAAGTGAAAGATTTACAAGTTGAGATTGAGAAAGTAATTGAGAAAGAAAGAATATTTATGTTGAGAAATGATAATAAGTTGGGCAAGATAATGAATGATGATAATGATGATGATAATGAAAACGTGAACGTTGTGTTATATTTATGTTGCATTGTTATGCTGTATATGTGTGATGTTGTATGTTTGTATGGTCTTGATATCTTGCCTATCGTAAACCGACACCGTCGACGATGCGTCGTTCGGAATGCTTACTCTCTCCTGTTCATTGGCATATCGGTGTTGCTGGTATCTCAACGGGAAGATGGAGCATCGTTTGGAGATTACTACATGGCGTTGTCAGGGAAGTGGTTGGAAACCCACTCGCTATGGATGGGTGTGGACGGGATGTACTCAGATGGTAATTGCGGATCCAGAACACAAACTGAGCCGATCAACAACGGGATCGTGCTTGGGAAATGTAGCTATTCTGGGATACAATAGTAATGAACCACCGTCACGTAATGAAGCTAAGGAGGAATCCGTGAAGCTGTTTGGAGTAGAGCTAAAGCCAAGTTCTGAAGGGGAGTCAACAACGGAGATAGCATCATCCTCCGGTACGAAGAAATTGTCAGGAAAGAAAAGGAAGCTGCAGCCGGTTGTCTTCATTAGGAAGAATCGAAAGTAGTATGTTTAGTTAAGATGACCTGAGTCTTTTAATAGTTTAAGTCTATTGTTAGTACTTGAGTCAAGGATTACCAAGCAAAGAACCATTTATGTAATCAAGCTAAGTTTAAATTCTGTATTGTGGAGTACTTTTGTTTTGGAGGATCGAACAATGTAATCTTTTGGAAATAGTCATGAATATTTTTGATATAGTACCATAGATGATGATACTCTTTGAACAAAGTCACCTTATGAAGGTGAAGGTTTCATGTAAAGAAATGTTTTAGTAACAACTCGGTTTTCAGTAAAGGATGTCAAAGTATGCCAATGACATCTCGACAATGTTTTCAAAAAAAAAATGGCCTCATTTTTAGCAACTTAATAAATAAAAGTTGGGTATTTCGTGTTACGAAAATCGGGCTGTTACAGATTACATTGTTGTAACATCTCAATCTCATCATAGATTTCATCATACCCCTGCTCCTAAGCACAAGAGTCATAAAAGTTTATTCATTTACAACACTACAGGCTTAGATTAATCTAATAATCAAATTGTAGGGTTAATCGACCTGAAACCTCCTTTGATCAGCTCAGACTCATTCATGCTAGTCCCAACACATGACAGTTCAAAGGCTTCCCGGACTAACCATGAAGGGCCAGCCAGATACCAAGTGTAACATCCTTAATTTTAATCCCAAGAGTAAACAAAATAATAAAAGGATTAGAAAAATGATAATTATTCTAGAGAAGAGTTAAAGTGATGGATTGGGATCTCTTTGAGTGTCATGAAGGAGTTAGGAAGCATTGGCATCGGAAAGGAGGTTGAAAGATGAACAAAAGAGCGTTAGAAGCGGTGTTTTCAGTGTTATAAAGACCCTATATTAGGAAATTATAAATAAAGGATATACATCTCAAAACGTAAATTCCACCGTTGGATATGAAGATTAGTATGTAGGGAAGCTTGCTTTCAAATTTGAGCAAGATCCGACGGGTAACAAAGAAGTTATGACGCTTTGAAATGCAAAGGATAGATGATTTAAGCAGGTTAATCGATTAAACATTTGGCTAATCGATTAAGACCTGATAGCTATTTTGGGCAAAATTACATTGGTTAATCGATTAACCATCGGGTTAATCGATTAATGTGCTGGTGTAGTGAAAAAAATAAAAGGGAAACAACACAATTTACACGCACAAACCCCTCCCCAAGTTAAGAAACAAGACCCACAACCTTCATAACTCATATCCAAGGTTTTTAACATATCATTCATGACCCCAAGAACATCAAGCCTCCTTCCATTCTCATTCTCATGGTGGTGACCCCATTCTTCTTCAAGCTCCATCACCATCTCTCTATCTCTCTTTCTTTCTCTCACTACTTTTTTTAAGCAAGAACAAGGTGAGTTTGATCAACACTTTTCCTCTCTTTCCCTCCATGTATATGTGATCATTATCATCATCATATCTAACTCTTGTTTCTCTCTTTGTGTGTTAAGGTTTTATTGGCTCTTTTTCTCTCTTGGGGTTTCTTTCTTTCTCTCTTTCAAGGAGAAGGTGGTGAAATCCTCCACCCCATATTATTATTGTTTATTATCACCCTCCTGTTTGTCTCTCGGTCGCTCTCCATATTCGCTGCTCTCGGTTCATCCGGTTTCAATTAGTGAGCCATAAAGCTTGAGTTTGGTACTTTCTTTCCTTGTACTCGGGTGAGGTAAGAGGGGGTGTTACCTTATCTTAGAGAAAGTATTTCTGGGTAGTTATAATGATGATTAAGAATGAGTGATTTTGTATGTTAATGAACCTTAGATTAACCGGTAATAACAAAGAATAATGACTTAATGAAGAGAATAGAAAACCCTCCCTTGATACTTACGTTTTATATTCATGTTATGATTATTTTAAAATGATATTTTCTATTTTCTATGTAAATGTGTATGGGTGGTTGGATGCCTTATTTGATAATTGAGTAGAACATAGGTTGTTATGATGCATGTTAGTTAAGAATCCCCTTAATCAAAAGAATAGAACGAAAGAGGAGAGGATATTAATGTATTAAATGAAAGAGAAGAATTACGGTTGAATATGTTGGAAACCAATAAGCAGCTCGAAATGTACTAGGGGGGGGGGGGGGTGAATAGTATTTTGAAGCCTTAATACAAACTTTTCGATTGCTAGTGAGAATGGTTTTCAAAAAACAAGTTTTCTAACAAAAATTACACTGATTAATCGATTAATGTCAAGCTTAATCGATTAATGCCAGACGACCACTAAAGAACTAATCGATTAACAGAAGTGTTACTCGATTAAGACTGGAATGGTGATTCAGAACTAATCGATTAATAGAGTTCTTAATCGATTAATACGTATTAAAATTGACAAAATATCAGTCTTATTCAGAATTCAGCAGTGATTACAATACACTAATGCAAGAACAAATGTTAAATGAGTCAATGAAAAAAACTACGTAAATTTACCAATTCAATTTAGATTGATTATCTAAGAATTGTAAAATCCCAAATTTGACCTAATTGATTGGTTTGTTCTTTGGTTCTTGAAAGCTTAAAGAAAGATAACAATGAAGACAAGGTTTTTATCCTGGTTCACTCTCAATCCACCGAGAGCTACATCCAGTCCCCTCTACCGAGATAGAGAGCTTTCACTATATACACAATTGTTAGATTTACAAGGATTAAAGATTAAGCTCACACTAGCTATCCTATCTTAACCCTTTCAAGAGAGTACCAATCCTCTTGAAATCTACCCACAATTGTTCTTTTATATTGTCTCTTGATTGTTGAAGGAGTCTCTTCACACAATCCCTTTCTTTTTGCTTCGATTTGCTCAAAGTCTTCCAAAATGTGAATTCTTCGCTTGATGTTGTTGAACACTTGAAATTACAACCTCCGTTGTAGAATGATTCAACACGAAAAATAAGCACTAAAAACTAAATCTCAATATGCTAATAATATTGAATGAGTAAAAGTGAAGATGAAGATTGAAAGATGTAAATCTTGATAGAACACTTGAAAGTTGTATAGCTCTTTGTAAGATTGTGAAAGAATGAAAGTCTTAAGAAAAATATGAATGAGTGAGTAACCTCATCAAAGTAATAATGAAGAGCTTTTAAACAAAATTAATTTTTCTGTCATAACAGCACTTAATCGATTAACATATAATTCACTAATCGATTAACCACTGTGAACACCTGTTAATCGATTAATCCAAAACTGCTAATCGATTAACCATTGTTAAACAATCAGTTCTAAACAGTTATAACGTGTTAATCGATTAAGCCATTACTTGCTAATCGATTAACCACTGTAAAAAGTGATAAAAATTGCTTTTTCATTTTTACTTTGATTTAAACTTTCATTAGAGCTATTTTCTATCAATTAATCTTACTTCACTATTTATTCAATCAATATTAAATCCTATTTTGAGATAAACTAAGCTAGACAAAATACTCGAGTGTTCTTGCTCAAATTACATTGTTTTACAAACATTTTACTCGAGTATCCTGTCCAATACTCGAGTGTTTCCCAGCAGAACAAACTGGAATCTTTGGTTTAACACACCATTTTCAGTTCTACTCAATTTTAGTCCAATCCAGGGATCCACAAAGTTCATATATCATAACTAGAACATGTTACAACACAAAAACAACAACTTATTACACTGAATCGAATCTGAGCAACCATTATGCATAAAAACACATTTTCAACAACTTAACATACCAAATTCAGTTCCAAACACTTTTGGCATGAAAACAACTTGCACATAGCTCACATGCAACATATAGAACTTGCTCAGAACATCCTTAGAACACAGGTTGGTCTCCAAACCAATTTCCCTATTCAAACTAAGCCCTTAGAGCCTCTTGGTGGCTCTCTAATCAAATGCATGCAATTTAAACTCTATCTAGTGAATAGAGAGCTTCTCCTTACCTCTTAAACGTGAATCAACAGAGACTTTACCCCAAACTTAGCTTCCAAGCTGAATTCCCCAAAATCCACACTGAAACACAGCAGTTTCAGCAGAGCACCAAGATTGAATTGGTTGATGCATGAAACAGCCATAAAAATTGGGGAAATTAGTCTCTATACACTCTCTACAATTCACACTAACTAAAGCGATAAGATTAACATGGAGAGGTTGCCTGAGCTTACCAAAATCGAGCTCCCAAGTAAGCTCCAGGAAACCTTACACAGCAAACGGACTCCAACTTCCAAACTTCGATTCTTCCAAACTACTAACTCTCAGCTCACAATCTTGGTATATTTGTGAAGCCCTGAATGTGAGCTTCACAATGGTGTATGATTTGTGGTTCGAATCAATCCAGAGAGGGAGAATCGATTGAATCAATTCAGAAACCCTAACTCAAGCAAAACTCACGAATTGAGCAAAGGGGTTGATTGATTCATCAACCATGGCTTAAATAGCCATTCATGGAGCTCATGCAGCTCGACATGAAAGCCATGGACGTGTTGAAGGCTTGATTTCGTGTCAAACGGCGGTGACTCATTGGTGGTGACTCACCAATCGCACTCACTCGTCAACTCTGACCAGAATACTCGAGTGTTTCCAAAACTACTCGAGTATTTTGACCAGTTTTTGAAAAATATTAATTTTATTTTCTTTCCCTCCAAAATCTTTCTAAAATTACTTCAAGGTCCCCAAACAGGGACTAATGTGAAAATTTTCATTTTCTCATATTAAAATTCTTTAATATCATCTTTCATAATAAATTACATGAAATCAAGACTAAAAATAATTAATTATAAATAAACTTTATAATTAATATTTTATTAATCAGGGGTTAAAAATCAGGGATGTTACACTCTTCCCCACTTAAAAGGAATTTCGTCCCCGAAATTCTTCTTTAAAAGTTCTATAATTTCCAAAGTTACACAAAAGTTGTTCTAAGGTTATATATTCAAAATATGGTTAGGAAGAACCCTTCCCCACTTAAAAGAATTTTCTTATATATATATTCTTTTTTTTTTCAAACTCTCTGACCCAAAACGTTTCACAAAATATTTCAATTGAACTTTTTCTCAATTAAAACTTTTGCATTCTAAAGCACATACAAATCCTTGTTTCCCATAAAAGGGTTTTTCTTAAATTTCCTCAAGATTATCTTGTAATTCCTTCAAATGAAATCTTTTGACTAAAAACTTTTTCGAATAATACCTTTAAAATATGTATATGTATATATACTCCTCAATTAAAACATTTTCCAAAGATCCTTTTTGAGGAAAACCCCGTTCCGCTGCGCACTCTGATCACTTGGCACGAGTAGGGAAATATTCGTATGACTTCATTTCTTAATAGTTGTAAACATCAGGGTGATCAGTCCTAATATTTAAACTATCAGTAAGGAAATCATCCCTTTCAGATATAATCTTTCTCAAGAAAGACTATACGATTTAACTTTAAGTTAGATGAACTTAAAGATTAAGGGTATTATTGTCACTATCAGACTTATTCAGATAGCCAAGTTCTAGAGAAACTTCCGTTGGGGAGACAAATACTTGTCCTATCCCGGTGGTTCTTAATCTCTCTAGTCTTAACTGATCTTCCTCTTTCTGTAGTGCCCAAAGGCATTTATCACATCCAACTGTGATAAGGGTTTTGATCACAGAAATTCAAGTTAAAGACTTGTTCAGATATACCAATTACAAAACGATTTAATTAACGCAGTCGAAAGCATTTGACCACGTTAATTCGAGTCGACAAAGGGATAACTCAGACTACCTATATCCAAATCTAATCACGCATCCTAACAGGATGGAAAACTCTCCCATTCTTGATTTGCTGGCTGACCATTCCCTTTTCGTATTTCTTCTTTAAGCAATCCGGCGAATAAGACTTCATTTTCTTGTGACCGAAATCAAATATTCCTTTCCGTTCATCACTATTCAATCCATGATGATGCACCTTACCTTCTCAAATAATTTCTTTCCATCGGCTTTTCAGTTACTTTCATGCGATTGAGGTTTCCTTAACTCCTTATGAAATTCTAGTCCCCATAAGGAATTCACTCATAAGCTTCTTGTGCTTATAAGTTTCATGTGCTTTCCTCATTATCCATACCAATTCTATACATGCTTGCTAGTGTCAAGAATCCCTTGTTCCTCAATGATTGACAACTGGTTTGAAGTTCAAACATCATTCTTTTCCCGACTCCGCATGTTTGAATCTTCTATTAAAATTGCAACGGAATATACTTCTCCGATCCTTTGAACTTGGCAATGTCTTCCCCGAGATTCGTATTGCCCTACCTTATTTCCAACAATTTAATCTCCTTGATCTTTCAAAACTTCATCCTTGAGTGATTCCCAAGTGATATGCCAATCCTATGCTTCCAATATCAAATTTACATAGTTCCACTATGTCTTAGTTCCACCATTTATCATATAAGTGGTATAGCCTTTACTCATCCATTTTGCTTGATCCCATAACTAATCTTCATCTTCCAAATCGTCTGGAATCCAAATTCTTACCCTTGAAATATCCCCTATGGAACTTAGGTTTCTTCCCTTTCGAATCAATCTCTTATTGGTCCTTAATTCTTCGATTCTTTGTTGCAATTCACGAATTCGAGTTAGGAATTCTATTGTGATTTGCAACCTCCTCTCCTTACTTCTCGTCAGTCTACTCGTATCATCAAGCTCGAATCTATTAGACTCCTTAAATCCACTTCCTTAAACTCCATAGAGCTCCCATGAATTGCCTTTCAGTCCATTGTGATTGCTTCCTCATTTGTTTTGTCATAACGACGACAGAGTCTCCGATCATGAGCCTTTAAGATTCTGTCTGTCGACATTGTCCCTTGTTCAACTTCTCCTCCCGGTTGGACAATTACTTCGACTCTCCAGGGTCATTAACGTTTAAAGCGTAGTGACGTGAGGAAAGGCCTCGAGCCCTCACAACAATCATGATCGTTGCAAAGCTCAAGTCATGCGCCAAGTGTATCACCTTGTATATTCAATCCCTTTGATGCATACACACATCTACCTTTCTTTCATAAAACTACTTCCTTCCAAGTCCCGTTCTCGACACATGAAAGTATGCTCCAATACTTTGTCATGAACCAAGTAGGAGTAACACAGGAGGAAATGTTATCCTTCCCCAGAATCACGTCCAAATGTGATAAAGGATGATAGATTGAATTTAACTTAGTGCCGCGATCAAATATCTTGACACTATAATCTAACAGTTTTAGAAACACGTTTGGGTAGTTTCATAGGGTCTCTAATTTTTAAAACAATTAGGGAAATCCGACTTCAATCTACTCACACATATATGTTGAACAAAAGAATAAGTAACTCCCAAATCGAACACAATCATGCAAAGTTGGTTTTGAAATAAATGGTTACCTTGCACGAGATCGGGAGATTGGTTCTTTTCTACTCTATTCAGGGTAAGCGCTTTTCCTTGAGTCTTTGGTTTGCTAGCAAGTCTGGTGTGGTTACTTTTCACAGACTCTCTGCAGTAACGTGCAATATGTCCCTGCTTTCCACAATTGAAGCAATTACTTGTTGCCCAGCAGATCCTTCCATAATGATGATGCTTACACTTCTCACAGTAAGGAGCATTACTGCGAGACTTAACCCCATCCTTAACTTCAACTCTTCCTTTGCCTCGATTCTGATCCAAATATGGACCCTTATTCCGAAGATCAAATCTTTTCTTTCTTTGTGGTCCATAACTCGGCTGGTTACTCTTTGCTTGATCAGCTAATGCTTCAGCTTTCTTATCATCCTCATACATCCGACACATATCTATCAACGTAGGAAAACTTTGAATCTTTTGATAACTGAAAACAGATTTCAGTTCAGGTCTCAGACCGCCTTCAAACTTGATGCATTTGCTCCTCTCATCAGGATTGTTTTGATAGTATGGAGAGTACTTCATCAGTTCCTCAAACTTAGTCGCGTACTCACCCACACTCATGTCTCCTTGCTTTAATTTGCAGAAACTCAATTTCCTTCTTCCTTCTTAAATCTTCCGGGAAGTATTTATTGAGAAACCTCTCCATAAACACATCCCAATTAATATCCCTTCCTTCATAGTGCAGGAGCTGAACTGTGTGATTCCACCAGTTCTCCGCCTCGTCTTCTAACATATAAACTGCATATGCCACCTTCTGAGCCTCAGTGCATTCTAATGTTCTGAAGATCTTATCCATAGTATGAATCCACTTATTAGCCTCCTCAGGCCTAAATCCTCCTTCGAACTTAGGTGGATTACAACTTCTAAAATCCGCCAAACTCTTAGTTTCCGAATTACCAGCGTTATATTGATGAGGCGGTTGTTGAGATTGCTGTTGCTGCCATTGATGCATAGATTCCATCACAGCGGTGATTCTTTCTAATATCGCATCGGTGCGATTTTGATTTCTAGTCGTCATAATAGACCTGCGCTATTGCTCATGGTCACATACGATGGACTAAGAAACATTCTCCACACAACCTATCCTAAGGTCATAAAAATAGTTTTCAACAATGCATACAGTTTCCACAATGTACCAATTACTCCATTTGAGCAAGATAATAGTATTCAAAACAATAAATATGCCCGATGGATACCTGCTTGATGTCGATGACTACCATTCTGGAGCTACTTCCACTACTAGAGGATCTGACATTTTCTCTGATACCACTAAGTGTAACACCCTCAAAATAACCCAAGTAATTAATACAAAATGAATACTATTACTTGAGAATATATGGACTTGTAAAATGTTAGAAAATACTGGATTCAAAATTTTCTTTTATATTTTCCAAATAGTCGGGTGCACAAACCAAAACATAGGATGTTTGGAGAATAGTTTACGTATTACTTTTAAAATCGAATTAGGCATTTACTTAGCTCAAAAGGTAATTTCGCAAATCTTGGATAGCATTCTCTTTGAGGATAAATGTACTCGATTTCATATAAAGGAACTCAAGTATTGCCATCCAGTTTTCGTCTAGCCAAGTGATACCATTTCCAAAATGTCATAGCCGAATTCTTTCAAATCCATATCAGAGTAAGCGGAAATATCAGGACTATGTAATAGACTTTAGTATAAGCATGGATTTTATTTATATCAAAAGGTACGTAATACATAGTCCGGCAGTAAGGATCTCCAAAATCCCAGAACAAGTCCATAAGGCTATGTATTTATATGTACATCAAAATAGACCATGGCTCCAGAGTTTTTAAAAGAAATTCCCACAATATATAAAACTCCCAAAGCTGGTCTCATAGCACTGGTCGCGGCAGTAGTAGTAGAAGTCTCCAAGAAGTAGCAGCAATTATCATCCGACATCATCATCAGCAGCTAATCTCCTCCACAGCATCCATCACATCGGATCCCTGATCCTCATCATTTACCTTATGCACATACCTAGGGATCATCGCCTCTCCATTGAATCCCGATAGATTAAACGACAAGCTCGCTTCCGCTCTCGTATTCGACGGGATCCTCCTTGATCTTATTTGAAGGAGTAATTACCCTACCACTGGGTACAAGGTCTGATGAAAACGTGACCTTAATAGGACTCCTTGAAATAGATGGGGAAGTCTCCTCTCGAATGACTCTAAGAGAAAAAGGGTATGAGCGGGTAGGTTCGAATTAAAACTATTATACAAGCGAGCTAGTCGAGTGGGAGATGATCCATAGTAAGTATAAAAAGTAGATACATGCATAGCGTATATGATAGGAATCCTAAACCTACGAGGATATGACCAAACCAGTGGATTAGGGTGATCGAAGGTAACCACTATCTCACCCTCATACACCACTCGGCAATCCTCGCAGATCCATATGCCACTAAGAAGTGGGCGGACCTCGATGCAAGGGATGTAACGCGACATCACCTACAAGGGCATAGGGGTAAGCAAATCTATACACATAATCAATAGAGCTTAAATGTTGAAGTAACATGATTATGCACAGATAACCCCAAATCAGTTAATAGCCACAATTAACACTTAACTCACGCTTAATGCAAATATGATGTTCATTCACTCGTTCAGATATCCAGCCTTAACTAAATTAAGGGTAAGTGGCATCATGCCCATCATTCTTCCTTTTCTAAGATTCTCCATCTAAGGTCCTCACGGATGCCAATCCAATACCACAATGCATTTCCAAATCACGAATACGTTACCAAAACGTATGGCGTACTAGCTCGGAAGTGATAAAAACGTCACACTACCTGGTGAACGTCACGTCGCCCAAGGACGTAAACCTATCACTTCTCAACATACAATGGGTGTGATAAAAAACGTCACCACATTTGATGAACGTCACGTCGCCTAAGGACGTAAACCTTATCACTTGTGATACACGACAGAGGTGATAAAAAAAGTCACCATGTCTGATGAACGTCACGTCGCCTAAGGACGTAAACCTTATCACTTGTGTGCACCACACCCTTCTCAACAAACAACGGGTGTGATAAAAAACGTCACCACATCTGATGAACGTCACGTCGCCCAAGGACGTAAACCTTATCACTTGTGTAACACAACAGAGGTGGTAAACAACGTCACCATGTCTGATGAACGTCACGTCACCAAAACGTAAACCTTACCACTTGTGTGCAACACACCGTTGAACCATCCAATCAACAGTACACCACATACTGTCCACATTGTCCACCTTAATGTGTCATCGAGCTAGCAGCAACTTTTTGGAATTCCAGAGGTCCTCCTCATGTCACCCGAACATGAGTAAACGATCTAATATCCAAACTCAAACATGAATGTAATATCTTTGCTTAAAGAAATTGATTGGTATATTTCAATATGTGACGTGCCACCCAAGCATCGTTATGACGTGCCACCCGAGCAACGTCCCATCGTCCAAAATGAATAACCATATAATCAATCAATCTCTTTTAAGTCCTAGATCACTTGGATTATTTTAGTTAAATTCTTAACCAAGTCAGAATTGAACATGGTGTTTCTCAGGTTCAGGTAAATTACTCGAGTATAATCCAACATACTCGAGTGTTTTTCAACTTTTCCAAATTACTCGAGTGTTCTTTAGGGTTACTCGAGTGTTCATGACTTTCTGGGGATCTGGGTTTCAAATTTATTAAATTACTCGAGTGGTTCATGGGTTACTCGAGTGGTTATCATGATTTCCAGAATACTTGAGTCACCCCTGCATTACTCGAGTGGTTTGCCTTAACATGTCCCCAGGTCTTACTCGATACTCGAGTACTAGACACAATACTCGAGTGTTCTTGCTCAAATTACATTGTTTTACAAACATTTTACTCGAGTATCCTGTCCAATACTCAAGTGTTTCCCAGCAGAACAGACTGGAATCTTTGGTTTAACACACCATTTTCAGTTCTACTCAATTCTAGTCCAATCCAGGGATCCACAAAGTTCATATATCATAACTAGAACATGTTACAACACAAAAACAACAACTTATTACACTGAATCGAATCTGAGCAACCATTATGCATAAAAACACATTTTCAACAACCTAACATACCAAATTCAGTTCCAAACACTTTTGGCATGAAAACAACTTGCACATAGCTCACATGCAACATATAGAACTTGCTCAAAACATCCTTAGAACACAGGTTGGTCTCCAAACCAATTTCCCTATTCAAACTAAGCCCTTAGAGCCTCTTGGTGGCTCTCTAATCAAATGCATGCAATTTAAACTGTATCTAGTGAATAGAGAGCTTCCCCTTACCTCTTAAACGTGAATCAACAGAGACTTTACCCCAAACTTAGCTTCCAAGCTGAATTCCCCAAAATCCACACATAAACAGAGCAGTTTCAGCAGAGCACCAAGATTGAATTGGTTGATGCATGAAACAACCATAAAAATTGGGGAAATTAGTCTCTATACACTCTCTACAATTCACACTAACTAAAGAGATAAGATTAACATGGAGAGGTTGCCTGAGCTTACCAAAATCGAGCTCCCAAGTAAGCTCCAGGAAACCTTACACAGCAAACGGACTCCAACTTCCAAACTTCGATTCTTCCAAACTACTAACTCTCAGCTCACAATCTTGGTATATTTGTGAAGCCCTGAATGTGAGCTTCACAATGGTGTATGATTTGTGGTTCGAATCAATCCAGAGAGGGAGAATCGATTGAATCAATTCAGAAACCCTAACTCAAGCAAAACTCACGAATTGAGCAAAGGGGTTGATTGATTCATCAACCATGGCTTAAATAGCCATTCATGGAGCTCATGCAGCTCGACACGAAAGCCATGGACGTGTTGAAGGCTTGATTTCGTGTCAAACGGCGGTGACTCGTTGGTGGTGACTCACCAATCGCACTCACTCGTCAACTCTAACCAGAATACTCGAGTGTTTCCAAAACTACTCGAGTATTTTGACCAGTTTTTGAAAAATATTAATTTTATTTTCTTTCCCTCCAAAATCTTTCTAAAATTACTTCAAGGTCCCCAAACAGGGACTAATGTGAAAATATTCATTTTCTCATATTAAAATTCTTTAATATCATCTTTCATAATAAATTACATGAAATCAAGACTAAAAATAATTAATTATAAATAAACTTTATAATTAATATTTTATTAATCAGGGGTTAAAAATCAGGGATGTTACACTCACATTTAAACTCCAAGTTTTTAAATACTTCCCCTAAATGTAACAACACTTAGGAAAAATATATAAAAACCAAACCTACAAAGCACAACATCAAACAAACCTTTTCTCCCCCTTTTGGCATCATTAAAAAGATGAAATAATTTTGAAAAAGAAACTTTGCCAAAAGTTGAGAGGTAAGTTCTAGACAATTGGTATTTATAATAATACAATTAAGACATAATAGGCAGTAAAGAATCACAAATAAGCTAAGGCCATAACCAAGACCATATAGGAAACTACATAATAAAAGCCTTAATAGCATATCAAACAGCCATATATGTTAAGTCCATACAAGAGAGAAACATAACCAATGTCCAGCAGCAAAACATAGAAAAACATGAAATGTCCAGTGGCCATACACCGACCATAACAACTACAACCATAGCAAGAGAAAATGTCCAGCAACTAATTAAAAAATCCTTAAACCATAAAAACAATAACAGTCCAGCATCAGAGTAAGATAAGATAGCAGCAGCAATAGGTAATAGCAACAAAATAAGATGAAAATCACACAATGAGATCACAATGGCCTAAGGGTGAGGTGGAGGATGAGAAAAGAAACTGGTAATGTGGTCCAAAAGCCTCTGTTCCATGGCTCGATTTTGGGCTTCTAGCATGTCAAACCGATTGTCCACATGTTGTATAAGTGCGGTATGAGCGGCTTGGTGATCAAAAGGTTCATCCAAGTTTTAAAAATCAATGAAATCCTCAACATTTATCCCATGATCTGCATGTTGTTCCCCTTGATCAGTGTCCATCCCATCAACAACAGGCGGTGCTTGTGGAGCTTGAGCAGCTGGTGCAGCAGGTTGTGCAGCATGTTGTCCTAAGGCCCTAACTTGAGATTTCCACAACCATGTTCTAGACTCTTTGTGAAACACAATTCTCATCTGATTAATGTGGTGATCATTTAAGCCCAGTTTACCGTCAGGATCCTTATCACACGACTCATTGTCTGGTATGGGCAGACCATAATGATGAAGCATCTTGCTCACGTGCATTGGATATGGCAAATATTGAGTAGAGGGATATTGTGCAGCCGTGAGCTTCCTAGCCATGATAGTCTTATACCAGTTGATTTGAATATTATTTTTGATTCCATGAAACAACTTCAAGTCATCTTCTTGGACTTGAGCATAGTTTTGAGAAGATTTAGGAATCAAACAATAAGCAATGATATACAAAAGTATCCTATCCTCGGCATGCAAAAGGGAGACTCTCTTAGTACCCGCATCCCAATTTAATTCAGGCCTTACAGCATAAGAGAAAACAGTAGCAGCATCCACATTTAACTCATTAGACTCATCATCCCCAATAAAAGTACCCTCATCTTTTAATCCAAACAGAATTCTCATGTGAGCAGGCTTAATAACAAAATGATGGCCTCTACCTTGACTTTAATATACACAATTTATGCTAGTGAAGTTTGCATAAAATTGTTTTACAAGCCTAGGGTATATATGAGTGTTGTACTCTAAAAATTTCTGTAAATGCTGATTAACCAGTAAATCATGAAATGCAAACCTTTGTTTCTTCAACCAGGGGAAGTACATATACCGTATAATGCCAAAGGATCTGTTCTCAAACTTAGGAGCCCTTTCTTCTCGTTCTCCTTGAGAAAACCAAATATTATCCTTGTCTGGATGAGCAGGACGCTTCTTTCTCTGCTGGGAATTCGGATTTGAGGAGGAAGAAGCCATAATCGCAGGAGAGAGAAAGTTAGGGTTTTGGAATTGGGGTTTTCGGATTTGGGCAATAAAAGGGTGAAATGGATGGGTTTCAATGATGGTATGATGTTAGGGAAGTGAATGGAAGGAAGAAATTGGGTTTTGGTGAGTGAACTTAGGCACTGTGAATCAAAACATGATTTTCGAGTAGAGAGAGTGCAGAGAAACACGAAGAAGAAAGAGAAGAAAATAGAAAAAATGAGTCAAAGTGCAGTAAAAATCTTTTATATTTCCGTGTTCAGAGTCGTTAATCGATTAACGAAACCATTAATCGATTAAGGCCTGAATGTGGGTTTAAAATTAATCGAGTAATAACTACATTAATCGAGTAGGTCCTGAATGGTTGTCAATACTTAATCGATTAATGAGAGTTGATTAATCGATTAATGCACACAAAACTCAAATTTTTGAAAGTTTGAAAAATATTTTCACAATTACAAACACATATAGTCATTTAGCATTTAGCACACACATATACACAAACAAACATATCATAGAAAAACACACATATAACTACTTATTTAGAGAATTATGAAAGGATTTTTAAATTACTAAAACTCAAACAACAATCCATAATGAAATAGGCTCAAAGGTGATGAACTATAATGATTTCAAATACAACTAGCTAATAGTAGATTCATCAAAAATGCCAAGTTCCCTTCTAATACGATAGAAAGTATCTCTTGGTAATGGTTTTGTAAAAATATCAGCAAGTTGATTTGAAGTTTGAACAAATTCAATAACACAATCACCTTTTTGGACATGGTCCCTTAGAAAATGATGCCTAATCTCAATATGTTTTGTTCTAGAGTGCAATACCGGATTTTTAGTTAAATTTATTGCGGATGTGTTATCACATTTAATAGGAATTTTTGATAAGTTTAAACCAAAATCCGAAAGTTGTTGCTTCATCCAAAGGATTTGAGCACAACAACTCCCGACCGCAATATATTCGGCTTCCGCGGTTGATAAAGCTACACAATTTGGCTTCTTTGAAAACTATGATACAAGAGAACTTCCAATAAAATGGCATGTTCCACTTGTACTTTTTCTTTCAACTTTACAACCAGCAAAATTAGAATCCGAATAGCCAATTAAGTTCAAAATAGCATCTCTAGGATACCATAAACCGGTATTAGTTGTACCTTTCAAATACTTCATAATTCTCTTAACAGCAGTTAAATGTGACTATTTTGGATTGGCTTGAAAACGAGCACACATGCACACACTAAACACAATATCGGGACGAGAAGCAGTTAAATATAATAAACTACCTATCATACCACGATACTTAGTTACCTCAACGGGTTTTCCGATCTCATCTTTGTCCAAGTAACATGTGACGCTCATAGGAGTTGAAGCTACCTTGCATGACTCCATACCAAACCGTTTGAGTAGTTCTCTACAATACTTCCCTTGATGAATGTAGATCCCATCATCAAGTTGCTTGATTTGCAATCCAAGAAAGAAGGTAAGCTCCCCCATCATAGACATCTCAAACTCATTTTGCATAATATCTGAAAATTTCTTGCACAATTTTTCATTAATTGCACCAAATATAATATCGTCAACATATATTTGAACTAAGAGTATGTCCTTACTTGATCTTTCAATAAAAAGAGTATTGTCCACGACACCTCGTTTAAAACCTTTTTCAATTAGAAAATTGCTTAAACGATCATACCATGCTCTAGGAGCTTGTTTAAGACCATACAAAGCCTTTTTCAACTTAAAAACATAATCCGGATGTTCAAAATCTTCAAATCTGGGAGGTTGTGAAACATACACTTCTTCTTGAATGTAACCGTTAAGAAACGCACTCTTAACATCCATTTGATACAATCTAAAATTCATGATAGATGCAAAAGCAAGTAAAATTCTAATAGCTTCTAGTCTAGCAACGGGAGCATAAGTTTCATCATAGTCTATACCCTCTTCTTAACTATAACCCTTAGCTACCAACCTAGATTTATTCCTAACAATAATACCCGACTCATCTAGCTTATTTCTATAAACCCAACGAGTACCGATTTCAGGACGATCATCGGGTTTTGGCACAAGCTCCCAAACTTTGTTTCGTTCAAATTGGTTTAACTCTTCTTGCATGGCCATAACCCAATGTTCGTCTTGAAGTGCCTCATTAATATTCTTAGGTTCTAGTTGTGAAACAAATGCAACATAATAGAAAAAGTTATTTAAAGTGCTTCGGGTTACCACTCCCTTAGCAATGTCACCTAGAATATTAGAGACCGGGTGGTTTTTGTTCGTTTTCCAAGCAATTGGTAGATCGGTATGCGGCACTTGTGCTAAGTCCTTTTCTCGTTTTTGCATTTCTCCGTTCTCAACTTGATTCTCTACCTCTTGTTGTTGTATTTGCTTCTCATGATCCATGAATGTACCTACATCCTCATCATCACAAGAAACAACACACTCTCCTTTCGGAGATTCATCAAAAACAACGTGAACTGATTCTTCTACGGTTAATGTTCTTTTATTAAAAACACGATAAGCTTTGCTATGAGTTGAATAACCAATGAAAATACCTTCGTCGGCTTTTGAATCAAATTTGTCGACCGGATTCTTACCATTATTTAAAACAAACACCTTACAACCAAATACATGGAAATAAGAAATATTCGGCTTTCGCCCTTTTAACAATTCATAAGGTGTTTTATTTAAATGAGGACGGATAAGAACACGATTAATCACATAACACGCGGTATTAACTGCATCAGCCCAAAAGTAAGAGGGAACTTTAGATTCCTTAAGCATAGTCCTTGCAAGTTCCTCTAAAACTCTATTTTTCCTTTCAACAACTCCGTTTTGTTCCGGAGTTCTAGGGGCTGAAAACTGATGACTTATACCATATTTTTCACAAAACACATCAAACTTTGAATTTTCAAACTCACCACCGTGGTCACTTCTAATAGATACAATTTTCAAGTTTAATTGATTTTGAATGAGTTTGGCAAACATTTTAAAACTTTTATAAGTGTCACTTTTGGCGGATAAAAACAATGTCCATGTGAATCGAGTAAGATCATCTACCATAACGAAGCCATAGTAATTACCACTGAAACTCTGAACTTTTGTGATGGGCCAAACAAATCCATGTGGATTAACTCCAATGGCTTTGTTGTGCTTACCACATTTTTGGGTTTAAAAGAGTTTTTAACTTGCTTGCATTTTTGACAAGAGTCACAAACACCATCAAGTTTAAAATTGAGTTTAGGTAAGCCAATTACTAGTTCCTTGCGTAGTAGTTTATTTAATTGATTCACATTTACATTAGCAATGCGCCGATGCCAAAGTCAAAACTCATCATCAAAAGATTTAAAACATGTTGAAAACAATGAGGTTATCTCATCTAAATCAATTAAATAGGTGTTATTAGAGCGTCGACCTACGAACTTAACACTATCATCAATACAAATCTTAATAAAACAATATTCCGAAGAAAAGGTCACATTGTTGCCCATATCACATAGTTGGCTTATGCTAAGCAAGTTGTGTTCTAAGCCTTCTACGTATAGGACATTTTCAACGATAAGGTTAGATACATTATCAATCTTACCCACTCCTAGAATTTTGCCTTTGTTGTTGTCGCCATAGGTGACATGACCACCTCCTTTTGTAGTAAGTTCGATGAAATGCGATTTGTCCCCCGTCATATGCCTCGAACATCCACTATCCAAGTACCATCTACGTTCCTTTGTTCGAAGGCACATCTACAAAACAATGTCATTTACTTGTTTTAGGTACCCAAGTTATCTTGGGTCCTTTGATGTTAGTTTGGGGTGTGGTCCCCTTCACAATCCACATATATTTTCCACTTGGTATACCAAAATTCTTAATATTGCATTTACTTGAAATATGCCCAAAAATCCCACAATAATGACAAGTTGGTGTTTTTGAAAAATTTACTTTAGAGAAATTACCAACTTTGCTAAAATTACGATTTTTGGGTTTGGTATACCCAAGTTCGGTTCTATTACTATTATTCCTTTGATTTGAGAGCAAATGGTCCAAACAAGTATCTCCTCTTGTGAGCCTTGCAATCCTATCTTTCAAATTAAAAACTTCTTTTTCAAGGGATTTGCAATTATCACAAGATGAGATATCATTTGTTTTCAAATCACAATTGCATGTGGAATTTGCATAAATGAGATCAAGGGTTTCATTTTGAAGCTTCAACTCCTCAAGAGAGTTTTGTAATTCCAAAATTTTTTCTTGTTTCTTCAAAATGAAATTCTTTCTTTCAACATTTATTTTTGCTAATTTATTTAACTCTTTATGAATTTCCACATACAGACTATATAGTTCATTAAAGGAGGGAGAATCGGAATTAGAACTAGCATCGGAAAGATATTCTACCTCATTGGTTTTATCATTTGATTTCGTGCTTGAAGACGCCTCTTCATCAAACTTGGCCATCAAGCATAGATTGGCTAGCTCCTCATCTTCCGATGAGCTAGTTGAGGATTGAATTTCCGGTTCATCCCAAACTATATGGGCTCTTTTTCCTTTAGATTGATTGGACTTCCACTTGTCACTCTCGGGCTTCTTTGAGTTGGTTGGACAATTGGATCTATAATGGTCGGGCTTTCCACACCCATGATATATAATGTTGTCTTTATTGGTCTTGTGTCTTGGTTGAGCATCCTTAGTGTCTTTTGATCTATTTCTATTGAAATTATTCTTCTTCTTAAGGAAACGTTCAAGCTTCTTAACCAATAACCCGAGTGTCTCATCATCGATGTCAGAGTCGGAATCATCCACTTGTGAGGAATCTTCTTGTGCTTTAAGGGATTTTGAATTAGTCTTCAGAGCTATCCCCTTCTTCTTCCTATCGGCATCCTCGTTCATGGATAATCTTCCTATCTCCATTTCATGCTCTTGAAGCTTTCCAAATAAAGTTGCTAAGTCCATCATATCTAGATCGTTAGACTCCATAATGGCAGTGACTTTTGGTTGTCATTCCCTGCTAAGACATCTCAACACTTTATTAACAACTTCACCGTTAGATATAACTTTGCCAAGAGCAGAAAGATGATTAATGATATGTGTGAAGCGCTTTTGCATGTCGCTTATATTTTCATTTGGAAACATGCGAAAGAGCTCATACTCATGCATAAGTGTGTTCATCATAGCCCTTCTAACCTCATTTGTTCCCTCATGTGTGACTTGTAGTGTGTCCCACATTTGTCTAGCATTTATGCATTGAGGTACTCTGAAGAATTCATCATAAGAAAGCGCCGAAGTGATGATGTTTTTGGATTCTAAATCATATTGAACTTTCTTTTTATCATCATCATTCCAGCTAGATTTTGGTTTTAAAGCAACAGTGTCATTTACTCTTGTTTCTGGGATAAAAAGCCCATTCTCAATGGTATTCCAAATTTCTATATCAATAGCTTCTATAAAAAATTTCATTTGGACCTTCCAATAAGCGTATCCCTCACCATTAAACAGTGGAGGACGATTAATGGAAGCTCCTTCACCTCCAAAAGAATTAAAGTTTGAGCCCATGATTTCCAAAAATTAGATCTTTGCGAAAAAGCGTTTTAATGCTCGGATCTTTCGACCGAGCTCTAATACCAATTGTTGGAAACCAACAAGCAGCTCAAAACGTACTAGAGGGGGGGGGGGTGAATAGTATTTTGAAGCCTTAATACAAACTTTTCGATTGCTAGTGAGAATGGTTTTTAGAAAACAAGTTTTCTAACAAAAATTACACTGATTAATCGATTAATCTCAAGCTTAATCGATTAATGCCAGAAGACCACTAAAGAACTAATCGATTAACAGAAGTGTTACTCGATTAAGACCAGAATGGTGACTCAGAACTAATCGATTAATAAAGTTCTTAATCAATTAATACGTATTAAAATTGACAAAAAATCAGTCTTATTCAGAATTCAGCAGTGATTACAATACACTAATGCAAGAACAAATGTTAAATGAATCAATGAACAAAACTACGTAAATTTACCAATTCAATTTAGATTTATTATCTAAGAATTGTAAAATCCCAAATTTGACCTAATTGATTGGTTTGTTCTTTGGTTCTTGAAAGCTTAAAGAACGATAACAATGGAGACAAGGTTTTTATCCTGGTTCACTCTCAATCCACCGAGAGCTACATCCAGTCCCCTCTACTGAGATAGAGAGCTTTCACTATATAAACAATTGTTAGATTTACAAGGATTAAAGATTAAGCTCACACTAGCTATCCTATCTTAATCCTTTCAAGAGAGTACCAATCCTCTTGAAATCTACCCACAATTGTTCTTGTATATTGTCTCTTGATTGTTGAAGGAGTCTCTTCACACAATCCCTTTCTTTTTGCTTCGATTTTCTCAAAGTCTTCCGAAATGTGAATTCTTTACTTGATGTTGTTGAACACTTGAAACTATATCTCAATTTGCTAATAATATTGAATGAGTAAAAGTGAAGATGAAGATTGAAAGATGTAAATCTTGATAGAACACTTGAAAGTTGTATAGCTCTTTGTAAGATTGTGAAAGAATGAAAGTATTAAGAAAAATATGAATGAGTGAGTAACCTCATCAAAGTAATAATGAAGAGCTTTTAAATAAAATTAATTTTTCTGTCAAAACAGCACTTAATCGATGAACATATAAGTCACTAATCGATTAACCACTGCTAACACTTTTTAATCGATTAATCCAAAACTGCTAATCGATTAACCACTGTTAAACAATCAGTTCTAAACAGTTATAACGTGTTAATCGATTAAGCCATTACTTGCTAATCGATTAACCACTGTAAAAAGTGATAAAAATTGCTTTTTCATTTTTACTTTGATTTAAACTTTCATTAGAGCTATTTTCTATCAAGTTAATCTAACTTCACTATTTATTCAATCAATATTAAATCCTATTTTGAGATAAACTAAGCTACCACGCACTCTCATGAAATACAAAATAAAATATTACATTGTATTTAATAACGAATACTAAACTAAATCTTCATGAGTGGTGCTTGAATTGAATGTTGATTGTTGTTGCTTGAGGTTTGCACAATTTGGTTTGTTAGCATCAAAACATCATCAAATCTACAAAATAATGTGAATAAAGAAAAGAATTAATATACTAAATGAAAGAGAAGAATTACAGATTGAATAATGTGAATAAAGAAAAGAGAGAGAATGTGATAAAATACTAAAGAACTTGGTATGCGGATGCCAGCCATGTAAGTATGCCCCGTGTAACACCCCGCTATTTTTAATACTCATGGTAAAATAATTAAATGATTTAATATGATGTTTTCAAGATTTGAGTGTCGTAATAAAATTTTGATTTCATCATTTTATTTGAAATATGTTTCCTAATCGAAACAAGTATAAATTTGTTATCATACTCTTTACAAAAATAAAAGAGTGCTTTCATTTAGTTTAATTAATATTTTGACAGGGAGCTCAACTGACAAACCTTAAAGGCATTTTCATAAATAGTTTCTTTAGAAAGATATGTTCTATTTAATCTTTTAAACATTTCTGTAAATTTTCGTAGCATTCTGAGACTGTTTTATTTTCAGCTTCCGGACTGATTTTAATATATTATCGGTATAAGTTATACCTAATGATTTTCCATTTCAAAATTACGTATATTATATTTTATCAAATTTGATATCGGTGTTGAGAAAATATATTTACATTTGAATTTTTATACTTTTTTTACGGAATAGCTATCCGTATGGATCAATAACTTTATTAATTTTCAATCAGTTTTGAGTAATTAAAAGTACAACATTGTTCTACTTAAATGTATTTTATTTTTAGGATCATCAAACTTTTAGTTATAATGCAAAATACTTACACACATTGAACCAAAAATGAGAACTAAACATAGAATAATATATATATATATATATATATATATATATATATATATATATATATATATATCCCAACCCAACAAATAAAAAAAAAAAAAAAAAAGAAACGCGTGGCCCTAAGGCCACCACGTTAAAGCCACATAAAAACCAAAGGAGCTCTACTTAAGTATAGAAATGAAAAGAATGCTGAGAGTAGAACACAGAGGGCGACAAAGAGTAGAAGAAAATTTGGGGTTTTCAACATTCCGGTCCAATAATTCAATATTCAACAGTTTAATCTCAAATCCTTTTTAGGTAAATGATTCCCTCAACTTTCTCTGCCCATATATGTAATTTATTCGTTGATCCGTCAATATTTTTATTATCCCTATATTTTAAAATAAAGAGATGTTTTGGAGAAAAGTAATATATTTTTATTGTATAATGATATAAATTTATTATTTTAACAAAAAATGAATTTAGTTGATATACATATTTATAGAGAGAGAGATATGTATATATTTTTAATGTTATAATTAGTTTTAACATACGTCCCTATTTAGATCCAACATGTTATTGTGGACCCTGACCCTGAAGTAAGTTGCAGTAATAAAAGTGGCTATGTCGCTATGACTAGGATTTCCAAGGTAAGAGGGAGTACATTGGTTTAAATTAGAGAGAAGATTTAATTATAGTAATAACAATATAATTAAGTGTATATGTGTGTATCTTGTTAAGTGTTAGAACAAATTGATATAAACTATAGCATGAAAACTCTAGGTATATGCTCTATGTATATTTGTATTGTATATGTTCTATGCTTTGAATTATGTGTTGTATTGTGTATTAAATGCTTTTGATTATACATTGCTGCATTTCAATGCCTCTTGAACTATGAATAATGCAAATATGTTTATATGTTATACCTAATGCTTAATAAATTAAATAAAGAAATAGTTATGTACAAATTAGAATGAAGCAATTCTTAATTGAGTTTGAACACCCAACAATGTGATTTTAAAAAGAATAGGGGGTTTAAATTCAATTAGGAATAACTTAATAACTTGCAGCATGCATGGAGAAAAGGTGGACGTTAGGAGTAGGGGAAAAACATTCGTATAACGTGAAGGCAAGAGTAACTAGATTGTGCCATTGAAACAATCGTCGAGAATTATTGTATAAAACTTTGATCTTCCAAAGGACACGGGTTCGCAACCCGTGTTGGGGATTGGTTTTACGCAACCCGTGTTGGGAAATTCCACTGGTGAAGGTGATTTGGAGTAGAAACAACGTGGAGGAAGCTACTTGGGAATTGGAGAGCAAAATGAAGGAGTCTCATCCACAATTGTTTCCCCTCCATAGTTGAATTTCAAGGACGAAATTCTGGTAAGTGGGAGAGGATTGTAGCATCCCAAATTTAATTCCTAGTATAATTGATGATGGGTCAAGCTTAGATTGAAGGAAATAATGATATTGAGTTAAAAATAGTGGATTGAAGGTTTGTCTTAGGATTAATAACATAGGATATTAAGAAATCTAAAATAAAAGATTTACAACTCTAAATACAAATTCCACCGTTGGATATGAAGATAAGAGCCTTAGGAAGGTTGTCACCAAATTTGAGCAAGATCCAATGGTTAACGAAAAAGTTATGACTGTTCGAATGCGAAGGTTGCTGTCAGATTTCAGCAGTGGATATCGATGTGATGTTGTGCATATCGATGCTGGATATCGATATCCACCTGTGGATATCGATATCCACGACTTGCAGAACTAGTTTTTAAGTCATTTTTAGGGTTCATTTGGGGGAAAAATCAAATACTCACTTGATCTCTCTTGAGAAAAGCTAGGGTTCTTCATTTCCCAACCTCAAACCTCTTGAATCTTTATCAAATCGCTTCTCCCCTTCATCAAATCAAGAGTTCCTCTTCTCTCCATCATCAACATCACTCATTTTCTCCTCCCTTTCTCACACGAATTCCACCCTCCATTCCACCAAGACCAAGTTGTTCAACTTCTTCCTCACTAAGCTTATCAACTCATTATCAAGCTTAATAGGTAAGGCTCATTTCTCCTTTCTCTTCTTAGGGCCAAACGAGTTTCTCTTTGTTTTCCCTCTCTTGGTAAGAGAAATTCGAACCCCATGTATGGTGTGCCAGAAATCTTATGTTCAACTTCGTTTTTGTGGCTTAAGGAAGTCAAAGATCACTCTCCACACTCTCTTGCCATTGGAGCTCATTTGTGAAGTGTTTGAAGCTAGGGCTTGGAAGGTTTATTCTTACCTCTACTTGGTTGAGGTAAGGGGGTGGGTATTGGCTTGCTCTAGGAAAGGGTTTGTATTTAGATATAATGATTGGCTAGGAGTTATGTGTTAGGGTAGGAATTAGAAACCCCAATTTAGAACTAAGGAAAATGGGAAAAATAGGCTTAACTTATTAATAATGGAACTCTAAGAGGTAGAGAATGAGGTTAGGTTTTAATTGAGGAAAATAAATGGCATGAACCCCTAAGCTAGGATTTGGAATCAATAAATCGGACAAATGAAAAATGTGGTTATGCATGATTATATGAAAAAAGGTGAATTTTGTTGTTACTTGCACTAAGTGTTTATGTGATAAGTGTTATGCATGAATAGTGGTGGTTGTAATTATGTTTGATATTTGGCATTACTCAAACATTGGAATGGTGATAATTATGAAAGTGAATGATGGCTAATTGGTTATATATGTGATGATGCTTGTGTGTGAAAGGACTAAGTGGAAAGAAATGGATTTGGTCAACTAATTAACGACATATAATATGAATAACTAAAATTGGATAAATATGGTGATGTATTGTAGGCCTTCGATTTTGGGGAGACAATACATCGTAAATAGGGGTTGTATTGTAGGCCTTCGATTTGGGGGAGACAATACAACGTAACTGGGGTGATGTATGTAGGCCTTCAATTTGGTGGAGACATACATCGTCGATGGTGTATGTATGTAGGCCTTTGATTTGGTGGAGACATACATACACCCTAAGTAAAAGGAAAAAGGAAATGACAATGGATAAAATAAGGTAATCGGTAAAGGAAGAGCGATGTATCTAGGCCTTCGATTTGGTGGAGACATACATACACCGAAAGTAAAAGGGAATGAATAAGGGAAAAAGGAAATAAAATTGGATAAGATAATGGTAATAGACAAGCGATGTATGTAGGCCTTCGATTTGGTGGAGACATACATCGTGATTGGTGTATGTATGTAGGCCTTCGATTTGGTGGAGACATACATACACCGTAAATATAAGGAAAAGAATAAGGGGAAAAGGTAAGGGATTAAAAGGGGATTTCTTTTGAAACGGGGAAAATAATTAAAAGGGAATCATAAGGTAAAAATGAATTAAAAAAAAAGGGAACCGACACTTTTAAAATGATGGAATTGGAAAATGTGGTATGCTGGCGATGAAATTGTAATTATGTGAATAAATTGCTAACTGTGTTTGGCCTGGTGGGTTGTTATGTTTATCTAGAAACTGCTTTTCTATTTCATGTGCAATGCTCACTCCCTTACTATTTTTCAGGTACAGAGATTGAGATAGCACAGCCCCCGGCAGAGCAGGAGTGCTCTCCCTCACAGGGAGAGTAGGGTTATATTTGGGGACTAGGAGTATATTGGACCTAAGCCTCCTTATTCTTTTGATGTATATGTGATGTCTATATATTTTGTTGAGGCTTAGGATATTATTTTTGGCATAGCTCTGTGTTGAGCATCATGCTAGTTGCACCTAGTACTTATATTCCGCATATACTCTGATAACTGATACAGGATATTATATTTTGCACCCATGGGGCTTTTATATGATATGTGTATGAGATGAAGCCCTGCTGGCTGTTGGTTGTTTATATTGATGATGTTATTCACATGTTAAAATTTGGAAAAGTCCGAAAAACAGGCAAAACTCCGTCCGTTTGACGGGTGATTTTATTATATTAAAAAGGAATTTTTAAGTTCACATCTTTAATACTTGGGAATTAAGGGTAGTAATTATTATGGTGTTACATTTATGGTATCAGAGCAGTTTCCCTCGGCCTTTGGAGTATGAACTCACTACTCCTATGGTTACTCACCGAGCGAGTAACCAATGTACTTAGTTCAGTGTCTAAGTTGAAGTTGTAGAATATTATTGATTATATTTAATTGCTTTATCATTAACTGGTTGTCCCTCCATGACTCAACAGTATGGTAGGGAGACGGACCGACAATGACAGAATTGCTGCAATTCTCGAAACTCTGGTTCAATTGCAGCAAAACCAAGCCCAAGCTCAGCAGCAACAAGCTGAGAATCTTGCAAATCTGCAGCAGAATCGAGCCCAAAACATTGCAGTAGCTGCGGTAGCAGCACTACAACCTCCTCCACCACTGCCAGTCGAGGTTGACTGGATGGGCCGCTTTAGAAAAAGCGATCTGCCGAAGTTCGAAGGGGGTTACAATCCTGATGGAGCTCAAAGATGGCTCCAGGAGATGGAAAAGGTTCTTCACTCACTGCAGCCACCGGGTGATCAATATATGCGACTAGTGATGTATGTTCTAACCGGTGAGGCTGAACATTGGTTGGACCAACAGAGGAGAGGTTTGGAAGCAGCTAATGAGCTTATTTCATGGGATCTCTTCAAGGTCCGTTTTCTGGGAAAGTACTTTTCGGAAAATGTAAGGAGAGAGAAGGAAGTGGCTTTTCTTGAGCTGAAACAAGGGAGCCTCAGTGTTGGAGAATATGCAACTCAATTCGAGGATCTCATCCGCTATTCAGGCAGCTATCGAGATGCAGATTAACGTACTAAATGTATCAAGTTTGAGTCTGGTCTCAATTCCAAGATCAAAACTCTTTTTGTCTATCATGGGATCTCTAATCTCTCTCAACTAGTGAACATGACCAGTGCTTATGAAGATTCTCTCAAGCAGGAACAGGCAGAGGAGCGAAGCAAGGCACCTCAGAAATTGTCTGGTCCTATTAGGGGCAAGGCCCCTATGAAGAAATCTGGTCCTTATTCTCATCCCAGACTTCCGGTCCCTAGAGGAGCAGGGCAATCTGCAGTAACTCTTGGTCCCGTCCCTACTTGTCCACATTTTGGGAGGCGACACAAGGGGGTGTGTTGGAATCTGGGTCGAAGAGATGGACTCTGTTACTTATGTGGACAGTCCGGTCACTTTATTTCCAACTGCCCTAAAAATACTGTAAAGAGAGAGGTCAATGTGGCTAGAGCACAGAAATCTGGTGGGAGTCAGCCAATGCAGAAGGGCAAGGTGTACACTCTTGATGGAGAAGAGGTGACAGATGATGATGAGCTGATCAGAGGTATTTGTCATGTTAATGGCATTTCTTGTGGTGTTTTGTTTGACTGTGGTGCATCCCATTCATTCATTTCTATGGACTGCATGAAGAGTCTAGGGTTGTCTACTATAGAAATGCTTTATAAATTGTCGGTCTCTACTCCTACAAATTCTTCAGTAATTACTTCTCAGATGTGTTTGGATTGTCCACTCCGAGTTATGGAGCGGGAATTCAAAATCAATCTTATTTGTCTGCCTTTGACTAGATTAGATGTTATTCTCGGTATGGACTGGATGGCTCAGCATCATGTTCTAATTGACTGTCGTAAGAAAGCAATCATCTTTAGTGATTCTTCTCTGTCTGCCATAGAAGTTGATGAAGTATCTGATGTAAGTCAAATTCCTGTGGTCCGTGAGTTTCCGGAAGTCTTTTCTACTGAGATTCCCGGATTGCCTCCAAAAAGAGAAGTCGAGTTTAGTATTGATCTGAAGCCTGGTACAGGTCCAATTTCTATTGCACCTTACAGAATGGCGCCTCCGGAATTGGAAGAATTGAAGAAGCAATTGGAGGAGCTATTAGCAAAGGGACTTATCAGGCCAAGTGTATCACCCTGGGGTGCTCCTATCCTTTTTGTCAAGAAGAAGGACGGTAGCCTTCGGATGTGCACTGATTACAGGCAGTTGAATGCAGTGATAGTAAAGAACAAATATCCGCTCCCTCGCATTGATGATTTGTTGGATCAGTTGAGGGGTGCATCAGTGTTCTCTAAAATTGACCTCCGATCGGGATACCATCAGATCCGTATCCGTGAAGAGGACATTCCAAAAACTGCTTTCAGGACGCGTTATGGGCACTTTGAGTATGTGGTGATGCCTTTTGGATTGACCAACGCTCCTGCAATATTCATGGATTACATGAATAGGATCTTCATGCTATACTTGGATTCCTTTGTCATTGTGTTCATTGATGACATCCTGATTTATTCTAAGAGTCCAGGTGAACATGAGGAGCATTTGAGGATCGTGCTGCGGGTCCTCAAAGAAAAGCAGTTGTATGCCAAGCTGTCTAAATGTAGCTTTTGGTTGGATGAAGTCCATTTTCCGGGGCATGTGATTTCCGCACAGGGAGTTGCTGTGGACCCCTCCAAGGTGGAAGCAGTGTTAAAGTGGGAGAGGCCCACAATAGTCACAGAAATAAGAAGTTTTTGGGATTGGCAGGTTACTATCGGAGATTCATTAAAGGTTTCTCCAAACTGGCTCTTCCATTGACAATGTTAACCAGGAAAGATGTCCCTTATCAATGGTCACAGCAGTGTGAGAGAAGTTTCTTAGAGCTGAAGAAGAGATTGACGAGTTCACCGGTTCTGATTTTCCCGGAACCAACCCAACCCTTTGACGTGTATTGTGATGCTTCAAAGCAAGGCTTGGGTTGTGTACTTATGCAGCAAGGCAAAGTTGTGGCCTATGCATCCAGACAGTTGCGACAGCATGAGCAGAATTATCTGACTCATGACTTGGAATTAGCAGCTGTGGTGTTTGCCCTGAAAATTAGGAGACATTACTTGTATGGCACAAAGTTTGAGGTGTTCAGTGACCACAACAGTCTCCGTTATCTCTTCGATCAAAAGGAGCTGAATATGAGACAGAGGAGATGGATGGAGTTCTTGAAAGATTATGACTTCCATCTTCAATACCATCCGAGTAAAGCTAATGTGGTGGCTGATGTATTGAGTCGCAAAACTCTCCATGTTAGCAACTTGATGGTGAAGGAGATGCAGCTAATGCAGGAGTTTAGTGATCTCAACTTGAACATGCTGGTGAAAGAGAAGAGTATTGTTCTGGAAATGTTGCAGGTCACTAGTGAGCTGATGAATTTGATAAAGGAAAGGCAAGCAGATGATGAAGAGCTCCAGAAGTTGTTAGAAGGAGCAGCAAGTAAAGAGGAACCTGATTTCATCAAGGGTGCAGATGGAATCATCAGATTCAGAGGCAAAATATGTGTTCCAATGGACTTCGAGATTCGAAGAGACATACTGTGGGAAGCTCACCAAACAAAAATGAGTTTCCATCCCGGTACAACAAAGATGTATCAGGATTTGAAGAAGATCTATTGGTGGCCAGGTGATCGAGGCCGTACCCGATACAAATAAAAACAGTTTAAGTATAGTACTAGGAAGTGACTCCTAGGTCGTCTCCCAAGGAATATCTTATCAAGCAAAAGGTCGAACACATAGTATGCATAGAATACAGGGGGGTTTTTTTGTATTGAATATTGAATAATTGAAATCAAAACAGAATTAAATCAAAACGAAGAAACAGATAAGGAAAAGCGGATAAACCCCTTTGGCTCGCGTTCACAACTCTATCATCGGTCACAAAAGATCAATTTCTTTCCTCTTCACTGTCCAACTCGTGAGAATTAAATACTAAGCGAAAATTCAATTCTCACCCCAAAACCCAAACCTCTAATTAAGCATTAAAAGCCAAAGCATGGAGTTTTTACGAGTTTGCATAAATTAAGCATTCATACACATGGATTATCTCTATATAATGGAACTAAGCGAACCATAACATATCAATAAGCATGAAAACAGTGAATAAAAACGAAATAGCATTAAGAACAAAACCTCAAGAGTATGTGATACATTACCAAAGGGATTTAACCTAAGAGTTTAGCCTTCCATGAAGAAAAATACCAAAAACGTGTAGAAAAGGAAGAGAGAGAAACCCTAGCAGCCACCACAAGCTTGGAGAGCAAAACTAAGCCTTCTCTATGAGAGAGAATGTAAAAAAACGTGAATGGAAGCTCTCTCCCAAGGGTTTACACGAATTTGGCTTTTTAAATCACAAAACGGGCCTAAATCATGGGCCCAAATCCTAAGGAAAGTTTATCTCTAAATTAAATCTAAAAATATCTTATAGATAAAATCTAAATCTTAAAAGATATAACTAAATCTCAACTAATCCTAGAGATAGATTACAATCTTCACTTCATCATATATCTTCTCTTCCAACATTAAATCTTCATTCCCAAAATGTCCAAAAAGCCCTTGTGCCAAATATGACCTGAAAATAGAAATAGAATTAATTAGGCTAAATAATCCCAAATTAAACAATATTCAGAATATTAGTCCAATAAACTCTAAATCACTAAATCAAGCTAAACAATGTCAAATAGGCAACAAGTATCAATAATAGGAGTAAAATAATGCAAGGAAAAATGGGAAATAAAATGCTCATCAAATACCCCCACACTTATCCTTTTGCACTCCTGGGCAAAACTAAGAATTAGGACTGAGAAAATCAATATGCACCAAAGTGAATCATGCAACAAGATTACTACAACTAATGAATGCAAACCTAAGAGATTACATACTTCACAATGAATTCTAGGAAATGCAAAGAAATGGGCAAAATCGAGCACACGAAGAAAATAAGGACCAAAGAATCAAGGCATTCATGAACATCATCCAATTATTTCAAATATGCAAAGAAAACCAATGACATCAAGAGGGTAGTCACAAAGATGATAGAAACTCACAAGGATCACTCAATAGTGTTTACACTCAAGTGTTTAAGGTTAATCAGTGTTTACACTCAAGGCACATCATGAAAAACAAACACAACCATAAGCTTGACAAGCCTCTAACATCAACAATCAATACACATGCACATTAAGATCAAAAGGTCTTTTCAGGGTTGTAATGGGGCCAAGGACAAGGTAGGATAAAAATATGGGAAATGTAGCTAAAACCCAGGGAATAGAGGAGCAATGGGGAACAAGTAAAAAAAATAAGCACAATCCACCCCAGAATAAAATGGTAAACATAACAACAACCTCTAATTCCAATCCTCCATGCCTCAATCAACCTTTTATTCCATTTTTTTCTTTTTTTTTCTTCCTCTTCTTCTTTTTTTTTTCATCATTCATTTTTTCAATTTTTTTTTCATTGCAGAACTTCATGAACGAAAGGAAAGAAGAAACAACAAAAATGGCATAATGAGATAAAGCGATAATTACTTCACCGACCATAGAGGCAAAACCCAGAACTCACAAGAGATGAAGAACAAAGCACCCTCGCTTACTTAATACCCATTCCCAAAACAATTCCAAAGCTCCAACATTCCCTAAGGTTAGGACAATCATGGTTTTTCAGTCATAGGCTTGTAATGAGCTAAAGAACAAAGAAAAGGGATATAAAGGCTCAAAGGGGCTATCAAAGGATAAATTCATTCAAGGTAGGCTCATATGGCTAGTGGCTTATTCAAGAAAAAACAATGCCTAAATCATTTCAAAATGTGCATGGGAATATCAAGTATCAACAAGAGTCAAGTCAAGTTCTAGAGTGCAAGTAATCCAGAGCGCAATCACACATGAAAGAAAAATTAGGTGGCATATATAGCAATCCACCCACAATTAAGGCTCAAATCCTCACAAAAGGGACAATTCTATCACAGTGTTACCACCTCTTAATTATCAAAAGCAACTTTACACACAGAAATGCATGAATTCAGACACAAGATACCAAGACTCTACTAAAATGAAGCAAAAACATGCAAGAAAATGCCCAAAACTTAGCAAAACCTAAAAAAATCAAAGCAAAAATATGCAACCTAAACTACTCTCCCCCCACACTTAAATCACACATTGTCCTCAATGGAACACAAATAGCAGAATCGGACAGATATAGACAAGTGCAATAAAAAGAGTAAGGAAGGAGAAAAGAAGACTCCCGAAATCATGGTGGGTCAAAAATGGGGTCGACCAATGAGGCTTCCTCCACAGGTGCATCATCCAAAGTAGGAGAGGTTAGGAAAGGCTTGAGTCGGTGACCATTGACTTTGAAGCTCTTGTCTGTGGACTCACTCTTGATCTCCACAATGCCATAAGGAAACACCTGGGTGACTACAAACGGTCCAATCCATTTAGAACGGAGCTTTCCACTCATGAGTCCAAGCCTAGAGTTGTAGAGCAACACTTTTTGACCAACCAAGAACTCCTTTCTGCAAATTGAGCTATCATGGAGCTTCTTGGTCTTCTCTTTGTAGAACTTGGAGTTCTCATAGGCCTCCAAACGGATCTCATCTAGCTCACTCAACTGCAGCTTCCTCTCCTCACCCGCTTGATCAAGAGCTAAGTTGCATTGCTTCACAGCCCAATATGCACGGTGCTCTATCTCCACAGGCAGGTGGCATGCCTTACCAAAGACAACCCGATAGGGTGACATCCCTATGGGTGCCTTGTAAGCAGTCCGATGGGCTCATAGAGCATCCTCCAATCGTGTGCTCCAATCCTTTCTATTAGGCATCTTACCAACCCTTTGGGAGAGAACTGCTCCCAAAGCATAATTCGAAGCATCAGTCATGAGCTCAAATGGGAGGGTCCAATCAGGTGGTTGGATGATGTGAGTGGTGGTGAGTGCTCTCTTTAACTCATCAAATGCTTTCTTTCATTGGTCTCCAAACTCAAATGCGGTATCCTTTTGAAGCAAGTTGGATAGTGGAAGGGCTATCTTGCTAAAGTTCTGAATAAACCTGCGATAGAAACCTGCATGGCCAAGAAAAGAACGCACCTCTCGCACGCAAGAGGGGTAAGGCAAATGTGATATTACATGCAGCTTAGCAGGGTCAACCTCTATGCCCTTATGCGAAATAATGTTCCCTAAGACTATGCCTTGTTCTACCATAAAATGACATTTTTCAAAATTCAAGACAAGGTTAGTCTCAATGCACCTATTAAGCACCTTAGACAAACTATCAAGACATGCATCAAAAGAGGAACCATATACACTAAAATCATCCATGAAGACCTCTATGCAATGCTTAAGTAAGTCATTAAAAATACTCATCATACATCTTTGAAAAGTGCCAGGAGCATTGCATAGGCCAAAAGGCATCTTCCTATAAGCAAATGTACCAAAAGGACAGGTAAATGTGGTCTTATGTTGGTCCTCTGGTGCAATACAGATTTGGAAATAACCAGAGAAACCATCTAAGAAGCAATAGTGAGATTTACCTGCCAGGCGCTCCAACATCTGATCAATGAAGGGAAGAGGAAAGTGATCCTTGCGGGTCGCCTGGTTGAGCTTCCTATAATCAATGCAGACTCTCCAACTGTTCTGCACTCTAGTGGGAATCAGCTCATCCTTCTCATTTTTGACAACTGTCACCCCAGACTTCTTGGGAACTACTTGAACCGGGCTTACCCAAGTGCTGTCTGAAATGGGGTAGATAATGCCAGCTTGCAGCAGCTTGGTGACCTCTTTCTTCACCACATCAAGAATCTGGGGGTTCAACCGTCTCTTGGGTTGTCTCACTGGTTTAGCCCCATCCTCAAATAAAATCCGATGCATGCACATGGAGGGGCTAATACCAGGTATGTCTGCCAAAGTCCATCCTATTGCCCTTTTGTTTGCTCTAATCACATCCAGCAGCTTCTTCTCTTGATCAACAGAAAGGGAGGTAGAGATGATCACTGGAAGTTTCTGCTCAGCCTCCAAGTAAGCATATTTGAGATGAGGAGGAAGGGGCTTCAGGTCCAATAAAGGTGCCTGCATCACAGATGGAACTAAAGGAGCAGCAGAATTGGATTCTGCCGCCTGCACCTGAACAAGTGAATTAGACTCATGCAAAACAGAAATGGGGTTAGCATGATCTGAATCTATATCATATGAATCAACAGATGCAGTAGCAGAATTTAAAAACTGGTCAATTTCAATGCATGCAGTGCACATTTCGGAATCAGAACATGCAGAACAAGTAAATGAGCTAGTGAAAGATGGCAAATCATAATCATGCAAAAAGTCTAGAACATGCTCATCAATCAGATCATCAATCAAGTCAACATGAAAAACAGAGTGGTCATCAGAAAAATGTTTCATAGCATAAAAAATATTGAATCGAACCACACTGTCATCAAATTCCATGGAAAGTGTACCTGCATGCACATCTATCTTGGTTCGGGCTGTTTTCAAAAATGGTCTCCCTAATATGATAGGGACAACACTATGAGAGGTGTCCTCTTCCATATCAAGAATATAAAAATCAGCAGGAAAGATAAGCTCTTCAACCCGAACCAGGACATCCTCTATCAAACCTGCGGGGTAGGCAGTAGATCTATTTGCCAAGTGAATAACCACACCCGTAGGTTGAAGGGATCCAAGTGAAAGAGACTTGAAAACAGACATAGGCATAACATTAATAGATGCTCCTAAATCTAGCAAAGCATTCTCAAATTTAGTATTACCTATGATACAAGGCACAGAGAAAGTTCCAGGATCCTTACACTTTTCAGGAATATGAGTGACGGGTTTACCTATAAGAGCAGAGACATTTCTTCCCATGCTGATCCTCTCATTGCCCTTGAGCTTCCGTTTGTGTGTGCATAGATCCTTCAAGAACTTTGCATACCTTGGAATTTGCTTGATTGCATCAAGAAGGGGTATGTTGACTTCCACCTTCCTGAATGTGTCAAGTATCTCTTTGTCAATCTCTTCCATTTTCTTGCTTTGAGTCACCCCCCTTGGTGGGAAAGGAAGAGGAATGGGGGCTGGTTGTTGGGCAGCAGCAGGTGTTGTGCTTGTGGAAGGCTGAGCTGGATGGGATTTTATGATACTTGTGTGCTCACTATCCTCGACCATTTGGCTCTTCTTGTTGGTTGAAACTAGATCATCTTTGTTGAGGTCAGATTCTGGTGTGGGTGTGACAATCTGCTTCCCTGACCTTAGACTAATGGCATTCACATTCTGGTTTGGATTGATCACTGTTTGGGATGGCAACTTGTTAGAATTCTGAGATTGCATAGTGTTGATTGCTGTTGCCATCTGTCCCATCTGATTGGTCAAAGATTGAATGGAGGCCTCTTGTCTTTGAATGGATGCTCTAGTTTCCTGTTGGAATTGGAGATTTTGCATGGTCATCTGTTTCATCAGCTCTTCCAATGAAGGCTGCTGCTCAGTACTAGGAGCTGGTGGTGCAGAATTAGCCTGTTGTTGTCTCTGTTGCTGGACTGGAGGAGGTACATATGGTGGTCTAGAATTGTTCTGAAATTGAACCTTTGAAGGTTGCTGCTGATCAGACCATCTCAGGTTGGGATGGTTCCTCCAACCAGGGTTGTATCTATTGGTAGAGAGATCAAAGTTCTGTGGCTGCTGGTTTCTACTGTTGAAGATGTTGGCGGCATATGCCTCAGGTTGGTCAGCACCAGTCGTGGGCTGCTGCTGCACAGAAGGGCATGCATCTGTGGGGTGCTCAGCGGATGTGCATATGCCACATAATCTAGCAGGCAGGGACAACTTCTTCTGGTTGATGGCCAATTGAGTGACCAAATTTGTAAGTGAATCTATCTTCTATTCAAGCTTCTCAACCTTACCAGAACTTGTGCCAACATCATTCACTCCTCTCACTATGATTGCATCGCTGTTGCCCCTTGCATGGAATTGTTGACAATTGGAAGCCATCTTCTCAATCTTGACTCTGGCTTCTAAAGGTGTCATGTCTTCTAGGGCACCACCACTTGCAGCATCAAGCATGTTTCTCTCCATGAGGTTGAGACCTTCATAGAAATATTGAATAAGCAACTACTCTGAGATCTGATGGTGGGGGCAGCTCGCACACAGTCTCTTGAATCTCTCCCAATACTCATAGAGACTTTCTCCACTTTGTTGCCTGATGCCTGATATATCCTTTCGGATTGCTGTTGTTCTGCATGCAGGGAAGAATTTCTCCAAAAATGCCCTCTTCAGGTCATCCCAGACTGTGATAGAACCAGGGGCCAGATCGTACAACCAATCCTTGGCTAGCCCCTCTAGGGAGTGTGGGAATGCCTTAAGACAAACATGATCCTCTTGCACATCATGTGGTTTCATAGTAGCACAGACAATATGGAACTGCTTGAGATGTTTATGAGGATCCTCACCTGCAAGACCATTAAACTTGGGCAACAAATGAATTAGTCCAGACCTTAGCTCATACGGGTCATCGGGATACTGGATGCACAAATCTTCAATAGTGAAATCAGGTGCAGCCAGCTCCCTCAATGTCCTCTCACGTGGTGGAGGTTGAGCCATATTTTCAGAATAATCAGAGTAAGAATCAGAATTTATAGGAATAGAAGAAAAAGAAGCAGACTCACTATGTAAAGACTCAATAGACTCACTACCTATGGACTGGTTCCTATTTTGTCTAACTAGTCTGTGATAAGTTCTATCAATTTCAGGGTTATATGGATGCAAGTAGCTTGGGTTGCCCCTAGTCATGTACTGAACAGAACACCATTAAGCATAACAAACTGTCACTAATATACATGACCAAAATAGGCAACAAAATTTTTTATTTTTTTAAAATTTTTTTCTTTATTTTTTCAGCACCCTAAAATCATGAAAACATACCACAAAAAGTTTGAGGACAAAATTCAAAAGGGAACCAAGGCAAACAATTAAATCAGAGACCAAAAACTAAGAAAATAAAACTTGTAAAATAAAAAAGAAATAGTAAAACGGCTTTTTCAGGATCCAGATGAAGGAGTTTTCTGACGAAGTGAGAAAAATCAGATTATTCAGAACATTCCCTTCGATTTGATATAAAATTCGTCAAATTCCGAGTTACGGGTCAAAAGTTGCGACGATTTGAAGAAAGTGCTGCTAAAACTTGGAAAATTTTTCTGGAACTCACAACCAGTGGTGATCTGAGTGATCGTGGTGCCTCGAAACCTTTTTATATGATAAAAGTAGTTTGGATATAAATTTTCGTGCAAAAATTCCACCCACAACTATGTGAACTAGCAACCACAGAATCAATCAAATACACTAATTGCAACAAAATAGCAAAACAACAAACAGTGCAACTTCAACCGGTTATCAGAATTGACTACTAGACCCTGAATCAGACACGACACACTATAATAACTATACTAACTACGACACTAACTAACTACTAATGACCTTTGGCAAGAACCGATATTCCCCGGCAACGGCGCCAAATTTGCTCGAGGCCGTACCCGATACAAATAAAAACAGTTTAAGTATAGTACTAGGAAGTGACTCCTAGGTCGTCTCCCAAGGAATATCTTATCAAGCAAAAGGTCGAACACATAGTATGCATAGAAAACAGGGGGGTTTTTTTTGTATTGAATATTGAATAATTGAAATCAAAACAGAATTAAATCAAAACGAAGAAACAGATAAGGAAAAGCGGATAAACCCCTTTGGCTCGCGTTCACAACTCTATCATCGGTCACAAAAGATCAATTTCTTTCCTCTTCACTGTCCAACTCGTGAGAATTAAATACTAAGCGAAAATTCAATTCTCACCCCAAAACCCAAACCTCTAATTAAGCATTAAAAGCCAAAGCATGGAGTTTTTACGAGTTTGCATAAATTAAGCATTCATACACATGGATTATCTCTATATAATGGAACTAAGCGAACCATAACATATCAATAAGCATGAAAACAGTGAATAAAAACGAAATAGCATTAAGAACAAAACCTCAAGAGTATGTGATACATTACCAAAGGGATTTAACCTAAGAGTTTAGCCTTCCATGAAGAAAAATACCAAAAACGTGTAGAAAAGGAAGAGAGAGAAACCCTAGCAGCCACCACAAGCTTGGAGAGCAAAACTAAGCCTTCTCTATGAGAGAGAATGTAAAAAAACGTGAATGGAAGCTCTCTCCCAAGGGTTTACACGAATTTGGCTTTTTAAATCACAAAACGGGCCTAAATCATGGGCCCAAATCCTAAGGAAAGCTTATCTCTAAATTAAATCTAAAAATATCTTATAGATAAAATCTAAATCTTAAAAGATATAACTAAATCTCAACTAATCCTAAAGATAGATTACAATCTTCACTTCATCATATATCTTCTCTTCCAACATTAAATCTTCATTCCCAAAATGTCCAAAAAGCCCTTGTGCCAAATATGACCTGAAAATAGAAATAGAATTAATTAGGCTAAATAATCCCAAATTAAACAATATTCAGAATATTAGTCCAATAAACTCTAAATCACTAAATCAAGCTAAACAATGTCAAATAGGCAACAAGTATCAATAATAGGAGTAAAATAATGCAAGGAAAAATGGGAAATAAAATGCTCATCACCAGGGTTGAAGTCTAATGTGGCCGACCATGTGTCTCATTGTTTAACTTGTCAGAAGGTGAAAATTGAGCATCAAAAGCCAGGTGGTCCATTGCGATCACTTGATATTCCTGAATGGAAGTGGGATAGCATAGCCATGGACTTTGTGACAGGTCTACCTAGAACTACTGCAGGTTGTGATGGTGTATGGGTTGTGGTAGACCGTTTAACCAAGTGTGCTCACTTTATCCCGATCAATAAGAAGTACACACTGGAGAAGCTGACACAGTTGTATATTCGGGACATAGTAAAGCTTCATGGTGTGCCTTCCAGTATTGTGTCTAATCGTGATCCACGGTTTCTATCCAGATTTTGGCAGAGTCTTCAGCAAGCCTTGGGTACTAAGTTGACGTTTAGTACAACCTATCATCCTCAAACTGATGGGCAGTCTGAGCATACTATTCAGACTTTGGAGGATCTGTTGAGGGCTTGTGTACTAGAGCAGGCTGGTAGCTGGGAGCAGTTGTTATCGCTGATGGAATTCACTTACAACAACAGTTTTCACTCTAGCATTGGTATGGCACCGTTTGAGGCACTTTATGGCAGGAAGTGTAGAACGCCTCTTTGTTGGTTCCAAATTGGTGAAAATCTGTTGACTGGACAAAAATTGGTGCAAGAAACTACTGAGAAGATCACCATGATAAAGAATAAGATGAAGACTTCTCAAGATAGGCAGAAAAGCTATGCAGATAAGCGTAGGCGACCCCTAGAGTTTGATGTGGGTGATCATGTGATTCTGAGGGTATCCCCTACCACTGGCATTGGTCGGGCAATCAAGTCAAAGAAGCTGACCCCGAGGTTTGTTGGACCTTATGAGATTCTGGAAAGAGTTGGGCCTTTGGCGTACAGGATTGCTTTGCCTCCACATTTGTCTAGGCTTCATGGTGTATTTCATGTTTCTCAGCTGAGGAAGTACATTCATGATCCCTCTCATGTGGTAGCAGCTGACGATTTGCCCTTGAAGGAGAATCTTACTTTTGAGGTTCTCCCGATCAGAATTGAGGACAGGCAGATTAAGCAACTCAGGGGCAAGGAAATTCCACAGGTGAAGGTGATTTGGAGTAGAAACAACGTGGAGGAAGCTACTTGGGAATTGGAGAGCAAAATGAAGGAGTCTCATCCACAATTGTTTCCCCTCCATAGTTGAATTTCGAGGACGAAATTCTGGTAAGTGGGAGAGGATTGTAACATCCCAAATTAAATTCCTAGTATAATTGATGATGGGTCAAGCTTAGATTGAAGGAAATAATGATATTGAGTTAAAAATAGTGGATTGAAGGTTTGTCTTAGGATTAATAACATAGGATATTAAGAAATCTAAAATAAAAGATTTACAACTCTAAATACAAATTCCACCGTTGGATATGAAGATAAGAGCCTTAGGAAGGTTGTCACCAAATTTGAGCAAGATCCAACGGTTAACGAAAAAGTTATGACTGTTCGAATGCGAAGGTTGCTGTCAGATTTCAGCAGTGGATATCGATGTGATGTTGTGCATATCGATGCTGGATATCGATATCCACCTATGGATATCAATATCCACGACTTGCAAAACCAGTTTTTAAGTCATTTTTAGGGTTCATGTGGGGGAAAAATCAAATACTCACTCGATCTCTCTTGAGAAAAGCTAGGGTTCTTCATTTCCCAACCTCAAACCTCTTGAATCTTTATCAAATCGCTTCTCCCCTTCATCAAATCAAGAGTTCCTCTTCTCTCCATCATCAACATCACTCATTTTCTCCTCCCTTTCTCACACGAATTCCACCCTCCATTCCACCAAGACCAAGTTGTTCAACTTCTTCCTCACTAAGCTTATCAACTCATTATCAAGCTTAATAGGTAAGGCTCATTTCTCCTTTCTCTTCTTAGGGCCAAACGAGTTTCTCTTTGTTTTCCCTCTCTTGGTAAGAGAAATTCGAACCCCATGTATGGTGTGCCACAAATCTTATGTTCAACTTCGTTTTTGTGGCTTAAGGAAGTCAAAGATCACTCTCCACACTCTCTTGCCATTGGAGTTCATTTGTGAAGTGTTTGAAGCTAGGGCTTGGAAGGTTTATTCTTACCTCTACTTGGTTGAGGTAAGGGGGTGGGTATTGGCTTGCTCTAGGAAAGGGTTTGTATTTAGATATAATGATTGGCTAGGAGTTATGTGTTAGGGTAGGAAATTAGAAACCCCAATTTAGAACTAAGGAAAATGGGAAAAATAGGCTTAACTTATTAATTATGGAACTCTAAGAGGTAGAGAATGAGGTTAGGTTTTAATTGAGGAAAATAAATGGCATGAACCCCTAAGCTAGGATATGGAATCAATAAATCGGACAAGTGAAAAATGTGGTTATGCATGATTATATGAAAAAGGTGAATTTTGTTGTTACTTGCACTAAGTGTTTATGTGATAAGTGTTATGCATGAATAGTGGTGGTTGTAATTATGTGTGATATTTGGCATTACTTAAACATTGGAAGGGTGATAATTATGAAAGTGAATGGTGGCTAATTGGTGATATATGTGATGATGCTTGTGTGTGAAAGGACTAAGTGGAAAGAAACGGATTTGGTCAACTAATTAATGACATATAATATGAATAACTAAAATTGGATAAATATGGTGATGTATTGTAGGCCTTCGATTTGGGGGAGACAATACATCGTAAATAGGGGTTGTATTGTAGGCCTTCGATTTGGGGGAGACAATACAACGTAATTGGGGCGATGTATGTAGGCCTTCGATTTGGTGGAGACATACATCGTCGATGGTGTATGTATGTAGGCCTTCGATTTGGTGGAGACATACATACACCCTAAGTAAAAGGAAAAACGAAATGACAATGGATAAAATAAGGTAATCAGTAATGGAAGAGCGATGTATGTAGGCCTTCGATTTGGTGGAGACATACATCGTAGATGGTGTATGTATGTAGGCCTTCGATTTGGTGGAGACATACATACACCGAAAGTAAAAGGGAATGAATAAGGGAAAAAGGAAATAAAATTGGATAAGATAATGGTAATAGACAAGCGATGTATGTAGGCCTTCGATTTGGTGGAGACATACATCGTGATTGGTGTATGTATGTAGGCCTTCGATTTGGTGGAGACATACATACACCGTAAATATAAGGAAAAGAATAAGGGGAAAAGGTAAGGGATTAAAAGGGGATTTCTTTGGAAAAGAGGAAAATAATTAAAAGGGAATCATAAGGTGAAAAATGAATTAAAAAAAAAGGGAACCAACACTTGTAAAATGATGGAATTGGAAAATGTGGTATGCTGGCGATGAAATTGTAATTATGTGAATAAATTGCTAACTGTGTTTGACCTGGTGGGTTGTTATGTTTATCTAGAAACTGCTTTTCTATTTCATGTGCAATGCTCACTCCGTTACCATTTTTCAGGTACAGAGATTGAGATAGCACAACCCCCGGCCGAGTAGGAGTGCTCTCCCTCACAGGGAGAGTAGGGTTATATTTGGGGACTAGGAGTATATTGGACCTAAGCCTCCTTATTCTTTTGATGTATATGTGATGTCTATATATTTTGTTGAGGCTTAGGATATTACTTTTGGCATAGCTCTGTGTTGAGCATCATGCTAGTTGCACCTAGTACTTATATTCCGCATATACTCTGATAATTGATACAGGATATTATATTTTGTGCCCATGGGGCTTTTATATGATATGTGTATGAGATGAAGCCCTGCTGGCTATTGGTTGTTTATATTGATGATGTTATTCACATGTTAAAATTTGGAAAAGTCCGAAAAACAGGCAAAACTCCGTCCGTTTGACGGGTGATTTTATTATATTAAAAAGGAATTTTTAAGTTCACATCTTTAATACTTGGGAATTAAGGGTATTAATTATTAGGGTGTTACATTTATGGTATTAGAGCAGTTTCCCTCGGCCTTTGGAGTATGAACTCACTACTCCTATGGTTACTCACCGAGCGAGTAACCAATGTACTTAGTTCAGTGTCTAAGTTGAAGTTGTAGAATATTATTGATTATATTTAATTGTTTTATCATTAACTGGTTGTCCCTCCATGACTCAACAGTATGGCAGGGAGACGGGCCGACAATGACAGAATTGCTGCAATTCTCGAAACTCTGGTTCAATTGCAGCAAAACCAAGCCCAAGCTCAACAGCAACAAGCTGAGAATCTTGCAAGTCTGCTGCAGAATCAAGCCCGAAACATTGCAGTAGCTGCGGCAGCTGCGGCAGCAGCACTACCACCTCCTTCACCACCGCTAGTCGAGATTGACTGGATGGGCCGCTTTAGAAAAAGCGATCCGCCGAAGTTCGAAGGGGGTTACAATCCTGATGGAGCTCAAAGATGGCTCCAGGAGATGGAAAAGGTTCTTCGCTCACTGCAGCCACCGGGTGATCAATATATGCGACTAGTGGAGTATGTTCTAACCGGTGAGGCTGAACATTGGTTGGACCAACAGAGGAGAGGTTTGGAAGCAGCTAATGAGCTTATTTCATGGGATCTCTTCAAGGTCCGTTTTCTGGGAAAGTACTTTCCGGAAAATGTAAGGAGAGAGAAGGAAGTGGCTTTTCTTGAGCTGAAACAAGGGAGCCTCAGTGTTGGAGAATATGCAGCTCAATTCGAGGATCTCATCCGCTATTCAGGCAGCTATCGAGATGCAGATGAACGTACTAAATGTATCAAGTTTGAGTCTGGTCTCAATTCCAAGATCAAAACTCTTTTTGTCTATCAACGGATCTCTAATCTCTCTCAACTAGTGAACATGACCAGTGCTTATGAAGATTCTCTCAAGCAGGAACAGGCAGAGGAGCGAAGCAAGGCACCTCAGAAATTGTCTGGTCCTATTAGGGGCAAGGCCCCTATGAAGAAATCTGGCCCTTATTCTCATCCCAGACTTCCGGTCCCTAGAGGAGCAGGGCAATCTGCAGTAACTCTTGGTCCCGTCCCTACTTGTCCACATTGTGGGAGGCAACACAAGGGGGTGTGTTGGAATCTGGGTCGAAGAGATGGACTCTGTTACTTATGTGGACAGTCCGGTCACTTTGTTTCCAACTGCCCTAAAAATACTGTAAAGAGAGAGGTCAATGTGGCTAGAGCACAGAAATCTGGTGGGAGTCAGCCAAAGCAGAAGGGCAAGGTGTACACTCTTGATGGCGAAGAGGTGATAGATGATGATGAGCTGATCAGAGGTATTTGTCATGTTAATGGCATTTCTTGTGGTGTTTTGTTTGACTGTGGTGCATCCCATTCATTCATTTCTATGGACGCATGAAGAGACTAGGGTTGTCTACTATAGAAATGCTTTATAAATTGTCAGTCTCTACTCCTAAAAATTCTTCAGTAATTACTTCTCAGATGTGTTTGGATTGTCCACTCCGATTTCTGGAGCGGGAATTCAAAATCAATCTTATTTTTCTGCCTTTGACTAGATTAGATGTTATTCTCGGTATAGACTGGATGGCTCAGCATCATGTTCTAATTGACTGTCGTAAGAAAGCAGTCATCTTTAGTGATTCTTCTCTGTCTGCCATAGAAGTTGATGAAGTATCTGATGTAAGTCAAATTCCTGTGGTCCGTGAGTTTCCCGAAGTCTTTTCTACTGAGATTCCCGGATTGCCTCCAAAAAGAGAAGTTGAGTTTAGTATTGATTTGAAGCCTGGTACAGGTCCAATTTCTATTGCACCTTACAGAATGGCGCCTCCGGAATCGGAAGAATTGAAGAAGCAATTGGAGGATCTATTAGCAAAGGGACTTATCAGGCCAAGTGTATCACCCTGGGGTGCTCCTATCCTTTTTGTCAAGAAGAAGGACGGTAGCCTTCGGATGTGCACTGATTACAGGCAGTTGAATGCAGTGATAGTAAAGAACAAATATCCGCTCCCTCGCATTGATGATTTGTTGGATCAGTTGAGGGGTGCATCAGTGTTCTCTAAAATTGACCTCCGATCGGGATACCATCAGATCCGTATCCGTGAAGAGGACATTCCAAAAACTGCTTTCAGGACGCGTTATGGGCACTTTGAGTATGTGGTGATGCCTTTTGGATTGACCAACGCTCCTGCAATATTCATGGATTACATGAATAGGATCTTCATGCCATACTTGGATTCTTTTGTCATTGTGTTCATTGATGACATCCTGATTTATTCTAAGAGTCCAGGTGAACATAAGGAGCATTTGAGGATCGTGCTGCAGGTCCTCAAAGAAAAGCAGTTGTATGCCAAGCTGTCTAAATGTAGCTTTTGGTTGGATGAAGTCCATTTTCCGGGGCATGTGATTTCCGCACAGGGAGTTGCTGTGGACCCCTCCAAGGTGGAAGCAGTGTTAAAGTGGGAGAGGCCCACAATAGTCACAGAAATCAGAAGCTTTTTGGGATTGGCAGGTTACTATCGGAGATTCATTAAAGGTTTCTCCAAACTGGCTCTTCCATTGACAATGTTAACCAGGAAAGATGTCCCTTATCAATGGTCACAGCAGTGTGAGAGAAGTTTCTTAGAGCTGAAGAAGAGATTGACGAGTTCACCGGTTCTGATTTTCCCGGAACCAACCCAACCCTTTGACGTGTATTGTGATGCTTCAAAGCAAGGCTTGGGTTGTGTACTTATGCAGCAAGGCAAAGTTGTGGCCTATGCATCCAGACAGTTGTGACAGCATGAGCAGAATTATCCGACTCATGACTTGGAATTAGCAGCTGTGGTGTTTGCCCTGAAAATTTGGAGACATTACTTGTATGGCACAAAGTTTGAGGTGTTCAGTGACCACAACAGTCTCCGTTATCACTTCGATCAAAAGGAGCTGAATATGAGACAGAGGAGATGGATGGAGTTCTTGAAAGATTATGACTTCCATCTTCAATACCATCCGGGTAAAGCTAATGTGGTGGGTAATGCATTGAGTCACAAAACTCTCCATGTTAGCAACTTGATGGTGAAGGAGATGCAGCTAATGCAGGAGTTTAGTGATCTCAACTTGAACATGCTGGTGAAAGAGAAGAGTATTGTTCTGGAAATGTTGCAGGTCACTAGTGAGCTGATGAATTTGATAAAGGAAAGGCAAGCAGATGATAAAGAGCTCCACAAGTTGTTAGAAGGAGCAGCAAGTAAAGAGGAACCTGATTTCATCAAGGGTGCAGATGGAATCATCAGATTCAGAGGCAAAATACGTGTTCCAATGGACTTCGAGATTCGAAGAGACATACTGTGGGAAGCTCACCAAACAAAAATGAGTTTCCATCCCGGTACAACAAAGATGTATCAGGATTTGAAGAAGATCTATTGGTGGCCATGGTTGAAGTCTAATGTGGCCGACCATGTGTCTCATTGTTTAACTTGTCAGAAAGTGAAAATTGAGCATCAAAAGCCAGGTGGTCCATTGCGATCACTTGATATTCCTGAATGGAAGTGGGATAGCATAGCCATGGACTTTGTGACAGGTCTACCTAGAACTACTGCAGGTTGTGATGGTGTATGGGTTGTGGTAGACCGTTTAACCAAGTGTGCTCACTTTATCCCGATCAATAAGAAGTACACACTGGAGAAACTGACACAGTTGTATATTCGGGACATAGTAAAGCTTCATGGTGTGCCTTCCAGTATTGTGTCTGATCGTGATCCACGATTTCTATCCAGATTTTGGCAGAGTCTTCAGCAAGCCTTGGGTACTAAGTTGACGTTTAGTACAGCCTATCATCCTCAAACTGATGGGCAGTCTGAGCATACTATTCAGACTTTGGAGGATCTGTTGAGGGCTTGTGTACTAGAGGAGGCTGGTAGCTGGGAGCAGTTGTTACCGCTGATGGAATTCACTTACAACAACAGTTTTCACTCTAGCATTGGTATGGCACCGTTTGAGGCACTTTATGGCAGGAAGTGTAGAACGCCTCTTTGCTGGTTCCAAATTGTTGAAAATCTGTTGACTGGACAAGAATTGGTGCAAGAAACTACTGAGAAGATCACCATGATAAAGAATAAGATGAAGACTTCTCAAGATAGGCAAAAAAGCTATGCAGATAAGCGTAGGCGACCCCTAGAGTTTGATGTGGGTGATCATGTGATTCTGAGGGTATCCACTACCACTGGCATTGGTCGGGCAATCAAGTCAAAGAAGCTGACCCCGAGGTTTGTTGGACCTTATGAGATTCTGGAAAGAGTTGGGCCTTTGGCGTACAGGATTGCTTTGCCTCCACATTTGTCTAGGCTTCATGGTGTATTTCATGTTTCTCAGCTGAGGAAGTACATTCATGATCCCTCTCATGTGGTAGCAGCTGACGATTTGCCCTTGAAGGAGAATCTTACTTTTGAGGTTCTCCCGATCAGAATTGAGGACAGGCAGATTAAGCAACTCAGGGGCAAGGAAATTCCACAGGTGAAGGTGATTTGGAGTAGAAACAACGTGGAGGAAGCTACTTGGGAATTGGAGAGCAAAATGAAGGAGTCTCATCCACAATTGTTTCCCCTCCATAGTTGAATTTCGAGGACGAAATTCTGGTAAGTGGGAGAGGATTGTAACATCCCAAAATTTAATTCCTAGTATAATTGATGATGGGTCAAGCTTAGATTGAAGGAAATAATGATATTGAGTTAAAAATAGTGGATTGAAGGTTTGTCTTAGGATTAATAACATAGGATATTAAGAAATCTAAAATAAAAGATTTACAACTCTAAATACAAATTCCACCGTTGGATATGAAGATAAGAGATTTAGGAAGGTTGTCACCAAATTTGAGCAAGATCCAACGGTTAACGAAAAAGTTATGACTGTTCGAATGCGAAGGTTGCTGTCAGATTTCAGTAGTGGATATCGATGTGATGTTGTGCATATCGATGCTGGATATCGATAATATGGATATCGATATCCACGACTTGCAGAACTAGTTTTTAAGTCATTTTTAGGGTTCATTTGGGGGAAAAATCAAATACTCACTCGATCTCTCTTGAGAAAAGCTAGGGTTCTTCATTTCCCAGCCTCAAACCTCTTGAATCTTTATCAAACCGCTTCTCCCCTTCATCAAATCAAGAGTTCCTCTTCTCTCCATCATCAACATCACTCATTTTCTCCTCTCTTTCTCACACGAATTCCACCCTCCATTCCACCAAGACCAAGTTGTTCAACTTCTTCCTCACTAAGCTTATCAACTCATTATCAAGCTTAATAGGTAAGGCTCATTTCTCCTTTCTCTTCTTAGGGCCAAACGAGTTTCTCTTTGTTTTCCCTCTCTTGGTAAGAGAAATTCGAACCCCATGTATGGTGTGCCACAAATCTTATGTTCAACTTCGTTTTTGTGGCTTAAGGAAGTCAAAGATCACTCTCCACACTCTCTTGCCATTGGAGCTCATTTGTGAAGTGTTTGAAGCTAGGGCTTGGAAGGTTTATTCTTACCTCTACTTGGTTGAGGTAAGGGGGTGGGTATTGGCTTGCTCTAGGAAAGGGCTTGTATTTAGATATAATGATTGGCTAGGAGTTATGTGTTAGGGTAGGAAATTAGAAACCCCAATTTAGAACTAAGGAAAATGGGAAAAATAGGCTTAACTTATTAATTATGGAACTCTAAGAGGTAGAGAATGAGGTTAGGTTTTAATTGAGGAAAATAAATGGCATGAACCCCTAAGCTAGGATTTGGAATCAATAAATCGGACAAGTGAAAAATGTGGTTATGCATGATTATATGAAAAAGGTGAATTTTGTTGTTACTTGCACTAAGTGTTTATGTGATAAGTGTTATGCATGAATAGTGGTGGTTGTAATTATGTGTGATATTTGGAATTACTTAAACATTGGAATGGTGATAATTATGAAAGTGAATGGTGGCTAATTGGTTATATATGTGATGATGCTTGTGTGTGAAAGGACTAAGTGGAAAGAAACGGATTTGGTCAACTAATTAATGACATATAATATGAATAACTAAAATTGGATAAATATGGTGATGTATTGTAGGCCTTCTATTTGGGGGAGACAATACATCGTAAACAGGGGTTGTATTGTAGGCCTTCGATTTGGGGGAGACAATACAAAGTAACTGGGGCGATGTATGTAGGCCTTCGATTTGGTGGAGACATACATCGTCGATGGTGTATGTATGTAGGCCTTCGATTTGGTGGAGACATACATACACCCTAAGTAAAAGGAAAAAGGAAATGACAATGGATAAAATAAGGTAATCGGTAATGGAAGAGCGATGTATGTAGGCCTTCGATTTGGTGGAGACATACATCGTAGATGGTGTATGTATGTAGGCCTTCGATTTGGTGGAGACATACATCGTGATTGGTGTATGTATGTAGGCCTTCGATTTGGTGGAGACATACATACACCGTAAATATAAGGAAAAGAATAAGGGGAAAAGGTAAGGGATTAAAAGGGGATTTCTTTGGAAACGGGGAAAATAATTAAAAGGGAATCATAAGGTGAAAAATGAATTAAAAAAAGGGAACCGACACTTGTAAAATGATGGAATTGGAAAATGTGGTATGCTGGCGATGAAATTGTAATTATGTGAATAAATTGCTAACTGTGTTTGGCCTGGTGGGTTGTTATGTTTATCTAGAAACTGCTTTTCTATTTCATGTGCAATGCTCACTCCCTTACCATTTTTCAGGTACAGAGATTGAGATAGCACAACCCCCGGCCGAGTAGGAGTGCTCTCCCTCACAGGGAGAGTAGGGTTATATTTGGGGACTAGGAGTATATTGGACCTAAGCCTCCTTATTCTTTTGATGTATATGTGATGTCTATATATTTTGTTGAGGCTTAGGATATTATTTTTGGCATAGCTCTGTGTTGAGCATCATGCTAGTTGCACCTAGTACTTATATTCCGCATATACTCTGATAATTGATACAGGATATTATATTTTGTGCCCATGGGGCTTTTATATGATATGTGTATGAGATGAAGCCCTGCTGGCTATTGGTTGTTTATATTGATGATGTTATTCACATGTTAAAATTTGGAAAAGTCCGAAAAACAGGCAAAACTCCGTCCGTTTGACGGGTGATTTTATTATATTAAAAAGGAATTTTTAAGTTCACATCTTTAATACTTGGGAATTAAGGGTATTAATTATTAGGGTGTTACATTTATGGTATTAGAGCAGTTTCCCTCGGCCTTTGGAGTATGAACTCACTACTCCTATGGTTACTCACCGAGCGAGTAACCAATGTACTTAGTTCAGTGTCTAAGTTGAAGTTGTAGAATATTATTGATTATATTTAATTGTTTTATCATTAACTGGTTGTCCCTCCATGACTCAACAGTATGGCAGGGAGACGGGCCGACAATGACAGAATTGCTGCAATTCTCGAAACTCTGGTTCAATTGCAGCAAAACCAAGCCCAAGCTCAACAGCAACAAGCTGAGAATCTTGCAAGTCTGCAGCAGAATCAAGCCCGAAACATTGCAGTAGCTGCGGCAGCAGCACTACCACCTCCTTCACCACCGCTAGTCGAGATTGACTGGATGGGCCGCTTTAGAAAAAGCGATCCGCCGAAGTTCGAAGGGGGTTACAATCCTGATGGAGCTCAAAGATGGCTCCAGGAGATGGAAAAGGTTCTTCGCTCACTGCAGCCACCGGGTGATCAATATATGCGACTAGTGGAGTATGTTCTAACCGGTGAGGCTGAACATTGGTTGGACCAACAGAGGAGAGGTTTGGAAGCAGCTAATGAGCTTATTTCATGGGATCTCTTCAAGGTCCATTTTCTGGGAAAGTACTTTCCGGAAAATGTAAGGAGAGAGAAGGAAGTGGCTTTTCTTGAGCTGAAACAAGGGAGCCTCAGTGTTGGAGAATATGCAGCTCAATTCGAGGATCTCATCCGCTATTCAGGCAGCTATCGAGATGCAGATGAACGTACTAAATGTATCAAGTTTGAGTCTGGTCTCAATTCCAAGATCAAAACTCTTTTTGTCTATCAAGGGATCTCTAATCTCTCTCAACTAGTGAACATGACCAGTGCTTTTTGCCTACGACTTTTCGCTCTTGCATCAGGATGCAACATAAACCTTGCTTTGACGCGTCGCAGTAAACACTAAAACTCTTCTCCGGGTCAGGCAAAACAAGCACTGGGGCTGTAGTTAGTCTCCTCTTTAACTCCCAAAAACTCTCTTCGCACTTCGTTGTCCACACAAACGGTTGTCCCTTCCTGGTTAACTTCGTCATTGGCAAGGATAATCTTGAAAATCCTTCAATAAAACGCCTATAGTATCCTGCCAAACCGAGAAAACTTCGGATTTCCTTTACCGTCGTTGGCACTTTCCAGTCCAAAACCGCCTTTACCTTGGCCGGATCTACCGCTATTCCTTCCTTTGAGATTACATGACCCAAGAAATTCACTTCTTCCAACCAAAATTCACACTTTGAGAGCTTCGCATACAACTGCTTCTCCTTCAAAATTTGCAGAACTATCCTCAAATGTTCCCCATGCTCCTCCTTGTCCTTGGAATAAATGAGGATATCATCTATGAATACTACCACGAACGAATCTAAATAATGTTGAAAGATTCTGTTCATGTAGTCCATAAACACTGCAGGGGCATTAGTCACTCCGAAGGGCATGACTAAGTACTCGAAATATGTCCATATCGGGTCCTAAATGTAGTCTTCGGAATATCATCCTCCTTCACTCGAATCTGGTGATATCCCGACCGAAGGTCGATCTTTGAAAATACCGCAGCTCCTCTCAACTGATCCATCAGGTCATCTATCCTAGGCAGAGGATACTTGTTCTTGATCGTCAACTTATTCAATTGGCGGTAGTCGACACACAGTCTCATACTGCCGTCCTTCTTCTTCACTAGCAAAACTGGAGCTCCCCAAGGTGACACACTAGGCCTGATGAGTTGTTTTTCCGCTAACTCCTCGATTTGCTTTTTCAACTCAGCTAACTCCACTGGTGCCATTCGATAAGGTGCTCTAGAGATCGGTCCAGTTCCCGGTATCACATCGATTGAAAACTCGACCTCTCGAACGGGTGGTAATCCAGGGATAACGTCAAGGAAAACTTCCGGGAAGTCTCGAACTACAGGCAGTTCTTGGATGTGATTGTCCACATCGACGTCCAAAGAAGCTGAGACCATGTATGCATGAGCTCCCTTTTTCAGAGAAGCCATGACTTGATTGGCAGTTACGTGCTTTGGCAAGGATTCGTCAGGGTTTTCAAAAGATAGGGTCTTAGTGAAACAATTTAACTGAACATGGTTAGCGGATAACCAGTCCATTCCTAAGATAACATCAATTTGGGATAAAGGGTAATGTTATCAGGTCAGTGGGAAAAGTCCTATCATCTATCACTACCGGACACTTAGGGCAAAAAGTCGAAACTGTGACCGGGTCACTAGTAGGGGTAAACACAATCAAATCATATGGTAGAGAAGCTACTGTTAAGTGCAACCTACTCACAACATTATTCGATATAAAAGAGTGTGTGGCACCCGAATCATACAACACATTTAAGGAATTCTCGCGTATAAGACATGTACCTTGGATAAGACCATCGTGGTTTGAAGCCTCTACATCGCTCATCGTGAAAACTCTTCCTTTCTCCTGAGGCTTAGCAGCAGTCGAAACATTCCTCTCTTGCCTTGGCTTAGTGCACTGGTTTGCATAGTGGCCGGTTTCTTGGCAGTTGAAGCAAACCAGCTTGGAGCGACATTGACCGAAGTGGTGTCGGCGACACTGAGTGCAGTACGGAACTGAAGTCCCAGAGTTCCTATCAGTATTATTGGGACGATTCCTTCTCCCATTGTTGCTCCAAGTGTTGGCGTTCCTATTACCCCGGTTGCCATTGTTGCGATTGTTGTCCCTTCGGGACCATGATCCTCTATACTGATTATCCCTTCTTCCTCCAGATCGATCGTAGGGTCCTCGCCCATGCTGGGTTCCTTGCCTCACATTCTGGTAATTAGGGGTATTCCTTATTGGTCCATGGGAACTTGAGGGCACAGTAGTTTTATTGCCCATGTTCTTCGCCTTAAGTCCATCCTCGTAGACTCTGCACCTACTTACCAAGAGCAGAAAACTCTCGATCCCCATATGTATAAAAGCCATCTTAATCTCAGTTTTAAGTCCATCGAGGAACTTCGCGCACTTCGATTGGTCGTTCCCGGGTTGATTGTAGTGCGGCACGTACTTCACTAGCTCCTCAAACTTTGCAGCATACTCGCCAACCGACATATTCCCTTGAGTCAGGTGCATGAACTCGATTTCCTTCTTCAGTTTCATGTCGATAGGAAAATACTTCTCTAAGAACCTTTGCTTAAAAGAGTCCCTAGTGATGGCCTCCTGCTGAACCTCCATAACTTGCCTTGCATTCTCCCACCAGTCAGATGCCACCTTGGTCAGCATGTAGACCGCGTAGGTTACCTTCTGAGCATCGGTGCATTGCATAGCGGTAAAGATCTTTTCTAATTCCCTAATCCACTCATTAGCATTTTCCGAGGCATATCCACCGGCGAATTCTTTAGGGTTCCTCTTACAAAACTCATCTAAACCCCTATACTCTTGAGGTCCTAAGTTTTGGTTCTGGTTGTTCTGCTGAGCCTGCTGATGCATCATATTGAGATTCTCACTCATACCCAGAACAGCAGCAGTCAGGTCGTGTAGCATGTCCTCGGTATTCCGAGCTGCTTCAGGAGCATGTCTACCTCTTCCTCTTCCAGACATCGTAAGCTATATTCATTAACGCACTAATAGTTTAATACACCTACTAACGTATCTAATCGCACAACCTAACATATATAGAGATCACACAACAGAGAACATGTAAGGCCATGTTCAGGCCACATGGACAACCATTGCTCTGATACCACCAAGTGTAACACCCCGATTTGGAAAACTCGAAAACAAACACTTTAAATTACTAATTAATTCTTTCATGAAAAATAGGGAAATTTTTTAATTTTTTTAAAACAAGTAGAAAACTCATCGGTCAAGTTTCCCAAAACAAGGTATTACTTTAAAATCCTTTCTCTTAAAAGTTTACCGAATTTTCAAAACAATTTGATTTAGATAACTTCACAAAACCAATACTTTTCGTATAGGAAAATATTTGATTTACTTAAAATAGTTACCTGTCTGATTACGATAGTCTTTCGGAAAAACAGTTTAAAAACAGACCATAAAGGTTCTTTCAAAAGTGGTCACCATAGTTCATTGGTGCCATTCATACATAAACATTTACTTTAGCAAAACATTTCAAAAGGAAAGGGGTACACTTGATATTCATATCATGCAAGGGTCCATTAGAACCTAACTATAAACTACTATGCAGCGTCCCCTTCTCGATCCGGAACGTAAGTCTTCAAAAGCAATCTCCGTCGTCCAGCAGTAGCCCTCTTGTCAGCGCATCACGATCAGTAAGTTCTTCTTCCAGGAGAAGCCACACCAGCTCCGCCATCTTTTAGAACCAGAGGTTCATCGTCACATGTGCACAAGAAGTTGAGAGAGTAAGTTATCCGAATGGAATTACTCCCATCGACTTCTTGGATTTACACTAGCGACGTATACCAGAACATAACAAGCAATACAACAGATAATTGTGCAGGATGCATGAGAATGCAATGCAATCGGCGCATTATCTAACGCTTTGTCTTTTTCTTAAGGGAATCTTTTAATCAGTTCATCTCACAAAGTCGAATCTCTTTAACAGCTTGTCTTGCAAAGTCGAAGTCTCTTTATCCACGTATCTCGAGTCCACAATATCGGGATTCAGGCTTTATGGTTTTGGGTTCAGGTCTACATCTCCTCGGGATCCATCCACCTAGTCGGAAGCAATCAGAAGTACAGGATCTCTAACCACACCGGCTCCGGGAGACGACACCAAAATATAATATAAAATGCCCGGGAAAGATGTCATGACAAGGGTGTCCACCTCCGCCGTGTTCAAGTATCCCTCTTCTGATCCTGATTTAGTCAAGGGGGTGTCAGTCATCCATCTAGTGATCATGCAATACTTCAACTACGACACCAGACTACCTACCCAACCTCAGATGGTCAACCCAGGTCACTGTAGCTTTTTCCCGCCTAGACAGACTCCTCTTGGGCTTCTTGACGAATCACTGTCATTTCCCTCCCCTATCCTAATCATCAAGTGTTTACCACGCAGGTAACCACCGTATCTTCCTCTCCACTACTTCGGGTAAGGATTTTAAGTCGTGGGGTTATACTCGTTGTCCTAACGTCGACCCATCCTAAGTCATCTCCGTCATATAGCTCCAACCATATACGGATTACTTCTGTGGGACTCGACCACTAAGTCTGACGGGCTCCAACCCATCCTGAATCACACTCGGCATACGGCTCCGACCATATGCGGAATATTCACAACTATTCTGAAGGGCTTCGACCCACTCAGAATCATTCTCAGCATATAGCTCCGACTATATGCGGGATTTCAACAATCCTTGAGAGATAGGCTCCGACCTATCTTAACTCATTCTCAACATATGGCTACGACCATATGGAAATTATCTCGACATATGGCTACGACCATATGGAAACATTCTCAACATATGGCTACGACCATCTGGAAACATTCTCAATATATGGCTACGACCATCTGGAAACATTCTTGTAGAATTCAGCAACCATTGCGTCCGTGTCCAAGGGCATCGTCGTCGTCGTCATATCGTCAGCTCAGTCCACGTACTCGGCGCATCAGCATCATCCGGTTCCACCACGTGTTTCATCCCTTAGAGTTTCGCTTTATTCGTTGGGGGATTTCTTATAGTTTTCTAATGTCTTTACTATTCTTATCTTATATCGCGGGATGATGCATTATGTTCATGCAATGACAATAAGAACAATATATTTCAACATAAACAAATATAACAAACAATCAATAGCATGTGATGGTATAGGTCTGAGTCTTCGTATACCACGATACAAACAAGGCACACAATTTATCGGGTATACTACTAGCTACAATAGACCTTTACTCCGACTTTGAGAGAGTACAGAGTGCCCTAGTATACTCGCTAGACACCAAAGCGTCTTAGGATAACTTCTCTCTCACCTGGGTTCGCAGTTACCGAATCTACAAGTTCCGAACGGTCTGCTCCCTTCCTAGTCTTCCTGACTCCAACTTCTTTCAAGTCCCATAAGATAGACATATGAGTGTTAAACTTTATTTAAATATTACTCTTAAAATTATTCTCAAAGCAACTCAAGAAAATCCAAACTTCATCAACTCTTTCACTCAAACTTGTCCAAAATCAAGTACTAACTTTTATACTTTAAAATCATGAGAAAATAATCAAATAAATCAATTTAATTAAAAAGTTTCTTTGCTGGTCTCTCTTGGACAGCATTGAATTTAATTTCGAAAATACCGAAAAATCGCACTTTTCAAACCAACTTTGTCTCATATCAAATACTCCCAAAAACTCAACTTTAAAACACTTTTAAAAACACTTTCAAGAAAGAAATACAACTTAGAAAATTCTGGACAGCATCTTACCCTAAGTTTTAAATTCATTTTCCATTGTTCAAAATCAATTTAAACACATAGGTAGACCAAGCATCTTGAAATCAATCAAATAAACACTTAAATCAACACTTTCTCAAGTTCAAACACTTAGAACCAAAGGTGGACAGCATGCTACTTACACAAAACAAATCAAACAAACATTCATTCATTTCAAACATCACATAATCACAAGTCATCAAGTTGAACATAAACATGCTCACACATTCATTCACACATATGACTCAATCAAATAAGGAAATCAAATTCTTAAGCATATGCCAACCGAATCATGTCTTACACAACACTTAGACTAATTTTCATTTGACTTGCATCATGAGTTGCTCAGAAAATTATTTCTTCAAGGAATAACTTCACAAATCAACACATATACATTCAAGAAAATTTAGCTCCAAAGCTAAGGTCCAAACCATGACCTTGGCTAAGTTTTCTTAAAAACATTTTTCAAGAATTCAAGACTTAAAACAACTCCAAATCCAACAACAATTTCATATAATTCATCAAGCAAATAAAAACACAATCCTAACATGCATTTTCTAAATAAAACCGTGAGTATACACAAGCCTCTAAATAATTTTTATTTCACATTAAACACTTAAGATCAATACAAAGTTCATGGAAATCACATATTCATTAACTAAACTTAAGAAAATCTTAATCTTTTTCAACTAGGCATACAAAACCGTGACCACCACTCAAGATCACAACACCACAAAATTTTATATTCATTATTAAATTTCAAGATCATGACATGCAAGAAGTCAAACAAAAGAAAATCAAGATTTCAATCACATCATCATCAAATCCGTGTCTTGTCCATGGTTTTCTTAAAAAGAGTTTTCTTAAAGATTCAAACTTCCAAATCATACTTAGAATCTCAAGATGATCACATGCACATAACAAAATCCAACATCAAAACTTCTAACCTAAAGATCATGCACAAACTGTGGCCATCACAAAGAAAATCACCAAGAAAATCAATCATTTTCAAAGATCTTTACATTAAAACTCAAGCATCAAACACATCATAGTTCAAGCATAGATCTTAACATGCATGCAAACAAAAACACTAGATCTTTGAGAAATCCTTTATGAAAACTTAAAATCAAGTTCTTTTCAAAAACACTTTGGAGAAATCAAGAAGAAAACTCAAGATCATGAGAGAAAACACTTTCTTAACAAAACTTCAAGATCAAGCTTTGGAATCAACATGCATGTGAGTAAAAACTCTAGATCTAACATAAAAACAAACATGCATCAACATTTTTCAAACCAAAAATCAAGCTTTAGAAGAAGATCATGAAAAACGAAAATGAATGGAAGAAAGAAGGTTAGGAACTCAAGGATCTACCTAGATCAAGCTTAAAAATCAAACTAGGAAAGAAAAATTCCTCCTTCTTCTTCCTCCTTTAGGCTTCGGCCACTCTCTCTCTCTTTCTCTCACTAAGAGTTTGATTTTCTCTTAGTGTTGTGTTTGGTTTGGAATGAGAAACGAAGGAATGGAAACAAGAGAAGTGTGTGTGTTGATCACTCCCTCTCGGTTTCACTCATCAAGGTTTTGATGGTGTATGTTGGTGTGTGTTGTTGTTGTTTGTGTTGATGAGAGAAAGAAGAAAAGATGAAGAGAGAAGAATGAGGAAAGAAGAAACTCACTCCCTTTCCCCCACACGGTTTTGGCCCCTTGCTTTTATCTTTCCTTACTTTCTCTTATTTGCCATCAAGGGCTTGCATGGGGGGCTTGATTGCAACTACTTGGGGACCAAGTTACAAAACTTGGGGACCAAGTTTTGCTTTTAAGTCCCTCCACGGTTTTCCTTCTTTTTTTTCTTTTCCCTCCTTATGTCATGCTTAGGTCATTAGAGTGATGTCATGTGCTTGACTTTTAAGCATGGCAACTTGGTGACCAAGTAAAAGAACTTGGTGGCCAAGTAATGCCCACATGCATTCGGCCTTGGGGGGTCTTAGGGTAGATTAGGTTAGCTTAATTAGGTTTAGGGCACTAATTAGGTTCTAATCATGATTAGGGTAGGATTAGGAAAAATAATTTAGGTTTAGTCCACTAATCCTTAGAGATTAGTTCTTAATCAAGGATTAAGGTACAAATCAAAAACTTAATCTTTTCTAACATAGGTTTATGGAAAACTAATTCTAGGTTAGTTCACTAATCTTGAGGGTTTATGGTTTTAAGAGAGTGATTAAGTTCTTAATCAAGGATTAAGAACTTGATTAAGGTTTAATAAAAGATTAGGATACTAATTAGGGTTTTGAGAGATAATCCTAGATTAAGATGATTGCACTTGATTTTTGAAACCTAGGGAAAATAATTTTCCATCTTAAGACCATAAAATCATAGAAATCAATTAAGAAGACAAAATCTCAATAAAAACCTCAAGCAACATGATTCATTGAAAACCTTAGAAAATCATTTCACATAAAATCATAACACAAGTAAATTAAATTTCAAGCATAAAAACCCATCATGAAATCAAAACTCTTTTAAACCAATTCTTAAATTTATTAGGTTAAAATAACTTCTTGATTAGGGACTTGTAGAAGAAGTGAGTCAAAAAGGCAGATGTTACAAATTATGTCTTATTATTATTTTTAAGTGCTTTCTTTGATTTAAATTCAAATTACTCACCTCTTAAGTTGTCATTTTAGGTACAATGGAGAAGAACTTTCATATTATCCCTGCCGAGAAAGGTATACTCTCATTGAAAAAGAGTGTGCTAATAATTATGACCTTACGGTAACATTAGTATTGCAACCATTCTACGACTCCGTAGTGTAAAGAATTTAGTTATATAATGTCTTATTTAACTGTTAAATGTTATTCTTATTTAAGTACCTTTTTAATTGTAAAGGGACTTTATAATGATTTTTGAAAAAAGTATTAGTGGTTGTAAAGGATATTTATATATCCTCGTTTTGATGAATTCAAATTATGTTACAACCACCTATATTGTAATTAATTGATCCCTATCTTTTATGTAAATTTATCTGGCTGTGACAGGTATACAGATTTATTTTGGGAAAAGTCCATATTTCAAACGAAACTCCGCCAAAATTTCTATAAAAATTTTAAACATTTGTCTAAAACCTCATTTGTGACTATTATATTTTAAATTAAAAAGGTAGGATGTTACACCCCGCAGGTGCATTGGTTGCGTAAGACTCATGTGTTGATCTGTGCAGCGGTAAGACGCACATGAAGTTGTGTGCAGTGGTGGGTCCATAGTACCCTAATTACGGTTATGTGAATGGCAAGCCAAGTAAGTACGCCCCGCCGGTGCATTGGTTGCACTAGGCTCACGTGTTGACGTGTGCAGCGGTAAGACGCACATAAAGTTGTACGCAGTGGTGGATTCGCATTACCCTATTATGAAATGCAGACATGGTTTGCGGGCGCCAGGCCAAGTATGCCTCACGATCAGGTGTAGTAAGACGCACTTCTGGTTGTGCGCAATAAGTCGCAATCGGTCCGTGTGTAGTGGTCGTGTATGACTCACGTGTTGACGTGTGCAAAGTCTTCTAGCATAACTCTTTACGTCCTTGGGAAAGTTTGACTTCCAACATCTAGTGGGTCTTACAGTAAACAAATACTATTTTATAATTATTTTTTTTTGTACTTTATAAATTTAACTTGAATATTAAATGGCAAACACTAACGAGAGTATAGATAAGGTACTTTTTCTGATTTATAAGATGGTAAAAAATTGCGAAAGTTAAAAAAATTAATGAGATATACATTTATTGATTTGTTTAACATATCATCCAATTATCAAACAACTAGTTTAATACATTTTTCATTAATCAGCCAATCACAATTCGAAGTTTCCAATTTTTAAATTTTTTCTTTTATTACTTTAAGTTTAGTTTGCTTGTAAAAATAAAACTTTAATTTTAATTTGAGGTAAAATATTGTCATATTTTACCATTTTCTAAGAAACCAAATATATTGAATAACTATTGTTTATACCCAAAAATGAGTGGTCCATTAACAAGGCCCAAAATGCAAAGCCCAAATCCATCATGAGGCTAAAAATCGCCAAACAAACAATAAGCTGAGAGGAAGCACGTGACAAACACCTGCAGTGCAAAGGCACCCTCCCCTGTACGCCTTCCCGAGGAAAAACATGAAGCACCCCTGCTGGCATAGCCAGAAGAAAAAAGGAAAGTAACGACAACATTGCAGTAGCCGCTAAGACTCAAGAAGAATGGCTACGGCTAAGAGAAGGCGTCAGAAGTACCAAAGTTACGGGTAAAGGCGTACCCAGAACAGAGCGTACACATATGTCCAAACGAGGTAGCCAGCTGTCCGAAGGAATCTTTGCTTACTTCATTCAGCCCTTCCCAATGCAAAGTCCAAGATGGAAAGACTTGCACCACTCTCCTTCTGTAGCCATTAAATGACAAAGTCAAAAGGAGAAAACAAAAAAAGGGGACCTGATAAAGAAGGAATCTGCAGCTACAAAAGGGGAAAAGTGCCACGAACCAAAGGATAAAGCAAGAAGAAGCAGTGACCAATGGGCAAAAGGCACATTATAAAAGGAGGAGCAACAACAACAACAAAAGAGAAGAGAGGGGAAGATAGAAAATAAAAGTGACAAGACACACACAAAAGAGAAGAGGGGATCACAAAAAAGGAGGTGATCAACTCAGAGGAATAACAAAGCGGCTAGAAGCACATGAAGCTCTCTGAAAGCCCAAAAATAAACCCGAGAGAAACATAAGTGAGGAAGGTGCACTAGAATGCGCACTCTCCCAGCCAGTATCTCAGCAACAACGTACGCCTGAGGTGAACACCAGTTTTCCCCCGACAACTCAGAAGAGTAGCATAAGAGAAAGAGAAGAATACATAAGAGCAAGGGAGTCCCGAAGGCGAGCAGTGGAGTGCACGCCATCCATCCTCCATAAGCCCATCTGAAGCAGCCGAATCAACTGAAGGAAGGCGAGCAAACCAATCAACTCCATGAAACGCCAGACGTAGAGAAAACGCCGATCCCACTCCCTAAAATGCGGAGAGGGAACACCTGAAGAAACAACGGTGAGAAAGCGAACAAGAGAAGGGACGGGAGCCAAAAGCGTACAGTATAACAGTAGAAAACAATACTGACAGCGCCCATTTATTCAATATTATCTGAAGTATTTGCATGCTTGTAATGGGCGCCCCCGCAAAACCGGGCTAATCAAAGTCCCATTCCCCCCTTCCTGTAGAAATAATATCGGCATTTCCACTCTATTAGAGCCAAACTTCATTAATTTTACGAACCCTCAGTAATCTCTTAATAATTATATCTTTTCAATAAAAAAAATCCGAAACAATTTGGCGACTCCGCTGGGGAAGTTATGGCTCCGAAACGACGAAGGGAAATGTTCTCGGAAGCGCCGTCCGAAAGATAGCTCCCGAAGGCGCTCCACTGTCATTGACGACTCTCAACTGAAGAAGTGTCGTAGCAAGGAGGTCGTCTCTCAGCCGAAAACGACCTTTCTTGAAAGGCGGTCTGTTACCCAGGGGACAATACCATAGAAGGCGTGCTTGCAGAGAGCGGCCAAGCGGTCATGCAACCAAAGAAGGGCGAAGGTACGCTCTTACCAAGGAAGGTTCCATGTTGCGGGAAGTAGAAACTCAGGAGCAAAGGCGCAACCAGAGAATTTGCATTGAAAAAATGCTTCATGTTATCCGCACCATAAGCTAAGTACACACAATCCTTGACTCAGTCTAATTTATCATTCATACTATAGTGAGTCTTTGATTATAATAAATATGAATCATGACAAACAAAAAAAATGTATTGCATCCAATCACGTATCAGTTGTTGTATGATAGTTAAGGAAATATAGTTATTGTATGCTCATTTTTTGCATCCATGTCCTTGGCAGTACCGTTTCCGCATGATATCATGCCCTACGTAGTTAATTTCATGTCTAAGATTATCCTAATAGCAGTGATTTATTTTCACTTTACCTAAAGTAGCATTGTTCTGACATGACATGATATGATGTGTGGTTTGATTTTTAGACTATGTATGTCATGGTTGAGAATTGCATATGTGCGATCGAAATCATGAATGATGTCGCTCTGATATGTATTAAATATTTGACTAGAGAAGCAATAATTAGATGACTTTGTACACATGAATGTTTGCTATAGAACTAGAATCAAAATATCATACTAGTCATTTATGTCATAACCTTGTTAACTGTTCTCTGCTCAACCATTACATGATGTGAATAAACTGCTTTTTCATGATTCCAACATGTAAAATCTAGTAATCCATTTTAAGAGTTGAACAACTTAGATACATAGAGGCGTGCTTTTGAAAATGTTATACGAAGACATCATCTTGGCAATGTTTCATATTGATGCACGATCGATTCACTAGAGATAACTAACAAAACAGGCATGCATAGCATGAAAATAGCCGGAAAATGAAATTTGTTCATGTAGGAAAAAGAAGTGACATCTTGCTAAGATTCGAGAAGTCCTAAATACGCTCTCAAACCATGATTTGACAAGCTTTGCCAAGATGTTCATCGCCTTTAGGAGGATCGCCTCCTCCACCCTAGGCAACAAGCACCTGATCTGTTTAAAGCAGAAAAGTGCTCCACATCCCGCCCAGTGAAAGAAGGCAATCCAAAAAATGAAGTATCAGAAGGCAAGTAATAAAACAAAAGCAAAGTATCAAGAAAGAGCAACACAACGCAAATAGAAAAGATCAGTGAAAATCAGGCAAACAAAATCAACCAAAGAGAAAAGATGAAATCATATTAGAAGGCGACGCCCTGCCTAGAATCATCCGTCTAAAGGCATCTTTAGTTCAGCTCTAAAGGGAGAAGAAAATGTGTAGATCCAAGAGCGACCTTTAAAGGAGGCACATCATAGAAGAGACGGTGCTGAAGCTAGAAATCCTGGAGAAAATGCAAACAGAAAGTTGCAAATAACAAATCAAAAATTTGAGAGCAAACCAGATAGACGAAGGCGACTTCAAAACAAAAGCGTGCAAGAGAAGTAATTGAAGAACAAGAGCAAGCACATAAGCAAAAGCTGACACAACTAAATCCAAGAGTAAATGAGGATGAAGCAGAAGATATTTCCAAGCAAAACAGCTAGCCAGGAGTCAAAAGCGAAACTTAAAGGCGGCTGTGATCACAATTGCAAAGGCGTACAACTGGAGGGCGTACAACTGCAAGGCGTACATGAAAAGGCGTACATGCAACGTGAGGGCGAATGGAAGCTTTTTAATGACCAATGCGAGTACAAGATCCTAAAAAGTATGTTACTCAAAGGCATACTTAAACACTGAAGCATTAAATATGATGCAAGAGCAAGGTGCAAGATGAAAGCAAGCCAAAAAGCGTAAAAGTGACTGACCCAAAACTGTTCCAAACATAACATAACCAAGGCGAGCTCAATTTACCTGATGATTGAACAACTGCCAAGCTAAAATCTTGAGTTCATCCCAGTCTACTCTCATAAGCAAGCCAAAGCACCCTGACGCAAAGAATCTATAGTAATAACAAGCCTCTGAAGCAAGGCGCATTTGAGCTCATCCGTACGTCAAAACAGACTACACGAAGTGAGCATGAGCACAAAGCCAAGGAGCCAGAATAATCCAGAAGCACAAGTATTTACAGATTGATAATATCAAGAAAAGCAGAAAGAAAAGTAGCACCAGCAACAAGAGGTGTTACGAAGCATGAGCAATCAAGCAATCAAGCAATCAATCAGAAGCAAGGCAACGCCTATGACAAGAGGTGCTAATAGCAAATCCTAAAGCGGCACTGATAACATGAGGCGTCCCCAGAAAGGGTACAAACGATACTGATGACATGAGGTATCGCTGCAGCAAATGCCCTCAAACAGGGTCAATAATGCCAGAACGCGAGTTTCAACACTTCAAAAAAAAATCAAAAAGAAAAAGAAGAGAAGAAGAAAAAAAAAGAAAAGGAAAAAGAATGAACAGTGTTGGACCGTACCGCGGGCACAAAACGCCTTATCGTGGCACCCGGATAGACCTCTCTGAAAACAAATTTCCGGGATCAGACGCGGGCGAAGTACGCCATATCGCGAGGCTAGAAAAGTTCCCGGGAAACAAGGGTGCTAGCCTTAAACGCGGGAGGAAAAATCTGTAGAAAAAGAGGTTGGCTAACGTAAGATCCAAAGCAATCCGTTAGTTTTTAAATAAAAAAAGGGGGGGCCCAAAGCGGCAAAACCTGTAGAATGTGCCCAACGTGCACCCTGAAAGAAAAACAAGAAAGGCGTGCCCAATGTGCACCCTAAGGAAAGGAAAAAACGTGCCCAACGTGCACCCTGAAATAAAGAAAAGAAAGGCGTGCCCAATGTGCACCCTAAAGAAAGGAAAAAACGTGCCCAACGTGCACCCTGAAAGAAAAAAAAGAAAGGCGTGCCCAATGTGCACCCTAAAGAAAAGAAAAGTGTGCCCAATGTGCACCTTGAAAAAAAAATTTGGCACCAATGACATGAGGGGCCATTGTACAAAAAAAAGAGAAAAGCGTGCCCAACGTGCACCTTGAAGAAAATTTGGCACCAATGACATGAGGGGCCATTGTACAAAAAAAAAAAGAGAAAGCATGCCCAACGTGCACCTTGAAGAAAATTTGGCACCAATAACATGAAGGGCCATTTTTCAAAAAAAAAAGAGAGAGAAAGAAGCGTGCCTAATGTGCACCCTAAAATGGGGAAGAGAAAAAGCAAGCCCAACGTGCACCTTGTGGAAAAATCCTGGCACCAATGACATGAGGAGCCACTGCTCAAAAAAAAAGGAGAAGAAGTGTGCACATGTCTATGTATGAAAGAAAGGAAAGCATGCAGTAATAACATTTCATAAGCACCAGACAAGTGTGCACGTATGTAAAGCACCTCAAGAAGCATCAAAATCCATGCATCCTATACCAAAACACCCAATGCTAACAAGAGTCGAGAAATGTCAAGAAGTTGAGAAAGTCAATTCATACAAGGAATCAAGATCCGGCGGCAAAGTCTAGTAACGGTAAAGCAACAAAGTCCAATCCGGTTAAAGGCATACAAAAGGCAAAGCCAAAAGCAGTAACCAGAACCATAATACAAAGAGAAAAATAACAAGAGTTGCAACATATGCAGTGAAAATAACGCCTACATGCGGAAGAGGGAATTCAAAGAGGTGTCCCTGCAAGCTTCCTCATAGGCATGTTTCCGGACAGCGAAATCATTAATCTCTTCATCAAGTCGCTTCAACTCTGAAGTTGTTTGGTCAAGCTGGGAAGAAAGTTCTCTGATACGGGACACCAGCGAAGCACGGCGTTCCTACAAGGAGCGCTCAGCCTCAGCCAATTCAGCATCATCAAACGGAGGACGCAAGCTCTCAAAACCAGCAACGGCATTCTCAAGCCAAGCACCAGAATAGTGCTGAAACTTGAGAGAATACAAGCAATCCAAAATCTCAGCTTTGTCCTCCCATGGCAAGGCATCCACATCAACCGAACGAACCAACAACAACACCTTCAGTAAGGTACGTGAGGCGGACTCCCTGAAAAGGCGAGGAAGCGAGGCACGAGGCGGTATCAAGGCGGGGTGAGCAAGAAGGAACGAATCAACCAAGGACTGATCCTCCGCATCCAGCGAACCGCGGGACCTAGCAGAAAGTGCAGCTGCGAAAAAGCACATAACAGCGCGGACAAATATAATGAGGCTAGCAAATAAAGCAATGAAATGTAAAGAGCCTTACTTAGATCAAGCACATGGAGAGATACTTACAAATCAAAGAAGACCCTGGAGAAGCAGAAACGTGACCTGCCCTTATGGAAGGAGTCTGGAAATAAGAAACCTCATGTATAGAACGCCCATCAAGAGGAGCGGAAACACTCCTAGGAATTTCAGCTGTGCTGGTCGAAGCTAGGCCCTTATCAGCGGGAGGAATAAAAACCACGGGGACAGAAGGTTCTCCAACCATAGTCTCAGTAGTAACATCAGCTTGGCTCTCCTTGGGAGCAGAGGCATCTACCTCAACATCCATCCCGTCAAGTGCATCTTCAAACTTTTGAGTCTTGGCAATAACTTCCTCAACAATATCAGCAACATTTGAAGGGGCCTCAAAAGGCGCGCCCTTGGAGGTAACAGAAACGCTTTGGAAAACACCAATTGGGGGCATAAAAGAATCAGCATCCCCGCACGCAGCAGCATCAAAAGGGACAGAGGGAGTAGCATCCCCATCAATAGAGGGATGATGACAGAAACCATGGGGTCTTCACGACCAGGAACAGATGGAATTGTCGAAGGACTAATGGGAACATGACCACCTCTAGAGACTTGAGGTGAAGGCGGCGAAAAATGACCACCAGAACCGCCTACATCCATAAGGAAAGGAAAAGAATCAGTAATGCCATGAAGCTGCCTAAGCAAAGCGTACTGAAAATAAAGAAGCCAAAGAAAGAACGAGAAGAACCCGAAGAGCTGCAATAAGAGTAAGAAAAAGAGAAGGCAAGGAATGAAACCTGGGGGGTACTCCTCCTCAGCACCGCCACTTTCAGCAGACTTGTAATAGGCTAAAAAAGAGTCGTCCAAGCTAATCTTATCGGCATCATCTTGGACCAAATCTATGTGAGCAGGAGAAGAAGGAGCAATGTGAATACCAGCAGCTCGCAAGCGACTAGATCGACGGGAGGGTGCGACTGCAGCTGCCTTTTTCTTCTTCCGGGGCAAGGCGGCGCCACTGCCACCACCCTTGGCAGGAGACTTTGAAACAGAGGGACCTTGAGAAGTGGCTTTCCTCTTTCCCCTTTGGGATGCAACAGGGGAAGATGCAGCAGCTTTGCGTTTAGGGGAATCTTCCTCGTCTGAAAGCAAAGCAGAATAAAGGAATTAATACAAAGCAGGAAACCGGAAACAACAAGAACAGAAAAATGGCCGAGATATTTACCTTTAACTTTCCTCATGGAAGTGCAGAAGTAGGGGTCATTGTATACTATGGGCAACAGAGAAGGGGCTGAATGCTGTGAAAAGGCCTCAAAATCACGCAAATCTTGGAGAATATCTTCATGGGATGTGATCCAACCGCGCAAAACACCCCCAACACGGAAGGGAGAAACATGAACACGAGGGATTTCAGAAACATCAGGAGTTGCACCAAAAAGCAGCACTTTGACCAGACCTTCCACAGGAGCCTGTTCGATATGGAGAACGCATGGAGCCTGATCACGTCCAAATTGCTTAGCCACATGATCAGGGCGATAGGTGCAAGGCCAAAGGGCTCCACCATGGGTGCTCTTACTGTCAAAAGGAACAAAGCCAGGCAGACAGCGAACAGTCAGAATCAACTTCCATAAATCAAAAATGCCTTCAAAACGGGCAGCAGAATCATTCCTTGTGGCAAACTCTTCTTCATCATACAGGGGATGCAAGGGGTCACCACCCTCCATGATGTTACCTAAGTAAGGGAGAAACACGAACTTGTCTTCCAAATCAATCAAAGAAATCAATGGTTCTCTTGGAAAGCCTCTTGTCCAACACCAAGAGTGAGGCTCCAAATCAGCAAGATTACCCGAAGGAGGAAGTCTAACAAGACCATAATCAGGGAAGCGTTTAAACAAAAAGTATTGAAGGAAAGTCAAATCAATGTAGGAGTTAATTGCAAAGCATCCGTGAGAAATGCGCATCTGTTCAGCCACCTGGTCGAGGTGAGCGTACAGGCCGCCTAAATAGAATGAAGCAAGAGGAAGGTGGATACCTTCCGCCAAAGAACAAGCAAAGAGAAAAACACATGGGCTCACCGATTCCCACGGAGGGCCAGGAAATACGTTTCTACTTAGCCAAAAAGCAACAAAAGCAACAAAAGCAGCACGGCGGAGGCGCTGGTCTTTGACGGGTCCAGCTTGAAACTTACCGTCATGAAAGTCACCGAAAAATATCTAACCCAACTAGGAAAAGTATATTTGAGAGAAGAGCGTTGGCTCGCCCTCTGGCCTCTCCAAACCAAGTTTCCAGTGCCCCGCACTATTTGAGAAGAAGAGCCTCTCGCATAGGAAGCACGCCTTCGTTTGAAAAGATCTCGCGAGTACTTGGCGCTGAGAGCCGAAGCAGCCTTCAACTCCACTGATAGTTCAGAAAAGTGTTCGTCAACACCTACCACATCGAAGCCTCTATCTCCGAAGGACGGAAGCTTAAGGAGTACAACCACATCTTCAAGGGTTGGAGTGAACTCCCCCCATGATGTCAAGAAAGTGTGGGTAGAGGAACACCAACGCTGCATCAGAACCAGCAGATCGTCAGGCTTGCGGTTGGCGCCGAGCCGCGGGGACGCTTTGATCGCAGCAGCAATGCCTACCCTCTCCAAAATAGCCGCGAACGTAGGATCAGTGGAGAACATGTGATCAACCCACACTTGCCAGCCACTGGTGCCTCCAACACAAACATTAAAATTCAAATCCATCCAAGGAAACTCTGAGCGGCGAAGGCAAGAACGGAGTAGCGAAGGGCCCAATGCACAGTGATCCTTGTGGTAGGATAGCAGAGAAACGAGTTCAGCAACATCTTCAGGAACCACCGTGGCTCTGGTAGGAGGGCCAGTAAGGAGATCGCCCGAATCTGGGCCAAAGGGCGAATCCGCCTTCACCCCCGCTGCCCAACGACGGTGACCTGGTTCAAGAGGGTAAGAACGAGGACAAGGGAGTCGCTGTAAGAAGCAATAGGAGATAGGGCTAGGAAGTTGAATCTCTTCTTCAGAACTTGAAGAGGCATCTTCGACTTCGGAGGGAGCAGTAGCTTTAGACCTTGACATGATAGCAGCAAATGTAGAAGAAGACAAGAGACAACGGAGATAAAGAGTGAGAGAGGAAGGAGACGAAGAACAGAGAACTAACAAAGAGGGTTTCTGTCTTGAGAAGAGAAGGGAGTGAAAGGAGATGTTTCAGGTGGTAAAGGAAGAAAGAGAGTAAGTGGAGGTGGGAGGTTGGCTAGAAGTAAATGAAGGCTTTTGGGAAGTTTTGAAAGAAAGAAAATGTGTGGAAAGGAGGGAACATGAGGAAGCGTGCAACTGCCAAGAACTGAAAGGTGTTGCCTCCTCCCCATGTCGACACGTGGAATGCAGTAGAAGAATAAGAGACGAGAGAAAACTGAAAAGAAGATTTGCACTGAAAAGAAGTCTCTCTTTTCATTGCAAAGGGGGCAATTGTTGATACCCAAAAATGAGTGGTCCATTAACAAGGCCCAAAATGCAAAGCCCAAATCCATCATGAGGCTAAAAATCGCCAAACAAACAATAAGCTGAGAGGAAGCACGTGACAAACACCTGCAGTGCGAAGGCGCCCTCCCCTGTACGCCCTCCCGAGGAAAAACATGAAGCACCCTGCTGGCATAGCCAGAAGAAAAAAGGAAAGTAACGACAACGTTGCAGTAGCCGCTGATACTCAAGAAGAATGGCTACGGCTAAGAGAAGGCGTCAGAAGTACGAAAATTACGGGTAAAGGCGTACCCAGCCCAGAGCGTACAAATATGTCCAAACGAGGTAGCCAGTTGTCCGAAGGAATCTTTGCTTACTTCATTCAGCCCTTCCCAAGGCAAAGCCCAAGATGGAAAGACTTGCACCACTCTCCTTCTGCATCCATTAAATGACAAAGTCAAAAGGAGAAAACAAACAAAGGGGACCTGGTAAAGAAGGAATCTGCAGCTACAAAAGGGGAAAAGTGCCACGAACCAAAGGATAAAGCAAGAAGAAGCAGTGACCAGTGGGCAAAAGGCACATTATAAAAGGAGGAGCAACAACAACAACAACAAAAGAGAAGAGAGGGGAAGAGAGAAAATAAAAGTGACAAGACACACACAAAAGAGAAGAGGGGATCACAAAAAAGGAGGTGATCAACTCAGAGGAATAACAAAGCGGCTAGAAGCACATGAAGCTCTCCGAAAGCCCAAAAATAAACCCGAGATAAACATAAGTGAGGAAGGTGCACTAGAAAGCGCACTCTCCCAGCCAGTATCTCAGCAACAACGTACGCCGGAGGCGAACACCAGTTTTCCCCCGACAACTCGGAAGAGTAGCATAAGAGAAAGAGAAGAATACCTAAGAGCAAGGGAGTCCCGAAGGCGAGCAGTGGAGTGCACGCCTTCCGTCCTCCATAAGCCCATCTGAAGCAGCCGAATCAACTGAAGGAAGGCGAGCAAACCAATCAACTCCATGAAACGCCAGACGTAGAGAAAACGCCGATCCCACTCCCTCAAATGCGGAGAAGGAACACCTGAAGAAACAACGGTGAGAAAGCGAACAAGAGAAGGGACGGGAGCCAAAAGCGTACAGTATAAGAGTAGAAAACAATACTGACAGCGCCCATTTATTCATTATTATCTGAAGTATTTGCATGCTTGTAATGGGCGCCCCGGCAAAACCGGGCTAATCAAAGGCGCATTCCCCCCTTCCTGTAGAAATAATATCAGCATTTCCACTCTATTGGAGCCAAACTTCATTAAGTTTACGAACCATCAGTAATCTCTTAATAATTATATCTTTTCAATAAAAAAGATCCGAAACAAATATCATAAAATATTTTTTTTATATTTTTGAGATACAAAGCATTCACTTATAATTGTTTTATTAATTGCAAGAATATTAGTTTAATAAGTGCTCTAGCAAAACCCTAATTAAATTAGAGGCCAAAATATTAACAAGTTCTTAGGATATTTCTTTTGGTTTTATTTATAAGTCTTTTTTTTAAAAAAATGATCATATTTATAAGTCATTTTGTATTTTTTAAGTTGCATTTATTGCTTTTTGCTCTTATTTGTCATTTGTTCATTAATGAGAAATAGTATACTACCTCTATTCTTAAATATAAGACCTTTCTGACATTTTTATTTTGTTCCTATTTATAAGACACTATACCAATTTTCAATGACAATTGATTTTTTTTCCACAAACACCCGTATTTACTCAATACTTTTTAAATTTTCAATAATATTTATAGGGTAGTTTTGAAAATACCTATCAAATATTCATATATCCGAAACTATTAACCAAATTAACCAACTTTGTTAATTGACTTGAAATCTATCAAAATGGTCGCATACATAGGGATGGAGGGAGCATTTGTGAAATAGTTTCTAATACAAACTGAATGGATAAAATTGTGTTGTTAAAATCATTTTTTAAAGTTTCAAAAATGTAATTATCATTTTTTATTATTGTAATATAGTTAAATATGACCTATAATAATGACTAGAGAAAGTATTATCTAAAGTAGTGAAAGAAGAAATACCAAAAAAAATAGAGAAAGAAGGAATTCTATCTTGCAAATTGATATTTTAATATAAGGGGAAGTGCTAAAGTTAGGGCTCGTTCGAGGTCGTTGTCACTTTCTAGTTTTTAGTTTCGAAATTGTATTTTTAAAACAAAACATGTTCAGTAAAATTTGAGCTGAAATGATTCTTTACTTATTTTCTGAATGATTTCACCTCTATTCTCAAAACTACAAATAATAGTTTGGGTTGACTTTTCTCTCCTAGGGTTTCCCTCTCTCTCTCTCACGGCTGACCTAGTCTAACACCCCAAAATTTTAATCCCTGATTAATGAAATATTAATTATAAAGTTTATTATAGTTAATTATTTTTATTTTTATTCTTTGATTAAAATCTGTGTTTATATTGTTAGTAAATGTGTGAATTTATTTTGGTAATTATATTTATGCATAAATAAATAATTTGCATATTAGCCCCTGTTTTGTGACGTAGAACTAATTATAGGAAAGATTTTGGAAGGAAAGAAAATCAAATACATATTTTTCAAAAACTTACCAAAATACTCGAGTACTTTTGAAAAGACTCGAGTATTCTGGTTAGAGTTGCACGAGTTAGTGCGTTTTGGTGAGTCACCACCAACGATTCTCCGCCGTTGACACGAAAACACCCTCCACAACACGTCCCTCTACTCGTGTCGAGCTGCATGAACCTCTGAGTCCACTATAAATTCCCAGGAGTTGATCAATTCGAGTTTCATTTGCAAGTTTGAAGCTGGAATTCGGGTGTTAGGGTTCCAAACTTCTCCCAATCGATTCTCCTTGTCTGTGTTGAGTTGAGTCATAAATTATACACCAATACAAAGCTCACATCACGAGCTTTGTATAGACACCAAAATTGTGAGTTGAGAGTCTGTATATTGGAAGAATCGAAGCCTAGAAGTTGGAGTTTGTTTGCTGTCATCTAGTTCTGAAGCTTACTTTGATCTTCAATTTTGGTAAGCTCACACACTCTATGAGTCTCAAATTTGTTTCTTTAGTTAGTTGGTGTTGCATAGAATCTAGGGAGACTAATTTCCCCAATTCTTATTGTTGTTTCATGTGTCAACGAATTCAATTTTGGTGCTTCACTCAAAATGCTCTGCATGTTGGTGCTTGAAGTGGTTCTCTGTGTTGTGGAGCTTCTCCTTCAAAATTTTATGTTAGTACACGTCTGAGAGGTAAGGGGAATGCTTTCTATTCACTAGATAGAGTTTAAATTTCATGAATTTGATTAGAGAGCCACCAAGAGGCTCTAAAGCCTTAGTTTGAATAGGGAAAAGTGTTTGGAGACCAACCTGTGCTCTAAAGTTGTGTTGAGCAAGTTTTATATGTTGCATGCAAGCTATTTGGAACTTAAAATCATGAGTATTCTGAGTATTATGCAAATTGGTATGTTAAGTTGTGAATTTTCTAAGTTTTTTGCATAATCTTGTGAATCTCTGTGAATTCTGTAATTTGATGTGTTCTAAGTGCTTGAACATGTTTAATATATGATATATGAACTCTGTTGATCATTGGATTGGATTAGAAATGGTTAGAATTGAAAATGGTATGTTAAAACCAGATTTTTAGCCTGTACTGTCTGATAAGACTCGAGTATATGGCTTGATACTCGAGTATTTCGTGATGCATCAGTGCATCACTTTGCACCAACACTCGAGTATCAGGTCTAGGACTCGAGTATTAACAAATGCAACAAGATTGTTTTCTGATGAACGACTCGAGTATTTCATGGAACACTCGAGTATTTTTAGGAGACTTGAAACCTGACTTTTCTGGAAAAATATGAGCGACTCGAGTAGCTATGAACCACTCGAGTAATCTGGAAAGACTGAAGAACTACTCGAGTATTATGAAGAACACTCGAGTATTTCTGCCCAAAAAATTAAAAATACCATTTTTAATTCTGAATCATTCTGTTAATACTCAAATGATAACAATCCAAGTGATCTAAAGACTTAAAAGAAATTGATTGATGATGGTATGAAATTATTGAATTAATAATGTGAGATATTATTAATTGAGATATACCAATCAATTCTTTTAAGTTAAGAAATTGCATTCATTCCGGAGTTCGGGTGTTAGATCGTTTTTCATGTTTTGGTAACATGAGGAGGGCCTCTGGGAGTGCCAACTGTCGGCTTGCTTGATGAAACATTATGGTTGACGACGTGGCCAGCGAAAGTGAGATGCTGATGATATGGTTATTCCGTTGAGACGACGGGACGTTGCTCGAGGAGCACGTTATGTACCATTTCCAAGCTTGTCGTGTACATTCTTGGTGAATGTACGAATGTTGTGCACCTAGGAGTACAATGCACTGTTGAGTGCTGATATGAAGTAAAGGATGGACGTCAGAGAGTGACAAAGATTGATGGAGTTAGGATTGAGAGCTAGACTCATACATCATGCCACTCATTTAAGTTAAAGTTGATAAATGAAAATAAGTATGAGCATCTTACTTGCATTAAATACTTGCTAAGTGCTAATTGTGATTGTTGATTATTGTTGCATATTTACATATTCATATTGTGCATTTATTTATGCTCTATTTATTATGTGTATAAGAATTGCTTATCCTTGTGCCCTTATAGGTGATGTCACGTTACATCGCTTGCATCGAGATCCGGCCACTTCCTAGTGGCATATGGATCTACGAGGATCACCGAGCGGTATTTGAGGGTGAGGTAGAGATTACCTTCTATCATCCTAACCCATTGATCCGATTTCGTCCTCGTATGTTTAGGATCCCCATCATATACACTATGCACGTATCACCCTTTTACACTTACCATGGACCACCTCCCACACGACCAGCTCGCTCATATCACAGTTTTCGCTTTCGATCTACCCGCTCACACCCTTTTTCTTCTAGAGTCGTCTGCGAGGAGACTCCCCCATCTGATCCGAGGAGCCCTGTTAATGTCTCGCCATCACCTGACCCTGTACCCAGTGGAAGGGTACCCACTCCTTCGGATGAGATAGAGGAGGATCCTGTGGAGGACGAGAGCGGAGGCGAGCCTGTCGTTCACTCTACCGGGAGTCAGTGGAGGGACGATGATCCCTAGGTATGTGCATAAGGTAGATGATGAGGATCAGGGATCTGGTGTGATGGATGCTGTGGAGGAGATGATGTTGCTGCTGATGATGTTGGATGATGACTACTGCTACTTCTTGGAGACTTTTACTACTACTACTCTGCTGCTTATGTTCCATGATCAGCTTCAGAGTCTTTATTTTTGATGTGTAGATATTGTATATAGCTTCTGAGAACTCTGGAGTGATGATCTTTTTGGTATTACCGTTTTATGGACTTGTACTGGAGTTTGGAGACTATCACTTGGACTATGTATTTCATGACTTATATATATATATATATATATATCTTATGTTTATATTACAACTGTGCATAGTCCTACTATTTCTGCTTACTCTGATACAGATTATTTAAAGAGTTCGGCTAAGATATTTGAAAATGGTATCAGTTCCGCAAAACGAAAGAATGGATGGCATCACTTATGTTTTTACTATGTAAATAAAATTTTGAAAAACCGATGCCATCTAAATTGTGAAAATATTTTATTGTCTTAGAAAATGCCGAATTCAGTATAATGTTTAAAATGATATAAAATATAATCTCCAAGGATTCCATATTTTGGTTTGTGCACCCGCTTCTTTTAGAAAATGAAAAGGGAAAATTTAAGCCCTGTATTTTCTAATACTAACAAGTCCATAACTATTTGAGTAATAGTATATTTATTACTCTAATTTCGAGTATTATATTGAGGGTGTTAGAACCGTCGCCGCCGTAATGGCCAAAAAGAGGGGGAGGCCGCCCAAATCACCCTTTTCGCAACCTTCTAAACCAATTTCTTATAAGATTGATGACAAACAGCCTCAAGCTTTTGATCTGACGCATCTTGATGAGGAAGATTTGGAAACGATAGATGCCTTGATGCCTAAGCAATTGGATTCTTTGATGCATGGGCTAGAATTAATTTGTGCTAGAGTCAAAGGTAAAGCCCCTATGACGAATGATGATGAATTGATCGCTTCTCGATCCGTGGAGAAGGAGAAAACCACAACCTCTCAGCCAACAGAAACTAGCATTAGTGATGATGTGCAGAAAAGAGTTTCTGTTTGGGTCTCGTTTGACAATTCGAAATTAAGGAACGCTTGTGATAAGCTAAAATTTGTTAAGCCAATCCTTAAGGAAGGTGTGTTGATAGGGAAGATTGATAGTCAAAATGTTGCTAACGAAGTAAAGTACTGGCAACAAGCAGTGGTGTGCTACGTTCTTGGTGCAACGCCCCCGTATGCAGTGCTTCAAGGCTTTCTAAAAAAGGTATGGGGTCAGTTTGGGATTGACAAAATCCTTATGAATGCGGATGGCACTATGATAGTAAGGTTCAACTCCATGGAAGGAAGAGATAAGGTTCTGGATATTGGAGTTTATCACTTTGATAAGAAACCATTGATATTGGCCCCTTGGACAGGAAGAGCAGTTACTAGAAGCTTTCTGGATTGTGTTCTTGTATGGATTCAATTTCCATGGTTGAATCTGAAGTTTTGGGGATCAGAAGCTTTGAGTAAAATAGTTAGTTTGATTGGTACTCCTATCATGGTTGATCAAGTTACAAAGGAGAGGAATAGGATAAACTTTGCATGGGTTTTAGTGGAAGTTAACTCCTCAATTCTTCTAGAAGACGTGTTTTTCGAAGATAATAAGGAGAATGTGGTGTCTTAGAAGGTGGTGTATGAGTGGAAGCCTGTATTGTTTGCAACATGCAGCATGTATGGTCATGATAGCAAGTCCTGCAGGAAGAAAACCAAGCAGGTATGGATGCACAAAAAGAAGCCAACCAGGGAGGAGTTTGAAGAGTTGGATAACAGATTGAGGCTTGTAACACCCTCACATTTATATAGCTTAATTACTAATAATTAAGTTGAGATTAATTAGGACTTAAAATTTTTTTAAGAAAATCTGGCAGAGTTTCCTCTGTTTATCGGACTTTCCCAAAGATTACACTTCTATAAACCTATCAGAATCAGAGTAATTTAAAACTTAAACTTAAATCCTAAATCCAGCCAGGATTTCTAATTGCCCAAGCACAAAATATTTACAAATTAGGGCTCCAAAAACTAAACTAATATAATTACACCCTTTTTTAATTCTAATTCTCTTAGTTCTTAGTTTTACACTCCACGATGTAGAGTGTACTCCTGCTCGGCCATGATTCGTGTAATCTCCTTCTGTACCTGTAATAAAAATAGCAAGAAGGGCAACATTACACAGAACTTAGAAAAATAGTGTCTAAATAAGCATAGAAATAAGCTAAGCACAAACATTGAGTAAAACACGGTCACAATTCATAACTTACATTCCATTATCTCATATTCCAATTGGTTTTCTTATTCATATCTAACTTCCATTATTTCATTTTCCATTAGTCATCCTATTCATTCTTAATTCTCTTTATCACCGTTACCCTATTTACGGAGTATGTCTCCTCAGGTCAGAGGCCCACATACTCACCCTATTTACGATGTATGTCTCCTCAGGTCAGAGGCCTACATACATACCCTATTTACAATGTATGTCTCCTCAGGTAAGAGGCCTACATACATACCCTATTTACAATGTTTGTCTCCTCAGGTCAAAGGCCTACATACATACCCCATTTTCAGTAACCTTTCCATTTTCCTTTCTCATTGTTCTTTTCCTTTTATTCCACCACTAGGATTTTATCTTGCTCGCTAGGTAATTGGCACACCCGTTAGGGACTTTTGCACCCGTCAGGACTTTGCACCCATCTAGGTCATACCTGTTAGGACTATGCATATTAACTCATTCCATTCAATAATTCATTTTATTTAACAGGGAATTGATCCACGGGGCACACCGGCGCCTAACAGGGCGGTTGGACCTAATGGGTAATTGGCCTGACAGGCCATGGCCCTAATAGGACTAATTGGAACACCTAGCCGAGCACCTAGTGTTTCGGTGTCCCAAATGATCAATTCTCACAATAGATTCCATTACTTTAGGTTAATTCTACAGTTCATCATTTTACAACATATATATGGTCATTCTCACAACAAATATATCAAACATCAAATATCTACGAGTATCACAACATTTAACATCAAATATTTACATTCAACACCAAGTATATCCAACAACATTTAGCACCGAGTATATACACTAAATTCCACATATTGCTTAGGGTTCTTTTCCTTTAGTTGCCTAATTCAATTATTATTATTCTTCACAAGCCTAGGGTTTCATAATAACTAAAATAAACCATAACTCTTAGCAAACTATTATATACTAATTAGTAACTCTTTTCTAAAACAAGCCAATACCCACCCCCTTAGTTAAATATTCCTAATTTATTTTCCTAATTATTCATTTATTTCGTTTCTTAACTACTTCTGATTCCCTTTTTTGCTATTTCTTAACCCAACCATCCTAATTATCTTATGATCCCATTATTTAGTTTTATTACAATTCTATCACTACTAGTACTTAACTCATACTTTCCTATTACACTATTTTCAATTAAGTATATCAATCCAATTTCCACACAAACATCATGCACATATGCTTATCATTCCTATTTCATAAAAACAATTAGAACACACATAGACATATAATATCACAACAATGTTCGTACATCATCATAGTGGTTTCATCATCCAATCCATAAACATATAATTTCTTATCAAATACCCTACCCTAGGGTCTAACTCTATCCATTCTTATCTACCCTTAACCATCCCTATACAATATCCAAAATCTACTCCCTAAGCAAAGGTAACACAACCCTTCTTACTTGTAAATGTTTTAACTCTTAGCTTTTCGTAAACACATTCCTTTTCGTATGCCGATACTCGAACTTGTCGTGGCCCATTGCTATCGTTTGTGCTTGTCCTAAAGCTCCTTCGTAGTCTAACTATATTATTAAATCATATAGTAATCAATTTAATGCGCCAAAAGCGAATCAATTTGAAATCTCAATAATTAACATATTGTTGGCAATTCGGCAAGTGTACCGATCGCACAAGTAATAAAATAAATTGCAAATTGTTTCTGTATATACCCAATTTTGTCCCCCCAAACAAAATAAAATAAAAATAATAAAAAATGTTTTGTTTAAAAAAATAAATAAATAAATAATAAGAAAAGATTTTGAAAAAAAAGTATTTTTTGTAAAAAAAAATAAAAAAACGAAATTTAAAAAAATAAGATAAGATAAAAATGTGTTTTTGGTAAAAGATTTGATAAGTTTTTGTGAGGATAAAGATAATTTTTTTTTTTTGGATTAAAAAGATTTGTTTTAAAAGGATTATCATCAAATTTGTTTTTATTTTAAATGATTGAGAGTTTATCTTTAACAAAATTTGAAAGATTTGATTGAGGAATAAACCAGAGAATATTTCACTGGGCTCTCAAAGCCTGTTGAAAAAAACCTAATTTTTTTAACCTAAATTTTTCGTATAAATAGAACTCTTTTCTTCACGTTGAAAAAAAAAGGGAGAGAGTTACATGGTGCAATTTTTCTTTTATAGATTGAGTGTTGAGTAAGGAGGACATTCTGCTTTTTGGTATTCATCAATCTGTTCTCAAGGTACCTCCTCTGCACCCAGGTACTTAAAAGTTTTGGTGGGCCATAATATAATATTGTAGGAGAATACTGTGATGCTTCCTGCTTCTAAAAAAGAAAACTTCGTTGCTTGCTGTATATCAGTTTGTAGTCATTTATTTATTCATTTATTTTTAGTTGCTTTGTGTTGGATTGTTGTCTTGATTTATTTAATTAATTTCATCTTGATTTGGGCCTACGTTCTTAATAATCATGCCATAATCCAACTCACCAGTAACTACTACCCTTTATCTCAGTTTTAATGAGTTAACTTGATGATAGTCCGTATTTTTTTAAAAAAAACATTAGAACAAGTTACTGGTTCATATTATATTTGTTGTGTTTTGGTAAGTCAATTTTTCTCATCCAAATTCATTTAATGGTGGGATCTTTACGACTTCCTCTCCACACTCAAAAAATATATATCATTAATAAAGTATTGACATCATGTGTTTTGGAAACTTATTTTTCCTTATCTAAATGATGAGGTCTTATGTATGTTCCTCTTTGCATAAACTATTTTAAAATATGAGCTATAATTACGTTAGAATCAAATTGTGAGAAAGTTATAGATTAGAAATACATTTATTATTATTATTATTATTTTATAAAAATTAAATGAACTTTATTATATAAGTATTAACAAATTGTGTTTTGGAAGTTCACATTTCCTTCCCTAAATGACAAGGTCTTATGAATTTTCCTCTTCGCGTAAATTCCATTTTTTTAAGTAGTAAAATAAAACGTAAACTTAATTTAAATTACGTTACAAATAAATAGTGAAATTAAAAATACTTTTCTTTATAAACATTAAATGAATTTTATTAAATAAGTGTTAACAAAATGTGTTTTGGAAATTCATCTTTCCTTATCTAAATGACAAGGTCTTGTGCATGTTCCTCTTCGCATCAAACCTTTTTTTCTAAACAATAAAAATAAAAACATTAATTTATTAAGAACTACGTAGCCTTGATTCCTCATTTTATGAGGGTACGTAGGACCAGGGGCAACCTTGTCAGGCACAACAATAAAAATCAAATAATTTTTGGCAAATCAATTTATTTAGGTCTTTTAATTAAAATCAATCAAAGGTACCATTTTCGAATGGGCGAACGGGGTGCTAATACCTTCCCCGGCTCGTAACCGACTCCCGAACTCGGACTCTATCTAGTTCGAGACCAATCTTTATCCGTTTTAATTAATAATTTTTTTTTTGCGTTTTTGCAACAAAATGCGGTGGCGACTCCATATTGGGTCAGTTGACCCCTACTCGTAGGCGAGGCCCCGAGGGCGACCCGGGACCCCGGCCACGACAGTTTCTAATTTCTTTCACCTAATTGCGATTACTATGTATAACTTGTAGAATCAAGTCTCCAATGAGGTGGATTTATTTTGATGATGACAATATAATTAGATCATGGATTTAAAGGAAGAATTCAAGCTCATCAAGTCAAGAAGATCAAGTGCATCACTTAGCTAGTCATTCTCTATTTTACTTTAAATGTAATTTTATTTATTTTATTGAGAGTGAGTAGCTTAGGAAGTAATCTCATCCTTAGGATAAAGAATTTTAAATGCATGATGAAAAAGGTTGGGGTTACATAAAATTATTCCTTGAGGAGAGAATTGAAATAAATTGTTGAAAAACTTGATTTTTATCATCTCTGGGCAAAACACTCGAGTAAGCACAAAAATACTCGAGTATAAAGACACTCGAGTAATCTGAAAGTTACTCGAGTATCAAAACACTCGAGTACTTCCCAGAATACTCGAGTATTTCAGCCTCAAATCAGAGATTTGACCGTTAGTTCAATACATGGGCATTTCTATTGAAAGATGGGCAAAAGACTCGAGTAGTCTCAAAAATACTCGAGTATTTTGACTCTGACAGCAAACTTTTTAACCGTTGGAAGAGGGCAAAAATGGGAGAAAAGAATTACTCTTACTCTCTCATTTCCTCTTCCATATATCAGAAATGAATGCTATTGAACCAAGCAACAAGAACATTAAAGTCTATTGTGCTAAACATTCATTTTGATCATTCTCTCTCTCAAGTGAAAATTTACTCTAACTCAATCTATTCATTCATCATTATTATTTGTACTAAGAGTTAGAGTTGTGCTTAATTGTAGTGGAAATCATTTGTTGGATTTCTCCACATACACAAACACTTCTTGTTCTAAAAATCTTGGTTGGTAACCAAGTGTACCTAAGTGGGTCTTAGGTTCATTCAAGACTTGGGAGGTTCTCAAGCAAGGGCTAAGAGGTTCTTAGCTTTGGTGGAGCTCTTGAAGGTTTCAAGGAGCTTGAAGAAGAAGGAGTCTTCATCACCAACATCAAATTGGGGTAGAAATTCAAGAGTTTGGTACACTCTTGGAAGGGATAGGTTGAGTGAGGCATCTCAATACCCTTTGTAATATTTCTAACAATTTGATTTTAGTAGACACTCCTAAGGTTCTTAGGGGGACTAGACTAGCTCTCTAAATAGAGAGTGAACCAGTATAAAATTGTTGGTGTTGATCTTTTATAGCTTTCTTTAACTTCAAGCAAAAACCAAACCTAAGTTGCTCAAAAGGGGGTTATTAATTAGAGTAGTAATTCCGCAGCAATTAAGTGATTTTCAAGTTGTTATAGCTTTATTTAATTGCTTTCTACTCTATTATTAATCTGCCCTGGACTGGATTAATTCATATTGATTAAAGTGCATATAATTCAGAAACTGTTTTTCTGCTAACTGCACGATTTACTCGAGTATTCTTAAGAAGACTCGAGTGTTCTTGTGATTTTACTCGAGTAGTCTTAAAAACACTCGAGTGTTCTTGCTCTGTTTCTGAAAAATCTGCACGTGATCAATTATACTTAATTGCATTCGAAAATTAGCCACTGTTGCATTCATATTACTATTCACCCCCTCTAGTAATTGCTAAGCCCGCTTGTTGGTTTCCAACAACTTGTATGGGTTTTGAGTTTAAGAGAGGAATGGAGAAAAGGTAGAATGAAACAAATCATAAACTAAAATGGATTTAGAAACAAATATGGAAAAGGTTAAGAACTTGGTTTCATTGTAGGATAAGGTTATTAATTATGAAAATATGTTTTCCAATAAATCAAAAACTCCAGAAACAATAAAAGCTAGATCCCTCATGGCTATTTCGTTTCTTACCCCTTAATCCCTTAAGTGAGTTCTAGTTTAGAAGAGTTATACAATTACCCAAAAGTATTCCTACAAATTGAATAATTATATTGTTTGGTTGAAAGGCCTTATCTTAATCATAATTTTCCAATTAAGGTTCAGATTACCAAAGCAAAATATAAAGTGATCAATTTTATGAATTGTAATTAAAACACAGCCAAACAATTGATTTGAAAGGAAAAACATTAATTCATAAATAAACAGCCAAATTAAGATCCATACAAATCCACCTTATTACTAACATGAAGTTCAATTATACATATTGGGAGAAGAAGAGAAAGGAATGGGAAAAACTAATAATCATAGACAATAATCAATTTACCCCCAATAGATCTTCAATCTTCCAATATTCAATCCTTGCTCTTTGTCTCCCTGCTCTCAATTGCAGAACAACCTCTTTTCTCTAATCCTAATTATATTCTATTCTCTAATTTGGCTCTGAAAAGTCTACCTAAACCTAATGGAAAAACATATATTTAAAGTCTAAAAACTAATCCCAATTGATATAATATGATAAGATCCTATTAGAATAAACTAATCTTTAATAATCTTATTTACAAATAGAATTTATCACTAAAATCCTTCTAGAATCCCGTATTTGTGTCTGACAGCAACTTCGGCACTGATTTTGACCCCAAAGATGGACGAATTTGAGCAAGGCTATTTCCGGCAAAGTTGTAGATCTTTTCCTTAGCCTTAAAATGATACCCAGATCACCTCATTTGGATACGATTAGCTCAAGTTATGATCAAAACAGCGAACAGTGTCACTTTCTCGCATTTTGCGTGCCTGGGCGCCCAGGACCTCACGCCTTGGCATGCCAGGTCTGTAAAATGGTGCAATTCTTGTGGTGCGCGCGCCTGGGCGTGCGAATCTGTACACCTGGGCGTGCGTCACCTGCTCCGACTCCATTTCGCTCCGTTTTTGCGCCATTTTCAAGGTCTTTTCATCCTCTTTCATGCTCCAATTTATTTTCTTCATTTAAGCTCCGAAAGTACCTGAAACAAACCCAAAACGGATCAAAACATTCAAAGGATTCTAAATTACTAACAATTACTAAAAATAATAAAAACATCCTACATTTACAAGAGAAACAAGCTAAACCCATAGTAAAAGGGAGTCTAATTAATGCTCAAAACATCATATATTGGACCCAAATCACTCCCCCAAACTTAGTATTTTGCATGTCCCATGCAAAAGTAAAATAAAAACTCTAGAACACAAAACCAATTTTCTAAATTAATATTCAAACACCAAATCTAAGACTTCAGACTCATGACTCAGACACTTTTATTCACAAACATTAACTTCATCAAAAACTGGTTATAAAAACAAACTCCAAAAGAATCAGAACTAGTGAACACTCTCAACCTCACTGTGTGTATCTCTCATGTGTATCAAGGGTTTTATAAATATTCACTGAAGTTCATCTAATGACAATGTGTTACCATATGCTTGACCATAGACCAATATCTCCACTGAAATTATTGAATACATGCAAAAATCAAAAGGTCTTAATTTTGGTTGTAACGTGGTCATGGCTAAAGATGAAAGGTGGGATAAAAGAAACAAAGGATTATTACAAAGGGCTAAAAATATGCAATCAAACAATATCCCTTTAACATATTAATGGAGCATTAGTTTTTATAACAAATATCCACTCTAATATTTAATTCTCCTTCATTCTTTTTCATTCCCATTCTCTCTATTCTCTTCTTTTTTTCATTATATTTTTCTCTTTTTTCTTTTTTTTTCTTTTGGAAGAGAAATAGAGATCGCAATTAATACATTCAGCTCAACACTTTCTGAATCAACATATTCCCAATTGCACCATTCACATTTCAAAGGATACCAAAAATATATAACATTTATGAAAAGGATACCAAAGAAATTATATATCAATAGGCTCAAAGTGGGCCACTAAGGGATAATGTTTATCAAAATCTGTTGAAGGCCAGAAAAAACACAAACCTAAGCACCTTAATCATCTTAATGCATGCAAGCAATTATCAATCTCAAAATGGTCACTGGTCAAATTGTAGAACACAAAATCAAAGTGAACACACTCATGAAAGAAATAGGGGTTTAAATCACAAAAATAATCTAAATTACATACCCCTATCAAGTGTATAGGCTCAAAAATCTCACAGGCTAATAGTCAGTTCACTAATAACTTATTCCTAAACAGTTTATAAAAAAACCAGTTCTCAACAAACTTAAAACTCAATCCAAAACAGTGTCATACAATCAATGAGTCATCATCCTAAATCAAGTATTTACATATATAATCAGAAAAATAGTCCTAAGTCTAGAATAATCATCTACTTCTACCCAAGACACAAACCAACACCAAATATGGGAGGACAATTCAAGTCTGAAAAATTAATTTTTATTTTGTCCACTCCCCCAAACTTAGAGGTTGGCTTGTCCTCAAGGAAACTAATCTAACCTAAACTACAAAATAAAATAAAAATAAATGCAAGGAGTTAAGAAACTTCATTGTAGCACATCATTCTCTCTTGATGCACCATGGAGAAGATTCCCCCAAACTTATTCACCTGTGTCACATGAACAACTAAAAATAGTGCTAGAAGCATCTCATTAGCAGTTACTATGGAAAGCTCTAAACTTTTTATTCACTAACTAACTAAAAAAAATAAAAACCTACACTACTACATAATTACAAAGAATCCACCAAGATCCCAAATTCTATAGGTTAATTCCCATGTGATGCAACAATAACAAGTTATTCCCACACCCCATGGGACAAACCTTGGATGATGGTGGAGTAAGGAGGTTTCAAAAATAAGCTTAATCCCACCAGGGTCAAAAGGTGCATTCCTTACTCCATGTATCATCTCAGACAAATTATTTCTTTTCCCATTCATGAAGGTGTTAATTCCATGAATTAGAAAAACTCCCTTTTCAGGCTCCCTATTGTTCAATAATGATTTAGATTGATTTTTAGATTTTACATGAAAGCACAGAGGTTGAATATAGTGGAAAAAATTTGAATCATCCAAGCATGCAATAGATTTGACCAAATTTTTAATTGCTAGAAATTCATCATGCAAGGGTGGATCAAATTTTTCTACCATATTTACACCTATTGTTTTATTTCGGTCTAATTCCTCAAACTCATTATGCACATTCTCAATTTGCTCATCCATAGGAGTTTCATCATTGGTCACATCCATAACCACCACTTTTTTTCTCTCTTTGAAGAGAGTCAAAAATTGTTGGTGGTACTTGTGACTCTTCATATAATGGCTTTGAAATGTGTTCAACTTTGATTTCAAGGTTCCTTGAATTGGAACCTTGAATCGGGTAATAGGTTCCGACTTCTTCAACAAATTCTTTAGTGGTTTGAGCACATTTCTCTAAAGCTATTTCCCATGGAGCTTTCTCCACGAGAATTGGCTCCACATAAAATTTTTCATTAGATGTAGCTTCTAATTTCTCTAAAGCTATTTCTAATGAAGGTTTCCTATCACTTATGTTTTGTGCATAATAGTATGGAGAATAGGGATCCAAAATAAATCTTTCACAATCAAAATCATTATTAAAACTATAGTTATACATGAAAAGGGACAAGTTACACAAGTAATTACAAAAAGGTACCGGAAAAAATTAAAAATCGAATTTCAATCCCCGGCAACGGCGCCAAAAACTTGTTGGCAATTCGGCAAGTGTACCAATCGCACAAGTAATAAAGAGTAAGTAAATTATCGTTCCACTCGGGGATTGCAAATTGTTTCTAATTTCTTTCACCTAATTGCGATTACTATGTATAACTTGTATGGGTTTTTAGTTTAAGAGAGTAATGGAGAAAAGGTAGAATGAAACAAATCAGAAACTAAAAAGGATATAGAAACAAATATGGAAAAGGTTAGGAACTTGGTTTCATTATAGGATTAGGTTATTAATTATGAAAATATGTTTTCCAATAAATCAAAAACTCCAGAAACAATAAAAGTTAGATCCCTCATGGCTATTTCGTTTCTTACCCCTTAATCCCTTAAGTGAGTTCTAGTTTAGAAGAGTTATACAATTACCCAAAAGTATTCCTACAAATTGAATAATTATATTGTTTGGTTTAAATGCCTAATCTTAATCCTAATTTTCCAATTAAGGTTCAGATTACCAAAGCACAACATAAAGTGATCAATTTTATGAATTGTAATTAAAACATAGCCAAGCAATTTATTTGAAAGGAAAAACATTAATTCAAAAATAAACAGCCAAATTAAGATCCATACAAATCCACCTTATTCCTAACAAGAGGCTCAATTATACATATTGGGAGAAGAAGAGAAAGGAATGAGAAAAACTAATAATCACAGACAATAATCAATTTACCCCCAAGAGATCTTCAATCTTCCAATATTCAATCCTTGCTCCTTGTCTCCTTGTTCTCAATTGCAAAACAGCCTCTCTTCTCTTATCCTAATTATATTCTAATCTCTTATTTGGCTCTGAAAAGTCTACCTAAACCTAATGGAAAAACCTATATTTAAAGTCTAAAAACTAATCCCAATTGATATAATATGATAAGATCCTATTAGAATAAACTAATGTTTAAGAGTCTTATTTACAAATAGAATTTATCATTAAAACCTTTCTAGAATCGTATATTTGTGTCTGACAGCAACTTCGGCACTGATTTTGATCCCAAAGATGGACGAATTTGAGCAAGTCTATTTCTGGTAAAGTTGTAGATCTTTTCCTTATATTTAAAATGATACCTAGATCGCCTAATTTGGATAAACATAGCTCAAGTTATGATCAAAACAATGAACAGTGTCACTTTCTCGCATTTTGCGCGCCTAGGTGCCCAGGGCCTCATGCCTGGGCTTGCCAGGTCTGTAAAATGGTGCAATTCTCGTGGTGCACGCGCCTGGGCGTGCGTCACCTGCTCCGACTCCGTTTCGCTTCGTTCTTGCACCATTTTCAAGGTCTTTTCATCCTCTTTCATGCTCCATATTTATTTTCTTCATTTAAGCTCCGAAAGTACCTGAAACAAACGCAAAACGGATCAAAACTTTCTAAGGATTCTAAATTACTAAAAATTCCTAAAAATAATAAAAACATCCTACATTTACAAGAGAAACTAGCTAAATCCATAGTAAAAGGGAGTCTAATTAATGCTCAAAACATCATATATTGGACCCAAATCACATATTTCAAAGTAGAGTATTTCGTAAGTTTTCCAAATCATGAAATCATTTAATCATAATTTACAAACAAAAATAACATAGGATTTCAAATTAAGTTCATTGTCTTCTCAATAAAATAGTACAGTTTTTTATTGAAAATACGCTAACTTTCGAAACTAACATAATCACCAAAAATTCATTAAAGTTAATTGGTTTTAGTTTCAAGCCACAAAATCAAATGTTGTTACTTGACACTATTAATTCCGAACTAAAAGGAAGTGTTCTCGATTCAAAAATAAGTCCAAATCTCAATTATAACATTAAACAATTACACTTCCCTTCAGTTTGAAATTAATGTTCAACGTATTAACTCGAATTAACATTATGCCGAGTATATCAGATTCCTAATTAACTGATGTATCGTTTAGCTCAGAGACAACTCAACCAAGCTAAACGACAGCTCACTTACTTAGGAACCCGACACATTTTACAAAAATACTCTTTAAAACTCATCATTCGATATTACGTTTAATTCGACGTTATTACAAATCAAAGTAAACAATTAAAATCACCACCAATAATAGTATAATTAAATCAATATAAACTATAATACAGTTTAAATTTAAAAACAGTTTAATACTAAATAATTATTACCAATACTATTATAATTAGTATTATTATTAAAACACAACTTAGAATAATTAAAAAAGGTATTAGGGATTTACCCTCAAATATGGTTTTGAATGCCGGTTCGGTCAACCCGGTTCAAAGCACAACGGAGAGGCTGACCACGGTAATGATGACGTTGACGACGATACTGGCATCGGTGACAACCTCGCTCCTTAGCAGCAGCACACGCACCAGAGAGGGAAAGAGGTGGTGGCGGTTCGATCCGGTTCGCGACTAGTAGAGAGCAATCCAGTGATGGCGGCTAGGTCGCGAAGAGCGGTGGCGGCAGCAACCAACAGGGGCGGCGTTTGTTTGTGACCAAGGAGGAAGGCGAGTCGCGATTAGCGACACCCTTGGCTGGCGGCGTCGACTGCAAAAACTGGAGGGAGGACGCGCGCGACTGAGGCTCGACAGGGACAACGAGTGGCGGCGATCGTGGAAGGAGAGAGACCGGGGCGGAGAGAGAGGGATCGTGAGAGAGAGAGAGAGAGAAAGAGACGCGGCTGGGAGTGAGAGTGAGAGAGACTTGCTTAGATAGAGATGAGGGAAGGAGGATATGGGGAGGGGTTTAGGGGCGGCGGCCCTTTGGAGAAGAAGAAGGACACAATAAAAATAGGGTTTCCACCCTTGCACACACAGCACACATGTTCCTCTCTTTTATTTTTTTTTCTCACACTTTTATTTATTTGTTTATTAGCCCCAAAATATCAATAATAAAACTTTAGCATCATATAGTTTCATATTGGAAACTATAAGGTTAAAAATTTAGTCAGATATTAGGAAATAGAATAATTTATTTAATATTATATCTTTATAAATACCAAAGTAAAGAATAGAGAGTCTATATTTTTTTTCAAAGAGGGTAAATCATAAGGATAGCAATATGACATTACTCGCAAAATAATTTACTAGTGGTATGTTCAAATTAAGGAAAATATAAAAAGTATATCCCACAATGAGATAGGTTATTTTTAAGAGCATAAAAAAATATAATTTAATCATCAAATCAAATAAGTGCATATATATATTTTTAAGAATGTCCTAGAGTCAAATATTTGAATAAACTAAACATAATTCATTGTTATTATTATTATTATTATTATTATTATTATTATTATTATACTAGGGGTTAAAATTAGGAATGTTACAAGGCTCAAGAAAGATTTGGAAAATGGATTGATTCTTGAGGAGAACCGTGCTGCAGCAGCTGAGCAGATTAAGGATTTGATTCAGGATAATGTTGTGGTGGTGAGTACAAGTTTTGATCAGATTGAGGTAGCTGGGTTTGATGTTAACTCTGAACCAATTAACAAATCTGGTGCCAAGGTTGATTCGGGTGCCAAATATGGTGCGTCAGATGCTATCAGGAATGTTGTGGCTGATGCAGAGGCTAAAAATTCTGATGCTAGTTCTGACCCGCAAAATGTAGAGGGTGGTCCTTGGACTCCAGTGAGAACTAGAAGTAAGGTTCAGCAGAGACATGAATTGCAAAAGGGTGTAGGCCAAGGCCTTCAACCTCCCCATGGATAGTCTAGCTTGTTGGAATATTCGAGGGATCAACCATCCTCGAAAACATAGAGAAATTAAATGGTTGATTAATGAGTTTTTTGCTATTGTTAAAAATAAATTAAGAGCAGCTTCTTATGAGTATGTGCGAAATTGTGTGGTGCCTGGATAGGAATCTTATATAAATTTGGAACACCATTATTTGGGTAGGATTTGGGTTGCTTGGAAACCTGATATGTTTGAAATCAGTATTCTTGACAGTAGTAGTCAAGTGGTGCATTGTTGAGTGAAGCACAAGCATAGACCTATGGAGTTTTTAGTCTCTTTTGTTTATGGATCTAATGATTTTGAGGAAAGGCATCAAATGTGGAACTCTCTTGCTAGTATGTCCTCAGGTATTACTCTCCCTTGGCTGGTTATTGGTGACTTCAACTCTATTCTGGAGCCTAAAGATAAGCTTGGGGGTCAAGCAGTAGATTTAAATCAGCTTATTCCTTTTAGGGACTGTGCCAGATCCTGCAATTTGGTGGATATGAAGTACAAGGATTGCTTTTATACTTGGAACAATAAGCAGGATGGTCAAGATCGAATTTTCTGTAAAATTGATAGGGCCTTAATTAATGCTCAATGGATGAATTGCTGGCCTGAGACTGAAACACTGTTCCATAATGAAAGTATATCAGATCATGCACCTGCTGTGGTGAGTTAGAATCAGAGTATTGTAACATCCCAATATAAATAAAAAAACATAATTTTTTTATTATATAAAATGTTTGAATACAAATTATTTCAGTACAAATTTTGGGATTTACAACTTGATATTAGAACAATAATTGGAGGAAAATGGCCTTTTCTTTGTCGTTTGCGATGTGAAACTCTGGTTCTTTCTCCTCCAAGCATTACCTAAAATGTTAAACCTCAAGGGAGTGAACAACTTTTCACAATAGAATAGAAATTAAGAATTGAAAAAGTAAATAGTACTTACCAAGGCATTAATATCAATGGAGTTACATTATTGAGTCTATACGTATTTCTCTTTATTCTCTATTGAAATTAAATCGAAATATTCATATACTTATTCTTTGTTGTAGACTTATTGTACTTCATTCCACCAATAAAATTACATTTCCTTTAGCATTATGTTAACCATTGTCTTGGCACTAATTATTTCGATTATCTTGATTCCATAGTAGCATTTATATTTTTCATAGTTTTTATCAACATATATTTACATTATGATTTTATGATATATATATATATATATAATTGTAATAATGTATCTATTATTGTATATTTACAAAGTTACGTATATAAATATTTTTAAATTAGCATTAGTAGTTCAGTTATTAGAATTGGCATTTCGTCGAACACCTTATCTACATACATTTTCATTACTTTAAAGTTGTGAGTTTTATAAATCAATTCAATCCTTTAAAAGTTTAATTCCATATACACAAGTATATGGTTCACAGAATCGACTATCCTAGGGTTCAGTTCCTAATATTCGGTAAGTATTTACAAATTCCAATAATTAAATTCTATTCTAAAAGGAAAAGAAGTCCTCCCTTACCTTGGATTAGGAGAGGGAGACTTGGCTTGGGTTTTAAACCGTTAGTTCTTCCTTGATTCCTTTAGGTTTTCTCCCTTTTATGCTTGGTTGATGTAAAGCTTCAAAGAAATGGGATTTAAAAGAGTGGAATAAGGGTGGAAAAATTGTATAAGGTGGATTTACTGGAAAATAAAAGAATCAAGACTTAAAGTTGGAAGGAAAGAGGATCATTGATGTTATTCTATGGTGTGAGGTTGGATTTGGAGGTAATTTGGTTTGTTGGTGCATGAAGGTTCGAGTTTGGTGCAAGAAATATGGTATTGGTGCAAGTCTGGACGTTCTGGTGCGGCTGGGAGACGGACTGGTGCGGTCAGGGGGAGAAATCGCGCATCAGCTGGTGCCTTATATAGGCACGTCACTCTTGAGCGTGGGGCCTGGCGCTTGAGCGCGAGACTTTTCTAGAGAATTCCAGCATCAGCGCGCGATTTCTGGTGTTACGTGGATCTCGCGCTTGAGCGCGACAGACCGGCGCTTGAACGCAGGAATAAGTTGTGCACCAAAAATCCGCACCGGTGCGCCTACCGGCTCATGTCCCGGCGCACCGGTTCGCCCCGGAACGCCGATTTTCGCATTTTTAGCCTGATTCATGAATTTTAACCATTCCTAACACTAAATTAAACCTTCTTAACATTTATTTACCTTTCAATTCATAAAATTATATTTACCCAATATTGCCCATAAGAAAAGTAAATGATTTATAAATTGAAACTTCAAGTTTAACTCAATTACGATTTCTTCCTGACTTGGGTCGATTTACCTTCTTTTATACTACCTTAGCACCCTCCTGGACTTGATTAAATAGTCTCATTCAAATTTCTCAAATCCTAACCGGCTTCACTACCTTAATGAAATTACGATAGCTTCTCCGTATCAAATGCTTGTAAATTTCTAGGTTTTCACTCTATATTTAATCTCATTACTTCTTCTTATTTACCAATCCTAGCTTTATTTGTTTTCTTCTCATCTTACCATTATTCTCCTTTGAGACTTGATTAGTAGTAAGTTTTTTATTCGAAGTTCTTGAAATCTTAATTGGTTTTACTAAGTTACTATAAAGAATTTCTCTGAATTGAATTGTTGGCTATCCATAATAAACTCTTATTCCATGTTTAATCTCCTCTATCAACACTTATCTATACTTATGACACTCTAGATTTTCTCTAATCCTCGTTTTTCCTATTTTTCGAGCATTTTTCACTAATCTTGATCAAAACAAAACCCACACACAATTTGCCTTTTAGTCAAGATCATATTTAAGTTATTCTTCTACTCATATTAAACATAATTATTATTATCACTATTTATTTGTTTAAAATTTTAGGTCGTTACAATACTCCCCCACTTGATAGGAATTTCGTCCTCGAAATTCGGTCGAAATTCGATTTAGTAATTAAAGTGGGTGAATACGGTTTAATGGATCATTTGAAAATTCTTCTCGTTGAATTATGAGTCTAATTTTGTTTCCTGAATTCTCTCCCCCACTTTAGGGCTTTGCTATTCTTCAAGTTTTCTTTCCATTTCCCTCTTGTTAGACCCTCTTATTTCTTACAGTCAAAATATTTAAACTAATTCATATATATATATATATATATATATAAGATTCAACTAAACATTCAAACAAATTCAAATATATGGTTTAATTTAATACAACCCATCAATCATTCCTTTCTTATCTTCTTATTTAAAATCATTGTCATATTTATAGAGTCACTGAGGATTTGATTACCAAATGTATTCATTCTAATTTACGATCCCATTATTTCCAACATTCCTATGAATTAATTCGAGTCTACTCATTGAATTTATATTTACTTTTTGTCACGATTTATTTATAAATCGTGTTCTATCACATTCATAAACTTCAAGTATTCAAAATATACAATTTCGGAATTTACATAACCATACCCGACTTTATAATTCACTATTATCAAACCTTTTAGCTAATGCTTACACTTTATCCTATTACCTTTTCTACATTTCGTTTCATCAACCATTTATTTGGGTATTCACACCATGACTTTCGATTTTTATTTGGGGTTTTTAACAAATATCCAACCCTTATTACTTATACTAGACATCTACACATTATCATTCTTATTTTCATAACCTTTACAATTGCATGATTTTAATTGAGACGTACTAATTCTTTTAATTCTTATTTTATGTTCCAACCTTTCAATCTCTATATTTATCATTTAAGTCATTTAGTTTTCAATCCATAAGTGTACTAAAAGTTTATACATTAATTCTTTCCGAAATCCTTATTAGTTAGCCATTTAATTAAACTAGATATGCAGAGGTTTTACTTTGGGCAATCTATATATTTACGCTTACGCAAAATTGTATTAACATTATATCTTTGATTTGGCTACAATTCTATCTTTAGTTTTCATACTAAAGGATTGATTACAAGGATTTTTACATATTCTCCTACACTCATGCTGCCTTGTCTGAGTTGTAGAAACTCAACCTCTTTCTTCCTCCTTAAATCCTCAGGAAAATACTTCTTGAGAAATTCTCCCATGAATACTTCCCAAGTTACCTCTCTTCCTTCATGAGCGAGTAACTGGGCAGTATGATTCCACCAATGTTCTGCTTCTCCCTCCAGCATGAAAACAGCATAAGCTATCCTCTGGGCATCGGAGCATTCTAAAGTTCTAAAGATCTTGTCCATCTCCAAGATCCACTTGTTAGCTTCTTCTGGTATAAATCCACCAGCAAACTTTGAGGGATTGCAGCTCCTGAAATCCGATAAGGTCTTGGCTTCTGCAGCTACCGCACCTGTTGGAGGTGGGTTGACGGGCTGAGGTTGATGTTGCTGCTGCTGATTCTGCTGCAAATTTTCTAACACTGTAGCCATCCTTTCCAGCAGATCGTTCATATGGTTTCTATATCGCGATGCCATAGTGAGCCTGCACTATGGACCTATGTCGTTAAAGATCTATCTAGACTTTGAAATCTATCTAGTTCTATTCTAAACTATCACTAATAGAACTAAGCCATATGAAATGAATCAAATAGCTAAGAAACTTTACCCAGCTGTAGCAACTTCTGGCAGATTATGCTCGAGAGGATCAAGAATCAGGACCATTATGCTCTGATACCACAAAAGGTGTCACGCTCCTTCATATTCTACTACTTTATTATAAATAAATACTCTCTTTGATATTTGAATAGGGTATATGGACTTGCTCGAGTAGAGATATAATTAAAAATTCTTTCGTAAAGCTCTTATAGAATAACTTGGTGTTTATTTGTGGTTATTAAAAATCTTTCCAGAATCATTTATGAAAACATTTCTTATTATACCAAAATACCGTAATTATCAGAGTAAGCGGAAATAGTGACCTTGACTTGATAATTCACATTCATAAATTATTTATAGGAAAAGAGTACGTATATATATATATATATATATATCATCATCCATAAAAGTCACATACAACGAAGTCAAAGTCGAGATAGCAGGTGTTACGAAAATACAAGTCCATAATATAAACTAAAGATAAGACCACCTCACTGAGATCTCTCAAAAATATGTACAATATATATATAGAGCAAAATGTGAAATCTCCAATGGTGGTCCAGTGATCCTCCTCCATAGCATGATCTCCAAAGTCTCCAACAACTGCTCCACCCGTCCCACATCCTAATCATCTATACTATGCATCACCTGGTGGATCCCCAACTCCCCACTGGCTCCCAGTGGAGTGCTCGACTGGCTCGTCCTCACCATCGCCCTCCTCCGGGTCCTCCTCTACCTCCTCCGACTGAGTGGGTATCCCACCACTGGGCACTGGGTCCGCTGAGGGTGTCCCATGAACCGGACTCATCGGACTAGGTATAGGAGTCTCCTCTCGAATCACTCGAGAAGCAGAGGGGTGAGATCTAGTAGCAGCTCGAAAACGAAAAGAGTGGAAGCGACGAGCAGGTCGAGTCGAGGGTGGTCCATGATAAATATAGAAAGGGGGTACATGCAAAGTATAGACAATAGGGATGCGAAACCTACGAGGACGGACACGAGCCAAAGGGTTGGGGTGATACAGAGTCACCTCCACCTCACCCTCAAATGTGGCTCGATGGTCCTCGTAGTACCACACTCCGCTAGGGAGCGGGCGCAACTCGATGCAAGCTAGATAGCGTGACATCACCTAACATGGGCAATAAGGGGTAAGCACATAATTCACATAATCGAATAAGAATAAATAAAACATGTAACAATAGCCAGTTACAATATCCAATGCAAAGGTAAATGCAGATGAATGTATTCCATTTACATTAATACCATTAATTATGAGTAATGATGCATGTCTCCCAATTCCATTGTCCATTGAACGTTCATTCCAATAATTCGCATACATGACCAACATGTATTGTGGAACTGCTCGGAGAGTGTGCACACAACGTCACCAAGACGTAACAGCATTCCCAAATGCTGCCCACATTACCAAAATGTGTCATCGAGCCAGTTACCACCGAATTATCCCCAACCTTACACCATGCATGTATGCACATAAAAATTATACACCAAGATTAACCAATAATCTTATTATGTGCATCCAATATTATTCCTTCAGTAGGTTAAACTGTTGTTAATAATTTCCCAGTCCTTTTATTGGAACATGACACTTTTTCCCATAAGCATAATTGATCTTAATCGATGTCCCATTAGGTATGTTAAAAGTAAAATTGTGTTTCTGTCCTGATCCAAATATACTCGAGTAAAATTCTCCAGACCCGAGTGTTTTCTTGATTTATCAAAGTACTCGAGTGTTCCTCCTGGTACTCGAGTGTTCTTTATTTCCAGAACTAAATTTACAAAGATTCAACCATGTACTCGAGTGTTCCAGGCAAGACTCGAGTGTTCTTTCATTTCCAGAAATATACTTTAAAAATTTCCAGAATACTCGAGTGTTCTATATGAACACTCGAGTGTTCTTGAGTTATCCAGAAAATTGATTTCCCAAAACAGGCAAAATACTCGAGTATTACCCATAATACTCGAGTGTTTGCAGACAAACAGCACTAAAATCAAGTTTTAACATACCAATTTCGATTATAGTCCATTCCAGTCCAAACCAAAGATCAATATAGCTTACATTACACATTTTAAACATGTTCCAACACAGAATTAACAACATTTAACACTGAATCACAGATTATCAATAATTATGCATAAAAATGCATTTTTCCACAACTTAACATACCAATTCCAATTCTACATATATCCATTCCATTCTCAGCATTGGTACACCTTGCATGTGACCAAATAAACATGTCCAAACCTTCAGTTAAGTCCAAAAGGGCCTCCAAGCCTCAATCCTATTTCAAACTATGCCCATAGAGTCATTCATTGACTCCCATCCTAATTCCACAAAATATACCCTTATTCTAGTGAATTAAAAGCTTCACCCTTACCTCAAATTCGTGACTCAACTCTGAAATTGCAGAGAAATTGGCTGGAGATGCTCAAACCCAAAAATCCTTTGCATGCAGCCACAGTTTGAACAGAGCACCAAAACCAGAGAATTTAACATGCAAAATCGTTTTAAAAATTGGGGAAAATGATTAGAATCAATTCTCTGCAACTTAAACTAGAGGTATAAACGAATTTGAGGGTCATAGGGTCCAGGAGCTTACCACAATCCAAGCTGGAAGTGAGCTCCAAGCTTCAAGTTTCTAAACTTGGTCACAGAAAACGCCTCACTTTCGAGCTTCGATTCCCCTTCCTCAGGCAACCACAACTCTCAAATCTTAGGTCTTTGTAAAGCTCGTGATGTGAGCTTTACAATGATGTGTATCACTCAACTCAACTCTCAGAATCAGAGGAGAACATGGAAGACGAAATTGAAAACCCTAACTCTATATTTTTAGAGAAAAACCAACCAAATCCTCCATTATCTTCAACCAAAGGCTTAAATAGACATTCCCACTCGTCATGCAACTCGACACGAAGGTCCTTAACGTGTACTCATGGTGTTTTCGCGTCAAACTCGAGGATCGTCGTGTGTTGACTCATCAACCGCACTAACGAGTCCTCCACTGACTCGATTACTCGAGTATTTCCAGGAATACTCGAGTGTTTTGGTCAAATTTTCAAAAATATTTATTTTAATGTCCTTCCCTCCGAAGTCTTCCTAATATTGCTTCTAGGTCCTCTTCCAGGGACTAATATGTAAAAACCTTATTTTTACATATTATTCTCTTGCTCCAATATTTTTCTACTTTCGCAATTGCTAATACTAACTCATACTAAACTTAATTTATTTATGAAATATAATTATGATTAAGAAAGTAATTATAAATTAATCTTTCAATAATCACAATTGTATTACATCAGGAAGCGAAAATTTGGGGTGTTACACTACTCCCCCACTTAACAGGAATTTCGTCCCTGAAATTCAGCTTACAAAAATAACTCAGGATAATCCTTGCGCATTCGATCCTCTAATTCCCAGGTTGACTCAAATACATTCCCACTTTGCCACATAACTTTGACCAACGGAATCTCCTTTCCTCTAAGCTGCTTAGTCCTCCTATCTTCCACTTTCACTGGGCCAGCTTTAAAGGTTAGGTTTTCTCGTAAGGTTAAATCATCTGGACGAATTTGAAGGGTCGAGGTTGGATCATGCACAAACTTTTTCAATTGAGAGACATGGAAAACATTGTGCAGGTTGGCTAAAGATGGCGGGAGAGCTATTTGGTAGGCTACAGTTCCTACTCGCTTAAGGATTTGATAGGGACCTATAAACTTAGGTGATAGCTTCTGAGGTTTCAATGCTCTACTCACACCCTTTAGCGGTACAATCCTGAGAAATACATGGTCGCCTTCTACAAACTCTAAAGGTCTTCTTCTTCGATCCGAATAACTCTGCTGACGACTAACCGTAGTCCTGATCTTTTCTTGAATCATTCTGATCTTTTCGGTTGTCTGTTGCACCACATCCGGACCAAGATGTAAATTTTCCCCCACTTGAAACCAGCATAGCGGGGTTTGGCATTTTCTCCCATACAATGCATCAAACGGTGCCATACCGATACTGGTATGGTATCCGTTGTTGTATGTAAATTCTGCGAGTGGTAGTATCTGATCCCAACTTCCTCTTTCTTCTAACACACACGCTCGCAATATGTCCTCCAAAGTTTGGATGGTCCTTTCGGTTTGTCCATCGGTCTGAGGGTGATAAGCTGAACTCATCTTAAGTCTCGTCCCCAGAGCTTGATGCAAACTTGTCCAAAATCTAGACATGAATCTCGAATCACGATCCGAAATAATACTGGATGGTACTCCATGCAATCGTACCACTTCCCGAATATAAATCTGGGTCAGTTTCTCCAAAGAGTAGTGCATATTCACCGGAATGAAATGCGCTGACTTAGTAAGACGGTCCACAATTACCCAGATTGCGTCATGGTTTGCAACTGTCCTTGGCAATCCAGTCACAAAGTCCATGGAAATGCTGTCCCACTTCCATTGTGGAATATCTAGGGGCTGTAACACTCCACCAGGCTTCTGATGTTCCACTTTAACCTTTTGGCAAATTAAACATGACGATACATATTCTGCTACATCCTTCTTAAGACCAGGCCACCAGAACATGCTTTTCAAATCCTGGTACATCTTTGTCGATCCAGGGTGCATACTCATCTGACTCTTATGTGCCTCATCCAAAATCATCCTCCTAATCTCCGAGTTCTTCGGTATGCAAATTCTCGTTTTAAAACGAAGAATCCCATCCGACCTTTCTGAAAAATCTGACTCCTTTCCTTTTTCCATCAATTCCCTCTTTTCTAGCAACTCCGGATCTTTACGTTGCAATTCTCGAATTCGAGCCAAGAATTCGTTAGAAATTTGCAACATACCCAACGTAATCTGACCTGGTTCCACTTGCATCACCAGGCTTAGATCCCGAAACTCTTCAATCAAAGCCGCTTCCTTAATCATCATGGAACTCACATAAATCGCTTTACGGCTCAAAGCGTCTGCCACAACATTGGCCTTACCAGGATTGTAATGAAGCTCAAAATCGTAGTCTTTTAAAAATTCCATCCATCGACGGTGCCTCATATTTAATTCTTTTTGATCGAATAAATACTTCAAACTCTTATGGTCACTAAACACCCGAAACGTAGTGCCATAGAGATAATGCCTGCATATCTTCAGTGCAAAGACTATTGCAGCAAGTTCCAAATCATGGGTGGCGTAGTTTACCTCGTAAACTTTCAGTTGACGAGATGCATACGCCACAACCTTTCCTTCTTGCATTAGGACACTCCCAAGTCCTTGTCCCGATGCATCACAGTACACTTCGTACTCCTTGTGAGGGTCAGGTAAGATTAACACTGGTGAGGATGTTAATCTTTCCTTAAGCATCAGAAAACTCCTTTCACACTTCTCATCCCATATGAATGGTTGATCCTTCCTAGTCAGCTTGGTGAGGGGTAATGCAATCTTCGAAAATCCCTCAATAAATCTTCTATAATATCCGGCCAGCCCTTAGAAACTTCTGACTTCAGTGACCGTCTTTGGTTGAACCCACTACAAAACTGATTCCACCTTGGCTGGGTCAACTGCTATGCCACCTTCCGAGATCACATGCCCCAAGAACTGAACTTCTTTCAACTAAAACTCACACTTAGAGATTTTGGCGTAGAGTTGCTTCTCCTTCAAAATATTCAACACTACTTGGAGGTGTTCGGCATGTTCTTCCGGACTCTTAGAATATATCAGGATGTCATCAATGAAAACTACCACGAATGAATCCATATATGGTCTAAAAATCCGGTTCATATAGTCCATAAAAATGGCTGGTGCATTTGTTAATCCGAACGGCATTACGACATACTCATAATGTCCGTATCGAGATCAAAATGCAGTTTTAGGGATATCTTCCTCCTTGATTCTGATCTGATGATATCCAGATCTCAGATCGATCTTAGAAAACACCGAAGCTCCTCTTACTTGATCCATGAGATCATCTATCCTTGGCAAAGGATACTTGTTCTTTATGGTCACCTTATTCAACTGTCTATAATCCACACACATTCTAAGGCTTCCATCTTTCTTCTTGACAAACAACACTGGAGCACCCCATGGGGATACACTTGGCCTAATAAGTTGTTTTTGCAGTAATTCCTCAATCTGGTTCTTCAATTCGACCATCTCAGGTGGTGCCATTCTATAAGGAGCAACAGAAATAGGACCAGTTCCTGGAATCAACTCGATTCCAAACTCAATCTCCCTCTTGGGTGGTAATCCCGGCATCTCTTCGGAAACACTTCCGGAAATTCCCTAACAATCGTAATCTCCTCCACAGACCTTTCTCCTTTCTCCGGCTCAACAGCAGAGACCAAACAGAGATACTTCTCCAAGATTGGGTCTTTAAACAAAAGCGTTTTCTTAACACAATCAATAACCACATGGTTGCTAACCATCCAGTCCATACCCAAAATCACATCCAATTGGGACAAAGGTAGACAGATCAAATCTAACTGAAAGACTCGGTCTACTATCCTAATTTTACAATTAGGACACACCTTTTAGGTGATTACAGGAGAGTTAGTAGGGGTCTCTACCCTAAGATAATAGGGTGATTCAGACACAGGCAATTTCAAACGATTCACACATTCAAATGACACAAATGAATGAGTGGCTCCTGAATCGAATAAAATTCTACAAGGTTGGTCATTTAGCAAATAAGTACCTTGCATGAGTCCTGGAGTCTGATTCGCTTCAGCACCACTAAGGGTGAAAACTCTACCTTGAGTCACCGGCTTGTCTGTAGAACCTCTTTGAGCATTCTTGGGTGGTTCCTTGCAATCGCGAGAAATATGACCAGGTTTCCCACAGTTAAAACACCCACTGTGAGACCAGCAGAACTTTCCAAAGTGATGACGTCTGCACTTCTCACAATAAGGAGCATTATTGTAAGAGGTGTTTCGATCATCAGACATCTTGCCCTTCCCCCTATTCTTATGAGAATAAGGGCCTTTATTACGGTGGTCATGCCCCTTCCGTCTCTGTGGACCATGTCCCGAATGTTCCTTCTTTCCTTCCACAATCTGAACTGCCTCCGCCCTTTTATCATCCTCATACATCCTACACATATCAACCAGCGTAGGGAAACTTTGAATCTTTTGATAACTGAACACCGACTTCAATTCGGGTCTCAGTCCTCCCTCAAACTTGATACATTTACTCCTCTCATCCGGATTCATCTGATAGTAAGGGGAGTATTTCATTAGTTCTTCAAATTTCGCAGCATATTCTCCTACACTCATGCTGCCTTGTCTGAGTTGTAGAAACTCAACCTCTTTCTTCCTCCTTAAATCCTCAGGAAAATACTTCTTGAGAAATTCTCCCATGAATACTTCCCAAGTTACCTCTCTTCCTTCATGAGCGAGTAACTGGGCAGTATGATTCCACCAATGTTCTGCTTCTTCCTCCAGCATGAAAACAGCATAAGCTATCCTCTGGGCATCGGAGCATTCTAAAGTTCTAAAGATCTTGTCCATCTCCAAGATCCACTTGTTAGCTTCTTCTGGTATAAATCCACCAGCAAACTTTGAGGGATTGTAGCTCCTGAAATTCGATAAGGTCTTGGCTTCTGCAGCTACCGCACCTGTTGGAGGTGGGTTGACAGGCTGTGGTTGATGTTGCTGCTGCTGATTCTGCTGCAAATTTTCTAACACTGTAGCCATCCTTTCCAACAGATCGTTCGTATGGTTTCTATATCGCGATGCCATTGTGAGCCTGCACTATGGACCTATGTCGTTAAAGATCTATCTAGACTTTGAAATCTATCTAGTTCTATTCTAAACTATCACTAATAGAACTAAGACATATGAAATGAATCAAATAGCTAAGAAACTTTACCCAGCTGTAGCAACTTCTGGCAGATTATGCTCGAGAGGATCAAGAATCAGGACCATTATGCTCTGATACCACAAAAGGTGTCACGCTCCTTCATATTCTACTACTTTATTATAAAGAAATACTCTCTTTGATATTTGAATAGGGTATATGGACTTGCTCGAGTAGAGATATAATTAAAAATTCTTTCGTAAAGCTCTTATAGAATAACTTGGTGTTTATTTGTGGTTATTAAAAATCTTTCCAGAATCATTTATGAAAACATTTCTTATTATAGCAAAATACCGTAATTATCAGAGTAAGCGGAAATAGTGACCTTGACTTGATAATTCACATTCATAAACTATTTATAGGAAAAGAGTAGGTATATATATATATCATCATCCATAAAAGTCACATACAACGAAGTCAAAGTCGAGATAGCAGGTGTTACGAAAATACAAGTCCATAATATAAACTAAAGATAATACCACCTCACTGAGATCTCTCAAAAATATGTACAATATATATAGAGAGCAAAATGTGAAATCTCCAATGGTGGTCCAGTGATCCTCCTCCATAGCATGATCTCCAAAGTCTCCAGCAGCTGCTCCACCCGTCCCATATCCTAATCATCTATACTATGCATCACCTGGTGGATCCCCAACTCCCCACTGGCTCCCAGTGGAGTGCTCGACTGGCTCGTCCTCACCATCGCCCTCCTCCGGGTCCTCCTCTACCTCCTCCGACTGAGTGGGTATCCCACCACTGGGCACTGGGTCCGCTGAGGGTGTCCCATGAACCGGACTCATCAGACTAGGTATAGGAGTCTCCTCTCGAATCACTCGAGAAGCAGAGGGGTGAGATCTAGTAGCAGCTCGAAAACGGAAAGAGTGGAAGCGACGAGCAGGTCGAGTCGGGGGTGGTCCATGATAAATATAGAAAGGGGGTACATGCAAAGTAAAGACAATAGGGATGCGAAACCTACGAGGAAGGACACGAGCCAAAGGGTTGGGGTGATACAGAGTCACCTCCACCTCACCCTCAAATGTGGCTCGATGGTCCTCGTAGTACCACACTCCGCTAGGGAGCGGGCGCAACTCGATGCAAGCTAGATAGCGTGCCATCACCTAACATGGGCAATAAGGGGTAAGCACATAATTCACATAATCGAATAAGAATAAATAAAACATGTAACAATAGCCAGTTACAATATCCAATGCAAAGGTAAATGCAGATGAATGTATTCCATTTACATTAATACCATTAATTATGAGTAATGATGCATGTCTCCCAATTCCATTGTCCATTGAACGTTCATTCCAATAATTCGCATACATGACCAACATGTATTGTGGAACTGCTCGGAGAGTGTGCACACAACGTCACCAAGACGTAACAGCATTCCCAAATGCTGCCCACATTACCAAAATGTGTCATCGAGCCAGTTATCACCGAATTATCCCCAACCTTACACCATGCATGTATGCACATAAAAATTATACACCAAGATTAACCAATAATCTTATTATGTGCATCCAATATTATTCCTTCAGTAGGTTAAACTGTTGTTAATAATTTCCCAGTCCTTTTATTGGAACATGACACTTTTTCCCATAAGCATAATTGATCTTAATCGATGTCCCATTAGGTATGTTAAAAGTAAAATTGTGTTTCTGTCCTGATCCAAATATACTCGAGTAAACTTCTCCAGACCCGAGTGTTTTCTTGATTTATCAAAGTACTCGAGTGTTCCTCCTGGTACTCGAGTGTTCTTTATTTCCAGAACTAAATTTACAAAGATTCAACCATGTACTCGAGTGTTCCAGGCAAGACTCGAGTGTTCTTTCATTTCCAGAAATATACTTTAAAAATTTCCAGAATACTCGAGTGTTCTATATGAATACTCGAGTGTTCTTGAGTTATCCAGAAAATTGATTTCCCAAAACAGGCAAAATACTCGAGTATTACCCATAATACTCGAGTGTTTGCAGACAGACAGCACTAAAATCAAGTTTTAACATACCAATTTCGATTATAGTCCATTCCAGTCCAAACCAAAGATCAATATAGCTTACATTACACATTTTAAACATGTTCCAACACAGAATTAACAACATTTAACACTGAATCACAGATTATCAATAATTATGCATAAAAATGCATTTTTCCACAACTTAACATACCAATTCCAATTCTACATATATCCATTCCATTCTCAGCATTGGTACACCTTGCATGTGACCAAATAAACATGTCCAAACCTTCAGTTAAGTCCAGAAGGGCCTCCAAGCCTCAATCCTATTTCAAACTATGCCCATAGAGTCATTCATTGACTCCCATCCTAATTCCACACAATATACCCTTATTCTAGTGAATTAAAAGCTTCACCCTTGCCTCAAATTCGTGACTCAACTCTGAAATTGCAGAGAAATTGGCTGGAGATGCTCAAACCCAAAAATCCTTTGCATGCAGCCACAGTTTGAACAGAGCACCAAAACCAGAGAATTTAACATGCAAAATCGTTTTAAAAATTGGGGAAAATGATTAGAATCAATTCTCTGCAACTTAAACTAGAGGTATAAACGAATTTGAGGGTCATAGGGTCCAGGATCTTACCACAATCCAAGCTAGAAGTGAGCTCCAAGCTTCAAGTTTCTGAACTTGGTCATAGAAAACGCCTCACTTTCGAGCTTCGATTCCCCTTCCTCAGGCAACCACAACTCTCAAATCTTAGGTCTTTGTAAAGCTCGTGATGTGAGCTTTACAATGATGTGTATCACTCAACTCAACTCTCAGAATCAGAGGAGAACGTGGAAGACGAAATTGAAAACCCTAACTCTATATTTTCAGAGAAAAACCAACCAAATCCTCCATTATCTTCAACCAAAGGCTTAAATAGACATTCCCACTCGTCATGCAACTCGACACGAAGGTCCTTAACGTGTACTCATGGTGTTTTCGTGTCAAACTCGGGGATCGTCGTGTGTTGACTCATCAACCGCACTAACGAGTCCTCCACTGACTCGATTACTCGAGTATTTCCAGGAATACTCGAGTGTTTTGGTCAAATTTTCAAAAATATTTATTTTAATGTCCTTCCCTCCAAAGTCTTCCTAATATTGCTTCTAGGTCCTCTTCCAGGGACTAATATGTAAAAACCTTATTTTTACATATTATTCTCTTGCTCCAATATTTTTCTACTTTCGCAATTGCTAATACTAACTCATACTAAACTTAATTTATTTATGAAATATAATTATGATTAAGAAAGTAATTATAAATTAATCTTTCAATAATCACAATTGTATTACATCAGGAAGCGAAAATTTGGGGTGTTACACTGGACACCCATTTTCAGTCCAGTACAACTTGGGTTGAAGGCCCAAGTTGGCTTTAGCAGGGAACCACCCTCAACCGGTCCCGAAATGACTCTGTGACCAATAGAACTACCATAGTTAACGCGGAACCAATCCCCCGACATAGGTGGCCAGTCTATGCCCTCCTAGGAGATCAAAGTTCCACCCACGATAATTCCTAATCACATATCATTCACGTGCCTCCGCGTATGTCTTTCCCAACTTCCTCACCGTCCACCTTATAACCTCTTGACATTCGCTTCTATGTACGGCAGTTTACATTCTCAATTGATTTCAGATTCAACTTATAACTCTTTCCAAATCGAATGATTCAATTCATTTAGAATCTCACCTTTATTATTTTCATAAATCGCATATTATCGGATGGGTTTCCAAATCAATTGAATAATGTGACACCCTTCCGGATTACCCAAATATAATCTAGTATTTATGCTTTATATTGGATAATATATGGACTTGTGAGTTAATAAAATATGGTAAATAAAATTTTCTTTAAAGCGGGTGCACAATTCATCAAATGGAACTCTTGGAGAATAAATTCTAAAATCCTTTAAAACACTCGTATCGAGTTCGGCGATTTCTAAAACCTTTTCTCAAGCAGGACAACATTCGTTCTTTAGAAATTCCTTTACATTTTACAATCAATTGAAGCTATCCATACTTTGTTCAATAAAACTGATACCGTCAATTAATACTTATAGCCGAGCTCATTTATAAGTTGAATCAGAGTAAGCGGAAATTACTGGACTATGCAACTGATGTGATATAAACATAGATTTTCATATATACGAAAGAGTCATACATACATAGTCCATGAGATAAGTCACCAAGTTCCAAAAATATAACAAGTCCATGTAAATAGATCTACATCACTATGATACTATAACCCTAGAGTAAAACATATGTACAATATATACATAATCAAAATACAACCCCAGGGATAGTCACGTAGATCCATCAGCATCAGATGCAGTAGTAGTAGCAGTAGTAGTTTCCCAAAAACATAGGTAATAAGGTAGTAGCATCATCATCACAGCAGCAGCAGCCCATCTCCTCCACAGCACGGATCCAAGGGTCCACATCATACACCATATGCACGTACCTAGGGATCATCGTCCCTCCAGTCACTCCCAGTAGAATGCACGACAGGCTCGCTCCCACTCTCGTCCTCCACCGGATCCTCCTCGATCTCATCCGAGCGAGAGTGTACCCTACCACTGGGTACCGGGTCAGGTGATGGTGAAACCCTGACGGGGCTCCTCGGATAAGAAGGGGGAGTCTCCTCGCGGACAACTCTCGAAGTAAAAGGGTGAGAGCGGGTAGGTCGAAAATGAAAACTATGGTAAGAGCGAGCTGGTCGCGTGGGAGGTGGTCCATGATAAGTATAAAACGGGGGTACATGCATAGTGTATATAATGGGAATCCTAAACCTACGAGGACGGAATCGCATCAGCGGATTAGGGTGGTAGAATGTGAACTCTACCTCCCCCTCATACACCGCGCGATGGTCCTCATAGATCCATACGCCACTAGGAAGTGGCCGGATCTCGATGCAAGCAATGTAACGAGACATCACCTACAAGGGCATAGGGGTAAGCAATTCTACTCACATAATCAATAGAGAATAAATCATGCAACATATGAAAGATAATAATGCATCAATTAATAACAATCACAATTAGCATCTAGCAAGTATCAGATGCACATAGGATGCTCACACTTAATTCAGGTATATCAATTGCATTAAGTGAATGACATGATGCATGATTTTAACTCTCAACTTATCTCCACATTTTCTAAGTCACTCTCTGACGTCCATCCCTGACAACCCAGCACTCCACAGTGCGTTGTATTCCTAGGTATACAACAATTCGTACATTCACCTAGAATGTACACGTCAAGCTTGGTATCCATGCCACCCGAGCATATCCCGTCATCCAAACGGATCGTCATCCAAACGATATATCCATATCGGCACCCACAAAGCCGACCACGTCATCGACGTGTCATCAAGCAAGCGTATTGGCACTCCCAGAGGCCCTCCACATGTTTATCGAAACATGAATACGTCCTACCATCCAAACTCCAGAATGAATGCATTTTAGACTTAGGGGAAATTGATTAATACTTTACTTGCCACCTAGGCTTAATTTTCAAAATGGATCGTCACCGAACGATCTATTTGTATTTATCAATTTCTCTAAGTCTTTGATCCCTTGAATTATCCTTAATAATTCCTTAATTAATTAAGTTAGAATTGAAAATGATGTTTTCAGATTCTGGGCATTTTACTCGAGTAAAGTTCAGAATACTCGAGTGTTCTGGAGATTTTCCAGATTACTCCAGTGTTCATGTCTTTCTGAGGATTTGGGTTTGAATTTCAACAATTAACTCGAGTAGTTCATGAGTTACTCGAGTGTTCTTGGACTTTTCCAGAATACTCGAGTGACTTTGAATGACTCGAGTGTTTGACCTATAACAATTCTCAGTTCATGCCCGATACTCGAGTACCAGACAAAATACTCGAGTGTTCTTATGACATTTACTTTATTTTGAACACGATTTACTCGAGTACTTTGCCATTTACTCGAGTGTTTCGCAGCTGACAGTATTGAAAATTGGTTTTAACATACCATTTTCATTTCTACTCAATTTAAGTCCATTTCAGGGATCCACAGAGTTAACATATCATTAATCAAACATGTTACAACACTTATTTCAATTCAAAACACAGAATTGACAAAGAAATCATTGATTATGCATAAAAAGGCATTTTAACAACTCAATACCTCAAATCACACAATAAGCATAATATTCATGAAACAAAGCTCATTTAAGTTCACATGCATGATAACAAACTTGCTCAATACGGATTTAGAGCATGGATTGGTCTCCAAACCAAAGTTCCTATAGAATCTAAGCCCTTAGAGCCTCTTGGTGGCTCTCTAACACATTTAATGGATTTCAAACTCTATCTAGTGAATATAATTACTTCCCCTTACCTCTCAGATGTGAATCAACAGAAAGAAATCCAAAGAAAGCTCTCCAAACCCCGAAATCCACATGAACAGAATCGATGATCACAGTGAGCTCCAAACACCAACTCAAGCAAGAACAGCTCCACTTCAAGACTTCGATTCTCTCAATCCACACACTCAAACCTCACAATTTTGGTGTCTATACAAAGCTTGTGATGTGAGCTTTGTATTGGTGTATAGATTATCACTCAACTCAGCTCACAAAGGAAGAATCGAAGAACACAATTCGAAAACCCTAACTCTTCTAATCTTCAACAAGTTAATCAAAATTCTCGACCAAGGGACAATGATGCGTTTAAATAGGCCAATGGAAAGCTCATGCGGGGCGACACGACGCCTATGGCGTTGGCATGGTGGTGATTTCGTGTCACCATCACGAAATCGTTGGCTGTGACTCACCAAACGCACTAACTCGTGCAGTTTGACCCAGAATACTCGAGTATTCCAGAAAATACTCGAGTGTTTTACCCAGATTTTGAAAAATAATTATTTTATTTACTTTCCCTCCAAAACCTTTCCTATAATTGCTTGTAGGTCCCAACCCAGGGACTAATATGCAAATTATACATTTTAGGCATTTAAATTATTTATTAAATAATTTCTCACATGCAAGCTAATTACATACACACATATTTTAATCAAGGATTAATTTGAAAACTATTAATTATAATTAAATTATAATTAACAATTTCATTAATCGGGGATTAAAATTTTGGGGTGTTACACTACTCCCCCACTTACAAGGAATTTCGTCCCCGAAATTCAACTCATACAAACAAGTCAGGATAATCCTGACGCATCTTATCCTCTAATTCCCAAGATGCTTCTATTACATCTCCACAAACCCAGACAATTTTGACCAGATGAATATCCTTCCCTCTCAGCTGCTTGATTCTTCGATCTTCGATGCGAACTGGCACAGCTTTGAAGGTTAGGTTCTTATGAACTCCTAAGTTATCCGGTTGGATTCTAAGGACAATGGTGGGGTCATGGACATATTTCTTCAACTGAGACACATGGAACACATTGTGGAGGTTAGCTAATGATGGAGGCAGGGCTAACTGATAAGCTACTGGGCCGATTCTTTTGAGAATTTGGTAGGGACCAATGAACTTAGGTGATAATTTCTGGGTTTTCAAGGCTCTACTAACACCTTTGGTTGGTACAATCCTAATGAACACATGGTCTCCTTCGACAAACTCTAAAGGTTTCCTTCTCCTATCAGCATAGCTTTTCTGCCTACTCTGAGTCGTCTTCATCTTTGCTTGAATCATCTTGATCTGGTCCGTGGTCTCTTGCACAAAATCTGGCCCAACCAGAGAATTCTCCCCCACTTGACACCAGCATAACGGCGTCTGACATTTCCTTCCATACAGAGCTTCAAATGGTGCCATTCCAATGCTCGTGTGGTAACTATTGTTGTAAGTGAATTCCACGAGCGGCAACATTTGTTCCCAATTCCCTTGTTCTTCCAGTGCACAAGCTCGCGGAATATCTTCCAATGACTGAATAGTCCTCTCCGTTTGACCATCAGTCTGAGGGTGATATGCAGAACTTAGCTTCAATCTTGAACCCAAGGCTCTATGCAGATCTTCCCAAAACTTTGATGTAAACCTCGGATCGCGATCAGACACAATGCTTGATGGTACTCCGTGCAGACGAACAACTTCCTTGATGTACAACTGAGTGAGCTTTTCCAATGAGTAGCGCATATTCACGGGAATGAAATGCGCTGACTTGGTCAATCGATCGACGATCACCCAGATTGCATCATGACTAGTAGACGTCCTTGGCAGTCCCGACACGAAATCCATCGAGATGCTATCCCACTTCCATACGGGAACTTCTAAAGAAAGCAACTCCCCTCCTGGCCTTTGGTGTTCTACCTTCACCTTTTGACACACCAAATAGCACGCCACATACTCAGCTACATCCTTCTTCAGCCCCGGCCACCAAAATAATTTCTTTAAGTCCTGGTACATTTTAGTAGCTCCCGGATGCATGCTCATCTTACTCTTATGCGCTTCATCCAAAATCATCCTTCTTACTTCCAAATCATCAGGCACACAAATCCTCGTTTTAAAGCGAAGGATTTCATCCTTCCCTTCTTGAAATTCCAACTCCTTACCTTCTTGCATCAACTTCCTCTTTTCCATGAGTTTCCCATCCTTGTGTTGCAATTCTCGAATCCTTTGCAGGAATTCGTTAGCAACCTGTAGCATCCCCAACTTGATACTCGTCGGCTCCACTTGCATCGTCAAACTTAAATCCCGAAACTCCTCTATCAGTGCAGCTTCTCTAACCATCATTGCACTGATATGCATTGCCTTTCTACTTAATGCGTCCACCACAACGTTAGCCTTCCCAGGATGGTAATGGAGCTCAAACTCATAATCCTTCAAAAACTCCATCCATCTGCGTTGCCTCATATTCAACTCCTTTTGATCAAAGAGGTACTTTAAACTCTTATGGTCACTAAACACCCGGAACGTAGTGCCATAGAGATAGTGCCTCCAAATCTTTAAGGCAAACACCACAGCTGCTAACTCCAGGTCATGGGTTGGATAGTTCATCTCATGAACCTTTAACTATCTCGAGGCATAAGCGACAACTTGCCCATCTTGCATCAAGACACACCCAAGACCTTGTTTCGACGCGTCACAATACACATCGAAACTCTTCTGTGTATCGGGCAACACTAATACGGGAGACGATGTCAACCTTTCCTTCAACTCCCGAAAACTCTTTTCACACTTTTCGTCCCATAGGAATGGTTGATCTTTCCGAGTCAACTTCGTCAGAGGCAGTGCGACCTTCGAGAAACCCTCGATAAACCTTCTATAATACCCAGCCAATCCGAGAAAACTTCTAACCTCCGTGACCGACTTCGGTTGCTCCCATTGCAAAACCGAATCTACCTTCGTCGGATCAACCGCAATCCCTTTATCTGAAATCACATGCCCTAAAAACTTAACCTCCTTTAGCCAGAACTCACACTTCGTAAGTTTGGCATACAGCTGCTTCTCCTTTAAGATGCTTAACACTACCCTCAAATGTTCAGCATGCTCTTCGGGGCTCTTAGAGTAGATCAGAATATCGTCAATGAACACAACCACGAATGAATCTAGATAAGGTCTAAAGATTCGATTCATGTAGTCCATGAAGATAGCTGGTGCATTAGTCAATCCGAATGGCATTACGACATACTCATAATGTCCGTATCGAGATCAGAATGCAGTCTTAGAGATATCCTCCTCTCTAATCCTGATCTGATGGTACCCCGACCTCAAATCAATCTTGGAAAATACTGATGCCCCACGTACTTGATCCATAAGGTCATCTATCCGTGGCAACGGATACTTGTTCTTGATGGTGACCTTATTTAGTTGCCGATAGTCTATACACATCCTCATGCTACCATCCTTTTTCTTGACGAATAGGACAGGAGCACCCCAAGGTGAGACGCTTGGTCGGATCATCTGTTTCTGCAGCAATTCCTCAATCTGCTTCTTCATCTCTGCCATTTCCGGTGGTGCCATTCTATAAGGAGCAATAGAAATGGGACCAGCTCCGGGAATTAGGTCGATACCAAATTCAATCTCTCTTCTTGGTGGCAGACCAGGAATCTCATCAGCAAACACTTCTGGAAACTCTCGAACAACAGGAATCTCTTCCATCTTCGGACCACTCTCCTCCACCTCTGAGTTGAATAGACACATGTAGCCCAATGGTTTTGGGTCTCTATAGGCTACTAGTTTTCTATCACAATCAATGATCACTTGGTTCCGACTTAACCAGTCCATCCCCAAGATCACATCTAATTGTGTCAAGGGTAAGCAGATCAAGTCTACTTTAGAGGTTTGTCCTAACACTTCTATACAACAGTTAAGACATGCTCTAGAAACAACTACTGGAGCATTGGTAGGGGTTTCTATTTTAAAAACATAAGGCATTTCAGACACAATCAAGCCTAAACGGTTTACACATTCATATGAAACAAATGAATGCGTTGCACCAGAGTCAAACAAAACATAACAAGGCTGACCATTAAGCAAGTATTTACCTTGCACCAGATCAGAAGATCGATTCGCTTCCACACCACTAAGGGTGAAGACCCTTCCTTGAGTCACCGGTCTATCTGCAACTCCTCTTGAATTGGCCTTGGCTGGCTCCTTGCAATCTCTTGCAAAATGCCCCAGCTTTCCACAATTGAAGCAACCACTTGTCCCCCAACATACCCTACCATAGTGATTGCGCTTGCACTTGTCGCAGAATGGAGCTTCATTCCGATAGTTTCTTCCTTCAGAACTACCAGCTTTACCCTTGCCTTTCCCTCTACGATCATAAGGACCTTTGCCTCTATTATTGAAACCCTTTCGTCTCTGTGGTCCATATCCTTGATTGTCCTTCTTTTCCACAACTTGCACCTCCTCAGCCTGGGTATCATCTTCATACATCCTACACATATCCACCAATGCAGGGAAACTTTGAATTCGCTGATAGCTAAAAATTGACTTCAACTTTGGCTTCAGTCCACCTTCAAACTTGATGCACTTGCTCCTCTCGTCTGGATTGTTCTGGTAGTATGGAGAGTACTTCATCAGCTCTTCAAACTTTGCCGCGTACTCGCCCACACTCATGTTCCCTTGCTTCAACTGCAGAAACTCCACCTCCTTCTTCCTTATCAGATCCTCGTTTAAACTTTGGCGGATTGCAACTCCTAAAATCAGCCAGAGTCTTCGCCTCAGTGTTTCCCATATTACACTGATGAGACGGGTTAGCCGGTTGAGATGGTTGCTGAGACTGCCTTTGCATGGCTTCCAATACCGTGGTGATTCGCTCCAACATCGCGTTGGTGTGATTTTGGTTTCTAGTTTCCATATTAGACCTGCGCTATGGGCTTATGGTCACATATGTTGAACTAAAGAAACTTCCATTACACCACCTATACTACGGCTCTATCCTAAACTTATTAATGCTACAATCAGTTGCGTCTTGTACTCAAAAGAGACAAGATACAAACAAGTCAGGGTATTCAAACCTCAATCAAACGATACAATAACATTCAAATAATGTAAATGCGTTGGAGATACCTGCTTGATGTTGATGGCTACCTTTCTGGAACCACTTCTACTACTACAGGATCTGACTTTTGCTCTGATACCACTAAGTGTGACACCCTTCCGGATTACCCAAATATAATCTAGTATTTATGCTTTATATTGGATAATATATGGACTTGTGAGTTAAGAAAATATGGTAAATAAAATTTTCTTTAAAGCGGGTGCACAATTCATCAAATGGAACTCTTGGAGAATAAATTCTAAAATCCTTTAAAACACTTGTATCGAGTTCGGCGATTTCTAAAACCTTTTCTCAAGCAGGATAACATTCGTTCTTTAGAAATTCCTTTACATTTTACAATCAATTGAAGCTATCCATACTTTGTTCAATAAAACTGATACCGTCAATTAATACTTATAGCCGAGCTCATTTATAAGTTGAATCAGAGTAAGCGGAAATTACTGGACTATGCAACTGATGTGATATAAACATAGATTTTCATATATACGAAAGAGTCATACATACATAGTCCATGAGATAAGTCACCAAGTTCCAAAAATATAACAAGTCCATGTAAATAGATCTACATCACTATGATACTATAACCCTATAGTAAAACATATGTACAATATATACATAATCAAAATACAACCCCAGGGATAGTCACGTAGATCCATCAGCATCAGATGCAGTAGTAGTAGCAGTAGTAGTTTCCCAAAAACATAGGTAATAAGGTAGTAGCATCATCATCACAGCAGCAGCAGCCCATCTCCTCCACAGCACGGATCCAAGGGTCCACATCATACACCATATGCACGTACCTAGGGATCATCGTCCCTCCAGTCACTCCCAGTAAAATGCACGACAGGCTCGCTCCCACTCTCGTCCTCCACCGGATCCTCCTCGATCTCATCCGAGGGAGAGTGTACCCTACCACTGGGTACCGGGTCAGGTGATGGTGAAACCCTGACGGGGCTCCTCGGATAAGAAGGGGGAGTCTCCTCGCGGACAACTCTCGAAGTAAAAGGGTGAGAGCGGGTAGGTCGAAAATGAAAACTATGGTAAGAGGCGAGCTGGTCGCGTGGGAGGTGGTCCATGATAAGTATAAAACGGGGGTACATGCATAGTGTATATAATGGGAATCCTAAACCTACGAGGACGGAATCGCATCAGCGGATTAGGGTGGTAGAATGTGAACTCTACCTCCCCCTCATACACCGCGCGATGGTCCTCATAGATCCATACGCCACTAGGAAGTGGCCGGATCTCGATGCAAGCAATGTAACGAGACATCACCTACAAGGGCATAGGGGTAAGCAATTCTACTCACATAATCAATAGAGAATAAATCATGCAACATATGAAAGATAATAATGCATCAATTAATAACAATCACAATTAGCATCTAGCAAGTATCAGATGCACATAGGATGCTCACACTTAATTCAGGTATATCAATTGCATTAAGTGAATGACATGATGCATGATTTTAACTCTCAACTTTTCTCCACATTTTCTAAGTCACTCTCTGACGTCCATCCCTGACAACCCAGCACTCCACAGTGCGTTGTATTCCTAGGTATACAACAATTCGTACATTCACCTAGAATGTACACGTCAAGCTTGGTATCCATGCCACCCGAGCATATCCCGTCATCCAAACGGATCGTCATCCAAACGATATATCCATATCGGCACCCACAAAGCCGACCACGTCATCGACGTGTCATCAAGCAAGCGTATTGGCACTCCCAGAAGCCCTCCACATGTTTATCGAAACATGAATACGTCCTACCATCCAAACTCCAGAATGAATGCATTTTAGACTTAGGGGAAATTGATTAATACTTTACTTGCCACCTAGGCTTAATTTTCAAAATGGATCGTCACCGAACGATCTATTTGTATTTATCAATTTCTCTAAGTCTTTGATCCCTTGAATTATCCTTAATAATTCCTTAATTAATTAAGTTAGAATTGAAAATGATGTTTTCAGATTCTGGGCATTTTACTCGAGTAAAGTTCAGAATACTCGAGTGTTCTGGAGATTTTCCAGATTACTCGAGTGTTCATGTCTTTCTGAGGATTTGGGTTTGAATTTCAACAATTAACTCGAGTAGTTCATGAGTTACTCGAGTGTTCTTGGACTTTTCCAGAATACTCGAGTGACTTTGAATGACTCGAGTGTTTGACCTATAACAATTCTCAGTTCATGCTCGATACTCGAGTACCAGACAAAACACTCGAGTGTTCTTATGACATTTACTTTATTTTGAACACGATTTACTCGAGTACTTTGCCATTTACTCGAGTGTTTCGCAGCTGACAGTATTGAAAACTGGTTTTAACATACCATTTTCATTTCTACTCAATTTAAGTCCATTTCAGGGATCCACAGAGTTAACATATCATTAATCAAACATGTTACAACACTTATTTCAATTCAAAACACAGAATTGACAGAGAAATCATTGATTATGCATAAAAAGGCATTTTAACAACTCAATACCTCAAATCACACAATAAGCATAATATTCATGAAACAAAGCTCATTTAAGTTCACATGCATGATAACAAACTTGCTCAATACGGATTTAGAGCATGGATTGGTCTCCAAACCAAAGTTCCTATAGAATCTAAGTCCTTAGAGCCTCTTGGTGGCTCTCTAACACATTTAATGGATTTCAAACTCTATCTAGTGAATATAATTACTTCCCCTTACCTCTCAGATGTGAATCAACAGAAAGAAATCCATAGAAAGCTCTCCAAACCCCGAAATCCACTTGAACAGAATCGATGATCACAGTGAGCTCCAGACACCAACTCAAGCAAGAACAGCTCCACTTCAAGACTTCGATTCTCTCAATCCACACACTCAAACCTCACAATTTTGGTGTCTATACAAAGCTCGTGATGTGAGCTTTGTATTGGTGTATAGATTATCACTCAACTCAGCTCACAGAGGAAGAATCGAAGAACACAATTCGAAAACCCTAACTCTTCTAATCTTCAACAAGTTAATCAAAATTCTCGACCAAGGGACAATGATGCGTTTAAATAGGCCAATGGGAAGCTCATGCGGGGCGACACGACGCCTACGGCGTTGGCATGGTGGTGATTTCGTGTCACCATCACGAAATCGTTGGCTGTGACTCACCAAACGCACTAACTCGTGCAGTTTGACCCAGAATACTCGAGTATTCCAGAAAATACTCGAGTGTTTTACCCAGATTTTGAAAAATAATTATTTTATTTACTTTCCCTCCAAAACCTTTCCTATAATTGCTTCTAGGTCCCAACCCAGGGACTAATATGCAAAATATACATTTTAGGCATTTAAATTATTTATTAAATAATTTCTCACATGCAAGCTAATTACATACACACATATTTTAATCAAGGATTAATTTGAAAACTATTAATTATAATTAAATTATAATTAACATTTCATTAATCGGGGATTAAAATTTTGGGGCGTTACAAATAATTTCTAAAATTTTGCTTTGAAAATTCTTTCATTTTCCCCAACGTGTTAAATTGAGAATGTACTCTGTCTACATAGATTATTTTACCAAGGTTATTGAAAAGGAAAATTACATGTAAATTCTTGAAACTTTGAAAACAATTCATTTTCCGTAAAGAAACATGTGATTTAATTCAAAACATTAATTCATAAGCATTTTCCTTTTCACTGGCCTGAGTAAGGTATTCATTCATGTTGTGGTGCATAATGCAATTGATTCTCAAAAGGACTTGAATCATTTGTCTTTTCTTTAAAGTTGAATCTTTTGCCTTTTTTTTTCAAGTCTCATTGAGAATATGTCATGATTTCTTACACAATTTCAATATTATACCGATTGGAAAGGAATCAGTTTCAAAACTCTTTCACTTTTCAATTTAATTTTCTGAACTGAAATTTATATAAGGCAAAAGTTTGAAAATACATTAAATCACAGATGTTCTTTTCCTTTCCAATAACTTGAATATATTCATTATTCACCATTCAAGATTTTATTCGCCTGATCTTTTCTCCCTCATATGTCACTCTCAATGTCTCATACAACAATATCTTGACACTGGGTCAGCTACGTTATCCTCGGCGGACCCCGACCACATCAGTCGGCAACATCCGAGGTGTCCCCCCCGACCATGCCCAACATTTTCACAACTTTAATGTCATTTCTTTCTTCACATATCTCATTCCTTTTTCTCATAACTCTCATATATTTGATTAGTCTCTTCCTTTCTTGTTGGTTAAATCTTTTCTTTTACATCTTTTAGTGGTGTCTTCACTTCTTTCATTTTGAAACCTTAGCATTAACCAACGCATTTTCATTTCCTTATGGTGCTATATCCATTTTGACTCTCTTACACTCAACAATTTATCACTTTATTTTACAATATATAATCACATATCTCACTCACTGTGTATATGAAGAGCTGAGAACTGGAGTTTCACAATGGGATCGGGACCATTTCCCCCAGGCCAAAAGGAAAGAACTGCTCTGATACCAAATTGTAACATCCCAATTTAAATAAAAAAAACATAATTTTTTTATTATATAAAATGTTTGAATACAAATTATTTCAGTACAAATTTTGGGATTTACAACTTGATATTAGAACAATAATTGGAGGAAAATGGCCTTTTCTTTGTCGTTTGCGATGTGAAACTCTGGTTCTTTCTCCTCCAAGCATTACCTAAAATATTAAACCACAAGGGAGTGAACAACTTTTCACAATAGAATAGAAATTAAGAATTGAAAATAAGTAAATAGTACTTACCAAGGCATTAATATCAATGGAGTTACATTATTGAGTCTATACGTATTTCTCTTTATTCTCTATTGAAATTAAATCGAAATATTCATATACTTATTCTTTGTTGTAGACTTATTGTACTTCATTCCACCAATAAAATTACATTTCCTTTAGCATTATGTTAACCATTGTCTTGGCACTAATTATTTCGATTATCTTGATTCCATAGTAGCATTTATATTTTTCATAGTTTTTATCAACATATATTTACATTATGATTTTATGATATATATATATATATAATTGTAATAATGTATTTATTATTGTATATTTACAAAGTTACGTATATAAATATTTTTAAATTAGTGTTAGTAGTTCAGTTATTAGAATTGGCATTTCGTCGAACACCTTATCTACATACATTTTCATTACTTTAAAGTTGTGAGTTTTATAAATCAATTCAATCCTTTAAAAGTTTAATTCCATATACACAAGTATATGGTTCACAGAATCGACTATCCTAGGGTTCAGTTCCTAATATTCGGTAAGTATTTACAAATTCCAATAATTAAATTCTATTCTAAAAGGAAAAGAAGTCCTCCCTTACCTTGGATTAGGAGAGGGAGACTTGGCTTGGGTTTTAAACCGTTAGTTCTTCCTTGATTCCTTTAGGTTTTCTCCCTTTTATGCTTGGTTGATGTAAAGCTTCAAAGAAATGGGATTTAAAAGAGTGGAATAAGGGTGGAAAAATGGGTATAAGGTGGATTTACTGGAAAATAAAAGAATCAAGACTTAAAGTTGGAAGGAAAGAGGATCATTGATGTTATTCTATGGTGTGAGGTTGGATTTGGAGGTAATTTGGTTTGTTGGTGCATGAAGGTTCGAGTTTGGTGCAAGAAATATGGTATTGGTGCAAGTCTGGACGTTCTGGTGCGGCTGGGAGACGGACTGGTGCGGTCAGGGGGAGAAATCGTGCATCAGCTGGTGGCGCTGGTACCTTATATAGGCACGTCGCGCTTGAGCGCGCGGGCCTGGCGCTTGAGCGCGAGACTTTTCTAGAGAATTCCAGCATCAGCGCGCGATTTCTGGTGTTACGTGGATCTCGCGCTTGAGCGCGACAGACCGGCGCTTGAGTGCCAGGAATAAGTTGTGCACCAAAAATCTGCACCGGTGCGCCTACCGGCTCATGTCCAGGCGCACCGGTTCGCCCCGGAACGCCGATTTTCGCATTTTTAGCCCGATTCATGAATTTTAACCATTCCTAACACTAAATTAAACCTTCTTAACATTTATTTACCTTTCAATTCATAAAATTATATTTACCCAATATTGCCCATAAGAAAAGTAAATGATTTATAAATTGAAACTTCAAGTTTAACTCAATTACGATTTCTTCCTGACTTGGGTCAATTTACCTTCTTTTATACTACCTTAGCACCCTCCTGGACTTGATTAAATAGTCTCATTCAAATTTCTCAAATCCTAACCGGCTTCACTACCTTAATGAAATTACGATAGCTTCTCCGTATCAAATGCTTGTAAATTTCTAGGTTTTCACTCTATATTTAATCTCATTACTTCTTCTTATTTACCAATCCTAGCTTTATTTGTTTTCTTCTCATCTTACCATTATTCTCCTTTGAGACTTGATTAGTAGTAAGTTTTTTATTCGAAGTTCCTGAAATCTTAATTGGTTTTACTAAGTTACTATAAAGAAATTCTCTGAATTGAATTGTTGGCTATCCATAATAAACTCTTATTCCATGTTTAATCTCCTTTATCAACACTTATCTATACTTATGACACTCTAGATTTTCTCTAATCCTCGTTTTTCCTATTTTTCGAGCATTTTTCACTAATCTTGATCAAAACAAAACCCACACACAATTTGCCTTTTAGTCAAGATCATATTTAAGTTATTCTTCTACTCATATTAAACATAATTATTATTATCACTATTTATTTGTTTAAAATTTTAGGTCGTTACAAGTATCAGTAGAAGGAAGGGTTGTTTCAGGTTTTTCAATATGTTGACAATTGACCCTGATTTCTTAAGCATCATCAGAGAGGGTTGGGTATGCAGAGTTCAAGGGAGCAGAATGTTTCAGTTGTTGAAATTACTGTAGGGCCTTCAGGAGCCTTTAAGGCATCTCAACTCCACTAAATTCAAAGACATAGACAAGAGAGAGAGTTTGCAGGGAGAATTTGTTAAGGGATCAGGCTGGCCTAGCAGATGATCCTCTAAACATCAACTTATAGAAATCAGAAAAGGAAGCAAATCAAGATTTGAATAAAGTTTCTGTTGCTGCTATTCTTTTCCTGAAACAGAAGGCTAAAGAGCACTGGTTGAAGGATGGGGACCAGAACTCAAGTTTTTTTCATGCGGTTATCAAACAGAAGAGGTACAGAAACAAAATTTTGTCTGTCAAGGATGAATGTGGTTCCTTTTGTACTGAGCAGTCTACGATTGAAAATGCCTTCCTGATGTTCCATGAAAAACTTTTGAGGGTCACTGCAACTGATTGGAATCTTTCTGATGCTAAGGTATGTCAAGGAAAACAGTTGACTGTGTCTCAGCAGCTATATTTGATCAGACCAATTTTGGAAGAGGAGATTACCCAGAGCTTCATGGCAATGCACAGTGACAAGTCCCCAGGTCCTGATGGTTTTGGTGCAGGTTTTTTCAAAAAAATATTGGTCAATAATCAGTAAGGATTGTATTGCTGTTGTGCAGGAATTCTTTCTATCTGGTAAATTGCTAAAGGAAGTTAATGCTATTGAACTAGTTTTAATTCCAAAGCATGATTGTGCAAATAATGTAAATGACTATAGACCTATTGCTTTATGTAATACTGTGTATAAGTGTATCTCTAAGGTTATTTGCAGCAGACTTCAGCAGGTTCTGCCTGATTTGATAAATGATAACCACACTGCTTTTGTTTCAGATAGGAGCATAGTCCATAATGCCTTAATTAGTCAGGAGCTAATGAGATTCTATAGAAGGAAGAATGTTTCCCTAAGATGCTTTATGAAAGTGGACATAAGGAAGGCATATGATGTTATTAGTTGGGACTTTATTCACAACATGCTTGCTGCTCTGAAATTTCCTGAGAATTTTATTGGTTGGGTTATGGATTGCATTTCTACTGCTTCATTCAAATTGGTGATAAATGGCCAGAGAAGTGAGATGTTCAAGAGCTCCAGGGGTATCTGGCAAGGAGACCTCATCTCCCCTTTAATTTGTGTGATTTCTATGGACATGCTAACTAGGAAATTGAAGGTTGTTGTTTCCCAATTCAGATTCAAATATCATCCTTTGTGCAAGGACTCAGGCCTAGTAAATTTGGCATTTGCAGATGACCTATTGTTATTCTGCAGAGGTGATTTTGACAATGTGAAGACTCTAAAGGAAACGTTGATCAATTCTCAAGGAGTTCTGGTTTGTGTGCTAATCCTCAGAAGTCCCAAATTTTCATGGCTGGCTTTGATGAAGCTAGGCAGCAGTTGATGCAGACATCTGGTTTTTCTAAGGGTTCCTTCCCTTTCAAGTATCTGGGCATGCCTCTTTCTACTAGAAAGTGGTCCTGCAACACATGCCAATTTTTTGTGGACAGAATATCCAAGAGACTGGTAACTTGGCGCACAAGGAACTTATCCTACCAGGGTAGGATGCAGTTAATCAACTCAGTCCTCTTATCCTTGCATGTTTATTGGGACAACATTTTTATTATTCCAAATAAGGTGGTGAAAGAGAATGAGAAGATGTGCAGAGATTTTCTTTGGGGTTTGAATCAAATTGGTAGGCCTCGTGCTATTGTTGCCTGGTCTCAGGTTTGCTGTCAGAAGCGATTTGGTGGCTTGGGATTCCAAAACATTCAGGTTTGGAATATGGCAGCGATTGGGAAGCAAGTTTGGGATTTGGCCAACAAGAAAGATGTTCCCTGGGTAAGATGGATCAGTTTTGTCTATTTAAGACACACTGATTTCTAGTCTTGCACTCCTTCTAATTCCAGTTGGCATTGGTCTCAAATTTTAAAGGTTCGTGACAAGCTGAAAATGGGGTATGTGAATAACTTTTGGCTTGGCAATCAGCATTCTGTTTATACGATTAGTCAAGGTTATAAGTTTTTACTTGGGAACCAAGAAATTTTTCCATTGCATCGTTTGGTCTGGAATCCATCCTCTATACAAAAGCATTGTTTTATATTGTGGTTGACAGTGAAAGACAAGCTCAGGACAAAGGATGATTTGGCTGCTTTTACAAATTTTAATCCGGTTTGTGAGCTATGTCAATGTGCTATGGAGACTAGAGATCATCTACTCTTTATTTTCCCCTGGAGTCGTAATCTTCTTGAGCTGGTTTGTAATTGGTGTTGCTTGTTATGTGCGCAAAATCGGTTTGATTCCTGGTGCAGGTGGTTGTATCATGCGTTTAAGGAAAGGACGAGAAGAAGAATTGTTTATGCGGCCATGGCATCGGCTCTCTATCACATTTGGCTCGAACGAAACAGCTGTATTTTCAAGCATCAAAATCATAGGCCTGATCAAGTTTTTGTTATGCATAGGAAGGAGCTTGCTCTTAGATCGTCTTTATATTTTCCTAGTTTTAGATCTTGGTCAAATAGGACCTTGGTTGATAGAATTATTAGAGAAATTGATTAGGACTTTTTTCTTTATTGTCTTTTGTAATTATTTTTGGACTTTCCTCTAAGGCTATGAACCCTTCCTAGAAGGTGGCATAGGACTTAGGCGATTGGTGGTGTTAAATTTTCTTGTGGGTAATAAATTTTTATTTACCTAAAAAAACAAATAATAGTTTCATAATTTTAGTTTTTAGTTGCATACTTATACCACCTCACTTTTTGTGTCACTCAACCACCACGAATATCATCATCATTCCTCTCACTACCACAATTGTTGTGGTCACCGCTACCACCATGACTGTTACTTTACCAAAACTATTGTGACTGCCTAAACCCCAACCACCACCGTGACCACCACAACCACCAAAACCACTACAGTCTCTGATGATAATAATCACCACGTCACAGTCACCCCAATCGCCATCATATCCTCATCTGCTACCATTGCTCCTCCTTGTACCATCATTATCACTAGTCGAACCACCGTCACCCAACCACCACCATAGTGACCACCCCAACCACATTACCCTAGGATGATCACGACCACCATCGCAACCATCTTTACCTCCTCAACTATCACCATCCCTTAATGACACTACCATAGGCACCACCACCAAATCCTCACCTCCCCTCCATCCCCCATAATCTCTCCATCTACCAACACCGCAAAAATTGCCACCAATCACCGCTCAAACTACCACCATCGCCACCAAGAATCCAAAACCACCATTGCCTCTCTAGTCACCATCCCACAATGAGCACCACCATCACCACAACCACCGCTCTAGACTGCAACTAGTATAACAATGACCACCACCTCCAACGAATAATGAGAACAACCACACAAAAGTTGTTATTAAATAGTGATGGTAATATACAAGATGGTGATGTCTATGATGATGCATAACATGATAGCATAACTACTTTAAAAACTAAAAACCAAAAAAATTTGAACCGCCATTATAAAACTGAAAACTTTTGGTTTTTTAAAATTTTAAAACTCAAACAGGGCCTTAGTTTTTATTGTTAAATTATTATTTCAAGGATCTAGCTAACAAGTATCTTAAAAAATATTACTTTAGAACAATGAAATTTTTTTTATTTTAGAACACAAAAAAAAAATATATTTTGTCATAATTTTTTATCTCTCATTTAATTTATTAACAAATACCTTAAATATAGTATTTAATATTTAACTCGTTTAAGTTATGCCTCTAGCTAACAAGGACAAATTACTAGTATTAAAAAAAATATCATATGTTCAATTTTTTTTAAAATATAAAAAATCTTACTTTTTAATTACTTTTGACTGTTTGATACTTGTTATCCTAACTTTTATATTTGGATAGGCATGTAATACACTGCCACTTTGTCATATAGCTACCCAATCTTAATTTATGGCATAGTAGTCAGTCCTCACATTCACAACACAGTCACAGTTGCATGGGAACTACGTGTCGTTCTTGTTTTGTATTCCCTCCGGTCCTATTTATAGGACCCTTTTGGGGTTTTTATTTTGGTTCTATTTATAGGATCCTTTTCAATTTCCAATAACATTTAATTACTTCTTTTCACAAACACCCCTATTAAGTCAACACTTTTTAGAGTTCCAATAACAATAATAGGGGTAATTTTGAAAAAGTATATCAAATTTTCACATTTCCAATGTCACTAACCACTTTAACCACTTTCCTTAATGGTGTGAAAAACCCCAAAAGAATCCTATAAATAAGACCGGAGGGAGTAGTTCTTTTTCTGCTTTTAAGAATCTTCCGTAATTAAAGAATGGTAGGCGCGCTATAATATAAGATGACTACAAGGAGACTTTCGGTGTCAGAGCATGCATCTAACTTGGTTTGAGATGACTCGTTTCCTTCTCTGATCCATCACCAACTTGCAATTCAGCAATTTGCATATTATTTATTTAGTTTTGGTTTGAATCAAGGGTTTCCGTTAACAGCGTGAGACTAATTCCTTCTAAAGTGGATATATCATCGAAGTGGATATAATTTTTTTTAACAAAATTTTTGTCATATTTCCGATATTGGATACAGTCAAACTCCGACATCATGTTAAAAAACTTAGTTATCTAACAATTATATTGGGTTTTGTTGATAATTTGCATATTATTTACATGGCGGCAAAGGGTTCAACAAGCAAGTGACTCGTTAAATTAGAAAGAGCCACCCATGTGTTTAGTGTGGGAGGTTTTCATTCATTCATTATCTATGTGTATATATAAATTACCAAACATTCCTTCCACCCACTAAAAAATTCCGCCCATTATTTTCCACCTTTTTTTTTTACATTTTCTCCACCCACTAAAAAATTCCGCCCATTCCCTCCTACCCTTTTTCTTTTTTTGACATTCCTCCAACCCACTAAAAAATCTCGCCCATTCCCTCTCATCTTTTTTTTTAACTACTCCCTCCTATCTTGACTATCCCGCCCAAACAGTACAAAGGTGCATATACCACGCACCGATTTTTGGTGCTCCGGCTCTTTTTTTTTATTTTTTAATAAATCTAATATATTAAAAAAAATATGCTTTGGGTTTTCTGTGTTCTTTTTACGTACATGTTTTTGTTATTTGGATTTGAATTTTTTTATTATATGCTTCCTGACACATGTAATGGTCTAAACAAGTAAAATATAAAACAAGGGTGCTTCTACCATGCATCAGTTTTTTTTGCTCCGGCTCTTTTTTTATATATTTTTTAATTTTAATAAATCTAATATATTAAAAAAAATATGCTTTGGGTTTTCTATGTTCTTTTTAGAGAAAATAGTCTATTTGGTCCCCCAACGATACATCGGGCATCAGCTTAGTCCCCGAAAGATTTTGGGCATCAATTTAGTCCCCCAAAGATCAAAATGGGCATCACGTTAGTCCCACCGTTAAAAAATCCGTTAATATTATTAAAAAAATAATAAAAAATTTCGAAAAATAATAAAAAATTCTGAAATTTTTTTATAAAAATCTGTAAAATATTTTTAAAAAATACTGAATTTTTGATATGTTAAAAATTAATAAAAAATTATGAAAATAATAAAAAATTCTGAAAATTTAAAAAAAAATTATGAAAAAGTTTATTTCTTTTTTTTAAATATTTATAAAATAATAAAAAAATTATGAAAAAAAATGTCAGAAAAATTTTAAAACACATGCAAAATATTTTTTTAAAAATTATGAAAATAATTAAAATTTCATCAATATATTTTTAAAAAATAGGTAAAATATTTTTTAAAAAAATATGAATTATATTTCTTTTTAAAAATTTTATAAACTAAATCTGCTTTCGCACAAGGGTTAAAAGGGTTAGAACATTACCGTTTAAGAATTTTCAGAAAAAATTCAGAATTTGTAGAAAATTAAAAAATATCTTAAAGTTACTGTAAAATAATAAATTAAATTTTAAACTTTTCTGATTTTTTAATTATTTTTCCGAATTTTTAATAATATTTTACTGCTTTCCGATTTTTTATCATTTTTACGAATTTTCTATTACTTTTTAGAATATTTAAAAACGAAAAAATAAATTGTCAAATTTTTTTAAAAAATATTTACCGCTTTTTTCAAAATATATTTATGCTTTTTTTTATTTTATAAATATTTATAAAAATAGAAAGACACTTTTTTTAATAATTTTTTTTTAAATATTTTACAGATTTCATAATTTTTTTTAATTTTTTATTATTTTCTGAATTTTTTATTATTTATCAGAATTTTTTTTATTTTCTACGAATTTTCTATTACTTTTTAGAAAATTTAAAAAAACAAAAAATAAAATTTTCAAATTTTTTTAAAAAATATTTTACCGCGTTTTTAAAATATATTTATGAATTTTTTACTATTTAATAAATATTTAAAAAAAAAAGAAAGACCATTTTTTCATAATTTTTAAAATATTTTACAGATTTATAATTTTTTTTTATATTTTTTATTACTTAATCAATTTTTTATTATTTTTCGGAGTTTTTTATTATTTTTTAAAAAAATTAACGGATTTTTTAACGGTAGGACTAACATGATGCCCATTTTGATCTTTGGGGGACTAAATTGATGCCCAAAATCTTTCGGGGACTAAGCTGATGTCCAGTGTATCTTTGGGGATCGAATAGACCATTTTCTCTTCTTTTTATGTATATGTTTTTGTTATTTGGATTTGTATTTTTTTATTATATGCTTCCTGACATAGGTAATGGTCCAAACAAGTAAAATATAAAAAATGATGCTTCTACCATGCACCGGTTTTTGGTGCTCCGGCTCTTTTTTTATTTTAATAACTCTAATATATTTAAAAAAATATATGCTTTGGATTTTCTGTGTTCTTTTTATGTACATGTTTTTGTTATTTGGATTTGAATTTATAATACCATTAATTACTTCTTTTCAAAAACACTTTTATTCATTTTTTTTAAAAGTGAATTTTGTAGTTTAAAAATATTACATACAAGAATGTTAATCGACTCCAATCTATCGACTCTTTCTTAAATAATAATATTAATCGACTCCTTCCTAAACAATTTTTTAACAAGAATATTTACATTATCATACTTTATTTATTTTTTTGGTAAAAGAAAAAATTCATTACCAACCAATCAAAATGAATACAAAATAAGGCCATATACTTTAAGAATGCCACCAAGCATACCCCAAATCTCAATCAATGAATGCCACCTTCTATGAAGGGTTCATCCTTAATTGAGAAAATTAAAGTTCCTCATTAAGTCTATAGACAATTATCCTATTTGAGATTTTATTGAAATCAAAATTGTATCTAAATCTAATAGCAATGTCCCTCTTTAATTCCTTGAAAACTTGAGTGACATGAAGCTCTTTATTAGCAAAGCACCTACCATTCCTTTCCTTCCAAATGCAATAAACCAAGGCAGCAAAACCAGCATGAATCATTTGCCTCCTAAGTTTGCTTTTTGAGAATGCAAACCTGATCCAATGAGTTCAGTTTGTGTAGCAAGTATAAAAGTTGTCCACGCATAGCCAGTTACACAGCAGCCGCACCAATTCCGCAGACCAAGGACATTGAAAGAACAAATGCCTAACAGATTCTAAGCTTGTATTGCACAGCACACAAGTTTGATCAATCATTGCATAGTTTGCTATTCTTCAACCGGTTATGAGCCATTAACCAAACAATAAAACAAAGTTTTGGAATTGAAGCATGATTCCATATAAATCTATGCATAGGAAATGTTTTAGCCTGACTTATCAGCCATTGATAACCAGATTTGATTGTGTATTTGCCAGAACTGCAGCCTCTCCATACATCATTGCAATAGCCTGTAACCAATTTGTCTCTGACTTTAATCACTTGTTTCCAATGCCAGCCATCTGATACTTTGACCTCATAAGCCCAGAAATCTTGACCCTTTAAATAGATAGAATTGATCCATTTAATCCATAAGGAGTCCTCTTTGTTAATAATCTGCCAGCATTGCTTACCAATAGCAGCTACATTCCACAACCAACAGTTCTTGAAACCAAGTCCTCCATGTTTCCTATTTCTGCAGATTTGATCCCAGGCAATCTATGCATTGCTACTACCCCATAAAAAATCTTTGCACTTCCTTTCAATGTCTCTAATCACAGCTTTAGGAATCAAGAACACAGTTGCAAAGTAAGAATGCAAAGACAAAAGCACAGCATTGATCAATTGCACCCTTGCTTGATAAGAAAAATGCCTTGAAGACCAAGAATTAATTCTAGCAGTAATTTTATCAACCAGAATCTGACAGGAGCAATTTGACCATTTTTTTATGAGATATAGGTAAACCAAGGTACTTAAAAGGATAATTCCCTTGATTAAATCCAATCATTTGAATGATTTCCTGTCTTTCACTGTCCTTCACACCAGCCAAGTATATCTGAGATTTGTGAGTATTAGACCAGATGAATCAGAAAACTGCAGGAATGCATCATAGAGCAGCTTCACACTATTTTTTTACCTTTGCAAAAGATCATCAAGTCATCAGCAAAGGCCATGCTTACCAAACCTGTTTCTTTGCAAAGAGGATGAAACCTGAAGGTAGAGTTAGAGGCTGCCATTTTCAATTTCCTGGATAGCACTTCCATCACCAAAACAAAAATCAAAGGTGACATAGGATCACCTTGTCTAATGCCTCTGTTAGATCTGAATTTACCAAAACTAGAGCCATTTAATATTAGAGAAAATGAAACAGATTTAATGCAACACATAATCCAGTCAATGAATTTCCTTGGAAATTTAAATTCCTGCAGCATATTCAAAATAAAATTCCAATCCAACATGTCATAAGCCTTCTTGATATCTATCTTAAATAGACATTTAGGAGAACTTGTTTCCTCTCATAAAGCCTCAATAATTCCTGAGTTATCAGAATATTATGAATGATACTTCTGCCTTTGACAAAGGCAATCTGATTTTCATTAACTAATCCTGGCTAAGTCTATTGCATATGATCTTAGAAATGCACTTATAAAAAGTGTTGCAGCAAGCAATTGGTCTAAAGTCCACCACTGAGTTTGCACAATCAGTTTTAGGAATAAGGACTAAATTTGTAGCATTTACCTCAGACAACAATTTTTTTGAAGCAAAAAACTCTTTCACTGCAAGACAGCAATCAGAGCCTATAATATCCCATGCATTCTGATAGAATCCAGAACCAAAGCCATCTGGGCCAGGGCTACTGTCCTTGTGAATTGAACATAACTATTAGAATTCTTAAACATTATTCATATTACAACTAACATTGTTCATATTAAAACATTATTCCCATGAATTATACTTTATTTACACTTAAACATTATTCATATTAAAATTCCTCATAACTATTGAATAATAAATTAAAACTAATATTAATTGTAACTTTGTGAAATGTTTTATCAATACATTAAAACTAATATTAATTGTAACTTTATTATGAAATGTTTTATCGATTTCATATTTCTTCCGTGCATAACCCGGGGTTGGGGTCTAGTTATTATTACAAATGATTGCAACATCGGCCTAATCGGATGAGGTTGATGATATAATGGAATGTTGATGGCTTTGAACGAAGTTTAGATTTACCTCGAACCGGTTCGGGTGGGTAGTTGGGAAGGAAATCGATTCTAAAGCCATAAGTGTAAAGTAAAAGAATAAAATAAAAATTGAGATACAAAGTATGTATGAGAAAGCTAACTTAAAGCTATGAGCTTATAATTAATCACTAATAATAATAATTACGAATGAGTTTGTAACTTGTAGTTGCGGGTGAGCTTATGACTTATAGTTGTAAACCTAACTTAAGGTTGTGAGATTGTAAGTAAAAGTTTATAGTTGTATGGCTAGATTATTCACTACAAAAAAAAAAAAAAAAAAACCTTTACTGCAACGACTTAAAAATGTCGTTGCAAAAAACAGATGTTTTGCAATGACTTAAAAAAGTCGTTGCAAAACACCTGTGTAAAATCAAGTCTCCGATTAAGGTGGATTAATTTTGATGATGACAATGTAATTAAATTATGGACTTAATTTGAAGAATGCAAGCCCAACAATAAAGAAGATCAAGTGCTTAGTTTAATTATTCATTCTCATTTATTCTTAATGTATTTTATTTTATTTATGAGAGTGGGTAGTTTAGGTTTTTATTCTCACATAAGGTCAAATAATATTCATGCATGAAAGGTTGAGATTAAAACCAATCAGACTTGAGAAGAGAATTGAAAACAATGTTAGAAAACTTAATTTTTCCAACATTGACCAATTCACTCGAGTGATTCTCAATTCACTCGAGTGATTTATGAATTTTCAGTAATATAGCCGTTGGATAAAGTAAAAAGGCAACACTATCAGAGTTGACCCAAAAACACTCGAGTGTTTCCAAAAAGACTCGAGTGATTTAGGTCTGACAGCAAATTTTTTAAACGTTAGAAGAGGACAAAAAAGGAGAATAACTTGGTTTTTCCTTCCCTTTTGTCCCCTTAGATATATTCTGAATAGTGGACTTTTATTGGAAGAACAAGCTTACATTCTATCATTGATTCTCTCTCTCTCTCTCAAGTGTTAAAAAAATCATTTTCTCTTTAGACTCAACCAAGCATTCATCTTTACTATTTGTCTTAGTGAGTTAAGAGAGTGTGCTTCATTTGTAAGAGAATTATTTGTTGTAAAATTCTCAAACACTCAAACACTTTAGCTTGTTTAGAAAATCTTGGTGAGGTATCCAAGTACTTGGTGAGGTATCCAAGTTCTCAAGCCTTGGGAGGTTCTCAAGCACAAAGACAAAGAGGATTCTTAGCTTGGTGGGCTCTTGGAGGTTCCAAGGAGCTTAAGAAGAAGGGACTCTTCATCACCAAATCAAGTTGGGGTAGAAATTTCAAGAGTTTGGTACACTCTTGAAAAGGGTTAGGATTGAGTGAGGAATCTCAATTTATCCTTGTAATTTCTAACAATTTGATCACTAGTAGAAAATCCTAAGTTGATTAGGGAGACTGGATTAGCACTCTTTATTGAGTGTGAACCAGGATAAAATTGGTGTTGTCTCTCTCTTTTATAGCTTTCTTAGTTTTCAAGTAAAACCAAACCCTAAGTTCTCTAGAAAGGGGCTTTTATAATTCTAGTAGCAATTGGTTGCAATTAACTTGTTTTCAACTTGTTTTAACTTAGTTTAATTGCCCTCTACTTTGATTTATATCTGCCCTGGATTAGTCTTTAAGACATTGAATCATTTTGCTAAATTTCTCTGAAACTGCTCCTTTTTGTTCTGCATAAAACACTCGAGTGTTTTACAATTCACTCGAGTATTTCGTGGAATTTCACTCGAGTGTTCTTCATTTCACTCGAGTAAATTGCCCAGTTTCAGAAAAACAAGCTTTTGATCAATTATCTTTTAATTGCACCGAAAATTAGTCACTGTTGCTTCCATATTACTATTCACCCCCCTCTAGTAATTGCTAAGCCCGCTTGTTGGTTTCCAACAAGTGGTATCAGAGCTCGGTCGAAAGATCGAGCGTAAAAGCTTTTTCGAAAAAGATCCTTTTGGAAACAATGGGCTCTAGCAATCAACAAGAAGGGTCTATGTCTCTTAACCGACCTCCATTCTTCAATGGTGAAGATTATACTTATTGGAAGGTTAGGATGAGAGTCTTTGTAGAAGCAATAGACACCGATATTTGGGATGCAATTGAAAAAGGTCCTTATATTCCTAGAAGAGTGGTTAATGGTGAAGCCATTGTTATTCCTAGGACAAGTTGGAATGAATATGATAAAAAGAAAGTTTTATATGATTTAAAAGCTAAAAATATCATCTTCTCCGCCTTGTCCAAAAATGAATTTCATAGGATATCACAATGCCAATCGGCTAAAGAAATGTGGGATACCTTGCAAATTACTCATGAGGGAACTAGTGAAGTTAGAGACTCAAGATTAAATGCTTTAACTCATGAATATGAGCTCTTTCATATGTTCCCTAATGAGTCTATCAATGATATGCAAACAAGGTTCACACATATCGTTAACCAATTGATTGGCTTAGGAAAGGAATTTAGAGATGGTGAAACTACTAACAAAGTCTTGAGATGTCTTGATAGGAGATGGCAACCTAAGGTGACCGCCATCAAGGAAGCTAAGGATGTAAAATCTATGGACTTGACCACCTTGTTTGGAAAGCTCCAAGAACATGAGATGGAACTATCAAGACTTCACCTAAATGAAGATTAGGACAAGAAAAAGAAGAGCATCTCTCTAAAAGCCTCAACCAAAATGTCAAAAGAGGATGAAGATGAATCTTCAAGTGAAAGCTCCGATCATGCTCTAAATGAGGAAGAGATTGGTTTATTTGCCAAGAGGTTCAACAAATTCCTCAAAGGCAAAAAGGGTAGTTCATCATTCTCTAAGGACAAGAGACCTCAAGACAAAAGATCCAAGGATAACAAGCAAAGAAACAAGAGCTCAAGTGAGAGTGTGAAATGTCATGAGTGTGGTGGGATAGGACACATAAAAATGGAATGTCCCACCCACTTGAGAAAGAATGAGAAGAAGACCCATGATGGCAAGGGGAAGAGAGCTTACATTGTTTGGGATGAACCGGAAAAGGATTCCAAGTCAACCTCAAGTAGTTCGGATGATGAGGAAGCCAAGCTATGTCTCATGGCCAAGAATGACAATGAAGCCTCCTCAAGTAGTGAAAGAAAAGACAATGAGAGTGAGGATGAGGTATCATCTAATTATTCTTACACCTCCTCTCATACTATTTCTTATGATGATTTGCTAAGTGAATATAATGAAATGTTAACTCAATTTGAGAGACTTGCTAAAGTTAACAAATAAAAAGGAAAGAAGCTTTTGGAGTATCAAAAGGAAATCAATGAATTAGAAAAATCTATTAATGATTTGAAACTCCAAAATGCATCCTTGGAACTTGCTAACTCTAGTCATGTTTGTGAGAATGCAAATCACTTATATATCATCACTCATTGTGAAAAGTGTTGTGTGCTTGAAAAAGAAGTTAATGATTTGAAAATCAAACTCAACACTTTTAACAAAAGTGATAAAAAACCTAGATCGGTTAATTGGTTCTCTTAGACACAACTCAAACAAAACCGGTCTAGGATATGTCCACAAGAAAAAGAAAAATAAAGTAGTTGGTTCATTCTCAAAAATTGATTTTACAAAGAAACCAACTTGCTTTTATTGTGGAAAATTTGGACATACAAACAATAAGTGCCATATCAAATCTTTTGGAATTCAAAATGGTACTTATGTTTGAATTAAGAAGGAAGAATCATCCAAGACTAACAAAAAGGGACCCAACATAATTTGGGTACCCAAAATGAGCAAGTGATTGTGTCTTGTAGGTGTGCCTTAGAACCGGAAAGCAACTTTGGATACTTGATAGTGGATGTTCTAGGCACATGACGGGAGATAAGCGACACTTCATTGAGCTTACTCCTAAAGAAAAAGGATATGTCACATATGGAGACAACAACAAAGGCAAAATACTTGGTATAGGTAAAATTGGTAATTCTTCCAACTTGTTTATTGATAATGTACTTTATGTTCAAGGATTAGAACATAATCTTTTGAGCATTAGTCAATTATGTGATATTGGTAACCATGTATTATTTACCTCTACTCATTGTCTCATAAAAAGTGACAAAGATAAATCTATCAAATTTGTTGGAAAAAGGTCTAATAACACTTACATGGTTGAATTGAATAATATCACTTCTTTAGTTTCAAAATGTTTAATTAGCAAAGAAAGTGATACTTGGTTATTGTAACATCCCGAATTTTAATCCTAGGAATAAACATAATAATAATAAGATTAGGAAATAATAATTATGCTAAAAAGGATCTAGGTGATGGATTAGGATTTCTTTGAGTGCCATAAAGGAGTTAGGAAACGTTGGTATCAGATAGGAGGTTTAAAGAAGACCAAACGAGGATTTAAAAGCGACGTTTTCGGTGTTTTAAATTCGCTAACTGGGAAAATTAGGAATAAAAGATTTACAACTCTAAATGAGAATTCCACCGTTGGATATGAAGTTTGTATTTTTAGGAAGCTTGCCTCAAAATTTGAGCAAGATCCAATGGTGAACGAAGAAGTTACAGTCATTTGAAGTTAGGAAGAAAATAGAAGGAAATTGGAAAAAGAAATCAGCAGTATATAGCGTTTTCGCTTAAGCGAAACCAACTCAGTAGCAGTTAAACCGTGGTTCGCTTAAGCGAACGGGTTTCGCTCAAGCGAAACCGGTTTAATCAGAAATCAAAACATACTGGACTCGACTCGCTTGAGCGAGAATCGGTTCGCTCGAGCGAAAATGGTTCGTGCAAACCCTAAATCCCCAAATTGAGAATTTCGCTTAAGCGAAATTCGGTTCGCTCAAGCGAAAAAGGAACCCCAGCTTACTGAACTGAATTCGCTTAAGCGAATTTATTTCGCTTAAGCGAAAATTCCCGCATCAGCTGAAGATTGGGTGCGATCTGGACCGTCCAAGGGGAATCTTTTCATGGCTCCTTCCATCCTAGCCATGCAAAAACCCCTCCCCTCTCATAAAATCATTTCCACTTCATTCTTCTTCATTCTTCTTCCACCAACAACAAAAACTCCTCCCTCTCATCCCTCTCCCCCCTCCACTCGAATCATTCATCTCCCCCGCCAAGATTGAGCTTCATTCGCATCTTCCTCAAGCTCAACACTCAACTCTAATCATCCTCCCTTCCATTGGTAAGTTTCCCACTCTCTCTCTCTCTCTCTCTCCATGAGCCATACGAATTTTCCTCTCTTCCCTCTCATGGCATACGAATTTCATGTCATTTTTAGTTAAGTTAGAACTCACATGTGCTCCATTTTCTCATGGAGGTCAAGAATCTCTCTCCTCCCACTCTATCCTTGGAGCTCTTGGTTAAGGAGCCTAGGAGCTAGGACTTGGAAGACTTCTCCCATCTCTCTTGGATTAAGGTAAGGGAGTGGTTTATGGTGAGCATTGGGTGATCTAAGGTTGGGTATCCCTATGGTTATAATGGTTTTCTAGGAGTTATGTGTTTAGGGTAATTAATGTGTCATAAATGCATTTTTGGTTAGGGATAACTTGGTACTAGTTAATTGTGAAATGAATATATAAATTGTAAAGGGATAAATTGGATTGTGATAATAAGGGAAAGTGAACCATAAATGTTATTTGTGGAATGTGACTATAAATGCGAATGCTTGGAAAATGGTTAATATTATGGATGGTAGAATATTTATTTGTTATGACAATGTGGATAATGTGCAGTATGTGCTTATTGAATTTTGGAATGAGTTATGATAATGATTGTTGATAATAAAGTGCCTATTTGTGATTATGTGAAAAGGGAAATCTTCATGTACTTGAATTTTTGCGATGGTTTTTATTTATGCATATTGTGTTTATTATGGGAATTGTGTTGATGGTGATAATCAATGGTAACATCTTTGTGTTTTGTTTGAATTGAGATGAATAATAATGGTGCATGATTGTGATTATGTGTATGATTAATGGACTGGACTGTTGAATAAGGAAACATGGTAAAGGTTGATTAAAGTGGAAATTGATCAGTGGGGCCCGGAACACTAGGTACCCGGCTAGGTGTTCCAATTACCTGTTAGGGCCAATTACCTGCCAGACCAATTACCCATCAGGCCAAATCGCCCTGTAGGCGCCGGGTGACCCACAGGATCAATTTTCCACACCAATAATTGAAATAAAGAATGGAATGGTAAATAAGTACATAGTCCTACAGGTTATGGTCTGGATGGGTGTAAAGTCCTGGGCAGGTGTTTCAAGTCCCTAGACAGGTGTGCCAATTACCTAGAGGGTAACCAAAATCCTAGTGGTGTACAATTAAAAAGGAAAAAAAATGAGTGCTATGGACATGAATATGACAATGGAATTGTATATGAGAATGGATAAACGCAAAAGGGAAATGAACGGGAAAATGGGTAAAGAAAAGGGTAATGAACATTAGTAATGAATATGTGCATGTAAGAAAAAGTAATTATGGAATCTTGATAAGAGAAATAGAAAGGGGTAAAAAGATGGGTTGTGAAATGGACTTGTATATGTTGTATGCTATTATTTTACTAATTGTGTTTGGCCTAGTGGATTTATTATGATTATATGGAAACTGCAATTTTATTTCATTGTGCAATGCTCACTCCCTTACTATCATTACAGGTACAGAGATTGAGCTTGCACAGCCCCCGGCCGAGCAGGAGTGCTCTCCCTCACAGGGAGAGTAGGGTTATGGGGATTAGACATGATCTTTTGATTTTTAGCCTCCATATATTGGGATGTATATGAGCTATATTTGTTTTCTTTTGGGCGAGGCTAGGATAGTTCTTTTGTGTAGGGTTTATTATTCTTTTTGAGCATAGTTGTTGTTATGGTCTCTTGAGCCACATACTTTATACTTTGCTGGCACTCTGACAAACTCTGTTTTTACACTTGAGCCCAAGGGGCAACTATGCGATGCTATATATATTTATATGTGAGCCCTGCTGGCTCCTGTTGAATTCATATGAATGTGTTTAGCAGGTTGAAGTTTTTGGAACGTCCGAAAAATAGGCAAAACTCCGTCCGTTTGACGGTTGACTTTATTAAATTAAAAAGAAATTTTTAAGTTCTTATTTTTATGATTTGGGAATTAAGGGTAGAAATCATTAGGGTGTTACAATTTTGGTATCAGAGCAGTTTCCCTCGGCCATTGGAGTATGAACTCACTACTCCTATGGTTACTCACCAAGCGAGTAACCAATAAATAGCTAGGTGTCTAAGTTAGAGTACTAAGGTATATGTGTTATTACTTATATAGGTACTAATATGTCGACTTCTCTAGGACTAGACGTCATGGAGGGGAATGGCAGCAATGTTGACAAGCTCACAGCAATCCTAGGGAACTTGGTTCATATGGATCGAGATCAAGCCGAAAGGGTAGCAGCCGCCGCGATTGCAGCAGCAATGACAGCAATGAATCAGCCGTCGCAAGCACCTCAGGACCCAGTACTAGCTAAAAGTGATTGGTTCGCTGAATTCAAAAGGATCGACCCGCCGAAGTTCCATGGTGACAATAACCCTGAGGGAGCGCATAAGTGGCTTCAGAGAATAGAAGAAATATTCAGCACGATGCGCTGTCCAGACAATCAAAGGGCTTTATTAGTAGCGGGTGCATTAACAGGGGAGGCGGAGCAATGGTGGGCGCAAATGCAACAAATTTTGGAAGTGAAGGATCAGAGTGTAGCCTGGGAAGTATTTAAGAGGAGATTCCGTGCAAAATACTTTCTGGTGAACGTCCTTAGGGAGAAGGAGGTAGAATTTTTGAGACTGACCCAGGGAGCCATGAGTGTAACTGATTACGCCACTAAGTTTGAAGATCTCATTCGCTATGCACCCGATTATAGAGATGTTGATGATAGGGTTAAGTGTTTCAAGTTCGGAACGGGACTTCGTAAGGAACTATGGATAGCTTTTGAGCGCTATAGCGGTGGTGCCTTTCCCCAGTTGGTCAACATGTGCAGTATCTATGAGGAAGGTTTAAAGCAAGAAGCATCTGAAGGCACGGACAGGAATGTGCAGAGTGCAGGAGGCCCTATTAAAGGCAAGGAAAAAGCGAATGATGATGTGACTGTTCCAGAAGCTAAACCGCTTTGCCCACATTGTAGGAAGTCTCATCATGGTGTCTGCTGGTACGTGTGCAAACAAAAGAAACTTTGCTTCCGGTGTAGCCAGCCAGGGCACAATGTTTACAATTTCCCTGACAAGTCTCGGGCACAAGAAGCGAGAGGAAGCGGTTACACTTCAGCAACAACAGGCATCTGGAAGCCAACCTATCCCGAGGGGTATGTCTTGTGTGTCGCAATCCTTCGTAGTTTATGGTTGGAATTAACAAATCGAGTGTTTTTACAATTCTTTTTAGATGCGTCATAAAATCTGGGGCATCTTGTTAGCGATAGGTCTCTATCTTTAGTAAGTTTTTAGTAAAACTATATGAAGCCTATTCTAATTAGCTGTTAAGCGGTACGTCAATAGTTCAAACCAAGCTAATTTATGGGCTGGAATGAACGAGAGTAAATCAACCCAATGCCCTTAGATAATATAGGGATGCGAGTTTTGCTTCATATCGTTCCAATAGTTACATTCCTTAGCTTACAATTCTGATTTAGGTTCGGTCTTGGAAACTAGTGGTGATAGGAAAAGATTTAGAACTTTGGATTCTTTATAGCAGGAGACTGCGAAAGATTCAGTAGTACATCAAAAGACATCTGATCTGTAGGAAATGAAGGGAAACCATTGAAGGAGCTTAAAAGTATAAGACGTTAGCTAAAACACCTAAACAAGAACTGCGAAGATGTTATTATATAATGGAGTGTGAGGTTAGAACTGATCACTCTAATCCTTGCATCTGTTAAATGATAACGTTATCAACAACAAATTAACAGTGATGTACTATTGATAGACGTGAGATTGGGATTGATCACCTCAATCTTCGCATCTATTAATGGACACTATCATTGTGACCTTTTAAGTGAAACCGAGACAGCTGAAATAGTGATCAAAAAAAAAATCAACGGACCGGAAAGTATTGTCAACAAGATTTCTTATTGAACCAGGAAATAGATTTAGAACATAAATAAAGCACGAAAAACCTTAAGTTATTTCGCTCGTTTCATCGTAGGGTAACCAAATGCTAAACCCTGAAAAGAGTTAAGCAGACTCTATGGGAACCATTTTTCAACCATCATAACAATCAAACCAGCTGGATTTAGACAGTTCAAAATTTCCTGGGAATCCTACAAAGATTCCTAAAGGATCCCCATTGAGAAGAGTAAATCTAGACAACCTCGTAAAGTCTACCCATTCAGATCAAACGATTCTAACGGTTAACTACCCTTCAGTGATGATTTAGCCCGACCTTCAAACTTAGAAGCAAGATAAATTGGGAAGTGATGTGGACCCTAACGAGAAACATAATAGCCAGATTCCATAAACATTATTGGTTTCTACCCAATTCAATCAAGTGTCTCGTAAGACCCGGTTCACATTAAGTGAAAATAAGTCTGTAACATGCACCAAGATAGGGCCTGAAGCTTTATAGATCCAACTTAGTGACTAAAGAATCGTTTAAAACTTAAGAATATTAATTTATTTCAATCCTTGACCGCGCGAAATCCGGTAAGGCTTTAATAGCAGTTCTGTCGAGCCTTAGCCTATGTGGCGGATAGCATAAATAAACTCTTCACACTCATTCTCGTTGACCGAATCGACCATGAAATTAGTAGCTCAGCAAATCAGTGGAAACTATTTTGTTCCCATCCGCTAAGAATTGAAAACTCTTGGTCTTCGATTTGCTCCTCAGGCATGGATATCAATAGTCTCTGAAGACCATAAATCTCATCTGCGCAAATCCGCTCCTAGCTGATTAAGAAGACTAGGATCATAAATGGTCATATCTTAGCAACGTCTTCCAAGATTCTAACCATTGCAAGCCTGTACGTGATTGGTCCTTTCACTCCTACCTGAAAACTATTCGAAATAGGAATCGAAAGCGGATCCAATTAATTTTTTTTACCTCCTAGCATTGGTATAGTCAGGTATGTCAATGTTAAGTGGGGGAGAACTTAGTAACCCAACCAATGACATGAGGCTGTAACCAGCGGAAGTGATAAGGAAAGTCGCGCAGGAACAAGAAGTAGAATGTTTTAACCTAAGCCCGAGCACGTCAAAAAGGGTGGACTCGAGAGTATTCCAAGTGTAAGAAGGAAATCGAAGGGAAGTACCAATGGGATGGTTCTCCAATTACGAAACTCAACGGAATTTCGGGGACGAAATTCTAATAAGTGGGGGAGAATTGTAACATCCCGAATTTTAATCATAGGAATAAACATAATAATAATAAGATTAGGAAATAATAATTATGCTAAAAAGGATCTAGGTGATGGATTAGGATTTCTTTGAGTGCCATAAAGGAGTTAGGAAACGTTGGTATCAGATAGGAGGTTTAAAGAAGACCAAACGAGGATTTAAAAGCGACGTTTTCGGTGTTTTAAATTCGCTAACTGGGAAAATTAGGAATAAAAGATTTACAACTCTAAATGAGAATTCCACCGTTGGATATGAAGTTTGTATTTTTAGGAAGCTTGCCTCAAAATTTGAGCAAGATCCAACGGTGAACGAAGAAGTTACAGTCATTTGAAGTTAGGAAGAAAATAGAAGGAAATTGGAAAAAGAAATCAGCAGTATATAGCGTTTTCGCTTAAGCGAAAATGGTTCGCTTAAGCGAAACCAACTCAGTAGCAGTTAAACCGTGGTTCGCTTAAGCGAACGGGTTTCGCTCAAGCGAAACCGGTTTAATCAGAAATCAAAACATACTGGACTCGACTCGCTTGAGCGAGAATCGGTTCGCTCGAGCGAAAATGGTTCGTGCAAACCCTAAATCCCCAAATTGAGAATTTCGCTTAAGCGAAATTCGGTTCGCTCAAGCGAAAAAGGAACCCCAGCTTACTGAACTGAATTCGCTTAAGCGAATTTATTTCGCTTAAGCGAAAATTCCCGCATCAGCTGAAGATTGGGTGCGATCTGGACCGTCCAAGGGGAATCTTTTCATGGCTCCTTCCATCCTAGCAATGCAAAAACCCCTCCCCTCTCATAAAATCATTTCCACTTCATTCTTCTTCATTCTTCTTCCACCAACAACAAAAACTCCTCCCTCTCATCCCTCTTCCCCCTCCACTCGAATCATCCATCTCCCCCACCAAGATTGAGCTTCATTCTCATCTTCCTCAAGCTCAACACTCAACTCTAATCATCCTCCCTTCCATTGGTAAGTTTTCCACTCTCTCTCTCTCTCTCTCTCTCTCTCCATGAGCCATACGAATTTTCCTCTTTTCCCTCTCATGGCATACGAATTTCATGTCATTTTTAGCTAAGTTAGAACTCACATGTGCTCCATTATCTCATGGAGGTCAAGAATCTCTCTCCTCCCACTCTATCCTTGGAGCTCTTGGTTAAGGAGCCTAGGAGCTAGGACTTGGAAGACTTCTCCCATCTCTCTTGGATTAAGGTAAGGGAGTGGTTTATGGTGAGCATTGGGTGATCTAAGGTTGGGTATCCCTATGGTTATAATGGTTTTCTAGGAGTTATGTGTTTAGGGTAATTAATGTGTCATAAATGCATTTTTGGTTAGGGATAACTTGGTACTAGTTAATTGTGAAATGAATATATAAATTGTAAAGGGATAAATTGGATTGTGATAATAAGGGAAAGTGAACCATAAATGTTATTTGTGGAATGTGACTATAAATGCGAATGCTTGGAAAATGGTTAATATTATGGATGGTAGAATATTTATTTGTTATGACAATGTGGATAATGTGCAGTATGTGCTTATTGAATTTTGGAATGAGTTATGATAATGATTGTTGATAATAAAGTGCCTATTTGTGATTATGTGAAAAGGGAAATCTTCATGTACTTGAATTTTTGCGATGGTTTATATTTATGCATATTGTGTTTATTATGGGAATTGTGTTGATGGTGATAATCAATGGTAACATCTTTGTGTTTTGTTTGAATTGAGATGAATAATAATGGTGCATGATTGTGATTATGTGTATGATTAATGGACTGGACTGTTGAATAAGGAAACATGGTAAAGGTTGATTAAAGTGGAAATTGATCAGTGGGGCCCGGAACACTAGGTACCCGGCTAGGTGTTCCAATTACCTGTTAGGGCCAATTACCTGCCAGACCAATTACCCATCAGGCCAAATCGCCCTGTAGGCGCCGGGTGACCCACAGGATCAATTTTCCACACCAATAATTGAAATAAATAATGGAATGGTAAATAAGTACATAGTCCTACAGGTTATGGTCTGGATGGGTGTAAAGTCCTGGGCAGGTGTTTCAAGTCCCTAGACAGGTGTGCCAATTACCTAGCGGGTAACCAAAATCCTAGTGGTGTACAATTAAAAAGGAAAAAAAAATGAGTGCTATGGACATGAATATGACAATGGAATTGTATATGAGAATGGATAAACGCAAAAGGGAAATGAACGGGAAAATGGGTAAAGAAAAGGGTAATGAACATTAGTAATGAATATGTGCATGTAAGAAAAAGTAATTATGGAATCTTGATAAGAGAAATAGAAAGGGGTAAAAAGATGGGTTGTGAAATGGACTTGTATATGTTGTATGCTATTATTTTACTAATTGTGTTTGGCCTAGTGGATTTATTATGATTATATGGAAACTGCAATTTTATTTCATTGTGCAATGCTCACTCCCTTACTATCATTACAGGCACAGAGATTGAGCTTGCACAGCCCCCGGCCGAGCAGGAGTGCTCTCCCTCACAGGGAGAGTAGGGTTATGGGGATTAGACATGATCTTTTGATTTTTAGCCTCCATATATTGGGATGTATATGAGCTATATTTGTTTTCTTTTGGGCGAGGCTAGGATAGTTCTTTTGTGTAGGGTTTATTATTCTTTTTGAGCATAGTTGTTGTTATGGTCTCTTGAGCCACATACTTTATACTTTGCTGGCACTCTGACAAACTCTGTTTTTACACTTGAGCCCAAGGGGCAACTATGCGATGCTATATATATTTATATGTGAGCCCTGCTGGCTCCTGTTGAATTCATATGAATGTGTTTAGCAGGTTGAAGTTTTTGGAACGTCCGAAAAATAGGCAAAACTCCATCCGTTTGACGGTTGACTTTATTAAATTAAAAAGAAATTTTTAAGTTCTTATTTTTATGTTTGGGAATTAAGGGTAGAAATCATTAGGGTGTTACAGTTATGGCATCGTAGGACCGCCCACATTAATGTAAATCAACTTAAGAAACTTCAATCCAAAGACTTAGTAGTTGGTTTACCAAAGCTCAATTTTCAAATTAAAGGTCATTGCACTCCTTGCAAGAAGTTCAAACAAACTAAAAGTCATTTTGGTTCCAAAAATGATGTGTCCACAACAAGACCATTGGAAATGCTTCATATGGACTTGTTTGGACCTTCTCAAGTAAAAAGCTTTGGTGGCAACTACTATGCCTTGGTGATTGTTGATGATTTTTCAAGATTTACATGGACATTATTTTTAAGTGCTAAGAGTGAGGCCTACAAGTCTTTTAAACGCCATATTAAGCTTGCACAAAACCAAGTAAACCAAAAAGTGATTATTATTCGAACCGACCATGGAGGTGAATTTGAAAACTATAAATTTGATAGATTTTGTGATAAGCATGGAATTGAGCACCAATATTCGGCACCTAGAACTCCACAACAAAATGGAGTTGTTGAGAGGAAAAATAGGGTGCTAGAGGAACTTGCTAGAACCATGTTAAATGATTCTCAAGTACCTCAATACTTTTGGGCCGATGCCGTTAATACGGCTTGTTATGTAATGAATAGAATCTTTATTAGGCCCATGTTAAAGAAAACCCCCTATGAGCTTTACAAAGGTAGAAAACCCAATATATCCCATCTCCATGTTTTTGGATGCAAAGTTTATATTTTAAACAATGGAAAAGATCAACTTGGAAAATTTGATTCTAAATCGGATGAGGGAATATTCTTGGGTTACTCTTCTCATAGCAAAGCTTTTAGAGTTTATAATAAACGAACTATGACTATTGAAGAATCTATCCACATTGTTTTTAATGAGTCTTCGAAAGAAGATAGTGTTTTATGTGATGGTAGTGATGATGAACTTGAGATTTCAAATGTTGACAAAGAGATGGAAAAATCAAAGGATGAAGGAGAAGTCAAAGATGAACTTGATCCGGCTTGGAAAACGGTGAAAGCTCACCCTATTGATAATGTCATAGGAGACCTTTCAAAGGGAGTATTAACTCGTAGGTCAATTCAAAATATTTGTCATTTTGTTTCCTTTGTTTCTCAAATCGAACCAAATTCAATTAAGGAAGCAATTATGGATGAACATTGGGTTATGGCCATGCAAGAAGAGCTAAATCAATTTGTTAGAAATGATGTTTGGGAATTAGTTCCTATACCCGATGATCATACCATAATTGGTTTAAAATGGATTTATAGAAATAAACTTGATTAATCCGGTTTGATTATAAGAAACAAAGCAAGACTTGTTGCCCAAGGGTACAACCAAGAGGAAGGTGTTGATTATGATGAGACCTTTGCTCTGGTTGCACGTCTTGAGGCAATCCGAATCTTGCTTGCCTTTGCATCAATTATGAATTTTACTCTTTATCAAATGGATGTCAAGAGTGCTTTCTTGAAAGGTTTCATAAATGAAGAAGTGTATGTTAAGCAACCACCCGGTTTTGAAAGTCATGAGTTTCCAAACCATGTTTACAAGTTGAAAAAGGCACTTTATGGATTAAAACAAGCTCCTAGAGCTTGGTATGATCGATTAAGTACCTTTCTATTAGAAAATGGCTTTCAAAGGGGAAAGGTTGATAATACACTATTCATCTATAAAACCAAAGAGGACATTTTGTTAGTGCAAATATATGTAGATGATATTATCTTTGGTGCCACTAATGTGTCCTTGTGTAGAAAGTTCTCTAATTTGATGAAAAAGGAATTTGAAATGTCCATGATGGGGGAGCTCAAGTTCTTCCTAGGACTTCAAATCAAGCAAGTCAAGGAGGGGATTTTTGTGCATCAAGGAAAATATTGCAAGGAGCTCCTTGGAAAATTCGGAATGGACAAATGCAAAGAAGCATACACTCCCATGAGCACAACATGCTACCTAGACAAGGATGACATAGGTAAACCGGTTGATGTTAGTAAATATAGGGGCATGATAGGTAGTCTTCTATATCTTACCGCATCTAGACCGGATATTATGTTTAGTGTATGCATGTGTGCCCGTTTTCAAGCAAATCCTAAAGAATCACACCTATCCGTAGTTAAACATATTTTTAAATATCTTAAAGGAACAATTAACACCGGATTATGGTATCCTATTGATGCCAGTCTTAGTTTAGTTGGTTATTCGGATTCCGACTTTGCGGGATGCAAGCTTGATCGCAAAATCACTAGTGGTACTTGCCATTTATTGGGAAGTTCATTGGTGTCATGGTTTTCTAAAAAGCAAGCTTGTGTTGCTCTTTCCACCGCCGAAGCGGAATATATCGCCGCCGGTAGTTGTTGTGCTCAACTCTTGTGGATGAAACAACAATTATCGGATTTTGGTTTGAAATTAGAAAGTGTTCCAATAAAATGCGATAACACAAGTGCCATCAATCTAACTAAGAATCCGGTGTATCACTCAAGGACTAAACACATTGAAATTAGACATCATTTCCTAAGGGATCATGTTCAAAAGGGTGATTGCACAATTGAATTTGTAAGTACCACAAATCAATTAGCGGACATTTTTACAAAACCATTGCCAAGGGATACCTTCTATCATATAAGAAGGGAACTTGGTATTTTTGAGGAGTCAAGTATAAACTAATTGATTTGTGCCATTTGAAAATCACCAAGTATGTCTAAATTTAGTGTGTGATGATACTTGTTTGAACTTACCTTGAGATGTTATGAATTTATGTCTTTAATTGTGTGTGATTAAGTTTCCTATCTGTTGTTTTCATTACATGTGGTGAATTTTGTGTTTTATGTTTTAAAACTGTGATTTTCAGCATAACTGATAAAAACACTCGAGTGTTTATAAAATCACTCGAGTGATTTTAATTCCAAATTAAATCAATTTTAATTAAAAAAGTTTTTGAGCATGTCTGATGAAAAATACGCGAGTCTTTTTTTAAAAGACTCGAGTGCTTTCGGCCAACACTCGAGTGAATCCCATTTCACTCGAGTGAATTACAGGTTTCTGAAAATCCATCTTTCGGCCAACACGCGAGTGAATTCAATTTCACGAGAGTGTTTTTCAGGTTTTCTGAAAAACACGCGAGTGTTTTAAAATTCACTCGAGTGAATTCATCAGTTATAGTCTGATGCTGCTGCGATTTTCCAGATTGCTCGAAATTCTCTCTCTCTTCACTCGAGTTTTCTCTGCTCATTCTCTCACATCTTCACCAATCTCACCAAAAACTCAATTTCTTTCATATTTCAACTCTATTTCATCTTCTAAACTCATTTCTACTCCTATTTCACATCAAATTCATCATTCACTTTCCAAAACCCTAACTCCCCAAAACCCCAATTTCTCAAAATTTCTTCTAGTTTTTCACTTATAAGTGCAAATGGCTTCATCTTCGGACAATAGAAGAAAAGGGAAAAAGCCAAGGGTGGAGGAACCTCAACCCATTGAGGAGGAGGAAGATGATTTCTATCAAAGGGCAAATTGCATTGAAAGGGAAAGGAAATTTGCTTCCAATGATTATGCAACACAAACATGGGTAAGTGAAGCCTATCTCCTTAGTAGAGGATTTACCTTTGTCAATGCTCTTAAAACTCAAAAACTCATGGGTTTCCTATCCTATAATGGTCCTATCTACATTAGGTCAGTTAGGCAATTTTATGCAAACTTTAGGCAAAATGGAAACTCCTATGAGACCTCTGTGTTAGGACATCATATTGAGGTTACCCCTAAGGCTTTATTCCAAGTCTTTGGGTTATCACGATCCGGAGAGGGCACTTCTGAAGGAGACGTTGATCCAATTTTTCGAAACTTGCTTCGCCCTGATCGTGTTTATCTCAAAGGTGAGAAGAAAGCAAATCAAATGACTGCCAACAATAGAGTCCTCCACTATCTCGTTTGCCATATCCTGTTGCCCCAAACATCTTCAAACTACTCCCGCCCAATTCAAATTGAGCTTCGAGTTATGGATGCCATTCTTAATGGTACTGTCTTGAATTGGGCCTCCATCATCCTAGCCAAAATGAAAAAAACCTCTGACTCCAAACCTAAACAAAACCTACCTTACCCCATGCATGTTTGCAAGCTCCTTCAGCACTTTCAGATTTCTATTTCGGAAAAGGAGCCTGTCGTTCTTCTTCCTACAAAAATCCATGCCTTTTCTGATAACTCTTTGGGTAAGATGGACATCGAGTACTTCGGTGATCGATGTATGTATTTTGATGAGGCAGCTGCTCTGAGAGGTCAGGGCAATGTTCAGCAGGCTGCAGATCAGTTGGGCGTTGACCCTCAGCAGTTGGAGGAGGAGCAGGCCACTTTTGATCAGCAGGCAGGAGGGAGTAGTGGAGTACCCCAGGATGATCCTACTGATGGGGTCAACTTTGATATGACGGGGTCCTGGAACACCACATTTGCAGAGCACAGGGTATATATGGATGAGCGAATGGATGGTTTTGATGGGAGGTTTGCCTCATTAGCTCATGAGGCTCAGGACTTTAGGACCTATATGACTGGGAGAGTTGATCGCATTGATGGGCGCTTGGATGCTATTGACAATCAACTTCTAGAGCAACGTGCAACTATGTTTGATATGAGGACTCAGATGGACATCCAACACTCAGCTCTTCATGGTAGGCTTGATGCCCATTCTGCTAGTGTGGATGCGAACTTTGGACATGTGCGCTCCGATCTCAGTCAGATTCTGATAGCTCTTGGGAGATTCCAGCCCTATCATCGTGATGATGATCAACAACCACCACCCTCTTGAGTCCTTGTTGTTCATTTGCACTAGATTCTATGCTTTATGACTTTATTTAGTTATTTTGAGACTTTTGTTAATTTTGTTGGGAGTTGGATGTACCTATTTTCAAACTCATGTTTTATGGTTTGTGTATGGTGGATTAATGATGTTTGTGCATTAATCATGTTTTCTTCATGGATTTCATGTTCCTTCATGGTTTTTCAATATTGCTTCATAGTCATATTTTGATTCTTATTTACTCTTAAGGGAAAGTTTTCTTATTGGTATCCTTCATTCTCCATCTTTGTTTCCAAAATGTTATTTTTTTGATCATGACAAAAAGGGGGAGAAAGGAGATTAAAGAGAAAAGAGCATTTTTTTTCCGCTTTCTTGTTTACACTCTGATGATATATGCTCTTACTCTGATACCAATGAGCACTTGATTATGATTATTATTGTATTACGTCGTGCTTCGCATTTTCTGGATTGTGCAGGTTAAAAAGGTTCCTAGATTGAGGGGGAGCTCTCAAGTGCTAGAGGTTTAATTATTTTGTCATCATCAAAAAGGGGGAGATTGTAAAATCAAGTCTCCGATTAAGGTGGATTAATTTTGATGATGACAATGTAATTAAATTATGGACTTAATTTGAAGAATGCAAGCCCAACAATAAAGAAGATCAAGTGCTTAGTTTAATTATTCATTCTCATTTATTCTTAATGTATTTTATTTTATTTATGAGAGTGAGTAGTTTAGGTTTTTATTCTCACATAAGGTCAAATAATATTCATGCATGAAAGGTTGAGATTAAAACCAATCAGACTTGAGAAGAGAATTGAAAACAATGTTAGAAAATTTAATTTTTCCAACATTGACCAATTCACTCGAGTGATTTATGAATTTTCAGTAATATAGCCGTTGGATAAAGTAAAAAGGCAACATTATCAGAGTTGACCCAAAAACACTCGAGTGTTTCCAAAAAGACTCGAGTGATTTAGGTCTGACAGCAAATTTTTTAAACGTTAGAAGAGGACAAAAAGGGAGAATAACTTGGTTTTCCTTCCCTTTTGTCCCCTTAGATATATTCTGAATAGTGGACTTTTATTGGAAGAACAAGCTTACATTCTATCATTGATTCTCTCTCTCTGAAGTGTTAAAAAAAATCATTTTCTCTTTAGACTCAACCAAGCATTCATCTTTATTATTTGTCTTAGTGAGTTAAGAGAGTGTGCTTCATTTGTAAGAGAATTATTTGTTGTAAAATTCTCAAACACTCAAACACTTTAGCTTGTTTAGAAAATCTTGGTGAGGTATCCAAGTACTTGGTGAGGTATCCAAGTTCTCAAGCCTTAGGAGGTTCTCAAGCACAAAGACTAAGAGGATTCTTAGCTTGGTGGGCTCTTGGAGGTTCCAAGGAGCTTAAGAAGAAGGGACTCTTCATCACCAAATCAAGTTGGGGTAGAAATTTCAAGAGTTTGGTACACTCTTGAAAAGGGTTAGGATTGAGTGAGGAATCTCAATTTATCCTTGTAATTTCTAACAATTTGATCACTAGTAGAAACTCCTAAGTTGATTAGGGGGACTGGATTAGCACTCTATATTGAGTGTGAACCAGGATAAAATTGGTGTTGTCTCTCTCTTTTATAGCTTTCTTAGTTTTCAAGTAAAACTAAACCCTAAGTTCTCTAGAAAGGGGCTTTTATAATTCTAGTAGCAATTGGTTGCAATTAACTTGTTTTCAACTTGTTTTAACTTAGTTTAATTGCCCTCTACTTTGATTTATATCTGCCCTGGATTAGTCTTTAAGACATTGAATCATTTTGCTAAATTTCTCTGAAACTGCTCCTTTCTGTTCTGCATAAAACACTCGAGTGTTTTACAATTCACTCGAGTATTTCGTGGAATTTCACTCGAGTGTTCTTCATTTCACTCGAGTAAATTGCCTAGTTTCAGAAAAACAAGCTTTTGATCAATTATCTTTTAATTGCACCGAAAATTAGTCATTGTTGCTTCCATATTACTATTCACCCCCCTCTAGTAATTGTTAAGCCCGCTTGTTGGTTTCCAACAATCTGTTTACTGCAACGACTTAAAAAAATTGTTGCAAAACACCTACTTGCCGCAACGACTTTCTTAAGTCGTTGCAAAACACATGTTTTCTGCAACGACATTATCGTTGCCAATAAGATTTAATAATTTTTTTAATAAAAATAAAAAAAATAAATAATTAATAAGGGTATAACTAAACCCCATCGGCAAAGCATGAATTGCTGTTAAACAAAGAGATATGTCACAGGAGAAAGAAATAGAGAGATCGATTCCTCTCAAATTAGGGTCTGCCACAAATCTCACCAACACCGTGCTCTCCCGTCGCCACCGCCACTAAGCCTCTCTCCCCCTCCACCGAACTCAATCGTGGGTCAGACTCTCTCCTCCGCCGCCGATCTCAACCATTTGAGCCTCCTTCTCCATATGTCGTACTCAGTCATCACCTCACACACGAAATATGCACCGAGAGGGGACAAAGAAGGTCACACGGTAGCGAAGGAGGAAGGGGAGTAGAGCTTCACCCTCTCCACCGCATCATAGATTCACGGTTCAAACTTCGTCTCCTTCAAGCTCCAGTTCAAACTCGATTTTCGCCTTCAATTCATAGGGAAGCGTCATCATTATGAAATGAATATGCTGTTATGATGAAGCATGATGTAATCTGTGTACCTAGGTTGTATATGCCTGTTGTATTCTAATGTGACCCTTAGAGTAAGCCCATGTCGTCGACGATTATATCGTTCAGATCGCTTACTCTCTCTGTTTTCCCCTTCTCTGTGGACATTGGGGATAATGTCCACAGATGGCAGATCCCGTTATATGTCAGATAGATAGTTCGAATAGTGGAGTAGCGTCTTTGGAAGATTTTGGGAATTGCGAGCAGACTGGATGGACATGGGAAGGATTTACGGATATTCCGGACGAAGGAATTCAAGAGAAGTTTCAAGAGTACGTATTAGAAGAAGAGCAGAACATGTAGATAATGAATAAGGAATTAGATGAAGATGCAGCTATTTGGGAGCTTGATGATCTTCAGTAAGACTTTGAGATATGGGAACCTGATGAGGAGGAAGTTCAAGAAGAAGGATAAGTGGAGGCACCTGCCGATGAAAGTAGTTTTATGTTTGTCATAAGATTTAGGTAGATAGAGTTTGTTCTGATAAGACTAATGTACTCCTTCGCATTGGCATAGACCCTTTTGTTTTAAATCTCCATTGTAATCCATGTCATGCCTTTTTGGGTAATGACCATTTTAATGAAATGCCTATTCAGTATAATTTTTGTATCAATGGTATTACTGCAAATTTTAATATAACTAAATGTTTTTCAAGGAAACCATTAGAGAAAATAATGTTGTTTTTGGAAAGGTGTTTTGTAATGTCTCAGTTTGGAATAGAATGGTATGAAAGGATATTTTGGAAATTAAGTTATTTCAAAAGTTAAACTAAGATGATGAAAATCCTTTTTATTAAGAAGTTAGAAAATAAATATTGTTTATAAAAAAAAATGGCGCAATTTTTTGGCTAAAATTCTATGTCCAAATTGGGGTGTTACAATAAGTTTTTTTTTTACCAAACAAATCTAATAGCTTATTGACAGAATTGAAAACAGTCATAACAAATATTGTAAGTTTTATGCTCCATCCATTCCACTTTATCTATCACTTCAGCATTTTTCACTTGTTTCAAATTATTTGTCGCTTTAGGAATTCGATTGTGTATTAATTGATTTTTTTCAACTCTAACCTTGTAATTAATGTGTTGAAATATATGAAATGAGTGATAATTAATATACTGCGAGGATATTAGAGAAAAAATATTTAATAATTCTCTTGAAAATTGAAACATTAAATGACTTTCTTAATTTATGTGAAATTTCTAAAACGACAGTTGAATTGGAATGGAGGGAGTATATGTTTTGTCTAAAGTGTCTCTATTTAATCATTATCGAAAATTGTATAACTATTTAAATTTTGTTAAGAACTGTGATAATTAATTAATGTATAGTGATTTAGAGATGAGAGATAACAAAAGTATAATTAATGAGGAGTAAGATAAATGATTTAATGATTAGTTAAAGTTGAAAAGAAAAATATGTTTATGCATTAGAATTATGTATAAGGACAAAAGTTAAAGAACAGAAGAAGTACTTCTTTTTCCAAAATACCTTTATTTATTACATTTTCTTTTTCACCACTCCTTTTTTTATATTTCTTAAATTTTTTCATACATTTATGATTACTTTCCCTTCTATTGTTAAATTAGTATAATTTAATTATTTTTATATGCAATTTCTATGGGACGGAGTAAGGGTGAGCAAGACCTGACCCAACCCTCGATTTGGCCTTACCTGATGGGTTTTGGTCGAGTTAGATTCGTTCAACATAACAAAAGAGGACAAACCCGTTTAAAAAGGGACAGACCCGTCCAGAAATAGGACGGGTTCGGATTTGTTGTGGGGTTACCCAATCCGTCCCTTTTTCCACCAACTCTATAATTTTTTTTTGTTGGTCTTGGTCGAAAGCTTTTCCTAGATAGAGTTTTACATTCGGGCTACTGACTCTCTATAGTATCAAGTAGAGAGCTCCACTATAATATATTTTATGACCATTTCTTGGATGACTAATACTCATAACAACGAATGAATGTAATTTTTTTAATTATTTTCTCTGTTAATTTTTAGTGTCACTTTCTATTAAGTAGAGACTGAATGTGTTATAATTGCTCAAATTAGTTTTTTCAACTATTTTTATTATGGCCTAAGCTTTTCACAAGACTAAATGTGTTATTGTTACAAATATTATAAAAAAATAACAATTATACTAATTTATCCTCAAAATTCTGTTTAACTAATTGTGTACGTTTTTTAATTTTTTTCCCATCTATGTAATTGGGTATATCAAAAAATAAGGACGAACAAATATTAAGAATTTGATCTTAGACAAATATATATTGAGTTTCACTCATGCTCATTTTTTTATATAACTTTAGATGTAACGATAAAAAGCGAGATAGATATTTTTTAAAGGCTTAATTATGTCACAAGTCTCTGAAGTTTGGGGTATTTTTGTCAGATACTCTTATTCTTTTTTTTCAATGTCTAACTCCCCGAAGTTACTTCTGGGTTTGTCATATACCTCTACTACCAATTCTGGCCAATTTTGCTGACATGTAACAATCGGAATCCGGATCAAACGCAGGAGGTTAAACACCTGGTGTCTTGTGAGCGAAGATCTTTTTTTTTTTAATTTAAAAAACTAAAAAACTTAATATTTTTATATTTTTAATAAAAAAGAAAAAAAATTAAGAGAGAGGTCGTCTTCGACCGTGTGACATCACACGACAGCACATGATCAACCTCCTACGTCTGATTAGGATTCTGATGTTACGTGTCATAAAAATTGGCCAGAATTATTCGTAGTAGGGGGTATATGACAAACCCAGAAGTAACTTTGAGAAGTCAAGCATTAAAAAATGTATAAAAGTATCTGGCAAAAAGTACCCCAAACTTTATAAACTTGCTTATGACATAATTAAGCCTTTTTTAAATTTATTTTCTATGATATTCATTTTTGTCCTGGTTCAACCTGGATCCATCCTTATTCAGACTCGTCCTAATTTGAACTCGTCCTTCCCATGTTCCGCTCTAATTAGGAATAGGTTCGAGTTCGAAAATTGATTCCACCAACATTTAGAGACGAACAAAGAACAAACTCAACCCGTTTTATGCTCACCCTGTTACGGAGTATATGCTTTGGTTAAGCGTACCTCTCAAAGCTAAGATCCTATCTTCATTCAAAACTTTTTTCCTATATATACATACATGGAGATGAGCTTGGTTTGCCAATCCAGTGGGTCAATCCCTTCTTCAAAAAAAATAAAATATCATTTCTGTCTAAAATGGCGGCAACGTATTCTAGAAAATCAAACAAACCAGGCCTCCGATTACTATCGCCTTCCGGCACACTCCGCAATTCTCGGCTACCGCTGCCATCATCAACTTCAACCTACCCTTCTCGCCCCACTCCCTTCTTTCACTGTTCCACTTCCCCTTCACGTGTCAATCTCTGTGGTTCAGTTAATACCGTCGCCGGTTCAGGACAGGCGGCAAAGCGGCAGAGCCACCGCCACCAGAAGCGGACCTGCATGTGCTCGCCGACGACGCACCCCGGCTCGTTCCGGTGCAGCCTCCACAAGAACTTCGGATCTCACTCAGCCGCGTTGGCGCGCAGATCCTCGCTTGTGAGAATCCGGGGCGTTGAGGGAGAACTCGTGAAGCGAGCCCTGGCGGCGCTGATTCGACCGTCGTCGCACCACCAACGGCGGCGCCGGGATTTCAGGCCACGGCTGAGCAGGCTCTGTGCCATGTCCAAAGCAGAAGAAGATTCGTTCATTTCTTCAAGTTTTTGTTTGACCACCGCACACGGTAGCATGACGGTGGCGGCTGATCTGAACGGACTTTTCTTATAACTCCGGAAACAAGAAACTGATAGAAGATTATGGATTATAGGTTTGGCTGTGTTTTATTCTATTTCGGTGTATGCAATAGACTTATTTAAGTTTTTATTCCCTGAACTTAGGTGTTATATTTAAATTAGTTCTTAAACTTTTTTTGATGTTTTGAGTCTTTAAACTTTGCTTAAATTTTAAAAATGGTCATTTTATCATTTAAATGATGATATGATCGAGGATATGTCACATCATATGATCGAGGATATGCCACGTCACATTCGTCACATTCCTACGTATCGAATCAGATGATGTCACGTCATCTTTTTAAATTAAAAAAATTCAAATTTATTAAAAATAATTAAAAATTGTATTTTTTTAAAGAAAATTTAATCTTGAGAAAATGGTCTATTTGGTCCCCCAAAGATACACCTGACATCCATTTAGTCCTCGAAAAATTTTGGGAATCAATTTAGTCTCCCAAAGATCAGAATGACATCCCGTTAGTCCCTCCACCCATAAATCCGTTAGTCAACCTTTTTAATGCCACGTGTCATATTCTCATTGGTTATTTCCGGTACACATATTTAGACACGAAACACATGATTATTCCCTCATAAAATCTCAACCGTTGCTTATATCTGACGGTCCAAATTTAAAAATGAAAAATAAAATAAAAAAACTATATATTTTTTTTTTGAATTGAAAAAAACTATATTTAATATTATTAAAATTCGAAAAAATATTAAAAAATTCATAAAAAATTATTAAAAATTCGGAAAAATATTTTTTAAAAAAATATTGAATTTTTTTATATTTTAAAAATTAATAAAAAATTCATAAAATAATAAAAAATTGGTAAAATTAAAAAAAAAATCTGTAAAATATTTTTTAAAAAATACTGATTTTTTTTTATTTTAAAAATTAATAAAAAAATTCAGAAAATAATAAAAAAATTCATAAAATTTTTAAAAAATCTGAAAAATATTTTTTAAAAAAATACTGAAATTTTTTTATATTTTAAAAATTAATAAAAAATTCAGAAACTAATAAAAAAAGTTAACAAAATTTTTAAAAAAATCGGTAAAATATTTTTCTAAAAAATACTGATTTTTTTATATTTAAAAAATTAATAAAAAATTCATCAAATAAAAAAAAATTAAATATATTTTACAGATTTTTTAAAAATTTTCTGAATTTTTTATGAATTTTTAAAATATACAAAAATTTCAGTATTTTTTAAAAAATATTTTACATATTTTTTTTTTAAATTTTCTAAATTTTTTATTATTTTCTGAAATTTTTTAATAATTTTTAAAATATAAAAAAATTTCAGTATTTTTTTAAAAAATATTTTTCCTAATTTTTAATAATATATTTCATAATTTTTAAATATTTTTTCAAATTTTTAATAATATTAAATATAATTTTATTATTTTATTTTTATTTTTAAATTTGGACCGTCAGATATATGCAACGGTTGAGATTTTATGAGGGAATAATCATGTGGTTCGTGTCTAAATATGTGCACCGGAAATAACCAATGAGAATGTGACACGTGGCACTAAAAAGGTTGACTAACAGATTTATGGACGGAGGGACTAACGGGATGTCATTCTGATCTTTGGGGGACTAAATTGATTCCCAAAATCTTTCGGGGACTAGATGGATGCTAGGTGTATCTTTGGGAGACCAAATAGACCATTTTCTCTTTAATCTTTTGATAAATTTTAAAAGAAATTATTTTTTAATAAAAAAATTATGTAGTGTCCCGTGACTCTGACGTAACATGTCGTGGGCTATATCATCACTTAAGCGACGAAAGGATCATTTCCAAAATTTAAACAAAGTTTAAGGACCCAAAGTATTGAAAAAATTTAAAGACTAATTTCAAAAGAGCACCTATGTTTAGGGACTAAAAGGTTAATTAAGCCTATATAATATAGCAGATTAATGATATACTATAATATAACCTGCAAAACAATGCATAGTTCAGAATCGTTACATATGGGGATAAGGTTTAAGTAGTTATTAAGACTTTAGCCTATAGAAAAAGAATATATCACTCGGTTAAAACATCATCATTTTAATTAGGCTGCTTGATGTTGTGCTCTTAGTTTCATGGTTAGAATTTAGAAACAACATCAATGCTTAACTTAACTATGCTCACTTCATAATTGAGTTAAAAATTCAATTCCAAACTGAATTTTGATCCTCCCAAGGCGTTTCATGTTCTTGGATCCATTTCTCAGTGGCACTGATCTTCTCTCTGTTTTTGTATTTTTTTTTAATAATCCGTTCTTATCTAATTTTTGCCCGTTACTTTCTATTTTATCCTTTTGTTTTGTGTATTATTGGGCATTTTGCTGCTGAACTTATTTTTTTAATTTTTTTTTTTACATAGGAGGTCTGGAACTATAACCCATGACCTAGGTGAGGGGAAAATACTAAGTGTCATTGCAGCCACCAACTGGGCTATCTTACGCGGACACTGAACTTATTCTTTTATTTTGCTGTATTTGTTCTATTGAGATACGTATCCCACTCGTCCTTTGTTTCGTCTGCTTGCATTCATAGATGAGCGAGTTTTTTTATAATATCGATCTTGGTTTTACCATATTATTATTGAGTTAAAATTCTCTGTCTTGTAAAATATGTCACTCTATGTGTCACTTTTTGTAATTGGTTAGAAATATAATATTTAAATTAAAAATTTAAAAAACAAATATTTTTTTAATCAATCGCAAGAAGTGAGATATGAAGTGCCACATTTTTTGGGACAAAATATGTGCTCTCTAGTAGTATTATTAATTGTGTTTGATTTTGCCAGAAATTATTCTGCAGAAATTCAGGATTGGAATTTGTTAAAGAAGTAAATTGTTTATCATTAACAAAGGATTTGTTTTAGGAATTAATATATTGGCCTCTTGATCCCAAAGATTTTCAACGCTTATGCGTAATGTTGTCATGAAAATTATTACTAAAACCGTTAGTTAATATATTGAAATTTGTTCTTCATTTTATTATTGATGAGGCTTGAAGTGCTTTTATTCCGAGTAGATTAATTACTGATAATGTTCTCTTTGCTTTTGAATGATTTTATTGGATGAAAAAAAAAAGAAAAAAACTAGTGGTAAAAAAGGGTACAATGCCCTAAAACATGATATGTCCAAAGTTTATAATGGAATGGAGTGGAGTTTCTTAAAAGAAGTTATGTTTGCGATACGTTTCCCATATACTTTATAAACACTGGTTTGAGATGTGCAACAACAATTTCGTATGAAATGTGGTATTTCAATATTGATGAAACAACACGATGTGTTTGATGGGTTGTTGTAGCTGGCGAGGGTGACCCTGATCCTACGTATCCCTAGTGAAAAAGGAATCAAGCCACACGTAGTTCTTAAGAGTACGGTTGAGAGAACATGCCATAGCCCCTATAGCATGGTGGTACTTATAGGGGAAGTTGTTATGTGCATGTGGGCCTACATGGGCCTGTTAGGAAGATGTGTTTGTGTAGGTCTAGGAAATGTACTGTTTAGATAGCCTTTCTAGGACCTGTAGCAGATAAACACAGTAGTTATCCCTTGTGTCTCAAGCTGCACGGGAATATAGGAGTGGTAATTAGAATGATGGGACCGTAACTGGTGATGATAAGGATGAAGATCCTGTGTTCGGCCATGATCCCGTGAGCCTGATTCACTCGTGTCCCTAGCTTGGTGTAACGTGGTTCCGACCAGATAGTGGTCGGTGTTCTTTGCTCCAGTGTTTAACTAGTAGACATAAAATGATATTGGTCGGATTGGGGTCTGGTCCACTACATGAAACTCTTCTTAACAAGGAACCGTGGAAGGTTTTCTTTTTCTTTTTCCCTTATAGCTGGTAGAGCCAACAAAAAAATCTGGCTCGGCCAAAATAAACTCGATATATGAGCGAATTTAGACTCTAAAAATATAACCCGAATAAATCTCGAGCCTTTTTAGCCCTATTTTCAGAGCCTAAAAAAACCTGAATTGGTTTAAACAAATGACTCGTTAACGGGTTTAGATAGATATTTTTTGCATTGAATTTGATCAGGACCTTTCTAGCCCGACCTAATCGATCATGGCCCGAGCCTGAAGTGGACCTGCTCAAACTTGATCGTGTGACCCGAATTGCCACCTCTACTTTCAGGGATCTAACGCAAGGTGATCCATATCACCTTATCTGTTTATCATGTGTGCATAAGCTTTGTCAAATGTGATTGATAAACACCATTGTATGTATCTAATTCTTGTATCAAAATTGCACGAACAACACCTGTTATAACTCATTTATTTTTCACAAATGATAGTCTTCTGTTTGTAAGCGCAAATATGGAGGAGGCAAACTCTATAATGCAAATTTCTGAGAATTTTCAGCTTGCTTTTGTTAAGCGGGTTAATTTAGAGCTCTCAGTTGAAATGTTCGTCATGATGTTGGGTATCTAATTTGGAATAAGATGGGTGTAAAGACTTTGAAATCTCACTCTAAATATCTTGGACAGAGTCACATAATTCGTTCATTTCACCAATGAATTGCGAATTAGTACAGTTTGGTTCTTACCAGAATACCATGGAAGCAGCGAATTAAAAACGAGAGAGAGAAAGAAAGGAGAAAATGAGAAGAAGGGAGAAGAAGGGAGAAAAAGGAAGAATGGAGTAGATCAGGAAAAGGAAGAAAGGAAAAGATCGATTTTCGGGAGAAGAAAGAAGAAAGAAGAAGGAAGAAATGAGAAGATAAGAAAAAAAGAAGAAGATACCATGGTGGATGTGAAAGTTGAATTGTGGAGTGAAGTGTGCGGTGAGGATGGAATTTCAGGTCTTATCACTTTGTATTGGGTTTGGGCTTGGTGTTTTAATTTTCTTTATTGACTACATTATTGGTGGGTTAGTATTGGCTAGAGTGTTGGTGCTTTAATTTTTGGTATAATCAGTGTAAGTGTATGTGTGCTAATTCAAAATATATATAAATATAATTAGTGAATGTATGACATAAAATATATTATTTTCGTTCCTCTCTCTTTATATAAGACTTTTTGAAATTTTTATTTTGTCCTTATTCATAAGATCCTATATTAATAAATATAATAAAAAAATATTGGAAATATACCAATAAATATAATAAAACATATTACGAACCAGACACGTACCGATTAAGTATATCTCCAATGTACTGCATACTTAAAGGAGTGACGTACCACGTACTCGTGCATATTGCAAATTATGTGACTCTAACCTTGGATTGTGCGATGTGACTCTAACCTTGGTGGAAGAAGATAAAAGGTTAGAGAAACTATTATCAAAAGCAGGTAAAAAAGTGTTGGTGAAATCAGTTGCTAAAGCCATACCAACTCATATCATGAGCAGCTTCAAGCTTTCGCTTGCGACATTTGACAACATGGAGGCTATGATTAGAGACTTCTGGTGGGAGCATGACAAAAAGAAAGGACAATTCATTGGCTCTCCTGGGAAACTCTATACAAGCCCAAACATAGCGGAGATCTTGGTGTTAGAAAGTTGAAGGATTTTAGTACTGCAATCTTGGCAAAATCTGCTTGAAGACTCATGTCAAATACTTCATCTCTTCTGGGCAAAGTGCTTAAAGCTAGCAAAAGGTGGACATAGCTTCTCTTGGAGAAGTATTTGGGGTAGTTTGTGGGTTCTAACAAAAGGTGGCAGGTGGCAAGTGGGTAATGGAAAATCTTGCAAAATTTGGGACGAAAATTGGCTCCCTCACAAACTTGGTTTTAAAGTGGGGTCACCAATTTCACAACTTAATTCTACTACTGTTAAGTTTGAGGTACCGATTCACCATGAAACTGATATGTAGATTGAAGCCATGATTAACACAATATTCCTTCCTTTTGAGGCATGCCAGATCAAGCAAATTCCCCTTCGTTATTGGACTGGTGTTGAAGATGTCTACGTGTAGCACGATACAACAGATGTAATTTTAAGTATAAAGCCTGCGCATGGTGGATAAGGAATTTCAAGAAAACGAGCACACCAAGCTCTTCGTATACTATGGACATAGCAAATTGGTCTTCATTGTGGAGGTTAGATGTGTGTCCGCTATGTAACGTGGAGGAAGAATCGATCCAACACTTGTTCAGGTCCTGCATGGCAACGAAATCTATGCGGTTTGCATCATACCAAGGACTTACAATGAGTGTCAATGACGAGTTGGATTTCAATATAGCTGGTTTTGGTAGATGGATTGAGCTTGAGGACTTAGATGTGGCATGTATGGTTTCTTAGATTTCAGGGAGTATATGGAAAGGAAAAAATATTTAGTTTTTAACAATAAATTGTTTGACCTTATTCTAATGTTATGTTTCGGACCTGTCGCGAGTTAAGGATACATACCTTACATAATGATCTTCAGGAGACCTATTGCGACAGGGACTCAACGACTTAAACCAAGATTAAACGCCCTACAACAGAAGGCTTTGAACCCAGAATAACTCGAAGAAGCTTGGTGGAAAACCGGATATGCAAATAAGTCACGAGACTTATTCTTAAAGTATATCTTCAAAAGATAAACTACTCAATATTGAAGATTGATGACATATTATAAATGGATTATCAACAATTATAAAAGATTATTGATTATATCTTCTTAGAGATAAGATAACACAAAGATTGCTTTCATATATAAAAAATTTATCAAGAGAATACATCATACCAAAGAGCCATCATGATCCTCATGAAGGGGCTGAGGCATCCAATTCTCAATTGTAAGATCATGGATTTTCAATATTATAAAAAATATTCTATGTGTGTTTGTTATTCTGTGTCATTAATTACAAGCTTAATTAAGTATTTAGAAATAATTGATATGAAAACAAAAGATTAACAATTAATTTAAAGTAATTAAGAAACACTACTAGAAAAAGACTTTTAAAATCGGAGTTTTAAACTCGATCACTGTAAAACCGAGTTAAAAAAATGTGGTGGCAATTTTGTAAATAAAATTCTACTTTTAAACTCGATTGTGATTTTAACCGAGTTAAAAAAATATTTTTTAACTCGGTTGTTAAAAGGACCGAGTTAAAAAATAATTTCTAGATTAAAAAAAAGACTTTTAAACTCGGCTCTTTTACAAACGAGTTACTTTTTAACTAAGTCCTTTTAGTGACCGAGTTAAAAAGTCTGGACTTTTAAACTCGGCTTTTTTACAAACGAGTTAGAAAATCTTTTTTAACTTGGTCGTTTCAGTGACCAAGTTAAAAAGCCTTTCCCCTACAACAAGGGAGGTTCTAGAATGCTCATTCACGAGTTTCATTTTGTTGGTGGTATGGTAAATTAATGCAGTAAAAAGTAAAACTTGCATACGGTAATTTTTTTTACCTCACTGTACCTACACAGCCGGTACATGGAGATTGCAAAGAGGTCCTTCTTCATTTCAGCATCCACATGAAAGTTGAATTTACATATGGGGAACACTATCTTCTTCTTCTTCATCCTGTTGATCCCGATTCGCCTCTTCGTGGTTCTCCTTCTTCTTCGTCTCTCTTCGTGCTTCTCCCGGTTGTTACGTTCGTGCTTCTCCCTGTTCGTGGTTCTCGCGTCGTCGTTGTTGCTGTAACACAGATATGGATCTGCTGCCCTCTTCTTCATTCATGTAGTTGCGATTGGAGCTTCGTTCGCGATTGGAGCTTGGGACCCGATTCCTGCTGTGGTGTTCATTGGAGCGGTGCTCGTGAATTCTTCTTCTCCGTGCTTTGCCCCTCTTCGTGCTTGGGACCCGATTCTTCTTCGATCCTCTTGTTTCATTCATTGTTCGTGCTTGTCCCGAGGTTCGTCCCTCTTAATTCACATGAGGTAGTATTTATGTTTATTTTAAAAATTTCAGAATTTAATAATTTAATTAGGTTTGAATTGTTAGATCAGTGATTGATTTTTTTGTGTTGTTATTATAGGTGGACCTTGGCGTAGATTAGAAGCATGTTATTTTATTGAAACTTGAATGTACTGTGATGTTTATAACATCCCTAATTTAATTCCAAATGTAATTAATAATTTAAATGAGCCTTGGGTGATGGGAGTGAAAAGTTTAAGTTAAAAGTAGTAATTTGAAAGTAGTTTGGAATTAGACTCATAGAGCTTTAGCAAATTTAGAATACAAGTTTCGTAGCTCCAAGCATGAATTCCACCGTTGGATATGAAGTAGGAGATATGTGGAAAATTTTCTTAAAGTTTGAGCAAGATCCAACGGGTAGAAAAGAAGCTATTGAAGTTTGAAGTGAATAAGTACAGACTTTTAGGTTCTCGCTCAAGCGAGAATTGGCTCGCTCAAGCGAAACAACATAAATCATACGCTGATTCCCTGAGTAGTTTTCGCTCCAGCGAGAACCGGCTCGCTCCAACGAAAATTCGGTTCGCTCCAGCGAATCACTTGAGGCTCGAGCGAAAACGGCTTGTGCGAAACCCAAATTTACTGAGTAAAATTCGCTCAAGCGAAAAACCACTCGCCCAACCGAAAATGGTCTGATCAACATAACAATAAAAGCGTGTGGGCCACTCATTTCGTGGCTTCCAAGGGAAGCCACCAATCCCCACCACACAATTCATCCTTCCATGCCACAAAAACACCCTAACACAACTACATCAACAAAATACACCATCTTCTCCTTCCTCCTTCAAATATTCGGTCCCTCTCTCTTTCCTAGGGAAACAAAACCCCCCCATCATTTTCCTCCATTAATCCTTAGCTAAGGCTTTGAATCATCATAATCAACACCATAGAGGCAAGGAAATGGGTTAGAAACCTCTTCCTACTCCCTCTCCATCCCACGTCTTTCTCTCTCTCTCTCTCTCTCTCCCTAGGTCTCCATTGGTTTCTCGACTTCTCACTATGGAGAATCATCATCTCTATGCCAAATAATCAAGATCAAGACAAGGAGCACTCACTTCCCAAGTACAACAATCATAATAGGGTCATTCATCACCATTAGATTTTGACACTGTTGAGGTGGCAAGCTAGGCTAAGGAAGTTCAAAGTTCCAAGGTTCTAAGCTAGGGCAAAAGAAAAAGCAGCCTTATCTCACCACACTTGAGATAAGGGGGTGGGTATTGGCTTGTAATATGAATGAGTATCCACTTAGTTATAATGGTTTTCTAGGAGTTATTTTTTTAGGAGGATAACTAGAAAACCCTAAGGTAGTGAGCTTTGATAAATATGTGATTAGGATATTAAATAAATAAAATGAGACTTGAGAGAAATGCTTAGAAAATGGTTATGAAAGCTAAGTGTTGAATGTGACCCTATATGTGAATATTTGGTGAGTGTTTGCGAGTATTGGTGATAAAATGTTTATTTATGAGTATATGTGCTGTTATTTGGAAATTGGTAATATATATATATATATATATATATATATATATATATATATTGTATTGGAATTATTGGTTGTGAACATGAATATGAAAATGGTAAAGGAAAAAGATTGGAAACGTAATTGGAAACTTAAAGTGGGAACTGATCAGTGGGACCCGGAACACTAGGTACCCGACTAGGTGTTCCAATTATCTGTTAGGGCCAATTACCTGCCAGGCCAATTACCCATCAGGCCAAACCGCCCTGTAGGCGCCGCATGACCCACAGGATCAGTTTCCACACCAATAATTTGAATAAATAATGGAATGGTAAAATGTACATAGTCCTACAGGTTATAGTCTGGATGGGTGCAAAGTCCTAGGCAGGTGCCAAAAGTCCCTAGATAGGTGTTCCAATTACCTAGCGGGTACTCAAAAGCCTAGTGGTGTACTTTAAAAAGGAATAAGGGAAAATGGTATAATGTATATGCAGATCTCTGACCTGAGATTGCATACACTGCAAGATGAGTTTGTGTGTTGATCTCTGACCTGAGGTGACACACAATGTAAAAGTAAAAGGAAAAAGGAAATGAAAATAAGTAATGGTTAATGAGAAAAGAAATAAAAATAAAAGGTGATGCAAGTGATAGTATAATTGGGAAATGGAAATGTGGTAATGAGTTGTAACTTGGAAATGATTGGTTGATGTGAAATATTGAAATGTGCTATACTTGGATTATTTTCAAATTGTGCTTGACTTAGTGGGTTGTTATGTCTATTTGGAAACTGCATTTCTATTTCATGTGCAATGCTCACTCCCTTAACATTTTTCAGGTTCTGAGATCGAGCTAGCACAGCCCCCGACTGTAACACCTAAGTTTATTTACCCTTTTTATACCCTTAATTAAAAATAGCAACTTGAAAATTTCTATTTCGACTCATGAATTGATTAGGAAAAACTCTCAATTACTTTTAATTCATATGAAAATCTTCCGTCAAACGGACGGAGTTTCGTTTGTTTATTGGACTTTTCCAAAATTTCTGTTACCTGCAACCTGGTAAACAACACATTTTCAAAGGCAAAGCCTGCAGGGCTAGTCACATATATGTACCAGCGTGTGCATCTTCGTGCACGCATCAAAATCAAGTTTGAAACATCATAGTATCAGCGTCAGAGTTAGCAGAGATATAAACAAGTTAGGAAAACAGTTTTTCCCCAAAATAGACCCCTTTCCCAAAAGGAGTCGTCCTGGGCCCCCAAAAAGCTATTTACATTCTATATACAACAAAAATGATTCACATCGATTCACTAGGCCCAGGACATTTCCATGTCCTACATAGTAATAGGTGACCTACTCTCCCTGTGAGGGAGAGTACTCCTGCTCGGCCTGATCTTGTGCAAACTCTTCCTCGGTACCTGAGGTGATAGTAAGGAGTGAGTATTACACATAAAATGGGGAGGCAGTTTCCAATTAAGACATAATGCAACACTAAGCCATACACAAATAACAATTCAATGACAACATAATAAGAGTCAATTCACCACAATTCAATTTCAAGTATTCATTAGTTTCTCAAATCGATTTTTATTTAACATTTTCTTAAGTCTTTCGTTCCATGTGTTTTAATCATATTTATATTCCTTTTTATCTGTCCCTGGTCACGACCTACTGCGTCTGCACTCCTGTGCACTCACGACTTACTGCGTCCGGGTGTGTTTCTCAATCCCCTGGTCACGACCTACTGCGTCTGCACTCCTGTGCACTCACGACTTACTGCGTCCGGGTGTGTTTCTCAATCCCCTGGTCACGACCTACTGCGTTCGCACCACCGCGCGATAACGACTTACTGCGTCCGGGTATAATACAATCTCCCCTGGTCACGACCTACTGCGTTCGCACCCCCGTGCGATAACGACTTACTGCGTCCGGGTATAATTCATATCATTCTTTCCCCTGGTCACGACCTACTGCGTTCGCACCACAGTGCGATCACGACTTACTGCGTCCGGGTATAACTCATATCATTCCTTTAACATTATCAACTCTTTTAACAATTCCATTACTCAAGTTAATCACAACTGTACACATTTACACTATCCAATCATCACACTTAAATCTCATAACTTAATTAGCACAAATCAATATTTCATTAATATCATCAACATCACCAAATATCAAAATGAAGCACATAATCATCCAAATATTTCCCTATGTCGTAAGTTCTATTTTAATGATTATTCTATAATATAACAACCTAAACTAATCCATACTCTTAGTACCCATTATATGTATATTGTAAACTAAACCCCAGAGTAAGGTAATACTCACTATAACCCACTCCTTACCTTAAATTAGTAAAGAGTAAATAGAACCTTAGTGAGCCCTAGCTCAAAATCTTGGAAACTTGAATTCCCAAAGCTTAGCTTGCCACCACAATAAGGAAATGATGAAGTGATGATAGACAACCCTACTTGATAGAGCACAAGAGGAATGATCTTTGTCCTTGCCTTGATTTGAGTTGGAAGGCATGAAACTCAATTCCTACATGATCATGGTGCAAGAACCCATAGGGTTTTAGAATATAATCCATGAACTAAGAGGAGTTGAAATAGAAAGGAAAATAACTCATGATATAAGCTCGCTTACCACAAATTAATGGTGGAAATTGAAAAAAACCAAGGAGTAAGAAGGTGGGTGTGATTCGTGTGCCAAGAGAGAGGAAGGGATAAAGCTTTAACCAACTTCCATGATGCAACTTGATGAGCTTTGGTTGATTTTGGGTTGAGGTGCCCAAGAATCAAAGGTGTTTGGTGGATTTGGTGGTGGAAATGTGATGGATTTGCTCTTGGAGAGGAGAGGATTTGATGAAGGTGGTGAGTTGATGATGGTGTAGAAAGGTGGTGAAGTAGTGTGTTTTTGGTGCCTTAAGTTCAGCCTAGGAAGCAGGGAAAATCGTGTGGCTGAAAACAAAACTTTGGCCCCAAGTTTGATTTTGGACGCACCAGATCTGATCTGGTGCGCGCCACTCGCTTGGGCGAGCCCATTACTCGCTTGGGCGAGTCTTGGCACCAGTTGGTGCTGCTGGTGCACCTGGTGCGTGCTGGTGGGGGCTCTGGCGCGCCAACAGAATTTTTGGTGCGGCTGGTGTGCGCGCCAGCTCGCTTGGGCGAGCCATTTCCTCGCCTGGGCGAGAGAACTGCACCAGAACCAAGCTGGTGCGTAGCTGGCTCGGTCAGAAATGGAAATGGTGCGGCTGGGGGATTTTCTGGTGCGCCAACTCACGTTCCTGGTGCGCTGGAGTGGTGTTGCGCCCGCCTGGGCGAATGGTGGGCTGGCCTGGGCGGATTTCCCACTGGATGGTGCGCCAAATGAATAGTGACTCGCCTGGGCGCATGGCTGGTGCGCCTGGGCGAGTTTCAGGGTTTCCAACCTTCGATTCGCCGTAACTTTTTCGTCGACCGTCGGATCGAGTACAAATTTTTAGACATGCTTCTTCACCCCTTAAACTTCACATCCAACGGTGGAATTTATTTTATTAGCTTCCCATAATAAATTTCTAATTTTCTTTTTTCGGTTAATTTCTAACACCTAAAACGCCGATTTTACTCCCGATCTCGCTTATATGACCCTGCCCAAGGCCATATATACCTCCTATACAACTCCTAGGACCTATAATCACCACCCACATATTTGGAAAAATTCATTAAATCACTTTTCCAATTTTTTCTAAGGTTTTAAATCAATAATTTCCTTAAAATCAAAGTTTAGGATGTTACAATTCTCCCCCACTTACTGGAATTTCGCCCCCGAAATTCCGTTCAATTCCTTCAAATGGAGAACCATCCCAGACAAAGGGGCTTCTAACTACAACACTCACTTCCTTTTGGCTCTACTTCCCCACTTGGAATCGGCATACCTTCTAGCATTTAGTACGCCACTGGACTCTTGCACTCAATGAAGAATACAAGTTATGGTTTGGCTAATTAAAGCTTCCCTAATGATATTGGCGATTAATAACTAAAAGATTGAGGTGCCCATCCCAATCTCTTATCCATCAATGGTGACATCGTGGCCAGGTTCACTAACAGCACTGTCACCGCATTCAATTGCCTATAATCGGTGAACATTCGGAGACTTCCGGAAACTCGCAGACTATAGGAATCTGACCGATCTCTGTCTCCCAATTCATTTTCAGGGCAGATAAAGACAGATCACTAATAGTAATTGATTTCTGATGACAGTCAATCAGAACATGGTGCCGAGACATCCAGTCCATGCCCAGGATGATGTCAAGCTTAGTTAGAGGCAAACAGATTAAATTGACTTTGAATTCCCGCTCCAATACTCGAAGTGGGCAATCCAAACACATAGTTGATGTGACTACAGAAGAATTGGTGGGTGTAGAAACAGATAATTTATAAGGCATTTCTATTGCAGACAACCCTAAATTCTTCATGCAATCGGAAGAAATAAATGAATGAGTAGCTCCGCAATCAAAGAAAATACCACAAGGAATACTATTAACATAACCGGTACCTCTAATCAGTTCATCAGCATTAGTAACCTCCTCGCCATCCAGAGTATACACCTTGCCCTTCCGAGTCACCCGATTATCACCAGCTTTCTGAACCTTAGCCACATTCACCTCTTTCTTAACTGCATTGTTTGGACAATTCATCACAATGTGACCCGGCTGCCCGCACTTGTAACAGGTTGGACCCTTACTCAGATCCAATGTCCAGCAATTTCCCCTATGGTGTCTACCACAATGTGGACAAGTCGGAATAGGATCATAGGTACTCACTGCCGGGCCTGTTCTAGGCTGGGAGTAAGGACCTGGTCGCTGCACCGAACTCTTGTCCCTGATAGGACCTCCAGACTTTTGTACATTCTTGCTGCGTTTCTCAGCTGCATGCTGCTTCCTGCTCTTTTCATACGTGCTGGTCATGTTGATCAGTTGAGACAAGTTGCTGATGTTCTGATATTCAAAAGCCATTTTGATCTCAGAACGCAGTCCGGTCTCAAACTTGATGCACTTTGTCCTCTCATCGGCATCCCTGTAACTCCCCGCATAACGGATTAGGTCCTCAAACCTAGCAGCATATTCTCCGACGCTCATGTTTCCTTGCACGAGCTGCAGAAAAGTAATCTCCTTCTCTCTCCGAACGTCTTCCGGAAAGTACTTGCCCAGAAAACAACTCTTGAACAAGTCCCATGTAATCACCTGATTATCCGCCTCCAAACCTCTCCGCATTTGCTGCCACCAATGTTCCGCTTCACTAGTCAGCATATACTGTGCTAGCAGAACCTTCTGATCCTCCGGTGGTGCCATAGTGTTGAGAATCTTCTCGATCTCTTGCAACCATAGCTGTGCACCATCGGGATTAAAGCCACCTTCGAACTTTTGCGGATCATTCTTCCTGAACCGCGCCAACCAATCAACAGCCACAGGAGCTGGGGGCTGAGGAATCATTGCAGCTGCTGTTGCTGTTGCTGCTGCTGCTGCAGCTGCGATGTTATTCCCCTGATCCTGTTGCATCTTAGCCATCTGCTCCAAAATAGCTCGGATCCCATCATTATCAATCCGTCTACCAGCCATTCTGTTTAGTCATGCACAAGGCCGCCAGTTAATGCTTAACAGCATAGTTAACAATATAAACATCCTATCATTAGGCACTAGACTCTAAACTTATAATTATCGATCACTCGCTTGGTGAGTAATCACTGGAGTAGCTCATAACTCCAAAGGCCGAGGGAAACTGCTCTGATACCATAAAATGTAACACCTAAGTTTATTTACCCTTTTTATACCCTTAATTAAAAATAGCAACTTGAAAATTTCTTTTTCGACTCATGAATTGATTAGGAAAAACTCTCAATTACTTTTAATTCATATGAAAATCTTCCGTCAAACGGACGGAGTTTCGTTTGTTTATTGGACTTTTCCAAAATTTCTGTTACCTGCAACCTGGTAAACAACACATTTTCAAAGGCAAAGCCTGCAGGGCTAGTCACATATATGTACCAGCATGTGCATCTTCGTCCACGCATCAAAATCAAGTTTGAAACATCATAGTATCAGCGTCAGAGTTAGCAGAGATATAAACAAGTTAGGAAAACAGTTTTTCCCCAAAATAGACCCCTTTCCCAAAAGGAGTCGTCCTGGGCCCCCAAAAAGCTATTTACATTCTATATACAACAAAAATGATTCACATCGATTCACTAGGCCCAGGACATTTCCATGTCCTACATAGTAATAGGTGACCTACTCTCCCTGTGAGGGAGAGTACTCCTGCTCGGCCTGATCTTGTGCAAACTCTTCCTCGGTACCTGAGGTGATAGTAAGGAGTGAGTATTACACATAAAATGGGGAGGCAGTTTCCAATTAAGACATAATGCAACACTAAGCCATACACAAATAACAATTCAATGACAACATAATAAGAGTCAATTCACCACAATTCAATTTCAAGTATTCATTAGTTTCTCAAATCGATTTTTATTTAACATTTTCTTAAGTCTTTCGTTCCATGTGTTTTAATCATATTTATATTCCTTTTTATCTGTCCCTGGTCACGACCTACTGCGTCTGCACTCCTGTGCACTCACGACTTACTGCGTCCGGGTGTGTTTCTCAATCCCCTGGTCACGACCTACTGCGTCTGCACTCCTGTGCACTCACGACTTACTGCGTCCGGGTGTGTTTCTCAATCCCCTGGTCACGACCTACTGCGTTCGCACCACCGCGCGATAACGACTTACTGCGTCCGGGTATAATACAATCTCCCCTGGTCACGACCTACTGCGTTCGCACCCCCGTGCGATAACGACTTACTGCGTCCGGGTATAATTCATATCATTCTTTCCCCTGGTCACGACCTACTGCGTTCGCACCACCGTGCGATCACGACTTACTGCGTCCGGGTATAACTCATATCATTCCTTTAACATTATCAACTCTTTTAACAATTCCATTACTCAAGTTAATCACAACTGTACACATTTACACTATCCAATCATCACACTTAAATCTCATAACTTAATTAGCACAAATCAATATTTCATTAATATCATCAACATCACCAAATATCAAAATGAAGCACATAATCATCCAAATATTTCCCTATGTCGTAAGTTCTATTTTAATGATTATTCTATAATATAACAACCTAAACTAATCCATACTCTTAGTACCCATTATATGTATATTGTAAACTAAACCCCAGAGTAAGGTAATACTCACTATAACCCACTCCTTACCTTAAATTAGTAAAGAGTAAATAGAACCTTAGTGAGCCCTAGCTCAAAATCTTGGAAACTTGAATTCCCAAAGCTTAGCTTGCCACCATAATAAGGAAATGATGAAGTGATGATAGACAACCCTACTTGATAGAGCACAAGAGGAATGATCTTTGTCCTTGCCTTGATTTGAGTTGGAAGGCATGAAACTCAATTCCTACATGATCATGGTGCAAGAACCCATAGGGTTTTAGAATATAATCCATGAACTAAGAGGAGTTGAAATAGAAAGGAAAATAACTCATGATATAAGCTCGCTTACCACAAATTAATGGTGGAAATTGAAAAAAACCAAGGAGTAAGAAGGTGGGTGTGATTCGTGTGCCAAGAGAGAGGAAGGGATAAAGCTTTAACCAACTTCCATGATGCAACTTGATGAGCTTTGGTTGATTTTGGGTTGAGGTGCCCAAGAATCAAAGGTGTTTGGTGGATTTGGTGGTGGAAATGTGATGGATTTGCTCTTGGAGAGGAGAGGATTTGATGAAGGTGGTGAGTTGATGATGGTGTAGAAAGGTGGTGAAGTAGTGTGTTTTTGGTGCCTTAAGTTCAGCCTAGGAAGCAGGGAAAATCGTGTGGCTGAAAACAAAACTTTGGCCCCAAGTTTGATTTTGGACGCACCAGATCTGATCTGGTGCGCGCCACTCGCTTGGGCGAGCCCATTACTCGCTTGGGCGAGTCTTGGCACCAGTTGGTGCTGCTGGTGCACCTGGTGCGTGCTGGTGGGGGCTCTGGCGCGCCAACAGAATTTTTGGTGCGGCTGGTGTGGGCGCCAGCTCGCTTGGGCGAGCCATTTCCTCGCCTGGGCGAGAGAGCTACACCAGAACCATGCTGGTGCGTAGCTGGCTCGGTCAGAAATGGAAATGATGCGGCTGGGGGATTTTCTGGTGCGCCAACTCACGTTCCTGGTGCGCTGGAGTGGTGTTGCGCCCGCCTGGGCGAATGGTGGGCTGGCCTGGGCGGATTTCCCACTGGATGGTGCGCCAAATGAATAGTGACTCGCCTGGGCGCATGGCTGGTGCGCCTGGGCGAGTTTCAGGGTTTCCATCCTTCGATTCGCCGTAACTTTTTCGTCGACCGTCGGATCGAGTCCAAATTTTTAGACATGCTTCTTCACCCCTTAAACTTCACATCCAACGGTGGAATTTATTTTCTTAGCTTCCCATAATAAATTTCTAATTTTCTCTTTTCGGTTAATTTCTAACACCTAAAACGCCGATTTTACTCCCGATCTCGCTTATGTGACCCTGCCCAAGGCCATATATACCTCCTATACAACTCCTAGGACCTATAATCACCACCCACATATTTGAAAAAATTCATTAAATCACTTTTCCAATTTTTTCTAAGGTTTTAAATCAATAATTTCCTTAAAATCAAAGTTTAGGATGTTACACCGACCGAGCAGGTGCACTCTCCCTCACAGGGAGAGTAGATTATAGTATCATAGGACATGGAAATGTCCTGGGCCCATTTATCCTGATGATGATGTGATCTACTTTTGAATTGTAAATAATGTAAATATTTACTTTTGGGGGGCCCGGGACAGCCTCTTAGTAAAAGGGGTATTTTGGGAAAAACTGCCAAGTAAACCTTGTATATATATCGGCTGAATACTCTGATAACTGAACTACTGTTGGGTGCACAATGTTGCACAAGTTATGTTTAGCCCTGCTGGTTTCTGGATGATATATATATAAATGTCGTTTAATCAGGTTGCAGGTTGAACTAAAATTTTGGAAAGTCCTATAAGCAAAGGAAACTCCGTTCGTTGGATTTGAGAATTTTATAATTTAAAAAGGAAATTTTAAATTCACTATCTTAAATAATGGGTATTTAAGGGTAGTTAATGCAAGGTGTTACAATGTTCAGTTAGGAACCGTGATTGCAGTATTTTGAAATGTGAACCTTCTGTGGAGGTTGAGTGTTATTGTTACTGTTTGGATTCTGTTTAGTTATGAACTTGTATTAGGTCGTGTAACGCCTAGGATTTTTACCCTTAATTTCCCATTACAGAAAATGTGAATTTAAAATTTCTTATTAATTTAATAAAAATCACCCGTCAAACGGACAGAGTTTCGTTTGTTTTTCAGACTTTTCCAAAATTTAACCTGTTTAAGACATTCACAATTATACATCCAGCAGCCAGCAGGGCTTCTTTTCATATATATATATATATATATATATATATATATATCATATCAGTGCCCAATGGGCTCAAAATACAGCATCATATAGAGTGTCTTGAGTAGCAGCAGAAAACTAAGTATGAAAATCATGATTTCCAACATATAACTTTAACAAAATAAATCATCCTAAGCCTCACTCCAAAAGATATATACAAAATCATACACATCAAAAATATAAGAGGCTTAGGTCCAATAGCATATCCTATCCCATAAAAACCCTACTCTACCTGAGAGGGAGAGTAATCCTACTCGGCCATGTCTGGTGTATGCTTCAGCGCAGTACCTGAAAAATGGTAAGGAGGTGAGCATTACACAATAAAATAGGGAAAAGTAGTTTCTACTATGCTATAATGACCTACCAAGCCAAGCACATTTAGCCATATATTGCACAAAATTCAATCATACATATTCATTCGATTTAATTATATTCACACCAATGACAAATGGTTTCTTTTGTAATTCTACAACTCTTTTACTTCATGCATTTCTAATTTATTCAAACTTATCTCTTTCTCATCTCATTTCTTGACTTCACATTTTATTTTGTCTTTTCTCATCCTTTGAGTCTTTCATAAATTTATAGGAATTAATCACGTGGATCCATCATTGCGTATAATCCCACAACCTGGACAACGTCTTACAGCTGCACACAATGTGTGTCTTACGCGATCTATGCATACAGTCTCACAACCCGGACAACGCCTTACAAGATCTGGATCACACTAGTCTATGCGTACAATCCCACAACCTGGACAACGTCTTACAAGACATGAAATCACACTAGTCTATGCGTACAGTCCCACAACCCGGACAACGTCTTACAAGACCTCATATCACACCGGTCTATGCGTACAGTCCCACAACCCGGACAACGTCTTACAAGACCTGAAATCACACCAGTCTATGCGTACAGTCCCACAACCTGGACAACATCTTACAAGACCTGGCTCATCCACTTAATTTGCCTTTAGTATTTTGAAACCTACTTCAATTATTTTCATTTTGTAACCACTTTCATGAAATCATCATTTTTCTTTATTCTTTTATATTTCTAGATTCCAACATAACTTTGCAAAAATACCAAACCACACATTCAAATATCAATCATCATAATCATGTTCAAAACAATACATCTCTATATATTTCTAACATATGCACTATCCTAGGGTTTTAACTTAGCCTAACATAAAACTCTCAGTACCCACTATATACATAATACAAACTACCCTCTAGAATATGGTAACACACACCCCCTTACCTCAAAACTTAGAGATAAGGTGATTTCTACTTGCCCTAAGCTTGCAAGCTTGCCACCATAAGTGTTATGATCCAAGGAAGAGGGAGGAACCTATTACAAGAGTTATAAGAAGAAAAGTTGTTACTTTTGCCTTGTTCCTTGCTAAGGTTAATGAAACAATGAGATTTCCATGGTTTAAAGCTTGAAATCCTCCATGGTAGTAAGAGAGAGAGATTCGAATTTTATGGAGAGAAAGAGAAAGGATTCTTGTTTTTAACACTTACCTGAAGCTAAGAAGGAAGAGAGTTGTTGATGGAAATGAAGAAAGCCACTTGATCATGGTTGATTGTTGATGAACAAAGAAGCCCTAGGAAGAAGAAGAGGAAGCTCGAAGTTGAGAAGAAGAAGAGAGAGAGAGAATTGCTCTTGTGTTGATATTATGGGTTTTACTTCCTTTTCATTTCTTTTATCACCATAACTTAGCCTTAAAGTAGTTTTGAGTGGCTGAAATTGTTTCCTTATCTATTAAGCCACGATTTAAGTGGTCCCCACGCGTTATTTTTTTTCCAGATTTACACAAGGGTAATTGATTACTGGCTCAAAGTAATCGATTACCACCTTTGATGCAACATTCTTAATATAATCAACAGAGGGCAAGTAATCGATTAATTCATTTTAAAGTAATCAATTACTTCACAGAAATCACAAGGTAATCGATTACTTCCATGAGGTAATCGATTACCAATGCTGCAACATTGAAGTGATTCTACCAGAGAGCTTGTAATCGATTACTCCCCTTCACAGTAATCGATTACTCTATGAAAAATACTATGTTGATGGTTTTCTAACTCCAATTCATTTCCTTAGGCTCCTTTTCTCATCCCAACTTGACTTACTAAAATAACCTGTCTCTAAACTTGACAATTCACATAATCACTTTGCATAATTCACATTATAATCAAATTTAAATTGAGGATGTTACAATCCTCTCCCACTTACCAGAATTTCGTCCTCGAAATTCAGCTTTCGTCAAACAATTGAGGATGAGACTGTATGATCTTGCTTTCTAATTCCCAGGTAGCCTCCTCTACATTGTTCCTGCTCCAGATAACTTTCACCAAGGTGATCTCCTTGCCTCTCAACCGTCTCACTTGCTTATCTTCGATCCTTACTGGCACTACTTCGAAAGTCAGATTTTCCTTCAAGGGCAAACCATCCAAAGTGACCACATGTGAAGGATCATGAATGTATTTCCTTAATTGTGAGATATGGAATACATCATGAAGCTTGGCTAAATGTGAAGGTAAAGTAATTCTGTATGCCACTGGGCCAACCTTCTCCAGAATTTCATAAGGTCCAACGAATCGTGGAGTCAGCTTCTTGGACTTAATCGCCCGACCAATTCCTGTGGTAGGGGACACTCTTAGAAAGACATGATCCCCAACATCAAATTCCAGAGGTCTCCTACGCTTATCTGCATAACTCTTCTGGTGATCCTGAGAAGTTTTCATCTTGTTCTTAATCATAGTGATCTTCTCAGTAGTTTCTTTCACAAGGTCTGGTCCCGTCAACAAATTCTCACCTATTTGGAACCAACAAAGAGGCGTTCTACATTTCTTGCCATAGAGTGCCTCAAATGGTGCTATTCCGATTTTGGAGTGGAAGCTATTATTGTAAGTGAACTCCATCAGCGGTAACAACTGCTCCCAACTACTAGCCTGTTCTAGCACACATGCTGTCAACAGATCCTCTAGTGTCTGAATAGTACGCTCAGATTGTCCATCAGTTTGCGGATGATAAGCCGTACTAAATTTCAGCTTAGTATCCAAGGCCTGTTGGAGACTCTGCCAAAATCTAGATAAAAATCTAGGATCACGATCAGATACTATACTGGAGGGCACACCATGAAGCTTCAATATGTCCCGAATATACAATTGAGTCAACTTTTCTAAGCTGTACTTCATATTCACTGGGATAAAGTGAGCACACTTTGTCAACCGATCAACCACAATCCAAACAGCATCACACCCTGCAGCGGTTCTGGGAAAACAGGACACAAAGTCCATAGCAATACTATCCCATTTCCATTCAGGAATATCTAGTGATCGAAACGGACCACCTGGCTTTTGGTGCTCAATCTTCACTTTCTGGCAGGTCAAGCAATGAGTTACATGGTCTGCCACATCTGTTTTCAACTTTGGCCACCAATAAAGTTTCTTCAAATCCTGATACATTTTTGTTGCACCCAGGTGAAAATTCATTTTTGTCCGATGAGCTTCCACCAATATATCCCTTCTAACTTCAAAATCCATCGAAATGCATATCCGGCCTCTAAACCGGATGATACCATCTGGACCCTTTATGAAATCGGGCTCTTCTTTGCCCGATGCTCCTTCCAGCAATTTCTGAAGCTCCAAATCATCGGCCTGCCTTTCTTTGATAAAACCAATCAACTCATTGGTAACTTGCAACATCTCCAGAACAATGCTCTTCTCCTTCACTTGCATTTTCAGATTGAGATCACTGAATTCCTGTATCAGCTGCATCTCCTTTACCATCAGATTGCTAACATGTAAAGTCTCGCGGCTTAGAGCATCAGCCACAACATTAGCTTTGCCCGGATGGTATTGAAGATTGAAATCGTAGTCCTTTAAAAATTCCATCCATCTCCTCTGCCTCATATTCAATTCTTTCTGATCGAAAAGATAGCGGAGACTTTTATGATCGCTGAAGACTTCAAACCTTGAACCATACAAATAATGTCTCCAGATTTTCAGTGCAAAGACTACTGCTGCCAACTCTAAATCGTAAGTGGGATAGTTCTGTTCGTGCTGCCGCAACTGCCTGGATGCATAGGCTATGACCTTCCCTTGTTGCATTAACACACACCCCAACCCTTTCTTTGAAGCATCACAATATACTTCGAAGGATTGAGTCGGGTCTTGCAAAATCAACACCGAAGAACTGGTCAATCGCCTTTTCAGCTCCTGAAAACTATTCTCACATTCTGGAGACCATACAAACGAGATACCTTTCCTAGTCAGAATAGTCAAAGGAAGTGTCAGCTTAGAAAACCCTTCAATAAATCTTCGGCAATACCCAACCATACCAAGGAAACTTCTGATCTTAGTAACGGACTTGGGTCTCTCCCACTTTAACACCGCTTCCACCTTAAAAGGATCTACAACAACACCCTTCTCAGAAATTACATGCCCCAAAAAATGAACTTCATTCAACCAGAAGCTACATTTAGAGAATTTTGCATAAAGATGCTTGTCTTTGAGAACTTGAAGCACTGTTCTCAAATGCTCCTCATGCTCTTTCGGACTCTTGGAATAAATGAGAATGTCGTCAATAAACACTATGACGAACGAATCCAAGTACGGCCTGAAAATCCTGTTCATATAATCCATGAAGATGGCAGGAGCATTCGTGAGACCAAAAGGCATCACCACATATTCAAAATTCCCATACCGGGTTCTAAAAGCAGTTTTAGGAATGTCCTCCTCTCGGATACGAATCTGATGATATCCAGATCGGAGGTCAATTTTTGAGAAAACTGCTGCTCCCTTAAGTTGATCCAACAAATCATCGATGCGAGGGAGTGGATATTTATTTTTCACTATCACTGTAGTTAATTGCCGGTAATCAGTGCACATACAGATACTTCCATCCTTCTTTTTAACAAAAAGAATCGGAGCTCCCCAAGGCGAAACACTTGGCCTGATGAACCCCTTAGCCAAAAGCTCCTCCAACTGTTTCTTCAATTCTTCCAACTCCGGAGGTGCCATTCTATAGGGTGCTTTAGATATCAGGCCGATGCCAGGCATAAGATCAATGCCGAACTCCACTTCTCTAACTGGAGGTAATCCGAGAATCTCAACAGGAAAGATTTCCGAAAACTCACTAACCACCGGAATTCGACTTATATATGATGCTTCATCAACATCCATGGCCGACACCGAGATTTTACAGAAGATTACTGACTTCTGACTGCAATCAAGTAGGACACGGTGCTGGGACATCCAGTCCATGCCTAAAATGATATCCAGCTTGGTTAAGGGCAAACATATCAAATTTACTTTGAATTCCCGCTCCAATACGCGAAGTGGGCAATCCAAACACATCAAAGATGTGACTACAGCTGAATTTATAGGGGTAGATACAGACAACTTAAAAGGCATCTCAACTGCCGACAATCCTAACTTCTCCATGCAATTGACATAAATAAAATAATGAGTAGCCCCACAGTCAAAAAGAATACCACAGGGAATATCATTGACATAACCAGTACCTCGGATCAATTCATCAGCATCAGTAACTTCTTCTCCATCAAGAGTATACACTTTTCCTTGTTGTAGTGGCTGACCATCACCAACCTTTACTGCATTCGCTTCTTTCTTTACTGCATTCTTTGGGCAATTAGCTACAATATGACCTGGCTGTCCACACTTAAAACAAGTGACATTAGGCTTGTTCTGGTTCAAACTCCAACATACTCCCCTGTGCGGCCTGCCACAATGAGGACAAGGCGGAATAGGACCAGGAGTACTCCCTATAGGGCCTGATCTAGGCTGAGGATAGGGACCTGATCGCTGCACCGGACTCTTGCCCCTCATTGGACCACCAACTCTTTGTGCTGTCCTGCTCTTATCATTGGCCAGCTTCCTCTTAAAACTGTTCACTCTCTAGCAAGTATACTAGATCGGATAGTAATATAGTCAATAAGACCAGATATCGTCCCTCAGGGATTGCAAATTGTTCAATTAATTCTCACCAAAGAGTAGTTAAAAGCAAAATCTATAGGTTTCTACTAATTAATCAAGATTGGATTAAAATAAAAATAGAAAATAAATTAAAAACAGAAATTAAATAGAACTTGTGAGCCATTTGAGAAAGATGTTAGAAACATGGTTTCATTGTAGGCGTTGTTTATTTATCATGAATCTCTGTTTTTCCCTAAATCATGAACAAATTGCTAAATTGGTAACTATTAGATCCCTCTTGTATAATTACCGTTTCTTATTCAATTAGATAATCCTTAATTCCTTAAGAGATTAAACTATTGAATAATCTTAATTAAGAACATGGAATTAATCATGTTATATAATTACCCAATTGTATCCCTACTTGTTGAATAACTATATTGTTTGAAGTCATGGCCTATTCTAATTCCTAATCTCTCAATTGAAGAATTAGAGATCCAAAACAAGACATAAATTGGCCAGATTTATGAATTGGAAATAAAACGCAATCAAACACATGATTTAGAAACGAAAAAACATCAATTCATAAAATCAATAAACTAATCCATACAAATTCACCAATTCCTAACACAAGGGTTTTAGTTACACATTGAGAAAATAAGAACAAAAGCAATAGAAGAATGCATGATTACCATAGAAAAGCCTTGGATCTTCCAATCCTTGATCTTCTCCTCTTCTAAAACTCTCTAAAATTATGTAATCTCCCTATCTCTCTAATGACTGCTAATGGCTGCCTAACCTAATTCTAAAAAGTATATTTAAAAGATAAAACTAATCCTAATTGAATTGGAGCAAAACTGATCAGGAAGTGGCCTAATTGGGCTTTCTCGTATCTGACAACAACTTCGGCCCTGATTTTGACCCAAAATATGAATGAATTTGAGCAAGGCTATTTCTATCAAAGTTGTAGATCATTTCCTTAGCTTTAAAATGATACCAATATCGCCTCATTTGGATAAGTGTATCTCATGTTATGGTCAAAATACCGAACAACGTCACTTTCACGCACTATGCGCGCCCGGGCGCCCAGGACCTCATGCCTGGGCGTGCCAAGCACCTGATTGTTGTATTTTCTCGCTGCAGACACGCCTAGGCATGGGGGGCTCCACGTCTGGGCGTGTGGGACTGATTCCGGATCCGTTTTGCTTCGTTCTTGCGCCATTTTCAAGGTCTTTTCATCCTCTTTCATGCTCCATATTTATTTTCTTCATTTAAGCTCCGAAAGTACCTGAAACAAACCCAAAACAGATCAAAACGTTCAAAGGATTCTAAATTACCTAACTTCCTAAAAACTATACAAAAGGTCCTAAATTTACAAGATAAACAAGCCAAATCCATAGTAAAAGGGAGTCTAAATCATGCTTAAAACATCATATATTGGACCCAAATCAAAAACCTTTTTCATACGTGCTCGCCATGTTGACCAATTGCGACAGATTGCCAATGTTGTGATACTCGCAGGAAAGGCGAATATCATCCCTGAGACCAGCTTCAAACTTTATACACTTAACACGCTCATCCACGTCTCTATAACTGCCAGAGAAACGGATAAGATCTTCAAATCGAGCTGCATAGTCCCCAACCGACAAGGAACCTTGTGTCAATTGGAGAAAAGCAATCTCCTTTTCCCTTCGAACATCTTCAGGGAAATACTTCCCTAAGAAATGATTCTTGAACAAATCCCAAGTAATAACAGGATTTGATGCCTCCAACCCTCTCCTCTGCTGATCCCACCAATGTTCCGCTTCACTGGTCAGCATAAGTTCTGCTAATCGAACATTGATGTAGGTCTAATATATGATGTTTTTGGGCTTAATTTCACTTCCTTTTGTTATGGTTTCTGTATTGGACCGAGAGTATATTACATCAAACCGACCAGTTAAACACTGGATAAAGACATACAGATTACTATTCGTTCGGTGGCAAAACCGAGCCAACGGACATTCAGGAAACGTTACAAGCTTACGAGATTAGGTCCGAGCATAAGGTATTCAACCATATCCTTATCCCTAACAGTCTCGATTAGCTTAACGACTTCTCTTCTTGTCTTACGTAGCTTGGATAGATGATCATGATAAAGATAAGGACTTATCATGTACAGGATTTACGAAAGCAACCTTATCAGGACCTTTACGAATCCTAATTGAGTTCTTCTTCTTCACAAGTCTCATCCAAAAAGCCCACAACACACAGGTAAACCCCCCTATAAGAACCACCATGCTATAGGGGCTAAGGTACGCTTTCTCATCCCTAAGTTGACACTAGCACACACTTTGTTGACTAGGGAGAACCTGTTTATCCCAACTGGATATACAGAAATCCTAAAGAGTCCTACATTAACATCTTGGTTGAGATCATTCCTGAAGTTCTTCCATAGCTTCAAGGTTGATTTCGATTAAGGACACTCCATTGGCACCGTCTGTGGGGACTGAATAACAAATCATTCCCACTTCCACCATGGTTCATACCAGAAGTCAAGCAGTAGATCTCCGCGATCACATTGAGCGTACTCGCGGTAGACCCAGAAACCTTTGTAACAATGATCAATAGCCACAACCTACTGGCGACCTCCGTGATCTTCTGAATCAAAATCGTGGGACTAATTCGCAGCCACCACGAACGTCTCATTCGGGAAATAGGATTAATTCTCAGCCACCCAATCCACAGCCACCTCGAGCATCTCATTCCGGAATAAGGATTAATTCTCAACCACCCCATAACTCTTAAAGTCACAATCACGCCACCAATTCTCAACCACCATATTCATCTCAGCCGAGAGATGGAACAAATCCCCAGCCACCCCCTAGCCTTCGAAATTTACTTCCTCTACCACCTCCGCCACCACCACCACCAACATCACCACCCCCTTCCACCCGAGGAGATTCAAGCAGTACGGCCCCTCCAACCCGTAATACAGGCAGATCCACAGGAACATGAGCGCACCACGGGAGAAACACCCACCAAACCCCTACACCGCAAGTTCAACCCAATCCTGATCCCCTAAGAGTGAATCCCAGTACAAGGTTAAATTCGAGTCGGGCAGCCCGTAGTGATTCCCGATGAGCCCATTCCTCCAGCAGATCCTATGCAACGTCCGCTTCTGCTCGCACTCGTGAGCAAGAGATGATTAACATATTGAACCGACAAACTACGTTAATTGAACAACAAGGATAGGCCATCGCCGATCTCCAACAACAGGCAATGGCGAGAATGGCTCAAAATCAACCTACTACCCATCAGGTCCGTAACCAAATGACTCAACCTTTAGACCCTCAACCCATTCCCGTGATGCAACTTCCCCCACCCCCTCACCTAGACACCAATCCATCCACATACCATGCTCAGGGTGATTTCCACCCCGGGCATCCTTTCACACCATACATCATGGAATTTGAAACTCCTCAAGGATACTTAGGCCCATCCAACGTGCCACATTACAATGGCCTAACTGACCCAGTTGATCACATCCTTTCTTACGAGGGGGCAATGAACTACTATGGAGGCGGTGATCAGATGAAGTGCCGAGCCTTTTCCATGACACTAGAGCCTTCGGTGCTGCGTTGGTACTCATCTCTCCCTCAGAATTCCGTTAATTCCTGGGAGGAGATGAAAAAAGTATCCTGAGTAGGTACACAGCCAGTTGTATCCAACCAAAGTCCGATCACACACTGGCTGCAGTTACCCAAAAGCAAGTTGAACCTTTAAAATATTATTTATCACGTTTCCATGCGGAAGCTAGTTCGGTCCCACGGCTTGAACCAGGCGTTGCTGTATTATTGTTTACTCAAGGTTTGCAGCCGGGGGATTTCCGAAAATCGCTAATCGAGAAACCTCCGAAGGACATGGCCGAGCTCAGAAAACGATCAAATAAGTTCATCAATTTGGAGGAATTCCACAAAGGTCAAAAATTGAGAGACGATCGGCAGCGGTCCGACCCTGTTCCTAGGAACAAATACCAGGAGTACATTCCTCTTACTGTTCCTATGAGTCAGATCCTTCGGGAAACGATGCAGACCGCTTACGCTCGACCCAGAGACCTCCGTCTTTATTAAAGGGCGCACAACGTGATAGGTCTAAATATTACGATTTTCACAAAGGATTTGGAAACACGACTGACAAATGCATTTGGCTGAGGGATCTAATAGAAGAGATGATCAGAGATGGGAAGCTGCCACAATACATTAGACATGCGGCAGGACGAAGAGGCAGGAATAGATCACACACACCCGAAAGGTCCAAGCGCCGAAAAAGCAAATCACCAGACGACAAGAATTCAGGTAGACAAAAAACAGACCCTATCCCAGCTACTGAGACAAATCCAACCACAAATGAGTTCTTAGTAAATACTATTGCCGGAGGATTTGCCGGGGGCGGAGAGAAAAGAGCAGACAAAAAGTGATACATCAACCAAATTTTAGCCGTAAGTCAAAAACCGATCGCAAAAAGGTCGGCAAAAAATGTTCCGATCATTTTCAATGATGAAGATTTGGATGGGATCCTCCCAGGTCACAACGATCCCATGGTCATCACAGCTCTCATTGGAAATTATGAAGTAAAGCATGTTTTTGTTGATCAAGGGAGCTCCGTTGATATCATGTTCCTTCCCCTGTTTAAGGCCTTAAAACTGAGGGAGTGCAATCTCACTCCGTTTGAAGGGGAGTTGATCGGCTTCACAGGGGACACAATCGAGCCTCGTGGTTACATTCAACTTCCTGTTACCCTCAGTCAACAACCTTCGGCTCGAACCGAAATAATCAAATTTCTGGTGGTTGACTGCCCAGAGGCTTACAACGCCATTCTCGGAAGAAATTTCTTACAAGCATTCGGCGCAGTAGTATCAACAGTACATTTGGCGATGAAGTTCGTTGAAACGGATGACAAGGTGGTCACAGTCAAGGCCGAGCAGGAAGCAGCTCGGAAGTGCTACAACGCATGTTTGGGCAAGGTTAAAAACAGAGACCAGGACCGCTTGGAAAGAATTCCCCTCGGAAAGGGTAACATAAATTTGGTATATCTTGATGTGCGCACTGAATCCGACAAAGATAGGCCGATTCCGAAGGGACAGTGGGAGTTTTTAACTCTGAAGGATGATCCACTCAGACAAATAAAAATTGGTTCAGATCTCCCTGTGGATGTCGAAGCTGAACTTTCCGCTCTGCTGATCGCCAATAAGGATCTATTTGCATGGACCTCGGCAGATATGCCGGGCATTGATCCAAATTTTATCTGCCACAAGTTGAGCATCCTTCTAGGGGCAAAACCAGTAGCACAACGCAAAAGAAAGGTCAGTGCTGAAAAGGCCGTTGCTATCGAGGAAAAAGTCACCGAGTTACTCCGAGCTGGCTTCATTCGGGAAATTGACTATATAGACTGGTTAGAAAACACCGTTATAGTCAGAAAGCCCAACGGGAAGTGGAGAATGTGCATTGATTACACGGACTTGAACAAAGTCTGTCCAAAAGACCAATATCCACTTCCCGTCATTGACAAGCTCGTCGACAACTCGGTCGGGTATAAGCTATTGTCGTTCATGGACGCCTATTCAGGCTACAACCAAATACCCATGTACCCTTCCAACCAAGACAAAACTGCAATCATCACCGACAAGGCAACCTATTGTTACAATGTCACGCCTTTCGGACTCAAGAACGCTGGAGCCACCTATCAGCGAATGATGAACAAGGTATTTCAAGGGATGATCGGCTCAACCATGGAGGTTTACATTGACGATATAATTGCAATAAGTAAACAGCAAGAGACCCATGCTCAGGACTGAAAAACAATATTGGACCGAGTAAGGAAATACAACATGAGATTGAATCCTGAAAAATGTTTGTTTGGAGTCCCGGCCGGCTCCTTTCTCGGTTTCATGCTAACTGAAAGGGGCATTGAAGCTAATCCAGACAAGTGCAAAGCAATTCTAGAAATGAGAAGTCCGACCAATCTCAGAGAGGTCCAGCAGCTTACAGGACGTGTGGCGGCACTTTCCAGGTTTCTATCTCAAGCTGCTCGGAAAGCCTTGCCATGGTATCAGCTTCTTAGGAAAAACAAAAACTTCCTTTAGGATGAGCAACGTGAACAAGCTTTCGTTCAGTTGAAAGACTATCTCTCCCGCCCACCTGTCCTCAATAGCCCTCTCGCTGGAGAAGACCTTTTTCTTTACTTATCAGTTGCCGACGCAACGGTCAGTTCAGCGTTGGTACGAGAGGATTCTGGAGTTGAGGCCCCTATTTATTTTGTCAGCCGAGCACTCCAGGGACCTGAGCTCCAGTACCAAAAACTTGAAAAACTTGCATATTGTTTGGTAATATCTGCTCGGAGGTTAAGACAATACTTCCAAGCTCATAGAGTCATTGTCAGAACAGCTCAACCCCTAAGGCAGGTTCTCCATAAACCTGACCTCGCTGGCAGAATGGTCTCATGGTCAGTAGAGTTATCTGAGTTTGATATCGTCTATGAGCCTAGGAAGGCAATGAAGTCCCATGTTCTTGCAGACTTCGTTACTGAGTTTACCAAGTCTCCCTCGGATGCACTTCAAGGTTCATGGTCAGTATATGTGGATGGTTCGAGCAATAGGAAAGGGGCTGGCGCTGGCGTTATCATTGAAAATCCCGAGGGACTTAACATCGAATACTCGTTGAAGTTTGAGTTCCAAACTTCAAATAATCAGGCGGAATACGAGGCAGTTCTTGCAGGCCTCAAAATGGTTCAGGAGCTTGGTGCAACTCGGGTTTTGGTCTTCAGTTATTCACAGTTAGTGGTCTCTCAGATTAAGGGGCAGTATTCGGCTAAAGAGCCCATCTTACAGAAGTATCTTGAAGAAGTAAAGCGAATAACATCCAGCTTCTCGGAGTTTGATATCTCCCATGTTCCGAGAGATTCAAACTCCCGAGCAGATATCCTATCTATGCTTGCAAGCACGAAGGGATCAGAAAACAATAAAACTTTGATTCCAGAGACTATCCCAAAGCCAAGTGTCATCCTCGCTGTATCTTTGTCCCAATCATGGATGGATCCAATACTAACTTACTTGCAACACGGTTTCATCCCCCAGGATCAAGTAGAGGCTCGTAAGTTAATTCGACAGTCAGCTCAGTACACAGTTCTTAATGGAATCCTTTATAAGAGAGGGTTCGGTTCACCCATGCTCAGATGTGTCAATCCTTCTCAAGCTGAAGAAATCCTTGAAGAGATCCATGGTGGAGTCTGCAGCCATCATATGGGCTGGAAGTCTCTAGCTCGGTGTTGGGATTCTGGCAAGTGTACCAGATCGTACAAGTAATAAAGTGATAAATAGAGTATCGTTCCCAACGAGGACTGAAATTGATTCTAATAATTCTCACCTATTCGTAGTTACTAAATGAAAATTAAATTAAAATTCAATTGTTTGAGTGATTGTTGATTTAAATGAATTAAAACAAATAAATAAAACGATTCTTGAACAATGGGAAAAAGCGGGACGTAGTTTCGATGAAGGTTCCTAAAACATTTAACAACGAATTGATTTGTTTTCCTAAAGCTCTGAGCTTGGAAGCGTTCCAACTGTTGTTGATATCTTTGCTCGAGAGAGTTTCCAATCTGTAGCCGCCGGTTCCAGTCTTAGTCTTCACTCTATAAGGCCCTTCCCATTTCCGGCTCAGCTTTCCCACACCAGCATTTCCTTTACCAATGTCTGCTCGGCGTAGGACCAAGTCACCGACTTCAAAGCTGCGCGGTCGGACCTTCTTGTTGTATTCCTGAGCCTGACGTTCTTTCACCTTTTTCTCGTGGGATGCAGCAGCTTCTCGTATTTCGTCAACTAGTATGAGTTCATCCATGAGCAAAGTGTTGTTGATCTCCAAGGGACGTTCAAGTATCCTAAAATTGGGGATTCTCTTTTCAATCGGAATAACTGCGTCACAGCCGTATGTCAATCGAAAAGGAGTCTCTCCAGTTGAGGAATGTATGGTTGTTCTATGTGACCATAGAATGCTCGGAAGTTTGTCCGCCCATGTACCAGCTGCACTGCCAAACTTCTTCTTTATACCTTCCAAAATCGTTTTGTTTGCTGCTTCGGCCAATCCATTGGTTTGCAGATGTTCTACCGAACTGAAGTAGTGAGTGATCCCGAGGTCGGCTACCAGTTCCTGAAAGTGTGAGGCTGAGAATTGTGACCCATTATCCGTGACTATAGAATGAGGCACCCCGAATCGAGAGACTAATTCCTTTACGAAGAAAGATTGAATCCGAGCTGTTGTAATTGTTGCTAATGGTGTTGCTTCAATCCACTTAGTAAATTAATCCATGGCTACAACCGCATACTTAAATTGTCCAGGAGCAGTGGGAAACTTTCCGATGATGTCCATTCCCCATTGATAGAAAGGCCAAGGAGCTCCGAGGGAATGTAACTCTTCAGCGGGCCGTTGGTAAGTGTCACTGTGGAATTGACATTGAATGCATTTTTTAACATGTTCCATGGCGTCACTTTGCAATGTGGGCCAGAAGTATCTTGCTCGGATTACTTTCCGAGTGATTAGAGCCAGAAATATGATGTTTTTGAGTGATAATTTACCCTCTTTCTTAGTGATTTTGGCTTGTTTCTCAAGTAATTGTTAAGAAAAGATTGATTTTATCTACTAATGACAAGGAACGAGATCGTTGTGGATTTTGTGCCCTTTTTGGTTCTTAATTTCAGGTTGTGGAGCTTAATTTGTTGAAATTGGAAAAAGGAAAAAAGAAGCAAGTAATAAAACCTTGAAGTTGGAACTGAGAAGGCGAGTTTGTCGATTAAGATGCTATGCCGTGGGTGCACAAGACCAGGAAATGGGGTCAGAAGAGCAAAAACAAGAAGATGCTGAAGCTAGCGTTGTGCGCCCAAGCGCAGGTCGATCTCGCCCAGGCGCAGCCTTGTGCGCCCAAGCGCACGTCGTCAGTCACAGTGGATTTAATTATATCTTTTACATATTTGATAGGAGATTAGTTTTTATCCTTTTAAATAGACACATTCTAGGTTAGATATGGGGACGATTTTCACATATCAGAAGAAAAAGAACAAGGTTTTAGAGCTTTTTGCGAAGAACACGGAGATTAGAGGCAAGGATTAGTGGTAATTATGTCACTCTTTATCACTTTTATTGCTTTTCTTCTTCCCATTATGAACTAAACCCTTCTTTGGGATGTAGGAGTAGATGAACATGGAACCTTGTTAATGTTTATGCAATGAATTGATTTTGTTTTTCCATTATAAACTCTGTGTTTGATTATATTTTTATTGTTGTTCGTGAATGTGCGCAGTTCATGACTTTTGGAAATCCTTTATGAATAGACATATGAATTTAGGATTTAGCCTAATAATCAAACAGTTCAATTGCATAGGCACAGACATGTTTTCTATGAATTGGATAATTTTTACAAGTTTTGATTGAACTTAATTAAGGGTTAGGTTTTTAAGGCTCTCTTGAGACATCATTGGGAGATTAATACCTAAAATACGGAAACGTGCTAAGACATTAGGCGTTTTCTACCTTTGCAAAACAAATTCAGAATTTAGGAAAACAAATCAATTCGTTGTTAAATGTTTTAGGAACCTTCATCTAGAGTGAAGACTAAGACTGGAACTGGCGGCTACAGATTGGAAACTCTCTCGAGCAAAGATATCAACAACAGTTGGAACGCTTCCAAGCTCAGAGCTTACTACAGCTAAGCTCTCATTTTGTTTTCTTTGTTTTAAGAATAGTTTAGTTTATTTGTTATTGCTCAAAAATAGTTAGAAATGAATAACGAAGGATAACACCCTTCCTAGATTACAGTTCAAAATTTTAGGAATTTCTTAGTCTTGAGCAGTTCAAGCTTTGTATTCTATTATTAATAAAAGTTCCAGATTCATTTGAAAATTTGTCTGTATATATTGTGAATGCACGTACGACTCATTTTGTTTGGCTTGCCACCGAGCGAAATCGAGATACAGCTCCTTTCGAGAGTTTAACAACGTACTTAAAAGAACACCCGATCCTAGGAATTACCTTCCTTATATCGCGGTCCGAGGATCCCACTTTGGCTAAAGTTGGCAATTCGAGTTCTTCCTCACAATCCTTGTTAACGAATTACCTGAGTACATTTAAAAATTTACGCTACGCTCGGAAACACCGAGCAGGAAAACTCGTGTTATAATAAGACACTTGCTTGCGTTTGTTAAGCGCAGCAATCAGAAACAATAGGCAGTTTGAAAACACATCGAGCAACGATAACATTTGCAGAACATAATAATATAAAAAGCTGAGTCACAAGTAATGAAGCTTGGCTCAAAAAACAAAGCATAACGCTCGGATTCATCGAGCAAAATGAAGATCTGTCACATCCTACTACAGAATCATAATCACAGTACGATATTATCAAACAAGAATTAAGACAAGATCAGCAACAAAAAATTGGCCACCCAGCATAAGGGGTTCATGCCTTATCATCGGTCAAGGTGATGCCTTTATCATCAAAATCAGGAGCTTCAACTAACTCCACCAATGGATTAGGGAGATCCTCTGCCTGTAAATTTATCTCGGCTCGAGTCTCAAGATCAATTAATTTCCCATCTTGAACACTGTGAAAAGGGTGTGCACCAACCACTCTGAACTCAGTTTCGGGATTTAAAAACTGGATCTGCTTAATCGTTGAAACAAAAGAGTCATCCACACCTTTTTCCCAGTTGTAAAAATTAGCCACTGCCTTTTTCTTATAGGCAAGGGCTTTTTCCTTAAACTTCTCATCATTTGCGGTGGATTTTTGCACCTCGGAATTCAAATCCTCAATTTTCTGACGGCTCTCCTGCACTTCTTTACCAAGAGTGTCCTCAACCTCCTTCTTCTTATCCTCAGCAGCCTTCTGAGAAGCCTTAAGAGAATCTCGTTCCTTTATCAATTCAGCTTGATCCGCCTTCAAGTTTTCCAGTTCGGGTCTTACAAAGAGCAGCTCGTCTGACAAGCTGGCTTTCCTGGGCAGCTTGCAGTGGTCGGGTCTCTTTCTGTTCAACATTTAGTCCAAGGAACAAATCTTCTGGATGCTTTGATAGATAGTGTGTTAAACTTGAACCACGAAGCAGAAATTTAGTCAAAGATGTTGTATATCGCGTCCACTCGGAAACACTAAGATTAGCATATTGATCGTGGTCAGATTCTGGGCAGATAGACTCTAGACACTTCTCGTCCAAGTCACGGTTCCACACCGAGCTAACCACTTGGGGGTTGGGAGTAGGAGTAGGATCAGAAGCTACTCTAGTACTCGTTCCCTCTACTCTGGTAATCTCTCCTTCAGAAGCTTTTTCCTTTCCTTTATCAAGTCTTCGACGCCGAGTTAGTTGAACAGGTGAAGAGGGGGCTTGGCCACTTGAAGCTGGTGAGATTGCAGTAGTAGTAACAACGACCAATCTGGGACCTGGCCGAGGCGATCCTTCAACAGGAGAAGCAGTGGGGGTAGGAGTGCTTAAGCTCGATGATCCCGAGGCAGCACTTGTAGAGGGAGCTTTCCTTTTCTTTCCTCCTTGAAGTAATGCAGCCATGCGTGAGGCCATCTTATCTTCAAAAGAAGCCGAGAGTCAATATATATAAACTAGGAATAAATGAGAAGTAGAGAAAACACTTTACCAAGTTGAGCCTTGACACTGGTGGAGGGGATAATCACTATGTCTTTCATCTCAATCATCCCGTTTTCTGCCAAGTAACTCTCAAACTCTCGGTATACTTCTTTTTCATGTTCAAAAAGCTGTTTCCATTCTGATCCATAGGACGCAATCCTACGGTTGAAGAAGCTTGTGGACCACTAGAGAGGGAACCGTGGAAGCGGTCGGTCCTCGCCTGCTTTCGTAAACCAACAAATACCGTTTCCTAAGAAGTTATATTTAAAGAAGTAAGGTTTGAATGTTTTCCAAGATTCAGAATACTTGGTCAACAATGAATATCCAGATCGGGCTTTCAACGACACCCAGGGACGTTTTTTGGATCCCTTCTCAAAGGCATTTGCTTGAGGGGTAAATATGTAGAAGAAGGTCAGTATAGTATAGGGCCAATCCATTGTCGTGAACACTTGTTGAAAAGCTCGTACGAAGGCCCATGCATTTGGATGTAGTTGTGAAGGGGCAATTCTCATTGAATTCAGAACTTCTATCTCAAAGTCTGTAAATGGCATCCTAATTCCAAGGCGAGTCACTACTTCTTCGTAGAAATAAAAACCAATACTTCCCTCGGGAATTCGAGTGCAAATCCTTTCATCAGGTCCCACAGGGCTTACAGAGTACAAGTTACCATTTTTATCTCCAGGGCAGGGTAGTATGATAGCCCTGGTTTGTTCTACTAACTCATTGGTCGAAAGCTCGGACTGGGTGCCAACGACTTCTCGGTCAACCCAGTCATATTGGGCAACGTCTGGAGGAAGGGGAAAAAGTTCAGGATTTGTAACACACTTTCGCTTCATACCTGAGAAAAAGGTGGCACACGCGGAGTCAGAATTAGTAAAAACTTGATTATTTCTGATCAATTACTTTTACATACTATCAGTTGGGGAACACCTCCCTTTCCCGGGTAGAGATTCCCCAAACGAATTGAAATACTTAATACCTCTCCATTGTCTCCTTAACCTCATTTGTTCTATCCTCTCGGTGATCCTATAGGAAATAATTCCTTGTCTTGCCTCTTTCAAGTTCTGTGGAAAATGGGTCGCAATTGGTTTATTCCGGCTTCTTGGATTTTCTTCCTCATGTGTTCTTGGTATATCGGAATTTACAGAATCTTCACTCATTTTTATCCCCACTTCAGTTCAAGCCCTAGGAAATTGTGAACAGCGAAAGAGCAACATTATCCTAAGAAACCCTACGACAATCGTCCAAGTAATGGTAAAGAATTTTGGAAAAAAGAGGGGTATCCAGACGATCAGCGCAAGGTTTCATGAGATCCTAAAATTGGTTCATAGTCAAGAAAAGGGATGCATGGCTAATACTAAAACGTAATAAGAAGTCCTAAGCACAATCCACACAGCAGACAATATGAAAAGAGGCATGCAATAAGGAGTGTTGGAAGAATGTGTTTATTACCTGTTTGAAGATTAAACAGGTTTTGTTGGTAAGGCTTCAACAAAGATCTTCGAACTGTGAGGGTTCCTAATGTGATCAGTGAAAAAGGCATAATAGATGCAAGAACTTCAACGATGATCTTCGAATCTGCTGTAGATTGTTGGCAAGCGAAACGGTTTTTCAAGATGATAGAAGAGAGAGAAAGAAGTTGATGAAATCTGCCAGAAATGAATTTCGAAAACCGTTCCAATCTTTTTCTTCAGAAGTTTCCCTCCACTATCTGAGAATTGGGCCAAATACACAAAGCCCACTCCATTTACAACTGTATAGGTGGCGTTGTTTGAAGTTTTGAAATCTTAACGTTTCGTTTCCCGGTGTTAGAAAGGACACGTGGAAGTACTGGAGGAAATGGAAGGTCCTTTCCGTACAGATGAAAGGACAGGTATACTGGTATGCTAGACAGCTGGATTCCTCTTCTCGTCAGCATAGCATGCCTTAGTAGAAAAGACTTCGAACGACTAGCTAACAGCTTACTCAACTCTTCAACTCAGCAGGGCTCAAATCACCCAACCGAGCTTGGGGGGCTTATGTAGTGGACTGAGAGTATATTACATCAAACCGACCAGTTAGACACTGGATAAAGACATACGGATTACTATTCGCTCTGGCAAAACCGAGCCAACGGACATTCAGGAAACGTTACAAGCTTACGAGATTAGGTCCGAGCACAGGGTATTCAACCATATCCTTATCCCTAACAGTCTCGATTAGCTTAACGACTTCTCCTCTTGTCTTACGTAGCTTGGATAGATGAACATGATAAAGATAAGGACTTATCATGTACAGGATTTATGAAGGCAACCTTATCAGGACCTTTGCCATTGTTGTGATATTCGCAGGAAAGGCGAATATCATCCCTGAGACCAACTTCAAACTTTATACACTTAGCACGCTCATCCGCGTCTCTATAACTGCCACAGAAACGGATAAGATCTTCAAATTGAGCTGCATAGTCCCCAACCGACAAGGAACCTTGTGTCAATTGGAGAAAAGCAATCTCCTTTTCCCTCCGAACATCTTCAGGGAAATACTTCCCTAAGAAATGATTCTTGAACAACTCCCAAGTAATAACAGGATTTTATGCCTCCAACCCTCTCCTCTGCTGATCCCACCAATGTTCCGCTTCACTGGTCAGCATAAATTCTGCTAATCGAACATTGATGTAGGTCTAATATATGATGTTTTTGGGCTTAATTTCACTTCCTTTTGCTATGGTTTTTGTAGTGGACCGAGAGTATATTACATCAAACCGACCAGTTAGACAATGGATAAAGACATACGGATTACTACTCGCTCGGTGGAAAAACTGAACCAACAGACATTCAGGAAACGTTACAAGCTTACGAGATTAGGTCCAAGCACAGGGTATTCAACCATATCCTTATCCCTAACAGTCTCGATTAGCTTAACGACTTCTCCTCTTGTCTTACATAGCTTGGATAGATAAACATGATAAAGATAAAGACTTATCATGTACAAGATTTAGGAAGGCAACCTTATCAGGACCTTTACGAATCCTAATTGAGTTCTTCTTCTTCACAAGTCTCATCCAAAAAGCCCACAGCACACAGGTAAACCCCCTATAAGAACCACCATGCTATAGGGGCTAAGGTACGCTTCCTCATTCCTAAGTTGACACTAGCACACACTTTGTTGACTAGGGAGAACCTGTTTGTCCCAACTGGATATACAAAAATCCTAAAGAGTTCTACATCAACATCTTGGTTGAGATCATTCCTGAAGTTCTTCCATAGCTTCAAGGCTGATTTCGATTAACGACACTACAGTTTTGGCTTGTTTCTCTTGTAAATATAGGTATTTTGTATTAGTTTTAGGAATTTTTAGTTTATTAGAATCCTTTGAATGTTTTGATCCGTTTTGGGTATGTTTCAGGTGTTTTGGAGCTTTATTTGGAGAAAATATTATTGGAGCTAAAAAGAGCATAGGAAGACCTTGAAAATGCACAAGAACGGAGAGAAACGGAGTCGGAAAGTACTGAGCACGCCCAGGCGCGGGACTGGCACGCCCAGGCGCGTGTGCAACGTTAAATAAATGGCATCAGATATAGCGCGCCCAGGCGTGCTGGTCTGCACGCCCAGGCGCGCGAGACACGAGTAAGCCCAATTGGGCCTAATTGTGAACAGTTTTGAAGGATTTTGATAAGATTAGACTTTTATCTATTTATATTAGGATTAATATTAGGTTTAGCAGTCAGTTACAGAGAGAATTAGTGAGAAATTAGAGAGCCATAGTCAGTCATCATTAGAGATTAGGATCAAGTTGGAGGGAGATTACATTCTCTGGAGAGCATTCGGAGAAGGAATCCATTGGAGGCTGAAGATTCAGATCAAGGTTTAGTGGTAATTTAGGAATGAATTGCTTCTATTCTTATTTTTTCTTCTTCTCTATGATGTGTAACTAAACCCTCTTGTGTTAGGAACATGGTGGATTTGTATTTGTAATTTATTTTATGAATTAATGTTTTTCAGTTTTAAATCATGTGTTTAATTGTGTTTTTAATGTAATGCATAGAAGTAGCTAATCTATGTTTTGGATTTCTAAATCTGAAATTGTAAAATTAGGATTTAGAATAGGTCATGCAATTAAACAATATAATGATTCAACTTGTAGGAATACTTTTGGATTATTATATAACTTGATCATTCACTGTTCTTAATTAAGGTTATTCAATGGATTAAATTTCTAAGGGATTAGGATTTAATAAATTGGATAATAAACATTAATTTCATAAGAGGAATCTAGGAATTACTATTCTCTGGATTTGTTCTTGATTTGAATGAAAAATATTGATTTATAATAAATAAATGAATATACAATGATACTAAGTTCCTAACCAAGTTCTTCCATTTAATTTCTCTTTTATTTTATTTTCAACATATAATTATTATTTTTAATTTATTTAATTAATTCTGAATTTTGCATTTCAATAGATTTTATTCTAGATTTTTCCTTAGGTAGAGATAGATCGAACAATTCTACGTCCTTGTGGGTACGATATCTGGTCTTAACCGACTATATTACTTTGCGATCTAGTATACTTGCCAGAGAGTAATCAAACATGCTGCTCCACTGGTGGCTGAAGGGAATGGAGAATCTTTTCAATTTCTTGTATCCACCTCTGTGCCCCATCCGGATCATTTCCACCTTCAAAACGAGGCGGCTCACTCTTTCGGAATCGCGCCATCCAGTCAATTTCTACTGGAGCTGGCGGAGGAGGTTGCAAAGCTGCTGCTGCTGCAGCTGCCATCTGTCCCCCCTGCTGTTGTTGCATCTGTGACAGATGCTCCAGAATGGCTGCCAATCCATCATTACCAACCCTTCTTCCAGCCATACTGATTCACCACGGAGAACAGACCAATAAGGCTTAATAAATATATGTATATTCATAGTACTATAAATATCATATTAAAATTCTAAACTATTACTAAGAACATCGATTACTCGCTAGGTGAGTAACCTTTGGAGTTGTATAACTCCAAGGTCAAGGAGAAACTTCTCTGATACCATAAATGTAACGCCTAGGATTTTTACCCTTAATTTCCCATTACTGAAAATGTGAATTTAAAATTTCTTTTTAATTTAATAAAAATCACCCGTCAAACGGTCGGAGTTTCGTTTGTTTTCTAGACTTTTTCCAAAAATTAACCTGTTGAAGACATTCACAATTATACATCCAGCAGCCAGCAGGGCTTCTTTTCATATATATATATATATATATATATATATATCATATCAGTGCCCAATGGGCTCAAAATACAATATCATATAGAGTGTCATGAGTAGCACTGAAAAACTAAGTATGAAAATCATGATTTCCAACAAATAACTTTATCAAAAGAAATCATCCTAAGCTTCACTCCAAAAGATATATACAAAATCATACACATAAAAAGTATAAGAGGCTTAGGTCCAATTGCATATCCTATCCCATAAAAACCCTACTCTCCCTGAGAGGGATTCTGCTCGGCCATGTCTGGTGTATGCTCCAGCTCAGTACCTGAAAAATGGTAAGGAGGTGAGCATTACACAAAAAATAGGGAAAAGCAGTTTCTACTATGCTATAATGACCTACCAAGCCAAACACATTTAGCCATATATTGCACAAAACTCAATCATACATATTCATTCGATTTAATTATATTCACACCAATGACAAATGGTTTCTTTTTAAATTCTACAACTCTTTTACTTCATGCATTTCTAATTTATTCAAACTTATCTCTTTCTCATCTCATTTCTTGACTTCACATTTTCTTTTGTCTTTTCACGTCCTTTGAGTCTTTCATAAATTTATACGAATTAATCACGTGGATCCATCATTGCGTACAGTCCCAGAACCTGGACAACGTCTTACAGCTGCACACAATGTGTGTCTTATGCGATCTATGCGTACAGTCCCACAACCCGGACAACGCCTTACAAGATCTGGATCACACTAGTCTATGCTTACAGTCCCACAACCTGGACAACATCTTACAAGACATGAAATCACACTGGTCTATGCGTACAGTCCCACAACCCGGACAACGTCTTACAAGACCTCATATCACACCGGTCTATGCGTACTGTAACACCCCGTTTATTTAATAAAAGATAAACCGAATTAAATTATAATAAATTATGAAATTCAAAATTTCTTTTTACATCATGGCTTCATAAACAGCATTGGGGCATTCAATTACAATATACACAACAATAAACCAAAATTTCCTTCTTTCGATTGGTTCCGCTGCGCACTCTAATCTTCAAGCTCCTTGATTTTGCACCTAAAATGTTAACCACTAAGGGTGAGACCTTTTCACAACACAGCGAATTACAAGATAGTAAATAGCTCATAATAGCAACTCAATATTTATAGTCAAATCAAGCCATGAATCAACAATTTCACCACATTCCTATACCATCATAACACTCATAAATTTCCAGCTTCAATAAATTCTAATCAATGACAGAAACTTTCTTTTATCATTCATCAACTCTTCTACTTCATGCATTTCTAATTTATTCCAAACTTACATCTTTTTTTTCATCTCTTTTCATTGCTTTCATATTCTCTTTTCTCTTTTCACATTCTCATAGATTTTTGGAAATTATTTTGTTGATCCATCATTGCGTACAATCCCACAACCCGGAAAACGTCTTACAGCTGCGCACCCTGTGCATCTTACGCGATCTATGCGTACAGTCTCCTTTGGACAACGTCTTACGAGATCTGGATCACACCAGTCTATGTGTACAGTCCCATAACCCGGACAACGTCTTACAAGACCTAAATCACACCAGTCTATGCGTACAGTCCCACAACTTGGACAATGTCTTACAAGACTTAAAATAACACCAGTCTATGCGTACAGTCCCACAACCCGGACAACGTCTTACAAGAGTTAAAATAACACCAGTCTATGCATACAGTCCCACAACCTGGACAACGTCTTACAAGACTTAAAATCACACCAGTCTATGTGTATAGTCCCACAACGTGGACAACGTCTTACAAGACCTAAAATAACACCAGTCTATGCATACAGTCCCACAACCTGGACAACGTCTTACAAGATTATGGGTCACCCACTTAACTTGCCTTTAATCTTTTAAATCATACATGAAATATTTTCATTTTATTTCCACTTTAAACCATCATTAATCAATATAATACACATTTAGCACCTATTGAACATAATAACTTCTCAACAGATTAAAATAATGCTTAACAATCATCATATATCAACAAATCAGTCAACATACTCAGGTATGTCTCAGAGTGCTTATAATAAATCAGCTCCCTAGGGTTTTTCACTTCCTACTTTAATAACATACAAAAAGAATTAACATAAACTTTTCCAATAATATAACAAAATCAAACAAAATCTACAACAATCTCCCCTAATCAATTTTTAATTTGCCACCCACAACCCAATTTAATTATTAGACCCAAATCCTATTATAAACTCTAACTATCCCTAACTCAAAGTGTGGAAAAGAGACTCCCCTTACTTTAGAGGAAGAGAGAGCTCACTTGAAGCTCCAAGGCCACAGATCTACCCCTGATCTACATGGATTCCAACTCCCTTGCCCGATCTCTACTTGGTTCTTGAGGTTGGAAAGGAAAGAGGAGCCTTGGGAGAGAGAAAGAGCTTCAAGGAGGGAGAAAGAGACACCAAGGAAGGAGATACCAAGGAAGGAGATGAGGATGAAAACATAAGGGAGGAGATGGATCACATGGGTGAAGGCTTGAAAGGGTGGATTTTAGAGGGTTGATGATGGTTGATGGTGGAAGAGAGGGAGAGAGAGACGTAGGAAGAGAGGAGGAAGAGAGAGAAGGGAAAATGATAATAATAATAATAATAAGTGTGTTGGTTTTATTTTCTTTTTGCATGAGAGAGAAATAAATGTGTGGTTGGGGTGAGTGGCTTCCTTGGGAAGCCACGAATATGTGGTCCTCACGCACTATATTTTTTTTTTATTTTTCCTTCTGGTAATCGATTACCCCTTTAAGGTAATCGATTCTCTCTTTGATGCAACATCAAAGGAGACTCACGTGAGAGCAGATAATCGATTATTACCTCTCAAGTAATCAATTACTTTACTAAAAACACAAGGTAATCGATTACTTTCATGAGGTAATCGATTATTCATTGATGCAACATTGAAGAGATTCTACTAGAGGGCTGATAATCGATTACTTTACCCAAGCTAATCGATTATCTTGCCCCAAAACTCATATTTGACAAATTCTAACTCTAAGACAACATGCTTAACTCCTACCCATGGTTTACTATTGATGTTCTCATAAATTCTAACTTAGGTTTTCCTAATTAAACTTCGGATTAAAATCAGGGATGTTACAGTTCTCCCCCACTTACTGGAATTTCGTCCCCGAAATTCCGTTCAAAATCCTTAACTCGAGAACCATCCTGGAAAAAGGGTTTCTAAGCTATGCGACTTACTTCACTTTGGTGCTACTCCCCCACTTAGAATCGGCATACCATTCATCATGTGTACGCCACTAGACTCTTGCACTCATTGAAGAATACCGACTATGGTTCAACTTGGTTAGTCCCGACGTGGAGACTCTATCAGATCTGCTAAGGTTTTTACTCTTCTCTCAGTTAAATATTTCAGGAGTCCTACTAATAAGACTCCTAGAGGGTTTTTATACTCTCAAAAGTCAGGTTTATCTTCCCAAAGAAGTCGGAAATGGTTTCTAAGGTTAATTGGGTTCCCTTCGGAATTCTACCATCAAAGGTCAGGAAAAGGTACTGTTACGCTCTAAACACTAATATCCGCTCAGGTTGATTATAATCTAGCTCCAAAAACTACCACTTATATCCTATTCCTAGGCCCTAATCAACCACATTCATCATTAAAACAAACATAAACACATAGATATCATTCCAAATTCGAATATATGCACAACATTCCACATTAGCATACATTTCAAACACAAACATGACTCAACCCTACTTCCTCCTAAGCTAGTCCTTGTCTACCTTGCCTAACTTAGGCTCGAAACCTACCTCTACACACACAATTCATAACAATAACAATCATCACATATTAGAAAATCGATTGAAAAGGGGTTCGAGGAAAAGGACTTATATAATTTGAAACTAAAATACATTTTCATCGATTCAATTCTCTAATGTTATGAAAATTTGCAAGTAGTGTCCCTGCACATGAAAGAGCATCATGGTAAATTTTCAGGTCAATTGGAGTTCATTAGGTTCATTTTTGACCCTACAACCACTTTGTTAAAGATTTACAATTGTCGGGGTTGAACCTAAGTCAAATCTATTGTAAAAATATAGTAAGAAAACTCCAAATGGCCTCAAAATTTAAAGGGACATCTCATGAATTTCGCCAAAGGTTGAGTAAAATTGTCAAACCGATTAGAGCACGTTAAGTTCAATTTGTTTAAAACACTAACTTGCTCCAATTGGCTTGAAGTTTTACATGAAACAATAATTCAACCTTAGGGTGCTTATGCCAAAATTTTAAAATCAATAAAGTATCCCAAGCCCAAAAACTCAGTTTTCCATTTTATGTAAAAACCCTGATTTCCCGACAAACACGTAACCACAAACACATACATATTAAAGTCTTTGGTTTGAACAATCACTAGGTATGGGGATTTAAAATTCAGTAAAGAGATCCCATACTAGTGAAGTACTTAGAAACCAGTGATGCATTTATAAAAACCAAAATTCTTTGGAAATCATGTTCCTCTCTTGATGAGGAAACAGTTATTTCATTCGAAAATTCAATAAAACCTTTAATCGTGCGCGTCACCATAAAGAACTACCTCTATCTAGCCTCTTGAGAACCTAGATGAATAAGTGCAACATATTCAAAATTGTCAGACTCAGAGAAAAAGGAATATGCTTTTAACTTAGAAAATTCAGTTTGGTAAATCGTCAAAAATTGGAACAATAACATTCCCTTTTTTTTTTCAAGTTTCAAAATTTGAATTTCATTTCGAATTGATTTAGGTCGCGTATGAAGGGTTCCTATTTAATCTACATGTGACTTGATTAACACAAATGAATTAATTCACTGCTCGATTACTTAAGAATCCTTGCTTTCCTTACTACTTTCTTAAAATTTTGTCATGCGACTTCATGATCCAAATGGAATGATTGTGGTTTGGTGCAGCACTATGAAATTCATTTTGAACACTCACATCATCAAAAAAATAGTCATATTAATATCTAGCACCTACGTCGAACAATCAATCAAGGAACATTCTTCACTCTAATGAGGCAATCAACGTATACACATATATACACCTATACTAGTAACAATCTAGTCAAAATTCAGTTCGGGCACCTTTCGATTGAATTAAAACCCCTTTCACGACGAAATAAACCTCTTTTCATTTATACAATTTTATTGTTATACTCGGGGTTCAATCCAATCAATAGGAACTCCATACTTATCTTCCGTTTAGTATTAAAGCCATCGGAATCGAATTAGTGGTGGAATCAACTAAAAGTTCAACAGAAATGTTTTTGTTGTTTTTATGGATTGTAGTCTAACCGATGCCAACAAAGTCACTCGAATAGACTAGAATCTAGGCAATAAATTATTTTGATTCTCCTCGTTCCACTTCTAATTTTCGTCCGCTTACTTTAACGCTACACTATTCCACATAATAACATATTTCGAGAACCTTTTGATTGAATTCAAATCGCTTCCTGTAACATCCTGACTTTTTAATTTAAAAAGTTTTAGTTAAAATGGTTGATTTAATTAGAAAATACTTGGGGTTTTATGAAAATTTTGGCGGAGTTTCGTTTGAAATACTGACTTTCCCCAAATAGAATTTAAACCTGTCAAGTCCAAAACAGTTTTAATAAAATAGAAAAGAAACCTACAAGTACATTTTAGAAACTATTTAAAAGTGGATATCATTATATCCATCCCAAACACTAACACTTTCATAAAAGTCATTATAGAGTCCCTTTTACAAAAATCCAAATAGTTTTAATTCCAAGCGAAAGTAAAATTTAAAATACAACTTTAATTTAATAAAAATCAGTCATAGTACAGGGCCCTAGAATGGTTGCAATCGGATTGAAACCAAAAAGGTCTCAACCAATAATATACTCTCTTTCCATGAGAGTGTACTATTTCGGCGTAGAAGCTATGAACATCTTTCTCCACTGGGTACCTAATATGGTCAACAGTAAGGGTGAGTAACTTGGATATAGATTAGAGAAAAACATTTGATAGCAATAATAAAGCATAACTAAGCACAATCATAACATAAGGTAACTTAAAGTAAAAAGGAAAGTTTTCAATGACAATCACCAATCAAATAAAACGATTCATATTTATAATGTTATGCTTTAATGTACAATGACATGATTATGCTATGCACGTCACACTTATGAATTGGGTTATTGAATCCAATGTTTCACAATTCATTTCATTTCATTAACTTTAACAATCCCATCGGATTCAATGATCTAACTCAATTATGCAATCCCTTCCACACTTTCACTTTAACATTTACACTTTAACACTTTTTAACGATTGGGTACATTGTACTTCACATTCTCCCCGAAGGAGGGTTCCTCACACAATGTACCTATAACACTTTTCCCTTTTTCCAATAACAATATACATTCTCACATACACCCTCCACTCTGGGGAAAAATCGACCAGGAGTAAGTATTCCTCAACCTATAGTTGGGTGCTTCACCTCCACTTAGGAAGATCCCTCGCTCACCCGCTTGCACAGCACTTCACCCCTTTAGGGTTCGTCATGCAATTTGGATTGATTCGCCCTAATTGGCTTTAGCAGAAATCACTCTCGACTGGCCAAAAGAAACCAAAGTAAATAGAATTATTATAGTTTGCATAGAACCAATCTGCAACACGGGAATCAAACCCATGTCCTGTGCAAGATCAAAGCCCTCCATAATAATTCTTATAATTTACTTTTGTCCTCATCAATCAAAAGACGTGTGTTTTTCCCCTACTCCTAACGTCCACCTTTACACCATGAATGATACTATGTGCAAGTGTTTTCAATTGAGATTGAAACCCCCTTTTTGTTCTCCTTTTTAAAATCACATTAATTTGGTTCAAACTCAATTGAATAATACTTGACCCTAAGGTATGCATAACTATTAATGCTTTTAATCCTATAGTAGCAAGCACATCATAATCACAGAGAAAAACAACAATTATATAACCAACATAATATTTAACACATTTAAACATAAAAACACTTATATAGAATCACAATCACCTAGGGTTTTCACACTAAACTATTTCCTCCTAATCCTAATCTCAACCAAACATTTAAATATACCTAATCATGTCCCAATTACTAGTTTCAAATGTAAGGCCCTATATTTTGAATAAGTAAATAAATATTAAGTATTTAAAATAATAAATAAAATAATGAATTTTCTGAAATTAGGTTAAAATACTCGAGTATTTGGGGAAGACTCGAGTACTGTAACTGTAACAGCCCGATTTTCGTAAACCAAAATAACTGACTTTATTTACTAACGTTGCAAAAATGAGGCCATTTTTTTTAAAATCAATGTTTAAGTGTTCGAAGACATCATTGAAAATTTCTTTATGATCTTCAATCCACTTCTTCGAAAACCGAGTTGTTACGAAGACCGTTCTTTTCATAAAACGTTCGTTTTCTTAAAAGAACTTGGTTCAAAAATTATCTTAACAGTTCAAAAACTTCACATGAATTAACCTTGTAAAAAGATGTTTTTCACAAGTCAGGTTAAAAACTTAGCTCAATTACATAATGGCTCATGGCATCGGTAATCCTTCAATAATCATCATAACCTAATCTAACCACACTACCCTTAAACTATCCTATTGAAAACAATTGGGTGAAGTCCTTCTTCTTCTTGCGTCCTCTCTTTGCTCTCGAAGCTGATGCCTTCCTTGTTGTGATTCCCTCTTTGCTAGTAGATTCCGACTCTGCTTCATTGAGAATGGTGGAGTTCCCCTCGAGCCTCATACCGAATCTTCTTTTGTAGTTCCTGTAGCCTCGTACGGTGACATCCATCCAATACTCCATCTGCCCGTTGAGATACCAGCAACACCGATATGCCAATGAACAAGAGAGAGTAAGCTATCCGAACGACGAATCGTCGACGATGTGGGATTACGATAAGCAACATATAGGACCACATAAACATACAATACCAGTACACAACAATCAAGTATAGCCTTTTCAATATTATCATCATCCTTCTTATCATTTTTCATTCCCTTATTAATTTACCTTTACATCTTATGTATGTCTTTTACTTTCTTCTCATTTCCCTTTCACAACTATACTTCTCTTTTCATCCGGTCTTTATCATTTCACAATCTTTAATGATCGGGGTACTCAAGATATCATCAAGCATTTATCTCGTTCTCGGCTATCACACACGTCTACATCTCCTCGGTCATCCACCCAACCTAGTCGGAAGCAAACAGGAGTACAGGACCTTTACCACGCGGGCACGACAGCTGTCACAACACATAAATGGTCCCAGACCAGGAGGATCTCGTCCTCAAATCAATTCAATAATATCAAGGCTCACTGTCCACGCAGTGGCAAAACACAATGCCCCGTTCCAGTCCCTCTCACTGTTCTCGATTTGCAATCTAGGGGGTGACAGTATGTTTCTAGTGGGCCCGCAGAACTTACCACGGCATTAGACCCAGTCCCCACCACGTTAGTGCGCCACATGTGGAGTTCGTTCTGCCTAGAAACATACTCTAGACTTCTTGACGTTTCACCGTCATCATCCTCCGCTAATGCAATCTCGTCCTAAGTATCCGCAGATACTTATCGTTTCTTCCTCTCCACTACTTCACACTCTCATACCTCACCGCGCATGTCTTTTAAAGTCTTTTAATCTTTTTTTAATTATCCTATGGTCGGCCCGTCCTTCGTGCAACCCTTCAAAGAGTCCCGACCACTAACTTTGCACAAACCTTCTCTCATCATTTCTCACATAGCACAGAGCTGGGATCACATCACAATCTCACATCTCATATCTCAAACTTTCTCAACATTTCCCCTTTCTCGTAATTAGCTCATTTCAAAATCTTTTCTCAAAACCATCTTTTCAAGAACTATTTCAAAACACTCTCCCAAAATCTCCTTTCATAAGCTTTCAAAACATAGTTTCCACAAACTTTTCTCAGAGAGTTTTCTTTCACAAAATTTCTCTCGTAAATATCATATTGTAAATTTTCTCAATTATTATTTTAAATAAACTTCTCCAAAACATCCTTTCAAAATACATCTTTTCACAAAACTCTTTCAAAGATTATTACATAAAATTCTTTCAAAATTCTCCTTTTACAAGTCTTTTCAAAAATCCCTTTTCAGAAATCTTTTCGAAAATCTTTTGTCGAAACCTTTTCAAAAACTTCTTCATAAGAAAAATATTTTCAAAACCTTTTTATGAAAATCTTTTCAAAACCTTTTTCAAGGGAATACAACTTTGCTAAGTACTAATGGAGGAGCAAGCTCGACTCAACACTAGTTCCCAGACTAAAACCGAAGACAAAGGAGCCCAGCTCCACTTAATCTCATCTCATATCTAACCAATCAACATCATTCTCCCCAGCTTTAGCTCATTCTCAACACTATCATTTCATTCTTTTCCCCAATCTCAACTTTTCTTTCTTTTCCAACACATGTCTTATTCTTACTCCTTATTCTTTTCTCATTGTGTCTTTACTTCATTACTTTCACAACTCATTCATTTCATTTTTATTTCCTTGTCCAGGACATAACATACGTCCATCAACATATTACTCATGTAATTTAACGGCAATAAATATCATCAGACATAATTAAATAAATAAAAGCATGCTATCAACACACAACATCACACAATAATAATGTGGTCTCCGTCGCCTTCGTATAAGTGGCCACACAAAGCAAACAATTGCCACTATACTACTGACTCAGGACCACTAAGTTTCGATCTTTGAGATGATACGAAACGTCCTAATATATCACCTAACTACCACGGTGTCTTAGGAAAGCTTCTCTCTCACCTGAGGTCCAGCTATTAAGTGCGTACCGTCGCCTCGGATCCTTTGTGCTGTCGGCTGCCCCCAATCCCTCGTCTTTAAGGTTCCTCGTACTATATAAAATACGTTTTTGTTATTAACTCGTATTAGGAAAATCTTTTTCGTAACTTAAACACCTCTCATTCCTCGTCAAAACTTAAAACATAAACGTTTTTTTTCAAACAACTCGGATGTTTATAACACCTTAAGTACTTTCAAAAATCATTTGAACTTATTTTTAAAGTTAAGAAACCATTTTAAATAATTCTTTAATTCAAAATTAACACTTCACCAAGCATGTAACCAATTAAATCAACATCAAAGCAAGTATGCAACTTCACAAATAGTTCATAACACAAACACTTTGGCATACATAAATTCACAACCACATTGGACCAAAGATTTAAATCAAGCACAATCATTTCGTTTACTTTAAACAACTCCATTCCTTTCAAAAATCATCATGTGCATTTTATTTCATGCAATTAAACTCCCTAAATTTATTTACTCTATATAGCCGAATGACATCAAAGGAAACAATTCAAAGATCACAAATTTAAAACACATAAATCAACTTAGTTTATTTCAAGCACTTAAATTCTATTTTCTTTTTCATGCAATAAAATTGTTTACTCTTTCTTTTACTTTCAACCGAATGCACATATACACACATACATATATTCATTTAAACACCACACTTTCTCCCAAACGAATTAGTTCATTTATTCCCTTTATCCTTCCTTAAAACACAATCTTTTCTTAAACTTTAAATCCTTCAAAAATCATTTGAAAGACTCATATTAAAATAAATAGAATAATTAGTTTATGTGGCTGTATGGAAAAAGTCCAGCCACCTTTGCACTTTGTAAAACATTGAAAATCGATAATTTTCATTCCAACTTGTGATATATCTAATAGTATTTGAAATCCACACTTTTCATAAATGAAAAACACTTTTTAAATTTAAAAACCTTGAAGTAAAATCTTGGACAGCAAAGAACTAAAAATCAAACCATGAAAATACTTAAAAAAAATGATCAAATACATTTATTTATTTTCCTTTATGAAAACCGAATTGAACAAAACCGAAACAACACAATTTAAAAAAAAATAACAACACAAAACATAATCATTTTAATAAGTCAATCTCATGCAAAAAGGAATCTAGCCTATTAAATCTAGTGTAGGCCGAATCATCATCATAGGAAAACAAAGTCTTTGATGCACCTTTTCTTCATGCAAAAACCTTAAAATACCAAATCAAAAACATGCATTTCAAACACATGGTTTTAGAAAAATACCACTCCCTTTTTCTTCCCAAAACCATGACCCATTAGTCACTTAAAAATCAATTTTCATTTTTATTTTCTTTTGCATGCACTTTAAAAATCATTTGAAGTAAAAGAGAATCATATACAAAAAGCCTTTTTTTTATGAAAAACAATCACGATCCTCTTGTCTTAAAGCTTGACCGAAAAACATATCAACAAAATCAAGAGGAAAACTTAAATCTTTAACTTTCAAACGCACATAGACTTAGATTAAGGCAAAACCATTTTGAAAAAAAGTTGTTTTCCTTTGTTTCTCATCAAAACCGTAACATGCAAATCAAGAAGCAAAACTTTTTGAGTAAAAGAATCATATGCAAGACTTTAAGATCCAAGTTATGGAAGATCAATGCAAGAATCAAATCTTTTTCAAGATCAAGCAATAGATCAAAGCCTATTTGAAAAGAAAACCAAGGATCAAAGCTTAGAAAAAAATCAAAGTTAAGATCAAAGCATTCAAACCACTTAGATCATCTTTAACAAGCATCAAACTAACATGCATGAACTCAAAACAAAATAAAAATGATCACAACCTAATTTTTCTAGACATGGCCGAATCACTTAGATCTTGATTTGGTGATTTATCGGTTCATTCATTCATAGGAATCCAAGATCAAAGCATGAAGAGAACATGCAAAGAAGAATAAGGATTATAAAGCCACAAAATCAACATGCATGAGAAAATCAACTCAATATATGAAGGTTAAACACAATTCCAAACAAAAACCGTGATGAAGAAAATTTACAAGTAAGAAATCAAAGCTTTTCAACATCAACATTCAAGATCAAGCACAAAATTAACATGCATGACACTTAGATCTAAAGATCACTTAAAATAATTACATGCATCACAAAAATTAAACAAAGTCCATTAAAAGTCCTTTACACATAAAAATCACTTAATCAAACTCCCTCTACCTTAATTCCTTACTTAAATCTTCAAATCTTCTCCTCTTGGTTTGCTACGGCCTCTTCTCTTCTTCTAGGGTTAATGGGGTTTCTCCTTGATCTTTGAAGAAAGATGTGTGTGGAAGGAAGAAATCAAAGGGTTTGGGGTAGAGGTTTGGATTCTCACTCTCTTTTCCTTCTCTTCTCCTCACGGTCTCACTCTCCTCTCTCTATGTCTCAAGAGTTTGAGGTGCTCTTGAGGTTAAGTGTTTGTTGGTGTTTGATGAAGGAGAAAATGAACTAGTCAAGCCATCCTCACTCACACGGTTTTAAGGGTAAATGCAAGGGTGTGGAAATTTCCCTTCTTAGCCTCGGTTCATAGTGGGAGCTTGAGGGTAATTTGGTCTAGCCCTAATGTTGCATGGGAGGGGTCAAGTCATGTGGGAGACAAGGTGAGAAAAAGTCTTCACTAGGTTCATGACTCACCTCTCCTATTCTCTTCCTATTTTCTATTTGAATTTCCTTTTCTTAATACTTAAGGAAATGCACTCCTACATGGTCTTCTAGTCCTTTATGGCCGAACCACATATGCACATGCACATACACATTTAATTTTCATGTTCATCATCATAACACATAGCATGACATCATGGGTAATGCATATACTTAATACACATAAGCATCACACGAGTAACACCTTTAGGGTAGCATGCTCACACGGCATACACATATTACTCATACATTTTATTCTTTTTCCATAATTAACTCTTAACATCATATTAAGCATACCAAAACCGTATATACACACACCTAGGAAATAATCCTAGTTCATCTCAAGATAACTCAAACAAAATCACAAATATTTTTATAAAACATCAAGCATATAAACTTTTCCAAAAACTCAATTTCTAAATTTTGGACATTATTTTAGGAAATCATTTCTTTAAAATCATTTATTATCTTAGAATCGTGAATTTAAAAAAATCATTTAAGAAAATACTCCTTCAAAACACTTTTCTCAAAATAAATTTCTTTAGTGTTTTAAGTCAATACGAGGAATTTGCGGGGTGTTACAGTAACTAGCTTAGGAAAATTTGAATTTTTAGTTGGAATACTCGAGTAGTTGGTTGGGAGACTCGAGTATTCAGTAGTGTTGTTGAGTGCTTTGAAGCTGGTGCGTCAACAATACTCGAGTATTGTCCAAAATACTCGAGTAGTTCGAGCAGTGGTGCTAAGTCTATAAGTCGGTTTTCATTTAAATTCCGAACCAAAACGCGTTTTCCCTTGGTTCCAAGCACAGAGCTTGACATTACTTCGAAGAAGGATAATCCTAGACTATAAATAGGTGATGAATGAAGCCGAAACACCCTCAAATCTCTCTGAACCCGAATTGTTGACAAAATTTCCTCTGTTTTGAAGTGCTTACTTTACCCACTTCATTCTCTCTCAATTCTCATCCATTCCCTTCGAAACCTAAACACAAACTAAGTTCTAATTCCAATCTTGAATTAGAACCCGAAATCACTCCAAATAACCCCCTGTAGATCGAGTTCTAGGCAATCGAAGTTCAGCTTTCAAAAGCTGCGAAAACAGAGCAAGTTCAGCACCAAACACCCATCTTCCTTGAATTCGTTTGGTAAATCCAGGAACTCTTTTGTAACATCCCAAATTTAATTCCTAGTATAATTGATGATGGGTTAAGCTTAGAGTGAAGGAAGTGATGATATTAAGTTAAAAATAGTGGTTTGAAGGCTTGTTTTAGGATTAATAACATAGGATATTAAGAAATTTAAAATAAAAGATTTACAACTCAAAACTTAAATTCCACCGTCGGATATCAAATAGGATAGGTGAGGAAGCTTGCTTTAAAGTTTGAGCAAGATCTGACGGATAACGAAGAAGTTATGGCATTTTGAAATGCCAAGAAAATAGAACAGGCCAGACTACTCGAGTAGTGCCTGACTAATCAATTAGTGCACTGACTAATCGAGTAGTGCACTGACTAATCGAGTAGTCTGCCCAAACAGCAAGTCCAGAAAATAAAATTTCAAGGACTACTCGAGTAGTACACTGACTACTCGAGTAGTGCGACCAGTTACTGAAAAAATAAAAGAAAAGAAGGATAAGATCAACACCACAATGCTTCTCTCTCTTTCCTCTTTCAAAAACTTTGAACTTCCCTTTCTCTCTCTAGGGTTTTCCATTCTCCATCACCAAATCACCCAAGAGCAAGTGGGATTTCTTCATTCCATCAACAAATCTCTTCCTTCCTAACTCCAAGTAAGTGTTTAATGCCATGGATTTCCTTTTTCTCTCTCTAATTCGTCCTCCTCTCTCTCTCTCTCCTCCTTCCATGGTGGTTTTTGATTCTAAGCCATGGAAGCTCCACTTTTCTTGAGTTTTGGCATGACCCATGACATGAATGTTAATCTTTTCTTGTTATGGCTCTTATATTAGGTTCCTCCCTCTTCCTTTGGATTCTAACTCATTTGGTGGCAAGACTCTCAAGCTTAGAGAAAGCAAAATCACCTTATCTCCAAGTGTTTGAGGTAAGGGGGTGGGTTTTGCCTTGTTCTAGGGAGTGGGTTCTAGTTAGTATATAATGATTTGTTAGGGTTATGTGTTAGGGGAGAAAATTAGACTATAAAACCCTAGGTTATTGAATATAAAATTCTAACTAATTAAATATGTATGATGTTGGATGCAAAGACTAGGAAAAGGAAACCCAATGATATGAAAATGAATTAGTTGATAAATGGAATTTGGATAATGATTATAATGAAATACAAGAGGAATTGGGTAATATGATAGTGAAGTTGCCATAAATGATTTCTATGATTATTGATTTTATTTGTAAATTTGTGAATTAAATGATAATTGATTAATGTTGCAAATATATGTATGTGTTGTGGAATAAATTGATATAGGAAGAAAATGGAATGGAAACGAGTATATGTGGTGTTAAAGCAAAACTATGAGAAGGTGATAATATGTATGCTTTGGGTTGAATATATTTGTACACTAAATGTGAAATATGAATAAAGGTGGAAATGGGAATAAAATAACCACATGTAAATTAAATGTGAAACGATGATGTTAATTATGTGACAAGTATGAGTTGGTTGTGTATATTTGCTCCCTAATGTTAAATTTGTTTAATTGTGCTTAAATGTATTGCATGTGTTTAACTGAGAACAAGAATGCTATTTGAGAGGATTTGGTAATTAACATGGGAAATGAGTATGGATAAGTTATGAATGGGAAATTATGAATATGTGTATCTATGATTAAATGTGTTATGATTGATTGAACAAGGAAGTGAATAATTCTTGGCCTCTGAATTGAGGTGCCGAATATTGAGAATGTGGTATATATGTTGGCCTCTGTTTTGAGGTGACGTTCCTTAAATCGTGATAAATTGTTTATAATGAGAATGATGATAATGTGTTGACCTCTGACCTGAGGGACACGAAATGAATTAAAATGAATGAGTGTTGACCTCTGAACTGAGGGACACCGGATGAAATAAAGAATTGAGTGTTGACCTCTGACCTGAGGGACACATAATTTAAATATGGAAAAGTATGAGGGCCTCTGTTTTGAGGTGATAAATGTGTTGAATGGAATTTGTGCATTGGCCTCTGATTTGTGGTGATGCACCGAAATAAAGTAAGTATGTGAAAAGAATAAAAAGTAGAGGAAATGTATGTTGAACGGAATAATGAAAATGGAAATTTGGAATGAATAATGAAAATGGAAACTTGGAATGAATAATGAATATGGAAATAATGAAATGTGAATGGTGTGCTATATGTGATGATATGCCTTAATTGCTAATTGTGTTTGACCTAGTGGGTTGTTATGTCTAGTTAGAAACTGCTTTCTATTTCATGTGCAATGCTCACTCCCTTAACATTTTTCAGGTACGGAGATTGAGCTGGCACAGCCCCCGGCCGAGTAGGAGTACTTTCCCTTACAGGGAGAGTAGGGGTGTTATGGGATTTAGAGGATAGTATGGACCTAAGCCTCCTACATTATTTTAAAGTAAATTGGTTTTATATATTTTGAGTGAGGCTTAGGAATGTTTTGTTTTGACAAAGTTATATGTTTTGGTTATGATACTCAAATTTAGTATTTCCGCTAATACTCTGATATATTTGGAGCCCATTGGGCCTTGATATGGTTTATATATATAATCTGAAGCCCTGCTGGCTATTGGTTGTTTATTTGAAATTGCCTACCACAGTTTGAATTTTGGATTAGTCCGAAAAACAAGCAAAACTCCGTCCGTTTGACGGGAGATTTTTATTAACTTAAAAAGAAATTTCAAATTCACATTTTAATAGCGGGGTTTTAAGGGTAAAAATCTTAGGTGTTACATCTTTCAATTCCAAACTTGTTTCTATTTAAAGTTGGCATTTCCTAGTTTCTAAAGCTAACTTTTTTCATTCTTTTTCATGTCTTATTCGTTGTGAAATTGATGGCCAAAGTCAGCCAAGTGCAACAAGTTTTGCACCAGTCCAGAATCAAGTTTTGATTCAATCTCTTTTTGGTTCGATCAAATCTTTTTTAGCTTCTCTGAGGTAAGGGAGGAGTTACCTAAATACTAGAATGAGTAATTTCAAGCTAGAAATGTAGGAACCATTAAAGGTTCAAAGAGGGATGCAACTTGAATTCGGATTCTGATTTGGAGGTCAGAAGCCCATGATGTTATGATTCAAACAAGTTTAAATGAACCTAATAAAGCTCACTGTAATGTGTTTCAAAATTAAAATCAAGTGGAGATGAATTTCACAGTTTAAAATGGAAAAGTTCAAGTTTTTATGCAATTTGTGATTTGATGTTGTTTCACTTGTATTTAAGTGTTGTAACATGTTTGTGTTATGTGCCTAAGTTGGTGTTTTGCATAGGAATGGAGAAATAAGGCAACGAATTCAAATTGGTATTGAAAATGCATAAAACTAGTGCTGTTGCAGCAAAAAGACAAGAGTATTTTAAGGAGTACTCGGGTATTCTGGAAATTGGAAGAACGACTCGAGTAGATCTTTAAAGACTCGAGTATTTTTGTATGAACTACTCGAGTAGTTCATGAACTACTCGAGTATTCTGAACAACTTTTCAAGAAAACACTTATTTTCTAAAGTTTTCTTATAATTAACTCGTTTAAAGTTATAATATCTTATTCCCGTTGGTTGATGGTTATCCTGGAGGCGTCCTACTGGAATTTTATTATTCAGTGGTTGATTATTTTCCTACATGAGTCCCAACGGAAGTGCGTACACCCATTTGGTTGATATGATCCCTAGATGTCTCAGTGAAAGTTTTACTCACTTGGTTGATATTTTTCTAAGGGAGTCCCAATGGGGTCGTTGCAATAAATATCCGCCAATAGGAGGCTAGGCCCCGAAGGATTATTAAATAAATGATTATACGCTATTCCTAAAACCATCGCCAAGTGGTTGGACCGCTAATGGATTTTTTTGAGATAGAAAAAAAAAATTAAAGCAAGTAAACCCATCACGAAATGACTATGCCTCTGATGGTCTTTTTGCAAAGCACCAGCACCCGCTAAGAAAAAAATAATAATTGAAAGTTAATGAAATGAGATGCTGATGAGAATAATGAAAGAAAAGAAAATGGAAATCAAATGTGGCATTGTCATGCATGGAGTTGCTCCGATTTCGATTGTGGAATCTAGCATAGGATAGAAGTTGGATACCACAGCCTTGAAAGTGCTGTGATGCCATAGCCCTGAAGGTGGTATGATGATTTGGATAACGTAGCATGAAAATTCTATGAAGGCTAGTTCCCAATCAATCGTGATGCATGGGATATGGATACGCTCCAGTTCGATGAAAACGTAGGTTTGAAATGGATACCCGAAAGGATGTCGACCTGTGAAGCATGAATGAGAAGTAGGCATGCATCATGTCACTAATGAAATTAAAAATGGGTTAAACTAGTTTGAGCATACATTTACACTCTTGAGGCGTAGTGATTACATGTGCTTGTTATTTTTAGCCTCTGTTATGCTCGTTTGTTATTGTATTTAGCTATGACTCACTCCTAATCCCTTGTTGTAGGTCATGGCTAGGAATATGATATGCGTGGAGATGAGGCCGCTCCCTAATGGGGAGTGGAATTTCGAGGATCATCGGGCTATTTACGAAGGGGACGTGGAAGTCACTTTCCGTCACCCGAACCCATGGTCCCGAATGCGTCCGCGTCGTACGAGGATCCCAATGATGTACATTATGCACATTCCACCAAATTTTGTATTTCGCCATGGAACACCACCACCACCACCAAGACATTTTCCGAGACACATCCTCCCACCAAGTCCATCACCCACTGAGGAAAGAATCATTTTGGAGGTTCCTGCTCCCTCTCGTCCTTCCACTAGAGCCCGATCTCAGACTCCGGTTTATGTGCCATCTGATCCGGCACATGAGGAAGAGGAGGAGGAGGAGGATCCCATAGTGAATGATGATCCGGTGGCGGACGATGATTTCATTGACAACTCAACTGGAAGTCAGTGGGGAACTGATGACTGAGTTGAGTTCTGAATGATGGAATGTGGATAGTGCAACTCATCAGCTTTCTCTTACTTATGTTATATTTTGAGTTTCGAACCAATTGCTCTAGGTTGTTATAAGTTTTGTTGTAATATATGTAATATAATGTTATGACCTAGAGTATTTAAGTTAAATCTAATGTTGTTAAGTTTTGATGTAATGAATATGTACTTTCGACTTTAAGATGAAATATAAAGTTGATGTTTTCCTTCACGATGATTTGAATGCTTTCCGCAAGATTCGAAAATGATGATGACTTGACTTATGATAAAAGGGAAAATAAATGAAAAAAAAATGGTCGTATTTTGAATATAAATATCTTATTAAGAATAGAAAGTTGGGTCGTCACATCAAACCTTTCCCCTAAGCTAGACCCAATTTACCCCCCTTACCTCGAGGAGAGAGGAAGAGGAATTGGGGTTTTGTTGGAGCTCCCTCACCAAGCTCCAATCCATGCTCCAAGACTCCTATTCCTTATCCTGTAGCATCTTCTAAGACTAATTGAATGATTGGGAGGCTCAATTTCATGGGTTAGAAAAGTTAGGGTTTTGGGGGTTTGATTTGGGGTTTTTGAGAAAGAGGAATTTAATTGAGATTGAGAGAGGGAATATGATAGAGAGTTGATAGGGAGTGATTATATGAAGTTGATTTCATGAGATTTGGTGTTACTTTGGTGATTTGGAGAAGATTAGAGTAGAGAGAAGGAAGAGCTCGAGAGAGAGAAAGAAAGAGGAAGTATGAATCAACAAAGTCTAAAACACGTGTTATAAGTCTGAGACAGCAGTGGTTAATCGATTAACCACTTTAGTTAATCGATTAACACTCATCAGTTGCACATGGTTAATCGATTAGCACCAGAAGGTGACCAAAAATTTAATCGATTAACCTACCCCCTAATTGATTAGTGGCTGAACATTGCCAAAAACTTAATCGATTAACTCAGAGGTTAATCGATTAACCTGTTCAGCCCACTTAATCCCTTGTACTTCGAATTGTCCTAACTTCTTCGTTAACCGTCGGATCTTGCTCAAATTTTGAGACAAGCATCCTAAGACACTCGTCTTCACATCCAACGGTGGAATTTGGGTTTAAAGATATGGATATTTTATTCCTAATTTCCTAAGGTCCTTTGCTCTTTAGATTTTAAATAACTTTTCTAAAACTTATTTCTAAGCCAATTCTTCCTCATAAAACCTTCCCTTACTAAATCCTACCTTCTAAACACACTCTAAACGGAATCAAAGACTTGGAAACAAAACTACTCTTATCAAAATTCCATTAACTAAGGCACCTAATGATTTGGGAAAATCGGGGATGTTACAATACTCCCCCACTTAAAGGAATTTCGTCCCCGAAATTAGACTGAGTTCAAGAACTAAAAGAGATATAAGGCTATATGCTCTAGCAACACAATGGACCTTATCTTGGTCAATAAGAGGGTTATGACTTTTGGGGATTCACTCCCCCACTTAAAACACAACTACGGTTGAGGTTTCACTCTTAGGAGCACTAACGTATTCAAACAAATCAGAGAAGCAACAAGTCTTCAACTCCCCTATAACATATAATCATTTAATAAAATATAGGCTACAATATCACGAAAACATTTTAAACAGATAATTATAAATAACATGCGCAAAAGAAACAAAGCATAAAGCATTTATCAATAAAAGGAATTAACATAAAAAACCTAATTCAGACACAATCAAAAGAGATAACAGTACACATCAACAGTTTTAAAATATTATTTGTTTACCTAAAATTAAATACAAAGAGCATCATGTTTTGGAATTTTATCAAAGAGTATACTATTGAAAGAAATGTAAGACATCAACTCAACACAAGTAAATGAAAATAATTACTACACACTAAAATAGTCTTGCATTGAATTACATTGAATTTTTATAGAAGTTTGAAAGATTTTGGTATGGCAAGACTTGCTTGGAACAAAAGAGATTTGCCAATTATAGAATATCAAAATCAAGGTTTGAAGAGGAAATCATTAAACGAATAAGGTTTACAAACGATAAAATACATGAGTCATCATTGAAAATCGGGAGATACATGTCAAAACTTTATTATATCCTAACTCGAAAATTAGTTCGCAATCTTATTTGTAAAAATAGGTATTTGATATCCATACTATAGCATATAGAAATAATAAGGTTTGGAATGTCCACATGAAACGAGCACATTTGAAAAGTTACAATTTCATTTTACAACGAGTATTTTCGTAAAGGGATAAACAAATTTGGGAAATACTTTACATATGGACATGATTGGAAAATAAGGGTTATAATAAAAGATAGGTATAAGAGTTGTTCTTAGGAAATTAAACTGATGTTTATAAAGAGGATTGAAAATAGTACATAATAGATATACTTTAATAATGATATATGTAGAGAAATTGAATTATCAATTACTCAAAACTTAGCTTATCAAAATTATGAGTTTTATCATGTGCAACACTTTCTCTAAGAAAAAGGTTGCGCTGAAAATATACGTATATACTAATGTAAGAATTGGAATTAGAAATTGTCATGCAAGGAACACAACAAAGTTTATAAAAAGAGCTAAACTTGAGACTAGAGTTAAAGGATTTTCATGAGAGAAATACGAGACACTTATTTTGAAAGAATTTGATTTGATAATTAATTAATAAGGATTAGTATAATACTCTTTCAAAACCATCTTCAAAATAGATAAAAATATTCTTTATCAAAAACTAACTTTGATTTGTAGACGAAACATATAAAAATAACTAAAAGTTTAGGAAATATCATAAAAAGATCCCCAATAAGTTGATTGATAACAATTAGTTTAACTTAGCATATAGTCTTAGTAAGCTTAAAAGTGTAAATACGCACACATACATGTACAAGTCAATCATTCAGAAATACATAAAGTCTACTTCCTATATGAACATCTATATATCTATATGCCTATGACTTAAACTCTAAGACTCCATCAAATCGGGCCCAACTTCTACTACCCGATCTACAACTTAGAAACTAAGGAGGTGCTACACTCAACCTAATAGATAATTCCACAAGGCAAGACCTCAACTAATCCTATGTTTATTATTTTCTATAAGGTTCAAGGCTTCCTATTCGGTTCTTTAGGTTGGGACTTCACCCGACTGATTCTAATCAAAACTTGAATACCACGATCTAGATTTCAACGCTAAAACTTTCCTACCGGATGTTAAAATTGGGACTTTAACATTCAACAAACTACGTTCCTTGAAATAGTTCGTAAGGGTTTGGAAAATCATTTGTAGTTTTGGAATATCGTTTGTTCAATAGTACCCACACATTTCCTCGGAGTTCTAAGTGAACTTAAAGGAAAAGACGTAACATCCTTTACCTCAACTTAGGTTCTATCTTAAGCCTTAACTCTAAGACAACATGCATTGCCCAACTTAGGAACTATGAATCAACAAAGTCTAAAACAAGTGTTACAAGTCTGAGACAGCAGTGGTTAATCGATTAACCACTTTGGTTAATCGATTAACACTCATAAGTTGCACATGGTTAAACTATTAGCACTAGAAGGTGACCAAAAATTTAATCGATTAACCTACCCCCTAATCGATTAGTGGTTGAACATTGCCAAAATCTTAATCGATTAACTCAGAGGTTAATCGATTAACCTGTTCACCCCACTTAATCCCTTGTACTTCGAATTGTCCTAACTTCTTCGTTAACCATCGGATCTTGCTCAAATTTTGAGACAAGCATCCTAAGACACTCATCTTCACATCCAACGGTGGAATTTGGGTTTAAAGCTATGGATATTTTATTCCTAATTTCCTAAGGTCCTTTGCTCTTTAGATTTTAAATAACTTTTCTAAAACTTATTTCTAAGCTAATTCTTCCTCATAAAACCTACCCTTACTAAATCCTACGTTCTAAACACATTCTAAACGGAATCAAAGACTTGGAAACAACACTACTCTTATCAAAATTCCATTAACTAAGGCACCTAATGATTTGGGAAAATCGGGGATGTTACACTTCCCAAATTGGACAAAAAAGTTTCTTTTATAATCATAAATCCAATTGGTGCAGTTCAGCGGTTTAAATCCGATCGATCAGTCCTCGATTGTTATTTCACATTTGGTGCCTCAGTTACCTGAACCAAGATTAGTTATGGAACCGACCATTAATTTAATTTTAAACAACATTTTTAGTCCTTTTAGATACTAGTCCAACCGATGTGAATTTAATCACTCGAGTGAATTAGTGTCGAGGTCATACACTATTTACTGCATGCGGTTCCATTTCCAATCATCCGTCCAATTACTTTGACACCAAACCACTCAAAAAACATAAATTCAAAAGATACACAATACAATAAAAAAGCAAAGGGGAAAAAAAAGAAAGAATACAGAAGTTTTATACATAGGAAACCATTTACTAATTCACGATAATGCACAAACTCCTAGATTTCGACGACGTCACCTCCCGATAAATGCAATATCGGATTGGCCAGTTCCGACACTACATTCCGTAGGTGGTAATAGCCCTCGCTATCTAGTTTAAGTTTCTGTACTCCATTTTGATTAGAAAGATTTCCTTTGTAAGAAATTTCGACTCTCGACTAACTCAAAACTTGAAATTTTCACCCTTAAACGAAATTAGATTGCACCACTTACGTTTCTTGTTTGTAATTGGGTAAACACTTACAATATGCAATTCTTTGAATCCCTAAGGGATCCGCTTAGGTTCCAAAGAATTCCATTCTCTTTTCCTTTTCATATCAAATTTCTTAGTTTGTCACTGGTAGGTATTTCCCATTTGCAAACATAAACCTACTCGATTATCACTTTTCATCAAAATTTATATTTACATGAGTCTCACCTTTAGAGAAGAGCTTGAAATGAGAGTGTTCGCAGCGAGATCGGGACCACTTTCCCTCAGGTCGAAAGGAAGGAACTGCTCTGATACCATAATTGTAACACCCCGTTTATTTAATAAAAGTTAAACCAAATTAAATTAAAACAAATTATGAAATTCAAAATTTCTTTTTACATCATGGGTTCATAAACAACATTGGGGCATTCAATTACAATATACACAACAATAAACCAAAATTTCCTTCTTTCGATTGGTTCCGCTACGCACTCTGATCTTCAAGCTCCTTGATTTTGCACCTAAAATGTTAACCACTAAGGGTGAGACCTTTTCACAACACAGTGAATTACAAGATAGTAAATAGCTCATAATAGTAACTCAAGATTTATAGTCAAATCAAGCCATGAATCAACAATTTCACCACATTCCTATACCATCATCACACTCATAAATTTCCAGCTTCAATAAATTCTTATCGATGATAGAAACTTTCTTTTATCATTCATCAACTCTTCTACTTCATGCATTTCTAATTTATTCCAAACTTACATCTTTTTTTTTTCATCTCTTTTCAATGCTTTCATATTCTCTTTTCTGTTTTCATATTATCATAGATTTTTAGAAATTATTTCGTGGATCCATCATTGCGTACAGTCCCACAATCCGGACAACGTCTTACAACTGCGCACCCTGTGCGTCTTACGTGATCTATACGTACAGTCTCCTTTGGACAACGTCTTACAAGATCTGGATCACACCAGTCTATGCGTACAGTCCCACAACCCGGACAACGTCTTACAAGACCTAAATCACACCAATCTATGCGTACAGTCCCACAACCTGGACAACGTCTTACAAGACTTAAAATAACATCAGTCTAGCGTACAGTGCCACAACCCAGACAACGTCTTACAAGACTTAAAATAACACCAGTCTATGCGTACAGTCCCACAACCTGGACAACGTCTTACAAGACTTATTAAAATCACACCAGTCTATGCTACAGTCCCACAACCTGGACAACGTCTTACAAGACCTAAAATAACACCAGTCTATGCGTACAGTCCCACAAACTGGACAACATCTTACAAGATTCTGGGTCACCCACTTAACTTGCCTTTAATCTTTTAAATCATACATGAAATATTTTTATTTTATTTCCACTTTAAACCATTATTAATCAATATAACACACATTTAGCACCTATTGAACATAATAACTTCTCAACAGATTAAAATAACGCTTAACAATCATCATATATCAACAAATCAGTCGACATACTCTGGTATGTCTCAGAGTGCTTAAAATAAATCAGCTCCCTAGGGTTCTTCACTTCCTACTTTAATAACATACAAAAAGAATTAACATAAACATTTCCAATAATATAACAAAATTAAATAAAATCTACAACAATCCCCCCTAATCATTTCTAATCAATTTTTAATTTGCCACCCACAACCCAATTTAATTATTAGACCCAAATCCTATTATAAACTCTAACTATCCCTAACTCTAACTATCCCTAATTCATTGATGCAACATTGAAGAGATTCTACCAAAGGGCTGATATTCGATTACTTTACCTAAGGTAATCGATTATCTTGCTCCAAACTCATATTTGACAAAATCTAACTCTAAGACAAGACACTTAACTCCTACCCATGTTTTACTATTGATATTCTCATAAATTCTAACTTAGGTTTTCCTAATTAAACTTGGGATTAAAATCAGGGATGTTACACGTACAGTCCCACAACCCGGACAACGTCTTACAAGACCTGAAATCACACCAGTCTATGCTTACCGTCCAACAACCTGGACAACGTCTTACAAGACCTGGCTCATCCACTTAATTTGCCTTTAGTCTTTTGAAACCTACTTCAATTATTTTCATTTTGTAACCACATTCATGAAATCATCATTTTTCTTTATTCTTTTATATTTCTAGATTCCAACATAACTTTGCAAAAATACCAAACCACACATTCAAATATCAATCGTCATAATCATGCTCAAAACAATACATCTCTATATTTTTCTAACATATTCACTATCCTAGGGTTTTAACTTAGCCTAACATAAAACTCTTAGTACCCATTATATACATAATATAAACTACCCCCTAGAATATGGTAACACACACCCCCTTACCTCAAACACTTAGAGATAAGGTGATTTCTACTTGCCCTAAGCATGCAAGCTTGCCACCATAAGTGTTATGATCCAAGGATGAGGGAGGAACCTATTACAAGAGTTATAAGAAGAAAAGTTGTTACTTTTGCCTTGTTCCTTGCTAAGGTTCATGAAACAATGAGATTTCCATGGTTTAAAGCTTGAAATCCTCCATGGGAGTAAGAGAGAGAGATTCGAATTTTATGGAGAGAAAGAGAAAGGATTCTTGTTTTTAACACTTACCTGAAGCTAAGAAGGAAGAGAGTTGTTGATGGAAATGAAGAAAGCCACTTGATCTTGGTTGATTGTTAATGAACAAAGAAGCCCTAGGAAGAAGAAGAGGAAGCTCAAAGTTGAGAAGAAGAAGAGAGAGAGAGATTTGCTCTTGTGTTGATATTATGGGTTTCACTTCCTTTTCATTTCTTTTATCAACATAACTTAGCCATAAAGTAGTTTTGAGTGGCTGAAATTGTTTCCTTATCTATTAAGCCACGATTTAAGTGGTCCCTACGCGTTATTTTTTTTTTTCAGATTTACACAAGGGTAATCGATTACAAGCTCAAAGTAATCGATTACCACCTTTGATGCAACATTCTTAGTATAATCAACATAGGGCAAGTAATCGATTAATTCATTTTAAAGTAATCGATTACTTCACAGAAATCACAAGGTAATCGATTACTTCCATGAGTTAATCGATTACCAATGCTGCAACATGGAAGTGATTCTACCAGAGATCTTGTAATCGATTATTCCCCTTCACAGTAATCGATTACTACAAATAACCTGTCCTTAATGTTGACTTAGGCTCCTTTTCTCATTCCAACTTGACTTACTACAAATAACCTGTCCCTAAACTTGACAATTCACATAATCACTTTGCATAATTCACATTATAATCAAATTTAAATTGAGGATGTTACAGGTCGCATTGTATCATTGCATACCTTCAGTGTGTAGCTACGGGTGATGCACTGGATGCTTTGCAATTGGTTCATTAATGTTGCAAGCAATGATGACTGATGAATGCTTTTTTATTTTCTTTTTCCTTGTTCGTGTTGTATCCTGTGCTGGACAGGGCTATCTTAATATAAGGTAGCTACTTATTTTTGGTATTTTTATTACCTGATAAATAAACTTGTTCAGTTTGAACCTTCTTGAGGAATCTTATTGAGCTTGAATTGGTCTGTCAGCAAAATTTGCACCCACTTTGTGAGGTTTCTTTAATTTCATTGTGGACAAGTGGCACACATTTTTTATTTTTCTAGTTTCAGCTTTGGTGTGATCGATCATATATGCTTTTTCAGGTAATACAAATGCAATTTTTAGCTTTTTTTTCTTCATTCCTATCCTTTAAATTTTGTAACACAGACACTGTTAAGTAAACCTCCTAGCTGATATTATATTATCATGTTAGCTAGAATGCTCTACACCAGGGATAGATGTTGCCTAAAGCTTTGACTTGGTGGGAAGACCTGCAGACTGCCTTAGGGCCTTTGGTTTTGGCCTTGCTTCTCCCTGTAAAGAACATAGCTGCTTCTTCTTCTCTGTACCAAAATGTGCACCTTCTAAGTCATGTTCTGGTTTTTTACTTTACCTTCTTTGTTAAACCACCATTCTCAACCTTGGCATTTCTTTTATGTAAATGCCAGTTTACCGATTGATTAAACTGTTGAATTTCTGCAATCACTATTAGGTACTTAATGCTTGTGTTCCATCAAAGTAGTGGAAAGGTGTGTCATGGGTTTTTAAGCAACTCAGGAAGAGTGGTTTGAAACCTAATGGAGCAACTTATGGACTTGCCATGGAGGTAAGTAGAGGATTATGGTATCTCCAACCAAGTAATTTATTAAGTACATATTCTGTAATCTTGGAGCAGGGAGATGCATCGCATTTACAACATAACATGCTCTATTTTTTAACAAGCATAATGAAATTTGAAACTATTGTTCTAATTTTATAGCTCGTGATATCATCTATTGCATGTTATGTCATTAACAAGTTGGCTTTGTATGGTTAACTCTGTTCCATGTGATTTTTGTATTTAAAAACAGTGGAATTGAGGTAGGAAGCTTTTTGTGTGTGTGCACATAATACAATATCATCTGTTTTTGGGAATGTTCACAAAATTCATATTTTTATGATTTATAAGAGAATACTTTTTTGATTGTGTGATTAAGGCTATTTGCCCTCTATAGTTGCATTATGTAGAGAATTAGGAATTGATGCTTGCATGATGGCTCTATCTTTCATTAGTCACACATTATAACAAGCAATTTTTAAGTTATATTGTACTCGAGGATCAAGTAATTTTATATGATGATAAGCTAGGATATGCTGCTGATTTGGCGTCTGACATGTCTTCTAATAGTTTAGATGAGGAGCTGTGGGATGATGGATGCTCTAAAAATGATGATGGAAGCTCTAAAGATGATGATGGTGAGGGAATACTTGGCAAGCCTTTAGCATATGAAATATTGGAAGCATGGAAGGAAATGAGAAAGGAGGATACAAGTTATTTACACTCTTAACTTGGCCATACCTGGTGAAAATGCAAGTTGCTATGGTATGGAATAGGATGCTTGTCCTTCTGTTTGCTCTATCCAAACCACATATTTTACTGATTTTTGTATGAAACAATTAATATAAGGAAATGAAACAATGAAGCACAAGGCTCATGGTTTGATCTTAGGAGGGTTGTACTAGTATGGAGTTTTTACTTTGTGTTTTGGATTGAATTGGATAGGAATTTGAGTGAGGTGTGTGGATTACTTCTTAATCCTTATTGGCTTGTTGTGTTGAGGAGGGAGCTTGTAGAAGATGGTTCTGAGAAGCTGGTTTCGTGGTTCTCAAACTATTGTTAATTTATTGGTGTTGATTAGTTGTGGCATTACCTATGGGACTGAGAGTGATATCTTCTTCTTGAGAAGTATCAAAGAGTCCTTTCAAGGCCCCTATAACTATTTGCAGTCTTCCTGTAATTTCAACAACAATACTAAAAGACTTGGAGGGGTATGGCCTCTCTTTTTTATTTGCTTATATTATTTATTGCTATATTTTACTAAAGCATAAAGAACCAAGAATAGAACCAGTGACTAGGCTTATTAATTTTTACAACCCATAAATCTGCTATTATGTCCTACATTTGCATGTTCCGTTTAAAAATCATCATGCTGAATTTCAATCAATGAACTTGAGCTTCATTTCTCCATTGTTCTATTGAAAGTTTAGCTTTAGATTCAGTCTCCATTTTTTCACATCCTTAGTTTATGATGGTTTTGTTGATTTTGTTTCATATCCATGCTGTCATCAGTTGAAGGAGTTTATCTTGGATCAACCACAGGCATATGAGATTAAAATGAGGGATCAAGTTTTTCGAAGACCTGGAGATCCACCTCTAGAAGAAGTTGTGAGAGGCTTATTGGTGAAAAAAGCAAAGAAGATAATGCTGATCCAGAGGAAATTCATGGAAATTTGAAAGCAGAATTGTAGTTAAATGGCATTGATATAACTCTTTAGAGCTTGAGATAAAACAACTATACCAAAATTCGACTTATTAATCCCAATTTTATTGATTTAATCCCTGACTTACACTACTTTCTTCCTCTTCTTTTAAGTTGATAAATTGCTTCTAAATGTTAGTGAAGTATTAATCACCTTAGCAAACTAAGGGAACCAACCCACTTCTAGATTGGAGTAAGTTCTGGGGAAGAAAAAAAACCTTGAATATGATGTACTCTTATTAGGTGAAAATTATCATGACTTAAAATGAATGCTTTGAATGACAATCAATTTTATTGGCCATTATTCGTTATTTATGAAATCCTAGTGCTGGTGTTTTCCAAAGGTGAGTGGTGAAAGATGTTAAAAGAGTCAACACATTGTGTCTAGAGATTTGAGCTTAAGTAAAATGGTTACAGATTATAAGGTATCATTTTGGTAGATTATAAGGCAAAAAAACTAATTTTACGTTTATTAAAGAGTTTAATTCATTTCATTTATAAAATTTACTTATAAATGAATAAAAGTATTTTAGGAAAGTTGCATTGAGAATGAAAAAAAAATTAAACAAGATAACAAGAAAAAGAAGAAGAATAGTGGCTACTCTTGCTTTTGATTTTTTCATTTTTTTTAAAAACATTCTATTTTTATTTTGATATATTTTTTTACAATATGGCATAAGTCATGTTAAAATTAAAAAAGAAACAAATAATATTAATATTAAAAATAATAATAAATAATAATTATTATTGTTATAGTACAATTTGGACATTTGGGCATTTTAATATCAATAAAATTAATGATGATAAATTGAAATATAAGAAGGATATTTTAATTTTTTGTCAATTATAAAAGGTATTTTAGAAAAGTAAATTTGGGAATGAAAAAACTTGTTACACTTTTTCAAAAGTAAATATTTGTGACACTTTTTTCAAAATTACTTATATAATTATTGAAAATATAAGAAGTGTGAAGTAAACAAAGGTGTTTGTCGATATTAATTACTCCAATTAAAAAAAAATTTGACTTATATTAAAGACAAAAAAATTCTTCAAATGAGACTTGTACAAAGGACGGTAGAAATATTAAACAACTTAAAAAGTCACTCCTTTTGATCCTTATTATAAGGTACCATTTTGACAGATTTTATGTAATTTTTAAGTTGTTTTAGATTACATAAGTAGCACTAAAGGATTTTTTTTAAAAAAAAATACAAACATAATTTTTTTTTCGGTAGAAGAAAAATCTTATTACCAACGAGCAAAAAATAAAGACTCATACAAAAAAGAGGCCTTACCTAAGGACTCATACAAACATAATTTCATAGTGTAATAAAGTAATAATTACAATGGAGATAAGAATAAATAAAGTTCTAAAGTTTTAAACATGGAGAACTTTGGAATGAATATATTTTTGAGCCAAATTTTTAGTAAAGTTTTAGGAAAGTAACATTGCAAATGAAATAAAATTTAAGAAAGTTGGTTCATTTACCTTATATTTTAAACCAAAATAAATATTTTTTTCCTTATATTTCAAGTTGGACGGAGTAACATGGAATTATTCTAAGTTTAGAGTTTAGGGTTAGGGTTTAAAAATATTATTCTAAATTATTTAAAAATAACAGCACTAATATCACTAATATCTACAAGGGTAATTTAACAAAAAATATTCAAATGTTCTGATTTTCAAATGTTAACTTCTTACATTTTAATTACTCACAAGGGTTTGATTATTGGGTTTCAACAAACTAATCAACATTTAATATTATACAACATTTTATATTTAACAACATATGTAATATTATTTGTACACCCTCCGTCTCATAAGTCAAGTCTTTTTTAGAGATTTCACGGAGATTAAGAAATAAGTAAATGATGTAAGAATTTGATATGCTTAGACTAAAATACCCCCATTTAGTAATAGGAGAGAGAATAATAATAAATGTATGAAGATTATATTGAAGAGAAATATGAGTAACTTTGGAATGACAACATATTTTTTCATAAATTTGACAATGATAATTACTTTTCTTAATTTGAGTGAATTAGGTATAAATGACTTATATTTAACGAGAAGGGAGTATAATTAAGTAGCTTACACTAAATTGCAAACTATGCTAAATTTAAAAAAAAACGCCAACATACCCTCACCAGTAGTCCAGGCGGTAACCAATATGCGGGTCTCACTGTTTTACACCCATCATTGAATTTTGAACGGCCAACAATGCTCCCTCAATTTCTTATTGGTGCACCACATTACTTCAGCTTCTACGCATGCAAACTTAATGCGCATGCTAGAACTTTCCCTACAACAAAACCTAGAGTCACATAAACTAACGCTCACAAACAAAACCCACTCTGCGTCCTTCATCTTCTTCGTTCCGCCGCCGTCTCCTCTCACGATGGTTCTCTCTCCGTCACTCGTGACTCCAGACACAGAGGTCATGAGGGACAATGAGAGAGATATTGAGAGTAGTGTCCAAAGCGAGGGTTTATTCCGATGTCACTGTTCAGTGGGGGTATCTTCTTTTTAACCCTTCGATTTTCAATTTCCCTTAATTTTACGGTTCCTGCAGATTCTCAGACTTCTCTTGACGAAGAAGACAATCTCTATCTCTGAAACTTCTGAGGCTTGTTTCAGTCACAACATGCTGCTCTTTCTTTTATTTTTTTCTTGTTTTTGGTTACCCTTTAATGATGGGTTTGAGTTCTGTTTTTATTTCTCTTTTGTTTATATTTTTGAGGTAGAGATGGTTGTTTAGTGTTCTTCTTTAGCTCTGAGAGAGTGTTGATGTGTTTCATCAATTGAATTCCATTATCTTGTTCTTCTGTCTTGTAGCATTGTGAACGATCTTGTTTCACCCTCACATTTCATGGAGTTTTTAAAATTATTTTCCTGTATAGGATTTATTCAGAAATTCTTATAGTGATCTTTGAGCATTATAGTAGTTTAACTATTACCAGGCTTTTATTGCAAATAAAAGATTCTCATTCAGTATCATTCTAAATTTGTAATGTTGGTGGTAAAGCTGAAGTTATGGTAGCATCAGTTTAAATCTGTCGCGTATAAAAAACTAAAAATGTGCTTTTGTAAGGCATGAAATTTTTGCGTTATCTTTATCGTGCTCAATTATTTTGAATGATTTCTACTTGATGATCCTTCATGACTATGACACCTTTTAATGGTTTAACCAGGTGACCTTGGAACTTGTTTCATTTGTAGCAGTTGATACTGTTTTGCAATTAAAGGCTTAATTCTGATCATTCATTCAGTCATGACCTCTTTTCCCTTCTTCAGCAAGGGGTCTTCTTCATCAAGACAAGATCCAGGCATTGATGAAGGTAACTAAACAGCATATCATAACAAATTAGAGTAGATAATTCCAATATGGAATTATTCTAGTGCCTTATATTTGTTTGATTTCCTAGGGGTGCAGCTTTATTCTGGACTCAAGAATTAGGACGTATATTATACAATACATTGAAAAAATGTACTTACAAATTGATTTTTAATTGTATATACTTGTGAACGACTATTTCAGGCATTCAAAATGCGAGAATCTTTACCTACAAAGAGCTAATAAAAGCCACAAGATAAGCATCGACTAAATTCTATCATGTAAGAGTTTATTGTTTCAGCTATTCTATAGTAACGATTGCTATTTTTACTTTTAATTTTATAGGCAAACAAAGTTCTGATGCCACTAGAATCGACCCTCTTCTTATGGATGGTAGTGGTTGTAGATTTTGGAAATTGAAAAGTTATACTGCCAAAGATGACGTTTTGTTGCAAGGTAGTATTTTTCAATGAATTAGCTTAATTTTTGTGAATGATATACCATTGTGATTTGGCCCAACCAAGATTTCTAAAACTATGCAATGTGTAGATATCAAAATAAATGCGTTGGATGGTACTGCTACAGAGGAAAAATGGTTTGTTTATGATTTGGAGAATAAACATGAGATTGACAAGTACATTTCTTCGAGGTAAGCTCTAATTAATAAACTCAAAGTAAGTAATTCCTGGGGTTTCTACTTTGGGATTTGTTCTTGTAAGAGTATGTTTGATTTATTTCCCAGAAACATGGTCGTGCATTATTCTTTCTTTTTCTTTTTTTTCCCTGTATATTGGATGTGAATACAGGACTAAATTTTAATTAGAGTGGTTTTATTAGCAACATTGCCATCATTTGTCCAAAATTTGATGCAGGACTAAAGCACCTAAAGTTCACAAGGTTCCTCACGTAATTTGAAATGAAAGCTGTGCAGCATTTGTATACGGAGGTTTATATGGTTAGTATTGCTATCTTTGACCAGGAATTTACAGTTTTGTGACAATCTCCATAATTGCTTTGTTCAAGTACAAGTGTGTGTTTATAAACTGTAAAGCAATTATGGAGATTGTCACAAAACTGTAAATTCCTGGTCAAAGATAGCAATACTAACAATATAAACCTCCGTATACAAATGCTGCACAGCTTTCATTTCAAATTACGTGAGGAACCTTGTGAACTTTAGGTGCTTTAGTCCTGCATCAAATTTTGGACAAATGATGGCAATGTTGCTAATAAAACCACTCTAATTAAAATTTAGTCCTGTGTTCACATCAAATATACAGGGAAAAAAAAAGAAAAAGAAAGAATAATGCACGGCCATGTTCCTTGGAAATAAATCAAACATACTCTTACAAGAACAAATCCCAAAGTAGAAACCCCCGGAATTACTTTGAGTTTATTAATTAGAGCTTACCTCGAAGAAATGTACTTGTCAATCTCATGTTTATTCTCCAAATCATAAAGAAACCATTTTTCCTCTGTAGCAGTACCATCCAACGCATTTATTTTGATATCTGCACATTGCATAGTTTTAGAAATCTCGGTTGGGCCAAATCACAATGGTATATCATTGACAAAAATTAAGCTAATTCATTGAAAAATACTACCTTGCAACAAAACATCATCTTTGGCAGTATAACTTTTCAATTTCCAAAATCTACAACCACTATCATCCATAAGCAGAGGGTCGATTCTAGTGGAATCAGAACTTTGTTTGCCTATAAAATTAAAAGAAAAAATAGAAATCATTACTATAGAATAGCTGAAACAATAAACTCTTAAATGATAGAATTTAGTCAATGCTTATCTTGTGGCTTTTATTAGCTCTTTGTGTAGCGGACCTAACTCCAGTCCGACCGGTTCGATCTTATGCCGACCAGTTAGCACCGAGTTTATGAGCACCGACCATAAACTGGTCGGATTCACAGCACACCGAGCTAGGGACACAGTGGTTTAAAGGCTTACGGGATCAGGACCGAGCACAGGATTATCATCCTTATCCTCACCCTTTACGGTCCAACAGTCTAACAACTACTCCTATATTCCTGCACAGCTTGATAAACTACGGGATATAGATCAGTGCTTATCCATGACAGGATTTACAAGGGTTAGCTTATCAGCACCTTAAACTAATCCTATTCGAACACCACCTTCTCACGGGCCTCATCAGAAAGCCCACAACACACATATCAGGTAAACCCCCTATAAGAACCGTCATGCTATAGGGGCTAAGGTATGTTCTCTCATCCCAACTCTCAAGAACTACGTGTGGCTTGATTCCCTTTTCACTGGGGATACGTAGGACCGGGGTCACCCTCGCCAGCTACAACAACCCATCAAACACATCGTGGTGTTCCATCAGTACTGAAACACGACACTTTGTAGGTAAAGATTCTCACATTTTGAATGCCTGAAATAGCCGGTCACAAGTATATACAATTAAAAATCAATTTGTAAGTACAGTTTTTCAATGTATTGTATAATATACATCCTAATTCTTGAGTCCAGAATAAAGCTGCACCCCTAGGAAATCAAACAAATATAAGGCACTAGAATAATTCCATATTGGAATTATCTACTGTAATTTGTTATGATTTGTTGTTTAGTTACCTTCATCAATGCTTGGATCTTGTCTTGATGAAGAAGACCCCTTGCTGAAGAAGGGAAATAGGTCATGACTGAATGAATGATCAGAATGAAGCCTTTAATTGCAAAACTGTATCAACTGCTACAAATGAAACTAGTTCCAAGGTCACCTGGTTAAACCATTAAAAAGTGTCATAGTCATGAAGGATCATCAAGTAGAAATCATTCAAAATAATTGAGCATGATAAAGATAACGCATGTAACATCTTCGTTTTTATTAACCTAATAACTATAATTATAAACATCTTAGTATTTGCATATATGTATATTACTATGTTGAGTTGAAATATATATATATATATAAGTGTTTGTAAGCGTTTTCCTAATGTATTCATATATTTGAATAAATATATTCTTTGTATAGGTATTAGTATTATAATTATGTTCTTGAGTATATGAACATATATGGGTGTGTATTTTCATGTGTATGTTTATATATGTGTATTAGGTTGAAGTAGGATATGTGCAATCTTGCTTGTGTGCAATCCTAGGTGTTAGTATTTGTGCTTGTGTCCTTGTGTGTATGTGTGTGTTCGTTGTGTGATCGGATCGTTAGGTTTGGATAGGGAAGTGTCCTAGAGTCATTGATTATAGTCGAAGAGCATCGGCTTAGATTCTAGATTGGTGTGGTTGCGGTTGGGTAAGTAAGTTTGTGTAGAATCGGATGCCAAAGAGTCTCGTAGCCATACAAGCACTTTTAGTGTTTTGACCCCAATAGAGTGAGTGGATTGAGAATCCTAGAATAGAGCCTTGTGCATAAGGATAGACCCTAGTGTCTATGTTCGGGGAATCCCTTCGAACTCACGTTCGATTGAGTTCTGGATTTTAATAAACGTGCGAGGCATTCGATACCGATTCGACCCTTTTGGTTATGCCTCGAGAGTAATTGGTATTAGGGCTAAGTGGTTATAGGGTTGTCTTAGATTGAGTGTTTAAGAACAAGATAAGTCTAGGTTTCGGTTATTAGTTCGTTTCTTCTTTTCGTGATTGTGAATTGTGTGTTTGTTATTTTTAAATGATGATTGTGATGTTTGTGTGTGTTTAGAGGTGTTTGGAAAGTGTTTAGATAGTGGTATTATGATAGGATAAGTTGGGGTGTGTTAGGAATGGCTTAGAACCTTTAGAATGCTTAAAAGAGAAGTAAATGTAGGGTATTAATCGATTAAGGGGTTCCTTAATCGATTAATTATTAAGCAACCTTCAACCACTAATCGATAAATACCCAGCTTAATCGATTAGATTTTTGAGCACCTTCTGGCGCTAATCGATTAACTCATGAGTTAATCGATTAATCCTTTGTAAACTATGGGAGTTAATCGATTAACCAAAGTGGTTAATCGATTATGGTTAATCGATTGACCACTGTCAAACCAGATATAAAACACGATTTTTCAAGTGTTTTCTCATTTGTTACTCTTTCTCATACTCGAGTCTCTCTTCTCTCTCAACCCCAAACTCTTCCAATCTTCAAAACAACACCAAATAACTTCACTCTATCAACCCATAATCATCCCCATCAACTCCCCATCATTTTCTATCAACAAAAACACCAATTTCAATCTCAATCCCTCAAATCCCCAATTCCCAATTCAAAACCTTAACTCCCTCAATCCTTCTCATATATTGGGCAATCACCAAGGGGAGCTAGAATTGGTTAAGGATCTAGGAACCAGAGGCTTAGGAGCTTGTTCCGAGGGCTCGGTGGAGTGCTCTCACACCCTCTCCTTCTCCTCTTTTCTTCAAAAGGTAAGGGAGACTCTTTCCACACTTTGAATTAGGGATAGTTAGAGTTTATAATAGGGTTTGAGATTAGTAATTAAATTAGAGTGTGGAAGTAATTAGTATAGACTAGAGTTTTATTAACTGTAACTAGTTTAGTTTTTAGTTGATTTTAGAATTAATGTAAATGTTTGTATTAATTTGTTTTATGCATTGTTAAAGTAGGAAGTGAAGAACATTAGGGAGATGACTTCTATTATAGTCCCTGAGACATACCTGAGTATGTCGACTGATTGACTGGTTGAATTCTGAATTGTTGATTGTTATTGGGTGCTAAATGTTTATATTTGTAACTAAGTGTTTTAATGAACTAATTGTGAAATTGTATATGGAATGTGAATGAATTGGAACTTATTGTTTAAAAGAATAAAGAAAAGGAAAAGTAGAATGGTGATTGGTCAATGGTTATAGCATTGAAATTGTTAAAGGGCCAATGAATTAAAAAGGAATATAAATGAAAGAGTAATCACTACTAGAAAAAAGACTTTTAAAATCGGGGTTTTAAAATCGGTCGTATTAAATTCGATTTTAAAAAAACGCGGTGGCAATTTTGTAAATAAATACTAACTTTTAAAATCGGTCGCAGAACGACCGATTTAAAAAGTATTTTTTAACTCGGTTGTTATTGTGACCGAGTTTAAAAGTAGAAACAAGGTGACAATTTTTTAAATAAAAGTTGATTTTTAAAATCAGTCGTTGTATGACCGAGTTAAAAAGTATAAGTTGACTTTTAAAATCAGTCGTTGTATGGCCGAGTTAAAAAGTATAAACACGGTGGCAATTTTGTAAATAAAAGTTGATTTTTAAAATCAGTCGTTGTATGACCGAGTTAAAATATATAAACACAGTGGCAATTTTGTAAATAAAATGTGATTATTAAAATCAGTCGTTGTATGGCCGAGTTAAATAGTATAAATACGGTGGCAATTTTGTAAATAAAAGTTAATTTTTAAAATCGGCCATTTTTGAACGAGTTTAAAAGTATTTCCCTTATATTTATTCACTCTCCACCCAGCAAATCCTAAATATCAACTACTTCTTTCCGGCGCCCCCATCTCCATCAATCTCAACTTCTTCTTCTTCTTTCCTCATTCTCTCTCACCATCGCAAGCCCTCTCTCCCTCATCCTTCAATCTCGTGACCGTCGCTCATGGTCACCAACGAAGCCACCATGCCGCCTCCTCATCGCGTCGCCAACGTCTGCAAGGGGTGCGAATCGCGGCGCCATCACCGTCCACATCCGTACCCGCCACCGCTAAAGGAGCCAAGACCTCCGCCTTCGCCTCCTCCTTCTTGCGCTGGCTGTGGCTGTTTTGGGTTCGAACAAACCGAACCACGTTTGTTCTCCATTTTCGTTTTTATTTCCAGGCTTGTGTTGAAGTTAGGGTTCCTAATTTTTTTTATTTCCTATTTCTGATTTTTTTTCAACAATGTTTGCGTAATTCTCTCTTTTTCTGTATTGCTCTGTGTTAGTGATTTTATGATTTTCTGTATTACCGAACGCTCTCTCCGTTGAAGAGCTATATTTTTAGAATCCTTTTATGCACTTTTAGAATCAAATATCTATATTGGCATTTGATGTAGCTAATACAATAAACATGGGGTTAATTTTGTTTCAATCATTGTCTGAAGAAAACATTAAACTTCTTAAAATGGAGATTTTAAAATCAGAAGGAATGCAACGTTTAGTTTCTACTGATACAAAGGAGTTAATGAGTTTTATTGAGGTTGACAAAAGGTTCTTGCTTTTTCCCTTGATGTATATATTGCTTCCTATACTGTTCTTGGTCTCTTAACTTTGGGGGGAATTTGAAGGGAAGAATTCAATGCCTTCTCCCGCGAAGTAGCTAGATTTGGAAATATGTGTAAACACTCTCAATGGATTATGATTGAGTTGGATTCTGTCTTGTAATAATAACATCAAAATTTTGAGAAGTCTTGGTTTTGTAATGTTTGTTGTATCCACTGTTCTCAGCGAAAAAGCCTTTTATATGGCTAAAACATATTCTCAAATACTCATTATTAACAGTCCTAAAGAATAGTTTCAGATTATCATTTTGATCCTCAGTCTTTCATACATGTGTGCATATCATCTGCTAGATATTTGTGAACTTATAACCTGAGATAATTTACTAATTATTGACAGCTTAAGTTCTCTATAATCGTAGGGGAGAGTCTCACAATTTTTCTTAGTGAGCTAAAGCATCAAAGAAAGCATGTAAAGAGCTTGCAAAAGAAGTCCCTTTGGTCTAGAAATTTGGATGAAGTATAGGATTATGAATCTAAATCAACTTTTTAAATTTATAGGATTGAATAGTTCTGAATTTGAATATTCCATTGTGGAATTCATTATTAATTTCAATTTTACTGAATTTACTTGTCTGAGTGGAGGAGTTGTGGATATTAGTGCAGAAGCAAGTTTAATTATTTGTGCAGATTTTGCAACAGTGGACTTATATCCTGTTGGATTTGCTTATTGCAGATAGTTGAAAAGCTGGTTTTTGTTGTCACCAATATACATCAAGCAATTTCTGAGTTCCTTGGGAATTATGGTATGAGATCATATCTCATATTAATTAAAAACCAACTGCTACGTCTCTAATGGCATCCAATTTTTTGTTTTACAAGAATGCCTCTCAAACTAAAAAAAAGGGAAAACTTTTTGACCAGAAATTATACTATGCTATACTAGTTTACTAAGTCTGCTCTGGCTCTAATCACTAATAAGCTCTATCTCTATGAGAGGGATCATCTTCTGTATTTTTATGTTGCTCTTCCTCTTAATCATATTAAGGCATTAGGGAAATCTGTAAGACCATCGCATGAATTCCTCAATCATTTTTCTATTTGTTTGTGTTCTGGTCATTTATATGTAAACTTCGATTTTTATATAAATCTAATTTTGTGTGTCTGCTATTTATCACTTATCTTTCATTGGCAAATAACAAAAACATATCAACAATTATCTCCAAATTTACAATTAAAACGTTACTTAAACTTAGTAATATTTACTATTTTTCTTCGAGAGTAGGAAGAGAAGATTTGTTGTAAAAGTTGCATGAGCAAGTAACATCTCTCAATTTAAAAGCACAACAAATTGATGTCATGACTGAGAAAGGAACAACTATTTTTGTGGACTGGAGACTTGCACAGATAATACATAATACTAAGATCTTTTGTTTAAGAATTTTTTTTGATTACTCAAAGTAAGAAAAGGTACCTTGGAAATGCATATATATAAAACTCATTATTTTTTTGATTACCGAAGAACATATGGTTTTATTTGCCGCCCCTAACTATCATTCATTTGCACTGAAATTTTATAACTTCAAAGCATCCATTGGCAAATATCACGTTGCTTCTTTTGTTTCTTCAAATTCCAATTTCTTTCAATTTCAGTTGTACTTTTTGTTGCATTCATCCTTTCCTGGCTACTAACATGTCTCATTCTCTTGATCATACAGGACTGGATGTATCGTTCTTTCTGTTGGACAGGATAAGTTCCATGGTGAGGCATTGGATACCCTCCACTACGTTGTCAATCTGTCACTAAGGAAGAGATACTCAAGGAAATGTGATACTAATGAATCTTTTCTAATAGCAGACATCTTTCATAGAGAATGCACATTTGATGAAATGTGCTCTAATTTTGGCTTTGAATTTTGTTACCTTTGTTATGAATTTGTTGAACTTTTTATGTATTATTGCATTTGGATAATTTCAATTATGAAAGTATAAATATATTTGTTTGGAGTTTTTTTATGTTTCTATTAAATAAAAAACGAGGTTGTTTGGTAACTGCAGGTTCCTTTTGTTTCTGTCTGTTTGTGTCTATTAGTGCAAAGATAGGTTATTTGGAAAATAAAGGTGGTTCTTTGTGTCTGTATGGAAAATACAAGTATTTTGTATTTTCTACTTCAAGATTATTGTTAGTTTGATATGAATTTTGCTTATGAATTTTAGTTTGCTTAGGTTCTGTAATTGGGTTATTCTTCTGTGTAAAAAAGAAAATTTTTAATTTCATGCAGCAGGGGATGTATAGAGTATGGGGTAAGCAGGAAAAAAAAAAAGACTTTTAAAATTGGTCGTATATGACCGATTTTAAAAGACAATACTTTTGAAATCGGTCATAACGACCGATATTAAAAGGTACACTTTTAATTCCACCGTTTTCAACATCACCACGACGACCGATTTCAAAAGTCCAAAACGACCGATTTTAAAACTACTTTTTCCAGTAGTGAATATGTCAGATTAGTCCCTGACTTTGTAAGCATCGGTCAAGTTAGTCCCTGACTTTATAAAAATAGCAATTTAGTCCCTGAGATTTCATTTTAGTTCACATACGTCTCTATCTTTATCCCATTTTAAAGCAAATACATCCCTGCGATAATGACGGCAGGGACTAACTTGATCGATGTTCTCCTATCTCAGGGACTAAATTGCTATTTCGATAAAGTCAGGAAATAACTTGACCTATGCTTACAAAGTCAGGGACTAATCTGACATATTATGAAATGAGTAATGGGAATTGATCTAAGGTGTGATGGTGGTCTTTCTAGAGAAGTTCCTAGGCTATACTTTATGTTTTCATTCTTTGATTTAGTTATTATTCTTAAGTTTTTATTATGAGTTGTTTACTGTCCTTTTAATTCACTGTGTTGTGAAAGATCTCACTCTTAGTGGTTAGCAATTAAGGTATATATTCAAGATGCTTGGAGATCAGAGTGCGCAGCGGAACGAGTCAGAAGAAAGAAAAATGATTTTGTACATGTGTTCTATATTGTAATTGGGTGCCCCCATTTTGTAATTAAATGTTTTGTAAAAGTAAAGGTTTAAAGTTATCCGCTTTATTTCCAAACTCTGATTTATGTATTTTATTTAATGAAAACAACATTTTAAGTTCCGTTTTTATTTCCAAGTTTTTTTTATTTCGAGAATTTTTATATAGTGAAAATCGGGGTGTTATAATATGGTATCAGAGCAGTTCTTCCTTTCGACCTGAGGGAAAGTAATCCCAATTTCGCTGCAAACACTCCTATCTCAAGTTTCTTGAATAAAGGTGAGATTTATAGATTCAATTGAAAATGTTAATGTCATATGCTTGTTGTTTATGTTTGATGCTATTTTTGAGCATAACTCGGAATGAATGTGCATATTGGTTGCTAAGTGTTTTGTGAATAAGTGTGTGCATAATTGGAATGTGTTTGTTGCATCATATGGCCTCATGCTTTAGGTTAGAAAACCCTCCCAATGAATCGATATAAATAAAGAATGAATGATTAATACCCCTAAAACGAACTAGAAACACGTGCATTCATGGAGAAAGGTGGACCTTAGGTATTTTGGAAAAGATTATCGATTTCTAGGTTCTATGAACTGAAGAACCCTCCTACGGGGAGAATGTGAAGGTTCATAGAATTAGTGGGCGTGAATAGATAGTGATTTGATTGTGTTTATGAAACAATCACGGGAGTTACTATAGAGGACTTTGATCACCCTAGTAGTAAACTAGTATGAGGAACCCTCCTTCGGGGAGCACGAGAAGTACTAGTTGAATTGGTGATTGGTCTGGTGCACACTATAGTAAATCTATCGGTCACTTACCTATTTCGTGACTACGGAGGATGGTTCCTCCCCAAGCATGAAGAACACTCAAACGGGGAGACAGAGAAGTGCAAAGGGGCCTGCATTGCATGAAGAACACTCCTACGGGGAGACCGAGAAGTGCAATGTAGGAAGGAAGAGGGACGTTTACTCCTAGTTTGTTTTTCCCAAAGTGTGGAGGGGATGTGAGGAAAAAGTGAGAATTGTTAAAAAGTTAAAATTGTTAAAAGAAAGTAGTGCATTGCATGAAGAACCCTCCTTCAGGGAGAATGTGAAGTGCAATGCACATAAAGTGAAATTGTTAAAAAGTGGACATTGTGTGAAGAACCCTCCTGCGGGGAGTATGTGAAGCACAATGTCAATAAAGTTTTAAATTTAAAAAGTGGGCATTGTATGAAGAACACTCCTTTGGGGAGAACGTGAAGTACAATGTCAATAAAGTGAAAATTGTTAAAAGAAAGTAGTGCATTGTGTGAAGAACCCTCCTACGGGGAGAATGTGAAGCACAATGCATAGGAGGGAGAAGTGAGATTGCATTGCATTGCATTGCATCAAAAGTGAAAATGTTTCAAAGTGGAAAGCAAAGGAAAATGAACTGTTTTTGCATTGCATCCGCATCGCATTGCATTTTGCACCGCATTGCATTTGCATCACATTTAGAATATTGGTTTGTGCATCGTCAACGTTAGTTGATGATTTATGATGATTAATAGGTATATGAATAGTTACTGAAGAAGTAAGTGTATAGATAGAGATTTTAATGTTAAGTGAAGAAGGATCGGGTTTGAGTTTGCAAAGGGGAAAACCGAAAAGTGATAAAAGAAAAGAATTTAGAAAATTTTGAATATTGCAAGTGTTCCTCATTGCAAACGACAAACCTAAGTGGAATTAGGTGTGTATTTGAGAGTTTAACTGTTTTAAGTAGCAGGATAACGTAAAGCTAAAGTTTTATGCACAGAAAATCCGAATATTGCCAAGGTGAGTGAAACCGTAGTACGGAATTCATTGGATTGAGAGGGCTACTACCACCGGTTTAATGTAGTATGGGAATTTCCCAATCCGACATTACATTTACCGGGAGGTGAAGTCGTCGAAATCTAGGAGTTGGTGCACTACTATGAATTAGTAAGCGATTTTCTATGTATAAAACCTTAGTGCCCAATTGTTTGTTGTCCTTTTCTTTGATTGACTATGTGTATTTGTGTGTGTCTTGAGTGTATGCTTGTTGAGTCCTGTTGTGTCAAAGTAATTGAAGGATGATTAGAAATGGAACCGTTCGACTTGAATGAATCGCGACTGTGATCCTAATCTAACCAAGTTATTAAATTCACATTGATTAGATTGGTATCAAAGAGAACGGAAAATAATGTTTAAATAAAATTAACGGTTGATTCCATGGCTAATCTTGATTCAAGTATTTGTGACACCAAGAGTGAAATAGAAATCAAAAACTAATCGATCGGATTCAAACCGCCGAACTATTCCAATTTAAAATTTGAAAGAATAAAAGAAACTTTTTTACCTAAGTTGGGAAGCGGTTCGAATTCAATTAAGAGGTCCTCGAAATATGTTTGGATGTGGACTAATTTAGTGTTAAGGTAAGAGAAAAAAGATTTGGAGTGGAACCACAAGAATCAAATAATTTAAATTCGTGATTCTAATCTAACCAAGTGACTTAGCTGGTATCGGTTAGATTAAAATCCAAGCAAAAACCACAACAAAGTTTATGTTGAACTTGTGGTTGGTTCCACTACTAAATTGAGCTCAATAACTTCAACACTAAACAAAGGTCAAGCTTGGAGTCCTATCAGTTGAACTTAAAACCCGAATGGTAATAATTGAATTTATGAAAAACCAAAGAATTTATATTTAAGCAGAACCAGGGATTTAAGTTCAATTGGGATATTGGTATAAGTATATGTTTACGTATATAGGTTTAATTGGTTATTTTAATGGTGGTGTTGCGTGGTTGTTGTTATGTGTGATTGAATGAATTAATTGACGCTTTTGTGAAACAATTCTAAACTATTTTCAAAACTATTTATGTCTTAAATTTTTAATTTCCCTTTTCTTCTAAAAGGCTTTCCAATATAAGAGGAAACCCTATTTTAAGAGTTAAGAGGATTAATATATATATGTATATATATATATATATATTTCCTTGAACTGTTTTAAAAAGAGTTTTCAAACTAAGTTTTGAAAATATGAATAATAGCGTATATGTGAATATTTTCAGAATATGCTTATGTGTCTGTATATGTATATATTTTCATGACATGCTTGTGTTTGTATATAAATATATTCATATACATATGTGTAAAGTTTTGTTTTCTTCGCCTTATTTTCATAAGGTACTTCTCGAAAACTCTGTGATTTTGATTTTCCCCGTAGTGTCCATAGAATTGTAAACCATAGCGTCAACAGAATTGACCAATGTAGTAAGCTGTAACATCCCGAATTTTAATTCTAATAATAATTAGAATAATAGTAAGATTTGGAAGTAAGGATTATCCTAGAAGGGATTTAAAATGATGGATTAGGAGTTCTTTGAGTGCAATAGAGGAGTCAAGGAGCAATGGCATCGAAAAGCAAATTTAAAGAAGACCAAACGAGTGTTAAAAATCGATTTTTCGGTGTTATAAACACCCAACGTTAGGAAATTCAAAATAAAAGATTTAAGACTCCAAACACAATTCCCACCGTTGGATATGAAGATATGATTTTTAGGAAGTTACTCGTCAAATTTGAGCAAGATCCGACGGTGAACGAAGAAGTTATGGCTATTTGAAGTTGGGAGAAAATAGCTGAAAAATAGAAAAATAAAGTAGCAGTATCTGCTCATTTCGCTTAAGCGAAAATGGTCCAGTAGCAACACATATGGGGTTCGCTTAAGCGAACAGATTTCGCTTAAGCGAAATTACTTCGATCTGAAACATTAAAAACGCGTTTTGGGGCTGAAACCCACCCCCAAACCCCCATTTTTCTTCCCCCGTTCCACCCTCCTCCGCCCTCCTCCTCCAGGGCAGCCACCACCACCCACAACCACCACTCTTCACCTCTCCCTTCCCTCCTTCCCTCACATTCCACCATCAACTCTCTCTCTCTTTCTCTCTCTCTCTCTCCATTGAGCTCTCCCTCTCCTTCTCTCTCCACCACCACGGCCGCTGCCGCCAAGGCCGCCACCACCACCTCCACCACGAGCCACCACTCACCCAGCCACCATCCCCACCGCGTGTCTCCTCTTCTCTCGTTCCCAAGTTCTCTCTCTCACCCACGAGCTTTCTCTCTCCACGGACCGCACCGGTGTCGTTACCGACCCGTGACTGCACCGAGCTTGTGTCGGGAACCTCGAAGCTCACAGCTCTTGCCTCGGTCCAGTCGCGATCGTTCCCGCCAACGAGGAGCACCATCGACGCCGTCATCGTCGCCGAGCTAAAATCCAGGTTCTATTTTAAAAAGCCCGAAGTAAGAGGGTTCGCGTTACCTTTGCTTAAGAAGTAAATTCTAGGATTATATAGTGGTAGCTAGGAATAGAGCAATTAAAAGTATGTTAATGAACCTTAGGGTACCCCGTTGATAGAAATAAAGTAAAAAAAATTGTGACGAGAAACCACACCTTAGGGAATAAGATGTATGAGCATAGAATAAGTCCCGGAATGGATGAGCGTATTTAGGATATTGAAATAGTTAATATAAAACAAAATGTGGGAAATTATAAAGTAAAAGCTATAGGGGAGGTAAAGGAACAAAAAGGGTAAAAGAGAGTCTAGAATAAGGAATAAGGAATGCACGCGGAGTAAAGTAGAGAATAGAAATAAAATGATGAATTAAGATTTAAAATAAAATAAGGAAAACGATAAGTGGATTTACAAAAAGATAAGAAAACTAAGAGAGAGTACATTATGAGGGAAGTTGGGGTGAAATAATTGAAAAGTTAGATTAAGAGAATAGTGCAATTAAAACTAACATAGTTAATGAAATAGGAACAATGAATTGGGTAATTGATTGAGATAAGGATGTTAGTTCCATGATGAATGTTTTGATAATGACAAAAGGTTTTGAACAAGCTACTAAGGTGTTGATTAAGTTTCAAGCTCAACAAGCAACAACAAACATCAAATGAAGAAGAGAGAAAACAAGCTCATGAAGACATAGTTTGAGTGTAATTGTAATTGTTTTATCTTTTGCCTCTCAAGCTTCTTAGGTCTTTTATTTGGTTAGAGTTTATTTAGAGGGTAGTGAATCTCTATCATAGTCATGATTAAATCATAATTTGAGTTTTCACTTAACCTAGAATCAATAGGTGGCTTAAAGGTTTTAAAGGAAAGGTTTGGTTTTGAGAAAACAAGTTTTAAACAAGTATCAGACATGTTTAATCGATTAAGGATGAATTTAATCGATTAGTACTCGATTAAGACAAGATTTAATCGATTAAACACTGCTGAACTGGTTTTTTAAAATACGATTTTCTCTTCTCAAAATCATTTTTAAGGTGCTACAACTTTTGGGTATTCTATATAAACCTATTCCTAATCTTTGTGATTAATGAGAATACTTTCATAATCAATTTTACAAGAATCAAGCCATTCTATTCTCTCTCAATTTCAAAGATCAAAGCTTTCATATTTTCATATTCTTTGATCAAGAACCTTTGAATCTCTTATTGTGAATTGTCATAGCTATTGATTGAGATTCATAGGAGTGTCATTGTGTTTTCTATTGTGTTGTAATCTTTGCAAGAAGGCAAGTCAACTACAACAACAAAGAAGTCTTGGTGTGTCGATTATCATCAAGCAAGTGCATTCTTATTGAAGAAGAAGAAGAAGTCTTGGTTGTGAATCAAGCAAATTGAAGACTTGGTGTGTGGATTATCATCAAGCAATTGAAGACTTGTTGTGTCGATTATCAACAAAGGGTAGAGGTTAGATTAGAGAGAAGATCAATAGGATTACAAGGCAAGGGTGTGGTATCTCTTGTAGGCTAGCAAGAAGGGAGTCTTGTGAGGCATTTACTTGTAATTTGAGAACTCTAATTCCTCATAGTGAAGAATCTCTCTTGGTTGAAGAGGGGACTGGATGTAGCTTTCAAGCGGATGAAAGTGAACCAGGATAAATCACTGTGTCGTATCTCTAAACCCTTAATTCTTTACATTCAAGTCATTGATTGTGTTCTTGATTGAAAACCTAGAGAAAGATTGATTTTTCATAATTGATTGAATTTAATCTTTATTGTTCAAATTGATAAAGGGAAAATCATTTTTATAACTAGGATAATCAATAAGAATATAGGTGTTAATTGTTTTCGCTGAATCTCTGATCTTACGTGTTAATTGATTGATTTTCGTATTCGAATGAAAAATTGATTTTTCTGTTTTCTGTCATATTTAATCGATTAAGCATATATTTAATCGATTAATACTCGAGTAAATTTCAGGTTAATCGATTAAATGCTGTAGAATTTGCAAAAATCATTTGTTTTAATTGTTTCGATTTATTTCTTTCGAAAATATTTCAAGGTTTCTTTTACACCTATTCAACCCCCCCTTCTATGTGTGTTCCTAGGGTTCCTTAGTTGTTTCAACCACCAATTGCGGTTTCTTCAATTGGTATCAGAGCTCGGTCGAAAGACACGAGCATAAGAGCTTTTTCGTAAAGATCATTTAAGCAAATCGCAATGGGTTCCATGAATCCATTTGGTGGTGAAGGTGCTTCGATAAATCGTCCTCCATTGTTTGCCGGAGAAGGCTATGCATATTGGAAAGTTAGAATGAAAATCTTTATCCAAGCCATAGATAGTGAAATTTGGAAAGTAGTTGAAAAAGGTCCTCATATCCCCTCTAGTTTAGTTGAAGGTGTAGAACAATTGATCCCCGAGGACAAGTGGAAGGATGATGATAGAAACAAAGTTCAATATGATTATAAAGCAAAGAATATCATTACCTCCGCTTTATCCTATGACGAGTTCTTTAGAGTTTCTCAATGTTCTAGTGCTAAGGAAATGTGGGACACTTTACAAGTGACTCATGAAGGAACTAGTGAGGTTAGGAGAGCTAGATTGAATGCTTTAATGCGTGATTATGAATTGTTTCAAATGCTTCCAAATGAATATATAAATGATATGCAAAAGCGTTTTACTCATATTATTAACCATTTACTTGCTCTTGGTAAGACTTTCTTACAAGGTGAACTTTCTAACAAAGTGTTGAGATGTTTAGACAGGAATTGGCAACCAAAAGTAACGGCTATTGTTGAATCTAAGAATTTGGATGCTATGGATCTAGCAACACTCTTTGGAAAGCTTCAAGAACATGAAATGAAGCTTGGATGATTAAGTATCAATGAAGAGTCGGATAAGAACAAAGAAAGAAAGGGACTTGCTCTTAAAGTCAATAGATCATATAAAAAGAAAGAGAGTTCCGATGATGATGATAGTGAAGATTCCGATTCGGATGTTGATAAAAAAGACATGAAACTTTTGCTAAGGAAGTTTGACAAATTTCTAAGGAGAAAAGGAAGGTTGAACAAAGACAAACGTAAAGAGAATGATTCTCCACACTACAAGACCAAGACTTCAAAAGAAGGTGTAGTTTGCCATGAATGCGGAAAACCCGGACATCTCAAGTATTCGGGGAATTACAAGATATCCTCGGGGTATTCATTTCATTCTCGGTTATCACTCACGTCTACATCTCCTCAGTCATCCATCCAACCTAGTCGGAAGCAAACAGGAGTACAGGACCTTTACCGTGCGGGCACGACAGCTGCCTCAAAATCAATTGGTCCCTGACCAGGAGGACTACAGCCTCCAATCATATCATATCAATTCAATTCATATAATCAACGCACATTGTCTCAACTCCCAGTGGCAAACAAGATGCCCCACTCTAGTCCCTCTCACTTTTCTAGATTTGCAATCTAGGGGGCGACAGTATATTTCTAGTGGCCCCGCAGAACTTACCACGACATTGGACCCAGTCCCTACCACATTCGTATGCCACATGTGGAGTTTGTTCTGCCTAGAAACATACTCTAGACTTCTTGACTTTTCACCGTCATCGTCCTCTCCTAATGCAATCTCCTCCTGAGTATCCGCAGATACCCATGGTTCCTTCCTCTCCACTACTTCGCACTCTCATACCTCACCGCATGTGTCTTTTAAGTCTTTTATCTTTTTAATTATCCTAAGGTCGGCCCATCCTTCGTGCATCCCTTCAATGAGTCCCGACCACTAACTTTGCACAATCTTTCCCTCATCATTTCTCACATAGAACAGAGCTGGGATCACATCAACAAACTCGTATCTCATTTTCTCAATCCCACTCAACAGTCAAAATCTATTCTCAAAACAATCTTTTCGCAAAACCTTTTTCAAAAATATCATTTCACAAAAATCTTCTCGAAATATCACTTCATAAAACTTTTCAAAGATATCATTTCAAAAACATTCACAAAATATTGTTTTCACAAACTTTTTCACAAAATGTCATTTCATAAAACATTCTCAAAAATATTATTTCCAAAAAAAGATTTTCAAAAGTATCCTTACAAAAAGAAGACCTTCTAAAAATATCCTTTCAAAAACTTCCTCAAAACCATATTTCAAAAACTCTCATAAAATCTCTTTTCACAAAGTTTCTAAAAATCTCCTTTTAAAAATTTTTCACAAATTTTATTTCAAAACTTTTCTGAAAACATTTTTTTTACAATTCTCCTCAAAACTTCTTTTCAAAAACCTTTTTCAAAAACCTTTTTTTCAAAAATCATCTTTTGCTGAGCGCTAATGGAGGAGCAAGCTCAACTCAACACTAGTCTCATTCCAAAAAAAAAACAAAGGAGCCCAGCTCCACTCAATTCACATCATTCTCCCCCAGCTCTGGCTCGTTCTCAACATTATCATTCATTCTTTCCCCAATCTCAATTCTTCATCTCTTTCTATTCCATTTTATATCTTTCATCATTATTCCTTTCTCTTTATATCTTGATTTCCATCAATTTACTTATTTCCTTTTCATTTTCTTATTCAGGACATAACAAACGTCCATCAGCTTGTTACTCATATTAATCTTCAACAATAAATATCATTAGGTATAATTAAATCAATAAACATAAACATACTATCAATCACACAAACATCACACAACAACAATGTGGTCATTGTCACCTTCGTATAAGTGGCCACACAACACAAACAATAACCACTTATACTACTGACTCCGAACCACTTAGTTCCGATCTTTGAGATGATACAAAACGTCCTAATATATCACCTAACTACCACGGTGTCTTACGAAAGCTTCTCTCTCACCTGAGGTCCAGCGATTAATTGCGTACCGTCGCCTTGGATCCTTTTTGCTGCCGGCTGCCCCCAATCCCTCGTCTTTCAAGTTCCTCGTACTAAATAAAATACGCTTACGTTATTAACTTGTATTAAGAAAATCTTTTCTTAGTTCGTGAAACTTTCCGTTCTTAATCGAAAGACTTAAAACACTATTGTTTTATCAAAACAATTCCCATATTTTCTAGCACTTTAAATATTTTAAAACCATTTGTAAACATTTAATAAAATGATTTAAATCAATTTATTTGGTTGGTGGTCCATCTTGGACACCACCTTAAACATGTTCAAAAACACCGAAAAATTCACCGTTTTCAATCCGGCTTTTTCTTAAATCAATTATCACTTAAAAACTTTACTTTAAATCACTTGCATTCAATTTTTAAAATTAAGAAACAAGTTCAAACAACTCGGGACAGCAAAGAGCCATTTTGTAACACCCCAAATTTTCGTCTCCTAAATAACCGAGAAATTAATTATAACAATTATTTTATAATTGAATTATATTAATTTTGAAGGTTTTAGTTTTTGTACATCATGTGCTTTTATATATAAAAATATGAGATATATTTTTATATGGTTATTTGGTACAAAAATATGAATATTGTAATTTAGTCCTTGGGTTGGGACCTAATTCAATATTAAAAAGGTTTTTGAAGAAAGAGTAATTAAATTCTTAATTTTTGAATTTTATCAATATGTAACCGGTTAGAAGGGCTCTGTAACCGGTTACACGATGAACTCAGAAAACTGGGTTAGTGCGTTTGATGAGTAATCACGCGTTTTAACCCAGAATTCGCCACGAATCCCACTCGATTCATGGTGAGAGACGCGTGTCGCCTTGCATGCTGCTTGAATTCGTCTATATAAGCTTGATTGTTGATCCAATTTGCCTCATTTTTGCTAAGTTTGGTCTGAAAGCGAAATTAGGGTTCCAAGTTCGTCTGAAGAAATTCTTCCTTGTCTCTGAGTGTTGGAGAGTGAGTGATACACCATTACAAAGCTTGAATCAAGGGCTTTGTATTGATATAAAATTTGTGAGTTGAGAGTCCCTGAATCAAGAGAACGAATCTTGCCAAATTGAGGTGTTGATGCTGTCAAACCTCAGCTTCTGGTTTCTGGAGCTGACTTTGAAGCTCGATTTTGGTAAGCACACGAACCCTTTTGGTTTCAAATCTGTTCCTACCTCTAGTGCATGTTGCAGAGAATTCAATTTGACCATTTCCCCCAATTCTTAATTTGGTTTTGCATGTCAAATTCCCTGGTTTTGGTACCCTGTCTAACTCTATCAGCATGGAGTGGATTTAATGGAAACCTGTGTTGGAGCCTTTCTCACTGCAATGTTTTGGATCAAACACAATTTAGAGGTAAGGGGGAAGCTTACTATTTGCTAGAATGAGGAAAAACATGTTGGTAAATAGGATGAGTCACCAAGAGACTCTAAGGGCATAGTTGGAATTAGTTTTATGGCTTGAAGGCCAATTTAAGCTCATTTCTGTTTTTGAGCAATCATAATATGATGCATGCAAGCTGTTGTGATGACAATTTCATGACTTAATTGGATATTATGTGAATTGATGCATTAAGTTGTGAAATATGTGCAATTATGTGCAATTTGAGTATCCATATTGAATGCATGCAATATAGATATGTTTCTGTGGTTGAACACACTAGTATTAAGGTATGTAAACTCTATTTATGAATGAAATTGGTTAGATTTGAGTATGGTAGAAAATGGTATGCAGAACCTCATTTTTCAGTGTATGTTCTGCCTAATCTAACCGGTTAGTCGAAATTTGTAACCGGTTAGATACTGTAAATTTTCAAAGAAAATGAATTTCTGCAATTGGCTAAGTATCCATACCATTTGTACTCAAGTTTAAGCTAGAATTTCATACAAAGACCAATCTAAAACTATGTGTTTGAGAACTGTTTGGTTTAGATTGGAGGTGATGAGTTAATACCTTAATATCAAAGGATAATTTCAAGAGGAAATTATGCCTAAATGAAATTAGATTATGACTTCGATCTTTTGAATGATATTATGTGTTGAACTTGAGGTATTCTGTTATGCTCAGATCTTGTTATTGGATTGAGTAGAGAATTTAAGAAAAGATTCTTGGAAAATCAGTGGTTTTATATTCAGGTCTGTAATTCTAACCGGTTAGGTGATGATGTAACCGGTTAGTACCTGAAACTTAAAAATAAAAGTTAAGTTTTTGAATAAGGGTTGTTAATACCAATGATTATATTCTCTCAATCCAGGTCTATGAGCATATGTTAAATTTAAATTCAAAGGTGAATTTTATGAGTAAAGCCATACCTCAAGATATCATTCAGAAGTTGTGTTTTTTTTCTAAGTCATAATAATGGAATTAATGGGAACATGACCCTGTACTCTAGGAGTACCAAACTGATGCAACCTACTTGATGACACATTCCGGGAATGTGGCCATTGTCTGGGACATGGTTTCTTGGAGACGTTCTGGGAACGTGAGGCACACTCTGGGAGTCGTGCTTGATTTTATTCCAAGTATGGTTTGCGATACGTTCGGGGAACGTATGTAGTGTTCTGGGAACACGTTGGCATAATAATAGAATTAAAGATAAAAACCAACCTTAATTATTGTGCATTCATGCATATAGAATGGAAGATGGGTTGGTAGGAACGTTTATCATATTCTGGGAATATGAGGAGGGTACTCCGGGAGTACAAAATTATAACCTACTTGATGACACATTATAGATATGTGGCCAGTGTCTGGGACCTGGTTTTATATGTTCTGGGAACGTATGTTGGTGTTCTGGGAGCATATTGATATGCAACCTACTTGATGACACATTATAGATATGTGGCCAGTGTCCGGGACCTGGTTTTTATGCGTTCTGGGAACGTATGCGTTCTGGGAACGTGGTGCACACTCTGGGAGTGGTGCTTATTATCCCAAGTATGGTTTGCTAAACGTTCTGGGAACGTGGTGCACACTCTGGGAGTGATGCGTATTATCCAAGTATGGTTCGGCATTACGTTCTGGGAACGAATGTCGGTGTTCCGGGAACACAAGGGTGTATTGGATGGACGTCCAAGATGGACTTTTAGAGGCCTCAGTTGTGGAAGGAAATCATGCATCATGCCACCTGCATTGAAAGAATTATTATGATTAACCGGGTGTGCTCATATGATTATGCATCATGATTTGCTACATGTTGACTTGTGGATGTTAGTTTTATTCCCATTTGATTATGCGAATATGTACAGCTAACCCCCATGCCCTTATTAGGTATTGATCGTGCATCTAGCTTGCACAAGAATCAGTAAAGGAAGATGTCCCTTAGGTGCATGCAGAGTGTAGAAAGTGTGGGTTGGGAACCCGTTGTGCAGATATCGAGGATCTGACCAGAAGGATGTTTGGAGGACCAGTGACCAACTCTATAACAATTCTTATTTTCAGATCTTTTTCCAACAATAACAAGTCCAAGTAATCATACACTTATTACTTTTCTTATAAAGTAAGATGATATACAAGGAGTGTTACACTTTTATGGTATCAGAGCAATGGTCCTGACTCTTGGTCCTTGGGTGTGTGGTCCAATACGCTGGTCATCGATATCTGCAATGTTTCCTGGGAAGTATGCTTTCATATACTTCCAAACTAGAGCTAAGGTTATGGGCAATGGCTCTAGATAAGTAGCTCATTCTGCTATTAAGAAGTGTTCTATGTAGTCTAAGTAGAAGTATGATAGTTGTATGCTTCTCTTTAGACATGTGGAAAACCCAAAACCATAGTGTTGGTTTATCAGTTCTCATAGAACCAATGATAAGGAAATCTTAAGGAGTTGTAGTTAACTCCTTAACTCTGAGGAGGAGTGTTTACCCTCACTAGTGTTAAAGTTAATCAACTTTTCAGACCAAGTGCAGGGCAGTCGTCTCCTTAAAGATCAACCTTGTTGAGCTGGTTAAACTCTAAAGCTATCTTTTCTTTTGTTCCTTATAGATAAGGGTATTGAGAAAAGTTTCTCTATGCCTTACCCAGTCTGCTATCTTAGAGCAGAGGATCTTACAAATCTTCTTGTTTTGGTTTCCAAAGTATGTCGGAACCGTTCTATTAAGGTATTAGACTTTGTCTATCTACCTGTGTCATGATTTCATTTGATCTTAAGCACGGTTCGGGATCCGAAGGATCAAGTGATCATGATTAATGACGATAGAACAACTCTGTATTGGGATTCCCAAGTTTCGAATCTGGAATCCAATGAACCCAGGTGTTGTTTCTGGACAGCAGTGAAGGAGAAAGGGGGGTTAAAGAAATCTGGGTTTCAAGAAATGATGTTAGGTTCACCCTTGAGCAAAGAGATAGAGTTTGGAATCAAGTTAATTCTTGAAGCTGATTCTCTCTCTACTACCCTTACGATATGGTACCATCGGGAATGGTCAAATGGGAGAAACACGTAGAGAAGTTGCTAAAAAGATTGATTGGACCAGGTTAAAGGAGTTTAAGTGTTTTCTAAGATTGATTGGCAGTTGGATTAACCCAAATCAGGATTTGGGACAGGAATCCACTTAAGACTGCATTTTGATCTCGATACGGACATTATGAGTAGGAAATAATGCCATTCGGATTGACTAATGCACCTGTTCTTTTATGGGTTATAAGAACTGGACCCTTAGTCGGGTTCGTTTGTGGTTTATCTTAAGAATCTGGAGGAGCATGAGGAACATCTCAGGATTGTGTGAAGAATCCTGCAAGAGGAGTAGTTGTGCGCTAAGCTCACCAAAGATGAGTTTTGGTTGAGCGAAGTTACGCTCGCAGGGCATGTGATCTTTAAAGAAGAAATTGTGGTGGATCCAGCGAAGGTGAATTCAGTGGTGTATGCAACTTCAGACTAGGGTTAAATGAGAAGTTCCTTGGGCTGGCTGGATACTACCGCTGGATTAGTAATGGATTTTCTAAGATCACATGGCCTCTGACCAAGTTGACTTGGAAAGAACAACTGATGGTATTGAATGATAGGATGTGTTTAATTATGGTGGGGTAGTGATGGATTATATCCCAATATACTATGATTAGTCCAAGAAGAATTATGGAAAATGTGAGTAGACTATGATTTAAATCATTTCAGTGATGAATTCAGTTGGAATCAAGTTATTAGAGTATGATTAAATCCTATTTTGAGTTGGATTGGATGATGTAAAGAAAATGGTTTTGAAATTCTTTGGTTTCACATCTAAAACTGTACTTCATAAACCGGTTAGAAGCTGAAAGCTTCAACTAAAAATTTAAGTATTTGGTGAAGGAACTTTTGGTATCAATAAACATTTTCCTCCAATCCAAACTCAATGTTAACCACCTAAGTAAAATTTAAGAAAGGATTTAGTGTGGTAAAATAACTTAATACCTTGATTCATCATTGAAATTGATTTAAGGGGATTGAATCATAATAATTATGGACTAATCGAGAATTGAAATTGAGGAGCTACTCCAATTAGAGAAGGTAGAGAATTGAGCTGGATGATGCAAAGGAAACAATAGGTACTAAGATAAGAAGGTTGTAATTCATGAACAAGTTTGGAGTTCGAAAGCATGAATGACAATAAGAAGAGGAAGAGTTGAATGTAAGATAAAGGCGATGGATGGAGTTTCTTAAAGATTATGGCTTTAATGCTCCATCCTGGCATAGCAAACGTAGTTGTAGACGATTTGAGTTGATAGGCTATTCTTGTGATCTCAATGGTGGTTAAGGAGGTTATCCCGATCGAGGAATTTAGAGACCTAACTCGTGTAACCCAAGAGGAACCCTCTAGTATTAGATTGGGAATGTTGCCAATCACCAACGAATTCCTGAATCGGATTCGTGAATTACCACCAGAAGATGAAGAGAAGAAAGAGAAGTTGACATTTGAGGAAAAGGAGTTAGATCTCTATGAAGAAACGAATGAGATTTAATCTTTAGAATCAAAGTCTGTGATTATGAATGTTAGAAAATATATTATGGAAGTAAGGGATTTAGGAAGTGTTGTCTAGGACAATCGAGAGGAGAGATCCAAAGGCATGAACTTCAAGAATAGATTATGTTCGAACCCAAGTTAGCTATCAACTATCAAGGAATAAGGAATTTCTTGATGTTGGTAAGCATGTATGAGGACTATGGGAAAGTATAGGAAATTCATGCGAGAAATGTCTGAGTTTAGAACAAGAGAAAGAATGATGAAATACAGACCCAACTGGAGAAAGAGGAAAAGTAAATGGGAGAATATCAACCACGGGAATATCAAGGTTAAGGAATCCTCGATTGGAGAAAAATGACTAAGGAGGAAATAGGGAAGGGAACATTTGTCCATCTCAAGGTAATAATGTGAGGCACATCACTTGGAGTTTAGTTGTGATGTACCTAAGGGAATAGTAAATTCCGATTGTAGGAAGCTGGAGTATTATTCACCGAATTGTCTTGAAAGAAAAGGTGAGAAAGGATTGGACAGCAAGCGAATCCAGCACGAGAAGAATTCACCGGTTGAGATGAGAGTTGAGTGTAATCCTGACGTAAACAACCCAAGCCTATCTCTTCCTTTGACCTGAGTTAACGTAGTTAAATGTTTTCAATTACGTTAATCTAATCGTTGCGAATATCAATATCCTGTTGGAAGTTCAACTTCAATCTTTCTGTGATCAAAACCTTTATCACAGTTGGATGTGATAAATCGCTATGGACACTACAGAAATAGAAAGATCAGTTATGGCTAGAGAGATTAACAACCACCGGGATAGGACAAATCTTTGTCTCCCCAACGGAAATGTCTCTAGAACTTGACTATCTAACTAAGTCTGATAGTGATAATTACCCTATCTTTAAGTTCATCTAACTTAAAGACCTGTCGTATGGTCTTTCTTGCGAAAGATTATATCTGAAAGGAATGATTTTGTTACTAATGGTTTGAATATTAGGACTGATCACCCTAATGTCTCAAATTATTAAGGAATAAAGTCATGCAAATGTTTCTTTGATCGTGCTCGAGAGATCAGAGTGCGCAGCCCAAAAAGTTTTTCCAAAAAGATGATTGAAAAGTGTATTATTCAAAAGAGTATTTACTTTAAAAGAAATTCTTTCACATAAGAGTTTTATACGAAAAATCCTTGTGGTTTAGTTTGGAAAGTTTTTCCTGAAGGGTTTTATTTGAAATGTTTCAAAATACAAGGATTATATCGAAACTCTTTTAAGTGGGGGAGGACCCTAAAGAACGAATTTTTGAAAACAAGATGAAGTTTCTAGTATAAAAACATTTTGGAAAAGCGGAAAATTTCAGAAGATGAATTTCGGGGACGAAATTCCTTTTAAGTAGGGGAGTAGTGTAACACCCCAAATTTTCGTCTCCCAAATAACCGAGAAATTAATTATAACAATTATTTTATAATTGAATTATATTAATTTTGAAGGTTTTAGTTTTTTTACATCATGTGCTTTTATATATAAAAATATGAGATATATTTTTATATGGTTATTTGGTACAAAAATATGAATATTGTAATTTAGTCATTGGGTTGGGACCTAATTGCAATATTAAAAAGGTTTTTGAAGAAAGAGTAATTAAATTCTTAATTTTTGAATTTTATCAGTATGTAACCGGTTAGAAGGGCTCTGTAACCGGTTACACGATGAACTCAGAAAACTGGGTTAGTGCGTTTGATGAGTAATCACGCGTTTTAACCCAGAATTCGCCACGAATCCCACTCGATTCATGGTGGGAGACGCGTGTCGCCTTGCATGCTGCTTGAATTCGTCTATATAAGCTTGATTGTTGATCCAATTTGCCTCATTTTTGCTAAGTTTGGTCTGAAAGCGAAATTAGGGTTCCAAGTTCGTCTGAAGAAATTCTTCCTTGTCTCTGAGTGTTGGAGAGTGAGTGATACACCATTACAAAGCTTGAATCAAGGGCTTTGTATTGATATAAAATTTATGAGTTGAGAGTCCCTGAATCAAGAGAACGAAGCTTGCCAAAGTGAGGTGTTGATGCTGTCAAACCTCAGCTTCTGGTTTCTGGAGCTGACTTTGAAGCTCGATTTTGGTAAGCACACGAACCCTTTTGGTTTGAAATCTGTTCCTACCTCTAGTGCATGTTGCAGAGAATTCAATTTGACCATTTCCCCCAATTCTTAATTTGGTTTTGCATGTCAAATTCCCTGGTTTTGGTACCCTGTCTAACTCTATCAGCATGGAGTGGATTTAATGGAAACTTGTGTTGGAGCCTTTCTCTCTGCAATGTTTTGGATCAAACACAATTTAGAGGTAAGGGGGAAGCTTACTATTTGCTAGAGTGAGGAAAAACATGTTGGTAAATAGGATGAGTCACCAAGAGACTCTAAGGGCATAGTTGGAATTAGTTTTATGGCTTGGAGGCCAATTTAAGCTCATTTCTGTTTTTGAGCAATCATAATATGATGCATGCAAGCTGTTGTGATGACAATTTCATGACTTAATTGGATATTATGTGAATTGATGCATTAAGTTGTGAAATATGTGCAATTATGTGCAATTTGAGTATCCATATTGAATGCATGCAATATAGATATGTTTCTGTGGTTGAACACAATAGTATTAAGGTATGTAAACTCTATTTATGAATGAAATTGGTTAGATTTGAGTATGGTAGAAAATGGTATGCAGAACCTCATTTTTCAGTGTATGTTCTGCCTAATCTAACCGGTTAGTCGAAATTTGTAACCGGTTAGATACTGTAAATTTTCAAAGAAAATGAATTTCTGCAATTGGCTAAGTATCCATACCATTTGTACTCAAGTTTAAGCTAGAATTTCATACAAAGACCAATCTAAAACTATGTGTTTGAGCACTGTTTGGTTTAGATTGGAGGTGATGAGTTAATACCTTAATATCAAAGGATAATTTCAAGAGGAAATTATGCCTAAATGAAATTAGATTATGACTTAGATCTTTTGAATGATATTATGTGTTGAACTTGAGGTATTCTTTTATGCTAAGACCTTGTTATTGGATTGAGTAGAGAATTTAAGAAAAGATTCTTGGAAAATCAGTGGTTTTATATTCAGGTCTGTAATTCTAACCGATTAGGTGATGATGTAACCGGTTAGTACCTGAAACTTAAAAATAATAGTTAAGTTTTTGAATAAGGGTTGTTAATACCAATGATTATATTCTCTCAATCCAGGTCTATGAGCATATGTTAAATTTAAATTCAAAGGTGAATTTTATGAGTAAAGCCATACCTCAAGATATCATTCAGAAGTTGTGTTTTTTTTCTAAGTCATAATAATGGAATTAAGGGAACATGACCCTGTACTCTAGGAGTACCAAACTGATGCAACCTACTTGATGACACATTCCGGGAATGTGGCCATTGTCTGGGACATGGTTTCTTGGAGACGTTCTGGGAACGTGAGGCACACTCTGGGAGTGGTGCTTGATTTTATTCCAAGTATGGTTTGCGATACGTTCGGGGAACGTATGTAGTGTTCTGCGAACACGTTGGCATAATAATAGAATTAAAGATAAAAACCAACCTTAATTATTGTGCATTCATGCATATAGAATGGAAGATGGGTTGGTAGGAACGTTTATCATATTCTGGGAATATGAGGAGGGTACTCCGGGAGTACAAAATTATAACCTACTTGATGACACATTATAGATATGTGGCCAGTGTCTGGGACCTGGTTTTATACGTTCTGGGAACGTATGTTGGTGTTCTGGGAACACATTGATATGCAACCTACTTGATGACACATTATAGATATGTGGCCAGTGTCCGGGACCTGGTTTTTATGCGTTCTGGGAACGTATGCGTTCTGGGAACGTGGTGCACACTCTGGGAGTGGTGCTTATTATCCCAAGTATGGTTTGCTACACGTTCTGGGAACGTGGTGCACACTCTGGGAGTGATGCGTATTATCCAAGTATGGTTCGGCATTACGTTCTGGGAACGAATGTCGGTGTTTCGGGAACACAAGGGTGTATTGGATGGACGTCAAGATGGACTTTTAGAGGCCTCAGTTGTGGAAGGAAATCATGCATCATGCCACCTGCATTGAAAGAATTATTATGATTAACCGGGTGTGCTCATATGATTATGCATCATGATTTGCTACATGTTGACTTGTGGATGTTAGTTTTATTTCCATTTGATTATGCGAATATGTACAGCTAACCCCCATGCCCTATTAGGTATTGATCGTGCATCTAGCTTGCACAAGAATCAGTAAAGGAAGATGTCCCTTAGGTGCATGCAGAGTGTAGAAAGTGTGGGTTGGGAACCCGTTGTGCAGATATCGAGGATCCGACCAGAAGGATGTTTGGACAAAGGAATAACAATTCTATTTTTGATAAAATTTATATGATACATATTTTGGAAAGAGGTATCATAAGAGGAATTCAGTTTCATAATAATACTTATTTGGTATTAAGGGACTTGTTACACTTGATATATTTTTGGAATGTAATATGATGATTATACTATGTTTCCGCAAACTCTGATTTTACTAGTCACCTTCATCATTAATCAAGTGTTTGTGAAAATAAATTTTTAAGGGAAGGGAAAATTCTTATTTTCAGATCTTTTTTCAACAATAACAAGTCCAAGTAATCATACACTTATTACTTTTCTTATAAAGTAAGATGATATACAAGGAGTGTTACACATTTTACAAAAATCACTTTGACAAAACTCCGAAAACATTTCAAAAATACTTTTTGTAACACCCCGATTCGGCAACTTGAAAACTTAAATTAGATATAGTGAAAATTAGGGCCAAATATTTTTTTTTAAAACATGTAATACGTAATCATGAGAACACTTAGGTTTTCAAAACATGGTTACATTTAAAACTCATGTTCTCATGTTGCGTAACACCTTTCAAGTTCCAAACCGAGATGTCACAAGACACCGCACTTTGTAACCCGTTTTCAAAACATCATTTAAAATACACAACCCATCGACTTATTTCAAAAACGTCAGTATTAAATAAAAACTTTTGCCGGGGTACAGTATGATAGAGCTAGGTAACTAAGAACTTACAAGGGTGTACAATGCTTTGAGGGGATTACCTAACATCTAGTCAGACACACTAATACTCGTCATCCATCTTCGGATCTTGGTAGACCAAGCTCTTCAACCGCAAGTATAGTCGCCCTCGTCTGCTGCCTCAGGGATCTCCTCCCGATACCTTCCTCCGGGACAAACTCCTATGCTCCTCTTTACAGGAGTACAGGTGGTTTGCTACATGCTAAGCCATCTACCAGTTGCAATATCAGCGATTGCCGATACGACAACATGGTAGGAGAGAGTTAGTGTTCCGAACACTAACGGGTTGACCATGCGGTCTCAGGGTAGATAAATATAAAGACAGACAGGTAATATAACTAAAACAGTATAACCTAGGTAATTATCTTGATGCAATCATATAATCATTAACAGATATGCATATAACATGTTATTCACATAGTATATAGGAGTCACATATAACAAGACATGTCATGATGTTTCAAACATATAAATATCATCAATCATAGCCAAATAATCCATTACGCTCACAATTCTTTTCCATTCTTTCTTCCATAGTTACCTCGAGATTTATCATGCCACGAATCATTTCTCGTGCTTGTCTTATAATTTTACTCAACGAATCATCTCGAACATCTTCTTTTATTTTGTTTCTTTCGCAACTCGTTATCAATTATCTTTTAGTCATTATTTATCATTTTCACAATTTCGCTCGCTTCGCGTTTGATTTCCTTCTCAATCATTTCTTATAATTCTTATCTGCATTTTCTTTCCTCTTTAGTCTTAACGCATCACTTATTTCTTACTTAATTATTTCTCATATCTCTTATTCGCGTCTCTTTTCTCTTTTTCAGTCTTATCTCATCACTTTCACGGTTTCATTATTATATTTCGCTATTCAGACATAATCAAGCAATTTCTAAATAGAATGAAGTATGCACAACAAATAAACATTTAGTATGCAAACAAACAGGTAAACATTTTGCACGAATATCTACAGTGCCTAATTCGCAGTACTCTTGCAATCCATCTATTCAAATTGCGAGCAACCACGTTACGGGACCACAGAACTCTCACTCACCTCGATGACGAAGCTTCCTAAAGCTTTCCAAGATTTCCAGTCGTTACCCTTACCATGCTTCCTTTGCGTCCGACACTCGAACTAGACATTTTTCCCCGTGCGTTAGAAACGATTTACGATAAATTCTTAATTTTCGCTTTGAAAACACTTTTTAATTTCTTTCTTGAAAATACATTGCCCATATCCAAAAAGGTTTTAAATCCAAATCAATTCTTTAATAAAAAGGTTTTCAAGAAAAACTTCTTAAAACAATTTCTAAAACAATTTCTTTTTCAAAACAGAATCTATTTCCCGTAGCTTAAAACACTTTGATTGAAAAATCATGTTCTTTAAACATTGAATGAAATCTTAAGAAAACAACTTTTTTTTTTTGAAAATCTTTCTTAAATCAAATACAAAAATTCAAGAAGGTAAAACTTCAAAATCAATTAAATTGATTCAAAACTCATAACATTATAATATACTGATCAAAGAAGGTTCTTTAAAATTTTCAATTACTTTAAAATCCACACATAGATTTTTCACAAAAAAGACACACAAACAACATTCAATACAATTCCAATACATTCAAGCAGCACAAAGAACAATTACATATACATTTCAAAGCATTCAAATCATTCACAAACAATACACAGGTGTGACGCTCTCTTTTTAACTTGAAAATAATTAATGTTTCCAAATAATTGAATACTTGCTATCAAAATTTGGAATAGAAAATTTTTCCTTTTTAGAACCAGTACTTGCTCGTTCATAAATCCTTTTGAACATAAACCATTTTTGAAAGTTCGGCTTATCCATATCTTAGTTTCGAAAAGGCTCTCGAGATAACATTTCCTTAACTATAGAAAATACTCTTCATAGTTAATATTAAAACATACCACTTGCCTCTCGAGTTGAATTTGAATATATAAAGCATAAACTTATCGCCGAATCCTTTCTTAATAGAAATCAGAGTTCGCGGAAGTAAAAATAATACTTATGGGGCACTGCTGAGGTAAAAAAAAACATCATATATATATAAGTCATAACATAACCCCATCAGTACAGTCAGTAGCAAGTGATAAAAAGTCGAGATAGCAAGTTTTGATGAAACATATACAAACCAGCTGCATAAAATAAAAGATCACTCTAAGACCTCTCAGATATATACAATATATATAACAAAATCCAAAATAGAAGTCCCAGAGCAAGTCATCCGTGTCCTCAGCAGCTCCTCAAATCCTCCACCGCTCTATCCCTAGGATCTAGGATCCAAAACATCTACGCTATGCAAGCTCCTATGAACCAGCGGGTCCACCTCTCGCTGAAACAGTCGGCTTAACATGCACCTCCTCCTCGCTCTCATCCTCCATAGGGTCCTCCTCGACCTCGCCCGACTGTGTAGACATCCCACCACTGGGTCTAAGGTCTGCAGAAGTAGTCCTATCCAAGTCAGTCGGACCAGGAGAAGGAGTCTCCTCAGTGACAACTCTATGGGAGGAAGGATGGGAACGAGTGGCAGCTCTAACACGAAAACTATGGAAACGACGCATAGGTCGAGCCGGGGGTGGTCCTCTATATGTATAAAAAGGTGGAACATGCATAGTGTAGACTAAGGGAATCGTAAATCGACGAGGTCGCACTCGCACCAGAGGGTTAGTGTAACATCCCAAAATCCGGTCCATTAAAAATGCGAGTTAACAAAAACTTTTTCATAATGAAAGTGTGAAAACCAAAAGTACTTTTCATAAGGGTGGTATTTCCTTTACAAAATATTCTGAGTGTAAAATACTTATATAATACAAACTCCCAAAATCCCCTTTTTACACCCAGAGCATTGGTCTTCACAACTCGATCCTTCTGCAAAAGGATTCGGATGACGAGACGTCATCCTGGCTGCTTCTTCTAGACACCTCCACTCCCACAGGAGTGACTTCAGTCCTGTCCTTTGAAAGAACCTACCACCACAGACATGGTAGTATGGAGTCAGTCACTTGTCATATCGCCTAAGCAGATTATATGATTGGTCAAACACAATCATTACAGATATCATTTCAACATAATAAAAGCATGCCCAAGAGTCTTATTAAACAACATTGGCTAAAACCATTAATTTCTCATGCAATGCATGCACGTCTCTCAAATCATTTCTCCATAATCAAGTCTTCCAGAAAACAACACTCTGGGATAGGCAATCGTGCGCTCGATGTTTCCACAACCTGTATAGCAGCCACACCGTTCTATACTAGAACCCCATCGACCACGATCTTAAAATGATACAAGGGGATGATCCCTGAACCATTGTCCACCAATAGTTCTAGGTCCTTGTCATTTCTACGGTGGCGGCCACACTGTTCCAACCGTCTCATGTAGCGGCCACACCGTACTACATGGTTTCCAATCCCGCATGCACCTTACTGAACGATTCCCTGTACACCATGCATGAGATGCGTCACACATATATTAATCATCACATCATACACATGGCGGCCACACCGTTCCATGCCTTCATATAGTGGCCACACCGTACTATATGGAATCACATACACATGGCGGCCACACCGTTCCACATGTCTTCGTATAGCGGCCACACCGTACTATATGGAATAACACACATATGGCGGCCACACCGTTCCACATGTCTTCGTATAGCGGCCACACCGTTCCATACGGAAATCCATAACACATACCCCACATATGGCGGCCACACCGTTCCACATGTCTTCGTATAGCGGCCACACCGTACTATACGGAATCCTTTAAGCATAATGACTTCTTGCAGGAGTTAGTCCATAACTTATGGAAATCAGGGTGAACCCACTTATCCAACATTCACATATCCGAATCGGGCGCAAGCCCTAACGCATTTGGATTGAATCCTCATACTCAACAAGCATCACCACTCTTGCATTATCATTAATACTCCTTAAGTCATTGTCTATCTATGTTCCAAGGTATTGGACTTACTCCATTCATCGTCATAAGGTAATAATTTCTTTCTTATGTCCTTTAAGCTATTAACTTTTTATATTCTAAGACATTAATTACCAAGTAGACATGATCATGCTTATCAAATCCTTTCTCAACATCATACTCAAATCTTGAACTAATAGTCACATTCAATATCTTCCAATGCAACATGATCATTTTCAATCCAAAGAGAACATGATGATTATTTCACAATTCATTCCATGTGAACCAACTTAACTAGTGATTGAACTCAAATAATGGCTCATGCCCCATATGCAATCTTCACCCTCATATTTAGCACTAGGAAAGCATCTAATGCAAGTAAGATGCTCATATTTATTGCCTCTTCAAGTTTACAATTTAAGTTATCAGCATGATGCATGAGTCTAGCTCTCAATCCTCCAGAATGAATGCAATTCCTAAACTTAAGAGAATTGATTGATATATCCCACTTAATAATATCTCGTATTATTAAGTCAATAACTTTACACTATCATCAATCAATCTCTTTTAAGTCCTAGATTATTTGGACTATTATCACTTAAGTGTGAACAAAATGATTCAGAATTGAAAATGGCATTTCTTAATTTTCTAAACAGAAATACTCGAGTATTTTCCATAATACTCGAGTAGTTCATCAGTTTCCAGTTTTCACTCGAGTATTTCATAAATATACTCGAGTCGTTCATGTCTTTTCAGAAAAACTAAGTTTCTGAACTTCATAAATATACTCGAGTAATTCATGAGATACTCGAGTAGTCCATTACCCAGAATACTCGAGTAGTTCGTGTATTACTCGAGTGTCCAATCTGATTCTCAAGTTGGTGCGCCAATTTTCACTCTGGTGCACCACGAAATACTCGAGTGTTAAGCCAAATACTCGAGTATTTGCAGACATACCAGACTGAAACTTGATTTTTACATACCATTTTCAATTCTAATCATTTCTACTTCAATCCAATGATCCACAGAGTTCATATACCATATAACAAGTATGTTCAAACACTTAGAACTCCACAAATTACACAGAATTGAATTTGAGCACCAATTATGCATAAAACCATATTTCCAACAACTTGACATGCCAAATTCAGTTCTGAGTAATTCTAACTCAATCCAATGGTCAAATGAGCTCTATTTATATAATTAAGACTTGTCTCAACACAAAGATCCCAACAATTCACAGAGGACCCTATCATGCTCCTATTTATGCATAAACTACATATTATGCAACTCAACATAACAATATCACATTTACCCACAATTAACATAGAAACTGAGTTTGTACAGCACAAGTGCAGTATTTAGAACTTACTCCAAACTTATTCAATGTCCATTGATGGCTTATCATAAGCATACCACATCAAGGTCATGATTTATCATATTTGCCAATTATAACTCAACCAAACTCATAAGTCCCTATAACTTAATTTCATTAATTCATTTCAGACATTATCCATATTATAAATCAAATGACCAAGTGATTGTCTGAACCTCCAAGTCTAGCAAGCATATCTTGGTCCAATTCACATAGCACACACAAAACTAAATTCACAATCTATAATCCTAGCAATATGAATGACTTCTCTCATACCTTGACCAACACTTAGACAAGTTCAAAAACACTCAAGAACAGCAGCAGCCACACAACAGCCACCAATCTAGCACACACCACTTCAGCCACCAAAGAGCAGAACCATTGTGAGCAGAGTTCCAAAACCACATTGTTTGAGTGAGTAATCGTGCACAAAAATTGGGGAAAAGGTTAGAATCTACTCTCTGCAACATGCATGAGAGATTAAAACGAAATTGGAATCAAGAGGGTTCATGAGCTTACCACAATTGAGGATCAAAGTGAGCTCCAAGAACCAGTTGACAGCAACCAAACCCCCACTTTTGAGCTTCGATTCTTCCAACACTCAAACTCTCAACTCACAATTTTGGTGTCTATACAAAGCTCTAGATGTGAGCTTCGTATTGGTGTATGATTTGTGACCTAACTCTACTCAAGGAAGGAGAATCGAACCAGAGAAATCAAAAACCCTAACTTCAGATTCCAGAACAAAAATGGCCAAAATGGTTGATCTTCATCAACAAGAGAGTTTAAATACTCGAATTCACAGATCATGCAAGTCGACACGAAGCTATGGTCGTGTCCCTGAGTTGATAACGTGTCAACTCGTGAGGTTTCTGAGTTGGTGACTCAGCCAACGCACTCACGAGTGCAACTCTGTGCAAAATACTCGAGTCTTTTCAGAAAGACTCGAGTCTTTTTTCCAAAATAGTAAAAATAAATATTTTTATTTCCTTTTCATCCAAAATCTTCCCATTATTATTTTTAAGTCCTAAAACAGGGACTACTATGTAAAAACATTATTTTCATATGTTAATGATTTTCCAATCCTTTTCATGCATAATAAATCATTAAAAATCAAGGATATTAATAAAATAATTAATTACAAATAAACCTTTATAATTAATTTTTATTTATCAGGATTTAAAAATTTGGGGTGTTACACTACTCCCCCACTTAAAAGGAATTTCGTCCCCGAAATTCATTCTTAAAAAAAAATTCTATATTTTCAAAATCATATAAAAGATTATTATTATTCTTCAAAATAACATTAGGGAGATTTCTCCCCCACTTAAAAAGCAGTTCCTTTAACTTTTCAAACCTTTTTAGCTCAAAATATTTCATAAGAAAAATCTCTTGAACAAAACTTTTGCTTTCAACGCGTATAAAATCCTTTCTTACCAAAAAGGTTTTTCCTTAAACTTCTTCAAAATTATTTTACAATTAATTTGATCGAAATCTTTTGACTAACTTTTCCAGATTAAATACATATGTTAAACTGAAACATTTCTCAATAAACTTTTTGGAAGAAAAACTTTTTCTGACAAACATTTTTCGATTACACAACCCTAACTTAAAACTTTTTGCAACAAATTTTTCGATAGAAAAACTTTTCCCGCTGCGCACTCTGATCACTCACGCACGATTAACGAATCATTTGTATGACTTTATTCCTTAATAGTTACAAACATTAGGGTGATCAGTCCTAATATTCAAACCATTAATAATAAAATCATTCCTTTCAGATATAACTTTTCGCAAGAAAAGTCATACGACACATCTTTAAGTTAGATGAACTTAAAGATAGGGTACTTGTCACCATCAGATTTAGCTAGATAGCCAAGCGCTAGAGGTATTTCCGTTGGGGAGACAAAGATTTGTCCTTTCACGGTGGTCATTAATCCCTCTGGTCTTAACTAGCCTTTCTATCTCCCATAGTGTCCATAGATATTTATCACATCCAACTGTGATAAAGGTTTCGATCAAAGAAATTTTGGGTCAAAGATGATATTTAGATCTTCAAATTATCGAACTAATTAACGTAATCGAAAATAGCTGACTAAGTTAATTCAGATAAGGAAAAAAAAAACAACCTAAGGGTTTACCTCGCTTGCCTCGCTTGCTACCCGATCCTTTCTTGCTTTTATTCTTTGGACAGTCTGGCGAATAGTGTCCCGGCTTCCTGCAGCTGAAGCAGATGATTCCCTTGGGTACACCACAGCTTGATCCGAAGTGATGTGTTCCACACCTTTCACATTGAGGAGGGCAAGTGATCTCTTTCCCCTTTCCTTTCTGATTACCATTTTTCGATTGAGATTTTCCTAATCCCAATCTATATAGTTCGGGCTCCTCAAATTGATCCTTTTCCATAGTTAATTGTCTTTCTTCCTCCTCTAGTTGAGCTTCCATTTCCTCAAAATCAAGGATCAAAATCATTTTATGTAAGAAAAGGTCAAAACCGTGACATGCATTGAAGAAGAGTTAAAGTTTTTTAATCAAAGATTACATGCAAGGCTTTAGAACAAAACTTTTTAAAGATTAAAGCAAGGATCAAGACATTTTCAAAGATCAAAGTAGAAATCAAAGCTTCATCAACATCAAATCAATTTGTAAAGGCATAAAGCTAACATGCAATGACTTAGATCAAATTAAAAAGCATCAAAACCTAATTTTCTACTCATGGCCGAATTACCTAGTTTAGGACCTAGTGTTTTATAAATTCACTTATTCTTAAAAATTCAAGATCAAAGTTTATTTAACACATGCATGAACTCAAATTATCAAAACCACCATCAAATCAACATGCAACACCAAGATCTCAACATTATTGTGAGGAAAGTTTAGATCATTCATTTATCTACCAAATAAACTCAAAAACACATTATAGTTCATGGTTTTAAGAAAGAAAGTTTAACACACAAAGAGATACACTTTAAAGTTTACAAAAATCTCCAAAACTTTTTAGATCCCTAAGATTTATGTTGAAAACTTTAAGATCTTTCATGAAAAAAACTTAAACGAGTTATGAGTCCATTAGTTAGAGATTTACAAGTTTCTTTGGGTCTTAAAAGTTCATGATCCAACATAATTAAGACATGCAAAGGAAGAAAAGAAAGGGAAATTACAAAATCAAAAGGAAATCTAAACTATTACAACTTCTTCATGATCCTTCGAAATACCCACCAAGATCAAGGTCTTCTAGCTTCTAATGTCTTGGATCTTCAAGGAAAATTTTAGGTTTTGGTGTTGATTTCCTCTTCTTCTTCTCTACTCTAACTCACGGCCTCCCTCTTCCTCTCTCACTCTATCTCTCTTTCTCTTCTAAGAGCTAAAAGGAAACTCTTAGAAGTTGTGTATAGGATGTGGGAAGAAATGAAAAGGAAATGAGGTGAAAATGAACTAAGGTTCATGCCTTATATAGGCAATTGGTGCACTTCCTTTTTACCCTTATAAAATTCGGTCATGGGGGAGTGTGAAGGGCAATTTTGGCTCTTCAAAAAGTTGCATGGGTGGTGTTTATCAAATGAAGGGGACAAGGTGGAGTAGGTTAGGGTGCTAGGGGTCATTTAGGCCTAATGGCTTGTTGGCTTCTAGTTAGGGTTTCCACCAACTTAGTTACTCCATGGTTCTAACTTAGTCGTATTTGGTTTCTTGCTTAACAAATAAAAATTCTAGGTTTGCCCCATGTACACATACACACGTAATTCACACATACACATACATACATACATACATTCATGCATTATCATCTTCTTTTATTAATTTAATCCCACATAATCTCAAACACATATACACATAACAACACCACACATACATACACACGAAATACTCATGTACACACATACATAGAAAATAAATCTTTTTCATCATAAAATGACTCATACAAAAATCACAAATATTTTATAAAAATATCAAACACATAGACTTTTCCAAAAAATCAATTTTTAAACTTTTGACATTATTTCAGGAAATCAATTCTTTAAAGTCACTCTTTACCTTGAAAACGTTAATTAGGAAATTTATTTAAGAAAATATTCTTTCAAAAACACTTTTCTCAAAATTAAATCTCTTTAGTATTTTAAATTAATATGAGGAATTTGCGGGGTGTTACATTCTCCTCAACTTAAGGATTTCTCGTCCCCGAGAAATACGTTGTGGATTGGGCAGCAGGGCACAGAATTCTTACGTCACTTTGGTTTCCACAAGAGTACTCTTCTCTCGCTTCGTGGTCGTATTCCCTTCTGCTGGTCTAATTCACCTTGCCGTGCTCCTCGTTTGTTGCTTTCAGTCGAAGAAGTCGCACTCGTACGACCGCTCGCTCGTCGAATCGGGTTAAGTCCAACGGACTAACCGAAGGAAGACGTCGTTTCCTCAGCTGATCGTTGTCACAGAAAGTCCAACCATAGGTACGGACTTAAGGAAAATCAAGCAAACAAAATTTCATACATCTCCAAAGCATGGGGTTCCACCTAAAACCCTCAGATACTCACTACTTCCTTTAACTTTGGGTTCTCGCTAACTCAAACAATCACTCCTTCTTTCAGTTCTCCTTCAAACTTCTAAGGTTTTCGTCTATCGTTTCTCTAACTTAAGGGAATCCTATTGCAACTTGGGTTTACTTACTTCCTCAAACATCCTTACTTTTCTCTCTAGATTCATCCTAAACATCAATCAGGCCTATCAATTTCACCATCTAAACCTCTGTTTATGGCGGATGGCAATTCTAATCCTTAAACTCTCCTCAGAATTTCCCCTAATAACTGGTAATATACGCCTCCTTCCTTCCTTGTGACTCCCCAACTTTGATCAAACTTATAACTAAATCCACCGTGATCTTATATCCTCACTTGATTTAAACCCTTTATCCTTCCTTAATCGTTCGAGCCTAAACTATTTGGGTAACTATGGCACTTCTAACTCCGCAATTCGGACTAAAGAGTCTTAAATAGGATCAATAAGGCTACATGTGGATAATAAGGCTAATGAAGAAAAGGTTCGAGTTTTAACAACACTAACGGTTTTGTTGAAGCAATTCAACAAACAGGGAATTCAAGAATAACATCCTATCTCCTCAAAGATACCGACTACTCTTTGAACAAGGGTACGTCTAGGCCAACAGAATGGGATTTATCAAGCACTAAGGAAACATTAAAGGTTAAAGGGTTTCAACCTACTCACTTCCTACTTGACCTACGTCCCTCAAACTACAGGATGAACAGGTTCCTTATACTAACTCAGCCAACCGTAAGCCACAAATAAAGTCTTACATCCTAAAAGGTTATGAACCTAAACTTATATTCCTATCCTTATACTAGCAAACACACAAAGTCACACAAACAAAGCATGTAAGCCCATGCTTAAGGCCACTAAGGATTACCATAAGCTCTGATACCATTCTTTAACAGCCCGATTTTCGTAACTCAAAACAATTAACTTTTGTTTATTAAAGTTGCTAAAAATGAGGCCGATTTTTTTTGTATAAAACAATGTTGAAGTGTTTGAAAACGTTATTGAAAAGATCTCGATATTCTTCAGCACTCTCTTTCGAAAACCGAGTTGTTACCAAAACCAAAACTTATTCACTTGAGTTTCCAAAATAATTTAGCAGGAAAAACAGTTTGGCTCCAACTCAAAATAGTTCTTTTCGTGACATTAAAAAGACTTAAGCATTTCTCACAAAATTGTGTGCTTACATATCTTCAAAAGTAGATCACATTCCAAAATAAGTGGAGTTACATCAATAGTTCATCACTTAGGTAATCCTTGACACAAAACAATCATCATAAATCTGAACTAACCACACTATCCTAAAACCACCTTATTGAAGACAATCGGATGAAGTTCCTCCTTCTTCTTGCGTCCTCTCCTCGTTCTCGAGGATGATGCCCTTCTTGTTGTTGTCCCCTCCTTACTAATGGATTCCATCTCCGCTCCATTGAGAAGGGAAGAATTCCTCCGGGTCTCGTACCGAAACATCTCTGCGTAGTTCCTATATCCTCGTACGGTGACTTGCCCAAGATGCGGCTCCAGGTTAGCTCCACTGAGTAGATGTTCCGGATCAGGAATCACGATCTGGGAATAGCCGATCCATACCCTGCCGTATGGGGTACGCTTTCATCCTCTCCCATACTTACTCCATAAGGTGACATTCATGCAATACTCCATCTGCCCCTTGAGATACCAGCAGCACCGATATGCCAATTAACAGGAGAGAGTAAGCGATCCGAACGACGCATCGTCGACGGTGTGGGATTACGATAGGCAAGATAATAGGACCATACAAACATACAATACAACATACAAACACACAACGATCAAGTATATCATTATCATTATTGTCTTGTATTATCATCATTATTGTTATTCTTCATTATCTTTCCAAGCTTAATTTCACCTCTCATATTCATGATTTCTTCTTATCCAGATTTATCAATTCACATCTTGCTTGGATTCGGGGAATTACAAGATATCCTCGGGGTATTCATTTCATTCTCGGTTATCACTCACGTCTACATCTCCTCAGTCATCCATCCAACCTAGTCGGAAGCAAACAGGAGTACAGGACCTTTACCGTGCGGGCACGACAGCTGCCTCAAAATCAATTGGTCCCTGACCAGGAGGACTACAGCCTCCAATCATATCATATCAATTCAATTCATATAATCAACGCACATTGTCTCAACTCCCAGTGGCAAACAAGATGCCCCACTCTAGTCCCTCTCACTTTTCTAGATTTGCAATCTAGGGGGCGACAGTATATTTCTAGTGGCCCCGCAGAACTTACCACGACATTGGACCCAGTCCCTACCACATTCGTATGCCACATGTGGAGTTTGTTCTGCCTAGAAACATACTCTAGACTTCTTGACTTTTCACCGTCATCGTCCTCTCCTAATGCAATCTCCTCCTGAGTATCCGCAGATACCCATGGTTCCTTCCTCTCCACTACTTCGCACTCTCATACCTCACCGCATGTGTCTTTTAAGTCTTCTATCTTTTTAATTATCCTAAGGTCGGCCCATCCTTTGTGCATCCCTTCAATGAGTCCCGACCACTAACTTTGCACAATCTTTCCCTCATCATTTCTCACATAGAACAGAGCTGGGATCACATCAACAAACTCGTATCTCATTTTCTCAATCCCACTCAACAGTCAAAATCTATTCTCAAAACAATCTTTTCGCAAAACCTTTTTCAAAAATATCATTTCACAAAAATCTTCTCGAAATATCACTTCATAAAACTTTTCAAAGATATCATTTCAAAAACATTCACAAAATATTGTTTTCACAAACTTTTTCACAAAATGTCATTTCATAAAACATTCTCAAAAATATTATTTCCAAAAAAAGATTTTCAAAAGTATCCTTACAAAAAGAAGACCTTCTAAAAATATCCTTTCAAAAACTTCCTCAAAACCATATTTCAAAAACTCTCATAAAATCTCTTTTCACAAAGTTTCTAAAAATCTCCTTTTAAAAATTTTTCACAAATTTTATTTCAAAACTTTTCTGAAAACATTTTTTTTACAATTCTCCTCAAAACTTCTTTTCAAAAACCTTTTTCAAAAACCTTTTTTTCAAAAATCATCTTTTGCTGAGCGCTAATGGAGGAGCAAGCTCAACTCAACACTAGTCTCATTCCAAAAAAAAAACAAAGGAGCCCAGCTCCACTCAATTCACATCATTCTCCCCCAGCTCTGGCTCGTTCTCAACATTATCATTCATTCTTTCCCCAATCTCAATTCTTCATCTCTTTCTATTCCATTTTATATCTTTCATCATTATTCCTTTCTCTTTATATCTTGATTTCCATCAATTTACTTATTTCCTTTTCATTTTCTTATTCAGGACATAACAAACGTCCATCAGCTTGTTACTCATATTAATCTTCAACAATAAATATCATTAGGTATAATTAAATCAATAAACATAAACATACTATCAATCACACAAACATCACACAACAACAATGTGGTCATTGTCACCTTCGTATAAGTGGCCACACAACACAAACAATAACCACTTATACTACTGACTCCGAACCACTTAGTTCCGATCTTTGAGATGATACAAAACGTCCTAATATATCACCTAACTACCACGGTGTCTTACGAAAGCTTCTCTCTCACCTGAGGTCCAGCGATTAATTGCGTACCGTCGCCTTGGATCCTTTTTGCTGCCGGCTGCCCCCAATCCCTCGTCTTTCAAGTTCCTCGTACTAAATAAAATACGCTTACGTTATTAACTTGTATTAAGAAAATCTTTTCTTAGTTCGTGACACTTTCCGTTCTTAATCGAAAGACTTAAAACACTATTGTTTTATCAAAACAATTCCCATATTTTCTAGCACTTTAAATATTTTAAAACCATTTGTAAACATTTAATAAAATGATTTAAATCAATTTATTTGGTTGGTGGTCCATCTTGGACACCACCTTAAACATGTTCAAAAACACCGAAAAATTCACCGTTTTCAATCCGGCTTTTTCTTAAATCAATTATCACTTAAAAACTTTACTTTAAATCACTTGCATTCAATTTTTAAAATTAAGAAACAAGTTCAAACAACTCGGGACAGCAAAGAGCCATTTTGTAACACCCCAAATTTTCGTCTCCTAAATAACCGAGAAATTAATTATAACAATTATTTTATAATTGAATTATATTAATTTTGAAGGTTTTAGTTTTTGTACATCATGTGCTTTTATATATAAAAATGGTTATTTGGTACAAAAATATGAATATTGTAATTTAGTCCTTGGGTTGGGACCTAATTGCAATATTAAAAAGGTTTTTGAAGAAAGAGTAATTAAATTCTTAATTTTTGAATTTTATCAATATGTAACCGGTTAGAAGGGCTCTGTAACCGGTTACACGATGAACTCAGAAAACTGGGTTAGTGCGTTTGATGAGTAATCACGCGTTTTAACCCAGAATTCGCCACGAATCCCACTCGATTCATGGTGAGAGACGCGTGTCGCCTTGCATGCTGCTTGAATTCGTCTATATAAGCTTGATTGTTGATCCAATTTGCCTCATTTTTGCTAAGTTTGGTCTGAAAGCGAAATTAGGGTTCCAAGTTCGTCTGAAGAAATTCTTCCTTGTCTCTGAGTGTTGGAGAGTGAGTGATACACCATTACAAAGCTTGAATCAAGGGCTTTGTATTGATATAAAATTTGTGAGTTGAGAGTCCCTGAATCAAGAGAACGAATCTTGCCAAATTGAGGTGTTGATGCTGTCAAACCTCAGCTTCTGGTTTCTGGAGCTGACTTTGAAGCTCGATTTTGGTAAGCACACGAACCCTTTTGGTTTCAAATCTGTTCCTACCTCTAGTGCATGTTGCAGAGAATTCAATTTGACCATTTCCCCCAATTCTTAATTTGATTTTGCATGTCAAATTCCCTGGTTTTGGTACCCTGTCTAACTCTATCAGCATGGAGTGGATTTAATGGAAACCTGTGTTGGAGCCTTTCTCACTGCAATGTTTTGGATCAAACACAATTTAGAGGTAAGGGGGAAGCTTACTATTTGCTAGAATGAGGAAAAACATGTTGGTAAATAGGATGAGTCACCAAGAGACTCTAAGGGCATAGTTGGAATTAGTTTTATGGCTTGAAGGCCAATTTAAGCTCATTTCTGTTTTTGAGCAATCATAATATGATGCATGCAAGCTGTTGTGATGACAATTTCATGACTTAATTGGATATTATGTGAATTGATGCATTAAGTTGTGAAATATGTGCAATTATGTGCAATTTGAGTATCCATATTGAATGCATGCAATATAGATATGTTTCTGTGGTTGAACACACTAGTATTAAGGTATGTAAACTCTATTTATGAATGAAATTGGTTAGATTTGAGTATGGTAGAAAATGGTATACAAAACCTCATTTTTCAGTGTATGTTCTGCCTAATCTAACCGGTTAGTCGAAATTTGTAACCGGTTAGATACTGTAAATTTTCAAAGAAAATGAATTTCTGCAATTGGCTAAGTATCCATACCATTTGTACTCAAGTTTAAGCTAGAATTTCATACAAAGACCAATCTAAAACTATGTGTTTGAGAACTGTTTGGTTTAGATTGGAGGTGATGAGTTAATACCTTAATATCAAAGGATAATTTCAAGAGGAAATTATGCCTAAATGAAATTAGATTATGACTTCGATCTTTTGAATTATATTATGTGTTGAACTTGAGGTATTCTGTTATGCTCAGATCTTGTTATTGGATTGAGTAGAGAATTTAAGAAAAGATTCTTGGAAAATCAGTGGTTTTATATTCAGGTCTGTAATTCTAACCGGTTAGGTGATGATGTAACCGGTTAGTACCTGAAACTTAAAAATAAAAGTTAAGTTTTTGAATAAGGGTTGTTAATACCAATGATTATATTCTCTCAATCCAGGTCTATGAGCATATGTTAAATTTAAATTCAAAGGTGAATTTTATGAGTAAAGCCATACCTCAAGATATCATTCAGAAGTTGTGTTTTTTTTCTAAGTCATAATAATGGAATTAATGGGAACATGACCCTGTACTCTAGGAGTACCAAACTGATGCAACCTACTTGATGACACATTCCGGGAATGTGGCCATTGTCTGGGACATGGTTTCTTGGAGACGTTCTGGGAACGTGAGGCACACTCTGGGAGTCGTGCTTGATTTTATTCCAAGTATGGTTTGCGATACGTTCGGGGAACGTATGTAGTGTTCTGGGAACACGTTGGCATAATAATAGAATTAAAGATAAAAACCAACCTTAATTATTGTGCATTCATGCATATAGAATGGAAGATGGGTTGGTAGGAACGTTTATCATATTCTGGGAATATGAGGAGGGTACTCCGGGAGTACAAAATTATAACCTACTTGATGACACATTATAGATATGTGGCCAGTGTCTGGGACCTGGTTTTATATGTTCTGGGAACGTATGTTGGTGTTCTGGGAGCATATTGATATGCAACCTACTTGATGACACATTATAGATATGTGGCCAGTGTCCGGGACCTGGTTTTTATGCGTTCTGGGAACGTATGCGTTCTGGGAACGTGGTGCACACTCTGGGAGTGGTGCTTATTATCCCAAGTATGGTTTGCTAAACGTTCTGGGAACGTGGTGCACACTCTGGGAGTGATGCGTATTATCCAAGTATGGTTCGGCATTACGTTCTGGGAACGAATGTCGGTGTTCCGGGAACACAAGGGTGTATTGGATGGACGTCCAAGATGGACTTTTAGAGGCCTCAGTTGTGGAAGGAAATCATGCATCATGCCACCTGCATTGAAAGAATTATTATGATTAACCGGGTGTGCTCATATGATTATGCATCATGATTTGCTACATGTTGACTTGTGGATGTTAGTTTTATTCCCATTTGATTATGCGAATATGTACAGCTAACCCCCATGCCCTTATTAGGTATTGATCGTGCATCTAGCTTGCACAAGAATCAGTAAAGGAAGATGTCCCTTAGGTGCATGCAGAGTGTAGAAAGTGTGGGTTGGGAACCCGTTGTGCAGATATCGAGGATCTGACCAGAAGGATGTTTGGAGGACCAGTGACCAACTCTATAACAATTCTTATTTTCAGATCTTTTTCCAACAATAACAAGTCCAAGTAATCATACACTTATTACTTTTCTTATAAAGTAAGATGATATACAAGGAGTGTTACACTTTTATGGTATCAGAGCAATGGTCCTGACTCTTGGTCCTTGGGTGTGTGGTCCAATACGCTGGTCATCGATATCTGCAATGTTTCCTGGGAAGTATGCTTTCATATACTTCCAAACTAGAGCTAAGGTTATGGGCAATGGCTCTAGATAAGTAGCTCATTCTGCTATTAAGAAGTGTTCTATGTAGTCTAAGTAGAAGTATGATAGTTGTATGCTTCTCTTTAGACATGTGGAAAACCCAAAACCATAGTGTTGGTTTATCAGTTCTCATAGAACCAATGATAAGGAAATCTTAAGGAGTTGTAGTTAACTCCTTAACTCTGAGGAGGAGTGTTTACCCTCACTAGTGTTAAAGTTAATCAACTTTTCAGACCAAGTGCAGGGCAGTCGTCTCCTTAAAGATCAACCTTGTTGAGCTGGTTAAACTCTAAAGCTATCTTTTCTTTTGTTCCTTATAGATAAGGGTATTGAGAAAAGTTTCTCTATGCCTTACCCAGTCTGCTATCTTAGAGCAGAGGATCTTACAAATCTTCTTGTTTTGGTTTCCAAAGTATGTCGGAACCGTTCTATTAAGGTATTAGACTTTGTCTATCTACCTGTGTCATGATTTCATTTGATCTTAAGCACGGTTCGGGATCCGAAGGATCAAGTGATCATGATTAATGACGATAGAACAACTCTGTATTGGGATTCCCAAGTTTCGAATCTGGAATCCAATGAACCCAGGTGTTGTTTCTGGACAGCAGTGAAGGAGAAAGGGGGGTTAAAGAAATCTGGGTTTCAAGAAATGATGTTAGGTTCACCCTTGAGCAAAGAGATAGAGTTTGGAATCAAGTTAATTCTTGAAGCTGATTCTCTCTCTACTACCCTTACGATATGGTACCATCGGGAATGGTCAAATGGGAGAAACACGTAGAGAAGTTGCTAAAAAGATTGATTGGACTAGGTTAAAGGAGTTTAAGTGTTTTCTAAGATTGATTGGCAGTTGGATTAACCCAAATCAGGATTTGGGACAGGAATCCACTTAAGACTGCATTTTGATCTCGATACGGACATTATGAGTAGGAAATAATGCCATTCGGATTGACTAATGCACCTGTTCTTTTATGGGTTATAAGAACTGGACCCTTAGTCGGGTTCGTTTGTGGTTTATCTTAAGAATCTGGAGGAGCATGAGGAACATCTCAGGATTGTGTGAAGAATCCTGCAAGAGGAGTAGTTGTGCGCTAAGCTCACCAAAGATGAGTTTTGGTTGAGCGAAGTTACGCTCGCAGGGCATGTGATCTTTAAAGAAGAAATTGTGGTGGATCCAGCGAAGGTGAATTCAGTGGTGTATGCAACTTCAGACTAGGGTTAAATGAGAAGTTCCTTGGGCTGGCTGGATACTACCGCTGGATTAGTAATGGATTTTCTAAGATCACATGGCCTCTGACCAAGTTGACTTGGAAAGAACAACTGATGGTATTGAATGATAGGATGTGTTTAATTATGGTGGGGTAGTGATGGATTATATCCCAATATACTATGATTAGTCCAAGAAGAATTATGGAAAATGTGAGTAGACTATGATTTAAATCATTTCAGTGATGAATTCAGTTGGAATCAAGTTATTAGAGTATGATTAAATCCTATTTTGAGTTGGATTGGATGATGTAAAGAAAATGGTTTTGAAATTCTTTGGTTTCACATCTAAAACTGTACTTCATAAACCGGTTAGAAGCTGAAAGCTTCAACTAAAAATTTAAGTATTTGGTGAAGGAACTTTTGGTATCAATAAACATTTTCCTCCAATCCAAACTCAATGTTAACCACCTAAGTAAAATTTAAGAAAGGATTTAGTGTGGTAAAATAACTTAATACCTTGATTCATCATTGAAATTGATTTAAGGGGATTGAATCATAATAATTATGGACTAATCGAGAATTGAAATTGAGGAGCTACTCCAATTAGAGAAGGTAGAGAATTGAGCTGGATGATGCAAAGGAAACAATAGGTACTAAGATAAGAAGGTTGTAATTCATGAACAAGTTTGGAGTTCGAAAGCATGAATGACAATAAGAAGAGGAAGAGTTGAATGTAAGATAAAGGCGATGGATGGAGTTTCTTAAAGATTATGGCTTTAATGCTCCATCCTGGCATAGCAAACGTAGTTGTAGACGATTTGAGTTGATAGGCTATTCTTGTGATCTCAATGGTGGTTAAGGAGGTTATCCCGATCGAGGAATTTAGAGACCTAACTCGTGTAACCCAAGAGGAACCCTCTAGTATTAGATTGGGAATGTTGCCAATCACCAACGAATTCCTGAATCGGATTCGTGAATTACCACCAGAAGATGAAGAGAAGAAAGAGAAGTTGACATTTGAGGAAAAGGAGTTAGATCTCTATGAAGAAACGAATGAGATTTAATCTTTAGAATCAAAGTCTGTGATTATGAATGTTAGAAAATATATTATGGAAGTAAGGGATTTAGGAAGTGTTGTCTAGGACAATCGAGAGGAGAGATCCAAAGGCATGAACTTCAAGAATAGATTATGTTCGAACCCAAGTTAGCTATCAACTATCAAGGAATAAGGAATTTCTTGATGTTGGTAAGCATGTATGAGGACTATGGGAAAGTATAGGAAATTCATGCGAGAAATGTCTGAGTTTAGAACAAGAGAAAGAATGATGAAATACAGACCCAACTGGAGAAAGAGGAAAAGTAAATGGGAGAATATCAACCACGGGAATATCAAGGTTAAGGAATCCTCGATTGGAGAAAAATGACTAAGGAGGAAATAGGGAAGGGAACATTTGTCCATCTCAAGGTAATAATGTGAGGCACATCACTTGGAGTTTAGTTGTGATGTACCTAAGGGAATAGTAAATTCCGATTGTAGGAAGCTGGAGTATTATTCACCGAATTGTCTTGAAAGAAAAGGTGAGAAAGGATTGGACAGCAAGCGAATCCAGCACGAGAAGAATTCACCGGTTGAGATGAGAGTTGAGTGTAATCCTGACGTAAACAACCCAAGCCTATCTCTTCCTTTGATCTGAGTTAACGTAGTTAAATGTTTTCAATTACGTTAATCTAATCGTTGCGAATATCAATATCCTGTTGGAAGTTCAACTTCAATCTTTCTGTGATCAAAACCTTTATCACAGTTGGATGTGATAAATCGCTATGGACACTACAGAAATAGAAAGATCAGTTATGGCTAGAGAGATTAACAACCACCGGGATAGGACAAATCTTTGTCTCCCCAACGGAAATGTCTCTAGAACTTGACTATCTAACTAAGTCTGATAGTGATAATTACCCTATCTTTAAGTTCATCTAACTTAAAGACCTGTCGTATGGTCTTTCTTGCGAAAGATTATATCTGAAAGGAATGATTTTGTTACTAATGGTTTGAATATTAGGACTGATCACCCTAATGTCTCAAATTATTAAGGAATAAAGTCATGCAAATGTTTCTTTGATCGTGCTCGAGAGATCAGAGTGCGCAGCCCAAAAAGTTTTTCCAAAAAGATGATTGAAAAGTGTATTATTCAAAAGAGTATTTACTTTAAAAGAAATTCTTTCACATAAGAGTTTTATACGAAAAATCCTTGTGGTTTAGTTTGGAAAGTTTTTCCTGAAGGGTTTTATTTGAAATGTTTCAAAATACAAGGATTATATCGAAACTCTTTTAAGTGGGGGAGGACCCTAAAGAACGAATTTTTGAAAACAAGATGAAGTTTCTAGTATAAAAACATTTTGGAAAAGCGGAAAATTTCAGAAGATGAATTTCGGGGACGAAATTCCTTTTAAGTGGGGGAGTAGTGTAACACCCCAAATTTTCGTCTCCCAAATAACCGAGAAATTAATTATAACAATTATTTTATAATTGAATTATATTAATTTTGAAGGTTTTAGTTTTTTTACATCATGTGCTTTTATATATAAAAATATGAGATATATTTTTATATGGTTATTTGGTACAAAAATATGAATATTGTAATTTAGTCATTGGGTTGGGACCTAATTGCAATATTAAAAAGGTTTTTGAAGAAAGAGTAATTAAATTCTTAATTTTTGAATTTTATCAGTATGTAACCGGTTAGAAGGGCTCTGTAACCGGTTACACGATGAACTCAGAAAACTGGGTTAGTGCGTTTGATGAGTAATCACGCGTTTTAACCCAGAATTCGCCACGAATCCCACTCGATTCATGGTGGGAGACGCGTGTCGCCTTGCATGCTGCTTGAATTCGTCTATATAAGCTTGATTGTTGATCCAATTTGCCTCATTTTTGCTAAGTTTGGTCTGAAAGCGAAATTAGGGTTCCAAGTTCGTCTGAAGAAATTCTTCCTTGTCTCTGAGTGTTGGAGAGTGAGTGATACACCATTACAAAGCTTGAATCAAGGGCTTTGTATTGATATAAAATTTATGAGTTGAGAGTCCCTGAATCAAGAGAACGAAGCTTGCCAAAGTGAGGTGTTGATGCTGTCAAACCTCAGCTTCTGGTTTCTGGAGCTGACTTTGAAGCTCGATTTTGGTAAGCACACGAACCCTTTTGGTTTGAAATCTGTTCCTACCTCTAGTGCATGTTGCAGAGAATTCAATTTGACCATTTCCCCCAATTCTTAATTTGGTTTTGCATGTCAAATTCCCTGGTTTTGGTACCCTGTCTAACTCTATCAGCATGGAGTGGATTTAATGGAAACTTGTGTTGGAGCCTTTCTCTCTGCAATGTTTTGGATCAAACACAATTTAGAGGTAAGGGGGAAGCTTACTATTTGCTAGAGTGAGGAAAAACATGTTGGTAAATAGGATGAGTCACCAAGAGACTCTAAGGGCATAGTTGGAATTAGTTTTATGGCTTGGAGGCCAATTTAAGCTCATTTCTGTTTTTGAGCAATCATAATATGATGCATGCAAGCTGTTGTGATGACAATTTCATGACTTAATTGGATATTATGTGAATTGATGCATTAAGTTGTGAAATATGTGCAATTATGTGCAATTTGAGTATCCATATTGAATGCAAGCAATATAGATATGTTTCTGTGGTTGAACACAATAGTATTAAGGTATGTAAACTCTATTTATGAATGAAATTGGTTAGATTTGAGTATGGTAGAAAATGGTATGCAGAACCTCATTTTTCAGTGTATGTTCTGCCTAATCTAACCGGTTAGTCGAAATTTGTAACCGGTTAGATACTGTAAATTTTCAAAGAAAATGAATTTCTGCAATTGGCTAAGTATCCATACCATTTGTACTCAAGTTTAAGCTAGAATTTCATACAAAGACCAATCTAAAACTATGTGTTTGAGCACTGTTTGGTTTAGATTGGAGGTGATGAGTTAATACCTTAATATCAAAGGATAATTTCAAGAGGAAATTATGCCTAAATGAAATTAGATTATGACTTAGATCTTTTGAATGATATTATGTGTTGAACTTGAGGTATTCTTTTATGCTAAGACCTTGTTATTGGATTGAGTAGAGAATTTAAGAAAAGATTCTTGGAAAATCAGTGGTTTTATATTCAGGTCTGTAATTCTAACCGATTAGGTGATGATGTAACCGGTTAGTACCTGAAACTTAAAAATAATAGTTAAGTTTTTGAATAAGGGTTGTTAATACCAATGATTATATTCTCTCAATCCAGGTCTATGAGCATATGTTAAATTTAAATTCAAAGGTGAATTTTATGAGTAAAGCCATACCTCAAGATATCATTCAGAAGTTGTGCTTTTTTCTAAGTCATAATAATGGAATTAATGGGAACATGACCCTGTACTCTAGGAGTACCAAACTGATGCAACCTACTTGATGACACATTCCGGGAATGTGGCCATTGTCTGGGACATGGTTTCTTGGAGACGTTCTGGGAACGTGAGGCACACTCTGGGAGTGGTGCTTGATTTTATTCCAAGTATGGTTTGCGATACGTTCGGGGAACGTATGTAGTGTTCTGGGAACACGTTGGCATAATAATAGAATTAAAGATAAAAACCAACCTTAATTATTGTGCATTCATGCATATAGAATGGAAGATGGGTTGGTAGGAACGTTTATCATATTCTGGGAATATGAGGAGGGTACTCCGGGAGTACAAAATTATAACCTACTTGATGACACATTATAGATATGTGGCCAGTGTCTGGGACCTGGTTTTATACGTTCTGGGAACGTATGTTGGTGTTCTGGGAACACATTGATATGCAACCTACTTGATGACACATTATAGATATGTGGCCAGTGTCCGAGACCTGGTTTTTATGCGTTCTGGGAACGTATGCGTTCTGGGAACGTATGCGTTCTGGGAACGTGGTGCACACTCTGGGAGTGGTGCTTATTATCCCAAGTATGGTTTGCTACACGTTCTGGGAACGTGGTGCACACTCTGGGAGTGATGCGTATTATCCAAGTATGGTTCGGCATTACGTTCTGGGAACGAATGTCGGTGTTTCGGGAACACAAGGGTGTATTGGATGGACGTCAAGATGGACTTTTAGAGGCCTCAGTTGTGGAAGGAAATCATGCATCATGCCACCTGCATTGAAAGAATTATTATGATTAACCGGGTGTGCTCATATGATTATGCATCATGATTTGCTACATGTTGACTTGTGGATGTTAGTTTTATTCCCATTTGATTATGCGAATATGTACAGCTAACCCCCATGCCCTATTAGGTATTGATCGTGCATCTAGCTTGCACAAGAATCAGTAAAGGAAGATGTCCCTTAGGTGCATGCAGAGTGTAGAAAGTGTGGGTTGGGAACCCGTTGTGCAGATATCGAGGATCCGACCAGAAGGATGTTTGGACAAAGGAATAACAATTCTATTTTTGATAAAATTTATATGATACATATTTTGGAAAGAGGTATCATAAGAGGAATTCAGTTTCATAATAATACTTATTTGGTATTAAGGGACTTGTTACACTTGATATATTTTTGGAATGTAATATGATGATTATACTATGTTTCCGCAAACTCTGATTTTACTAGTCACCTTCATCATTAATCAAGTGTTTGTGAAAATAAATTTTTAAGGGAAGGGAAAATTCTTATTTTCAGATCTTTTTCCAACAATAACAAGTCCAAGTAATCATACACTTATTACTTTTCTTATAAAGTAAGATGATATACAAGGAGTGTTACACATTTTACAAAAATCACTTTGACAAAACTCCGAAAACATTTCAAAAATACTTTTTGTAACACCCCGATTCGGCAACTTGAAAACTTAAATTAGATATAGTGAAAATTAGGGCCAAATATTTTTTTTTAAAACATGTAATACGTAATCATGAGAACACTTAGGTTTTCAAAACATGGTTACATTTAAAACTCATGTTCTCATGTTGCGTAACACCTTTCAAGTTCCAAACCGAGATGTCACAAGACACCGCACTTTGAAACCCGTTTTCAAAACATCATTTAAAATACACAGCCCATCGACTTATTTCAAAAACGTCAGTATTAAATAAAAACTTTTGTCGGGGTACAGTATGATAGAGCTAGGTAACTAAGAACTTACAAGGGTGTACAATGCTTTGAGGGGATTACCTAACATCTAGTCAGACACACTAATACTCGTCATCCATCTTCGGATCTTGGTAGACCAAGCTCTTCAACCGCAAGTATAGTCGCCCTCGTCTGCTGCCTCAGGGATCTCCTCCCGATACCTTCCTCCGGGACAAACTCCTATGCTCCTCTTTACAGGAGTACAGGTGGTTTGCTACATGCTAAGCCATCTACCAGTTGCAATATCAGCGATTGCCGATACGACAACATGGTAGGAGAGAGTTAGTGTTCCGAACACTAACGGGTTGACCATGCGGTCTCAGGGTAGATAAATATAAAGACAGACAGGCAATATAACTAAAACAGTATAACCTAGGTAATTATCTTGATGCAATCATATAATCATTAACAGATATGCATATAACATGTTATTCACATAGTATATAGGAGTCACATATAACAAGACATGTCATGATGTTTCAAACATATAAATATCATCAATCATAGCCAAATAATCCATTACGCTCACAATTCTTTTCCATTCTTTCTTCCATAGTTACCTCGAGATTTATCATGCCACGAATCATTTCTCGTGCTTGTCTTATAATTTTACTCAACGAATCATCTCGAACATCTTCTTTTATTTTGTTTCTTTCGCAACTCGTTATCAATTATCTTTTAGTCATTATTTATCATTTTCACAATTTCGCTCGCTTCGCGTTTGATTTCCTTCTCAATCATTTCTTATAATTCTTATCTGCATTTTCTTTCCTCTTTAGTCTTAACGCATCACTTATTTCTTACTTAATTATTTCTCATATCTCTTATTCACGTCTCTTTTCTCTTTTTCAGTCTTATCTCATCACTTTCACGGTTTCATTATTATATTTCGCTATTCAGACATAATCAAGCAATTTCTAAATAGAATGAAGTATCCACAACAAATAAACATTTAGTATGCAAACAAACAGGTAAACATTTTGCACGAATATCTACAGTGCCTAATTCGCAGTACTCTTGCAATCCATCTATTCAAATTGCGAGCAACCACGTTACGGGACCACAGAACTCTCACTCACCTCGATGACGAAGCTTCCTAAAGCTTTCCAAGATTTCCAGTCGTTACCCTTACCATGCTTCCTTTGCGTCCGACACTCGAACTAGACATTTTTCCCCGTGCATTAGAAACGATTTACGATAAATTCTTAATTTTCGCTTTGAAAACACTTTTTAATTTCTTTCTTGAAAATACATTGCCCATATCCAAAAAGGTTTTAAATCCAAATCAATTCTTTAATAAAAAGGTTTTCAAGAAAAACTTCTTAAAACAATTTCTAAAACAATTTCTTTTTCAAAACAGAATCTATTTCCCGTAGCTTAAAACACTTTGATTGAAAAATCATGTTCTTTAAACATTGAATGAAATCTTAAGAAAACAACTTTTTTTTTTTGAAAATCTTTCTTAAATCAAATACAAAAATTCAAGAAGGTAAAACTTCAAAATCAATTAAATTGATTCAAAACTCATAACATTATAATATACTGATCAAAGAAGGTTCTTTAAAATTTTCAATTACTTTAAAATCCACACATAGATTTTTCACAAAAAAGACACACAAACAACATTCAATACAATTCCAATACATTCAAGCAGCACAAAGAACAATTACATATACATTTCAAAGCATTCAAATCATTCACAAACAATACACAGGTGTGACGCTCTCTTTTTAACTTGAAAATAATTAATGTTTCCAAATAATTGAATACTTGCTATCAAAATTTGGAATAGAAAATTTTTCCTTTTTAGAACCAGTACTTGCTCGTTCATAAATCCTTTTGAACATAAACCATTTTTGAAAGTTCGGCTTATCCATATCTTAGTTTCGAAAAGGCTCTCGAGATAACATTTCCTTAACTATAGAAAATACTCTTCATAGTTAATATTAAAACATACCACTTGCCTCTCGAGTTGAATTTGAATATATAAAGCATAAACTTATCGCCGAATCCTTTCTTAATAGAAATCAGAGTTCGCGGAAGTAAAAATAATACTTATGGGGCACTGCTGAGGTAAAAAAAAACATCATATATATATAAGTCATAACATAACCCCATCAGTACAGTCAGTAGCAAGTGATAAAAAGTCGAGATAGCAAGTTTTGATGAAACATATACAAACCAGCTGCATAAAATAAAAGATCACTCTAAGACCTCTCAGATATATACAATATATATAACAAAATCCAAAATAGAAGTCCCAGAGCAAGTCATCCGTGTCCTCAGCAGCTCCTCAAATCCTCCACCGCTCTATCCCTAGGATCTAGGATCCAAAACATCTACGCTATGCAAGCTCCTATGAACCAGCGGGTCCACCTCTCGCTGAAACAGTCGGCTTAACATGCACCTCCTCCTCGCTCTCATCCTCCATAGGGTCCTCCTCGACCTCGCCCGACTGTGTAGACATCCCACCACTGGGTCTAAGGTCTGCAGAAGTAGTCCTATCCAAGTCAGTCGGACCAGGAGAAGGAGTCTCCTCAGTGACAACTCTATGGGAGGAAGGATGGGAACGAGTGGCAGCTCTAACACGAAAACTATGGAAACGACGCATAGGTCGAGCCGGGGGTGGTCCTCTATATGTATAAAAAGGTGGAACATGCATAGTGTAGACTAAGGGAATCGTAAATCGACGAGGTCGCACTCGCACCAGAGGGTTAGTGTAACATCCCAAAATCCGGTCCATTAAAAATGCGAGTTAACAAAAACTTTTTCATAATGAAAGTGTGAAAACCAAAAGTACTTTTCATAAGGGTGGTATTTCCTTTACAAAATATTCTGAGTGTAAAATACTTATATAATACAAACTCCCAAAATCCCCTTTTTACACCCAGAGCATTGGTCTTCACAACTCGATCCTTCTGCAAAAGGATTCGGATGACGAGACGTCATCCTGGCTGCTTCTTCTAGACACCTCCACTCCCACAGGAGTGACTTCAGTCCTGTCCTTTGAAAGAACCTACCACCACAGACATGGTAGTATGGAGTCAGTCACTTGTCATATCGCCTAAGCAGATTATATGATTGGTCAAACACAATCATTACAGATATCATTTCAACATAATAAAAGCATGCCCAAGAGTCTTATTAAACAACATTGGCTAAAACCATTAATTTCTCATGCAATGCATGCACGTCTCTCAAATCATTTCTCCATAATCAAGTCTTCCAGAAAACAACACTCTGGGATAGGCAATCGTGCGCTCGATGTTTCCACAACCTGTATAGCAGCCACACCGTTCTATACTAGAACCCCATCGACCACGATCTTAAAATGATACAAGGGGATGATCCCTGAACCATTGTCCACCAATAGTTCTAGGTCCTTGTCATTTCTACGGTGGCGGCCACACTGTTCCAACCGTCTCATGTAGCGGCCACACCGTACTACATGGTTTCCAATCCCGCATGCACCTTACTGAACGATTCCCTGTACACCATGCATGAGATGCGTCACACATATATTAATCATCACATCATACACATGGCGGCCACACCGTTCCATGCCTTCATATAGTGGCCACACCGTACTATATGGAATCACATACACATGGCGGCCACACCGTTCCACATGTCTTCGTATAGCGGCCACACCGTACTATATGGAATAACACACATATGGCGGCCACACCGTTCCACATGTCTTCGTATAGCGGCCACACCGTTCCATACGGAAATCCATAACACATACCCCACATATGGCGGCCACACCGTTCCACATGTCTTCGTATAGCGGCCACACCGTACTATACGGAATCCTTTAAGCATAATGACTTCTTGCAGGAGTTAGTCCATAACTTATGGAAATCAGGGTGAACCCACTTATCCAACATTCACATATCCGAATCGGGCGCAAGCCCTAACGCATTTGGATTGAATCCTCATACTCAACAAGCATCACCACTCTTGCATTATCATTAATACTCCTTAAGTCATTGTCTATCTATGTTCCAAGGTATTGGACTTACTCCATTCATCGTCATAAGGTAATAATTTCTTTCTTATGTCCTTTAAGCTATTAACTTTTTATATTCTAAGACATTAATTACCAAGTAGACATGATCATGCTTATCAAATCCTTTCTCAACATCATACTCAAATCTTGAACTAATAGTCACATTCAATATCTTCCAATGCAACATGATCATTTTCAATCCAAAGAGAACATGATGATTATTTCACAATTCATTCCATGTGAACCAACTTAACTAGTGATTGAACTCAAATAATGGCTCATGCCCCATATGCAATCTTCACCCTCATATTTAGCACTAGGAAAGCATCTAATGCAAGTAAGATGCTCATATTTATTGCCTCTTCAAGTTTACAATTTAAGTTATCAGCATGATGCATGAGTCTAGCTCTCAATCCTCCAGAATGAATGCAATTCCTAAACTTAAGAGAATTGATTGATATATCCCACTTAATAATATCTCGTATTATTAAGTCAATAACTTTACACTATCATCAATCAATCTCTTTTAAGTCCTAGATTATTTGGACTATTATCACTTAAGTGTGAACAAAATGATTCAGAATTGAAAATGGCATTTCTTAATTTTCTAAACAGAAATACTCGAGTATTTTCCATAATACTCGAGTAGTTCATCAGTTTCCAGTTTTCACTCGAGTATTTCATAAATATACTCGAGTCGTTCATGTCTTTTCAGAAAAACTAAGTTTCTGAACTTCATAAATATACTCGAGTAATTCATGAGATACTCGAGTAGTCCATTACCCAGAATACTCGAGTAGTTCGTGTATTACTCGAGTGTCCAATCTGATTCTCAAGTTGGTGCGCCAATTTTCACTCTGGTGCACCACGAAATACTCGAGTGTTAAGCCAAATACTCGAGTATTTGCAGACATACCAGACTGAAACTTGATTTTTACATACCATTTTCAATTCTAATCATTTCTACTTCAATCCAATGATCCACAGAGTTCATATACCATATAACAAGTATGTTCAAACACTTAGAACTCCACAAATTACACAGAATTGAATTTGAGCACCAATTATGCATAAAACCATATTTCCAACAACTTGACATGCCAAATTCAGTTCTGAGTAATTCTAACTCAATCCAATGGTCAAATGAGCTCTATTTATATAATTAAGACTTGTCTCAACACAAAGATCCCAACAATTCACAGAGGACCCTATCATGCTCCTATTTATGCATAAACTACATATTATGCAACTCAACATAACAATATCACATTTACCCACAATTAACATAGAAACTGAGTTTGTACAGCACAAGTGCAGTATTTAGAACTTACTCCAAACTTATTCAATGTCCATTGATGGCTTATCATAAGCATACCACATCAAGGTCATGATTTATCATATTTGCCAATTATAACTCAACCAAACTCATAAGTCCCTATAACTTAATTTCATTAATTCATTTCAGACATTATCCATATTATAAATCAAATGACCAAGTGATTGTCTGAACCTCCAAGTCTAGCAAGCATATCTTGGTCCAATTCACATAGCACACACAAAACTAAATTCACAATCTATAATCCTAGCAATATGAATGACTTCTCTCATACCTTGACCAACACTTAGACAAGTTCAAAAACACTCAAGAACAGCAGCAGCCACACAACAGCCACCAATCTAGCACACACCACTTCAGCCACCAAAGAGCAGAACCATTGTGAGCAGAGTTCCAAAACCACATTGTTTGAGTGAGTAATCGTGCACAAAAATTGGGGAAAAGGTTAGAATCTACTCTCTGCAACATGCATGAGAGATTAAAACGAAATTGGAATCAAGAGGGTTCATGAGCTTACCACAATTGAGGATCAAAGTGAGCTCCAAGAACCAGTTGACAGCAACCAAACCCCCACTTTTGAGCTTCGATTCTTCCAACACTCAAACTCTCAACTCACAATTTTGGTGTCTATACAAAGCTCTAGATGTGAGCTTCGTATTGGTGTATGATTTGTGACCTAACTCTACTCAAGGAAGGAGAATCGAACCAGAGAAATCAAAAACCCTAACTTCAGATTCCAGAACAAAAATGGCCAAAATGGTTGATCTTCATCAACAAGAGAGTTTAAATACTCGAATTCACAGCTCATGCAAGTCGACACGAAGCTATGGTCGTGTCCCTGAGTTGATAACGTGTCAACTCGTGAGGTTTCTGAGTTGGTGACTCAGCCAACGCACTCACGAGTGCAACTCTGTGCAAAATACTCGAGTCTTTTCAGAAAGACTCGAGTCTTTTTTCCAAAATAGTAAAAATAAATATTTTTATTTCCTTTTCATCCAAAATCTTCCCATTATTATTTTTAAGTCCTAAAACAGGGACTACTATGTAAAAACATTATTTTCATATGTTAATGATTTTCCAATCCTTTTCATGCATAATAAATCATTAAAAATCAAGGATATTAATAAAATAATTAATTACAAATAAACCTTTATAATTAATTTTTATTTATCAGGATTTAAAAATTTGGGGTGTTACACTACTCCCCCACTTAAAAGGAATTTCGTCCCCGAAATTCATTCTTAAAAAAAAATTATATATTTTCAAAATCATATAAAAGATTATTATTATTCTTCAAAATAACATTAGGGAGATTTCTCCCCCACTTAAAAAGCAGTTCCTTTAACTTTTCAAACCTTTTTAGCTCAAAATATTTCATAAGAAAAATCTCTTGAACAAAACTTTTGCTTTCAACGCGTATAAAATCCTTTCTTACCAAAAAGGTTTTTCCTTAAACTTCTTCAAAATTATTTTACAATTAATTTGATCGAAATCTTTTGACTAACTTTTCCAGATTAAATACATATGTTAAACTGAAACATTTCTCAATAAACTTTTTGGAAGAAAAACTTTTTCTGACAAACATTTTTCGATTACACAACCCTAACTTAAAACTTTTTGCAACAAATTTTTCGATAGAAAAACTTTTCCCGCTGCGCACTCTGATCACTCACGCACGATTAACGAATCATTTGTATGACTTTATTCCTTAATAGTTACAAACATTAGGGTGATCAGTCCTAATATTCAAACCATTAATAATAAAATCATTCCTTTCAGATATAACTTTTCGCAAGAAAAGTCATACGACACATCTTTAAGTTAGATGAACTTAAAGATAGGGTACTTGTCACCATCAGATTTAGCTAGATAGCCAAGCGCTAGAGGTATTTCCGTTGGGGAGACAAAGATTTGTCCTATCACGGTGGTCATTAATCCCTCTGGTCTTAACTAGCCTTTCTATCTCCCATAGTGTCCATAGATATTTATCACATCCAACTGTGATAAAGGTTTCGATCAAAGAAATTTTGGGTCAAAGATGATATTTAGATCTTCAAATTATCGAACTAATTAACGTAATCGAAAATAGCTGACTAAGTTAATTCAGATAAGGAAAAAAAAAACAACCTAAGGGTTTACCTCGCTTGCCTCGCTTGCTACCCGATCCTTTCTTGCTTTTATTCTTTGGACAGTCTGGCGAATAGTGTCCCGGCTTCCTGCAGCTGAAGCAGATGATTCCCTTGGGTACACCACAGCTTGATCCGAAGTGATGTGTTCCACACCTTTCACATTGAGGAGGGCAAGTGATCTCTTTCCCCTTTCCTTTCTGATTACCATTTTTCGATTGAGATTTTCCTAATCCCAATCTATATAGTTCGGGCTCCTCAAATTGATCCTTTTCCATAGTTAATTGTCTTTCTTCCTCCTCTAGTTGAGCTTCCATTTCCTCAATCTTTCGCTTCTTATGAATCCGAACATTCTTTTCATAGACCTCCTTTGCTTTCATATCATCCTCATAGATTCTGCACATGTTTACCAACATCGGGAAATTCCTTATTCCCTGATAACTGATTCCTGGCTTCAGATCCAGGCGTAGACCATTCTCGAATTTTATACATTTTGATGTTTCATCTGGATGGTTCTGGTAGTAGGGAGAATACTTCATCAATTCTTCAAACTTTGCAGCGTACTCTCCAACATCCATTTCCCCTTGCTTTAATTCCAAAAATTCAACTTCCTTCTTTCTCCTTATATCCTCTAGGAAGTACTTTTCTAAAAACTTTTCTTTAAACACCTCCCAAGTGATGTGCCGATTCTCGGCTTCCAATAACTGCTTGGCGTGATCCCACCAAGTTTCTGCCCTGTCATTCAGCATATAAGTCGCATATACCACCTTTTGTGCATCGGAACAACCCATAGACCGAAAGATTTTCTAAATTTCTTGCAACCATTTTTGAGCTCCCTCTGGGTTATATCCTCCTTCGAACTTAGGGGGATTGCAACTACGGAATTCTGTGAGTCCTCCAAACTCAGCAGGTTCAGCATTGCATTGGCGCGGTTGGTTCGCTTGTTGTTGATGTTGCTGCATATTCTCTAATACCGCCGTGATCCTTTCTAATATATCATTCGTATGGTTTTGGTTTCTCGCAGCCATGATAGACCTGCACTCATAGAAACTTAGGTCAGAGTCACACAACTTATGAGTATGGGAAGGACCATACTCCATAGCCGAGAGTTGGAACCATTGCTCTGATACCATAAATGTAACATCCCAAAATCCGGTCCATTAAAAATGCGAGTTAACAAAAACTTTTTCATAATGAAAGTGTGAAAACCAAAAGTACTTTTCATAAGGGTGGTATTTCCTTTACAAAATATTCTGAGTGTAAAATACTTATATAATACAAGCTCCCAAAAACCCCTTTTTACACCCAGAGCATTGGTCTTCACAACTCGATCCTTCTGCAAAAGGATTCGGATGACGAGACATCATCCTGGCTGCTTCTTCTAGACACCTCCACTCCCACAGGAGTGACTTCAGTCCTGTCCTTTGAAAGAACCTACCACCACAGACATGGTAGTATGGGAGTCAGTCACTTGTCATATCGCCTAAGCAGATTATATGATTGGTCAAACACAATTATTACAGATATCATTTCAACATAATAAAAGCATGCCCAAGAGTCTTATTAAACAACATTGGCTAAAACCATTAATTTCTCATGCAATGCATGCACGTCTCTCAAATCATTTCTCCATAATCAAGTCTTCCAGAAAACAACACTCTGGGATAGGCAATCGTGCGCTCGATGTTTCCACAACCTGTATAGCGGCCACACCGTTCTATACTAGAACCCCATCGACCACGATCTTAAAATGATACAAGGGGATGACCCCTGAACCATTGTCCACCAATAGTTCTAGGTCATTGTCATTTCTACGGTGGCGGCCACACCGTTCCAACCGTCTCTTGTAGCGGCCACACCGTACTACGTGGTTTCCAATCCCGCATGCACCTCACCGAACGATTCCCTGTACACCATGCATGAGATGCGTCACACATATATTAATCATCACATCATACACATGGCGGCCACACCGTTCCATGCCTTCATATAGCGGCCACACCATACTATATGGAATCACATACACATGGCGGCCACACCGTTCCACATGTCTTCGTATAGCGGCCACACCGTACTATACGGAATCACACACATATGGCGGCCACACCGTTCCACATGTCTTCGTATAGCGGCCACACCGTTCCATACGGAAATCCATAACACATACCCCACATATGGCGGCCACACCGTTCCACATGTCTTCGTATAGCGGCCACACCGTACTACAGGGAATCCTTTAAGCATAATGACTTCTTGCAGGAGTTATTCCATAACTTATGGAAATCAGGGTGAACCCACTTATCCAACATTCACATATCCGAATCGGGCGCAAGCCCTAACGCATTTGGATTGAATCCTCATACTCAACAAGCATCACCACTCTTGCATTATCATTAATACTCCTTAAGTCATTGTCTATCTATGTTCCAAGGTATTGGACTTACTCCATTCATCGTCATAAGGTAATAATTTCTTTCTTATGTCCTTTAAGCTATTAACTTTTTATATTCTAAGACATTAATTACCAAGTAGACATGATCATGCTTATCAAATCCTTTCTCAACATCATACTCAAATCTTGAACTATTAGTCACATTCAATATCCTCCAATGCAACATGATCATTTTCAATCCAAAGAGAACATGATGATTATTTCACAATTCATTCCATGTGAACCAACTTAACTAGTGATTGAACTCAAATAATGGCTCATGCCCCATATGCAATCTTCACCCTCATATTTAGCACTAGGAAAGCATCTAATGCAAGTAAGATGCTCATATTTATTGCCTCTTCAAGTTTACAATTTAAGTTATCAGCATGATGCATGAGTCTAGCTCTCAATCCTCCAGAATGAATGCAATTCCTAAACATAAGAGAATTGATTGATATATCCCACTTAATAATATCTCGTATTATTAAGTCAATAACTTTACACTATCATCAATCAATCTCTTTTAAGTCCTAGATTATTTGGACTATTATCACTTAAGTGTGAACAAAATGATTCAGAATTGAAAATGGCATTTCTTAATTTTCTAAACAGAAATACTCGAGTATTTTCCATAATACTCGAGTAGTTCATCAGTTTCCAGTTTTCACTCGAGTATTTCATAAATATACTCGAGTCGTTCATGTCTTTTCAGAAAAACTAAGTTTATGAACTTCATAAATATACTCGAGTAATTCATGAGATACTCGAGTAGTCCATTACCCAGAATACTCGAGTAGTTCGTGTATTACTCGAGTGTCCAATCTGATTCTCAAGTTGGTGCGCCAATTTTCACTCTGGTGCACCACGAAATACTCGAGTGTTAAGCCAAATACTCGAGTATTTGCAGACATACTAGACTGAAACTTGATTTTTACATACCTTTTTCAATTCTAATCATTTCTACTTCAATCCAATGATCCACAGAGTTCATATACCATATAACAAGTATGTTCAAACACTTAGAACTCCACAAATTACACAGAATTGAATTTGAGCACCAATTATGCATAAAACCATATTTCCAACAACTTGACATGCCAAATTCAGTTCTTCTGAGTAATTCTAACTCAATCCAATGGTCAAATGAGCTCTATTTATATAATTAAGACTTGTCTCAACACAAAGATCCCAACAATTCACAGAGGACCCTATCATGCTCCTATTTATGCATAAACTACATATTATGCAACTCAACATAACAATATCACATTTACCCACAATTAACATAGAAACTGAGTTTGTACAGCACAAGTGCAGTATTTAGAACTTACTCCAAAGTTATTCAATGTCCATTGATGGCTTATCATAAGCATACCACATCAAGGTCACGATTTATCATATTTGCCAATTATAACTCAACCAAACTCATAAGTCCCTATAGCTTAATTTCATTAATTCGTTTCAGACATTATCCATATTATAAATCAAATGACCAAGTGATTGTCTGAACCTCCAAGTCCAGCAAGCATGTCTTGGTCCAATTCACATAGCACACACAAAACTAAATTCACAATCTATAATCCTAGCAATATGAATGACTTCTCCCATACCTTCAACAACACTTAGACAAGTTCAAAAACACTAAAGAATAGCAGCAGCCACACAACAGCCACCAATCTAGCACACACCACTTCAGCCACCAAAGAGCAGAACCATTGTGAGCAGAGTTCCAAAACCACATTGTTTGAGTGAGTAATCGTGCACAAAAATTGGGGAAAAGGTTAGAATATACTCTCTACAACATGCATGAGAGATTAAAACCAAATTGGAATCAAGAGGATTCATGAGCTTACCACAATTGAGGATCAAAGTGAGCTCCAAGAACCAGTTGACAGCAACCAAACCCCCACTTTTGAGCTTCGATTCTTCCAACACTCAAACTCTCAACTCACAATTTTGGTGTCTATACAAAGCTCTAGATGTGAGCTTCGTATTGGTGTATGATTTGTGACCTAACTCTACTCAAGGAAGGAGAATCGAACCAGAGAAATCAAAAACCCTAACTTCAGATTCCAGAACAAAAATGGCCAAAATGGTTGATCTTCATCAACAAGAGAGTTTAAATACTCGAATTCACAGCTCATGCAAGTCGACACGAAGCTATGGTCGTGTCCCTGAGTTGATAACGTGTCAACTCGTGAGGTTTCTGAGTTGGTGACTCAGCCAACGCACTCACGAGTGCAACTCTGTGCAAAATACTCGAGTCTTTTCAGAAAGACTCGAGTCTTTTCAGAAAGACTCGAGTCTTTTTTCCAAAATAGTAAAAATAAATATTTTTATTTCCTTTTCATCCAAAATCTTCCCATTATTATTTTTAAGTCCTAAAACAGGGACTACTATGTAAAAACATTATTTTCATATGTTAATGATTTTCCAATCCTTTTCATGCATAATAAATCATTAAAAATCAAGGATATTAATAAAATAATTAATTACAAATAAACCTTTATAATTAATTTTTATTAATCAGGATTTAAAAATTTGGGGTGTTACAGTTAGGGTGGTAGAGAGTAATCTCAACCTCCCCCTCAAAAGTGGCACGGTGCTCCTCATACGTCCATATACCGCTAGGGATAGGGCGTATCTCGATGCAAGCTAGGTGTTTGGCCATCACCTAAACAGGGCATAGGGAGTAAGTATACACATATACATAATTGATAAAGACTAAAATTACAATCATAAATATATCATGGACAGATCATAATGCAAATACATATGAGCACACCAGTTTTCAACATTATAACTCTTATAATGCAAGTGGCATGATGTATGATTTTCTATCCACAACTGAGGCCTCTAAAAGTCCATCTTGGACGTCCATCCAATACACCCTTGTGTTCCCTGAACACCGACATTTGTTCGCAGAACATAATGCCGAACCATACTTGGATAATAAGCATCACTCCCGGAGTGTGCACCACGTTCCCAGAACGCATAAAAAACCAGGTCCCGGACACTAGCCACATATCTATAATGTGTCATCAAGTAGGTTATAATTTGGTACTCCCGGAGTACCCTCCTCATATTCCCAGAATATGATAAACGTTCCTACCAACCAGACTTCCAGTCTATATGGATGCACAAATATCAGGGTTGGTTTTATCTTTACATTAATTAATGTGATTTAGAAACATTCCAATTTCCCTTTTGAATGATTTATTTGAGGCATACTCTTTGGCATAAAATTATCCTTTGAATTTTCTCAAAACATGCCCTTAAACTTAGATTGGGTAAAACAAAATCAATGGTATTCAAAAACTTAACTTTTTATTTTTCAAATTCAGGTACTAATCGGTTACAGTTTCAGGCTAACCGGTTAGAATTACAGAACTGAACTGTTTACCATTGCAATTCAGAAAAACACTTTTTTCTTGAATTCCCTACCCAATCCATAAACAAGTTAAACATTGTTTTGTGCCTAAAAAATCACAGTTTTCATCATTCAAAAGTTCCAATCACATTCTGTGTCCAATAAAGTATAATTTCCTCTTGAAATTATTCCATTAATTTAAGGTATTAACCCTTTACCTTAAAATCTGAACCAAGAAAGTATTGTTACCTCATTTTCAGATTCTTTCCAGTGAATTTAAGGTATAGATTTGAGTAAAATTAGTGAAACTTCAGGACTGTTTCATAAACTAATTTTCTTTTGAAATTCTGCATTGTCTAACCGGTTACGAATATCGAGTAACCGGTTAGATTATGCAGTCAGTCCTTCAAAATAAGGGTTTTAACACATCATTTTCTTTAATTCTCAAATCAAACCATTATTCATCATTCAACAGGGTTCATATACCTTAAACAAACATGTTTCATCACAGAAACCAAATTCAAAGTGCATGCATCATGCTTTTTGCATCAAATTGCATAAAAATTCACATAAACACAATTTAATACAACAAAACTTATCATAAGCATTTAAATCCAGAATTCAGTATCAATATACTTTGCATGCATCAACATAAAGTTGCTCAAAACACCATTGAGCAGAACTTTGGCCTCCAAGCCTTTGTGCCATATTGCACATAATGCCCTTTTTGAGTTTTGTTAACTCAAATCCTAATTCACTTGATTTTTAGTCTAAATCTAGTATAAGGTAGACTTCTCCCATACCTTAAGACTGAGTTTGATGAAGATTGACACAGAACTTGAAGAAAACTCCACAGATTTCTCACAAACTCACAGCTCTGCTCTCAGTCACGAATTTCACCAACAGGGTCCAAAGACCAGAAGTTTTGACATAGCAAATGGCCAAAGAAATTGGGGAAAACAGTTAGGACTCAAACTAGGTAACATGCACTAGAGAATCAAAGAGATTTGAGACTTAAAGGTTGACTATACTTACCAAAATCCAGTCCCAAACTAAGCTTCCTGAACCAGAAAACTCAGACTCCAGCTATTCCAGTTCCAACTTCCCAAGTCGATTTCTCCTTCCACACAAACCCTCAACTCACAAATTTGCTATCTTTACAAAGCTCAAGATGTAAGCTTTGTAATGGTGTATGGCTCTCAATCTCACTCTCAGAAACAAGGACAAATTCCTCAGGACGAAAATGGAACCCTAGAACAAAGCCTCCCTTCTCAATTTCAGAAATTCAACCCTAATTTCATCAACAATTCATCTATATATAGACCAACCCAGGTTACATGCACATTGACGCGTGGTTTTCCACTTGATTCAAGCTGCAATCGTGGCGAATTCGGGATTAATCAAGTGATTACTCATCAAAATCCACTAACCCAGTTTCTGGGTTCATCGTCTAACCGGTTACAGGGCATTACTAACCGGTTAGATTAGTACAAAATTTAAAAATTAATATTTTTAAATCTTTCCCTCCAAGAACCTTTTTAATATTACCTTTTAGTCTTCATCCAGGGACCAAAATGCAATATCCTTATATTTTGCATTTATTTGCCCTATAAAAATATTTCAACTTATTTTTATATTTAAGGCTAATTAAATACAAAATATAAACTTGGAAAATTTCTATAAATTAATAATAAAACTTTTTATTCTTAATTTCCTATTATTCGGGAGACGAAAATTAGGGGTGTTAAACTACTCCCCCACTTAAAAGGAATTTCGTCCCCGAAATTCTAGTTTACCAAAACAACTCCGGATACTCTTGACGCATCTTTTCCTCTAATTCCCACGTCGCTTCTGATACGTCAGCATTTTCCCATATGACCTTTACTAAAGGTATCTCCTTTCCCCTGAGCTGCTTAACTTCACGATCTTCTATCTGAACTGGTCTGGTCTCAAAGGTCAGGTTTTCCTTTAGAGTTAGGTCGTCAGGTTGGAGTTTTAAAATAACTGATGGGTCATGCACGTACTTCTTTAATTGCGAAACGTGAAAGACGTTGTGCAAATTGGATAAAGAAGGTGGTAAAGCTAGTTGGTAAGCAACAGGGCCAACTCTTTTAAGAATTTGGTTTGGACCTATACACTTAGGCGAAAGCTTTCGGGTTCTCAAAGCTCTACTGATTCCCTTCATCGGAACTACCCGAAGGAACACATGATCGCCCTCGGAAAACTCTAACGGTTTTCTCCTCTTATCCGCATAACTCTTCTGCCGACTCTGAGCCGCTTTCATCTTTGCCTGGACCATCTTAATCTTCTCAGATGTCTGCTGTATCATTTCTGGTCCAACCATTAAGTTCTCTCCCACTTGGAACCAACATAGCGGGGTTTGACACTTCCTTCCATACAACGCCTCGAACGGTGCCATTCCAATGCTCGCATGATAGCTGTTGTTGTATGTGAATTCTGCAAGAGGTAACACTTGATCCCAACTTCCTTGTTCTTCAAGTGCACAAGCCCTCAACACATCTTCCAAAGATTGAATCGTTCTCTCCGTCTGGCCATCCATTTGTGGATGATACGCAGAACTCAATTTAAATCTTGTTCCCATTGTCTCATGCAAACTTTTCCAGAACTGCGACGAAAATCTGGGATCTCGGTTCGACACAATACTCGAAGGCACTCCGTGAAGACGAACTACCTCCTTGATATAGATCTGGGTAAGCTTGTTCAAAGGATAACGCATATTTATCGGAATAAAATGCGCCGACTTGGTTAACCTATCTACAACTACCCAAATTGCATCACGATTTGCTGCTGTCCTTGGCAAACCAGACACAAAATCCATTGAGATGCTATCCCACTTCCACTAGGGAATCCTCAAAGGTTTCAACTGTCCTCCCGGTTTCTGATGTTCTACTTTAGCTTTCTAGCGAACCAAGCACGCCGCCACGTATTCAGCAACATCCTTTTTCAATCCAGACCACCAAAACATCTTCTTCAAGTCCTGATACATTTTGGTTGATCCAGGATGCATACTCATCCGACTCTTATGGGCTTCGTCAAGAATCAGTCTTCTAACTTCCTGATCTTTTGGTATACAAATCCTTGTCCTGAAACGAAGGATTCCATCCTGCCCAACCTTGAAATCAGGTTCTCTTCCCTCTGAACTTAGTCTCATCTTTTCCATCAATTCTTCGTCTGCTCGTTGTAACTCCCGAATTCTTTCCAAGAACTCGTTTGTAATCTGCAACATCCCCAACTTGATACTTGATGGCTCCACTTGTGTCAACAAGCTCAACTCTCTGAACTCCTCAATCAACGCTGCTTCCTTAACCATCATCGCACTTATGTGGATTGCTTTCCGACTCAAAGCATCTGCAACCACATTTGCGTTACCCCGATGATAGTGGAGTTTAAAGTCATAATCTTTCAAAAACTCCATCCATCTTCTTTGCCTCATGTTCAACTCTTTCTGGTCAAACAGATATTTCAAACTCTTATGGTCACTAAATACTTGGAATATAGTGCCATAGAGATGATGTCTCCATATCTTTAAGGCAAACACGATTGCAGCCAATTCCAAATCGTGTGTCGGGTAATTCACCTCATGATTCTTCAATTGTCGTGATGCATAAGCCACTACTCTTCCTTCTTGCATTAGTACACACCCCAGTCCTTGCTTAGATGCATCACAGTAAACTTCAAAACTCCTGTGAGGATCAGGTAAGATTAACACAGGAGACGATGTTAACCTTTCCTTTAACTCATGAAAACTAACTTCACACCGATCGTCCCACACGAACGGTTGATCTTTCCGAGTCAACTTAGTCAAAGGCAGTGCAATCTTAGAAAATCCTTCTATGAACCGACGATAGTATCCAGCCAGCCCTAAGAAACTTCTCACCTCCGTCACGGTCTTAGGCTGTTCCCAACTTAGCACTGAACTTACTTTTGCTGGATCCACCACAATTCCTTCTTTAGAGATTACATGCCCCAAAAACTTCACTTCATTCAACCAAAACTCACACTTCGTAAGTTTGGCATATAATTGCTTCTCCTTCAGGACCTTTAACACAATCCTGAGATGCTCTTCATGCTCTTCCGGACTTTTAGAATAGACCAGAATATCATCAATGAATACCACCACAAATAAATCCAAATATGGTCTAAAGATCCGGTTCATATAATCCATGAAAATAGCAGGTGCATTAGTCAACCCGAACGGCATCACAACATACTCATAATGACCGTATCGAGATCGAAATGCAGTCTTGGGTATATCCTCCTCCTTTATCCTGATCTGATGATAACCCGATCTCAGATCAATCTTGGAGAATACTGCAGCTCCTCTAGCCTGGTCCATAAGGTCATCAATCCTTGGCAAAGGATACTTGTTCTTAATAGTGACCTTATTCAACTGCCTGTAGTCCACACACATCCTCATACTCCCATCTTTCTTCTTTACAAACAGTAATGGAGCTCCCCAAGGCGAAACGCTTGGCCTGATCATCTGTTTCTGCAACAACTCCTCTATCTGCTTCTTCATTTCTACCATTTCTGGTGGTGCCATCCTATAAGGAGCAATAGAGATGGGACCAGCTCCAGGGACTAAATCAATCCCAAAATCTATCTCTCGCTTCGGAGGTAATCCTGGTATCTCTTCAGGAAATACTTCCGGAAATTCCTTCACCACCGGAATCTCCTCGATCGGCATCGACTCTTTTTCTCCAGAAGCCAAGAATAAACACATATAACCCTCCAGTTCAAGGGTCCTATATTGAATTGTCTTTTCCTCACAATTGATGATCACTTGGTTCTTCATCAACCAGTCCATACCCAAGATCACATCCAATTGTAACTTGTAACACCCCGTAAATTCCTCATATTAATTTGAAACACTAAAGGAATTATTTCTGAGAAAATTGTTTTTGAGAAAAGTATTTTGAAACAATGTTTCTTAAATGATTTTCTTAAATTCATATTTTTAAGATAATGGGCGATTTTTAAGGGAATGATTTTCTGAAGTAATGCCCAAAGTTTAGAAATTGAGTTGTCTTTCAAATCTATATGCTTGATATTTTTGTGAAAGTACTTGTGATAATTGTGTGAGTCTTTATATGATTATTTCCTAGGTGTATGTATATACGGTTTTAGTATGTATAAGTATGCTTAGGATTACATGAGTATTTAATTATGGAAAAGAATATGATGCATGTGTAAATGCATGTGAATATATGTGTAGGAGTAATGTATGATGCATGAATGAATGGATATATGTATAATACGTGTGTGTGTGTATGCGATGAACATGTATGCATTATCACATGAACTCATGCTATGTGTGAACATGAAAATAAATGCTTTAGTGTGTTAGGTGTATACATGAGTTTATGCTATGAGTTGATGAAATAAAATCATATGTGCATGTGTGTGTGTGGTACGGCCATGATAAGCATAGAAGGACCAAATAAGAGCCATTTCCTTAAGACTTAAGAAAATGAAAATGATTTTGTGCATGTGTGTGCATAGGTGTCGCCGTGTGTGTGTGAGTAGTGTGCATATGATGCAATCTTGTTGACTTCTTTGCACCCTAGGTTAGTGGACTAGTGAACCCTAGGTTTAATTAGTGTAAAGCTTAGTTAGTAGTTTGACCAACCAATAGGAAGTGAGATTAGCCCTAATTTTACTCCATTTGTCCAATGGCTTGGCTTGAGCCATGCAAGCCTTGATGTGGTCGAAATTACCCTTCCTAGTTGCACCCTTGACCAAATTGACTTAAGGGTAGGAAAGGAATTTGTTGGTTGCTTTCTTATAAGCCTAAACCGTAGTACACCAACCCATTTGCTTCTCATTTCATTTCCAATCAAACACAACTCTAAGAGTAACATCCATACTCTTAGAAAAGAACTAGAAACTTAGAGAGAGAGGGAGAACCCGTGAACACCAAGGAGAAGAGGAAGAGGAAGACCAAGCTCAAAAGTCTTAGGATTCTTGGAGATTAAGTGGAGAGGTTGAAGATCCTTTCTATTTCTCTAGTTTATTCGAAGGTCCTAGGTTGTTCTAAGTAGTTTTTAATGTTATAAGTCTTGTAAAGTTTATTTGTTGATGCATGGCCAAGTTCTTTATAGATCTATGTTTGTAAGTACTTGTTAAGCCTTGATCTTGAGTCTCAAGAAATCTACAAATTTGTAAAACCTTAAACCATGGACATTCCTATCCGGCCTTGCTTAGAAAATTAGGTCATGATGATGTTTATTTCATTTCAAGTTCATGCATGATAACTTGATGCTATTTGAAGAGAATCTATGTGGTTTTCATACTTTGGCTTTTACTTTGAAATTTTCTAAAGTTTTGATCTTGGTTTTATTTTCAAAAAGGACATCGATCTTTGTTTTGGCTTTGAAAAGGATTTGATTCTTACCTTGATTTTCCATGGTTTTGATTTCTAAGTTTTGCATGAGATTCTTTTACTCAAAAAGTTTTGATCCTTTACATGCATGTCACGGTTTTTATGAGAAACCAAGGAAAACCATTCTTTTCCAAATGCTTTATGTTTTGATCTAATTCATGTGTATTTCAAAGTCAAGGATTTAAGTTTTCCTTTTTATTCTGTTAAAGTACCATTCGGTCAAGCTTTGAAAACAAAGAAACTTAATGATTTTTCATGAAAAAGTTCCTTGCATGTAATTTCTTTTTGATTTCCATGATTTTAAAAGTGCATGCAAAGGAAAATGAAAATAAAAATGTGTTTGAAGTGACACAAGTAAGTCACGGTTTTGAGGAAGAAAAAGAAGTGGTGTTTTCTAAATCTATGTGTTCTACATGTGTATGTTTTTGATCTAAAATTTTCAAGGTTTTTGCATGAAGAAAAGTGCATCCAAGAGTTTGTTTTCAACTAGTGATGATTCGGCCTACTCATGCTAGCTAAACTAGGATGCATTTTTAATAAAATGACTTAAAAGGAATGAGTATATTTTAAAGAAATTATGCTAGAATGAATTGCTTAAAACTGTGTGTGTGTGTGTAGACATGTGATTCCTATCCGGTTCTTTACTTAGAAACAAAGGAGATAAATAAATAAATTTAATTAATCTTGGAAAAGTATGTGTTTGAATGAATATGTGTTTATGGGTGTTGTGCGTATTCGGTTAGGATTTAAAGAAAATGGAATTTGAAGGCCTAAAACAAAATAAATTGATGCATGTGATTTAAATTGTGGTGTTTGATTTACTTTCTTTGCTTGAATTCGGGTAAGTAGTTTAAATAGGATTAGAAAGTTAACTTGCATGAATTACCAGTACATGATGATTCTTGAGAAAAAGATAAGTTGTTTAGGAATAAGAAAATAAATATTGATGTGTTGATTTGAGATTTGATTACGTTTGGTTATGTATGCTTGCATGCCTAAGTGTTGTTTGTGGCCGTGTGTGATGTGATTTGTTTAGGTGTTATGAGGTGTTCATGACTGTTTAAAGTGTTAATTTTAATGAAATCCTTGTTTAAAACCAAGAGTATTTTTATAAAATCTCCGGAGTTTACTAAAGTAATTTTGTAAAACTATTTTGCCGTCCAGAATTACTTGGACGTGCCTTTTTGTGTTCAAAAATGTTTTCGTGTAATTTAAAGCCAAGTTTCTAAGTGATAATTGATTTTGAGTCTCTTCTCAAAGTTTTTCCAACAAAAGAGAGACAAGTATCAAACTAAGAAAAAGATTTTCCAAAATAAGTTTATAACATAAGATGTTTTATTTAATATGAGGAATGACATAGGGAGGAGGTTGGGGCAGCAGGCAGCACAAAGGATACGCGGAGACGGTACGCATTTAATAGCTGGATCTCAGGTGAGAGTGAAGCCTTCCTAAGACACCGTGGTAGTTAGGTGATTTAGTAGGACGTTCCGTATCATCTCAAAGATCGGAACTAAGTGGTTAGAGTCAGTAGTATAAGTGGCAATTGTTTGATTGTGTGGCCACTTATACGAAGGTGACAAAGACCACAATGTTATTGTGTGATGTTATGTGCATGCTTTTATGTACTTATTTTATTATATCTGATGATACTTATTACTGTTGGTTATAATGAGTAAACGACTGATGGACGCCTGTCACGTCCTGAATAAGAAAATGAAAATGAGATAAGTAAGTTGAAGAAAATATAGATGTAAAGAGAAAAGAATAATGATAAGATGAATGTGAAAGGAGATAAAGAGTTGGTATTGGAAAACGAATTGATGACAATGTTGAGAACGAGCCAGAGCTGGGAAAGTGATGTTGATTATGTGAAGGAGATGTGATTTGAAGGGAGCTGGGCTCCTTGGTTTTCGGTTTTAGTCTGGGACTAGTGTTGAGTTGAGCTTGCTCCTCCATTAGCGCCCAGCAAAGTTGTGATTTTTGAAAAGGTTTTTGAAAAGCAGTGGTTGAAAAGGTTTTTAATAAAGAGATTTTTGTAGAGAATAATGAAGAGAAATTTTTAGAAAAGGATTTATGAAAAGAAATTCTTTTGAGAATGTTTTTGAAAAGAGGTTTTTGAGAAACAGAATGAAAAGTTTTTATGTGAAAGTTTTTGAAAGGAAATTTTATGAATGTTTATGATATGAGATTTTCCAAATAGTTTATGAAAATGTGTTGAGGAAAGTAAGATTGTTCTTTTGGAAAAGATTGAGGATGTTGAAAGGATTTTGGAAATGAGATGATTACGAGAGATGGAAAATGTTGAGAAAATTTGAGCAATGAAATTTGAGATTGTGATGTGATCCCAGCTCTGTGTTATGTGCGGAATGATGAGAGAAAGATGGTGCAAAGTTAGTGGTCGGGACTCGTTGAAGGGTTGCACGAAGGATGGGCCGACCTTAGGATAATTAAAAAGATAAAAAAAAAAACTTCAAAAGGCATGCGCGGTGAGATGTGAGAGTGCGAAGTAGTGGAGAGGAAGAAACGATAGGTATCTGCGGATACTTAGGACGAGATTGCATTAGGGGAGGACGATGACGGTGAAACGTCAAGAAGTCTAGAGTGTGTTTCTGGGCAGAACGAACTCCACATGTGGCGCACTAACGTGGTGGGGACTGGGTCTAATGCCGTGGTATGTTCTGCGGGCCCACTAGAAACATACTGTCGCCCCCTTGATTACAAATCGAGGACAGTGAGAGGAACTGGAACGGGGCAATATGTTTTGCCACTGCGTGGACAGTGAGCCTTGATTATATGTTTTGAGGACGAGATCCTCCTGGTCTGGGACCATCTGTGTTGAGACAGCTGTCGTGCCCGCGTGGTAAAGGTCATGTACTCCTGTTTGCTAGCGACTAGGTTGGGTGGATGACCGAGGAGATGTAGACGTGAGTGATCGTCGAGATTGAAACGAATGCTTTAACGGTATTTTAACATTCCCCAAATCACCAGAGGTGATGAATTGATAAGAAGGAAGAGAAAGAGAGTACAACGATGAAATGGAAATGAATGAGAAAAGGAAAGAATGTTATAAGATGTGAAAGTAAAGAAGAATGAGAAAGTATAACCATACTGTTAATAATGTAAGATAATCTGTTGGTTGTTGTGTGCTTGTGTATTGCATTGTGTGTTTGGTCCTATTATTTTACCTAGCGTAATCCCACACCGTCAATGATCTGTCGTTCGGAATGCTTACTCTCCCCTATTCGTTGGCATATCGGTGCTGCGGGTATTTCAACGGGCAGATGGAGTATTGCATGAATATCGCCATGTGGAACAAGCATGGAAGAGGATGGAAGCACACCCCATAAGGTTGGGCATGGACCGGTTACACGGAGATCGCGATTCCGGATCCGGAGCATCAGCTGAGCGGAGCTAACCTGGAGCCACACTTAGGGCAAGTTAATATACGAGGTTTTCAGAGCTACGAAGAAAAGGTACGGTGCGAGCAGTAGAGCAGTTCTATTGTAGCTGATGGGGTGGCACAAACGTCTCCCAACAATGAGGAAACCACCACACGAGCGGCATCGTCTTCGAGGGCGAGAAGAGGACGCAAGAAGGAGAAGGAGTTACACCCACTTGCCTTCAATAGAAAAGTTTAAGAATAGGAGTCTAGTATATGTTTGTTATAAGTGCTTTAAGTTAAGGATTACCCTAGCGATGAATCATCCATGTAACTTATCTTGTTTTGAGACACGCCCTACTTTTGTACCATCTTGCTAAGAATGTTCAATGTTTTTTTTGAAATACAAAGAACTACCTTGAGCTGGAACAAAACATTTTCCTGAAAAATGTTTTTGTAAACTTGAGTGGATAAGTTTCGGTTTAGTAACAACTCGGTTTTCATTGAAGGAGGTTTGTGAACCCCAAGACTTTTCCATGACGTTTTCTAATACTTCAACAATGTTTAAAAAAAAAAATTTGGCCTCATTTTTTTGCAACTTTAATAAGTAAAAGTCAGTTATTTTTGGTTTACGAAAACCGAGCTGGTACAGAATGGTATCAGAGCTTATGGTAATCCTTAGTGGCCTTAAGCATGGGCTTACATGCTTTGTTTGTGTGACTTGTGTGTTTGTTGGTGTAAGGATAAGAACATAGGATTAAGTTCTCATCGTATATGAGTTTTTGCTTGTAGTTTAGGGTCGATTGTGTTAGGAAGTCGGTGGCCCAATAATGTGGAAGGAAGTAGATCGAGTAGAAGGTGAATAGATTGAGACCCTTTAACCCTTGATGTCTCATTAATGTTAGAAAAACCTCAGTTCGTCGACCTAGACGTACCCTTGTCCAAGGAGTCATCAGTATCTTTGAGAAAATAGGATGCTACTCTTGGAACCCCTGTTTGTTGAATTGCTTCAACAAAATAGTAGTAGTGTTAAAACTTGAACTTTTTCTTCATAAGCCTTACTGTTCACCCGTAACCTTATTGACTCTATTCAAGACTCTTTAGTTCAAATTATGGAGTTAGAAGTACTATAGTTACCCAGATAGTTTAGACTCAAACTATTAGGGAAGGATAAATGGTCTAAACTAGGCGAGGACATAAGATCATAAGTGAATTTAGTTATAAGTTTGATCAATGTTGGGGAGCTACAAGAAAGTAAAGAGGTGTATGTTACCAGTTATTAGAGGAATTTTGAGGAAAATCTGAGAACTAGGATTGCCATACACCCTAATTCGGAAATGAGATGATCAAGGGTGAAGTCTAAGTGGTAATAGGAATCCCCTTAAACAAGAAAAGGATAGACTAAAACCCTAGAACTAGAAAGAGAACTGAAGACAGGAATAATTATTGTGAGGTAGTAGGAACCCAAGCTGTAGTGAATAGTGAATATTTAAGGATTTTTAGGTAAAAGCCTATACTTTTGGAGATGTGTGAATGCTTATTTGTTTGAATCCCCCCAAGTCCGTACCTATGGTTGGACTTTCTGTGACGACAATAAGTTGAAGGAGCGGCATCTTCTTCGGTTAGTCCATTGGACTTAATCCGACTCGACACGCAAGTGACGATACGAGTGGAATCTCTCCACCTGGAAGAGGTTAACCAGGAACATCAGACTAACATGAGAATGTTGGTGCCCTGCGACCCAATTCACAATGTATTTCTCGGGGACGAGAAATGCTTAAGTTGGGGAGAATGTAACACCCCGTAAATTCCTCATATTAATTTGAAACACTAAAGGAATTATTTCTGAGAAAATTGTTTTTGAGAAAAGTATTTTGAAACAATGTTTCTTAAATGATTTTCTGAAATTCATATTTTTAAGATAATGGGCGATTTTTAAGGGAATGATTTTCTGAAGTAATGCCCAAAGTTTAGAAATTGAGTTGTCTTTCAAATCTATATGCTTGATATTTTTGTGAAAGTACTTGTGATAATTGTGTGAGTCTTTATATGATTATTTCCTAGGTGTATGTATATACGGTTTTAGTATGTATAAGTATGCTTAGGATTACATGAGTATTTAATTATGGAAAAGAATATGATGCATGTGTAAATGTATGTGAATATATGTGTAGGAGTAATGTATGATGCATGAATGAATGGATATATGTATAATACGTGTGTGTGTGTATGCGATGAACATGTATGCATTATCACATGAACTCATGCTATGTGTGAACATGAAAATAAATGCTTTAGTGTGTTAGGTGTATACATGAGTTTATGCTATGAGTTGATGAAATAAAATCATATGTGCATGTGTGTGTGTTGTATGGCCATGATAAGCATAGAAGGACCAAATAAGAGCCATTTCCTTAAGACTTAAGAAAATGAAAATGATTTTGTGCATGTGTGTGCATAGGTGTCGCCGTGTGTGTGTGAGTAGTGTGCATATGATGCAATCTTGTTGACTTCTTTGCACCCTAGGTTAGTGGACTAGTGAACCCTAGGTTTAATTAGTGTAAAGCTTAGTTAGTAGTTTGACCAACCAATAGGAAGTGAGATTAGCCCTAATTTTACTCCATTTGTCCAATGGCTTGGCTTGAGCCATGCAAGCCTTGATGTGGTCGAAATTACCCTTCCTAGTTGCACCCTTGACCAAATTGACTTAAGGGTAGGAAAGGAATTTGTTGGTTGCTTTCTTATAAGCCTAAACCGTAGTACACCAACCCATTTGCTTCTCATTTCATTTCCAATCAAACACAACTCTAAGAGTAACATCCATACTCTTAGAAAAGAACTAGAAACTTAGAGAGAGAGGGAGAACCCGTGAACACCAAGGAGAAGAGGAAGAGGGAGACCAAGCTCAACAGTCTTAGGATTCTTGGAGATTAAGTGGAGAGGTTGAAGATCCTTTCTATTTCTCTAGTTTATTCGAAGGTCCTAGGTTGTTCTAAGTAGTTTTTAATTTTCTAAGTCTTGTAAAGTTTATTTGTTGATGCATGGCCAAGTTCTTTATAGATCTATGTTTGTAAGTACTTGTTAAGCCTTGATCTTGAGTCTCAAGAACTCTACAAATTTGTAAAACCTTAAACCATGGACATTCCTATCCGGCCTTGCTTAGAAAATTAGGTCATGATGATGTTTATTTCATTTCAAGTTCATGCATGATAACTTGATGCTATTTGAAGAGAATCTATGTGGTTTTCATACTTTGGCTTTTACTTTGAAATTTTCTAAAGTTTTGATCTTGGTTTTATTTTCAAAAAGGACTTCGATCTTTGTTTTGGCTTTGAAAAGGATTTGATTCTTACCTTGATTTTCCATGGTTTTGATTTCTAAGTTTTGCATGAGATTCTTTTACTCAAAAAGTTTTGATCCTTTACATGCATGTCACGGTTTTTATGAGAAACCAAGGAAAACCATTCTTTTCCAAATGCTTTATGTTTTGATCTAATTCATGTGTATTTCAAAGTCAAGGATTTAAGTTTTCCTTTTTATTCTATTAAAGTACCATTCGGTCAAGCTTTGAAAACAAAGAAACTTAATGATTTTTCATGAAAAAGTTCCTTGCATGTAATTTCTTTTTGATTTCCATGATTTTAAAAGTGCATGCAAAGGAAAATGAAAATAAAAATGTGTTTGAAGTGACACAAGTAAGTCACGGTTTTGAGGAAGAAAAAGAAGTGGTATTTTCTAAATCTATGTGTTCTACATGTGTATGTTTTTGATCTAAAATTTTCAAGGTTTTTGCATGAAGAAAAGTGCATCCAAGAGTTTGTTTTCAACTAGTGATGATTCGGCCTACTCATGCTAGCTAAACTAGGATGCATTTTTAATAAAATGACTTAAAAGGAATGAGTATATTTTAAAGAAATTATGCTAGAATGAATTGCTTAAAACTGTGTGTGTGTGTGTGTAGACATGTGATTCCTATCCGGTTCTTTACTTAGAAACAAAGGAGATAAATAAATAAATTTAATTAATCTTGGAAAAGTATGTGTTTGAATGAATATGTGTTTATGGGTGTTGTGCGTATTCGGTTAGGATTTAAAGAAAATGGAATTTGAAGGCCTAAAACAAAATAAATTGATGCATGTGATTTAAATTGTGGTGTTTGATTTACTTTCTTTGCTTGAATTCGGGTAAGTAGTTTAAATAGGATTAGAAAGTTAACTTGCATGAATTACCAGTACATGATGATTCTTGAGAAAAAGATAAGTTGTTTAGGAATAAGAAAATAAATATTGATGTGTTGATTTGAGATTTGATTACGTTTGGTTATGTATGCTTGCATGCCTAATTGTTGTTTGTGGCCGTGTGTGATGTGATTTGTTTAGGTGTTATGAGGTGTTCATGACTGTTTAAAGTGTTAATTTTAATGAAAGCCTTGTTTAAAACCAAGAGTATTTTTATAATATCTCCGGAGTTTACTAAAGTAATTTTGTAAAACTATTTTGCCGTCCAGAATTACTTGGACGTGCCTTTTTGTGTTCAAAAATGTTTTCGTGTAATTTAAAGCCAAGTTTCTAAGTGATAATTGATTTTGAGTCTCTTCTCAAAGTTTTTCCAACAAAAGAGAGACAAGTATCAAACTAAGAAAAAGATTTTCCAAAATAAGTTTATAACATAAGATGTTTTATTTAATATGAGGAATGACATAGAGAGGAGGTTGGGGCAGCAGGCAGCACAAAGGTTACGCGGAGACGGTACGCATTTAATAGCTGGATCTCAGGTGAGAGAGAAGCCTTCCTATGACACCGTGGTAGTTAGGTGATTTAGTAGGACGTTCCGTATCATCTCAAAGATCGGAACTAAGTGGTTAGAGTCAGTAGTATAAGTGGCAATTGTTTGATTGTGTGGCCACTTATACGAAGGTGACAAAGACCACAATGTTATTGTGTGATGTTATGTGCATGCTTTTATGTACTTATTTTATTATATCTGATGATACTTATTACTGTTGGTTGTAATGAGTAAACGGCTGATGGACGCCTGTCACGTCCTGAATAAGAAAATGAAAATGAGATAAGTAAGTTGAAGAAAATATAGATGTAAAGAGAAAAGAATAATGATAAGATGAATGTGAAAGGAGATAAAGAGTTGGTATTGGAAAACGAATTGATGACAATGTTGAGAACGAGCCAGAGCTGGGAAAGTGATGTTGATTATGTGAAGGAGATGTGATTTGAAGGGAGCTGGGCTCCTTGGTTTTCGGTTTTAGTCTGGGACTAGTGTTGAGTTGAGCTTGCTCCTCCATTAGCGCCCAGCAAAGTTGTGATTTTTGAAAAGGTTTTTGAAAAGCAGTGGTTGAAAAGGTTTTTAATAAAGAGATTTTTGTAGAGAATGATGAAGAGAAATTTTTAGAAAAGGATTTATGAAAAGAAATTCTTTTGAGAATGTTTTTGAAAAGAGGTTTTTGAGAAACAGAATGAAAAGTTTTTATGTGAAAGTTTTCGAAAGGAGATTTTATGAAAGTTTATGATATGATATTTTCCAAATAGTTTATGAAAATGTGTTGAGGAAAGTAAGATTGTTCTTTTGGAAAAGATTGAGGATGTTGAAAGGATTTTGGAAATGAGATGATTACGAGAGATGGAAAATGTTGAGAAAATTTGAGCAATGAAATTTGAGATTGCGATGTGATCCCAGCTCTGTGCTATGTGTGGAATGATGAGAGAAAGATGGTGCAAAGTTAGTGGTCGGGACTCGTTGAAGGGTTGCACGAAGGACGGGCCGACCTTAGGATAATTAAAAAGATCAAAAAAAAAACTTTAAAAGGCATGCGCGGTGAGATGTGAGAGTGCGAAGTAGTGGAGAGGAAGAAACGATAGGTATCTGCGGATACTTAGGACGAGATTGCATTAGGGGAGGACGATGACGGTGAAACGTCAAGAAGTCTAGAGTGTGTTTCTGGGCAGAACGAACTCCACATGTGGCGCACTAACGTGGTGGGGACTGGGTCTAATGCCGTGGTAAGTTCTGCGGGCCCACTAGAAACATACTGTCGCCCCCTAGATTGCAAATCGAGTACAGTGAGAGGGACTGGAACGGGGCAATGTGTTTTGCCACTGCGTGGACAGTGAGCCTTGATTATATGTTTTGAGGACGAGATCCTCCTGGTCTGGGACCATCTGTGTTGAGACAGCTGTCGTGCCCGCGTGGTAAAGGTCTTGTACTCCTGTTTGCTTCCGACTAGGTTGGGTGGATGACCGAGGAGATGTAGACGTGAGTGATCGTCGAGATTGAAACGAATGCTTTAACGGTATTTTAACATTCCCCAAATCACCAGAGGTGATGAATTGATAAGAAGGAGGAGAAAGAGAGTACAGCGATGAAATGGAAATGAATGAGAAAAGGAAAGAATGTTATAAGATGTGAAAGTAAAGAAGAATGAGAAAGTATAACCATACTGTTAATAATGTAAGATAATCTGTTGGTTGTTGTGTGCTTGTGTATTGCATTGTGTGTTTGGTCCTATTATTTTACCTAGCGTAATCCCACACCGTCGACGATCCGTCGTTCGGAATGCTTACTCTCTCCTGTTCGTTGGCATATCGGTGCTGCTGGTATTTCAACGGGCAGATGGAGTATTGCATGAATATCGCCATGTGGAACAAGCATGGAAGAGGATGGAAGCACACCCCACAAGGTTGGGCATGGACCGGTTACACGGAGATCGTGATTCCGGATCCGGAGCATCAGCTGAGCGGAGCTAACCTGGAGCCACACTTAGGGCAAGTTAATATACGAGGTTTTCAGACCTACGAAGAAAAGGTACGGTGCGAGCAGCAGAGCAGTTCTATTGTAGCTGATGGGGTGGCACAAACGTCTCCCAACAATGAGGAAACCACCACACGAGCGGCATCATCTTCGAGGGCGAGAAGAGGACGCATGAAGGAGAAGGAGTTACACCCACTTGCCTTCAATAGAAAAGTTTAAGAATAGGAGTCTAGTATATGTTTGTGATAAGTGCTTTAAGTTAAGGATTACCCTAGCGATGAATCATCCATGTAACTTATCTTGTTTTGAGACACGCCCTACTTTTGTACATCTTGCTATGAATGTTCAATGTTTTTTTTTTGAAATACAAAGAACTACCTTGAGCTGGAACAAAACATTTTCCTGAAAAATGTTTTTGTAAACTTGAGTGGATAAGTTTCGGTTTAGTAACAACTCGGTTTTCATTGAAGGAGGTTTGTGAACCCCAAGACTTTTCCATGACGTTTTCTAATACTTCAACAATGTTTAAAAAAAAATTTGGCCTCATTTTTTTGCAACTTTAATAAGTAAAAGTCAGTTATTTTTGGTTTACGAAAACCGGGCTGTTACATAACTTAGGAAGACAAACCAAATCTACCTTGGATAAACGACCCAGAATTTCTACATTACACTCTAAACAGACTTTAGCGGTGAAGATCGGTATTCCCGTAGGGGTATCTATACTAAGATAGCAGGGTGAATCGGAAACAACAAGATTCAGCCTATTCACACATTCAGGAGAAACAAAAGAATGTGTAGCTCTAGAATCAAACATGATTCTGCAAGGTTGGTTATTAAGCAGAAAGTTACCTTGCACGAGATTCGGGGTTTGGGTTGTTTCACTACCACTCAGGGTAAATACTCTTCCTTGCACCACAGGCTTGCCAGCAGATCCCTTTGCATCTCCCTTTGCAGATTCTTTGCATTCATGAGCAAAGTGGCCTTGCTTTCCACACTTGAAACATCCTCCTGTGGACCAGCAAAACTGACCATGATGATAACGCCTACACTTCTCGCAATAAGGAGCATTATCACGAGACTTGTTCTTGTTATCCATCACCGCCTTGCCCTTACCCTTGTTCTTAGAATATGGACCATTATTCCGATGATCAAACTTCTTCTTCCTCTGTGGTCCATAGTTCTGTCCAACCCCCTTCACTTGACTTCCAATCAATTCAGCCTTCTTATCATCTTCATACATTCTGCACATATCCACTAGTGCAGGGAAACTCTGAATCCTTTGATAACTGAAGATGGACTTCAGTTCCGGCCTTAGTCCACCTTCAAACTTCACACACTTACTCCTTTCATCGGGGTTATTTAAGTAATAGGGAGAGTACTTCATCAGCTCCTCGAACCGGGCAGCATACTCTCCTACACTCATATCCCCCTGCTTCAATTGCATGAATTCCACTTCCTTCTTTCTCCGCAAATCTTCTGGAAAATATTTATTAAGAAATTTCTCCATAAATACTCCCCAGTTGATTGCCCTCCTTTCAAAATTCAGCAATTGGACAGTGTGATCCCACCAGTTTTCAGCTTCCCCATGGAGCATGTAAACTGCATAGGTCACCTTCTGCTCATCCGAGCACTCCAAAGTTCGGAAAATCTTATTAATCTCATGCAACCACTTGTTCGCCTCATCAGGTCTATATCCTCCCTCAAACCTTGGTGGGTTGCACTTTCTGAACTCCGACAGAGTCTTAGCGTCCTGATTTGCCATATTGCCAGCAGATGGGTTACCAGCTCGCCCTTGAGATGGTTGTTGTCTCTACTGCTGCTGCATGCCTCCCAGCACGGTCGTGATTCGTTCTAACATTTCATTAGTAATATTTCTATTCCGGGTTGCCATAGAAAGACCTGCACTATGGGCTTTGGGTTACTAAGAAGGTCTTTAAAACATAAATACTACTGACTTACTCAAAACTTATTCAATCAACATTGAATACCATACTTAGCCGCATCTTCGGGGCCATGAGGGACAGGACCAATGCTCTGATACCACCAAAGGGTGTGACGCTCTCTTTTTAACTTGAAAATAATTAATGTTTCCAAATAATTGAATACTTGCTATCAAAATTTGGACTATAAAATTTTTCCTTTTTAGAACCAGTACTTGCTCGTTCATAAATCCTTTTGAACATAAACCATTTTTGAAAGTTCGGCTTATCCATATCTTAGTTTCGAAAAGGCTCTCGAGATAACATTTCCTTAACTATAGAAAATACTCTTCATAGTTAATATTAAAACATACCACTTGCCTCTCAAGTTGAATTTGAATATATAAAGCATAAACTTATCACCGAATCCTTTCTTATTAGAAATCAGAGTTCGCGGAAGTAAAAATAATACTTATGGGGCACTGCTGAGGTAAAGAAAAACATCATATATATATATATATAAGTCATAACATAACCCCATCAGTACAGTCAGTAGCAAGTGATAAAAAGTCGAGATAGCATGTTTTGATGAAACATATACAGACCAGCTGCATAAAATAAAAGCTCACTCTAAGACCTCTCAGATATATACAATATATATAACAAAATCCAAAATAGAAGTCCCAGAGCAAGTCATCCATGTCCTCAGCAGCTCCTCAGATCCTCCACCGCTCTATCCCTAGGATCTAGGATCCAAAACATCTACGCTATGCAAGCTCCTATGAATCAGCGGGTCCACCTCTCGCTGAAACAGTCGGCTCAACATGCACCTCCTCCTCGCTCTCATCCTCCACAGGGTCCTCCTCGACCTCGCCCGACTGTGTAGAGATCCCACCACTGGGTCTAAGGTCTGCAGAAGCAGTCCTATCCAAGTCAGTCGGACCAGGAGAAGGAGTCTCCTCAGTGACTACTCTATGGGAGGAAGGAAGGGAACGAGTGGCAGCTCTAACACGAAAACTATGGAAACGACGCATAGGTCGAGCCGGGGGTGGTGCTCTATATGTATAAAAAGGTGGAACATGCATAGTGTAGACTAAGGGAATCCTAAATCGACGAGGTCGCACTCGCACCAGAGGGTTAGGATGGTAGAGAGTAATCTCAACCTCCCCCTCAAAAGTGGCACGGTGCTCCTCATACGTCCATATACTGCTAGGGATAGGGCGTATCTCGATGCAAGCTAGGTGTTTGGCCATCACCTAAACAGGGCACAGGGAGTAAGTATACACATATACATAATTGATAAAGACTAAAATTACAATCATAAATATATCATGGACAGATCATAATGCAAATACATATGAGCACACCAGTTTTCAACATTATAACTCTTATAATGCAAGTGGCATGATGTATGATTTTCTATCCACAACTGAGGCCTCTAAAAGTCCATCTTGGACGTCCATCCAATACACCCTTGTGTTCCCGGAACACCGACATTTGTTCTCAGAACATAATGCCGAACCATACTTGGATAATAAGCATCACTCCCGGAGTGTGCACCACGTTCCCAGAACGCATACGTTCCCAGAACGCATAAAAAACCAGGTCCCGGACACTGGCCACATATCTATAATGTGTCATCAAGTAGGTTATAATTTGGTACTCCCGGAGTACCCTCCTCATATTCCCAGAATATGATAAACGTTCCTACCAACCAGACTTCTAGTCTATATGGATGCACAAATATCAGGGTTGGTTTTATCTTTACATTAATTAATGTGATTTAGAAATATTCCAATTTCCCTTTTGAATGATTTATTTGAGGCATACTCTTTGGCATAAAATTCTCCTTTGAATTTTCTCAAAACATGCCCTTAAACTTAGATTGGGTAAAACAAAATCAATGGTATTCAAAAACTTAACTTTTTATTTTTCAAATTCAGGTACTAACCGGTTACAGTTTCAGGCTAACCGGTTAGAATTACAGACCTGAACTGTTTACCATTGCAATTCAGAAAAACCCTTTTTTCTTGAATTCCCTACCCAGTCCATAAACAAGTTAAACATTGTTTTGTGCCTCAAAAATCACAGTTTTCATCATTCAAAAGTTCCAATCACATTCTCATGTCCAATAAAGTATAATTTCCTCTTGAAATTATTCCATTAATTTAAGGTATTAACCCTTTACCTTAAAATCTGAACCAAGAAAGTATTGTTACCTCATTTTCAGATTCATTCCAGTGAAATTAAGGTATAGATTTGAGTAATATTAGTGAAACTTCAGGACTGTTTCATAAACTAATTTTCTTTTGAAATTCTGCAGTGTCTAACCGGTTACGAATATCGAGTAACCGGTTAGATTATGCAGTCAGTCCTTCAAAATAAGGGTTTTAACACATCATTTTCTTTAATTCTCAAATCTAACGATTATTCATCATTCAACAGGGTTCATATACCTTAAACAAACATGTTTCATCACAGAAACCAAATTCAAAGTGCATGCATCAAGCTTTTTGCATCAAATTGCATAAAAATTCACATAAACACAATTTAATACAACAAAACTTATCATAAGCATTTAAATCCAGAATTCAGTATCAATATACTTTGCATGCATCAACATAAAGTTGCTCAAAACACCATTGAGCAGAACTTTGGCCTCCAAGCCTTTGTGCCATATTGCACATAATGCCCTTTTTGAGTTTTGTTAACTCAAATCCTAATTCACTTGATTTTTAGTCTAAATCTAGTATAAGGTAGACTTCTCCCATACCTTAAGACTGAGTTTGATGAAGATTGACACAGAACTTGAAGAAAACTCCACAGATTTCTCACAAACTCACAGCTCTGCTCTCAGTCACGAATTTCACCAACAGGGTCCAAAGACCAGAAGTTTTGACATAGCAAATGGCCAAAGAAATTGGGAAAAATGTTAGGACTCAAAATAGGTAACATGCACTAGAGAATCAAAGAGATTTGAGACTTAAAGGTTGACTATACTTACCAAAATCCAGTCCCAAACTAAGCTTCCTGAACCAGAAAACTCAGACTCTAGCTATTCCAGTTCAAACTTCCCAAGTCGATTTCTCCTTCCACACAAACCCTCAACTCACAAATTTGGTATCTTTACAAAGCTCAAGATGTAAGCTTTGTAATGGTGTATGGCTCTCAATCTCACTCTCAGAAACAAGGACGAATTCCTCAGGACGGAAATGGAACCCTAGAACAAAGCCTCCCTTCTCAATTTCAGAAATTCAAACCTAATTTCATCAACAATTCATCTATATATAGACCAACCCAGGTTACATGCACATTGACGCGTGGTTTTCCACTTGATTCAAGCTGTAATCGTGGCGAATTCGGGATTAATCAAGTGATTACTCATCAAAATCCACTAACCCAGTTTCTGGGTTCATCGTCTAACCGGTTACAGGGCATTACTAACCGGTTAGATTAGTACAAAATTTAAAAATTAATATTTTTAAATCTTTCCCTCCAAGAACGTTTTTAATATTACCTTTTAGTCCTCATCCAGGGACCAAAATGCAATATCCTTATATTTTGCATTTATTTGCCCTATAAAAATATTTCAACTTATTTTTATATTTAAGGCTAATTAAATACTAAATATAAACTTGGAAAATTTCTATAAATTAATAATAAAACTTTTTATTATTAATTTCCTATTATTCGGGAGACGAAAATTAGGGGTGTTACAACAGGAAGTCACATTTTTAATTATTTTCAATCATTAATTAAATTATAACCTTAATAAATTAATCCAATTATTCTTAAGAAAATAATTTAAACTTAATCCTTTTAATTAATCCAGCAAAACCGAGTCACATATGTTTAATAATTTTCTAATCACAATTAAATTCTAATACTAAAAATCATTGAATCATCCTTACCAAAAATCTTTTCAAATAACTAAATAAACCTATTTATTTTTATTTCTTAAAACCAAAAAGATTAAGAACAACACACATCACTTTCATTCAAACACATAACACCTAGGCCTATTGGAATATAGCCACAATCACAAGTCATTATATGAAAATAATTTTCCTATCAATTAAACATACATTGGCCGAATCATACACATACAATTTTTGCAAAGATTTAATGCATAAATAGAAACATACAATCATGAAATCATTTCCTTCATTTTAAGCTAAAAACCGTGAGCATATAATAAGAAAATTATCAATTTTAATTCCTTTTCAAAACTTAAATCAACACAACAAATTAAATCACAAATCATTTCAAAGATTCACATGCATTTTCTTTTAAATTTATTTACTTCATGCATGCACTTTTAGAATCTCTTAAATTCAATTAACCTAATCATGCATGCAACCCAAACAAGGGACAACATAGCTTTCTACCTACTCCTAGGATGGCTTAAAGTCAACATGTACCAAATAAAGTTTTTAGTTCACTTTTTAAACATACATAAAATAAATTCAAGTTCATCATTTAATAAAAATCAAAGTAAAGACCTTACTTCAACTTCATGAAAATGACATGCATAAACATAAAATTGCTAAATCTAGTCTTAAAACCAACATGCATTCACTTTTCACAAAATAAAAACATTGATCTTATTATTTATAATATATGGCCGAATGGCCTACTAAATCATGTACAAAAATAATCATTTAATCAAATCATGTTTATACTTTGAAAATCAATTTAAAACTTGTTTCTTTAATTCTTTTCTCTAAAAACCGAAACACACACAAAAAGGAAACACAATCTTTATTCTTGAAAAGTAACATGCAAATCAAGGATCTAAACAAAAATACATGAATACATTTAGATCAATAAAGTTAACATGCAAAGCCAAAGAATTAAACCTTACTTCTTTAATTGTTTTCTTTAAAACCGAATTAAACATAAACAAAAACATGATCTTTTCTTTTGAAAATAACATGCATGTTTCAAGATCTTACTCTTTCACAAGTCAAGTTTAAATCATAAAATTATTCAACAAATAAGCATAGAAGTATACATAGATCATGGCTTTGACAAAGGATCTAACATGCAAGATCAAAGAGTTTCACTTTATAATTAAACAAGTTTAGATCATGAATGTTTTGTCAAATAATTACATAAACATACATGGATCACGGTGTAGAGCAAGAAAATAGACATGCAAGACCAAAGACTTACATCTTTTTACAAATCAAGTTTAGATTATAGATTTATTCAACAATTAATTGCATAAACACATATAGATCATAGTTTCAAGCAAAAAAATTAAACATGTAAGGTGATTCATTTTAGGTTTCACAAAAATCTTAGTTTTGCTTTAGATCTTTACAGATTTTGTTAGAAAAACATTAGATCTATCAAAAGAAATTTCAACCGAAACAACAAACACAAAGCTTAAAATATTACAAATTACTTAGAGTCCTTAAAGTCCATGATTAAAGAAGATCAACACATAATAACAACATGCAAGAAGAAAAGAAATAAAGATTTATAAACTAAAAAGGAAAACTAAACTATTACAAAATCTTCTTCTTGATCTTCGGTTCCTACCATGAAAGGGGTTGGTTCTAGCTTTAACACTCTTGATCTACAAGGGACAAATCTTGCTTAATCTTGGATCTCCTTCCTCCTTCTTCCTACACCTCACGGCCATCTTCTCTTTCTCTCCCTCTTTTCTTTTCTTTTTCTCTCTAAGAGTTTAATGGGCTTTTAGGAGTGTGTTTTGTGTTGGTGGAAGAAATGAATTTGGTGAAGGGAAATGAAATGAAGAAAATGAGCTAAGGACTCTTCTATATATAAGCAACCTAGGATTTCCCTTTTTGGCCTCACAGAATTCGGCCTATGTACATCTAAAGGGGGTAATTTGGTCCTCACAAAAACTTGCATGGGTGGAGGTTATCAAAGCTTAAGGGGACAAGGTAGGATGGGCTAGAGCTTTAGGGGTCACTTAGGGCTAAGTGTAACATCCCGTTATTTCTAATACTTTTAGTAAAATAATTAAATGATTTAATATGATCATGATGTTTTCAAGATTTGAGTCTCGGAATAAAATTTTGATTTCATCATTATATTTGAAATGTTTTCTAGTCAAAATAAGTATAAATTTGTTATCATACGTTTTCCAAAAATAAAGTAGTACTTTCATTTAGTTTAATTAACATTTTGACAGGGAGCTCAAGTGGCAAGCCTTAGAGACATTTTTATAAATAGTTTCTTCAGAAAAATATGTTTAACTTAATATTTTTAGCTTCCCTGTATATTTTCATAGTGTTCGGAGGCTGTTTTATTTTTAGCTTCTGGACTGGTTTAATATATTATCGGTTTAAGTTATATATACTAATCTTTTACTTCAAAATTTTAAATATTATATATTATCAAGTTTAATATCAAGATTGAGAAAATATATTTACTTTTGAATTTCGATTATTTTTCTTACGCAATAACTATCTGGAGGGACCGGTAACTTTATTATTTTCTAATTAGTTTTGAGTAATTAAAAATACAATATTGTTTTACTTAAATGTATTTTATGGTTTGGATCATCAAACTTTTAGTTATAATCCAAAATACCTACACACATTGACCCACAAATAAGAACGAAACATAAAATAATATATATAATATATTATAATCCCTAGTTTCTACCCAAAACCCCACAACCCACCGTAAAGCAAACAAAGCAAAAAAAAAAAAAAAAAAAAACTAATATATGAAACGTGTGGCCCTTAGGCCACCAGGTTAAAGAAAAGATAAAAGAAAAAAAAAATGAAACACTCAGACTCACTAGTAGAAAGAAAAGAGAAAGCCATTAAGCCAGAGAGCAAGAAGGACGAGAAACGGAGACGGTTCGAGAGAATATGAGGAAAATATACGTTTTTCAACCTTCCTAGTCCAATAACTCCATATCCAACCGTTCAATATCAAATCTTTTTTTTAGGTATATAATCTTCCCAACTCTCTCTATCCATCTACCTAATTTATTTGACGATCCGTCAATATTTTTATTATCCCTATATTTTCAAATAAAGATGTTTTAGAGAAAAATGATATATTTTTATTATATAATGATATATATTTATTATTTTGACAAAAATGATTTTATTTAATATATATATTTTAATGTTATAATTAGTTTTATCATATGTCCCTATTTAGATCCAACACGTTGTTATTGACCTTGACCCTGGAGCAAGTTGCGGATGTAAACATGGCTCTGCCGTTATTGCTAGGATTTCCAGGTAAGGGGAGTCTCTTTTCCACACTTTGAGTTAGGGATAGTTAGGGTTTATAATAGGATTTGAGTTTAATAGTTGAGTTGGGTTGTGGGAGCCATATTAGGATGTGATTAGAAGTAATTAAGGGTAAAGGTTGTAAATTGGTTAATTTTGTTATTATGGAAACTGTTTATGTTAACCCTTTTGTATATTAATTAAGTATGAAGTGAAGAACCCTAGGGAGATGATTTATTTTAAGCACTCTGAGACATACCTGAGTATGTCGACTGATTTGTGGATATATGTGAATTTTAAAGGTTGTGTGTATTATTTTGATTTGATGATGTGAATGGCTAATTATAATAGAAAAGATAATGAGAATAGGAAAAAGGATATGCAATGGGATTAATAATGATAGAAGAAGTGTTTTTGAATATGTAACTTGAACGGGATTAAAGATTATTAGTTGGATTTTATGATAATAAAGGAAAATAGTTATAAGGGCAAATTGTTAAGGGTGATAGAGTATGGTTATGGAAGGGAAGTGCTGAATGTGAAATTGAATGGGAATATGTGATAATTTGAATGTTATTCATGACTATGTGATATTATGTGAAAATGGGTGATATATATATGCAAGTGATGTTGAATGTTGGCTGTGAAATACAAATAAATGGACTGGAATTAGAATGTAAGTCTAGGTGTAAAGGTTATGATTATTTGTGCTATAATGCTATGTGATGTTGATTAGGAATGGTTGCTATATGTATATTTGTGAATGTTGCTGGAATTTTGGATTATGTTTTATAAAGAATGGAATGGATTGTTGTTTAACTGAAAATGGTAAAGGTAACTAAAGTGGAAACTGATCAGTGGGCCCGGAACACTAGGTACCCGGCTAGGTGTTCCAATTACCTGTTAGGGCCAATTACCTGCCAGGTCAATTACCCATCAGGCCAAACCGCCCTGTAGGCGCCGGGTGACCCACAGGATCAGTTTTCCACACCAATAATTTGATTAAATAAATGGAATGGTAAAAGTACATAGTCCTACAGGTTATGGTCTGGATGGGTGTAAAGTCCTGGGCAGGTGTTCCAAGTCCCTAGACAGGTGTTCCAATTACCTAGCGGGTATCCAAATTCTAGTGGTGTACGGTAAAAATGGAAGTGTTTGCAGATCACTGTCTGTGGTTGCTTACACTGTGTGTGTAGATCTCTGTTTGGGGTTGCACACATTAATGGAAAATGAATAATGAAAAGGTAAAAAGTAAAAAGGAAAGTTTATGTAGATCTCTGTTTGAGGTTACATAAATGAGATGGGGGTATGCAGATCACTGTTTGTGGTTGTATACACTGTGTGTAGATCTCTGTTTGGGGTTACACACAATGGTAAGGTGTAGATCTCTGCTTGAGGTTACACCCAATGGAAAAGGAATTAAAATAAAAGGAATTAATAATGGAAAAAGTAAAGTAATGGTAATGTAAAGGATTAAGGAAATGAATACAGTTAATGGAAAATGGATAAAAAGGAATGTATAAGGAAATGAGAATGAAATGAATTGGTTGATCCCTGACTTGATTTGATTGTTATTCTTGAGTTTATATTATGAGCTTTATATTATCCTCTGATTCACTGTGTTGTGAAAAGGTCTCACCCTTATGTGGTTAACATTTTAGGTGTTTGCTAAGGAGCTTATGGATCAGAGTGGCGCAGCGGATGACTGGAAAGAAGGAAACGATAGTTATGCTATCTATATTGTAAATGGATGCCCAATATTAATTTTTAAACTTGATCTGTGAAAGGAAATTTTTAAATACACTATTTTAAATATAGACTTTTACTTATTATTTTGTATATAAAATAAGGGTGTTACATTTATGGTATCAGAGCAGTTCCTTCCTTTCGGCCTGAGGGGAAGGTTGTCCCAATTTCGCTGCGAACACTCTCATCTCGAGCTTCTCCTATAAAGGTGAGACCCTTTTATGTGGAAAATTGTAAATGATAAATACTATTGAGTAAGTTTATGTTTGCAATGGGAAATAACAACAAGTGTTAAACTAAGAAATTTTTATGAAAGCGAAAAGAGGATCGAATTCTTTGGAAACTAAGCAGGATCCCTTAGTGATTCAAAGAATTGGAGATTCTGAGCATTCACCCAATTGCAAACAGGAAACCTAAGAGGTACGAACACGATTAGTCGAAAGCGTAAATGTTGAGTTTTTGGACTAGTCGAAAGTTAAAGTTTTATACAAAGGAAATCTAGTTAATTTCGAACAAGTAGTACAGGAACTCAATCGAATTGCGAGGGCTACTACCACCGATCAAATGTAGTGTTGAAAATGGCCAATCCGACATTATATCTATCGGGAGGTGAAGTCACCGAAATTCAAAAGTTGTGCACTATCGTGAAGTTGCAAACGATTTCCTATGTACGAAACCTTAATGCCAATGATACGCTTCTCTTTGCTTTGCTATGTGTAATTGTTTATGCTTCGAATACATGTGTTTGACAACTAGTTTGGTATCAAAGTAATTGGACAGGGGTTAGAAATGGAGCCACACAAATCAAATAGATTACGGTCTCAATGCTAATCTAACCAAATGATTAAATTCACATTGATTAGATTAGTATCTAGGAGAGCGAAAAATAATATTTAGAGTAAAGCAATAGTTGGTTCCGTAGCTAATCTCGATTCAATTAACTGTGACCCCAAATGTGAAACAAGCATTGAGTACTGACCAATTGAATTTGAACCGCACCAATTTGATTTACTAATATAAAAGGACTTTTGCCCAACTCGGGGAAGCGGTTCGGATTCAATCGAAAGGTCCTCACAATATGATTATATGAGGAATAGTTTAGCATTAAAGCAAGAGGACGGAAATTAGAGGTGAAATCAGGAAAATTAAAAATAACTTCTTGCCCAATTCTAATCTAAACGAGTGATTTAGTTCGCATCGCTTAAATTAGAATCCACAAAGAACAATAACAACTTTTATATCAGGTTAGTAGCTGACTCCACTACTAATTTAGTTCCGATGACTTTAACACTAAACGGAAGATAAGTATAGAGTCCTATCGATTGAACTTAAACCCCAAGTGACAATAATTGGATTTTTGAATGACAAGAGATTTTTATTCATTCAGAACCAAGGGTTTAAATTCAATCGGGAGGTCTTTGCACAAGTTTCGGATTAGATCCATGATAGTATTTGTGTGTATCTATACACATGTGTATGTGTTGTTCCACATGTATATGTGTATACATAACACACTTGATTGTACTATAATAAATACTAGATGTCATTACGAAATGATCGTGTTGCATTGCATATGTTTGTTTATTCATATGTATTATGTTCATGCATACTTCTTCCCTAAGTTGTTGACCTATTCGCATAAATGTATTATTTCATTATAGTAGTGGTTGTGAATCCTAGGATAGATAAGATTATGATTTGTGCATAGCTGTGTTTGTCGGAATGATGCATGTACTTGATGTTTGGGAGTGAAAAATAGTATGATTGCTTGTTTGACAATGTGAGTGTTCAAAATGAATTTCAAAAGAGTGCACCGAACCACAATCATTCCAAATGGATTGTGGGGTTACGTGACAAATTATTAAGAAAATAATAAAGGATGCGAGAATTTCTAAGTAATCTACCGGTGATTTAACCCACGTGCTTTAACCAAGTCACTCGTCGATTAAATAGAAATTCTCCATATACAAACCCAAGTCCACTTGGAACGAAACTCAATTTTCGAACTGAAGAAGAAGGGAATGTAATTGTTACAAACTTTGAAAACTTACTAAACTAATTTTGTTTAAAGTAACAGCATATCCCTTTTCTTTAAGTCTGACGAAGTGAAACAAGATTACACTTCCTCATCTAGATTCTTCTGAAACTAGATAGAGGTAGCTCTTGATGATGACGTGCACAAATTCAATGTTTCAGTGAATTTTCAAGTAAACTCCTTGTTCCTTCACCCAGGGAGGAACCTGTTTCCAAAGGATTTTGTTTTATAAATGCAAAACTATTTTTCTAAAAACATCACTAGTATGGAATCTTTTTGCTAAATTCTAAATCTCCATATCTAGTGGTTGTTTAAACCAATGATTTAAAAGATTAGTGTTCCGATTAGGTGGTTGCCGGAAATCAAGATTTTTACAGAAAATAGAAAACTAGATTTTTGGGTTTGGGTCACTCGATTGATTTGAAATTTTTTGCATAAGTGCCCGAAAGTTGAACCAAAGTTTCATGTAATCTATCAAGCCAATTGGAGCAAAATCTGTGTTTTAAATAAAATGAATTTAACGTGCTCTAATCGGTTTGATAATTCTATTCAACCTTTAGTTACGTTCCGGTGATGTCCCTTTAAATTTTGGAGGTCATTGGAGTTTGCTTGCAATTTTTATATGAACTTGAGGAACTCTGACTGACCTGAAAATTTATAATAATATTCTTCTTTATACAGGGACACCACTTGCGCAATTTTCATAGCACTGGGGAATTGAATTGATGAAAATGTATTTATGATTGCCAATCGAACAAGTCCTTTCCCCCGAACCCCTTTATGAACCTATTTTCAAATGTTTGGTGATTGTTATGTATATATGTGTAGAGGTAGGAGTTAGCCCTAAGTTAAGTAAGGTAGACAATAACTAACCTAGGAGAAAGTAGGATAGAATCATGTCTTTGCTTAAAATTCATGTTGCTAGGAAGGTTGTATGTATGCTTGAACTTGGTATGATGTGATATTTGAAGTATATGATATTGTGAGTTGCTGTGGTGTATGCTTTAACTTTTGAATGAGGATTACATGACCTATGTTTGCTTGAATGATGAATGTGGTTGTTAAGTAGGAATAGGATAAGTGTTAGCTTTTGAAGCTATATTATAATCAACCCTTAAGAGTAATAGTGTTTAGAGCATAGAATTCCGAAGGGAAACCCAGCTGATCTTAGAAAAACCCGATAGGATCTTCGCTTTGAGGCTGACTAAGTTAAACCATTGTCGGTACTCCTCAATGAGTACAAGAGCTTAGAGGTGTACTCATGCAGAACGATATGCCAATTCTAAGTGGGGGAGTAGAACTAAAGTGAAGTAGGCCTCATAGCTTAGAAACCCTTTTTCCGGGATGGTTCTCCAATTAAGAATGTTGAACGGAATTTCGGGGACGAAATTCCAATAAGTGGGGGAGAATTGTAACATCCCGTTATTTCTAATACTTTTAGTAAAATAATTAAATGATTTAATATGATCATGATGTTTTCAAGATTCGAGTCTCGGAATAAAATTTTGATTTCATCATTATATTTGAAATGTTTTCTAGTCAAAATAAGTATAAATTTGTTATCATACGTTTTCCAAAAATAAAGTAGTACTTTCATTTAGTTTAATTAACATTTTGACAGGGAGCTCAAGTGGCAAGCCTTAGAGACATTTTTATAAATAGTTTCTTCAGAAAAATATGTTTAACTTAATATTTTTAGCTTCCCTGTATATTTTCATAGTGTTCGGAGGCTGTTTTATTTTTAGCTTCTGGACTGGTTTAATATATTACCGATTTAAGTTATATATACTAATCTTTTACTTCAAAATTTTAAATATTAGATATTATCAAGTTTAATATCAAGATTGAGAAAATATATTTACTTTTGAATTTCGATTATTTTTCTTACGCAATAACTATCCGGAAGGACCGGTAACTTTATTATTTTCTAATTAGTTTTGAGTAATTAAAAATACAATATTGTTTTACTTAAATGTATTTTATGGTTTGGATCGTCAAACTTTTAGTTATAATCCAAAATACCTACACACATTGACCCACAAATAAGAACGAAACATAAAATAATATATATAATATATTATAATCCCTAGTTTCTACCCAAAACCCCACAACCCACCGTAAAGCAAACAAAGCAAAAAAAAAAAAAACTAATATATGAAACGTGTGGCCCTTAGGCCACCAGGTTAAAGAAAAGATAAAAGAAAAAAAAAATGAAACACTCAGACTCACTAGTAGAAAGAAACGAGAAAGCCATTAAGCCAGAGAGCAAGAAGGACGAGAAACGGAGACGGTTCGAGAGAATATGAGGAAACTATACGTTTTTCATTCTTCCCAGTCCAATAACTTCATATCCAACCGTTCAATATCAAATCTTTTTTTTAGATATATAATCTTCTCAACTCTCTCTATCCATCTACCTAATTTATTTGACGATCCGTTAATATTTTTATTATCCCTATATTTTCAAATAAAGATGTTTTAGAGAAAAATGATATATTTTTATTATATAATGATATATATTTATTATTTTGACAAAAATGATTTTATTTAATATATATTTTAATGTTATAATTAGTTTTATCATATGTCCCTATTTAGATCCAACACGTTGTTATTGACCTTGATCTTGGAGCAAGTTGCGGATGTAAACATGGCTCTGCCGTTATTGCTAGGATTTCCAGGTAAGGGGAGTCTGTTTTCCACACTTTGAGTTAGGGATAGTTAGGGTTTATAATAGGATTTGAGTTTAATAGTTGAGTTGGGTTGTGGGAGCCATATTAGGATGTGATTAGAAGTGATTAAGGGTAAAGGTTGTAAATTGGTTAATTTTGTTATTATGGAAACTGTTTATGTTAACCCTTTTTTTATATTAATTAAGTAGGAAGTGAAGAACCCTAGGGAGATGATTTATTTTAAGCACTCTGAGACATACCTGAGTATGTCGACTGATTTGTGGATATATGTGAATTTTAAAGGTTGTGTGTATTATTTTGATTTGATGATGTGAATGGCTAATTATAATAGAAAAGATAATGAGAATAGGAAAAAGGATATGCAATGGGATTAATAATGATAGAAGAAGTGTTTTTGAATATGTAACTTGAACGGGATTAAAGATTATTAGTTGGATTTTATGATAATAAAGGAAAATAGTTATAAGGGCAAATTGTTAAGGGTGATAGAGTATGATTATGGAAGGGAAGTGCTGAATGTGAAATTGAATGGGAATATGTGATAATTTGAATGTTATTCATGACTATGTGATATTATGTGAAAATGGGTGATATATATATGCAAGTGATGTTGAATGTTGGCTGTGAAATACAAATAAATGGACAGGAATTAGAATGTAAGTCTAGGTGTAAAGGTTATGATTATTTGTGCTATAATGCTATGTGATGTTGATTAGGAATGGTTGCTATATGTATATTTGTGAATGTTGCTGGAATTTTGGATTATGTTTTATAAAGAATGGAATGGATTGTTGTTTAACTGAAAATGGTAAAGGTAACTAAAGTGGAAACTGATCAGTGGGCCCGGAACACTAGGTACCCGGCTAGGTGTTCCAATTACCTGTTAGGACCAATTACCTGCCAGGTCAATTACCCATCAGGCCAAACCGCCCTGTAGGCGCCGGGTGACCCACAGGATCAGTTTTCCACACCAATAATTTGATTAAATAAATGGAATGGTAAAAGTACATAGTCCTACAGGTTATGGTCTGGATGGGTGTAAAGTCCTGGGCAGGTGTTCCAAGTCCCTAGACAGGTGTTCCAATTACCTAGCGGGTATCCAAATTCTAGTGGTGTACGGTAAAAATGGAAGTGTTTGCAGATCACTGTCTGTGGTTGCTTACACTGTGTGTGTAGATCTCTGTTTGGGGTTACACACATTAATGGAAAATGAATAATGAAAAGGTAAAAAGTAAAAAGGAAAGTTTATGTAGATCTCTGTTTGAGGTTACATAAATGAGATGGGGGTATGCAGATCACTGTTTGTGGTTGTATACACTGTGTGTAGATCTCTGTTTGGGGTTACACACAATGGTAAGGTGTAGATCTCTGCTTGAGGTTACACCCAATGGAAAAGGAATTAAAATAAAAGGAATTAATAATGGAAAAAGTAACGTAATGGTAATGTAAAGGATTAAGGAAATGAATACAGTTAATGGAAAATGGATAAAAAGGAATGTATAAGGAAATGAGAATGAAATGAATTGGTTGATCCCTGACTTGATTTGATTGTTATTCTTCAGTTTATATTATGAGCTTTATATTATCCTCTGATTCACTGTGTTGTGAAAAGGTCTCACCCTTATGTGGTTAACATTTTAGGTGTTTGCTAAGGAGCTTATGGATCAGAGTGGCGCAGCGGATGACTGGAAAGAAGGAAACGATAGTTATGCTATCTATATTGTAAATGGATGCCCAATATTAATTTTTAAACTTGATCTGTGAAAGGAAATTTTTAAATACACTATTTTAAATATAGACTTTTACTTATTATTTTGTATATAAAATAAGGGTGTTACACTAAGACTAGTTAGTATTTAGTTAAGGTTTTGGTTACTTGGTTACTAGTTTAGTTTGGTTACTAAATTGGTTGGTTTTTAATTCCTTAATCTACAAGCTTCTAGTCCTAGCTCACACACACGTACATACACATTTATACACTCATACATACACACATACAAACCGTATCACACACATGCATACACACACAAATACATACATTCTACATTTTATTCTCTTAAGCTTATTTATTCAAATTTATCAATTTACACAACAAGGCAATTAATTTTAAAAATCACACTCATACAATCATCTTCACACGCCATACATCATACACACATCAACCCAAGATCATTAAATCAAGCACATAAAAATTCATGCCATGACACAATTTCATTTTCTATAAAAACACATCTCAAAATTCGTATTTCTTAGTTTTGAAAATAAATTTTTGTAAATTAACCAAAAAAAATCTGAAAATTACATTTTCAAAATCTATGTTCCAAGACGATCGTTTTGACATAAAGATCATGAAAATCCGAGTTACGGTTAAAAAGTTACGCATTTATAAAGTTAACAGATCCAAAAATTCCATTTCTAACAAAAATCACTTTTTAGAAAAATCACAATTAAAAAAAAATCAAATCAACAAAATCATTCACTTTTCATTTATAAAAACCTTTTGTTTATAAAAATCCTTGGAAATTATCACTTTATTTCTCTCTCAAGTAAAATACTTTTCTGAAAATATAATCTCAGGGTTTCATTCTGACGGAAATCGTTTACGCACGTATGGGAAAAATGCGGGGTGTTACATTATCCCAAACTTGTTGAAGATTTCTCTTCCTCGAGAAATGCCGCATAGATTCTGTCGAATCCGTGGACACGTAACTCTGTGAAGAAATTCTGTTCCTCTTCAACTGTCACAATCGTCGCATCTCCGAATTTGCACTGTCCATTTATCGTTCTGGAGAGCGAATCAAACGGATCACTTGCAAAATTAATCCATCTAAGGACTTTCAATAACAATAGGGTGGGGTGGAACAATCACGATTTCATTTACAACAAAGGACTGATGGGTTCAAAGGCATCAAAGTAATGTCCAAAGACAACAGGGTTACGGACATTTGGGGTCAAGGCCCTCCCACACTGAGGGTTACATTCTCATCATCAGTTCAAGCCTAAACGATCTACTTCCTCAAAGACCTCACATCTCCAACTACTCCCCAACTTAAATGACTCTTATCTCTATATATCACATTTACCATCACAAACTTAACCTCTAAATATTGTTATCTTTCACCATCTTTTGATCAATTCTTACAAAATTTCCATCACATAGCTCCAATCTATCCTCTTATTACCTCACTTCCCACTAAGTACTGATCCTTATCAGACTCCTATGGCCACTATTTTATCCACCGTTTGCCCTAACAACCACTAATCTTCAAGAAACATACCCCACCTCACTCTTATCTCAACCATTCAATCATATAACTTAGACAATTCTAAACCCTTTTTCCACTTTCCACAATTTTCCTTATATTCTAAACCATTAAAATTCCTTAACTTAAAAACCTATTATCCATTACCACATCAAATCCTAGCTTTTTACCTAACCTTGAGTCAATTACTTAAATATTCTAACTGTTGGAAACCAACAAGCGGCTCAAAATATTCTAGATGGGGGGTGAATAGAATTTTGAAGCCTTAATACAAATATTTCGATCACCAAAGAGAATGGATTTGAGAAATTAAATTTTCTTACAAAAATATACTGATTAATCGACTAACTTCAGTATTAATCGATTAATGCCGAAGCTCACTTTCAAACTAATCGATTAACTAAAGCGTTACTCGATTAATGCCGAAAGCAACTTAAAAACTAATCGATTAACAATCATCTTAATCGATTAATCTGAACAGTATATGATGAAAATTCAGTTTTAATCGGAATTCAATGGAGATTTCAATGCCTTGATGCACCAAAAAATTATGAATGAATGAATGAGCAATACAAGGTAAATTTACCAAGCCAATTTAGTTTAATTATTAAGGAATTGAAAAAGCCCCAAATTAAACCTAATTAAATTGTTCTTGGTTAATGAATGCTAGAAGAAATAAAAACAAGAAGACAATATTTTATCCTGGTTCACTTTCACCCACTTGAAAGCTACATCCAGTCCCCTCTATCAAAGATAAAGAGTTTCTACTAGATACTTCAAATGTTAGATTACAATGTTAAGATGCAGCTCACTCTAAGCTATCCTATCTTAACCCCTTACAAAGAGAGTACCAATCTCTTTGCTAATCTACCCAAATGAATCCGTATCTTGTCCTCTTGAATTTGTTGAAGGATGCTCTCCAACCAAATTCTTTTCAACTTGCTTTGATATTCTTCAAAGACTTCAAATTGTGAATCTTCACTTCTTTGTTGAAAGCTTGATTGATACAACCCCTTGTTGTGAATAGCTCCAACACAAAATAGTAAAACTAGAAAAACTTGAATCTCAATAGAACTTAGAATATTGAATTGATTGTAAGTGAAGAAGATTGAAAGTTGTTGAATCTTGATAGCACAATTGGAAAATAGCAATAGCTCTTGAAAGAATATTGAAAGTATGTTTCTCTATAGAAAATTTTGAAAGAGTGTGTAACCTTGACAAAGTAGAAAAGAAAAGCTTTTAAACAAAATATTATTTTTCAGAAACAACAGTAACTAATCGATTAACGTATTACTCACTAATCGATTAACCTATGTTAATTCGTGCTAATCGATTAACCTTTATTAACATAATCAGTGTTGTACAGTTATACGCGTTAATCGATTAACCTTATCAAGCTAATCGATTAACCACTGTAAAAAGTGATTAAAAAATAAGCTTTTCAAAAAGGACAAAACTTAGGTCCAGTACTATATATGCTGGTGGTCCAGGTTACCTATCCTAAGATGACACCTGGCCTTTTTTTTTAAAACTCAACTTAACAGCCCTTTAAATCTAACACCGTTACTAATAACCTCATTCTATTCACGTGGCTTCTTCTGTTTCCTCCGTCTCTCTCTCTTCTTTTCTGATTCTTCTTCTTCTTCTTCGAAAAACCCTTCTCTCCTCTGTCACCGATCCACTCTGCCAAATCGCACCATCGTCCCTGCCTCGTCGCTCAGGTTTCTGGCACCCAGCCTTCTCGTTAGCTCTGAGGTTGCGTCTGCTCTGCTCCGTCATACCGCCCTAATGCTGTAACACCAGCCCGTCGCGCCGCCCTGCTCCGCCACACCAACCCATCGTGCAATCAACAACGTCTGCACCGTTTCAGCTCTGTCATCGCCCATGACCATGAGTAAGAGTCTCTATTCCCCTTCTTTAACCTTTTCCCCCAAATTGAAATCCATTCCTCTAATTGAATTGAAAACTAATTACAATTGGTAAGAGTTAAACACACTTGATCTAAACACAGCTAAATAAGTACTCACACCATTTAACTTTCCTTCTCATTTTATTCAATTCCGATCATTATAATTTATTGTTTGATTAGGTTCTCATTTTTTTAACATACTAATATTAACCTACTGATTTAATAGTTAACACCATCACAAAATAAGGATGTTCTCTGTCCATCAAATTGTAAGGCCATATGAAGCTTCAGGTTTCAAGGTTTTTTTTGCTTATATAGTTCATTGTTAGGAGAATGGTATGTGAACATAAATGCATTGATATGTTACTGAGTGTTGATAAAACAGAAGTTAGTACTGGTCTCTTTTACTTTTATTATTATGAATGAATGAAAATTCCATTTTGATGTCAGGTTAAACATCAGCAATTGCAAGAAGCTCCAAGAAATTCAAAAAGGAAGAAGCTAGAAATGGTAGCTGATAAGTAACGACTATGAATGTTGCCAATTTAAAAAAGACCATGACTCTAACTCTGTTGCACATTAAAATGACATTGCTGGTTGGGAAGTTGGAAAGCAAATAAGGCTCAATCATGACACTGCTGGTTGGGAAGTTGGAAAGCAAATAAGGCTCAATCAATTTATGAATCATCCTTGTTTTTTATTGATCATTGTAACTGGAAAGCTGTGTCAATTATTGTAAAATGGGAGTATGGTTTTACTTGATTACTATGTTGCAAGAGATTCAATTTTAGTTCAATGGTTGTAAAAGGGGTTTATGGTTCAATGGTTGTAACTTCTACTAATCTATTTTGAAACTGTGTAATTTTGTGAAGTATTATTCATGCTTCATCTTTTAATAAAATTGTCTCGTTATCTTATTATGAGTCACAAGTTATTAGACTTGAGGTTTATGTGAATCACACCTTGTGAATGAAGGTACTCTATACCCCTAGATATGTCAAAAGCTAACTTTAGTATTATGTATATTGCTAGAAAGTATGGCTCTTTCTTGTTCAGGTGCATCCTTAGTGTTCCTTGTGACATGTATTCTATTATGATGCAGTACACTGGTGGTTTTTTACATGCTGCACTAAACTGCAAAATTTACATGCTGCACATGCTGCACTAAACCGGAAATGATATGCATTTAAATAAATTCATATGAGTCACTTTCTTGCTCATTGATAAAAGATATATGATGGTTGCCTGGAAAATTCATAACAGTAACAACTTGCCTAGGACACAAATTGCCTATATCTTCTATATCTATAACTTATATATCAATGAATACATAAATTCATAACAGAAATTCAATGTACACTCTAGAACTTCTATATCTATAACTTCTATATCAATGAATACATAAATTCATAACAGTATCAACTTGCCTAAAACACAAATTGCTTCCCTGGATGTAACAGTAGCAAAATTCCCATACATCAAAATTCTCACAACTTGACCATGACAGTAACAACTCTCATGACAGCAAATCAAACCATATGTAAAAAGGGAAAAAATGTGAAAATAACTGCATTACAGTAACAACTGCATTATGTAAAAAATAACTTGACCATGACAGTAAAAATAACTTGGCCATGACAGTAACAACTCCATTATGTAAAAATGTTTGTTGCAACAAGTTCTTTAAAAATACATGTTGCTGTAACAAAAATAAAGAAAATTTGCTTCTATAACAGAGGAAATTCAATCTGTTCTTCATTCCTATGCCAACAAAACCTATACCCAAAAAATGTCACCACTATGTTTAGCATTCAAAACTCCCAAAAATGTCCTATACCAAAAAAAAAAAGTCCCCTATGCAACCTCTGCACTCTATTGATCAACTTGACTTGATTGTGTCATTTTGATTGTAGTCACATGGTGACTTCCGCTACCAACTTCCCATAAGTTTTGATATTGAGTTGGTGCACTCTCAATTTGACTTGCATTCAAAAATTGGTCTTGCAAATTGAAAGGAACAATACATCATATAAGAGAAAGAAAAAACAAAAGAATAAGTAATTTTCTATACTATGACACAAAGAAGTTATTATATACTATGAAGGAAATTCAAGACACATAGAAGCAAATTATATACTATGAAGCAAACTATATACTAATAAATAAGAAAACTAGTTAGTATAAGAAAGAAAATTAAACATATTAAGATTAACAGGATCATTCAAACTTCAAAGAAGTTACTATCTAATTATACCTGTGTAGTAGGAATTGGCATGGTGGAAAAAAAGTTTTGACTCAATGAACTATTCTTGTGAGTGCCTTTGTGTTTTTTCTTCTTCTCCACGCAACTTTTTGGTCTACCTTTTACACGAGAGGCACCATCTTTCTTCTTCATTCCCTTGACTAGAGGTACACCATCTTTTTCGGTTGAAGCAATGGTTGTATCACTTGTCCTAACTTGATTTGAATGACAATTTGCATCACCAGGAATTGTATTTGTTGTCAAAGATCTTTTGTTCAAGATCATATCAACTTCAAGCGCAATTTCCACCATTTTTCTTTTAAAAAATGCGGAAGCTTCTTCACATTCAGCAGCCCTACTCGATATTTCCACTGCACAACGACAATTATCCTTCAAGCGATTTGAGACAACCACCTTAGGATCTTCTTTGATAATTTGTCCCTCATTGTTTAGAACACATCCACTTCGAGCATTCTTAGTCCACCTCTTAAGGATGTATTTTTGAGGAATAATAATTACATTCAAATGATTAAGTACTCGAAGAGTATGGCTGCAAAGAATGCCAATAAACTGAAAAAGTTGACAACTGCACACAACACTTTGATCTTCAGAGTTGAAGGTAACTCTATGCTGCCTCATGGTTCCAAAGAAACCTACTTTATATTCAAATAATTGCATGTTTTGAGTGTAACCTTTGAAAAGAAGATTGCAAGATTTTCTGTATTCCTCGCGAACTAGATTAAAAATTAGCGGTGTATAGACATCTCTTGCATGTTTCAATAACATTATGTCCATACTCAATGATGGCATCTTTTGACTCATCTCATAGTTAGAGTCTAGCTCCTTATATCACATATCCTCAAGCAACCTTTCAAAATTCCTAAAAAATTCTAGCACATTAAAGGTAGACTTCATGTAAAGCCTCAAGCGACCATTGAAACTCTCACTTAATTGTGTTGTTGTAGCACCGGCTGAAAAGTGATTTCGCCCATATACCGAGGCCCATTTTTTTCTAAGCTTAAAGAAATCATCCATCCATTTATTTTGGAGAAGGTTGTGCTTCTCAAGTAATAATTTCCAAGCTTTAATAAAGTCCTCTTCATACTCAAAATCATAAATGCAACTTCTCAAATCCGCAGCAAAAGAATCTGAATTCGAGAAAGCATGACTAACCCTCTTCATTGCATTTTGAAACAAATGCCATAGACATAAACGATGATAAGATTCATAAAAACCTTCCCTATTGCTTTCGCCATTGCAGCATCTTGATCTGTAAAAATTGTTTTTGGTTGCTTTCCACACATAGCCTTAAGAAAAGTCGTAAACAACCATTCAAATGATTCAGCAGATTCATCATATAACAATGCTGCACCAAATATCACACTTTCTCGATGATGGTTGAATCCAACAAAGGGAGCAAATGGCCGAAGGTCCTTGTTGGTGCGATAAGTGGTATCAAAACACACCACATCTCCAAAATAAGTGTAATCTACAACCATTTTAGCATCCGCCCAGAAAATATTCGTTATTTGATGATCCACATCAAGTTGGATATCATAAAAGAATGATTGATTCTCTGTTTGCTTTGCTTTAAAATAATGGAGTAGAGTGTATGCCTCACCTTCTTCCATTTCCTTCATTCTTTTAGAACTCAAAAAATTGTTTGCATCTTTAGAAGTGAAGCCAACATTCTCCCTCCCTCCAGCCTGTCGACTCATAAACTCAAAAATTAATTTTTGTCGGATGCCAGAGCGACTTGCCAATTCAATTTCAGCAGCTTGAGCAACAGAAACCCTTCGCTGTGATGGTAATCTATGCCTACTCCTGGGAGTTGCAAGATCGTGATTATGTTCTTTTACAAATGATGTGACAACATATTTTCCATTTGATTGTCGACCAATAAGCATTTCTGCCAAACATCCTGTCCTGATTTCTTTGCGGACCACTTTTCCTTCACGATCATTGTTCTTTTTAAAGCCTTCTTTAAAACAAACATATTTTCGAGAAATCACAATCTCCTTATCTAACTTGCTTGTATTCCTCCATTCTTTTCTAATGCTAAAACCAACGAAGCAAGCATACATATTATAAAATTTATATGCATGATCTTCAGTCTCAAACTCCATGCCAATATATGGGACTATATCTTTCTAAGTGTTTTCATCCTCGGTATTATCTGTCAATTAAATGAAGAAAAATATTTCAAATTTAAACATGGTAATGTCAATTCAAAGTAAGATCAATTGACTCTTTTACACAAAGAAAGGTAATTCAAGAGGGAATTTAAAAACAACAATGATCAATTGACTCTTTTACAAATTAAAGTCATATACATTAATAAGATATCAATTACAATGTCTCATTTCCCTACCAAGTCATTGATACAATTCCTGAATACATGGTATAAAAATAAAATATGAAAAACCCTTACCATTGGAATGTAAATTTGTTGGAGTAACCATTTCAACATGTTGATTATCAAGATTGATACTACTAGATGTAGGAGGAGCATTGCCAATTCCAGTAGTTACAGTCAGCTCATCCATCTTCGTTACGATGAAAACAGAGGAAAGATAAAGTGTGAAATAGGTGAGCAGGAGCAGTGGTTCGGTGAGCCCTGTTTTTCAAGAAGAAGGCTTATGTGCCATGGGACTATGGGAGTTACAAGGCTGAAAATGGAGTGGCTGGGAATGAAACTCTTTCGAAGAAGAAGAAAAGGCAGAAAGGGAGAGGAAGAGACGGAGGAAATAGAGGAAGAAGAATAGAATGATAGTTATTAGTAACGGTGTTACTGTTAAGTTGAGTTAAAAAAAAAAAAGGCCAGGTGTCATCTTAGGATAGGTAACCTGGACCACCAGCATATACAGTACTGGACCTAAGTTTTGTCCTTTCAAAAATACTTTGATCAATACTTTAATTAGAGCTATTTTATCAAGATTAATCTTTCTTCACTTAATAATCAAACAATATTTAAAAACCTATATATAGATTCCTAAAGCTACCACCCACTCTCATGATATGCAAAATAAAATATTACATTGATTAGAAATAAAATAAACTTAATCTAATTCTAATCTTCATGAGTGGTGCTTCCTTGTTGAATGTTGTTGCTTGGCTTTAGGTTGTTAGCATCAAAACATCATAACTCTACAAACTCCCCTTTTTTGATGATGACAAACCTTCTTTACAATGAAGCACTAAGTTTTTAAATACTCCCCCTAAATGTAATACACTTAGGAACAATATCTAAAAACTTATCCTACAAGAACAACATCAACAAACATTTTCTCCCCCTTTTGGCATCATTAAAAAGTATTGAATTTATTTAAAAAAATCTCGTTGCCAAAAGTTGGAGGTAAGTTCTAGACAATGGTATATATATAATAAGCACAATTAATAAGCACAATTAAAAGATATAAAATGTAGTAAACAAAACAAGATTGGCCATAACCGAGACCATATAATAATAAAGTCCATATACCACATAATAGTCATAATTAGAGTGCAAATTACTAAGTCCAGATACCAAGTCATAGCAGCAAAATATAACATGAAAGTAAACTAGGCCATACACGGACCCTAGGAGAGACATCAACCATAGCAAATAAGAACTGTCCAGCCATAAAACAAGTACCAAAAATCATGAGAAAACCAGTAAAATCAGCAGAAAAGTCAGTGAGTAATGTGCAGCAAAAACATGTGAAAATCATGTGAAAATCAGCATAAAGACCATGAGGACTAAGGGTTAGGAGGAGGATGGTGGAAGAAAGTAGCAAAGTGATCCATCAAACGTTGCTCCATAGCCCTATTCTGAAGCTCAATGCGTTGCTCCATAGCATCAAATCTCTCATCTATATGCTGAACAAGTGAAGTCTGAGCAGCCTGAGCATCAAATGGTTGTTCCAAATTATCAAAATCAATAAAATCCTCAAGATTTGCCCCTTGATCCATTTCCATAGGATCAACAACCGGAGGAGGAGCAGCCTGTGCAGCAGGAGGAGCAGGAGGCACTTGGTGAGCAGCTTGCTCCATTGCCTTAATCTGAGATTTCCACAACCAAGTCCTAGTAGGTCTATGAAATCCAATCCTCATGTAATTAATATGATGAGCATTCAAACACCACTTCTTTTCCGGATCCGTTTCACATGGTTCACTATCAGGAATTTGAACTCCATAATGCCTAAGTAACTTTGTAACATGCATGGGATACGGAAGATACTGTGTAGATGCAAATTGAGCAGCTGAATGCATCCTAGCTAATACAATCTTATTCCAATTAATTTCAACATGCTTTTTAATTCCATAAAAAAGTCTCAAGTCATCCTCTTGAACTTGAGCATAATTTTGATTTCCTTTTGGAAGAAGACAATATGCTATGATGTATAATAAAACTCTATCATCAGCATTCAGCAAAGTAACAATCTTAGTTCCCTTATCCCATACTTCACCATCCCTTACAGCATCCTGATACACAGTTGCAGGGTCAACCTCAAGTTCAACAGATTCATTATCCCCAAAATATGTTCCTTTATTTTCCAAACCAAACAACAGTCTTAAATAATCAGGTTTAACAACAAAATGAACACCCCTAACCTGACTTTGATACACACCATCAATAACAGTAAAATTCTGATAGAATTGCCTAACCAACTTAGGATAATAGTGTCTATTAAATTCTAAGAATTTCTGAACATTCTGAGCAAGGAGATCATCATGAAATTGAAACCTTTTACTTCTTAACCAAGCGAAATTAATGTACCTTATGATCCCAAATAGCCGATTATCAAACTTCGGTGCCCTTGAATCACGCTCAGCCTGTGAAAACCAAGGATTGTTCATATCCTTGTGTGGCTTGCTCTTCTTGCGTGGAGGATCAGAGCAGGAGGAGGCCATATTTGCTGGAAAAGAGGGTTAGGGTCGGTTCTAGGGTTAGGGTTTCGGAATTTTGGGGGAAAATCGATTTTTGTAGATTTTTGGTGAAATTGAGGATGGATTCTAGTAGGGATGATGTTGGGAGGAAGAAATTAAGGAAGAAATGGGTTAAATTTGGAGTTACAGTAGCCCTTAGTGATGTATATGCGAATTTCGAACATGAGAGAAGAGGAGAGAATTCAGAGAAGAGACAGAAAAGAAAGAAGAAAAATGAGCAAGTGTGTTGAAAACGTCTTTTTATAAAATTCACGCATTAATCGATTAGTGAGGCCCTTAATCGATTAGTTTGACCCTTAATCGAGTAGAAAGTACCTTAATCGAGTTAAAAGATCATTAATCGATTAAGTGCGCAAGCAGTTTAAAATTTAATTGAGTTAAAAGGTCATTAATCGATTAAGTGCGCAAGCAATTTAAAAATTAATCGAGTTAAAAGGTCATTAATCGATTAATATTGCACAGAGCTCAAATTTGTAAAATTTTGTAAAAATTTTTCATGCACACAAACACATATTAACACTTAGCATTTAGCACATACAATCAAATAAGCAAACATATCATAGAAAAATACACACATAACTACTAATTTAGAGTATTATGAAAGATTTTCAAGTTACAACTACTCAAATAACAAAGCATAATGAAATAGGCTCAAGGTGATGAACTAAAAAAGACTTCAAATACAATTAGCTAATTGTTGATTCATCAAAAATACCAAGTTCCCTTCTAATACAATAGAAAGTATCTCTTGGTAATGGTTTTGTAAAAATGTCAGCTAATTGATCTGAGGTTTGAACAAACTCAATAACGCAATCACCTTTTTGAACATGATCTCTAAGAAAGTGATGCCTAATCTCAATATGTTTTGTCCTTGAATGCAATACCGGGTTTTTAGTTAAATTGATTGCGGATGTATTGTCACATTTAATAGGAATTTTTGACAAGTTTAAACCAAAATCCGAGAGTTGTTGCTTCATCCAAAGGATTTGAGCACAACAACTTCCGGCCGCAATGTATTCGGCTTCCGCAGTTGATAAAGCGACACAATTTTGCTTTTTAGAAAACCATGATACAAGTGAACTTCCAATTAAATGGCATGTTCCGCTTGTACTTTTTCTTTCAACTTTACAACCCGCAAAATCGGAATCCGAATAACCAATAAGTTTTAAAAGAGCATCTCTAGGATACCATAAACCGGTATTAGTTGTACCTTTCAAATATTTCATAATCCTCTTAACCGCAGTTAGGTGTGACTCTTTCGGATTGGCTTGAAAATGAGCACACATACCGACACTGAACATAATATTAGGACGAGAAGCAGTTAAATATAGTAAACTACCTATCATGCCATGATATTTTGTTACCTCGACAAGTTTTCCGGCTTCATCCTTGTCCAAGTAACATGTGACGCTCATTGGAGTTGATTCTTCCTTGCATGACTCCATGCCAAACCGTTTGAGAAGTTCTCTACAATACTTGCCTTGATGAATGTAGATGCCATCATCAAGTTGCTTAATTTGTAGCCTAAGGAAGAAAGAAAGCTCTCCCATCATAGACATTTCAAACTCACTCTGCATAATTTCAGAAAATTTCTTGCACAATTTTTCATTAGTTGCACCAAAAATAATGTCATCAACATATATTTGGACCAAAAGTATATCCTTACCGGATCTTTCAATAAAAAGCGTAGTGTCCACAACACCTCTTTTAAAACCCTTTTCTAATAAAAAGTTGCTTAGTCGATCATACCAAGCTCTAGGAGCTTGTTTAAGACCATACAAAGCCTTTTTCAATTTAAAAACATAGTCCGGATGTTCAAAACTTTCAAATCCGGGAGGTTGTGAGACATATACTTCCTCTTGAATGTATCCGTTAAGAAATGCACTTTTAACGTCCATTTGATACAACTTAAAGTTCATGATAGATGCATAAGCGAGAAGAATTCTAATAGCTTCTAATCTAGCTACGGGAGCATACGTTTCATCATAGTCTATCCCTTCCTCTTGACTATACCCCTTAGCTACCAACCTAGCCTTATTCCTAACAATAATACCCGACTCATCTAGTTTATTCCTATAAACCCAACGAGTACCAATTTCAAGACGATCATCGGGTTTTGGCACAAGCTCCCAAACTTGGTTTCTTTCAAATTGATTTAATTCTTCTTGCATGACCATAACCCAATGTTCATCTTGAAGAGCCTCACTAATATTCTTAGGTTCAACTTGTGATACAAAAGAAACTTAATAACAAAAGTTGTTCAAAGTGCTTCGGGTTACCACCCCCTTAGCAATGTCACCTAAGATATTAGAGACCGGGTGATTTTTGTTCGTTTTCCAAGCAATTGGTAGTTCGGGATGTTTCACTTGTACTAAGTCTTTGTCATGTGCTTGCATTTCTCCATTCTCAACTTGGTTCTCCACTATTTGTTGTTGCATTTGTTTGTCATGATCCAAAAATGTACCTACATTCTCATCATCACAAGAAACAACACACTCTCCTTTCGGAGATTCATCAAACACAACATGAACTGATTCTTCAACGGTTAAGGTTCTTTTATTAAAAATACGATAAGCCTTGCTATGAGTTGAGTATCTAATGAAAATACCTTCGTCGGCTTTTGAGTCAAATTTGCCAACCGGATTCTTACCCTTATTTAAAATAAACACCTTACACCCAAAGACATGAAAATAAGAGATATTTGGCTTTCGCCCTTTTAAAAGCTCATAAGGTGTTTTATTGAAATGCGGACGGATAAGAACCCTATTTATGACATAACAAGCGGTATTTACCGCATCAGCCCAAAAATAAGATGGAACTCTAGATTCCTTAAGCATAGTACGTGCAAGTTCCTCTAAGACTCTATTTTTCCTTTCTACAACTCCGTTTTGCTCCAGAGTCCTAGGGGCTGAAAATTGATGATCTATACCAAACTTTTCACAAAACGCATCAAACTTTGAATTTTCAAACTCACCTCTGTGATCACTTCTAATAGACACTATTTTCAAACTTAATTGATTTTGGATGAGCTTGGAAAACTTTTTAAAACTTTTATAAGTTTCACTTTTTGCGGATAAAAACAAAGTCCATGTGAATCGAGTAAAGTCATCTACCAAAACAAATCCATAGTAATTGCCACCTAAACTTCGAACTTGTGATGGGCCAAACAAATCCATGTGGATTAGCTCCAATGGCTTTGTTGTGCTTACCACATTTTTTGGTTTAAAAGTGTTTTTAACTTGCTTACATTTTTGACATGAGTCGCAAACGCTATCAAGTTTAAAATTAAGTTTAGGCAAACCAATCACTAAGTCTTTTCGTAAAAGTTTATTTAATTGATTCACATTGACATGTGCAATTCGTCGATGCCAAAGACGAACTTCATCATCAAAATATTTAAAACATGTTGAAAACAATGAAGTTATCTCATCCAAGTCAATTAAGTAAGTGTTATTAGAACGACGACCTACGAACTTAACACTATCATCTATACAACTCTTAATAAAACAAAATTCCGAAGTAAAGGTCACATTGTTGCCCATATCGCATAGTTGGCTTATACTAAGCAAGTTGTGTTCTAAGCCTTTACCAATAGGACATTTTCAATGATAAGGTTAGATACGTTACCAATCTTACCCACTCCTAGAATTTTGCCTTTGTTGTTGTCGCCATATGTCACATGACCACCACCTTTTGAAGTAAGTTCGATGAAGTGCGTTTTGTCTCCGGTCATATGCCTCGAACATCCACTATCCAAGTACCATCTACGCTCCTTTGTTCGAAGGCACATCTACAAAACAATGTCATTTACTTGACTTATGTACCCAAGTTATCTTGGGTCCTTTGATGTTAGTTTGGGGTGTAGTCCCCTTCACAATCCATACATACTTTCCACTTGGTATACCAAATTTCTTAATATTGCATTTATTTGTAGTATGCCCAAAAATACCACAATAGCGACAAGTTGGAGTTTTTGAAAAGTCAATTTTGGAGAATGTACCAACTTTGCGAAAATTGCGATTTTTGGGTTTGGTATACCCAAGTCTAGTTCTATTACTATTATTCCTTTGATTAGAAAGCAAATGATCTAAGCATGTGTCTCCTCTTGTAAGCCTTTCAATTCTATTATTCAAATTAAAAACTTCTTTTTCAAGAGATTTGCAATTATCACAAGTGGAGATATCATTTGTTTTCAAATCACAATTGCGTGTAGAATTTGCATAAATGAGTTCAAGGGTTTCATTTTGAAGCTTTAGCTCCTCTAGGGAGTTTTGTAATTCCAAAATTTTCTCTTGTTGCTTCAAAATGAAATTCTTTCTTTCAACATTGATTTTTGCTAATTTCTTCAACTCTTTATGCATTTCTACATACACATTATAAATTCTTCAACATTGTTTGTGAATAAATATATATATATTGATGAGTATAATTTATGCATGTGTGAGGATGTGTGTCTAAATATGTTTATTTACTAGGACGAATGAATTATTAGCCTTCCCTTTGATTTTTGTGAGTATATGTTAATGTGAGAGGTTGCTATGCATGTTTGAATTATGAATGTGCTTGATTAGAGATTTTAGTCAAAGTTATGGAATAGTAGAACTCTGGGTAGAATAGAACCAAACCCATGGTGGTATTGTTGTTTAATGGGGTGTAAGAGTAGGATTGGTCGTCCTGGCTCTTACAACTGTTAAGTGACGTTATCATCAGTAAACCCGATAGTGATATTACCATTGATGAATGTGAGATTGAGATTGACCACCTCGATCTTTGCATTTATTAATGGCCGATGTCATTGAAAGTTTTTAAGTAGAACAGAAACCAACCCGACATTGAAGGAAGAAAATCGACCTGAATAGTACCCTTTCCAAAACCTTGTAGCAAAATTGCTGAGGGAATCCAGTTGACCCTAGAAACTATCTCCAATTTTTCTTGGAGAGTTAAACCTGATTTTAGAAATCCAAAGACCTATTCGGAGTCTTACTAGCAAGACTCTTGAAAATGTTTAGCCGCAAGAAAAACCAACCTTAAAAACCTCATAGGGTTCCCGCACTGAGACTAACCGAGTTGAACCATAGACCGAACTCTTTATAGAGTGCAAGAAATTGGTGGCGTACTAATGCAAGTGGTATGCCGACTCCAAGTGGGGGAGTGGAACCAAAGGGAAGTGAGTATTGTAGTCGAAGGACCCTGCATTGGGATGGTTCTCCATTAAAGGAATCGAACGGAATTTCGGGGACAAAATTCCAATAAGTGGGGGAGAATTGTAACATCCTAAACCTTATTTTAAATGAAATTATTATTAAAAACCTAGGAAAAATTTGAAATAATGAGTTAACGAATTTTGGTGGATAGGTGAGTGGTAAATATAAGTCCTAGGGGTTGTATAGAAGGTAGTTGTGGCTTCGGGCAAAGTCATATAATCGAAATCAGGAGTTAAATCGGCGTTTTCGATGTTAGAGATCGACCGAAAAGAGAAAATTAGAAATTTATTATGGGATGCTAAGAAAATAAATTCCACCGTTGGATATGAAGTTTATGGGGTGAAGAAGCTTGTCTAAAAAGTTGGACTCGATCCGACGGTTAACGAAAAAGTTAGGGCGAATCGAAGGTTGGAAACCCAGATTTTCGCCCAGGCGCACCAGCCATGCGCCCAGGCGGGTGCACTGTTCATTGGTGCACCAGACAATGGGAAATCCGCCCAGGCGAGGCACCATTTCGCCCAGGTGATCCGCTCCACGCACCAGCCGCACCAGATTCGCGTCTTGGCGCGCCAAACTCACACCTGACCGCACCAGTTCACGCATCAGATGCACCAGCAGCACCAGCTGGTGCCAGGACTCGCCCAAGCGAGTGCTGGGCTCGCCCAAACGAGCGCGACCAGCAGCACCAGATCTGGTGCGTTGGATTAAAACTTGGGGGCCAAGTTGTGGCCTCTTGGCCACACGATTTCCTTAGCTGATTGAAAGGCAAATACAACATCAAAAACACAACACTCTTTCATCCTTCATCACCATCATCAACCCACCATCTCCATCAACTCTCTCAAGCTCCAAGATCATCTCCATCACCCTTCCCATCACAAACACTTGGTTTTGGGCACCTCAAACCCAAAATCATCAAAGCCCCATCAAGTGTGTACCATGGAGGTTGGTTGAAGCTTCATCTCTTCTCCTCCCTTGACCCTCACGAATCACTCCCTCCTTCCTTCTCCTTGGTTTTTCAATTTCCACCATTGATTTGGGGTAAGTTAGCTTCATTCCATGAATTGGTTTCCTTTCCATTCCAACTTTCCTTAGCTCATAGAAATTGTGCTCTAAAACCTTAGGGTTCTTTCACACATAAATATGTAGGGTTTTGTTTCATGCCTTCCAACCAAAACCAAGTCAAGGACAAGGAACTCACACACCAAGGATCAAGGGACTAGAACTTGAATTTATCATCATCCTCCATTAAGAAGGTAAGAGGGTTCGTATTACCTTAGCTTAGGAAGTAGATTCTCTTTAGTTATAGTGATGGCTAGGGGTAGAGAGGGAGTATGACACAAAAACCTTAGGGTATTTGATAATGAAAATAAAGGAAATAATTAGTGGAGAATAGAAAGAGTAACTAGTGTAATGTGTGAGAACAAATACATAAATGATGATGGATAGAAAGGGAATGATGGACTAAGTAGATATGTAATTAGAGAGTAATGAGAATAACTAGTTGACGAATCATAAGAAAGTTATAAAGGAAATTAAGAGTGGATAATAGAGCGAAAATAATTAGAGACTCGTTGTAAGCTTGAAAAGATATGGAAATTGTGGAAGGTGTCACACCCTTCGTTATTACCCAAATTTTAAACTAATAAATATGCTTTATATTGGATAATATATATGGACTTGTGAGTGTTAAGAAAATAGGTCAATAAAATTTTCTTTTAAAGCGGGTGCACGAATCGTCACTTGAAAGTCTTGGAGAATAAAGTCTATAGTATCTCAAAATCATTGTATCGAGTTCGGCGATTTCTAAAACCTTTTCGCAAATAGAGTAACATTCGTTCTTTTAGAAGATATCTTTGTATCAAGTAGTTTAAGCTACCTTTGCTTTATACGATAGAACTGATACCATTTATAGCCGAGCTCTTAAACAGATTAAATCTGAGTAAGCGGAAATTACTGGAATATGCAACTGATAGCATATAAACATAGGTTTTCATAGATATAGAGAATCATAAGTACATAGCCCATGAGTAAAGTCTCCAAGTTTCAAAATATACAAGTCCATCATCAGATCTATATAACAGTGTAACTACAAGCTCTAGAGTACTCCAAAAGTATATCTACAATATATATACATAACAAAATGTATAACTCTAGGAATAGTCACACAGATCTGGCAGCATCAGATGGAGTAGTAGTAGCAGTAGTCTCCCAAAAGTAAAGTGAGTAAGGTAGTAGCATCATCATCACAGCAGCAGCAGCAAATCTCCTCCACACACCGGATCCTCAGATCCACACCATACACCATATACATGTACCTAGGGATCGTCATCCCTTCAGTCACTCCCAGTAGAATGCACGACAGGCTCGTTCCCACTCTCGTCCTCCACCGGATCCTCCTCGATCTCATCCGAGGGAGAGTGTACCCTACCACTGGGTACTGGGTCAGGTGATGGTGAAACCCTGACTGGGCTCCTCGGATCAGATAGGGGAGTCTCCTCGCGGACGACTCTCGAAGTAAAAGGGTGAGAGCGGGTAGGTTGAAAACGAAAACTATGGTAAGAGCGAGCTGGTCGCATGGGTGGTGGTCCATGATAAGTATAAAACGGGGGTACATGCATAGTGTATATGATGGGAATCCTAAACCTACGAGGACGGAATCGCATCAGCGGATTAGGGTGGTAGAATGTGAACTCTACCTCCCCCTCATACACCGCGCGATGGTCCTCATAGATCCATACGCCACTAGGAAGTGGCCGGATCTCGATGCAAGCAATGTAGCGAGACATCACCTACAAGGGCATAGGGGTAAGCAATTCTACTCACATAATCAATAGAGAATAAATCATGCAACATATGAAAGATAATAATGCATCAATTAATAACAATCACAATTAGCATTTAGCAAGTAACAGATGCACATAGGATGTTCACACTTAATTCAGGTATATCAATTGCATTAGGTGAATGACATGATGCATGACTTTAACTCTCAAGCCTATCTCCATCATACTATGTCACTCTCTGACGTCCATCCCTGACAACCCAGCACTCAACAGTGCGTTGTATTCCTAGGTATACAACAATTCGTACATTCACCTAGAATGTACACGACAAGCTTGGAATCCATGCCACCCGAGCATAGTTATAACGTGCCACCCGAGCATCGTCCCGTCATCCAAACGGTCCGTCATCCAAACGGTATAACCATATCGGCATCCACTAAGCCGACCACGTCAACAACGTGTCATCAAGCAAGCGTATTGGCACTCCCAGAGGCCCTCCACATGTTTACCAAAAACATGATATACGTCCTACCATCCAAACTCCAGAATGAATGCATTTTAGACTTAGGGGAAATTGATTAATACATTACTTGCCACCTAGGCTTAATCTTCAAAATGGATCGTCACCGAACGATCTATTTGTATTTATCAATTTCTCTAAGTCTTTGATCCCTTGAATTATCCTTAACAATTCCTTAATTAATTAAGTTAGAATTGAAAATGATGTTTTCAGATTCTGGGCATTTTACTCGAGTAAAGTTCAGAATACTCGAGTGTTCTGGAGATTTTCCAGATTACTCGAGTGTTCTTAAGCTTACTCGAGTGTTCATGTCTTTCTGAGGATTTGGGTTTTAATTTCAACAATTTACTCGAGTAGTTCATGAGTTACTCGAGTGTTCTTGGACTTTTCCAGAATACTCGAGTGACTTTGAATGACTCGAGTGTTTGACCTATAACAATTCTCAGTTCATGCCCGATACTCGAGTAACAGACAAAATACTCGAGTGTTCTTACGAAATTTACTTTATTTTGAACACGATTTACTCGAGTACTTTGCCATTTACTCGAGTGTTTCACAGCTGACAGTATTGAAAACTGGTTTTAACATGCCATTTTCATTTCTACTCAATTTAAGTCCATTTCAGGGATCAACAGAGTTAACATATCATTAATCAAACATGTTACAACACTTATTTCAATCCAAAACACAGAATTGACAGAGAAATCATTGATTATGCATAAAAAGGCGTTTTAACAACTCAATACCTCAAATCACACAATAAGCATAATATTCATGAAACAAAGCTCATTCAGGTTCACATGCATGATAACAAACTTGCTCAATACAGATTTAGAGCATGGATTGGTCTCCAAACCAAAGTTCCTATAGAATCTAAGCCCTTAGAGCCTCTTGGTGGCTCTCTAACACATTTAATTGATTTCAAACTCTATCTAGTGAATATAATTACTTCCCCTTACCTCTCAGACTTGAATCAACAGAAAGAAATCCAAGAAAAGCTCTCCAAACCCAGAAATCCACTTGAGCTTCACATGCATGACAGTTTGAGCACCATACCAAAATTGAATTGGTTTGGACATGAAACAGAGATAAAAATTAGGGAAAACTAGATTTCTAAGCTCTATGCAACATCATCTAACTAAACGAATTGAGTTTGAGACTCAAGAACTCAGGAGCTTACCAGAATCGATGATCACAGTGAGCTCCAGATACCAACTTAAGCAAGAACAGCTCCACTTCAAGACTTCGATTCTCTCAATCCACACACTCAAACCTCACAATTTTGGTGTCTATACAAAGCTCGTGATGTGAGCTTTGTATTGGTGTATCACTCGAAGCCTAACACTTAGAATCAAAAGAGAATCGAACGAGACAAATTCGAAACCCTAACTATGTCAACACAAGCAAGATTGAGCAAAATTCCCACGAATTCGTGGTTGATAAGCTTATATAGACATGGAGAAGGCTCATGCAGTGCGACACGACACCTTCGAGCTGTTGATGATGGAGTATTCGTGTCAAGGAGAGGGAATCGTTCATGGTGACTCATCAAACGCACTAACTCGTGCAGTTTGACCCAGAATACTCGAGTGTTCCAGAAAATACTCAAGTGTTTTGCCCAAATTTTGAAAAATAATTATTTTATTTACTTTCCCTCCAAAACCTTTCCTATAATTGCTTCTAGGTCCCAACCCAGGGACTAATATGCAAAAATATTTATTTATGCACAAATTTACTCACCAAAATAATTTCTAGCAATATCAACAAAGATCTTAATTAAAGATTAAAAATAGAAATAATTAATTATAATAAACTTTATAATTAATATTTCATTAGTCCAGGATTAAAATTTTGGGGTGTTACACTACTTCCCCACTTAAAAGGAATTTCGTCCCCGAAATTCATTCTTCAAAATTTCACGGTCTCAAAATTAAATAAAAGATTATCTTATCGTTTCTCACAATATCTTTTAGGGAAAATCCTTCCCCACTTAAAAGAATTTCTTATATTCCCTTAATTTCTCCGTCTCAAAATGTTTCACTAAACATTTAAAATAATTTTTTTTTTCGAATAACACCCTTGTTTTCAAAAGTATAGACCAATCCTTTTTCTCATAAAACAGTTTTCTTAAACTTCCTCGAAAATTATTTCATAACTAAATCCAAATAAAAATCTTTTGATCGCTCTTTTTCCGGACAAGATGTTTCAAATACCTAGCTTAAATTAAAATTTTCCCTCATAAACTTTTTTTTTTTTTTTTTTTGAGAAGAACACGTTTCAATTTCATAACATTTTGCGATTACTTCAAATAAAATATTTTGGCTAAAACTTTTTCAAATAATATCTTTTAAATATATATATATTCTTCAATTAAAACATGCTCCAAGATCTTTTCAAGGAAAACTTGACCCGTTGCGCACTCTGATCACTCAAGCACGATTAACGAATCATTTATATGACTTTATTCCTTAATAGTTGCAAACATTAGGGTGATCAGTCCTAATATTCAAACCATTTATAAATAAATCATTCCTTTCAGATATAACTTTTCGCAGGAAAAGTCATACGACACATCTTTAAGTTAGATGAACTTAAAGATGGGATACTTGTCACCATCAGATATAGCTTGATAGCCATGTGCTAGAGTTGTTTCCGTTGGGGAGACAAATACTTGTCCTATCCCGGTGGTTATTAATCTCTCTAGTCTTAACTAATCTTTCTCTTTCTGTGGCGCCCAAAGATATTTATCACATCCAACTGTGATAAGGGTTTCGATCACAAAAATTCAAATCACAGACCTGCTCAGGTTTTCAAATTACAAAACGATTTAATCAACGTAATCGAAAACATTGATTACGTTAATTCCGATCAGAGGAAGGATAAACTCAAACTATCTATACTTAAATCTAACTCGCATCCTAGCAGGTTGATCACCTTTCCGAACTTAACTCGCTTTATGTCCATTCCCTTTTTACCCTTAACCTTTGCTGAATCTGACAAGCTAAAGCCTTAATCTCTTATGGCTGCAACCAAATGTCCTCATAGATATGTCACTACTTAGCCCAAAGTAACACAGCTCATACATTACACATAGAGTTGGGCAAGCTCTTTACTGCTTATTAACATACTAGCTCATTCCTACAATCGGGGTCTCTTTAACTTGTCATTCTTCCACCTTTCCCATTCTTCTAATTGAATACTTCCTTTTTGCCCAAGTTCCTCTTATACTGGTTTTTGGACACTCATTCTACCAACCTCTTTGATCATCCATTGTACTTATAAATTCCACATACGTTGTCCGATATCGAGAAAATTCCTTATGCAATGATAATTGACATTTGGCTCGAGGTTCGGCATAATCCCTTCTAAACTTCACTTATTTGAACCTTTCGTCCGGGTCGTTATGAAACATACTTCCTCAGTCGTTTGAACTTGACGATGCCTTCTCTGAAACTATTACTTTCCCGTTCAATGTTTAGCATTTCAGTTCCTTGAATCCTTCTCATGCCTCTTGAAAACTCTCTTCAGTTCCCAAAGACTTCTTTTCAACTGTTGCTCAAATGATGTATCAATCCTTTGTCTCAACATTTGTCCTATATGATTTCTACAGGTTCTTCGCTACACCACTTAACATAAAAGTGACCTAACTTTCTATTCATCCATCTCTTGTATGCACAATACCAAAAATTTCACTCCTAATTCCCGTATCACTTGGAATGTAAATTTTATGGTATGAAGCGAAGGATTTCTCCCATCCATCTATGGAAATTGGATTCCTTCTCTTCCATAAATCAATCTCTTATTTCTTTTCGTCTTCCTTACTTCGAACAACCTCTTTAGTTACCTTAAAGTCTACTCTTTGACTCAAAATTGTCACCACCTTTCACTTTACTAGGTAGATAATGGAGCTTAAAATCAAAGCTCCCAAACTCCCTCTACTGCTGATGACTCTAATTCAATTCCTTCCTACTCCTTTGGTCTCTAAACTCCCAAGATATAGTGCCATAGGTACAAAGCCTCCCAAGCTTTTAGAGTAAGCATACTTGTTGCAAACTCCAGGTCATGCAATAAAAATTTACCCTGTGCGTATTTGATTACTTTGATGCATACACACTCACTTTCCTTCCTTCAGACTACTCCCTTTCAGGTTCTTGCCTTTACACCTAAAATTATTCTTTAACACCTTTGCATGAATCGAGTAAGAGCAACGCAGGAGAGGTTGTCAGCCTTCCCCTTCCATTACTGAAAATCTTCGTTGCATTCCTAGTTCATGTGAAAGGTTAATCCTTCCAGGTTACCTTGGTTAAAATGAACTTGACTTAAGGAGGTCTACTTAAATCCGAGAGTATCACTCAAGCAGTCGTTTCCCGAAATCGCATCCCAACGTGATAAAGGTAGACAAATCAGATTCTATTCTAAAGACTCGCTCTAACACCGCTATACAACAGCTAAGATATGCTCTAGAATCAATTACAGGAGCATTGGTAGGGGTTTCTACCTTAAGAACATAAGGCATTTCAGACACAATCAAGCCTAAGCGGTTTACACATTCATATGAAACAAATGAATGCGTTGCACCGGAGTCAAACAAAACATGGCAAAACTGACCATTAAGCAAATATTTACCTTGCACCAGATCAGAGGATCGATTAGCTTCTACTCCACTAAGGGTGAAGACCCTTCCTTGAGTCACCGGTCTATCTGCAACTCCTCTTGAATTGGCCTTGGCTGGCTCCTTGCAATCTCTCGCAAAATGCCCCGGCTTTCCACAATTGAAACATCCACTTGTACCCCAGCAAACACGACCATAATGGTTGCGTTTGCACTTGTCGCAGAATGGAGCTTCGCTCCGATAATTTCCTCCCTCAGAACCACCAACCTTGCCCATACCTTTCCGTCTGCGATCATATGGACCTTTACCTCTATTATTGAAACCCTTTCGTCTCTGTGGTCCATATCCTTGATTGTCCTTCTTTTCCACAACTTGCACCTCCTCAGCCTTGGTATCATCTTCATACATCCTACACATATCTACCAATGTAGGGAAACTTTGAATCCGCTGATAGCTGAAAATTGACTTCAACTTTGGCCTCAATCCACCTTCAAACTTGATGCACTTGCTCCTCTCGTCTTGATTGTTCTGGTAGTATGGAGAGTACTTCATCAGCTCTTCAAACCTTGCCGCGTACTCGCCCACATTCATGTTCCCTTGCTTCAACTGCAGAAACTCCACCTCCTTCTTCCTTCTCAGATCCTCAGGAAAATACTTCTGGAGAAACTTCTCCATAAATACTCCCCAACTTATCTCCCTTCCTTCATATTGTAAAAGCTGCATGGTGTGATTCCACCAGTTCTCAGCCTCATCCTCCAGCATATAGGTTGCATATGCCACCTTCTGAGCATCCGAACACTCCAATGTTCTCAAAATCTTGTCCATAGTGTGAATCCATTTGTTGGCTTCCTCCGGTTTAAATCCTCCTTCAAACTTTGGCGGATTGCAGCTCCTAAAATCAGCCAGAGTCTTCGCCTCAGTGTTTCCCATATTACACTGATAAGGCAGGTTAGCCGGTTGAGATGGTTGCTGAGACTGCCTTTGCATGGCTTCCAATACCGTGGTGATTCGCTCCAACATCGCGTTGGTGTTATTTTGGTTTCTAGTTGCCATATTAGACCTGCGCTATGGGCTTACGGTCACATATGTTGAACTAAAGAAACTTCCATTACACCACCTATACTAAGGCTCTATCCTAAGCTTATTAGATCTACAATCAATTGCGTCTTGTACTCAAAAGAGACAAGATACAAACAATTCAGGGTATTCAAACCTTTAACAATCAAAATAACAGCATTCAAGGTAATAAGCGCTTTGGAGATACCTGCTTGATGTTGATGGCTACCTTTCTGGAACCACTTCTACTACTACAGGATCTGACTTTTGCTCTGATACCACTAAGTGTCACACCCTTCGTTATTACCCAAATTTTAAACTAATAAATATGCTTTTATATTGGATAATATATATGGACTTGTGAGTGTTAAGAAAATAGGTCAATAAAATTTTCTTTTAAAGCGGGTGCACGAATCGTCACTTGAAAGTCTTGGAGAATAAAGTCTATATTATCTCAAAATCATTGTATCGAGTTCGGCGATTTCTAAAACCTTTTCGCAAATAGAGTAACATTCGTTCTTTTAGAAGATATCTTTGTATCAAGTAGTTTAAGCTACCTTTGCTTTATACGATAGAACTGATACCATTTATAGCCGAGCTCTTAAACAGATTAAATCTGAGTAAGCGGAAATTACTGGAATATGCAACTGATAGCATATAAACATAGGTTTTCATAGATATAGAGAATCATAAGTACATAGCCCATGAGTAAAGTCTCCAAGTTTCAAAATATACAAGTCCATCATCAGATCTATATAACAGTGTAACTACAAGCTCTAGAGTGCTCCAAAAGTATATCTACAATATATATACATAACAAAATGTATAACTCTAGGAATAGTCACACAGATCTGGCAGCATCAGATGGAGTAGTAGTAGCAGTAGTCTCCCAAAAGTAAAGTGAGTAAGGTAGTAGCATCATCATCACAGCAGCAGCAGCAAATCTCCTCCACACACCGGATCCTCAGATCCACACCATACACCATATACATGTACCTAGGGATCGTCATCCCTTCAGTCACTCCCAGTAGAATGCACGACAGGCTCGTTCCCACTCTCGTCCTCCACCGGATCCTCCTCGATCTCATCCGAGGGAGAGTGTACCCTACCACTGGGTACTGGGTCAGGTGATGGTGAAACCCTGACTGGGCTCCTCGGATCAGATAGGGGAGTCTCCTCGCGGACGACTCTCGAAGTAAAAGGGTGAGAGCGGGTAGGTTGAAAACGAAAACTATGGTAAGAGCGAGCTGGTCGCATGGGAGGTGGTCCATGATAAGTATAAAACGGGGGTACATGCATAGTGTATATGATGGGAATCCTAAACCTACGAGGACGGAATCGCATCAGCGGATTAGGGTGGTAGAATGTGAACTCTACCTCCCCCTCATACACCGCGCGATGGTCCTCATAGATCCATACGCCACTAGGAAGTGGTCGGATCTCGATGCAAGCAATGTAGCGAGACATCACCTACAAGGGCATAGGGGTAAGCAATTCTACTCACATATTCAATAGAGAATAAATCATGCAACATATGAAAGATAATAATGCATCAATTAATAACAATCACAATTAGCATTTAGCAAGTAACAGATGCACATAGGATGTTCACACTTAATTCAGGTATATCAATTGCATTAGGTGAATGACATGATGCATGACTTTAACTCTCAAGCCTATCTCCATCATACTATGTCACTCTCTGACGTCCATCCCTGACAACCCATCACTCAACAGTGCGTTGTATTCCTAGGTATACAACAATTCGTACATTCACCTAGAATGTACACGACAAGCTTGGAATCCATGCCACCCGAGCATAGTTATAACGTGCCACCCGAGCATCGTCCCGTCATCCAAACGGTCCGTCATCCAAACGGTATAACCATATCGGCATCCACTAAGCCGACCACGTCAACAACGTGTCATCAAGCAAGCGTATTGGCACTCCCAGAGGCCCTCCACATGTTTACCAAAAACATGATATACGTCCTACCATCCAAACTCCAGAATGAATGCATTTTAGACTTAGGGGAAATTGATTAATACATTACTTGCCACCTAGGCTTAATCTTCAAAATGGATCGTCACCGAACGATCTATTTGTATTTATCAATTTCTCTAAGTCTTTGATCCCTTGAATTATCCTTAACAATTCCTTAATTAATTAAGTTAGAATTGAAAATGATGTTTTCAGATTCTGGGCATTTTACTCGAGTGTTCTGGAGATTTTCCAGATTACTCGAGTGTTCTTAAGCTTACTCGAGTGTTCATGTCTTTCTGAGGATTTGGGTTTTAATTTCAACAATTTACTCGAGTAGTTCATGAGTTACTCGAGTGTTCTTGGACTTTTCCAGAATACTCGAGTGACTTTGAATGACTCGAGTGTTTGACCTATAACAATTCTCAGTTCATGCCCGATACTCGAGTAACAGACAAAATACTCGAGTGTTCTTACGAAATTTACTTTATTTTGAACACGATTTACTCGAGTACTTTGCCATTTACTCGAGTGTTTCGCAGCTGACAGTATTGAAAACTGGTTTTAACATGCCATTTTCATTTCTACTCAATTTAAGTCCATTTCAGGGATCAACAGAGTTAACATATCATTAATCAAACATGTTACAACACTTATTTCAATCCAAAACACAGAATTGACAGAGAAATCATTGATTATGCATAAAAAGGCATTTTAACAACTCAATACCTCAAATCACACAATAAGCATAATATTCATGAAACAAAGCTCATTCAGATTCACATGCATGATAACAAACTTGCTCAATACAGATTTAGAGCATGGATTGGTCTCCAAACCAAAGTTCCTATAGAATCTAAGCCCTTAGAGCCTCTTGGTGGCTCTCTAACACATTTAATGGATTTCAAACTCTATCTAGTGAATATAATTACTTCCCCTTACCTCTCAGACTTGAATCAACAGAAAGAAATCCAAAGAAAAGCTCTCCAAACCCAGAAATCCACTTGAGCTTCACATGCATGACAGTTTGAGCACCATACCAAAATTGAATTGGTTTGGACATGAAACAGAGATAAAAATTAGGGAAAACTAGATTTCTAAGCTCTATGCAACATCATCTAACTAAGCGAATTGAGTTTGAGACTCAAGAACTCAGGAGCTTACCAGAATCGATGATCACAGTGAGCTCCAGATACCAACTTAAGCAAGAACAGCTCCACTTCAAGACTTCAATTCTCTCAATCCACACACTCAAACCTCACAATTTTGGTGTCTATACAAAGCTCGTGATGTGAGCTTTGTATTGGTGTATCACTCGAAGCCTAACACTTAGAATCAAAAGAGAATCGAACGAGACGAATTCGAAACCCTAACTATGTCAACACAAGCAAGATTGAGTAAAATTCCCACGAATTCGTGGTTGATAAGCTTATATAGACATGGAGAAGGCTCATGCAGTGCGACACGACACCTTCGAGCTGTTGATGATGGAGTATTCGTGTCAAGGAGAGGGAATCGTTCATGGTGACTCATCAAACGCACTAACTCGTGCAGTTTGACCCAGAATACTCGAGTGTTCCAGAAAATACTCGAGTGTTTTGCCCAAATTTTGAAAAATAATTATTTTATTTACTTTCCCTCCAAAACCTTTCCTATAATTGCTTCTAGGTCCCAACCCAGGGACTAATATGCAAAAATATTTATTTATGCACAAATTTACTCACCAAAATAATTTCTAGCAATATCAACAAAGATCTTAATTAAAGATTAAAAATATAAATAATTAATTATAATAAACTTTATAATTAATATTTCATTAGTCCAGGATTAAAATTTTGGGGTGTTACAGAAGGAATGAAATATTATATTATTGGGATAACCAAGAGATAGGTAAAGAAAAGGGAAAGTGTTAGTGATAGACTTGTTTTAATTTGGGAGGATGATGGGCAATGAATATGGAAAATATAGAGATAAGTGTGCTAAGTGAAAAGGATGTTTGTTGTAGATAACGACATGAGTTGGATAATGGAATTGAAAGGAAATTAGATAATAAATGGATTAGTAATGAGTGTAATAATTGGACAATGGGAAATTATATTGTTAATGTGAGAAAGGCCCGCCTATTTAGGTGTGGATATAGGAATGTGAAAAGGTGAGTTTAGGTATAATGACCCTCCCTAAGCGGAGTGCGAATGTATATAAATGGACCCTCCATAACGGAGCGTGTATATATAAATGGACCCTCCATAACGGAGCGTGTATATATAAATGGACCCTCCATAATGGAGCGTGTATATATAAATGGACCCTCCATAACGGAGCGTGTATATATAAATGGACCCTCCATAACGGAGCGTGTATATAAATGGACCCTCCATAACGGAGCGTGTATAGAATAGGACCCTCCACAATGGAGTGTGAATTATAGACCCTCCCGTAGGGAGTGTGACTTAGTATGTTAAGGACCCGCCAATATGGTGTGCGTAGATATAATTAGGACCCGCCAATATGGTGTGCGTAGATATAATTAGGACCCGCCAATATGGTGTGTGTAGATATAATTAGGACCCGCCAATATGGTGTGCGTAAATGTAATTAGGACCCGCCCTCGTGGTGAGCGAACAAATGATAATAGGACCCACCGAAAGGTGAGCGAAGAATAGAAAGGAATGGAAAAACTGGAAAGGCATAGGGAAAATATGTAACTGAAATCGTAAGGAAATGCTGAGTTGTATAAAAGGAAAGTGAGGTAGTATATGATTTGGATAGTATGGTGTAGGGTAGGTCCTTGGTTTATTACTATGCTTTTGTAGAAACTATATTTCTATGTTCTGTGTAATGCTACCCTTCTTGATATATTTTTACAGGTAAAGAAGGAGCTTACACGAGTATGGCCGGACAGGATTACACTCCACCTCGTGGAAGTGTCGTGTAGTTAGTGGGGTGACCCTTTGTTGGTCAATGGTTTTATTTTAGTTTTGGAATTTGAAATGTATAATATTTTATTGTAATTATTTCCTGAAATGATGTACTCGAACTGAATTGTATTTTGGCCCTGCTGGCCCATTGTTGATGAAAATAAAGTTTTATGCAGGTTAATCAGGAAAAGCAAATTTTGGGAATGTCCCTAAAACAAAGTAAACTCCGTCCGATTTTACGGAGATTTTTATAAGAAGTAAGTATAACTAAGTGTTTTCCTAATCAACTAGTAGTATTAAAAGAGTAATTTTAAATCCTCAATTAATTAAGGGTTAAAGTAACTATGGTGTTACACTCAAGGTCATCGGGTTTAGGCAAAGAAGATTGGGTTTCACTAAAGACTAACGACTTTTCGGAACAGTTCAGAAGAACATGATTCCTAGTAAGCCAGTCCATCCCTAATATAACGTCTATTTGAGAAAGGGGTAGTTGAATCAAATCAACAAGATAGGTGTTACCTTCTATTTCTAAGGGACAATTGGGACAATAAGTCGATACTATCACGGGTTTGTCAGTAAGGGTAGAAACAATTAAGTTATAGGGTAAAGCATCTACTTTCAATTTTAATCTACTCACCACATCATGAGAAATAAAAGAATGAGTTGCACCCGAATCATACAATACTAATAAAGAATTCTTATAGATGAGACATTCACCTGGGATAAGATTAGCAGCATTTGCAGCTTCAATTCCACTCATCGTGAACACTCTTCCTGGCATATTAGGACGATTAGCATTCCCCGAATTAGCCGATCGCTTGGGTTCCCGACAATCTCTTGCAATGTGACCAGGCTTATCACAGTTGAAACAATTCACACTCCTTGATGGACATATCGGACCAAAATGATTCCGACCACACTTGTTGCAACGAGGAGGTACACTCCCTGATCTAGCTCCACCGAAATTGCTGCGATCACCACGATCCATGCGATTCCCTCCAGAATTGCTGCCACCACGGGTTCCACCGCGATTACCGTTGCCTCCGAAGCCTCCACCTTGTCCGCTTCCTCCAAAACGTAAGTCTCTCCTTCCACCAGAATATGGGTGCGGAGCCCTATACCTTCCACCAGCGTCTCTGTGGAAAGGAAAATTACGAGCCGGTCCATGGGATGAAGAAGGGTTCACAGCCGTTCCCCTCGCTTTCAGACTTCCCTCGTACATACGACAGCGGTTCACCAGACTAGCAAAATCATCTATCTCTAAATGAGAAAAAGCTAACTTAATCTCAGGCTTAAGACCATCCCTAAACTTAGCGCACTTAGATCGCTCGTTCTCTCCTCCAGCATATTGAGGTACATACTTAACTAACTCCTCAAATTTCGAAGCATACTCATCGATCGATAAATTCCCTTGAGTAAGCCTCAAAAATTCCATATCCTTCTCAGTTCTCAAATACAACGGGAAATACTTCTCAAGAAATCTCTGCTTAAAAGCTTCCCAGGTCATTGCTTCTCTCAGATTTACCATCACCTGCTTAGTAACTCGCCACCTTGCTGCAGCCTCCCTTGTTAACATATACCCAGCATAAGCCAACTTCTGCTCATCATTACATTGAACCATACCCCCGAAAATACGCTCTAGATCCTCTATCCACTCTATGGCCGCATCTGGAGCAAAGCCTCCCGCAAATTCCTTCGGATTTCGATGACAGAACTCATCCAATCCCTTATAGCCTTGGGCTTCCAGATTTTGAGCTTGCTGCTGAGTGTTGAAATTCTGCTGTGCCTGACGATGCAACGCTTGGAGATTATCGTTGACTCCCGTCATCATGGCTGCCATCCGAGTCATGAAGTCTGCCGCATCCGAGTGATCAGCATCCTCACCAGGGTTTCGCGAACTTGATCCGGAAGGTCTTCCACGAGTACGACTCATCTTAAAGTAAACCAGATAGAGAATTTAACACACAATAACACGGAATCCTAGACTCTAGATGCACAGAGTACACAGATTAGACACGCAAGACTGGGCTTAAGGCCACTGAGGATTAAACTTGCTCTGATACCAACTCTGTAACAGCCCGATTTTCACTTCCCAAAAACTTAACTGAATCATGATTACTTTCTTGCAAAAATAAGGCCATTTTTTTTTCAAATATAAGTTCATTAATACGTAATCCACCCTTTTGAAAATCGAGTTGTCACTTTCGAAACTCCCCACTCAACCTCATCATTGAAAAATAAAACTGTTTTCATTTAAAATAAAAGCATGAGCCAAAGTGCTGGAGTCACACTCCAAATGTTTTCCAAAAGTAGGCCATCATTACAAAAGAACTTATAAACCAAAATAAAAGATAACTGATTACATCATTAGTTCATTACAAGATAATCCTCGACTGAAACTCGGATCCTAGACACAAGACATCCTCTAGACACAGATTGCAAGACGTCACTCATCAGTAGAACTAGCTTCCGTCTCCATATCCTCGCTTGGATCCGTCTCCGCTGCGTGATCGGACTAGCTAGCACTCTCCTCTTCCATAGGTTCAGGAACCACTGCTGCCAAGGGTGAAGGATCACCATCTAGCTCATGGTGTTCCCGTGGTCCACCGTCTTGATAATCTCGCAGAGTGACTTGCCCAACATGCACGTCCATGCCTGCTCCCCGTAGAATGTGCCTCGGATCGTCGATCTCCAGACGAGTATCTCCTCTCCAGATCCATCCATCAGGTACCACCTCCTATGCACCTCCCTGAAGAGGCCACATGTGGATCGCTACATGATACGCCATCTACCCGTTGCAATACCGGCAAATGCCAATACGACAACCAGGTAGGAGAGAGTCAGCACGCCATACGTAACAGGTTGACCGCAAGGTCGCAGAATAGACACGATAGAAAGACGAACAGTACCAAGGATACTCGACAACTATATACATACTCCGAACAAGACACGAGAACCAGAATACATCGAGCACTTGAAGGATAAAACCCTTTTCCCAAATCAAACTCAATATCATAATAAAGGTGTTCAGGATATAAAATAAACCACACATAAAAAGCAATACTCGCCAACCATTACCACAATATCACAACTGAACCATCATCATACTTTGCCCATCTTTTCAAATATTCAGCATCTCTTTATTCTTTTGTTATTAAGTTTTATCATACTTAACTCACTCAATGAGGTAGGGGAATCACCATCATTGAGCAACGCGCACTCTACATCTCCTCGGTCTCCATCCACCTAATCGGAAGCGAACAGGAGTACAGGACCTTTACCACGCGGGCACGACAGCTGTCTCAACACAGATGGTCCCAGACCAGGAGGATCTCGTCCTCAAAACATATAATCAAGGCTCACTGTCCTCGTAGTGGCAAAACACATTGCCCCGTTCCAGTCCCTCTCAACTGTTGTAGACTTGCATTCAAGGGGGTGACAGTATCACTTCTAGTTAGCTATGCGGTACTTACCACGGCATTAGACCCGGTCCCCACCACGTTAGTGCGCCACTTATGGGATTCGTCCCGCCTAGAAATTTACTCGAGGCTTCTTGACGAGTCACCGTCATTGCCCTCCCCTCATGCAATCTCCACCTGAGTATCCGCAGATACCCATAGTATCTTCCTCTCCACTACTTCACACTCTCATATCTCATCGCGAATATTAATGTCTTTTAATGTCTTTTAATATTCTTTAAAGTCTTTTAGAACCTTAAAGTCTTTTAGTTAACCTATAGTCGGCTTGCCCTTAGTCCATCCCTTCGACAAGATCCGACCACTAAAGCATCTTTTTCCCCACTTTCACAAAACCACACATTCACTTTCTCAAGCCACTCAGGCACAATCTCATCTCATCATTCCCATAGGAATTCACATATTTTTCTTTAACAATCACTCTCATCATGAAATCCACTTAGCACCATCAATTCCACTACTTTTCTTTGGATCACATAATGCATCGATCTTTTGCTTGTCCTCACACTTTACTTTCCCATTCAGACTCATCACACGAGATATAACGATTTACAATAGAATAGTAAAGAACCAACATAAGGTAGAAGTAAACATGCATTAATCCTAAGAAACAGAAAACATAATAGATCTGATAAACTCATATGACCACGTTCAGCAACAATGTTACGGGCTCACCACACTCTCACTCACCTCTTATTCCAGCAAGAGAAATACTTTGCCCTTGAAGGTCTCTAACTTCTCTTTGAGAATTGTCACCACTGTCCACTGAATAACCTCAAATAAATAAATACACTTTTATTAAAAACTATTTCAATTAGAAATCACTATTTGAGTTTCACATCAAAATCCTTTATCCTTTCCCTTAAAACATAAGTGTTCATCAAACAACTTCCAATCTTTTCTCACATCTAAAATCCTTTGAAAATCCTTTGAAAACTCACATTAGGACAAATGAAATGAATAATTTATGTGGATGTATGGGAAAAGTTCCGCCACTTAATTCAAGTTGGAAAACCTTGAAAATCCACCATTTTTCACCCCAAATCTTCATAAATCAATAACACTTGAAATCCATATTCTTTTTCACATCTTGAAAACATTTTTAAAACTTGAAATACTTGGAATTAAAATCTTGAACAACAAGGAATTAAATCATGAAATCACTTTAAGAAATAATCAAATTCATTTACTTATTTCCTTTACCAAACCGAATGGAATCAAAAACAAAACAACACAATTCAAACAAATTTTTCTTAAAACGAAGTCATGAAACATAATCATGTCAAAGAGACAAATACATGCAAGAGAATCTAGCCTCTTCAACCTAATGTAGGCCGAATCATCACTAGTTGAAAACAAAATCTTGAATGCACTTTTCTTTATGCAAAAACCGTGAAAATCTCAAATCAAAAACATGCACATGTGAAACACATAGGTTTAGAAAATACCACTTCTTTTTCTTCCTCAAAACCGTGACTTACTTGTGTCACCTCAAACACATTTTTATTTTCATTTTCCTTTGCATGCACCTTTAAAATCATGGAAATCAAAAAGAGAACACATGCAAGAGACCTTTTCATGAAAAATCATTATGTTTCTTTGTTTTCGAAACTTGACCGAGTGGTACTTTAACAAAATCAAGAGGAAATCTTAAATCCTTGACTTTGAAATACACATGAATTAGATCAAAACATAAATCATTTGGAAAAATTGTTTTCCCTTTGTTTCTCCTCAAAACCGTAACATGCATGTCAAGAACTAAAACTTTTGAGTTCAAAAATCATAAATCAAACTTCAAGATCAAAAGCTTTGAAAATCAAAACAAGAAAACAAGTCTTTTCCAAGATCAAGGCAATAATCAAAGTCTTTTGAAATAGAAATCAAAGATCAAAGCTTTAAGGAAATCAAAGCATGAAAATCATTTAGATCACCTTCATCAAGCATCAAACTAACATGCATGAACTTAGAATGAAATAAACATCATCATGACCTAATTTTCTAAGCAAGACCGAATAGGAATGTCCATGGTTTAAGGTTTTACAAGTTTGTAGAGTTCTTGAAACTCAAGATCAAGGTAAGAGAGATAGTTACAAGCATAGATCTATAAAGAACTTAAACATGCAACAACAAAGAACTTTACAAGAATTGGAAAATTAAAAACCACTTAGAAAAACCTAGGATCTTCGAATAAACTAGAGAAGTGGAGAAGATCTTCAACCTTCTTCAAGAATCCTAAGGCTTTTGAGCTTGGTCTTCCTCTTACTCTTCTCCTTGGTTCACGGGTTCTCCCTCTCTCTATCTCTATCTATTTCTAGTTATTTCTAAGAGTTAATGAGACTCCTAGAAGAAGTGTTTGGAAAATGAATGGAGAAATGAAGGAAAGAGTTGGAAATGAATTAAGGAGCTAGGTATAAATAGGCAAACCGTGAGCTTACTCATTAGCCCTTGGAAACTTGGTCAAAGGTGTGTGGGATGAAGGGTATTATTGGCATCATCAAGGCTTGCATGGCTCAAGCCAAGCCATTGGACAAATAGAGAAGAATTAGGGCTAAGCTTGCTTCCTATTGGTTGGTCAAACTCCTAATCAAGCTTTACACTAATTAAACCTAGGTGCTAATGGGTTGCTAGCTTAGGGTGCAAGAAGTCAACAATTTTGCATGATGCATGCCACACACACACACCACACGGCGACACCTACACACACATGCACCATTATTCATTTTTATTTTCTTTTTCACAAAACCACATTTTCTTTAAAAATACAAAGTATGAAATGCTTAAGGAATTCAATCCAAAAATGCAAAAATCCGAACTCATAAAGTTTGTCTCAAAATAAAATCATTTGCTTAAAAATCCAAAATCATTTGAAAAAACAAAATAAATTTAATTCAAGAAATACTTTTAAAATCACTCCTTTTAAAATACTTTATTCAAATAATCTTTTAGGGTTTTCAAACGAATATGAGGTATTCAGACGGGGTGTTACAGTCTCCGATACAAATCAAAACTTGAATACCACGATCTAGATTTCAACGCTAAAACTTTCCTACCGGATGTTAAAATTGGGACTTTAACATTCAACAAAATACGTTCCTTGAAATAGTTCGTAAGGGTTTGGAAAATCATTTGTAGTTTCGGAATATCGTTTGTTCAATAGTACCCACACATTTCCTCAGAGTTCTAAGTGAACTTAAAGGAAAAGACGTAACATCCTTTACCTCAACTTAGGTTCTATCTTAAGCCTTAACTCTAAGACAACATGCATTGCCTTTACCCCACCTTGATACCTTCACTTACATTCCTCAAATCCACATCACAGAAAAAGTCATGAAATATTGATTTGCATGAAAAGATTTGGTATTTGGTGATAAAGTACTTTTAAAGATTTGCATCTTCTTCATTATAAGGAAAACACTTTGTACTTGAGAAACCCTTTTCATTTAAAACTTTGGTGAAATTATTAGATAAGAAAAAGACATGTCAAGTATTCAAAAGTTCAGACTGTTTCTATAGGTTTCCAAGGTCATTTCACATTAGCTTTAAAACTAATTCAGAAGCTTTGAGGGCTCTTTGACCAAGCAAACGAGAGTCCTTTATGATTCGTCAAACTCAAATAAAAGGAATGTATTCTTCGGTTAAAAGTTTAATTTCATTTAAATTTTCAAATCTTGCTGAGTACATTTCCTTTTATTTTAACTTTGAAGTTCAAGCTTCGATTTGAATTGGCTTATGTCGCATTCATTGAATTCCTATTTAATCAGCAATTGGTGTAACTTAAGAAGAAACTACACCACCATTCAATTAGTTAGGAATTCACATTATTGACACGAGACACTTAATCAATTATCGAAGTTGAAACCAATTCCATGCCTTGGAAAATATTAAAATACTGGTATACTTGACATCTATTATCATTAATAATATTTGGATCTCTCAAAGAGAAAGTCTCAAAATAATCTGATGCAAGACGATTTTATACTTTATCAATAATAGTATGTTTATCACGAAATGTAATGCGGGAATGAAGGAGGCACTTAGGTCTTACTAAAGAAGACACTTAGTAATCAAAGTGAAAGGCAATTACGAAGGGTTAACACCTATTCACTTCCGCTGCGCACTCTGATAAAGAATGCCCGGAGTGTATAAAATTGGATGGCCTCTAATACCTTTCCTATTCCTAGGCAGAAAAAATAAATCTAACAGTTATTTGATTGGATTCAAGGACTTAATGTTATTATCTTCCAACAAATGTAAATCTCGAGGTGGCCAATCTCGATTTCACATTACATTGAAGATAACATCACTTCTCGTACTACCTGAGTTCCAATCAAATAAACTGAAATAGAACAAAACAACAACTCATCTTTAATTCAAATGAGGACTTTGAAACTTCACCATACAGAAAAGTTGCAGCCCTTTATCATATTTGAAATGGAATTCAATTTCAAAACTAAGGTTTAGTTCTGCCCGTTGGGGTAGCAATTTCCTGCTCTGACCCGTTGGGAGTTTTTACTTCCCTTAGTCTCTACTTTCTGTCCACGTCTAAATACAACAAAGTCACAAATGAAAAATTCAGTTTCAACCCCTCTTTAAATTGAAGGTAGAACCCTATGATTACTAAACTATAACTAACACTATTCCACACTACTAAACTATACCAACTTCAACTAATGATGCATGCATATAATACTAAAATATACTGCCTATCTAACTGTTCTTAGTTACTCTTGTTGGAAACCAACAAGCGGGCTAAGCAAATACTAGAGGGGGGTGAATAGTATTTTGAAGCACTAATACCAAATATTTCGATTGATAATTGAAGAATGGAGCTTAGACTGAATTTTCTGGAATCAGAAACAAAAGACTCGAGTCTTTTGTGAAATACTCGAGTTTTTCAGGATGAACAACTCGAGTCTTTTCTGAAATACTCGAGTTGTTACTATCAGATAGCAGAAAAACCAGAAACGAAAATTCAGCAATTTAACTCAAATCAATTCAATAATAAACAGGAACTTATCCAACAGAATAGCAAGTAATCTAAATAACTTTTAACACAAAGATTCCTTGAACTTGCTACCTAATTGTATAAATCCTAATTGATTGAAATGACTTAAGTCTATTGAGCTAGAAAGTAGATTAAAAGCAATAAACCAACACTCAAGCAATTTTATCCTGGTTCACTCCAACAATGAGCTACATCCAGTCCTCCTAATCACTTAGGAGTTTCTACTAATAATCAAATTGTTAGAAATTACAAAGGATTGCTTGAGAATGGCCTCACTCAACCTAACCCTTTCAAGAGTGTACCAAACTCTTGATTTCTACCCCAATTTGATTCCGGTGATTGAAGAACTCTTCACAAAGCTTCCTTGAACTCCCTTCAAGAAACTCCACCGGGCTAGGAACCTCCTAGTCTTGTGCTTGAGAACCTCTCAAGACTTCCAACACCCTAAGCCACTTAGGGTTTGCTTGGGAACAATCCAAGACTTTGAATAATCAAGCTTTTTGTATGTGTATTACTAATCTCACAATGGATTAGCACAAATAAGCACAGCTCAATGTAAGAATTGAGGCCTAAAACTCAACTTGGAATAAAATGACAATATGAGTGAGAAGTTGAGCTTTTTGGGAATTAACACTTGAGAAGAGGAAATTAAGAAAGCTTGAATCAATATGATCTTGTTGTCTTGTTTGTTCTTGCACAAATTCAAAGAGAAATTTTACAATAAGGTTCTGAATTGCTCTCTTGGGTTGGATGAGACTCAAATGCCCTCAATTGGGTTTTTGAGTTTCTCCAACGTTCATTTTTGCTGACTGGACAAAAATACTCGAGTCTTTTGGTAAAAACTCGAGTCTTTTTGGTCGGTCACGAGTGAATTGGTGCACGAACAAGACTAACGGTCATAATTGCTGACCTGGCACAAATACTCGAGTTTTTCTATAAATACTCGAGTATATACTCGAGTCTTTATCAAAATACTCGAGTATTTTGATCAGATATGGGAAAAATTATTTTTCAATTTTATTTTTCCTCTCAAGTATTAATTTTTGGTCAATCTCAACTTAATAAACATATAAAAATTTATTCCTAGAAGAGACTAACTATTTCTACCCACTCTCAACCACTCTCAACATAAATTAGAAATTTACAATTAATATTTGATTGAGAATGATTGGGCACTTGTCTTCTTTTCTTGACTTCTTGTTGATGTTGATGTTGCAATATCTTCAAGGCATGATTTGTTAATTATTTTGTCATCATCAAAACATAATCCACATAATTAGGAGCATTGAATTCACAACTCTCATGTGGAGTAACTCTTTTAGGAGTAGGAAATCCATACTCCACAGCCGAGGAATTGCAACCATTGCTCTGATACCATTTGTAACATCCTGACTTTTTAATTTAAAAAGTTTTAGTTAAAATGGTTGATTTAATTAGAAAATACTTGGGGTTTTATGAAAATTTTGGCGGAGTTTCGTTTGAAATACTTACTTTCCCCAAATAGAATTTAAACTTGTCAAGTCCAAAACAGTTTTAATAAAATAGAAAAGAAACCTACAAGTACATTTTAGAAACTATTTAAAAGAGGATATCATTATATCCATCCCAAACACTAACACTTTCATAAAAGTCATTATAGAGTCCCTTTTACAAAAATCCAAGTAGTCTTAATTCCAAGCGAAAGTAAAATTTAAAATACAACTTTAATTTAATAAAAATCAGTCATAGTACAGGGCCCTAGAATGGTTGCAATCGGATTGAAACCGAAAAGGTCTCAACCAATAATATACTCTCTTTCCATGAGAGTGTACTATTTCGGCGTAGAAGCTATGAACATCTTTCTCCACTGGGTTGTAAGATTCATTGAGAATGTTTTGATAAATGACAAAAGGTTTTGAAAAAGCTACAAATGTGTTGATCAAGTTCAAGCTCATCAAACAAAAACAAACATCAAGTGATGAAGAGAGAGCAAGCTCATGAAGACTTAGTTTGGTAGTTTATGTTTTATTGTAATATCTTTCGCCTCTCAAGTCTTTTAGTTTATTAGTTTGGGTAGAGTTAATAGAGGGTAGTGAATCTCTATCAAGGTCATGATTATATCATAATTTGAGTTTTCACTTAACCTAAAATCAATAGGTGGCTTAAAGGTTTGAAAGAAAAGGTTTAGTTTTTGAGAAAACAAGTTTTAATTGATTTTTCACTAAACTAATCGATTAAGGCTTAAACTAATCGATTAAGGCTTATGTTAATCGATTAGAATTTTCAAAGCTTGTGCACTTAATCGATTAAGCAAGGTGTTAATCGATTAAGACATGTATTAATAGATTAACACGTACAGATCTGGTTTTTTAAATACGTTTTTCACTTCTCAAAAGCATTTTGAAGTATTCCTAACTTTTGGGTATTCTATATAAACCTTTTCCCAATTATTGTGATAATCAAGAATCATTTTGATATTCATTTTACAAAGAATCAAGCCACTCTATTCTCTCACACTTTCATAGATCAAAGCTTTAACTTTTACATTCTTTGATCAAGAATCTTTGAATCTCTTATGTTGATATTTTCATAGCTATTGAAAGAGATTCATAGGATTGTTATTTTGTTTTTCATTTGAGTTGTAATCATTGCAAAGAAGGCAAGCTATCTACAACAAAGGAAGTCTTGGTTGTTCATCAAGCAAACAAGCATTTGGAAGTCTTGATTGTTATCAAGCAATTGGAAGTCTTGTTGTGTTAACAAGAAAATTTGAAGTCTTGGTGTGAGGCATCCTCAAGCAAGTGGAAGACTTGTTGTGGGGATATCAACAAGCAAGGTTAGAGGTTAGATTAGAGCATCAATAGGATTGCAAGGCAAGGGTGTGGTATCTCTTGTAGGCTATCAAGAAGGGAGTCTTGAGAGGCATTTACTTGTAATTTGAGAACTCTAATTCCTCATAGTGAAGAATCTCTCTTGGTTGAAGAGGGGACTGGATGTAGCTTTCAAGTGGATGAAAGTGAACCAGGATAAATCACTGTGTCGTATCCCTAAACCCTTAACTCTTTACATTCATGTCATTCATTGTGTTCTTGGTTGAAAACCTAGAAAAGATTGATTTTCATAATTGATTGAATTGAATCTTATTTGTGCAAATTGATTTGGGGAAAATCATTTTCATAACCTAGGTAATCAATAAGAATATTGGTGTTAATCAATTCCGCTTTATCTCTGATCATATGTGTTAATTGATTGATTTTCGTATTTGATTGAAAAGTGATTTTTCAGTTTTAACAGTGATTAATCGATTAACTAAAGGTGTTAATCGATTAAATAAAAACAAGCTTTCGGCATTAATCGATTAACCAGTTTTATTAATCGATTAACTAAGTGTTTTTTGAAGTGTTAATCGATTAACAGATTTGTTTAATCGATTAAAGGCTGAAAATTTTGTAAAAATCATTTGTTTTAATCGTTTCGATTCGTTTCTTTCGAAAATCTTTCAAGGTTTCTCTAACACCTATTGAACCCCCCCTTCTAGGTGTTCTCCTAGTGTCTCCTAGTTATTTCACCCACTGATTGTAGTTCTTACAATTGGTATCAGAGCTCGGTCGAAAGACACGAGCATAGAGGTTTTTCGTTAAGATCCTTGAGGAAACTACAATGGGTTCTACGAATCCCTTTGGTGGTGAAGGTGCTTCGATAAGCCGCCCTCCTATGTTTGGTGGAGAGGGTTATGCTTATTGGAAAGTTAGAATGAGAATTTTTATAGAAGCTATAGACATGAACATTTGGGAAGCCATTGAAAATGGTCCTCATATTCCCTCAAAAGAAGTAGAAGGTGTACCTCAACTTACCCCCAAAGATAAGTGGACCGATGATGATAAAAAGAAAATGCAATATGATTTAAAAGCTAAGAATATCATCACCTCCGCTCTATCTTATGATGAGTTCTTTAGAATCTCCCAATGTCGTAATGCCAAAGAAATGTGGGACACCTTGCAAGTCACACATGAAGGCGCTAGTGAAGTTAGGCTTGCTAGATTAAATTCTTTGATGCATGAATATGATTTGTTTCGTATGTTGCCTAATGAATCTATATGTTTTATGGAAAAACGTTTTACTCATATTATTAATCATATCATTGCTCTTGGAAAGACTTTCATGAATTGTGAACTTGTTAACAAAGTTTTAAGATGTCTAAGTAGGGAATGGCAACCTAAGGTTACCGCAATTGTTGAATCAAAGGACTTGGACAACATGGACTTAGCAACACTTTTCGGAAAACTTCAAGAACATGAAATGGAGCTTGAACGTTTGCATATGCATGAAGAGTCGGACATGAACAAAGAAAGAAAGGGAATTGCTCTTAAAGCTCAAAGATCATATCAAAAGGAAGAGAGTTCCGAAAATAATGATAATGAAGATTCCGATTCGGACATTGATGAAGAGGAGATGAAACTTCTACTAAGAAATTTTAGCAAGCTTCTAAGGAGAAAAGGAAGGTTGAACAAAGACAAAAGTAAAGAGAAGAATTCCACACACTACAAGACCAAGACAACAAAAGAAGGAATAGTTTGCGATGAATGTGGAAAGCCCGGTCATCTCAAGTATTCGTGCTCTAAGTATCTCAAGAAGAAGGAAAAAGAGAAGAAAAATGCAAAACACAAAAGGGCATACATAGTTTGGAATAGTGATGATGAAGAAGACAAGAAAAGCACATCAAATAGTTCTTCGGATGATGAAGAAGCCGCTTGTCTTAACTTGATAGCTCTAGTAGATGAAGAGGAAAGTTCAAATGATGAATCAAGTGAACAAAGCGACGAAAGTGATGTAAGTGAAACTAAATCCGAAATTTCTTCTAAATATGAAATTTTATATAATGCTTATGAAGAAATGCATGAACATCTCAAGAAACTAGCTTTGAAAAACATTGAAAGAAAGAAGCTCATTTTGAAACATCAACAAGAGATTTTAGAACTTCAAAAACAAGTTGATGAGCTTAATCTTGAAAATGAAACTCTTGATCTTATATATGCTAGTTCTTCTTGTGATTGTGCTAGTAGATTGAATAATGTAGGTGATTGTGAGAATTGCAAGTTGCTTAAAGATGAAAATGATATTTTGAAAAATAAGCTTGCAAGTTTCACAAATGGTGACATTAAATTGCGCACATTGTTAAATTTTCAAAGAGGAAATTCAAACAAGTTTGGTTTGGGTTATACTAATGCTAAGAGTAAATCTCATAGAAATGTTGTTGATTTTTCTAAAGTTGATTATTCAAATGCACCAACATGTTTCTATTGTGGTACTCATGGACATACTTCAAATGTATGCTATATTAAAGTGCATGGTATACCTAAAGGAAAGTTTGTTTGGGTGAAAAAGGGTGAGAGTCCCTACACTAACAAAAATGGATCCAAAACCATTTGGATACCAAAAAGCAAAGCATGATTGTTTTTGTAGGTATGATTGAAGAGCAAAAGGACTTTCATGTGTTATTCATTCATTTGCATCTTCAATTGGTATCAAGAGAAAATCCTACAAATTGGTAACATTTGATATTGTTAGATATTGATCATAGTTCTCTTAATTGATATTATTTCCTTAATAAGTTACAATTGGTATAATTGATATTGATCACTCAATGATACTAATTTTGATCATTATATGATTATCATGCTATTGTTGCTTTTATGATATTTCTTTATCATTGATATCTTACTTTGTTAAGTGATGTGATGACTTTCTATTTTGAATTAGTTTGTTACAATTGGTATTATATTTCATTGTCATATTTTCTTACCAATTGGTATCACATTTCAAAGTATAGTTCTTACATTTGTTTCTACATTGGTATAGTTCTTGTGTTTATACAAATGGTATCAATGTTGTGAAGAAATGAATGATCATTATTTCTCTTATTTTGGCTTAGTGTTTTATATTTCAATTGGTATATGTTACTTTTTGATAATGCCAAAAGGGGGAGAAATGGTTGTTTTGAAATGGTTGTTTTTTGGAGAAAGGTTTGTGTTTTGTTGTTTTTATATAGGTTGAGCAAAGTTGTTGAATATAGGGGGAGAATCAAGCTTCTATCAATTGGATTTTAAATGTCAAAGCATTAATTGAGGGGGAGCAAGAGTCTCACCAAGTGATCAAATAGTTCAAGCATCAACAACTTCAAATAACTTCAAAACGTCTTCAAAACGTGTTTGTCATTTTCAAAAAGGGGGAGATTGTAAGATTCATTGAGAATGTTTTGATAAATGACAAAAGGTTTTGAACAAGCTACAAATGTGTTGATCAAGTTCAAGCTCATCAAACAAAAACAAACATCAAGTGATGAAGAGAGAGCAAGCTCATGAAGACTTAGTTTGGTAGTTTATGTTTTATTGTAATATCTTTCGCCTCTCAAGTCTTTTAGTTTATTAGTTTGGGTAGATTTAATAGAGGGTACTGAATCTCTATCAAGGTCATGATTATATCATAATTTGAGTTTTCACTTAACCTAAAATCAATAGGTGGCTTAAAGGTTTGAAAGAAAAGGTTTAGTTTTTGAGAAAACAAGTTTTAATTGATTTTTCACTAAACTAATCGATTAAGGCTTATGTTAATCGATTAGAATTTTCAAAGTTTGTGCACTTAATCGATTAAGCAAGGTGTTAATCGATTAAGACATGTATTAATCGATTAACACGTACAGATCTGGTTTTTTAAATACGTTTTTCACTTCTCAAAAGCATTTTGAAGTATTCCTAACTTTTGGGTATTCTATATAAACCTTTTCCCAATTATTGTGATAATCAAGAATCATTTTGATATTCATTTTACAAAGAATCAAGCCACTCTATTCTCTCTCACTTTCATAGATCAAAGCTTTAACTTTTACATTCTTTGATCAAGAATCTTTGAATCTCTTATGTTGATATTTTCATAGCTATTGAAAGAGATTCATAGGATTGTTATTTTGTTTTTCATTTGAGTTGTAATCATTGCAAAGAAGGCAAGCTATCTACAACAAAGGAAGTCTTGGTTGTTCATCAAGCAAACAAGCATTTGGAAGTCTTGATTGTTATCAAGCAATTGGAAGTCTTGTTGTGTTAACAAGCAAATTGGAAGTCTTGGTGTGAGGCATCATCAAGCAAGTGGAAGACTTGTTGTGGGGATATCAACAAGCAAGGTTAGAGGTTAGATTAGAGCATCAATAGGATTGCAAGGCAAGGGTGTGGTATCTCTTGTAGGCTATCAAGAAGGGAGTCTTGAGAGGCATTTACTTGTAATTTGAGAACTCTAATTCCTCATAGTGAAGAATCTCTCTTGGTTGAAGAGGGGACTGGATGTAGCTTTCAAGTGGATGAAAGTGAACCAGGATAAATCACTGTGTCGTATCTCTAAACCCTTAACTCTTTACACTCAAGTCATTCATTGTGTTCTTGGTTGAAAACCTAGAAAAGATTGATTTTCATAATTGATTGAATTGAATCTTAATTGTGCAAATTGATTTGGGGAAAATCATTTTCATAACCTAGGTAATCAATAAGAATATTGGTGTTAATTAATCGCTTTATCTCTGATCATATGTGTTAATTGATTGATTTTCGTATTTGATTGAAAAGTGATTTTTCAGTTTTAACAGTGATTAATCGATTAACTAAAGGTGTTAATCGATTAAATAAAAACAAGCTTTCGGCATTAATCGATTAACCAGTTTTATTAATCGATTAACTAAGTGTTTTTTGAAGAGTTAATCGATTAACAGATTTGTTTAATCGATTAATGGCTGAAAATTTTGTAAAAATCATTTGTTTTAATCGTTTCGATTCGTTTCTTTCGAAAATCTTTCAAGGTTTCTCTAACACCTATTCAACCCACCCTTCTAGGTGTTCTCCTAGTGTCTCCTAGTTATTTCACCCACTGATTGTAGTTCTTACATGGTACCTAATATGGTCAACAATAAGGGTGAGTAACTTGGATATAGATTTGAGAAAAACATTTGAAAGTAATAATAAAGCATAACTAAGCACAATCATAACATAAGGTAACTTAAAGTAAAAAGGAAAGTTTTCAATGACAATCACCAATCAAATAAAACGATTCATATTTATAATGTTATGCTTTAATGTAAAATCACATGATTATGTTATGCACGTCACACTTATGAATTGGGTTATTGAATCCGATGTTTCACAATTCATTTCATTTCATTAACTTTAACAATCCCATCGGATTCAATGATCTAACTCAATTATGCAATCCCTTCCACACTTTCACTTTAACATTTATACTTTAACAGTTTTTAACGATTGGGTACATTGTGCTTCACATTCTCACCGAAGGAGGGTTCCTCACACAATGTACCTATAACACTTTTCCCTTTTTCCAATAACAATATACATTCTCACATACACCCTCCACTCTGGGGAAAAACCGACCAGGAGTAAGTATTCCTCAACCTATAGTTGGGTGCTTCACCTCCACTTAGGAAGGTCCCTCGCTCACCCGCTTGCACAGCACTTCACCCCTTTAGGGTTCGTCATGCAATTCGGATTGATTAGCCCGAATTGGCTTTAGCAGAAATCACTCTCGACTGGCCAAAAGAAACCAAAGTAAATAGAATTATTATAGTTTGCATAGAACCAATCCGCAACACAGGATTCAAACCCATGTCCTGTGCAAGATCAAAGTCCTCCATAATAATTCTTATAATTTACTTTTGTCCTCATCAATCAAAAGACGTTTGTTTTTCCCCTACTCCCAACGTCCACCTTTACACCATGAATGATACTATGTGCAAGTGTTTTCAATTGAGATTGAAACCCCCTTTTTGTTCTCCTTTTTAAAATCACATTAATTTGGTTCAAACTCAATTGAATAGTACTTGACCCTAAGGTATGCATAACTATTAATGCTTTTAATCCTATAATAGCAAGCACATCATAATCACAGAGAAAAACAACAATTATATAACCAACATAATATTTAACACATTTAAACATAAAAACACTTATATAGAATCACAATCACCTAGGGTTTTCACACTAAACTATTTCCTCCTAATCCTAATCTCAACCAAACATTTAAATATACCTAATCATGTCCCAATTACTAGTTTCAAATGTAAGGCCCTATATTTTGAATAAGTAAATAAATATTAAGTATTTAAAATAATAATGTTATTATATTAAATAAAATAATGAATTTTCTGAAATTAGGTTAAAATACTCGAGTATTTGGGGAAGACTTGAGTATTGTAACTAGCTGTTAGGAAAATTTGAATTTTTAGTTGGAATACTCGAGTAGTTGGTTGGGAGACTCGAGTATTCAGTAGTGTTGCTGAGTGCTTTGAAGCTGATGCGTCAGCAATACTCGAGTATTGTCCAAAATACTCGAGTAGTTTGAGCAATGGTGCTAAGTCTATAAGTCGGTTTTCATTTGAATTCCGAACCAAAACGCGTTTTCCCTTGGTTCCAAGCACAGAGCTTGACATTACTTCGAAGGAGGGTAATCCTAGACTATAAATAATTGATCAATGAAGCTTAAACACCCTCAAATCTCTCTGAACCCGAATTGTTGACAAAATTTCCTCTATTTTGATGTGCTTACTTTAACCACTTCATTCTCTCTCAATTAACATCCATTCCCTTAGAAACCTAAACACAAACTGAAGTTCTAATTCCAATCTTGAATTAGAACCTGAAATCACTCCAAATAACCCCCTGTAGATTGAGTTCTAGGCAATCGAAGTTCAGCTTTCAAAAGCTGCGAAAACATAGCAAGTTCAACACCAAACACCCATCTTCCTTGAATTCGTTTGGTAAATCTAGGAACTCTTTCTATTCCAAACTTGTTTCTATTTAAAGTTGGCATTTCCTAGTTTCTAAAGCTAACTTGTTTCATTCTTTTTCATGTCTTATTCATTGTGAAATTGATGGCCAAAGTCAGCCAAGTGCAACAAGTTTTGCACCGGTCCAGAATCAAGTTTTGATTCAATCTCTTTTTGGTTCGATCAAATCTTTCTTTAGCTTCTCTGAGGTAAGGGAGGAGTTACCTAAATACTAGAATGAGTAATTTCAAGCTTGAAATGTAGGAACCATTAAAGGTTCAAAGAGGGATGCAACTTGAATTGGGATTCTGACTTGGAGGGTCAGAAGCCCATGATTTTATGATTCAAACAAGTTTAAATGAACCTAATAAAGCTCACTGTAATGTGTTTCGAAATTAAAATCAAGTGGGGATGAATTTCACAGTTTAAAATGGAAAAGTTCAAGTTTTTATGCAATTTGTGATTTGATGTTATTTGATGTTGTTTCAGTTGTATTTAAGTGTTGTAACATGTTTGTGTTATGTGCCTAAGTTGCTGTTTTGCATAGGAATGGAGAAATAATGCAAGGAATTCGAATTGGTATTGAAAATGCAGAAAACTGGTGTTGTTGCAGCAAAAAGACTCGAGTATTTTAAGGAGTACGCGAGTATTCTGGAAACTGGAAGAACGACTCGAGTAGATCTTTAATGACTCAAGTATCTTTGTATGAACTACTCGAGTAGTTCATGAACTACTCGAGTATTCTGAACAACTTTTCAAGAAAACACTTATTTTCTAAAGTTTTCTTATAATTAACTCGTTTAAAGTTATAATATCTTATTCCCGTTGGTTGATGGTTATCCTGGAGGCGTCCTACTGGAATTTTATTCAGTGGTTGATTATTTTCCTACAGGAGTCCCAACGGAAGTGCGTACACCCATTTGGTTGATATGATCCCTAGATGTCCTAGTGAAAGTTTTACACACTTGGTTGATATTTTTCTAAGGGAGTCCCAATGGGGTCGTTGCAATAAATATCCGCCAGTAGGAGGCTAGGCCCCGATGAATTATTAAATAAATGATTATACGCTATTCCTAAAACCATTGCCAAGTGGTTGGACCGCGGATGGATTTTTTTGAGATAGAAAAAAAATTAAAGCAAGTAAACCCATCACGAAATGGCTATGCCTCTGATGGTCTTTTTGAAAAGCACCAACACCAGCTAAGAAAACAAAAATATAATTGAAATTTAATGAAATGAGATGTTGATGAGAATAATGAAAGAAAAGAAAATGGAACTCAAATGTGCCATTGTCATGCATGGAGTTGCTCCGATTTCAATTGTGGAATCTAGCATAGGATAGAAGTTGGATACCACAGCCTTGCAAGTGTTGTGATGACATAGCCCTGAAGGTGCTATGATGATTTGGATACCGTAGCATTAAAATGCTATGAAGGCTAGTTCCCAATCAATCGTGATGCATGGGATATGGATACGCTCCAGTTCGACGAAAACATAGGTTTGAAATGGATACCCGAAAGGATGTCGAACTGTCAAGCATGAATGAGAAATAGGCATGCATCATGTCACTAATGAAATTAAAAATGGGTTAAACCAGTTTGAGCATACATTTACACTCTTGATGCGAAGTGATTACATGTGCTTGTTATTTTTAGCCTCTTTTATGCTCATTTGTTATTGTATTTAGCTATGACTCACTCCTAATCCCTTGTTGTATGTCATGGCCAGGAATATGATATGCGTGGAGATGAGGCCACTCCCTAATGGGGAGTGGAATTTCGAGGATCATTGGGCTATTTACGAAGGGGACGTGGAAGTCACTTTCCATCACCTGAACCCATGGTCCCGAATGCGTCCACGTCGTACGAGGATCCCAATGATGTACATTATGCACATTCCACCAAATTTTTTATTTCGCCATGGAACACCACCATCACCACCAAGACGTTTTCCGAGACGCACCCTCCCACCAAGTCCATCACCCTCTGAGGAAAGAATCATTTTGGAGGTTCCTGCTCCCTCTCGTCCTTCCACTAGAGCCCGATCTCGGACTCCGGTTTATGTGCCATCTGATCCGGCTCATGAGGAAGAGGAGGAGGAGGATCCCATAGAGGATGAGGATCTGGTGGAGGATGCTGATCCGGTGGCGGACGATGATTTCATGGACAACTCAACTGGAAGTCAGTGGGGAACTGATGACTGAGTTGAGTTCTCAATGATGGAATGTGGATAGTGCAACTCATCAAGTTTCTCTTACTTATGTTATATTTTGAGTTTCGAACCAATTGCTCTAGGTTGTTATAAGTTTTGTTGTAATATATGTAATATAATGTTATGACCTAGAGTATTTAAGTTAAATCTAATGTTGTTAAGTTTTGATGTAATGAATATGTACTTTCGAATTTAAGATGAAATATAACGTTGATGTTTTCCTTCATGATGATTTGAATGCTTTCCGCAAGATTCGAAAATGATGATGACTTGACTTATGATAAAAGGGAAAATAAATGAAAAAAAAATGGTCGTATTTTGAATATAAATATCTTATTAAGAATAGAAAGTTGGGTCGTCACATCAAACCTTTCCCCTAAGCTAGACCCAATTTACCCCCTTACCTTGAGGAGAGAGGAAGAGGAATTGGGGTTTTGTTGGAGCTCCCTCACCAAGCTCCAATCCATGCTCCAAGACTCCTATTCCTTGTCCTTTAACATCTTCTAAGACTAATTGAATGATTGGGAGGCTCAATTTGATGGGTTAGAAAAGTTAGGGTTTTGGGGGTTTGATTTGGGGTTTTTGAGAAAGAGGAATTTAATTGAGATTGAGAGAGGGAATATGATAGAGAGTTGATAGGGAATGATTATATGAAGTTGATTTCATGAGATTTGGTGTTACTTTGGTGATTTGGAGAAGATTAGAGTAGAGAGAAGGAAGAGCTCGAGAGAGAGAGAAAGAAAGAGGAACTATGAATCAACAAAGTCTAAAACACGTGTTATAAGTCTGAGACCGCAGTGGTTAATCGATTAACCACTTTAGTTAATCGATTAACACTCATCAGTTGCACATGGTTAATCGATTAGCACCAGAAGGTGACCAAAAATTTAATCGATTAACCTACCCCCTAATTGATTAGTGGCTGAACATTGCCAAAAACTTAATCGATTAACTTAGAGGTTAATCGATTAACCTGTTCAGCCCACTTAATCCCTTGTACTTCGAATTGTCCTAACTTCTTAGTTAACCGTCGGATTTTGCTCAAATTTTGAGAAAAGCATCCTAAGACACTCATATTCACATCCAACGGTGGAATTTGGGTTTAAAGCTATGGATATTTTATTCCTAATTTCCTAAGGTCCTTTGCTCTTTAGATTTTAAATAACTTTTCTAAAACTTATTTCTAAGCTAATTCTTCCTCATAAAACCTACCCTTACTAAATCCTACGTTCTAAACACATTCTAAACGGAATCAAAGACTTGGAAACAACACTACTCTTATCAAAATTCCATTAACTAAGGCACCTAATGATTTAGGAAAATCGGGGATGTTACAATACTCCCCCACTTAAAGGAATTTCGTCCCCGAAATTAGACTGAGTTCAAGAACTAAAAGAGATATAGGGCTATATGCTCTAGCAACAGAATGGACCTTATTTTGGTCAATAAGAGGGTTATGACTGTTGGGGATTCACTCCCCCACTTAAAACACAACTACGGTTGAGGTTTCACTCTTAGGAGAACTAACCTATTCAAACAAATCAGAGAAGCAACAAGTCTTCAACTCCCCTATAACATATAATCATTCAATAAAATATAGGCTACAATATCAGGAAAATATTTTAAACAGATAATTATAAATAACATGCGCAAAAGAAACAAAGCATAAAGCATTTATCAATAAAAGGAATTAACATAACAAAACCTAATTCAAACACAATCAAAAGAGATAACAGTATACATCAACAGTTTTAAAATATTATTTGTTTACCTAAAATTAAATACAAAGAGCATCATGTTTTGGAATTTTATCAAAGAGTATACTATTGAAAGAAAAGTAAGACATCAACTCAACACAAGTAAATGAAAATAATTACTACACACTAAAATAGTCTTGTATTGAATTACATTGAATTTTTATAGAAGTTTGAAAGATTTTGGTATGGCTAGACTTGCTTGGAATAAAAGAGATTTGCGAATTATGGAATATCAAAATCAAGGTTTGAAGAGGAAATCATTAAACGAATAAGGTTTACAAACGATAAAATACATGAGTCATCATTGAAAATCGGGAGATACATGTCAAAACTTTATTATATCCTAACTCGAAAATTAGTTCGCAATCTTATTTGTAAAAATAGGTATTTGATATCCATACTATAGCATATAGAAAGAATAAGGTTTGGAATGTCCACATGAAACGAGCACATTTGAAAAGTTACAATTTCATTTTACAACGAGTATTTTCTTAAAGGGATAAACAAATTTGGGAAATACTTTACATATGGACATGATTGGAAAATAAGGGTTATAATAAAAGATAGGTATAAGAGTTGTTCTTAGGAAATTAAACTGATGTTTATAAAGAGGATTGCAAATAGTACATAATAGATATACTTTAATAATGATATATATAGAGAAAATGAATTATCAATTACTCAAAACATAGCTTATCAAAATTATGAGTTTTATCATGTGCAACACTTTCTCTAAGAAAAAGATTGCACTGGAAATATACGTATATACTAATGAAAGAATTGGAATTAGAAATTGTCATGCAAGGAACACAACAAAGTTTATAAAAAGAGCTAAACTTGAAACTAGAGTTAAAGGATTTTCATGAGAGAAATGCAAGACACTTATTTTGAAAGAATTTGATTTGATAATTAATTAATAAGGATTAGTATAATACTCTTTCAAAACCATCTTCAAAATAGATAAAAATATTCTTTATCAAAAACTAACTTTGATTTGTAGACGAAACGTATAAAAATAACTAAAAGTTGGGAAATATCATAAAAAGATCCCCAATAATTTGATTGATAACAATTAATTTAACTTAGCATATAGTCTTAGTAAGCTTAAAAGTGTAAATACACACACATACACGTACAAGTCAATCATTCAGAAACACATAAAGTCTACTTCCTATATGAACATCTATATATCTATATGCCTATGACTTAAACTCTAAGACTCCATCAAATCGGGCCCAACTTCTACTACCCGATCTACAACTTAGAAACTAAGGAGGTGCAACACTCAACCTAATAGATAACTCCACAAGGAAAGACCTCAACTAATCCTATGTTTATTATTTTCTATAAGGTTCAAGGCATCCTATTCGGTTCTTTAGGTTGGGACTTCACCCAACTGATTCTTGTCTCCGATACTAATCAAACCTTGAATACCACGATCTAGATTTCAACGCTAAAACTTTCCTACCGGATGTTAAAATTGGGACTTTAACATTCAACAAACTACGTTCCTTGAAATAGTTTGTAAGGGTTTGGAAAATCATTTGTAGTTTCGGAATATCGTTTGTTCAATAGTACCCACACATTTCCTCGGAGTTCTAAGTGAACTTAAAGGAAAAGACGTAACATCCTTTACCTCAACTTAGGTTCTATCTTAAGCCTTAACTCTAAGACAACATGCATTTCCTTTACCCCACCTTGCTACCTTCACTTACATTCCTCAAATCCACATCACAGAAAAAGTCATGAAATATTGATTTGCATGAAAAGATTTGGTATTTGGTGATAAAGTACTTTTAAAGATTTGCATCTTCTTCATTATAAGGAAAACACTTTGTACTTGAGAAATCCTTTTCATTTAAAACTTTGGTGTAATTATTAGATAAGAAAAAGACATGTCAAGCATTCAAAAGTTCGGAGTGTTTCTATTGGTTTCCAAGGTCATTTCACATTAGCTTTAAAACTAATTCAGAAGCTTTGAGGGATCTTTGGACCAAGCAAACGAGAGTCCTCTATGATTCGTCAAACTCAAACAAAAGGAATGTATTCTTCGGTTAAAAGTTTAATTTCATTTAAATTTTCAAATCTTGCTGAGTACATTTCCTTTTATTTTAACTTTGAAGTTCAAGCTTCGATTCGAATTGGCTTATGTCGAATTCATCGAATTCCTATTTAATCGGCAATTGGTGTAACTTAAGAAGAAACTACACCACCATTCAATTAGTTAGGAATTCACATTATTGATACGAGACACTTAATCAATTATCGAAGTTGAAACCAATTCCATGCCTTCGAAAATATTAAAATACTAGTATACTTGACATCTATTATCATTAATAATATTTGGATCTTTCAAAGAGAAAGTCTCAAAATAATCTGATGCAAGACGATTTTATACTTTATCAATAATAGTTTGTTTATCACCAAATGTAATGCGGGAATGAAGGAGGCACTTAGGTCTTACTAAAGACGACACTTAGTAATCAAAGGGAAAGGCAATTACAAAGGGTTAACACCTATTCACTTCCGCTGCGCACTCTGATAAAGAATGCCCGGAGTGTATAAAATTGGATGGCCTCTAATACCTTTCCTATTCCTAGGCAGAAAAAATAAATCTAACAGTTATTTGATTGGATTCAAGGACTTAATGTTATTATCTTCCAACAAATGTAAATCTCGAGGTGGCCAATCCCGTTTTCACATTACATTGAAGATAACATCACTTCTCGTACTACCTGAGTTCCAATCAAATAAACTGAAAATAGAACAAAACAACGACTCATCTTCGATTCAAATGAGGACTTTGAAACTTCACCATACAGAAAAGTTGCAGCCCTTTATCATATTTGAAATGGAATTCAATTTCAAAACTAAGGTTTAGTTCTGCCCGTTGGGGTAGCAATTTCCTGCTCTGACCCGTTGGGAGTTTTTACTTTCCTTAGTCTCTACTTTCTGTCCACGTCTAAATACAACAAAGTCACAAATGAAAAATTCAGTTTCAACCCCTCTTTAAATTGAAGGTAGAACCCTATGATTACTAAACTATAACTAACACTATTCCACACTACTAAACTATACCAACTTCAACTAAAGATGCATGCATATAATACTAAAATATACTGCCTATCTAACTATTCTTATTTACCCTCATGTGGAGTAACTCTTTTAGGAGTAGGAAATCCATACTCCACAGTCGAGGAATTGCAACCATTGCTCTGATACCATTTGTAACATCCTGACTTTTTTATTTAAAAAGTTTTAGTTAAAATGGTTGATTTAATTAGAAAATACTTGGGGTTTTATGAAAATTTTGGCGGAGTTTCGTTTGAAATACTTACTTTCCCCAAATAGAATTTAAACCTGTCAAGTCTAGAACAGTTTTAATAAAATAGAAAAGAAACCTACAAGTACATTTTAGAAACTATTTAAAAGAGGATATCATTATATCCATCCCAAACACTAACACTTTCATAAAAGTCATTATAGAGTCCCTTTTACAAAAATCCAAATAGTCTTAATTCCAAGCGAAAATAAAATTTAAAGTACAACTTTAATTTAATAAAAATCAGTCATAGTACAGGGCCCTAGAATGGTTGCAATCGGATTGAAACCGAAAAGGTCTCAACCAATAATATACTCTTTTTCCATGAGAGTGTACTATTTCGGCGTAGAAGCTATGAACATCTTTCTCCACTGGGTACCTAATATGGTCAACAGTAAGGGTGAGTAACTTGGATATAGATTAGAGAAAAACATTTGAAAGCAATAATAAAGCATAACTAAGCACAATCATAACATAAGGTAACTTAAAGTAAAAAGGAAAGTTTTCAATGACAATCACCAATCAAATAAAATGATTCATATTTATAATGTTTTGCTTTAATGTAAAATGACATGATTATGCTATGCACGTCACACTTATGAATTGGGTTATTGAATCCGATGTTTCACAATTCATTTCATTTCATTAACTTTAACAATCCCATCGGATTCAATGATCTAACTCAATTATGCAATCCCTTCCACACTTTCACTTTAACATTTACACTTTAACACTTTTTAACGATTGGGTACATTGTGCTTCACATTCTCCCTGAAGGAGGGTTCCTCACACAATGTACCTATAACACTTTTCCCTTTTTCCAATAACAATATACATTCTCACATACACCCTCCACTCAGGGGAAAAACCGACCAGGAGTAAGTATTCCTCAACCTATACGTGGGTTCTTCACCTCCACTTAGGAAGGTCCCTCGCTCACCCGCTTGCACAGCACTTCACCCCTTTAGGGTTCGTCATGCAATTCGGATTGATTCGCCCAAATTGGCTTTAGCAGAAATCACTCTCGACTGGTCAAAAGAAACCAAAGTAAATAGAATTATTATAGTTTGCATAGAACCAATCCGCAACACGGGAATCCAACCCATGTCCTGTGCAAGATCAAAGTCCTCCACAATAATTCTTATAATTTTTTTTTGTCCTCATCAATCAAAAGACGTGTGTTTTTCCCCTACTCCTAACGTCCACCTTTACACCATGAATGATACTATGTGCAAGTGTTTTTCAATTGAGATTGAAACCCCCTTTTTGTTCTCCTTTTTAAAATCACATTAATTTGGTTCAAACTCAATTGAATAGTACTTGACCCTAAGGTATGCATAACTATTAATTCTTTTAATTCTATAATAGCAAGCACATCATAATCACAGAGAAAAACAACAATTATATAACCAACATAATATTTAACACATTTAAACATAAAAACACTTATATAGAATCACAATCACCTAGTTTTTTCACACTAAACTATTTCCTCCTAATCCTAATATCAACCAAACATTTAAATATACCAAATCATGTCCCAATTACTAGTTTCAAACCTTTCCCCTAAGCTAGACCCAATTTAACCCCCTTACCTTGAGGAGAGAGGAAGAGGAATTGGGCTTTTGTTGGATCTCCCTCACCAAGCTCCAATCCATGCTCCAAGACTCTTATTCCTTATCCTTTAGCATCTTCTAAGACTAATTGAATGATTGGGAGGCTGAATTTGATGGGTTAGAAAAGTTAGGGTTTTGGGGCTTTGATTTGGGGTTTTTGAGAAAGAGGAATTTAATTGAGATTGAGAGAGGGAATATGATAGAGAGTTGATAGGGAGTGATTATATGAAGTTGATTTCATGAGATTTGGTGTTACTTTGGTGATTTGGAGAAGATTAGAGTAGAGAAAAGGAAGAGCTCGAGAGAGAGAAAGAAAGAGTAACTATGAATCAACAAAGTCTAAAACAAGTGTTATAAGTCTGAGACAGCAGTGGTTAATCGATTAACCACTTTGGTTAATCGATTAACACTCATCAGTTGCACATGGTTAAACGATTAGCACCAGAAGGTGACCAAAAATTTAATCGATTAACCTACCCCCTAATCGATTAGTGGCTGAACATTTCCAAAAACTTAATCGATTAACTCAGAGGTTAATCGATTAACCTGTTCAGCCCACTTAATCCCTTGTACTTCGAATTGTCCTAACTTCTTCGTTAACCGTCGGATCTTGCTCAAATTTTGAAACAAGCATCCTTAGACACTCATCTTCACATCCAACGGTGGAATTTGGGTTTAAAGCTTTGGATATTGTAACACCCCGCAAATTCCTCGTATTAAATTAAAATACTAAAGGGATTTATTTTTGAGAAAAGTGTTTTTGGAAGAATATCTCTTAAATAAATTTTCTAATTAACGTTTTAGGGAAAGAAGGGACTTTAAGAAAATGGTTTTCATAAAATAATGTCATGAGTTTTAAAGTGGAGTTTGAGAACTAATTATATGTTGGACGATTTTATGTCTTAAAAAAAAAGGGGGGGTGATTTTTTTTAAACAAGGGTATTTTCATAAGAAAGAGATTGTTTTCTAAATATATGTGTTAGTTGATATGTATTTGATGTGTGATTGTGTTAATGTGATTCCTTAAAATATTTTGAATTATTATGTGAATTGGTAATTAGATGTGCTAAAATAGAATTAATTAAGGAATCAAAAGATGATGCATGTATGTGTGGTGTGCTACATGTATATCTATCTACATATATGTTTAAGAATATATGGAATTAAGTTAGCCTAAGAGTGTGATAATGCATGAATGGTAGAATATGTGTGTGATAAGTGTAGGTGTGCATGTATGTGTGTGCCACGTGTGTGAGTGGGTGTATGTGGCGCATATATATGAATGTGTGCAAGCCTAGGGTTTTCCTAAGCATTAGACTAAGAACCAAATGGATTGCATCTTAACCATGACCCAACTAGATGTGAGGGAAAGACCTAACTAGGAGCCAAAGAGTAATCAAGCCCAAGGAAACCTAGTTCCTTAATCTACTCCTTATTGTCTCCTTAGAAGTGATACACTCCACCCATGCAAACTCTTGAAGAGCCAAAATTTCCCCTTCCACTTGCACCCTTGGCCGGATTATTTTAAGGACAAGAAGGGAATTATTTGTGTGTCTTTTTAAGCCCAAGACCGTAGCTCTCTCCAACCCATTTTTCCTTCACAATTTCATTTTTCCAAACCAACATACACTTTCTAAGAGTAACAACAAAACTCTTAGAGAAACATAGAGAGAGAGAGTGGAACCGTGAGTTTTAAGAGGAGAAGGAGAAGGAGATCAAGTCCAAAAACCTTAGGATTTCTTGAAGATCAAGTGAAGGAGGTTGAAGATCTTCTCTTTTCCTTAGTTTGTTCGAAGATCAAAGAGTGTTAGGGTAGTTTTCATTTTTCAAAGTCTTGTAAAAGTTTCTTTGTTGTTGCATGTCTATCTTTCTTGTAGATCTATGTTTATGTGTAAATTCTAAGCCTTGATCCTTTGATTTCAAGAGCCAAACAAACTTGTAGAACCTTAAACCATGGACTCTATTATTCGGCCATGTCTAGGAAACTAGGTCATGATGATTTTTATTTCGATTTGAATTCATGCTTGTTAGTTCCATGCTTGCTAAAGTTGATCTAAATGGTTAAAATGCTTTGGCTTTGCTTTTGATTTTTATAAAGCCTTGATCTTTGGTTTTGCCTTGAAAAAGGTTTTGATCTTTTGTTTGATCTTGAAAAAGACTTGATTCTTACTTTGATTTTTGAATAGCTTTGATCTTGAAGTTTTGCATGTGATTTCTTTACTCAAAAAAGTCTTAATCTTTGTTTGCATGTCACGACCTTGGTGAGAAAACAAGGAAAACAACTTTTTCCAATTTGATTTTGCTTTGACCTAAATCCATGTGTGTTTCAAAGTTAAGGATTTAAGTTTTCTTCTTGATTTTGTTAATTGATTTTCGGTCAAGCTTAAAAAAAACAAGGAGATCATGATTGTTTTCATGAAAAAGCTTCTTGCATGTGTCCTCTCTTTGATTTACATGATTTTAAAAGTGCATGCAAAGGAAAATAAAAAGGGGATTTGTGTTTAATAGGTCACGGTTTTGGGGAAGAAAAGGGAGTGGTATTTTTCTAAAACCATGTGTTTGAAGTACATGTTCTTGATTTAATATTTTAAGGTTTTTGTATGAAAGGAAAAGTGCATCAAAGACTTTTGTTTCCCAATTGGGATGATTCGGCCTACACGAGGTTACATAGGCTAGATTCTTTTTGGCATGGGATTGTCTCCTTAAAATGATTATGTCTTGTGACTTTGTTTTAAGGAAAATCTATTTGAATTGTGTTGTTTTGTTCAATTCGGTTTTTCATAAAAGAAAAGGCATAAGCGTAATTGATTATTTTCAAAAGTATTTTCATGACTTGATTTAGGTGCATGCATATGGGTTTGAGTAAAATGATTTCACTTTCTTAGTAAACCTTACAGATTTTTGAAATAGAATGGAATGAAAAACTTCATGGTTTTAAATTCTTAAATATTGACTAAATCTTTGCTTGAACTCATGATCATCTACGGTCATGTAGTGTGAATGAGCTTAGGAAATCTAAGTGCATGAAAATAAATTTAAATCGTAATTGCTGAAAAGAATTAAATTGTTGTACTGGGTTATATCCTTGGCTTAATTCGGTTAGGAGTTAAAGGAAGAGTAAACGGTTTTATTGCATGAAAAAGGAAATAGAATTTAAGTGTTTTAAATTCGTGATCTTTGAATTATTCCTCTGATGACATACGGCCATGTAGAGAAAATAAATTTAGGAAGCCTAGTTGCATGAAATAAAATGTACATGTTTGGTTTGTATCTTGTAAGTGGTAAATGCCTAAGTGTTTTGTGCTCTGAGCCATTTGAGAGTGGCATGATTGTCTTGATGTTGATTTAATTGGTTATATGCTTGGTGAAGTGTTGTTATTGCTGAATGATTGAGTGCGTAACTGATTTTGAAATTTATTGATTCTAAGATAAATTGGTTTGATTTGTTTAGAATTCTTAGATTATATACATGGCTGTCCGAAGTTGTCTTATGATAAAAAATTTTGGGTTTTAAAGTGTTAACGTTGAATAAAAGAAGTTATTTAAAACGAAGAGTGTTTTACGATGTTTTCGGAGTTTATAAAAGTGATTTTTATAAAATAGTTCTTTTCTGTCCAGGATTATTTAAAATGATTTATTAACTTTAAAAAGGTGTTCAAGTGATTTAAAGTAAAGTTTTTTTTCAATGATAATTGATTTAAGGAAAAAGCCGGGTTAAAGACGGTAAGCTTTTCGATGTTTTCGAACATGTTTATGGTGCTGTCCAAAATGGACCAGCAACCAAACTAAATGATTTAAACCCTTTTGTTATATGTTCTCAAATGGTTTTAAAATATTTAAAGTACTAGGAAATCTGGGAATTGTTTTGATAAAATAACAGTGTTTTAAGTCTCTCGATTAAGAACAAAACGTGTTATGAATTAAGAAAAGATTTTCTTTAATACAAGATAATAACGTAAATGTATTTTATTTAGTACGAGGAAATCTTAAAGACAAGGGATTGGGGCAGTCAGCAGCACAAAGGATCCGAGGTGACGGTACGCAATAAATAGCTGGACCTCAGGTGAGAGAGAAGTTTTCCTAAGACACCGTGGTAGTTAGGTGATATATTAGGACGTTCCGTATCATCTCAAAGATCGGAACTTAGTGGTTGGAGTCAGTAGTATAAGTGGCAATTGTTTGTTTTGTGTGGCCACTTATACGAAGGTGACGAAGGCCACCATGTTATTGTGTGATGTTGTGTGCATGCTTTTAATTATTTATTTATTTAATTATGTCTGAGTGAATGGTTGATGGACGTTTGATACGTCTTGAATAAGAAATGAAAGCGAAAGAAATAAGTCAAGGAAGTAATGAGATTGAAAGTAAAGATATGATGAGAAATGAGTAATAATAAAGAACTGAGATTGGGGAAGGAAGGTGATAATGACGTGAGAACGAGCCAGCGCTGGGAAGAGTGATACTGATATGAGATGTGATTTGAACGGAGCGGGGCTCCTTTTGTTTTGGTTTTAGACTGGGAACTAGTGTTGAGTTGAGCTTGCTCCTCCACTAGAGCTCAGCAAAGTTGTACTTTTGAAAAGGTTTACGAAAAGCAGTTTTGAAAGGGTTTTTAATAAAAGATTTTCGAAAGGACTTTTGAAAAGAGACTTTTGAAAAGATTTGAAAAAGGGGAATTTTGAAAAAGTTTTGTGAAATAATCTTTTTGAGAGAATTTTGTGAAAGGATGTAGTTTGAGAAAAGTTTGTGAAAACTATATTTTGAAACTTATGAAAGGAAATTTGGTGAGAATGTTTTGAAATAGTTTTGTGGGAAAGTATGGTGAAAAGAAATTGAAATATGAGACTGTGGAAGGAATTGAAAAATGAGGTGTTAGTGATGTGATCCCAGCTCTGTGCTATGTTAGAATTGATGAGAGGAAAGTTATGCCAAGTAGTGGTCGGGACTCATTGAAGGGTTGCACGAAGGATGGGCCGACCTTAGGATAATTAAAAAGATAAAAGACTTAAAAGACACACGCGGCGAGGTATGAGAGTGCGATGTAGTGGAGAGGAAGAAACGATAAGTATCTGCGGATACTTAGGACGAGATTGCATTAGGGGAGGACGATGACGGTGAAACGTCAAGAAGTCTAGAGTATGTTTTTAGGTAGAACGAACTCCACATGTGGCGCACAAACGTGGTGGGGACTGGGTCTAATGTCGTGGTAAGTTCTGCGGGCCCACTAGAAACATACTGTCGCCCCCTAGATTGCAAATCGAGAACAGCGAGAGGGACTGGAGTGGGGCATCTTGTTTGCCACTGCAAGGCAGTGTGCCATGATTGATATGATTATGATCTGAGGCTGAGTCGTCCTGGTCTGGGACCATTTGTGTTGTGACAGCTGTCGTGCCCGCACGGTAAAGGTCCTGTACTCCTGTTTGCTTCCGACTAGGTCTGGTGGATGACCGAGGAGATGTAGGCATGTGTGAAAGCCGAGAACGAAAGGAATACCTTGATGAGATCTCAAAATTCCCCAAACATCAAAGAATGTGAATTGATAGGTCTGGAAGAAAAGTGAAATAAAGTTATGGAGAGGACGAGAGAGAACGAAAGAATATTTACAAGAAGTAAGTAAGTTGATAATATAATAAAAGATAAGAATGATGATAATGTTGAATACATGCTGTGTGTTTTTATTGTATGTTGTGTGGTCCTATTATTTTTGCCTAGCGTAATCCCACACCGTCGACGATCCGTCGTTCGGGACGCTTACTCTCTCCTGTTCATTGGCATATCGGTGTTGCCGGTATTTCAACGGGCAGATGGAGTACTGCATGGACATCACCACATGGATTAAATATGGAAGAGGTTGGAAGCGTACCCCATGCGGCTGGGTATGGACTGGCTATACCCAGATCGTGATTGCAAATCCGGAGCATGAACTCAGTGGGGAAAATTTGGAGCCGCATTTAGGACAAGTCACCGTACGAGGTTATAGGAACTACGCAGAGAAATTTCGGTATGAAGCCCGGAGGGATTCTTCCCTCCTCGGGGGAGCGAAGCTGGAATTCAATAGCAAGGATGGGACAATATCAGGAAGGGCATCTTCGTCTAGAGCCAAGGGAAGACGCAAGAAGAAGGAGGACCTTCACCCAATAGTCTTCAATAGAATAGTTCAAGATTAGGGTGGTTAGTTTAGATTATGGTAATTGTTTTGATTTAAGGATTACCGAAGCCATGAGCCATTTATGTAATCGAGCTAAGTTTTAATTTGACATGTGGAACCTGTAACATCCCAAATTTTAAACCTAAGTGCAAATAAATTCATAATAGTTGGGATAATTGAAATAATAATAATAATACCATAAATAGGTATTAAAATAAGTGGTCGAGCATTAGAAAAGATAAATAATAATAATATTGGTCTAGGAAAAGAAAGGAGCATTAAATTGAAGTTAGGAACAGGCTAGAAAAATAGATAATTCGGTATTAAAACATAACGTAGGTTAAAAAATCAAAATAAAAGATTTAGGAATAAAAAAAAAATTTCCACCGTTGGATATGAAGATATGATTTTTAGGAAGTTGCTCGCCAAATTTGAGCAAGATCCGACGGTGAAGGAAAAAGTTATGGCTGTTTGAAGTTTGGAGAAAATAGCTGAAAAATAGAAAAATGAAGTAGCAGTACCTGATGATTTCGCTTAAGCGAAAATGTCACAGAATCAACACCTCAAGAGCTCGCTTAAGCGAGTAGATTTCGCTTAAGCGAAATAGGTTCCATGGCAACACTGTAAGGGCTTCGCTTAAGCGAAAATGCTTCGCTTAAGCGAAAATACTGCGATCTGCAACACTGAACACGCGATTTTAAGGGCATTTTGGCCATTTCCCACCCCAAAACCCCATTAAACACCCCCCAAACACTTCCTCCCTCCCCCATACTCGAACCCTCACCTCTCTCCCTCAACTCCTCCCTCTTCCATGGAGCAAGGACTCCATCCCTTCCCTTCCAACCTCCATTAATGAAGCTTCAAGCTCCATGGTTGATCATCAAGCACCAATCCCTCCTTCCCTCATCTTCTTCTTCCTTTTGAAGCTAGGGCACCAAAGTTCCACCCCAAATCTCCATTGATTCATCTTTCCCCAAGCTCTCAACTTCAATACCTTCCTCCATGATTATCAAGCTCTCTTTCCCCTCTCTCAATTGACACCATCATCATTTCAAGCCAATTCCATCACTTCCTCTTGGGTCTCCACCATTGAAGGTGGTGTGATTAGGGGTTCCCTCTCCTCTTGATGTTCGACCCCCTCAAGGAAGGAAGTGGAGCTCATTGAGCTTACTCTAAGTTGGGAATCGACGGACTCCGGTGCCTCCCTCGGTGATTATTGCGGATATTGGGTCCAATCGACGACCCTCCTGCATTAGGACTCCTAACCCGGTTAAGGTTCACTCTATCTTATTTATTTTAAGGTAAGGGGTTTCATTACCTGTCCTTAAGGGGTGTATTTCTGGGTAGTTATATCTATCGCTAGGACCGGGGGAAATGTTAATTGTTAATGAACCTTAAGGTAACCCGCTAATAATGAAGAAAGATAGATGGAGTAAATAGGGGAAACAAATAGTGATTGAATAAAAGATAGGTAATAGAATAACTAATCAATTAGATCGGTAGGGTGTGGCAAAAGAATAGAGATGGTGTATAGGGAAATATATTTAGAAATGAACAAATGAGAGTAAAGAGAATTTAGTGAGACTACTGAGTAGAATAGGACTAATGATGTAATAATAGGATATGTAATAAGGAAGATAATTAGGAAAAGAAAAGTTAGATAAAGAAGAGTTAAAGCAATTAGTAACGAAATAAAAGGAATAACAAGAAAGAAATAAATAAACAGAATGATAAGGAAGAGAAGAAGAAAAAGAAAAGAAAAAGAATAGGTAAACAACTAAGAGTTAGTATGAGAGTAATTAGTAACGAAAAGTACTTAAGTATAAGATGGCAAGGAAATAATAATAAGTCGTTAAGGGAAGGCTTGAGCTAAGTGAGACATTAATAGAGGATAAGGATGTAACACCCCGCACTTTTCCCGTACGTTCGTAAGCAATTTTTAACGAAAGAAACCTTGAAATCGTGATTTTTGAAAAAAAAAGTATTTCATGAGAAAGAAATAAAGTGCTAATTTCCATGGATTTTTATAAGAAAAATGTTCTATAAAAGAAGAATGAATGATTTTGTTGAAATGAAAAATGATTTGTTAAATTGTGATTGAAAGATGCTTTTGTGAAAAATGAGATTTTTGGGTCTGTATCTTTGAAAATCCATATATTTTAAACCGTAAATCGGAATTTGATGATCTTTATACGAAAACGATCGTTATGAAACCTAGAATTTGAAAATGTAAATTTTTAAAATTTTCTGGAGTGATTTATAAAAAGTTATTTTCAGAATAAAAGAAAAAACGAATTTTTAAGAGATTGTGTATTTTGATGTGTCTTGGTATGAATATTGTGTGATGTTTGCTTAAGTGTGTATGTGTGTAATACGTGATGCATGAGAATGGTTGTGAATATGATTTCTTATAATTAATTGCATTAGTACACGAATTAGTAATTTTTAAGTAGAAATGATTAGGAACAAATTAATGATTTAGGAAAATGAAAATGAAAGTGACATGTGCATGTGTGTGAGGGTGCCACGGTTTGCATGTGCATGATTTGTGTGTGTATGTGTCATGTGTGTGTGCATTTCCGTGGGTATGTGTGTGGGTGAGTCTTGGAGACTTAGTGAATAAGAAATGGAGAAACCAAACTAGAACCAAGTAGAAGCTAAGCCCACTAGATGAAGAAACTAAGGAGTAACTAAGTTTCAAAACCCTAACCAAGGAGCTAACTAGTTTTTACCCTAAAGTGACCCAAAGACCTAGACCACCTCATCATGTTTCCTTGACTTGTTGACCATGCAAAATTACAAGGACAAAACCGCCCTCCCTCCTTGTGAGCCAACCGTATCATCAACCAAGGGCAAAAGAGGGAGAGTTCGTGACTTTATATAGGTTGGAGGCCTTAGTTCATTCCATTTTCACCTATCCTCATTTCCATTTCTTTCAAACACAAACACTCTAAGAGCTCCTCAAACTCTTAGAGAAAAATAGAGAAGAGATAAAGAAAGTGGTGGCCGTGAACCTTAGAGAGAAGAAGAAGGAGATTTAGAGCTAGACCAAGCTTTTCCCTTTGAAGATCTAAACATTAGGAACTTGAAGAACCCCCTCCATGTCAAAGAAAATTCGAAGAACAAGAGAAGAATGTAATAGTTTAGCTTTTTCCCTTTCTAGTTGTAGATCTCTCTTGTTTTCTTCTTGCATGTCTATTCTTACAATTTTTAAAGTGAATTTATGTGTTATTCTTCCTTGATCTTGAACTTTTATGGACTAAACTAATTTGTAATAAGTGTAGCTCTATGTGTGTGATTCGGTTGTGATTTCCTTGCTTGATCTTAACATTTTTCTAACTCAAACTTAAAGATCTAAAATTTTGTTTAAGATCTTGTGAAACTTGACATATATCCTTCTTGCATGTATGTTCTTCTTGTTTTAAATCATGATCTATATGTGTTTATGTGATTATGTGGTAAGTAAATGCATGATCTAAGCTTAATGAATGGTAAAGTAAAATTAATTGGCCTTGTATGTTGAAATCCTTGTGGAAACCGTGAGCTATGAGACTTTTGAGAAATGATTTGATAAATAAATTTGTGACTTGAACTTGATTTAAAGTTTTTAGTTTTGCATGTTTATTTTGTGATTGATCTATGATTGCATGTGATTTCTAAGTCTTGATCTTGAGTTTTCAAGAACGAAATGAACTTATAGAACCCTAAACTAAGGACCTTCATGATTCGGTCAAACCTAGAAAACTAGGTCATGATGCTTTTAACTTGATTCAAGTTCTTGCATGTTAGTTGTATGTTTATAAAAGTTGATTTAAGTTGTTGGAATGTTTGGATCTTGAGTTGATTTTGAGGAAGCTTGAATTTTTGGTTTTGATCTTTAAAAAGTCTTGATTTTTTTTATGCATGTTGATTTAATGATGTTCTTGTTGATTTGTGTGCATACATTTATTAATCCATGTTTAATAGGCTAAAGGTTAAGATCTTAAAACATGCATGTTGAATTTTTAAGTAGAAAAATCATGTTTTTATTTTTAGGCATGCCACGGTTTTGGGAGAGAAAATTAAGAAACAAGTTTTTAAATGATCTTGGAGCATGACCATGATTTAGCCTAAGTGTTTGATTTTTATGTGCTTTATTTTGTGTGTAGGCCATTCGGCCATACTAAATAAAAATGGATCTCATGCTTTCTAGTTGATGCATGTGCATGATAGGACTAGATTTAAAGACTTTGAGTGCATGTATGATTATTTTTATGTATTAAGTGTAATCTTGATTTTTAAGACTAAGTAATAAACTTAAGCTTTATTGGGATTATTTAATAAAAACCTTGTTTTAATAAAGTTGATGCATGTTGTGGTGTGATGTGTTGAAAAGTTTATTTTGAATTCCTACATGTCTTGATGAATGATTTTGTGATGTTTTGTATGGTTGAACAATGAATGAAACCTTGCATTCTTGAATGATTAGCATTCGGTCATGAAGGAAAAAGAATAGGAAATTATATTTGATCATTGTTTAGGTTGCATATATAATGAGATTAAATTAATCTAAAAGGCTTAGAAATTTACATGTATGAAATGGTTGAATTTAAAAGAAAATAAAGATGAAACTTTGAAATGACTGCACTATAACTTGTTGTTTGATTTGAGATTGTTAATTTTCCTTTTTATGCTCTCGGTTCTTAGTCCTAAAAGAAAAGAAAATGATTTCAATTGTCTTGTGCATTTAGGTGTGCGTAAATCTTTGTAAAACTTCCATCTACATGATTCGGCCTAAACATGTTTATGTAATTAGAAAGTTTGTTTATATGAAATGATTTCTATTAATGATTATATGCTGTGTGTTGTGTATATGATGCTATGTATGTGATGAGTTGCTCTGCTAATTGAATGTGTTTTTCCATATTTGAATTGAAAAATGTTTTACTGAAAATATGATTTAAGTAATTTAAATTGATTTGATTTTCTTAAGTTTTAAATTTGTTTAATAACTAATGATAATGATTTTTATAACCTGAACCCTTTAAAGAATGAATTCGGTTTTGATAAGAAAATTATTTTCTACGTTATCTTGAAAACGTTTTTATTTGATTTGGATTTAAAAGCTTTTTGAAAAAAAACAATGCGTTTTCAAAAAGAAATGATTCCAAAGTATTTTCAAACAAATTAAAGAATTCGTTAAAACGTTTCTAACGCACGGGGAAAAATGCTATAGTTTGGACGATCGACGCGAAGGAACGAGACGGGAATAGCGATCGAGAAATTTTGGAAAGCTTTCAGAACCTTCGGTATTGAGGTGAGAGAGGGGTTTCCCTTAAGACGCCGTGGTAGTAGGTAACTTATTAAGAGGTCCAATCATCTCAAAAGTTGGGCTCCAATCTCATTTAGCGTAGTGGTGTATGTGATAACAATTGTTTGTTGTGTGTTTGGCTATCCACCCGAACGACTGAGATTGGCTTATTAAACATGATGTTATGTTTTCTGGTTGTTTATGTTTGAGTTACTTATTTACCCTGCTTTGCAAGTGATCTGTTTACTGATTCAGTAATTATGTTGTGGTTTGAGAAATATGGTGTGCCGAATAATGTGTGGATAAGAAATAAATTGTGAAAGTAAGAAAGTATAATTGAAAGAAAGAAGAACGATAATGAGAGTTGTAAAAGTAAGGAATATTGATGAGGAATTAAAAGTGGTGGCAAAGAGATAAAGATATGAGACTGAGAAATTGTTATGGAAGTGAGAAAGAGTGATGGAAGTGAGATGTGGTATGGCTCTTGTTTTTGGTTTTAGTCTGGGGGCTTAGTGTTGAGTTGAGCTTGCTCCTCAATTAGCGCTCAGCAAGTTTTTATTTTTTGGAAGAAGCTTAGTGTTGAGTTGAGCTTGCTCCTCCATTAACACTCACCCAAAAATATGATTTTTTAAAACAGTTTTTGAAAAGAGATTTTTTTTGAAAGAGGTTTTTGAAAAAGAAATTTTGGAAAAAGGTTTTCGAAAAGATATTCTGAGGAGGTGTGAAACAATGTTTTCAAACGAGTTTTATGATACAATCTTTTGGAAAAAGATTTTGTGTGAAAGGATATGCTGTTGGGAAAAGTTTTGGAACCAATCTTTTTGGTAAAGTTCTGAAATGATGTTTGAGAAAGTCTTTTTGGAAAACGATATTTTTGAGGAAAGATTTGTGAAAGGATCTTTTTGAGAAAACTTTGGGGATGAACGTTTTTGGAGAAAGTTTGCGAAAGGTTATTTTTGAAAAAGGTTTGTGAAAGGAAGTTTTGGTGAAATTATTGTTTTGAAAGAGACTTACGAAAAGGTATTTTGGAAATGAGTTTTGTGAAGGTTGATGAGCCTTGGGAAAGTGAGGAATTATGTGATGAGTTGAGATGATGAAATGTGATGAGAAAGAGTGTGGCATGAGATGTGATATGTGATGTGATGAATTGGGGAACAGTTGGAACGATTAGTGGTCGGGCTTGGTTGAAGGGATGCACCAAGGACGAGCCGACTGTTAGGATTAAGCCGATAATAAAACTCTAAAATCCTGAAAACTTTAAAAGACTTTAAAAAGACATGAATAACACGGTGAGGTATGAGTGTGCTATCGAAGTAGTGGAGAGGAAGATACCCCGGAGTATCTGCGGATATTCGGGTTGTGATTGCAATAGGGGAGGGTAAGGACGGTGATATGTCAAGAAGCCTTGAGTGCTATTCTAGGTGGAACGAATTCCACATGTGGTACGGGCAGGCCGGTCCTATGCCGTGGTGAGTTCTGCACTCGAGACTAGACTAGTACTGTCGCCCCGGGGCATCTTGTTTGCCACTGCGAGGCAGTGTGCCATGTTTATTGTGATTGATTGAGGCAGAGTCCTCCTGGCCTGGGGCCATTTGTGTTGTGTTGACAGCTGTCGTGCCCGCACGGTAAAGTTCCTGTACTCCTGTTTGCTTCCGACTAGGTGTGGGTGGATGACCGAGGAGATGTAGACGTGAGTGACGTTTCCCTCAATGATGGTTCCCCAAGTCATTGAGTGAGCTGTGATGATAAAACTTAATAAACCCAAAGATTAATAAGGAAAAGAGTGTTATTGGTATGGAATGTTATTTGAGAAGTGAGAATGAGATGTTGTTGTATAATGATGATGATGAATATGTTGTTATGATTATGTTCGTTTATTTGGTTTGTTTGTTGTCTACTGCTTTATCTTAATAATTGCCTATCGTAAATCCACATAGTCGACATTACATGTTTTGGGTAACTCACTCTCGTACTTCTTCTTTGTATTGGGAAAATTCTGTATGGTCGTTAGAGGGAGAAGCTGTGAGCTCGTTATGAGGAGTAGAAGGAAACACGAGAAGCTGCTTTGGTAACTATCTTCAAGGAGACTGCTAAGGATGGTGCCGCTGGCAACCCGAGGATTTGGCGTACCAAGAATCAGAGTAACGAGCGGAAGCGTTAGTAACGATGACTAGAAATTAGGTAATTCCCTTTCAGAGTTTTGTATTTCCATTGCAAGTTACTTGAAGTCCTGGCTCTATAGTGTTGTAACCCGAACTAAAGTTTATTTTAGTACTACTGTTTCGAAATGAGTAACGGGCCGTGTTTTAAACAATGTTTTTGAAAACGAGTTTCAAAGCGCGGTGTCTTGTGACATCTCGGTTTGGAACTTGAAAGGTTTATGCAATGTGAGAACCGGAGTTGTAAATTGTAACCGTGTGTTGAAAACCCAAGTGCTCTCATCTTGCATAACACTTGTAAAAAAAAAAAAAAAATTTGGCCCTAATTTTTACAATAAACAGTTGTAATTTCAAGTTGCCAAATCGGGGTGTTACAGAGTGGTATCAGAGCTGTGGTTGGACTTAAGTAACCTTATGCATGGATTTACATACTCTGTGTGCGTGATAGTGTTAGGATAGCGATAGGTGAGATTAGGAACACTAAGAGTACGCGGACGCTTTCCTGGAACGTATCAGTTTTCGTCTGCAGTGGAATCGAGAAGCAGTGTACAGTGTCGTCATGGAACGTTAATTTGTGGTTCGAGTTTTCTTTGTTAAATCTCTCTTTGATGTGAACCCCTTTCGTTTGCAATGACCCTAAATCCGTAAAATCTGTCTTGCGGATAGAACCCTTCTTTCTCGATTGAAACTATTCTTGTAAAAACCCTACGTGTGCCAAATCGCTTTGGCACGGCATTTGAAAAAAAAAAGCCTTTTTCTGAAAACTTTAGACCATGATTCTTTTGACCGAACTCTGGTTGTCTATAGACCCAAAGTCCTTCTTTTGACCCAACATTGTTCTTCCCTAAAGCTTTTGCCGAGAGATATGAGTCATCTAAGTTGGGGAGTAGCTGGAGATGTGAGGTTTGAAGAGTAGCTTGTTTAGGCTTGAATCGATAATAAGTATGTGACCCTAAGCGTGGTGGTGTCTTGACCCTAAATAGATGAAACTCTGTTGTCCTTGGACACTGACTTGACGCCTTTGAACCTCAAGTTCTTCGTTGTCAGTAAACCCATGCTGTTTTTACTCCACCTTAATTGTCATTAAAACTACCCCAAGAGGTTACTTTTGCAAGTAATCTATTTGACTCTCTCTTGAGAGCGACGAATAGATAGTGCGTCTTCGATGGTACAACGATTGCTACGGTTGAAGAGGGAAGGAATTTCTTCGAGGAGCTACGTGTTCACGAATTTACCAGACTCTTTGCGGTCGAGGACGAGAAATCTTCAAGTTGGGGAGAATGTAACACCCCGCATTTTTCCCGTACGTTCGTAAGCGATTTTTAACGAAAGAAACCTTGAAATCGTGATTTTCGAAAAAAAAGTATTTCATGAGAAAGAAATAAAGTGCTAATTTCCATGGATTTTTATAAGCAAAATGTTCTATAAAAGAAGAATGAATGATTTTGTTGAAATGAAAAATGATTTGTTAAATTGTGATTGAAAGATGCTTTTGTGAAAAATGAGATTTTTGGGTCTGTATCTTTGAAAATCCATATCTTTTAAACCGTAAATCGGAATTTGATGATCTTTATACGAAAACGATCGTTATGAAACCTAGAATTTGAAAATGTAAATTTTTAAAATTTTCTGGAGTGATTTATAAAAAGTTATTTTCAGAATAAAAGAAAAAACGAATTTTTAAGAGATTGTGTATTTTGATGTGTCTTGGTATGAATATTGTGTGATGTGTGCTTAAGTGTGTATGTGTGTAATACGTGATGCATGAGAATGGTTGTGAATATGATTTCTTATAATTAATTGCATTAGTACATGAATTAGTAATTTTTAAGTAGAAATGATTAGGAACAAATTAATGATTTAGGAAAATGAAAATGAAAGTGACATGTGCATGTGTGTGAGGGTGCCACGGTTTGCATGTGCATGATTTGTGTGTGTATGTGTCATGTGTGTGTGCATTTCCGTGGGTATGTGTGTGGGTGAGTCTTGGAGACTTAGTGAATAAGAAATGGAGAAACCAAACTAGAACTAAGGAGTAACTAAGTTTCAAAACCCTAACCAAGGAGCTAACTAGTTTTTACCCTAAAGTGACCCTAAGACCTAGACCACCTCATCATGTTTCCTTGACTTGTTGACCATGCAAAATTACAAGGACAAAACCGCCCTCCCTCCTTGTGAGCCAACCGTATCATCAACCAAGGGCAAAAGAGGGAGAGTTCATGAATTTATATAAGTTGGAGGCCTTAGTTCATTCCATTTTCACCTATCCTCATTTCCATTTCTTTCAAACACAAACACTCTAAGAGCTCCTCAAACTCTTAGAGAAAAATAGAGAAGAGAGAAAGAAAGTGGTGGCCGTGAACCTTAGAGAGAAGAAGAAGGAGATTTAGAGCTAGACCAAGCTTTTCCCTTTGAAGATCTAAACATTAGGAACTTGAAGAACCCCCTCCATGTTAAAGAAAATTCGAAGAACAAGAGAAGAATGTAATAGTTTAGCTTTTTCCCTTTCTAGTTGTAGATCTCTCTTGTTTTCTTCTTGCATGTCTATTCTTACAATTTGTAAAGTGAATTTATGTGTTATTCTTCCTTGATCTTGAAATTTTATGGACTAAACTAATTTGTAATAAGTGTAGCTCTATGTGTGTGATTCGGTTGTGATTTCCTTGCTTGATCTTAACATTTTTCTAACTCAAACTTAAAGATCTAAAATTTTGTTTAAGATCTTGTGAAACTTGACATATATCCTTCTTGCATGTATGTTCTTCTTGTTTTAAATCATGATCTATATGTGTTTATGTGATTATGTGGTAAGTAAATGCATGATCTAAGCTTAATGAATGGTAAAGTAAAATTAATTGGCCTTGTATGTTGAAATCCTTGTGGAAACCGTGAGCTATGAGACTTTTGAGAAATGATTTGATAAATAAATTTGTGACTTGAACTTGATTTAAAGTTTTTAGTTTTGCATGTTTATTTTGTGATTGATCTATGATTGCATGTGATTTCTAAGTCTTGATCTTGAGTTTTCAAGAACGAAATGAACTTATAGAACCCTAAACTAAGGACCTTCATGATTCGGTCAAACCTAGAAAACTAGGTCATGATGCTTTTAACTTGATTCAAGTTCTTGCATGTTAGTTGTATGTTTATAAAAGTTGATTTAAGTTGTTGGAATGTTTGGATCTTGAGTTGATTTTGAGGAAGCTTGAATTTTTGGTTTTGATCTTTAAAAAGTCTTGATTTTTTTTATGCATGTTGATTTAATGATGTTCTTGTTGATTTGTGTGCATACATTTATTAATCCATGTTTAATAGGCTAAAGGTTAAGATCTTAAAACATGCATGTTGAATTTTTAAGTAGAAAAATCATGTTTTTATTTTTAGGCATGCCACGGTTTTGGGAGAGAAAATTAAGAAACAAGTTTTTAAATGATCTTGGAGCATGACCATGATTTAGCCTAAGTGTTTGATTTTTATGTGCTTTATTTTGTGTGTAGGCCATTCGGCCATACTAAATAAAAATGGATCTCATGCTTTCTAGTTTATGCATGTGCATGATAGGACTAGATTTAAAGACTTTGAGTGCATGTATGATTATTTTTAAGTATTAAGTGTAATCTTGATTTTTAAGACTAAGTAATAAACTTAAGCTTTATTGGGATTATTTAATAAAAACCTTGTTTTAATAAAGTTGATGCATGTTGTGGTGTGATGTCTTGAAAAGTTTATTTTGAATTCCTACATGTCTTGATGAATGATTTTGTGATGTTTTGTATGGTTGAACAATGAATGAAACCTTGCATTCTTGAATGATTAGCATTCGGTCATGAAGGAAAAAGAATAGGAAATTATATTTGATCATTGTTTAGGTTGCATATATAATGAGATTAAATTAATCTAAAAGGCTTAGAAATTTACATGTATGAAATGGTTGAATTTAAAAGAAAATAAAGATGAAACTTTGAAATGACTGTACTATAACTTGTTGTTTGATTTGAGATTGTTAATTTTCCTTTTTATGCTCTCGGTTCTTAGTCCTAAAAGAAAAGAAAATGATTTCAATTGTCTTGTGCATTTAGGTGTGCGTAAATCTTTGTAAAACTTCCATCTACATGATTCGGCCTAAACATGTTTATGTAATTAGAAAGTTTGTTTATATGAAATGATTTCTATTAATGATTATATGTTGTGTGTTGTGTATATGATGCTATGTATGTGATGAGTTGCTCTGCTAATTGAATGTGTTTTTCCATATTTGAATTGAAAAATGTTTTACTGAAAATATGATTTAAGTAATTTAAATTGATTTGATTTTCTTAAGTTTTAAATTTGTTTAATAACTAATGATAATGATTTTTATAACCTGAACCCTTTAAAGAATGAATTCGGTTTTGATAAGAAAATTATTTTCTACGTTATCTTGAAAACGTTTTTATTTGATTTGGATTTAAAAGCTTTTTGAACAAAAACAATGCGTTTTCAAAAAGAAATGATTCCAAAGTATTTTCAAACAAATTAAAGAATTCGTTAAAACGTTTCTAACGCACGGGGAAAAATGCTATAGTTCGGACGATCGACGCGAAGGAACGAGACGGGAATAGCGATCGAGAAATTTTGGAAAGCTTTCGGAACCTTCGGTATTGAGGTGAGAGAGGGGTTTCCCTTAAGACGCCGTGGTAGTAGGTAACTTATTAAGAGGTCCAATCATCTCAAAGGTTGGGCTCCAATCTCATTTAGCATAGTGGTGTATGTGATAGCAATTGTTTGTTGTGTGTTTGGCTATCCACCCGAACGACTGAGATTGGCTTATTAAACATGATGTTATGTTTTCTGGTTGTTTATGTTTGAGTTACTTATTTACCCTGCTTTGCAAGTGATCTGTTTACTGATTCAGTAATTATGTTGTGGTTTGAGAAATATGGTGTGCCGAATAATGTGTGGATAAGAAATAAATTGTGAAAGTAAGAAAGTATAATTGAAAGAAAGAAGAACGATAATGAGAGTTGTAAAAGTAAGGAATATTGATGAGGAATTAAAAGTGGTGGCAAAGAGATAAAGATATGAGACTGAGAAAGAGTTATGGAAGTGAGAAAGAGTGATGGAAGTGAGATGTGGTATGGCTCTTGTTTTTGGTTTTAGTCTGGGGGCTTAGTGTTGAGTTGAGCTTGCTCCTCAATTAGCGCTCAGCAAGTTTTTATTTTTTGGAAGAAGCTTAGTGTTGAGTTGAGCTTGCTCCTCCATTAACACTCACCCAAAAATATGATTTTTGAAAACAGTTTTTGAAAAGAGATTTTTTTTGAAAGAGGTTTTTGAAAAAGAAATTTTGGAAAAAGGTTTTCGAAAAGATATTCTGAGGAGGTGTGAAACAATGTTTTCAAACGAGTTTTATGATACAATCTTTTTGAAAAAGATTTTGTGTGAAAGGATATGCTGTTGGGAAAAGTTTTCGAACCAATCTTTTTGGTAAAGTTCTGAAATGATGTTTGAGAAAGTCTTTTTGGAAAACGATATTTTTGAGGAAAGATTTGTAAAAGGATCTTTTTGAGAAAACTTTGTGGACGAACGTTTTTGGAGAAAGTTTGCGAAATGTTATTTTTGAAAAAGGTTTGTGAAAGGAAGTTTTGGTGAAATTATTGTTTTGAAAGAGACTTACGAAAAGGTATTTTGGAAATGAGTTTTGTGAAGGTTGATGAGCCTTGGGAAAGTGAGGAATTATGTGATGAGTTGAGATGATGAAATGTGATGAGAAAGAGTGTGGCATGAGATGTGATATGTGATGGGATGAATTGGGGAACAGTTTGAACGATTAGTGGTCGGGCTTCGTTGAAGGGATGCACCAAGGACGAGCCGACTGTTAGGATTAAGCCGATAATAAAACTCTAAAATCCTGAAAACTTTAAAAGACTTTAAAAAGACATGAATAACGCGGTGAGGTATGAGTGTGCTATCGAAGTAGTGGAGAGGAAGATACCCCGGAGTATCTGCGGATATTCGGGTTGTGATTGCAATAGGGGAGGGTAAGGACACTGATACGTCAAGAAGCCTTGAGTGCTATTCTAGGTGGAACGAATTCCACATGTGGTACGGGCAGGCCGGTCCTATGCCGTGGTGAGTTCTGCACTCGAGACTAGACTAGTACTGTCGCCCCCTATGGCAATTCGAGAACAGTGAGAGGGACTGGAGTGGGGCATCTTGTTTGCCACTGCGAGGCAGTGTGCCATGTTTATTGTGATTGATTGAGGCAGAGTCCTCCTGGCCTGGGGCCATTTGTGTTGTGTTGACAGTTGTCGTGCCCGCATGGTAAAGGTCCTGTACTCCTGTTTGCTTCCGACTAGGTGTGGATGGATGACCGAGGAGATGTAGACGTGAGTGATGTTTCCCTCAATGATGGTTCCCCAAGTCATTGAGTGAGCTGTGATGATAAAACTTAATAAACCCAAAGATTAATAAGGAAAAGAGTGTTATTGGTATGGAATGTTATTTGAGAAGTAAGAATGAGATGTTGTTGTATAATGATGATGATGAATATATTGTTATGATTATGTTCGTTTATTTGGTTTGTTTGTTGTCTACTGCTTTATCTTAATAATTGCCTATCGTAAATCCACATAGTCGACATTACATGTTTTGGGTAACTCACTCTCTCGTACTTCTTCTTTGTATTGGGAAAATTCTGTATGGTCGTTAGAGGGAGAAGCTGTGAGCTCGTTATGAGGAGTAGAAGGAAACACGAGAAGCTGCTTTGGTAACTATCTTCAAGGAGACTGCTAAGGATGGTGCCGCTGGCAACCCGAGGATTTGGCGTACCAAGAATCAGAGTAGCGAGCGGAAGCGTTAGTGACGATGACTAGAAATTAGGTAATTCCCTTTCAGAGTTTTGTATTTCCATTGCAAGTTACTTGAAGTCCTGGCTCTATAGTGCTGTAACCCCAACTAAAGTTTATTTTAGTACTACTGTTTCGAAATGAGTAACGGGCCATGTTTTAAACAATGTTTTTGAAAACGAGTTTCGAAGAGCGGTGTCTTGTGACATCTCGGTTTGGAACTTGAAAGGTTTATGCAATGTGAGAACCGGAGTTGTAAATTGTAACCGTGTGTTGAAAACCCAAGTGTTCTCATCTTGCATAACACTCGTAAAAAAATAAATAAATAAATTTTGGCCCTAATTTTTACAATAAACAGTTGTAATTTCAAGTTGCCAAATCGGGGTGTTACAAAGGAAGTGTTAGGAAACTAAAAGTATTAGATAGAATTAAGGAACTAAAAGTAAAGGGATAGAACTAATACGATAATAAAGAGATAATAAGAATGGTAAATGTCGCAGGTGGTTGTATTGACCCTGTGGCACGGCGCAGGTGGTTGTATTGACCCTGTGGCCAAATAAAAATGGTATATGTCACAGGTGGTTGTATTGACCCTGTGGCACGGCACAGGTGGTTGCATTGACCCTGTGGCCAAATAAATATGGTACATGTCACAGGTGGTTGTATTGACCCTGTGGCACGGCGCAGGTGGTTGTATTGACCATGTGGCCAAATAATAACAAGGTAAGGGAAGTTTATGTAGATCTCTGTTTGAGGTTACATAAACGAGATGGGTGTATACAGATCGCTGTTTGTGGTTGTATACACGTATGCAGATCACTGTTTGTGGTTGCATACGTATGCAGATCACTGTCTTTGATTGCATACACAGCGTTTGCAGATCACTGTTTGTGGTTGCAAACACGGTGTGTAGATCTCTGATTGAGGTTACACATAATGGAAAATGAATAAAGAAAATAAATAAAAATGGAATTGGTAAAGGAATTAAAGGGAATGAATTATGGTCAAGGTAATGGAAAAATTTAGTAAAAGAAAAAGGGATAACGGAAACGGATAGGGGCATATCATTGATTAATGGAAAAGGGTAATGAATATGGAATAAAATGGAAATAAAAATGGGAAAGGAAATGAAAATGATAATGGAAAGGAAAAATGGCTAATAGAGTGGTTATGGGAAAAGAAGAAAAGAAAAAGGTTAGCTGGAAAGAGGGGGAATAGGGAAATTAGGGTGATTAGGAAAAAGGAGTAAACAGGATAGAGCGAAAGTAATGAGGAATAAGAATAATTAGAGGTTAGGGATTATTTAAAGGGAAACAATTAAAAAGAAAAAGAATTGGGAAACAGTTAGGAAGTAAAGAGGAAAAGAAGAGCATGAATTATGTAGTATAGTATAGGTTTTAATGGTCTTGGTGTGTCGTATATATCTGCTTAGAAATCTCTCTTTTAAGTTCTGTGTGATGCTTCCCCTGTGTGGTTAATATTTTTCAGGTACACAAGTGGAGCATACCCTAGTGCTGGCCGAGCAGGATTTTAAGTTCCACTACGTGGAATGTGTTTTACCTATTTTGAGTGGATAAATAGTTTTTGTAAATAATATATAAATTAGTAGTTTGCTCTGAAATTGCATTAATCGGGCATTAGGATCTGTTACGACTTTTAACTGTTATTGTTTATGTTTTTAAACAATTCTGGACTGACAGGTTTTTAGAAGAAAATTTTTGGGAAGTCTGGAAAATAGAGGAAACTCTGCCGGATTTTCGTAAAACCTTTTAAAGAAATTTCTGTGTTAAAAAGAAATTTTAAATCTCCAATTTTAACAAAACCTAAAAGTAACTAATAAAAGTGAGAGTGTTACAGAACCTATCTTTATGTCAAGTTAACTCATGTAAGTTTTTGAAAACTGTCAAGATGATTTGAAACCAAGATCTTTTATGGAAACAATTGTCTCATGAAAAGAGAGGTTTTAGTAACACTCGGTTTTCGAAAGAAAGTGTTGAAGTACAACAAGAGCTTTTAGTAACCTTATTGAAATACTCCAACAATGTTTTACAAAAAAAAAAAAAATTGGCCTCATTTTTGCAACTTTGGGGAATAAAAGTCAATCATTTTGGTTTACGAAAATCGGGCTGTTACAGATATTTTATTCCTAATTTCCTAAGGTCCTTTGCTCTTTAGATTTTAAATAACTTTTCTAAAACTTATTTCTAAGCTAATTCTTCCTCATAAAACGTACCCTTACTAAATCTTACGTTCTAAACACATTCTAAACGGAATCAAAGACTTGGAAACAACACTACTCTTATCAAAATTCCATTAACTAAGGCACCTAATGATTTGGGAAAATCGGGGATGTTACACTTCCCAAATTGGACCAAAAGTTTCTTTTATAATCATAAATCCAATTGGTGCAGTTCAGCGGTTTAAATCCGATCGATCAGTCCTCGATTGTTATTTCACATTTGGTGCCTCAGTTACCTGAACCAAGATTAGTTATGGAACAGAAGACCATTAATTTAATTTTAAACAACATTTTTAGTCCTTTTAGATACTAGTCCAACCGATGTGAATTTAATCACTCGAGTGAATTAGTGTCGAGGTCATACACTATTTACTGCATGCGGTTCCATTTCCAATCATCCGTCCAATTACTTTGACACCAAACCACTCAAAAAACATAAATTCAAAAGATACACAATACAATAAAAAAGCAAAGGGAAAAAAAGAAAGAATACAGAAGTTTTATACATAGGAAACCATTTACTAATTCACGATAATGCACAAACTCCTAGATTTCGACGACGTCACCTCCCGATAAATGCAATATCGGATTGGCCAGTTCCGACACTACATTCCATCGGTGGTAATAGCCCACGCTATCTAGTTTAAGTTTCTGTACTCCGTTTTGATTAGCAAGATTTCCTTTGTAAGAAACTTCGACTCTCGACTAACTCAAAACTTGAAATTTTCACCCTTAAACGAAATTAGATTGCACCACTTATGTTTCCTATTTGTAATTGGGTAAAAACATACAATATGCGATTCTTTGAATCCCTAAGGGATCCGCTTAGGTTCCAAAGAATTCCATTCTCTTTTCCTTTTCATATCAAATTTCTTAGTTTGTCACTGGTAGGTATTTCCCATTTGCAAACATAAACCTACTCGATTATCACTTTTCATCAAAATTTATATTTACATGAGTCTCACCTTTAGAGAAGAGCTTGAAATGAGAGTGTTCGCAGCGAGATCGGGACCATTTTCCCTCAGGTCGAAAGGAAGGAACTGCTCTGATACCATAATTGTAACACCCCGTTTATTTAATAAAAGTTAAACCAAATTAAATTAAAACAAATTATGAAATTCAAAATTTCTTTTTACATCATGGGTTCATAAACAACATTGGGGCATTCAATTACAATATACACAACAATAAACCAAAATTTCCTTCTTTCGATTGTTTCCGCTGCGCACTCTGATCTTCAAGCTCCTTGATTTTGCACCTAAAATGTTAACCACTAAGGGTGAGACCTTTTCACAACACAGTGAATTACAAGATAGTAAATAGCTCATAATAGCAACTCAAGATTTATAGTCAAATCAAGGCATGAATCAACAATTTCACCTCATTCCTTTACCATCATCACACTCATAAATTTCCAGCTTCAATAAATTCTTATCAATGACAGAAACTTTCTTTTATCATTCATCAACTCTTCTACTTCATGCATTTCTAATTTATTCCAAACTTACATCTTTTTTTTTCATCTCTTTTCAATGCTTTCATATTCTCTTTTCTGTTTTCACATTATCATAGATTTTTAGAAATTATTTCGTGGATCCATCATTGCGTACAATCCCACAATCCGGACAACGTCTTACAGCTGCGCACCCTGTGCGTCTTACGTGATCTATACGTACAGTCTCCTTCGGACAACGTCTTACAAGATCTGGATCACACCGGTCTATCCGTACAGTCCCACAACCCGGACAATGTCTTACAAGACCTAAATCACACCAAACTATGCGTACAGTCCCACAACCTGGACAACGTCTTACAAGACTTAAAATAACACCAGTCTATGCGTACAGTGCCACAACCCGGACAACGTCTTACAAGACTTAAAATAACACCAGTCTATGCGTACAGTTCCACAACCTGGACAACGTCTTACAAGACTTAAAATCACACCAGTCTATGCGTACAGTCCCACAACCTGGACAACGTCTTACAAGACCTAAAATAACACTAGTCTATGCGTACAGTCCCACAACCTGGACAACATCTTACAAGATTCTGGGTCACCTACTTAACTTGCCTTTAATCTTTTAAATCATACGTGAAATATTTTCATTTTATTTCCAATTTAAACCATTATTAATAAATATAACACACATTTAGCACCTATTGAACATAATAACTTCTCAATAGATTAAAATAACGCTTAACAATCATCATATATCAACAAATCAGTCGACATACTCTGGTATGTCTCAGAGTGCTTAAAATAAATCAGCTCCCTAGGGTTCTTCACTTCCTACTTTAATAACATACAAAAAGAATTAACATAAACATTTCCAATAATATAACAAAATTAAATAAAATCTACAACAATCCCCCCTAATCATTTCTAATCAATTTTTAATTTGCCACCCACAACCCAATTTAATTATTAGACCCAAATCCTATTATAAACTCTAACTATCCCTAACTCAAAGTGTGGAAAAGAGACTCCCCTTACTTTAGAGGAAGAGAGAGCTCACTTGAAGCTCCAAGGCCATAGATCTACCCCTGATCTACATGGATTCCAACTCCCTTGCCCGATCTCTACTTGGTTCTTGAGGTTGGAAAGGAAAGAGGAGCCCTAGGAGAGAGAAAGAGCTTCAAGGAGGGATAAAGAGACACCAAGGAAGGAGATGAGGATGAAAACATTGTGGAGGAGATGGATCTCATGGGTGAAGGCTTGAAAGGGTGGATTTTAGAGGGTTGATGATGGTTGATGGTGGAAGAGAGGGAGAGAGAGACGTAGGAAGGGAGGAGGAAGAGAGAGAAGGGAAAATGATAAGAATAATAATAATAATAATAATAAGAAGCGTGTTGGTTTTATTTTCTTTTTGCATGAGAGAGAAATAAATGTGTGGTTGGGGTGAGTGGCTTCCTTGGGAAGCCACGAATATGCGGTCCTCACGCACTATTTTTTTTTTTAATTTTTCCTTTTGGTAATCGATTACCCCTTTAAGGTAATCGATTATCTCTTTGATGCAACATCAAAGGAGACTCACCTGAGAGCAGATAATCGATTCTTACCTCTCAAGTAATCGATTACTTTAATAAAAACACAAGGTAATCGATTACTTCCATGAGGTAATCGATTATTCATTGATGCAACATTGAAGAGATTCTACCAGAGGGCTGATAATCGATTACTTTACCCAAGGTAATCGATTATCTTGCCCCAAAACTCATATTTGACAAAATCTAACTCTAAGACAACACGCTTAACTCCTACTCATGGTTTACTATTGATATTCTCATAAATTCTAACTTAGGTTTTCCTAATTAAACTTGGGATTAAAATCAAGGATGTTACACGTACAGTCCCACAACCCGGACAACGTCTTACAAGACCTGAAATCACACCAGTCTATGCTTACAGTCTAACAACCTGGACAACGTCTTACAAGACCTGGCTCATCCACTTAATTTGCCTTTAGTCTTTTGAAACCTACTTCAATTATTTTCTTTTTGTAACCACTTTCATGAAATCATCATTTTTCTTTATTCTTTTATATTTCTAGATTCCAACATAACTTTGCAAAAATACCAAACCACACATTCAAATATCAATCATCATAATCATGCTCAAAACCATACATCTCTATATTTTTCTAACATATTCACTATCCTAGGGTTTTAACTTAGCCTAACATAAAACTCTTAGTACCCACTATATACATAATACAAACTACCCCCTAGAATATGGTAACACACACCCCCCTTACCTTAAACACTTAGAGATAAGGTGATTTCTACTTGACCTAAGCTTGCAAGCTTGCCACCATAAGTGTTATGATCCAAGGACGAGGGAGGAACCTATTACAAGATTTATAAGAAGAAAAGTTGTTACTTTTGACTTGTTCCTTGCTAAGGTTCATGAAACAATGAGATTTCCATGGTTTAAAGCTTGAAATCCTCCCTGGGAGTAAGAGAGAGAGATTCGAATTTTATGGAGAGAAAGAGAAAGGATTCTTGTTTTTAACACTTACCTGAAGCTAATAAGGAAGAGAGTTGTTGATGGAAATGAAGAAAGCCACTTGATCTTGGTTGATTGTTAATGAACAAAGAAGCCCTAGGAAGAAGAAGATGAAGCTCAAAGTTGAGAAGAAGAAGAGAGAGAGAGAGAATTGCCCTTGTGTTGATATTATGAGTTTCACTTCCTTTTCATTTCTTTTATCAACATAACTTAGCCATAAAGTAGTTTTGAGTGGCTGAAATTGTTTCCTTATCTATTAAGCCACGATTTAAGTGGTCCCTACGCGTTATTTTTTTTTTTTTTCAGATTTACACAAGGGTAATCGATTACAAGCTCAAAGTAATCGATTACCACCTTTGATGCAACATTCTTAGTATAATCAACATAGGGAAAGTAATGGATTAATTCATTTTAAAGTAATCGATTACTTCACAGAAATCACAAGGTAATCGATTACTTCCATGAGTTAATCGATTACCAATGCTGCAACATGGAAGTGATTCTACCAGAGATCTTTTAATCGATTATTCCCCTTCACAATAATCGATTACTACAAATAACCTGTCCTTAATGTTGACTTAGGCTCCTTTTCTCATTCCAACTTGACTAACTACAAATAACCTGTCCCTAAACTTGACAATTCACATAATCACTTTGCATAATTCACATTATAATCAAATTTAAATTGAGGATGTTACAGGTCGCATTGTATCATTGCATACCTTCAGTGTGTAGCTACGGGTGATGCACTAGATGCTTTGCAATTGGTTCATTAATGTTGCAAGCAATGATGACTGATGAATGCTTTTTTATTTTCTTTTTCCATGTTCGTGTTGTATCCTGTGCTGGACAGGGCTATCTTAATATTAGGTAGCTACTTATTTTTGGTATTTTTATTACCTGATAAATAAACTTGTTCAGTTTGAACCTTCTTGAGGAATCTTATTGAGCCTGAATTGGTCTGTTAGCAAAATTTTCACCCACTTTGTGAGGTTTCTTTAATTTCATTGTGGACAAGTGGCACACATTTTTTATTTTTCTAGTTTCAGCTTTGGTGTGATCGATCATATATGCTTTTTCAGGTAATACAAATGCAATTTTTAGCTTTTTTTTCTTCATTCCTATCCTTTAAATTTTGTAACACAGACACTGTTAAGTAAACCACCTAGCTGATATAATATTATCATGTTAGCTAGAATGCTCTACACCAGGGATAGATGTTGCCTGAAGCTTTGACTTGGTGGGAAGACCTGCAGACTGCCTTAGGGCCTTTGGTTTTGGCCTTGCTTCTCCCTGTAAGGAACATAGATGCTTCTTTTTCTCTGTACCAAAATGTGCACCTTCTAAGTCATATTCTGGTTTTTTACTTTACCTTCTTTGTTAAACCACCATTCTCAACCTTGGCATTTCTTTTATGTAAATGCCAGTTTACCGATTGATTATACTGTTGAATTTCTGCAATCACTATTAGGTACTTAATGCTTGTGTTCCATCAAAGCAGTGGAAAGGTGTGTCATGGGTTTTTAAGCAACTCAGGAAGAGTGGTTTGAAACCTAATGGAGCAACTTATGGACTTGCCATGGAGGTAAGTAGAGGATTATGGTATCTCCAACCAAGTAATTTATTAAGTACATATTCTGTAATCTTGGAGCAGGGAGATGCATCGCATTTACAACATAACATGCTCTATTTTTTAACAAGCATAATGAAATTTGAAACTGTTGTTCTAATTTTATAGCTCGTGATATCATCTATTGCATGTTACGTCATTAACAAGTTGGCTCTGTATGGTTAACTCTGTTCCATGTGATTTTTGTATTTAAAAACAGTGGAATTGAGGTAGGAAGCTTTTTGTGTGTGTGCACATAGTACAATATCATCTGCTTTTAGGAATGTTCACAAAATTCATATTTTTATGATTTATAAGAGAATACTTTTTTGATTGTGTGATTAATGCTATCTGCCCTCTATAGTTGCATTATGTAGAGAATTAGGAATTGATGCTTGCATGATGGCTCTATCTTTCATTAGTCACACATTATAACAAGCAATTTTTAAGTTATATTGTACTCGAGGATCAAGTAATTTTATATGATGATAAGCTAGGATATGCTGCTGATTTGGCGTTTGACATGTCTTCTAATAGTTTAGATGATGAGCTGTGGGATGATGGATGCTCTGAAAGTGATGATGATGGTGAGGGAATACTTGGAAAGCCTTCAGCAAATGAAATATTGGAAGCATGGAAGGAAATGAGAAAGGAGGATACAAGTTATTTACACTCTTAACTTGGCCATACCTGGTGAAAATGCAAGTTGCTATGGTATGGAATAGGATGCTTGTCCTTCTGTTTGCTCTATCCAAACCACATATTTTACTGATTTTTGTATGAAACAATTAATAGAAGGAAATGAAACAATGAAGCACAAGGCTCATGGTTTGATCTTAGGAGGGTTGTACTAGTATGGAGTTTTTACTTTGTGTTTTGGATTGAATTGGATAGGAATTTGAGTGAGGTGTGTGGATTACTTCTTAATCCTTATTGGCTTGTTGTGTTGAGGAGAGAGCTTGTAGAAGATGATTCTGAGAAGCTGGTTTCGTGGTTCTCAAACTATTGTTAATTTATTGGTGCTGATTAGTTGTGGCATTACCTATGGGACTGAGAGTGATATCTTCTTCTTGAGAAGTATCAAAGAGTCCCTTCAAGGCCCCTATAACTATTTGCAGTCTTCCTGGAATTTCAACAACAATAGTAAAAGACTTGGAGGGGTATGGCCTCTCTTTTTTATTTGCTTATATTATTTATTGCTATATTTTACTAAAGCATAAAGAACCAAGAATAGAACCAGTCACTAGGCTTATTAATTTTTACAACCCACAAATCTGCTATTATGTCCTACATTTGCATGTTCCGTTTAAAATTCATCATGCTGAATTTCAATCAATGAACTTGAGCTTCATTTCTCCATTGTTCTATTGAAAGTTTAGCTTTAGATTCAGTCTCCATTTTTTCACATCCTTAGTTTATGATGGTTTTGTTGATTTTGTTTCATATCCATGCTGTCATCAGTTGATGGTTTAACCACAGGCATATGAGATTAAAATGGGGGATCAAGTTTTTCGAAGACCTGGAGATCCACCTCTAGAAGAATTTGTGAGAGGCTTATTGGTGAAAAAAGCAAAGCAGATAATGCTGATCCAGAGGAAATTCATGGAAATTTGAAAGCAGAATTGTAGTTTAATGGCATTGATATAACTCTCTAGAGCTTGAGATAAAACAACTATACCAAAATTTGACTTATTAATCCCAATTTTATTGATTTAATCCCTGACTTACACTACTTTCTTCCTCTTCTTTTAAGTTGATAAATTGCTTCTAAATGTTAGTGAAGTATTAATCACCTTAGCAAACTAAGGGAACCAACCCACTTCTAGATTGGAGTAAGTTCTGGGAAAAAAAAACCTTGAATATGATGTACTCTTATTAGGTGAAAATTATCAGGACTTAAAATGAATGCTTTGAATGACAATCAATTTTATTGGCCATTATTCGTTATTTATGAAATCCTAGTGCTGGTGTTTTCCAAAGGTGAGTGGTGAAAGATGTTAAAAGAGTCAACACATTGTGTCCAGAGATTTGAGCTTAAGTAAAATGGTTACATATTATAAGGTATCATTTTGGTAGATTATAAGGCAAAAAAACTAATTTTACGTTTATTAAAGAGTTTAATTCATTTCATTTATAAAATTTACTTATAAATGAATAGAAGTATTTTAGGAAAGTTGCATTGAGAATGAAAAAAAATTAAACAAGATAACAAGAAAAAGAAGAAGAACAGTGGCTTCTATTGCTTTTGATTTTTTTCATTGTTTTTTGAATTTTATTTTTTTTAAAAACATTCTATTTTTATTTTGATATATTTTTTATAATATGGCATAAGTCATGTTAAAATTAAAAAAGAAACAAATAATATTAATATTAAAAATAATAATAAATAATAATTATTATTGTTATAGTACAATTTGGACATTTGGGCATTTTAATATCAATAAAATTAATGATGATAAATTGAAATATAAGAAGGTTATTTTAATTCTTTGTCAATTATAAAAGGTATTTTAGAAAAGTAAATTTGGGAATGAAAAAAATTGTTACACTTTTTCAAAAGTAAATATTTGTGACACTTTTTTCAAAATTACTTATATAATTATTGAAAATATAAGAAGTCTGAAGTAAACAACGGTGTTTGTCGATATTAATTACTCCAATTAAAAAAAATTGACTTATATTAACGACAAGAAAATTCATCAAATGAGACTAGTACAAAGGACGGTAGAAATATTAAACAACTTAAAAAGTCACTCCTTTTGATCCTTATTATAAGGTACCATTTTGACAGATTTTATGTACTTTTTAAGTTGTTTTAGATTACATAAGTAGCACTAAAGGATTTTTTTTAAAAATACAAACATAATTTTTTTTTGGTAGAAGAAAAATCTTATTACCAACGAGCAAAAAATAAAGACTCGTACAAAAAAGAGGCCTTACCTAAGGACTCATACAAACATAATTTCATAGTATAATAAAGTAATAATTACAATGGAGATAAGAATAAATAAAGTTCTAAAGTTTTAAACATGGAGAACTTTGGAATGAATATATTTTTGAGCCAAATTTTTAGTAAAGTTTTAGGAAAGTAAGAACGTTGGTTCATTTACCTTATATTTTAAACCAAAATAAATATTTTTTTCCTTATATTTCAAGTTGGACGGAGTAACATGGAATTATTCTAAGTTTAGAGTTTAGGGTTAGGGTTTTAAAATATTATTCTAAATTATTTAAAAATAACAGCACTAATATCACTAATATCTACAAGGGTAATTTAACAAAAAATATTCAAATGTTCTGATTTTCAAATGTTAACTTCTTACATTTTAATTACTCACAAGGGTTTGATTATTGGGTTTCAACAAACTAATCAACATTTAATATTATACAACATTTTATATTTAACAACATATGTAATATTATTGTACACCCTCCGTCTCATAAGTCAAGTCTTTTTTAGAGATTTCACTGAGATTAAGAAATAAGTAAATGATGTAAGAATTTGATATGCTTAGACTAAAATACCCCAATTTAATAATAGGAGAGAGAATAATAATAAATGTATGAAGATTATATTGAAGAGAATTATGAGTAACTTTGGAATGACAACATATTTTTTCATAAATTTGACAGTGATAATTACTTTTCTTAATTTGAGTGAATTAGGTATAAATGACTTATATTTAACGAGAAGGGAGTATAATTAAGTAGCTTACACTAAATTGCAAACTATGCTAAATTTAAAAAAAACGCCAACATACCCTCACCAGTAGTCCAGGCGGTTACCAATATGCGGGTCCCACTGTTTTACACCCATCATTGAATTTTGAACGGCCAACAATGCTCCCTCAATTTCTTATTGGTGCACCACATTACTTAAGCTTCTACGCATGCAAACTTAATGCGCATGCTAGAACTTTCCCTACAACAAAACCTAGAGTCACATAAACTAACGCTCACAAACAAAACCCACTCTGCGTCCTTCATCTTCTTCGTTCCGCCGTCGTCTCCTCTCACGATGGTTCTCTCTCTGTCACTCGTGACTCCAGACACAGAGATCATGAGGGACAATGAGAGAGATCTTGAGAGTAGTGTCCAAAGCGAGGGTTTATTCCGATGTCACCGTTCAGTGGGGGTATCTTCTTTTTAACCCTTCGATTTTCAATTTCCCTTAATTTTACGGTTCCTGCAGATTCTCAGACTTCTCTTGACGAAGAAGACAATCTCTATCTCTGAAATATCCGAGGCTTGTTTCAGTCACAACATGATGCTCTTTCTTTTATTTTTTTTCTTGTTTTTGGTTACCCTTTAATGATGGGTTTGAGTTCTGTTTTTATTTCTCTTTTGTTTATATTTTTGAGGTAGAGATGGTTGTTTAGTGTTATTCTTTAGCTCTGAGAGAGTGTTGATGTGTTTCATCAATTGAATTCCATTATCTTGTTCTTCTGTCTTGTAGCATTGTGAACGATCTTGTTTCACCCTCACATTTCATGGAGTTTTTAAAATTATTTTCCTGTATAGGATTTATTCAGAAATTCTGATAATGATCTTTGAGCATTATAGTAGTTTAACTATTACCAGGCTTTTATTGCAAATAAAAGATTCTCATTCAGTATCATTCTAAATTTGTAATGTTGGTGGTAAAGCTGAAGTTATGGTAGCATCAATTTAAATCTGTCGCGTATAAAAAACTAAAAATGTTCTTTTGTAAGGCATGAAATTTTTGCGTTATCTTTATCGTGATCAATTATTTTGAATGATTTCTACTTGATGATCCTTCATGACTATGACACTTTTTAATGGTTTAACCAGGTGACCTTGGAACTTGTTTCATTTGTAGCATTTGATACTGTTTTGCAATTAAAGGCTTCATTCTGATCATTCATTCAGTCATGACCTGTTTTCCCTTCTTCAGCAAGGGGTCTTCTTCATCAAGACAAGATCCAGGCATTGATGAAGGTAACTAAACAGCATATCATAACAAATTACAGTAGATAATTCCAATATGGAATTATTCTAGTTCCTTATATTTGTTTGATTTCCTAGGGGTGCAGCTTTATTCTGGACTCAAGAATTAGGATGTATATTATACAAAACATTGAAAAAATGTACTTACAAATTGATTTTTAATTGTATATACTTGTGAACGACTATTTCCAGCATTCAAAATGTGAGAATCTTTACCTACAAAGAGCTAATAAAAGCCACAAGATAAGCATCGGCTAAATTCTATCATGTAAGAGTTTATTGTTTCAGCTATTCTATAGTAACGATTGCTATTTTTGCTTTTAATTTTATAGGCAAACAAAGTTCTGATGCCACTAGAATCGACCCTCTGCTTATGGATGATAGTGGTTGTAGATTTTGGAAATTGAAAAGTTATACTGCCAAAGATGATGTTTTGTTGCAAGGTAGTATTTTTCAATGAATTAGCTTAATTTTTGTGAATGATATACCATTGTGATTTGGCCCAACCAAGATTTCTAAAACTATGCAATGTGTAGATATCAAAATAAATGCGTTGGATGGTACTGATACAGAGGAAAAATGGTTTGTTTATGATTTGGAGAATAAACATGAGATTGACAAGTACATTTCTTCGAGGTAAGCTCTAATTAATAAACTCAAAGTAAGTAATTCCTGGGGTTTCTACTTTGGGATTTGTTCTTGTAAGAGTATGTTTGATTTATTTCCAAGAAACATGGCCGTGCAGTATTCTTTCTTTTTCTTTTTTTCCCCTGTACATTGGATGTGAATACAGGACTAAATTTTAATTAGAGTGGTTTTATTAGCAACATTGCCATCATTTGTCCAAAATTTGATGCAGGACTAAAGCACCTAAAGTTCACAAGGCTGTACAAATGCTGCACAGCTTTCATTTCAAATTACGCGAGGAACCTTGTGAACTTTAGGTGCTTTAGTCCTGCATCAAATTTTGGACAAATGATGGCAATGTTGCTAATAAAACCACTCTAATTAAATTTAGTCCTGTATTCATATCCAATATACAGGGAAAAAAAAGAAAAAGAAAGAATAATGCACGGCCATGTTCCTTGGAAATAAATCAAACATACTCTTACAAGAACAAATCCCAAAGTAGAAACCCCAGGAATTACTTTGAGTTTATTAATTAGAGCTTACCTCGAAGAAATGTACTTGTCAATCTCATGTTTATTCTCCAAATCATAAAGAAACCATTTTTCCTCTGTAGCAGTACCATCCAACGCATTTATTTTGATATCTGCACATTGCATAGTTTTAGAAATCTTGGTTGGGCCAAATCACAATGGTATATCATTGACAAAAATTAAGCTAATTCATTGAAAAATACTACCTTGCAACAAAACATCATCTTTGGCAGTATAACTTTTCAATTTCCAAAATCTACAACCACTATCATCCATAAGCAAAGGGTTGATTCTAGTGGCATCAGAACTTTGTTTGCCTATAAAATTAAAAGCAAAAATAGCAATCGTTACTATAGAATAGCTGAAACAATAAATTCTTACATGATAGAATTTAGTCAATGCTTATCTTGTGGCTTTTATTAGCTCTTTGTGTAGCGGGCCTAACTCCAGTCCGACCGGTTCGATCTTATGCCGACCAGTTAGCACCGAGTTTATGAGCACCGACCATAAACTGGTCGGATTCACAGCACACCGAGCTAGGGACACTGTGGTTTAAAGGCTTACGGGATCAGGACCGAGCACAGGATTACCATCCTTATCCTCACCCTTTACGGTCCCAACAGTCTAACAACTACTCCTATATTCCTGCACAGCTTGATAAACTACGGGATATAGATCAGTGCTTATCCATTACAGGATTTACAAGGGTTAGCTTATCAGCACCTTAAACTAATCCTATTCGAACACCACCTTCTCACGGGCCTCATCAGAAAGCCCACAACACACATATCAGATAAACCCCCTATAAGAACTTCCATGCTATTGGGGCTAAGGTATGTTCTCTCATCCCTACTCTCAAGAACTACGTGTGGCTTGATTCCCTTTTCACGGGGGATACGTAGGACCGGGGTCACCTGTAACAGCCCGATTTTCGTAAATCAAAAATGGATAACTTTTACTCATTAAAGTTGTAAAAATGAGGCAAAATTTTTTTTTTTATAAAACATTGTTGAAGTGTATGAGGACGTTATTGAGAAATCGTTGTTGGACTTCAACATCCTTTTTGGCTGGAAACCGAGTTGTTACGAACGCATTTATTTTAATAAAACTTTCACCATCATAAAAGACCAGTTTCCAAATCATCATGATATTTCCAAAAGATTACATTGTTTGATTTTCAACATAAAGTAGACCTTTGTACAGAAGGTAAAACTCAGCCAGAATACATGAGTGGCACATTGCTTGGTAATCCTTGACTCAAAACATAACTCACAGGTTTAACCTAAATACGCTACTTTCGCTTCCTTCTAAGGAAGATCTCCGGAAGAAGCTCTCCTCTCCTCTCTTACCCTTTCTTCGCTCCAGAAGTTGAAGTCACCCTCGTGGTTGCTTTTCAGTTGTCACTCAGCTTTATCTTCATCTTGACTTTAGTGATGGTCTTCATGCGATACTCCGTCTGCCCGTTGAGATATCAGCAGCACCGATATGCCAACGAACAGGAGAGAGTAAGCGATCCGAACGACGAATCGTCGACGGTGTGGAATTGCGATAGGTAAAATAATAGGACCACACACAAATAGCATACAACACAGTACACACAAAATAACAAGTGGACATTTCATCATCATTATCACATTCCACATTTATTATATCTTATTATTATCATTTCCTTCATTCCTCTCCACTCTTATTTCCAATCCCTTCCATAGAATTCAACGTCATTCCCACATTTCCATTCTCAATCTCTTCTCATTCCTCACCTTCCTTGAATCCTTACTCTTACAATTATAAATCTTTTCTTACAATGTGTTATCGAATTACAACCATCGATGATTAGGGGATTTCAGGGATCATCGAGGTACGCGTTTCTTTCGTAGTTAGCACTCACGTCTCAAGCCTACATCTCCTCGGCCACCCATCCACCTAGTCGGAAGCAAACAGGAGTACATGACCTTTACCGTGCGGGCACGACAGCTGTCACAACACAAATGGTCCCAGACCAGGAGGCTCAGCCTCAATATCAATTCACATAATAACATGGCACACTACCTCGCAGTGGCAAACAAGATGCCCCACTCTAGTCCCTCTCACTATTCTCGATTTGCAATCTAGGGGGCGACAGTATTGTTATAGTGCGCGCACAGAACTTACCACGGTATTAGACCCAGTCCCCACCACGTTAGTGCACCACTTATGGAATTCGTTCTGCCTATAATAATACTCTAGACTTCTTGACGTTTCACCATCATCGTCCTCCCCTAATGCAATCTCGTCCTAAGTATCCGCAGATACTTATCGTTCCTTCCTCTCCACTACTTCGGGTTAACTCTCATATCTCACCACGTTCGTTGTTAATGTCTTTTAAAGTCTTTTATCTTCTTAGTTAACCTATTGGTCGGCTCACCCTTCGTACATCCCTTCAGTGAGTCCCGACCGCTAACTTTGCACAATTCTTTTTCTCGTCATAGCACAGAGCTGGGATCACATCACAATTTCCAATCTCATTTCTCAAGATTTCTCAGCATACTCCATTTATTACAATCATCTCCTTTCAACATCTTTCCACCATCACATTCCGAATCTCTTCTCAAAATAATCTTTTCACCAATTTCTCCAATGCCATCTTATAATCTTTCACAAAACCTTATTTCATAAACATTTTCACAAAATTTCTAAAATCTCTTTTCACAGCCTTCCACAAATTTTCCTTTCAAAACTTTTCTGAAAATACTTATAATATTTCTCAAAAATCTTCTTTTTACAAAAACCTTTTCAAAGGAATTTCTTTTCATAAATCCATTTCTAAAAATTTCTTTTCACCCTTCTCCACAAGATCTCCTTTCCAAGAATCTTTTTCAAAAAGCTCTTCTCAAGGATCTTTTCAAAAACTGCTTTTCAAAAGCCTTTTTCAAAAACCATTTTATAAAACCTTTTTCAAAGATAATATCGTTGCTGGGCGCTAGTGGAGGAGCAAGCTCAACTCAACACTAATTCCCAGACTAAAACCAAAACAAAGGAGCCCAGCTCCATTAAATTCACACCAACAATCAACATCACGCTTCCCAGCTCTGGCTCGTACTCAACATTATCATTCATTCTCTCCCCGATCTCCATTTTCTCTTTCTTTTCCAACACATACTCCATTTCCAACCATTATTTCTCTCTCATCATGTCTTTACTCCACAACCTTATTTATTTCGCTTCTATTTTCAGGACGTGGCAGACGTCCGTCAGCATATCACTTATTTTCATTAACAGCAATAACATAAGGCATAATCAAATAAACGTATAAAAGCATGCTATCATCCACACAAACATCACACAACAATGTGGTCTTCGTCACCTTCGTATAAGTGGCCACACAATCAAACAATTGCCACTTATACTACTGACTCCAACCACTTAGTTCCGATCTTTGAGATGATACGGAACGTCCTAATAAATCACCTAACTACCACGGTGTCTTAGGAAAGCTTCTCTCTCACCTGAGGTCCAGCTTATTAAATGCGTACCGTCTCCGCGTATCCTTTGTGCTGCCCGCTGCCTCAATCCCTTGTCTTTAAGATTCCTCGTACTAAATAAAATATACTTATGTTATTTTCTTGCAGTAAGAATCTTTTCTTGACTCGTAACTTTCTGTTCCTCATTACAAAACTGAAAACATTGTTGTTTTATTGGAACCATTCTCATTTTCTCTAGTACTGTAAATCTTTTAAAACCATTTGAAAACATTTAATAAAAAGGTTTCAATCAATTTATTTGGTTGCTGGTCCATTCTGGACAGCACCTTAAACATGTTCCAAAAACACCGAAAAATTCACCGTTTTCAATCCGGGATTTTCTAAAACCAAACTTTGAGTCTCACAAATTTATGTTTTTAGAAATCAAGAAACAATCTTAAATAAACTTGGGCAGCAAAGGAATGTTGTATAATAAAAAACCCGAAAACATCGTAAAACTCTTTTTAGTTTCAAATATTTTTTTTTTCATTATTAACACTTTAAAAACTCATGTTTTCGTTATAAAGCGACTTTAGAAAATCATAAACACAATCTCACAACTTCAAATAAATCAAATCAAATTAAATTCAAAACTAAACATACATACGGTCACAACACACTTTGAACAATTATTCCATTTCATTCACAAAACAAATATTCATTTTCAACCAATACTTTTACAAATCAAACACTTAATTCACTCCTTCCACATATAATTATTTTCAAAACATTTTGTTTTCATGAAACAAAAATCATTTAGGCATACTTGGGTTCATCAACCGAAGACACACATATGAATGCACTTAAGCTCCAAACTTATTCCTAATCAACCATTTCACATAATACATACACCATTTTTATGTTCTAACCTAATTAACATGCATAGACCGAAACACTTCACAAATCAAAACAAAATTCATGCATCCTCAAACACACAACATCATGCAATTATTTTCCTCTTTTCTTAACAAAACTGAGAGCTTAAACTTTGGAAAACAATCACTTTTTAATTTATTTTTCTTCACTTAGATTAAATCAAGAATCACATAAGAACACCAAACATAATTCAATTTAGAAAAATCCTTTTGCTCTTCCTAATTTCCTTTCAAGACCGAGGCATGCATAAAAGAGAGCATGTATCAAATTCTCATAAAATAAAAAGCATGGATTTCAATCTAGACATGCACAAGATAAACACCTAGATCAAGTCATGTTCGAACAAGAAAACCATTTTAAAGCTTTCTTTCTTAAATTCCTTCTAGAATCCGTGACATGCAACACAAAAACGCATAAGCTTTGCATTTAAAATCAACATACAAGGTCAAATCCTAGGCAATAATCATGGATCAACATAAACACTTTGGATTTATTTTCAAGGGAATCATAAAAACAATTTTCAAAGTTCAAGATCAACATACATGCACTTAGATCAAGTTATAACATAAAACAAAAATAGAAGACAAAATCATTTAAATGAAAAAGGACCAAAAACCGTGACATATATTGGGAAATAAGAAAGCTTTGGTTAAAAAAAAAATCCTTTATAAAGTTCAAAATCAAAACAAAAATTAAGAATCCAAGCACAATCAAAACATGCAAAGGTTCAAGCTCATCATCAAACAACATGCAAAACTAAAATTGAAAACAAGTTTTAGATCAAACATGGATTTATCAAACAAACACATAAACACTTCATGATCTACGGTTTTAAGCATTAAAATCTAGCATGCAAGAAGATCTTACTCTAGATTCATAAAGATCATACACAAAAACTTCTAGATCTAAAAGAAAAACATCAAGATCAACACTAACCGAATCATACCACACTTATTACAAGTTAATTCAAGTCCTTTAAAAGTCCATGGTTAAGAAAAGATTACACATAGTGTAGGAAAATAAACATGCAAGAAGAATACAATTACAAGATCACAAATCAAGAACTACTTCTACATCCTCTAAGGTCTTCGGTTTATACCAAGGAGAAAGGCTTCTAAACACTTGATCTTCAAGAACTCCTAGGTTTAATGGCTTGATCTCCTTCTTCCTTCTTCTTCTCCTACTCACGGCTTCCTCTTCTTCTTCCTTTCTATTTTCTATTTTCTTTTCTTTGTCTAAGAATTTGAGGGGCTCTTAGACTTAGTGTTTTGGGTTGTGTTTGGGACGAAGGAAAGAAATGACTAAGGAGTGAGGGGAAATGACCAAGGCTCCATCTATTTGTAAACAAATCATGGTTTCCTCCTTTGTCCTTGGGTTGATTCGGCCATAAACTTGGGGGAGGGGTAAATTCGGTGCTTTAATAAAATTGCATGGGTGAAGTTTATCATCACTAAGGAGACAAGGTAGGGGACATAAGGGACTTAGGTTTGCATTCTAGGCTTTTGACTTTTTGAGTTCTCCTTAGGTTTTAACTAAATAGTTAAGGTTTAGTTCACTTAGTTAGGGACTTGGTTACAACTTAGGAAATCTTCTAGGTTACATACACACACCCTCACGGCACACACACACACACACACACCTATATTTTCATGCATTCTCACACACTTACACGTATCACACACACATGCATACACACTCACTTACTTACACGTCTAACAAACACATACTTCACATATTCATGTATACTCATATACATATACACATTCTCATGCATGCATTTATCATCACATTCATTTACTAAATAAATTTCACATGATTAAAAACATACATACACAAAACCGTACCTATACATGCATAATTATGCAATCACATTTGCACATGATTCTAAGCATAGACGCACAAGGCCGTATATATGCACATGCACACGTATAAATCATTCATGCACCGAAAATATCAAACACAAACTTTTAGAATCAAAACACCTTCTCAAAACAATTTTCAAAACTCGACTTTAAAATTCATAACATCACTTCTTGAAAAATCATTCTTTAAAAATTATTTACCACTTGAAAACGTGAATTTGGAAATTTATTTAGGAGAATACTCTAAAAAAATACTTTTCTCAAAAATAATTCTTTTAGTATTTTAAATTAATACGAGGAATTTGCGGGGTGTTACATTCTCCCCAACTTAAAGATTTCTCGTCCCCGAGAAATACATTGCGGATTGGGCAGCATGGCACAAAACTCGTTCATCATTGCAATCTCCATGAGAACGCTCTCCTCTCGCCTCGTGGTCGTATCCCCCTTTGCTGGTCTAATTCACTCTGTCGTGCTCCTTATTCGTTGCTTTTTAGACGAAGAAGTCGCACTCACACAACCGTTCGCGTGTCAAATCGGGTTAAGTCCAACGGACTAACTGAAGAAGATGTCACTTCCGTAGCTGATTGTCGTCACGAAAAGTCCAACCATAGGTACGGACTTAGGGAAAATCAAGAAAACAAAATTCAAACATCTCTAAAGCATGGGGTTTCACCTAAAATCTTTAAATATTCCCTATTCTCTACTATTTGGGTTCTTACTTAACTCACAAGAATCACTTCTTCTCTTGATTCCCCCTTCTAGCTCTAGGACTTTCGTCTATCATCTCTCTTCTTAAAGGGGTCATCTTACAACTTGGGTTTACTCACCTCCAATAAACCTCACTTTTCTCCTTAGATTCATCCTAGACTTTGTTCAAATCTATCACTTACACCATCTAAACCTCGAATTATGGTGTAAGGTAATCTTAATCTTCAAATTTTCCTTGTAATTCTCTCTAATAACTGGTAACATACTCCTCTTTTCTTCCTTGTAGCTCCCCAACTTTAATCAAACTTATTACTAAACTCACTGTGGTCTTACACTCTTACTCAACTTCAACCCTTTACCCAACCTTGATCATTTAAGCCTAACTATCTGGGTACGATGGCACTTCCAACTCCACAAATCTAGCTATTGAATCTTGGAAAGGGTTGGTATGGTTAGGGTTCAATGGTAATGTTCATGAGGAAAAGGGCTCAAATTCTAGTATTACTAACCATTTTGTTAAAGTAGTTCAACAAACAGGGGTTCCAAGAGTAGTGTCCTATTTTCTCAAAGATACTGACAATTCTTTGGATAAAGGTATGTCTAGGTCAATAGACTAAGATTTACCAAACCCTAATGAAATATCAAAGGTTAAGGGATCTCGATCGATTTACTTCCTACTTAGTCTTCGTCTCTCAAGCTACGGGATGAACAGGTTTCCTATGCTAGCTCAGCCGACATTAAGCCACACACAAAGTCTCACATCCTAGAAAGATGAAAGCCTAAACTTATGTTCCTATCCTTACACTAGCAAGCACACAGAGTCATACAAACAAAGCATGTAAGCCCATGCTTAAGGCCACTAAGGATTACCATAGCTCTGATACCATTCTGTAACAGCCCGATTTTCGTAAATAAAAAATGGATAACTTTTACTCATTAAAGTTGTAAAAATGAGGCAAAATTTTTTTTTTTATAAAACATTGTTGAAGTGTATGAGGACGTTATTGAGAAATCGTTGTTGGACTTCAACATCCTTTTTGGCTGGAAACCGAGTTGTTACGAACGCATTTATTTTAATAAAACTTTCACCATCATAAAAGACTGGTTTCCAAATCATCATGATATTTCCAAAAGATTACATTGTTTGATTTTCAACATAAAGTAGACCTTTGTACAGAAGGTAAAACTCAGCCAGAATACATGAGTGGCACATTGCTTGGTAATCCTTGACTCAAAACATAACTCACAGGTTTAACCTAAATACGCTACTTTCGCTTCCTTCTAAGGAAGATCTCCGGAAGAAGCTCTCCTCTCCTCTCGTACCCTTTCTTCGCTCCAGAAGTTGAAGTCACCCTCGTGGCTGCTTTTCAGTTGTCACTCAGCTTTATCTTCATCTCGACTTTAGTGATGGTCTTCATGCGATACTCCGTCTGCCCGTTGAGATATCAGCAGCACCGATATGCCAACGAATAGGAGAGAGTAAGCGATCCGAACGACGAATCGTCGACGGTGTGGAATTGCGATAGGTAAAATAATAGGACCACACACAAATAGCATACAACACAGTACACACAAAATAACAAGTGGACATTTCATCATCATTATCACATTCCAAATTTATTATATCTTATTATTATTATTTCCTTCATTCCTCTCCACTCATATTTCCAATCCCTTCCATAGAATTCAACGCCATTCCCACATTTCCATTCTCAATCTCTTCTCATTCCTCACCTTCCTTGAATCCTTACTCTTACAATTATAAATCTTTTCTTACAATGTGTTATCGAATTACAACCATCGATGATTAGGGGATTTCAGGGATCATCGAGGTACGCGTTTCTTTCGTAGTTAGCACTCACGTCTCAAGCCTACATCTCTTCGGCCACCCATCCACCTAGTCGGAAGCAAACATGAGTACAGGACCTTTACCGTGGGGGCATGACAGTTGTCACAACACAAATGGTCCCAGACCAGGAGGCTCAGCCTCAATATCAATTCACATAATAACATGGCACACTGCCTCGCAGTGGCAAACAAGATGCCCCACTCCAGTCCCTCTCACTGTTCTCGATTTTCAATATAGGGGGCGACGATATTGTTATAGTGCGCGCGCAGAACTTACCACGGTATTAGACCCAGTCCCCACCACGTTAGTGCACCACTTATGGAATTCGTTCTGCCTATAACAATACTCTAGACTTCTTGACGTTTCAACGTCATCGTCCTCCCTTAATGCAATCTCGTCCTAAGTATCCACAGATACTTATCGTTCCTTCCTCTCCACTACTTCGGGTTAACTCTCATATCTCACCACGTTCGTTGTTAATGTCTTTTAAAGTCTTTTATCTTCTTAGTTAACCTATTGGTCGGCTCACCCTTCGTACATCCCTTCAGTGAGTCCCGATCGCTAACTTTGCACAATTCTTTTTCTCGTCATAGCACAGAGCTGGGATCACATCACAATTTCCAATCTCATTTCTCAAGATTTCTCAGCATACTCCATTTATTACAATCATCTCCTTTCAACATCTTTCCACCATCACATTCCGAATCTCTTCTCAAAATAATCTTTTCACCAATTTCTCCAATGCCATCTTATAATCTTTCACAAAACCTTATTTCATAAACATTTTCACAAAATTTCTAAAATCTCTTTTCACAGCCTTCCACAAATTTTCCTTTCAAAACTTTTCTGAAAATACTTCTTATAATATTTCTCAAAAATCTTCTTTTTACAAAAACCTTTTCAAAGGAATTTCTTTTCATAAATCCATTTCTAAAAATTTCTTTTCACCCTTCTCCACAAGATCTCCTTTCCAAGAATCTTTTTCAAAAAGCTCTTCTCAAGGATCTTTTCAAAAACTGCTTTTCAAAAGCCTTTTTCAAAAACCTTTTTATAAAACCTTTTTCAAAGATAATATCGTTGCTGGGTGCTAGTGGAGGAGCAAGCTCAACTCAACACTAATTCCCAGACTAAAACCAAAACAAAGGAGCCCAGCTCCATTAAATTCACACCAACAATCAACATCACGCTTCCCAGCTTTGGCTCGTACTCAACATTATCATTCATTCTCTCCCCGATCTCCATTTTCTCTTTTTTTCCAACACATACTCCATTTCCAACCATTATTTCTCTCTCATTATGTCTTTACTCCACAACCTTATTTATTTCGCTTCTATTTTCAGGACGTGGCAGACGTCCGTCAGCATATCACTTATTTTCATTAACAGCAATAACATAAGGCATAATCTAATAAACGTATAAAAGCATGTTATCATCCACACAAACATCACACAACAATGTGGTCTTCGTCACCTTCGTATAAGTGGCCACACAATCAAACAATTGCCACTTATACTACTGACTCCAACCACTTAGTTCCGATCTTTGAGATGATACGGAACGTCCTAACAAATCACCTAACTACCACGGTGTCTTAGGAAAACTTCTCTCTCACCTGAGGTCCAGCTTATTAAATGCGTACCGTCTCCGCGTATCCTTTGTGCTGCCCGCTGCCTCAATCCCTTGTCTTTAAGATTCCTCGTACTAAATAAAATATACTTATGTTATTTTCTTGACTCGTAACTTTCTGTTCCTCATTACAAAACTGAAAACATTGTTGTTTTATTGGAACCATTCTCATTTTCTCTAGTACTGTAAATCTTTTAAAACCATTTGAAAACATTTAATAAAAAGGTTTGAATCAATTTATTTGGTTGCTGGTCCATTCTGGACAGCACCTTAAACATGTTCCAAAAACACCGAAAAATTCACCGTTTTCAATCCGGGATTTTCTAAAACCAAACTTTGAGTCTCATAAATTTATTTTTTTAGAAATCAAGAAACAATCTTAAATAAACTTGGGCAGCAAAGGAATGTTGTATAATAAAAAACCCGAAAACATCGTAAAACTCTTTTTAGTTTAAAATAATTTTTTTTCATTATTAACACTTTAAAAACTCATGTTTTCGTTATAAAGCGACTTTAGAAAATCATAAACACAATCTCAAAACTTCAAATAAATCAAATCAAATTAAATTCAAAACTAAACATACATACGGTCACAACACACTTTGAACAATTATTCCATTTCATTCACAAAACAAATATTCATTTTCAACCAATACTTTTACAAATCAAACACTTAATTCACTCCTTCCACATATAATTATTTTCAAAACATTTTGTTTTCATGAAACAAAAATCATTTAGGCATACTTGGGTTCATCAACCGAATACACACATATGAATGCACTTAAGCTCCAAACTTATTCCTAATCAACCATTTCACATAATACATACACCATTTCTATGTTCTAACCGAATTAACATGCATAAACCGAAACACTTCACAAATCAAAACAAAATTCATGCATCCTCAAACACACAACATCATGCAATTATTTTCCTCTTTTCTTAACAAAACTGAGAGCTTAAACTTTGGAAAACAATCCCTTTTTAATTTATTTTTCTTCACTTAGATTAAATCAAGAATCACATAAGAACACCGAACATAATTCAATGTAGAAAAGTCCTTTTGATCTTCCTAATTTCCTTTCAAGACCGAGGCATGCATAAAAAAGAGCATGTATCAAATTCTCATAAAATAAAAAGCATGGATTTCAATCTAGACATGCACAAGATAAACACCTAGATCAAGTCATGTTCGAACAAGAAAACCATTTTAAAGCTTTCTTTCTTAAATTCCTTCTAGAATCCGTGACATGCAACACAAAAACGCATAAGCTTTGCATTTAAAATCAACATACAAGGTCAAATCCTAGGCAATAATCATGGATCAACATAAACACTTTGGATTTATTTTCAAGGGAATCATAAAAACAATTTTCAAAGTTCAAGATCAAAGAGTCCCGTAGCCATACAAGCACTTTTAGTGTTTTGACCTCAATAGAGTGAGTGGATTGAGAATCCTAGAACAGAGCCTTGTGCATAAGGATAGACCCTAGTGTCTATGTTCGGGGAATCCCTTCGAACTCACGTTCGATTGAGTTCTGGATTTTAATAAACATGCGAGGCATTCAATACCGATTCGACCCTTTTGGTTATGCCTCGAGAGTAATTGGTATTAGGGCTAAGTAGTTATAGGGTTGTCTTAGATTGAGTGTTTAAGAAGAAGATAAGTCGAGGTTTCGGTTGTTAGTTCGTTTCTTCCTTTCATGATTGTGAATTGTGTGTTTGTTATTGTTAAATGATGATTGTGATGTTTGTGTGTGTTTAGAGGTGTTTGTGAAGTGTTTAGATAGTGGTATTATGATAGGATAAGTTGGGGTGTGTTAGGAAAATGCTTAGAACCTTTAGAATGCTTGAAAGAGAGGTAAATGTAGGGTATTAATCGATTAAGGGGTTCCTTAATCGATTAATTTTAAAGCAACCTTCAACCACTAATCGATTAAGACCCAGCTAAATCGATTAGATTTTTGAGCACCTTCTGGCGCTAATCGACTAACTCATGAGTTAATCGATTAATCCTTTGTAAACTATGGGAGTTAATCGATTAACCAAAGTGGTTAATCGATTATGGTTAATCGATTGACCACTGTCAAACCAGAAATAAAAAACACGATTTTTCAAGTGTTTTCTCATTTGTTACTCTTTCTCATACTCGAGTCTCTCTTCTCTCTCAACCCCAAACTCTTCAAATCTTCAAATCAACACCAAATAACTTCAATCTATCAACCCATAATCATCCCCCATCAACTCCCCATCATTTTCTATAAACAAAAACACCAATTTCAATCTCAATCCCTCAAATCCCCAATTCCCAATTCAAAACCTTAACTCCCTCAATCCTTCGCATATATTGGGCAATCACCAAGGGGAGCTAGAATTGGTTAAGGATCTAGGAACCAGAGGTTTAGGAGCTTGTTCCGAGGGCTCGGTGGAGTGCTCTCACACCCTCTCCTTCTCCTCTCTTCTTCAAAAGGTAAGGGGAGACTCTTTCCACACTTTGAATTAGGGATAGTTAGAGTTTATAATAGGGTTTGAGATTAGTAATTAAATTAGAGTGTGGAAGTAATTAGTATAGACTAGAGTTTAATTAACTGTAACTAGTTTAGTTTTTAGTTGATTTTAGAATTAATGTAAATGTTTGTATTAATTTGTTTTATGCATTGTTAAAGTAGGAAGTGAAGAACATTAGGGAGATGACTTCTATTATAGTCCCTGAGACATACCTGAGTATGTCGACATTGACTGGTTGAATTCTGAATTGTTGATTGTTATTGGGTGCTAAATGTTTATATTTGTAACTAAGTGTTTTAATGAACTAATTGTGAAATTGTATATGGAACGTGAATGAATTGGAACTTATTGTTTAAAAGAATAAAGAAAAGGAAAAGTAGAATGGTGATTGGTCAATGGTTATAGCATTGAAATTGTTAACGGGCCAATGAATTAAAAAGGAATATAAATGAAAGAGTAATATGTCAGATTAGTCCCTGACTTTGAAAGCATCGGTCAAGTTAGTCCCTGACTTTATCAAAATAGCAATTTAGTCCCTGAGATTTCATTTTAGTTCACATACGTCCCTATCTTTATCCCATTTTAAAGCAAAAACATCCCTGCGATAATGACGACAGGGACTAACTTGATCGACGTTCTCCTATCTCAGGGACTAAATTTCTATTTCGATAAAGTCAGGAACTAACTTGACCTATGCTTACAAAGTCAGGGACTAATTTGACATATTATGAAATGAGTAATGGGAATTGATCTAAGGTGTGATGGTGGTCTTTCTAGAGAAGTTCCTAGGCTATACTTTATGTTTTCATTCTTTGATTTAGTTATTATTCTTAAGTTTTTATTATGAGCTGTTTACTGTCCTTTTAATTCACTGTGTTGTGAAAGATCTCACCCTTAGTGGTTAACAATTTAGGTATATATTCAAGATGCTTGGAGATCAGAGTGCGCAGCGGAACGAGTCAGAAGAAAGAAAACTGATTTTGTACATGTGTTCTATATTGTAATTGGGTGCCCCCATTTTGTAATTAAATGTTTTGTAAAAGTAAAGGTTTAAAGTTATCCGCTTTATTTCCAAACTCTGATTTATGTATTTTATTTAATGAAAACAACATTTTAAGTTCCTTTTTAATTTCCAAGTTTTTTTTATTTCGAGAATTTTTATATAGTGAAAATCGGGGTGTTATAATATGGTATCAAAGCAGTTCTTGCTTTCGACCTGAGGGAAAGTAATCCCAATTCCGCTGCAAACACTCCTATCTCAAGTTTTTGAATAAAGGTGAGATTTATAGATTCAATTGAAAATGTTAATGTCATATGCTTGTTGTTGATGTTTGATGCTATTATTGAGCATAACTCGGAATGAATGTGCATATTGGTTGCTAAGTGTTTTGTGAATAAGTGTGTGCATAATTGGAATGTGTTTGTTGCATCATATGGCCTCATGCTTTAGGTTAGAAAACCCTCCCAATGAATCGATATAAATAAAGAATGGATGATTAATACCCCTAAAACGAACTAGAAACACGTGCATTCATGGAGAAAGGTGGACCTTAGGTATTTTGGGAAAGATTATCGATTTCTAGGTTCTATGAACTGAAGAACCCTCCTACGGGGAGAATGTGAAGGTTCATAGAATTAGTGGGCGTGAATAGATAGTGAATTGATTGTGTTTATGAAACAATCACGGGAGTTACTATAGAGGACTTTGATCACCCTAGTAGTAAACTAGTATGAGGAACCCTCCTTCGGGGAGCACGAGAAGTACTAGTAGAATTGGTGATTGGTCTGGTGCACACTATAGTAAATCTATCGGTCACTTACCTATTTTGTGACTACGGAGGATGGTTCCTCCCCAAGCATGAAGAACACTCCTACGGGGAGACAGAGAAGTGCAAAGGGGCCTGCATTGCATGAAGAACACTCCTATGGGGAGACCGAGAAGTGCAATGTAGGAAGGAAGAGGGACGTTTACTCCTAGTTTGTTTTTCCCAAAGTGTGGAGGGGATGTTAGGAAAAAGTGAGAATTGTTAAAAAGTTAAAATTGTTAAAAGAAAGTAGTGCATTGCATGAAGAATCCTCCTTCGGGGAGAATGTGAAGTGCAATGCACATAAAGTGAAATTGTTAAAAAGTGGACATTGTGTGAAGAACCCTCCTGCGGGGAGAATGTGAAGCACAATGTCAATAAAGTTTTAAATTTAAAAAGTGGGCATTGTATGAAGAACACTCCTTTGGGGAGAACGTGAAGTACAATGTCAATAAAGTGAAAATTGTTAAAAGAAAGTAGTGCATTGTGTGAAGAACCCTCCTACGGGGAGAATGTGAAGCACAATGAACAGGAGGGAGAAGTGATATTGCATTGCATTGCATTGCATCAAAAGTGAAAATGTTTCAAAGTGGAAAGCAAAGGAAAATGAACTGTTTTTGCATTGCATCCGCATCGCATTGCATTTTGCACCGCATTGAATTTGCATCACATTTAGAATATTGGTTTGTGCATCATCAACGTTAGTTGATGATTTATGATGATTAATAGGTATATTGAATAGTTACTAAAGAAGTAAGTGTATAGATAGAGATTTTAATGTTAAGAGAAAAAGGATCGGGTTTGAGTTTGCAAAGGGGAAAACCGAAAAGTGATAAAAGAAAAGAATTTAGAAAATTTTGAATATTGCAAGTGTTCCTCATTCCAAACGACAAACCTAAGTGGAGTTAGGTGTGTATTTGAGAGTTTAAGTGTTTTAAGTAGCAGGATAACGTAAAGCTAAAGTTTTATGCAAAGAAAATCCGAATATTGCCAAGGTGAGTGAAACCGTAGTACGGAATTCATTGGATTGAGAGGGCTACTACCACCAGTTTAATGTAGTGTGGGAATTGGCCAATCCGACATTACATTTACCGGGAGGTGAAGTCGTCGAAATCTAGGAGTTGGTGCACTACTATGAATTAGTAAGCGATTTTGTATGTATAAAACCTTAGTGCCCAATTGTTTATTGTCCTTTTCCTTGATTGACTATGTGTATTTGTGTGTGTCTTGAGTGTATGCTTGTTGAGTCCTATTGTGTCAAAGTAATTGAAGGATGATTAGAAATGGAACCGTTCGACTTGAATGAATCGCGACTGTGATCCTAATCTAACCAAGTGATTAAATTCACATTGATTAGATTGGTATCAAAGAGAACGGAAAATAATGTTTAAATAAAATTAACGGTCGATTCCATGGATAATCTTGATTCAAGTATTTGTGACACCAAGAGTGAAATAGAAATCGAGAACTAATCGATCGGATTCAAACCGCCGAACTATTCCAATTGAAAATTTGAAAGAATAAAAGAAACTTTTTTACCTAAGTTGGGAAGCGGTTCGAATTCAATTAAGAGGTCCTCGAAATGTGTTTGGATGTGGACTAATTTAGTGTTAAGGTAAGAGAACAAAGATTTGGAGTGGAACCACGAGAATCAAATAATTTAAATTTGTGATTCTAATCTAACCAAGTGACTTAGCTGGTATCGGTTAGATTAAAATCCAAGGAAAAACCACAACAAAGTTTATGTTGAACTTGTGGTTGGTTCCACTAATAAATTGAGCTCAATAACTTCAACACTAAACAAAGGTCAAGCTTGGAGTCCTATCAGTTGAACTTAAACCCCGAATGGTAATAATTGAATTTATGAAAAACCAAAGAATTTATATTTAAGCAGAACCAGGGATTTAAGTTCAATTGGGAGATTGGTATAAGTATATGTTTACGTTTATAGGTTTAATTGGTTATTTTAATTGCGGTGTTGCGTGGTTGTTGTTATGTGTGATTGAATGAATTAATTGACGCTTTTGTGAAACAATTCTAAACTATTATCAAAACTATTTATGTCTTAAATTTTTAATTTCCCTTTTCTTATAAAAGGCTTTCCAATATAAGAGGAAACCCTATTTTAAGAGTTAAGATGATTAATATATTTATATATATTTCCTTGTGTAACACTCCTCGTATATCATCTTACTTTATAAGAAAAGTAATAAGTTTGGAAAAGATCTGAAAATAAGAATTTATTCCTTTCCCTTGAAAATTTATTTTCACAAACATTTGATTGATAATGAAGGTGACTTAGTAAAATCAGAGCTTGCGGAAACATAGTAAAATCAGCATATTATACTCCCAAAATATATCAAGTGTAACAAGTCCATTAATACCAAATAAGTATTATTATGAAACTGAATTCCTCTTATGATACCTCTTTCCAAAATCTGTATCATATAAATTCTATTAAAAATTGAAATGTTATAGAGCTGGTCACTGGTCCTTTGTCCAAACATCCTTCTGGTCGGATCCTCGATATCTGCACAACGGGTTCCCAACCCACATTCTCTACACTCTGCATGCACCTAAGGACATCTCCCCTTACTGATTCTTGTGCAAGCTAGATGCACGGTCAACACCTAATAAGGGCATGGGGGTTAGCTATACATATTCGCATAATCAAATGAGAATAAAACTAATATCCACAAGTCAACATGTAGCAAATCATGATGCATAATCATATGAGCACACCCTGTTAATCATAATAATTCTTTCAATGCAGGTGGCATGATGCATGATTTCCTTCCACAACTGAGGCCTCTAAAGTCCATCTTGGACGTCCATCCACTACACCGTTGTGTTCCCGGAACACTGACATTTGTTCCCAGAACGTAATGCCGAACCATACTTGGATAAATAGCATCACTCCCAGAGTGTGCACCACGTTCCCAGAACGTGTAGCAAACCATACTTGGATAAATAAGCATCACTCCGAGAGTGTGCATCACGTTCCCAGAACGCATAAAAACCAGGTCCCGGACACTGGCCACATATCTATAATGTGTCATCAAGTAGGTTTCATATCAATGTGTTCCCAGAACACTAACATACGTTCCCAGGACGTATATAACCAGGTCCCAGACACTGGCCACATATCTATAATGTGTCATCAAGTAGGTTATAATTTGGTACTCCCGGAGTACCCTCCTCATATTCCCAGAATATGATAATCGTTCCTACCAACCAAACTTCCATTCTATATGAATGCACAATCATCAAGGTTGGTTTTATCTTTAATTCTATTATTATACCAACATGTTCCTAGAACACTTAACATACGTTCCCAGAACGTATCGCAACCATACTTGGAATAAAATCAAGCACCACTCCCAGATTGTGCATCACGTTCCCAGAACGTATCAAAGAAACCATCCCAGACAATGGCCACATTCCCAGAATGTGTCATCAAGTAGGTTGCATCAGTTTGGTACTCTTAGAGTACAGGGCCATGTTCCCCGAACATGACAAACAATCCTTGCCAACCTATTTCATTACCTTTTTCTATGCATGATTTGCATACATAATTACTAAGGTTGGTCTTTCTATTGATTCCATTGTTATGACTTAGAAAAGCACAACTTCTAAATGATATCTTGAGGTATGGCTTTACTCATAAAATTCACCTTTGAATTTAAATTTAACATATGCTCATAGACCTGGATTGAGAGAATATAACCATTGGTATTAAAAATCATTACTTAAAAACTTAACTTTTATTTTTAAGTTTCAGGTACTAACCGGTTACATCACCACCTAACCGGTTAGAATTACAGACCTGAACTTGAAACCACTGATTTTCAAAGAATCCTTTCTTAAATTCTCTACTCAATCCAATAACAAGGTCTTAGCATATCAAAATACCTCAATTTCAACACATATTATCATTCAAAAGATCTAAGTCATATTACAATTTCATTTATGCATAATTTCCTCTTGAAATTATCATTTGATATTAAGGTATTAACTCATCACCTCCAATCTAAACCAAACAATGCTCAAACACATGGTTTTAGATTGGTCTTTATATGAAATTCTAGCTTAAAATTGAGTACAAATGGTATGGATACTTAGCCAATTTCAGAAATTCATTTTCTTTGAAAATTGACAGTATCTAACCGGTTACAAATTTCGACTAACCGGTTAGATTAGGCAGAACATACACTGAAAAATGAGGTTTTGCATACCATTTTCTACCATACTCAAATCTAACATACAATGGAGATGCTCCTATCTCCCGAATGAGCTGGAATCTCGCTATATTTTTCATCTAATGATCATACCGAAATTTTCCAATGCAAAGCAGAAGTACAGGAGAGAGTGAGCTACCCAAAACAGCAATGTCGACTATGTGGAATTACAATAGGCAAATATTAAGACAAGACAATAAACATCAAACAAACCAAAACAACAACATGATCATAATCATATAATTAAACGCAATCTTATGCTAAAATTCTCGTAATCACATTCTCAAAATCTTTCTTATAACTTCCACAACTCTTATCAGTTCCTTCTTCAATCATTATCTCAAAATTATAAGTTATTCCAAAAATCATTTCTTATGTTTGTCTTATAAATTTTATTCAACACTTAATATCTTTACTGCACTTTTTCTTTTAAACCTCTTCATCCTTTAAGTCTTATCGTTCCGATTAGCATCAATGATGTGGGGAAAATCATCACTGAGCTCGCACACACGTCTACATCTCCTCGGTCATCCACCCAACCTATGTTGGAAGTCAAGCTTTCCCAAGGACTTCAAGTGAAATCAGCATATGGTTTTGATGATAACAAACTCAAGATTCTCAAGTTCATATCAAGTGCAATCACAAGCTCTTCAACCTTCAAGTCCAAGCTTCATGTTGAAGACTCAAGCAAATGAAGTTGAAGATTCATGCAAATGAACACCTTTTACCCTTTCCCTTAGGACATCATGTACGGTAATGAAGTCAAGGTTTATATTATGTTAAAAGGCCAATATAAGTTTTTCTAAAATATATTTTTCATAATTAAGGAGAAGAAAAAGAAGTTTTGTGAAAATCAGTTTTTCTATCTTAGTTTTGGTGAAAATACTTGATGTTACAAAACTCTGAATATTTTTATGTATGCAAGAGAGAGTAATCGATTATTTGCCTAAGTTAATCGATTAACTTTGTTGCATCATAGAAAAATCAGAGAGGTTGTAATCGATTAAATGAATCTTGTTAATCAATTACTTTCTTATGAGAGTAATTGATTACCTGACTCAAGTAATCGATTAAAATTGTTGCATCATATATTTTCCTGAGACAAAGTAATCGATTATTGCTTTGTAGTAATCGATTACATGATGTTGCATCATATAAAAATCAGAGGCTCTGTAATCGATTATTAGAATAGTGGTAATCGATTATATGAGTTGCATCATACATTAAACATAAGTGAAGTAATCGATTACATGCATGTGATAATCGATTACTGGTTTTTAAAATGAATTTCAAAGTTTCTATTTTTAAAGGGATAATCGATTACCTCCCTCAAGTAATCGATTACCTCAAGTTTTGTTGAAAAACGTGTCAGAATCATTTTGATTTATTTCCTGATTTGTTTTTACTTAATTTATTCTGATTTATTTTCAAAATTCGAATTTGATTTTATTTTTGAAAATATTCCTTTTTTGTTTTAAGAATAAAATCCTTGATTTATTTTCTATATCTTTTTTATTTGGTTTTGATTTTAAAACTTAAATTATTTTATTTCCAAAATCGTTTTTGATTTGATTCTGATTCTATTTTCAAATTCAAAATTCAAATTTCAAATCTTTGGTTTTAATTCTTAAATCTTTTATTTTATCTTTTGATTTGTTTTTGATTTCAAAAATAACTCTATTTATTTGTTTTTCAAAATCTCTACACTTCTACATTTCAACAATTCTGATCACGTTCTTCTTCTTCTTCTTCTTCTTCTTCAATTCTCTGGTTTTCATGCTCAATATTTTTGAAGAAAAACTAAACCTTATTTTGGCCTTGTAACAACTTTATATCGACTTCATTGCCATAGAGCTTAATTGTTGTATCTGTGTTGCTTAGAACACATAATTGTTAGAGTGGCCTCTATTGTTGTATCAGCACTATTAAGAGTGCACTATAGGTCTTGTACCAATCACTCATACCATAACCAGTGTTGTAAGGGGTGTGTAACCCTTAGTGACTAGGGAGTGAATCTCCTAGTGCGGACGTGCTGCGTTCGTGGTTGTAGGGTGAGGAACCCTTTGTTGTGTTGGGTAGTGCTAGACGAACGGTGGGTCACCTAGTAGTTAGGCTATCTGGGAATCTAGGAAAGGTTTTCCTAGTTGTGTATCGAGGTCCCTGGCGAAAGGAGGTTCCTAGTAGCTTGCGGGACGCTCTGGTTGTACTTGGGGACGCGTGGCGTCTTGGTTTAGTGAAAAGCTCAAGCGGGTCGCTTGGGGACTGGAGTAGGCCGGGTTTGCCGAACCAGGATAAAATCACCGGTGCAATCTCTTCTATCCTTATCTCTTTTATATTCTGTCGTTATATTTAATTGTTGTGCATCATAACAACTATTTTCGTAACAATCTATTTTAAGCGAATTTAAAATAATAAGCGCGGTAATGGTTTTTGTTGTTCTTATTTAATTCGTAACCGCGCATATTAGTTTTTTATAATAGTATTAATATTATTCGCTTTTGCGCAATCGTTTTCATCAATATATTGTTTTCCGCTGCAAAATCTCTTTAAGTTTATCGAAAACGATTTAAATCGATTATTTTCCAATGTTTTCATAAACACCCAATTCACCCCCCCTCTTGGGTGTCGGCTGCCAATCCTATCAATAATTCTAACAACCTAGTCGGAAGCAAACAGGAGTACAGGACCTTTACCACACGGGCACGACAGCTGTCTCAACAAATGGCTCCAAGCCAAGAGAACTGTAGAAAACTCGGGTACAGTCTCAAATCAATTCAGTTCATATCACATCATATGATTTCATATCAAATAATCAAGGCTCACTATAGAAAACTCGGGTACAGTGGCAAATCATAAATGCCCTGTTCCAGTCCCTTTCACTGTTCAAGATTTGCAATCTAGGGGGCGACAGTACTAATTCTAGTTGATCGTGCAGAACTTACCACGGCGTTGGACCCAGTCCCTACCACGTTCCTATACCACGTGTGGAATCCGTTCTGCCTAGAAAGTACTCAAGACTTCTTGACGTTTCACCGTCATCGTCCTCTCCTAATGCAATCTCCACATGAGTATCCGCAGATACTCATGGTTCCTTCCTCTCCACTACTTCGATATCACACTGATATCTCACCGCATTCGTTAATGTCTTTTAAAGGATTTTAAAGTTTTAGACTTTTAATTAACGGCTTAGTCCTAATGGTCGGCTCATCCTTGGTGCATCCCTTCAACGAGTCCCGACCACTAATCGTTAACTCCGTTCCCCAAAGAATCTCAACAACATCTTGCATCACATCTCTTTCTCATGCATCTCATCAGTATTATTCTCATCAGCTATTGCTCAACAGCATCATCCACATCATTCTCATCAGCTATTACTCAGCAACGTCATCAGCATCCTTTTTGTCAGCTATGGCTCGGCAGCATCCTCACCATCTTCCTCCTCAGCTATTGCTCAGCAGCTTCATCAGCATCCTCCTTGTCAGCTATGGCTCAGCCGCATCCTCAGCATCTTTCTCATCATCGTTTCAACGCTTTCATTCGCATCGTCGGGTATTTCTTATCACAATCTCGAAATTCATCATTTCATCTCAACTCTTTCTCAAACTTAGTTATTAATTCTCTTCCATTCACTATTTATCTCTTTCACAGTTTTGTTCTCATCATGACTTATTTCTTCCTCAATCATTCTCATAGTTCTTATCCGTACTTCTTTTCTCTTTAGTCTTAATTCATTACTTTTACGATTCCGTTATTATCATCTCATGCTTCAGGGTGTAATCAAACTTTTCTCAACAGTATCACAATCACTTAATAGTTAATTAAATCACCTCACATACTAAGAAATCAAACAGCTCACACATAGTCATAACATCATACTATATCAACAAAGACATGTCATCTAAAAACAACAAATCGATCTCAGCTGTTCGTGTGGATAGCCAAACAAACAAACAATTTCTATCCCACTACCTCACTTAATGAGATCGGGGTCCAACCTTTGAGATGATTGGATGCCATAATAAGTTACCTAAATACCACGACTTCTTAAGGGAAGCCCCTCTCTCACCTCGAATGATGTAGATCTCCAAGAACTTTCCAAGCTTCCCAAGTTGCTACTCCGGCCTCGTGTCCTTTTCGTCCGTCACTCGAACTAGAACATTTTTCCCGTGCGTTAGAACGATTTCGATAAATTCATAATTTCGTTTTGAAAACACGTTGAAACAATTCCCTTCTTGAAAACACATTATCAATATCCAAAAGATTTCAAATCCAAATCAAATCTATAATTAAAATGTTTCCAAGAAAACTTTTAAAACAATTCTAAAATAATTTCTTCATCAAAACAGAATCCATTTCTCTTAGTTTAAAACATTCCGGTTATAAAATCATTATCCTTAAGCATTACACAAAATCCCAAGAAACAACACATTGAAAATCTATCTTAGACAAAATACAGAATTCAAGAAGATAAAATTTCAAGACCACGTCAAATTGATTTGTTTAATTTCTAAAATTCACATTACTACCAAATACTGATCAAAGAATGCCATATACAAATTTCAAATCAATTTAAGTTGTTTAAATTACACTTTTTAAATAAAACATTTTTCAATTCCTTTGAAATCCAACATAAATTTTTCACCAATAAATCTCACAAACAAAAATTCAGAACAATTCCAATTCAATCTACATTGTTTCAAAACATATTCAATTAGCATAAGAACAACACATAAAAGTTTCAAAGCATTCACAAGCTCACATAATGCAAATCACCTTTTACATCACTCAGAATCATTGATTAAATTATAATCTTAATAAATTAATTCAATTACTCTTAAGAAAAAATTCAAACCAAGCCTTGTGACTAATTCATCAAGGACCGAATTACCATGGTCAATAATTTATAATAACAAATAAATTTAAAAACCTTGGAATCATTGAATTAACATTACAAAAATTCCTTTTTACACAACTAAATCAACTCATTTACTTTCACATCTAAAACCAAGAAAATTAAAGAAAACAACACATCACTTCCATCAAACACATAGTATCATGCACCTAGGAATATAGCCATTATCAAAGGTCATTTCATGAATAAAACTTTTCAAGCATCTTAACATGCATTGGCCGAATTCTACGTGTATAATCTTGTAAGGATTTGATGCACAAATAAAGACATAAATTAATGAAATCATTTTCTTTATTTTGGGCTAAAAACCGCGAGCATTCAAGAAGAAAAATCAACAATTTTAATTCATTTTCTTGACTTAAATCAAAACAATAATTTGAGTCATAAACCACTCCAAAGATTTATTTTATTTCTTTTTAAAACTTGATCATATATTTTAAAACTCTTGGATTAAAATAGTTTCATCATGCATGCAACCTAAATGGTGATTAAAAATGATTCTCTACCTCTTTTCATGTTGGCCGAATGTCACCACTCACAAAGACAAGGTTTTTATTCATTTTCAACATGCAAGAATCACAAAATCAAATCAAGTCATGTAAACTTTCAAGATTACTTTTTAAAGCAACATACTTCATCATTTACTCACATCAACATGCATTAATATCATCAAGACAAGATTTTTCTTATATATTTCTAACATACATAAGATAAACTCAAGTTCATCACTTTTTCTCAAACCAAAAATAAAGATCTTATTTTAACTTCATGAAAATAATATGCATGTTTTAGAAATCATTAAATCTAGTCTTAACACATACATGCATCAACTTTTCACAAAATAAAAAGCATAGATCCTATTATTTTCAAGCTTGGCCGAATATGTTTCACAAAATAAAACTTGCACAAGATCAAACACTAGATCAAATCATGTTTATGCTCAAAAATCATTTTAAAGCTTGTTGCTTTAATTTCTTTTCAAAACCGTGTCATATATTAAAAGAAAAACATAATCTTTTCTCTTGAAATTGACATGCAAAATCAAAGATCTCAACTTTTTCACTCATCAATCAAAGATCATCACATGCACACACTTAAATCAACTAAGATCATCACCAAATTAACATGCAAGGCTAAAGACTTTAACTTTTTCACAAATCAAGTTTAAATCATATATTTATTCATCACATCTTCTCATGAAAGCTTTATAAATCACGTTTTCAAGCAAGAAATTTAACATGCAAAGGAATTTATTTTAAGCTTCACAAAGATCTCAAACCACACTTTAGATCTTTCAGTTTTAGTTTTAAAAAAAACATCAAGATCCATTAAGAAAACCTTAACTGAATCATGTTACAAATCATTTTTAGTCTTTAAAAGTCTTTGATCAAGTAAGAACTACACATAAACTCATCTTTCAAGTCATAAAATTAAACATGCAAAGAAGAAAAGAAGAAAGATCTACAAACTAAAAAGGAAACCCTAAACTATTACAATCTTCCTCTTGATCTTCAAGTCACCTACCAAAGGGTTGATCTTCTAGTCCTAGCACTCTTGATCCTCAAAGAATACCCTTGATCTAGCTTGAATCCCTCTTCCTCTTCCTTCTCTATCCCTCGGCCAACCTCTCTCTCTCTCTCTCGTTATCTTTTCTTTCTCTAAGAGTTGGATGGGCTCTTAGAGTGTGTTTTGGTGTGGAAATGGAGAAATGAAAAATGAATTGAAGGAAATGAACCAAGGCCACTACTATTTATAGGCCAACCGATTTATCCCTCTTTTTCCCTTAGGTTTGGTTTCGGTCTTGCACAAATGGGAAGGGCAGTTTTGTCCTTCCTAAAGTTTGGATGTATAGGTTCTAACCAAGGGGACATGGTGGAGTGAATTAAGGAACTAGGGCTACTTCATGTCTAGTTACTTTTTCTATGACTTTGAATTTTCCTACACCCTTAGTTTACTTATGGCTCTAACCTATCCTATTGGTTTCTTGTCCAACAATTAAAATCCTAAGCTTGCCCTTATACATACATACATATGTAACACACACACATACGTATACATACATGTCTTACATTTTTACTTTCTAATCACATTCACTTATAATTATCAATTCACACAATAATGCAATCATCCCCAAAGAATCATATTAACGCAATTATTTTCATGCATCACTCATTACACACACATCAAACCAACACATATCACATAATAAATCCATGCCATGACAATACTACAAAACACATTTCTCAAAATTCGTATTTTACAAGCTCAGGAATAAATTTTTATAAATCAATCCATAAAATTCTAAAAATTACATTTTCAAATTCTACGTTTCAAGGCGACCGTTTTCATATAAAGATCCTAAAATTCCGAATTACGGTTAAAAAGATACGAATTTTCAAAGTTAACAAATCCAAAAGAAAATTCATTTCAAATAAAAATCATCCTTTAATAAAAATCACAACTTAATAAATCATTCCAAACTTAACAAAATCATTCACTTCTTGTCTATAAAAACATTTTGTTTATAAAAATCCATGAAAATCAACACTTTATGTCTTACTCACGTAAAATACTTGTCTGAAAATCTTTTGTAAAACAGAACCTCAAGGTTTATTTAGACAAAATTCGTTTACGCACGTAAGGGAAAGTATGGGGTGTTACATTCTCCCCAACTTGAAGATTTCTCGTCCTCGAGAAATGCTGTGCAGAGTCTGTCCCATCTGGGAAAGCGTAGCTCCTTGAAGAAATTCTTTTCCTCTTTAACTGCAGCAATCATTGCATCTTTGAATTTGCACCGTCTATCCATCGTTCTTAAGAGCAAATCAAATGGATTACTTGCAAAAGTAATCTCTTGGGGTATTTTCAATAACAACCATGGTGAAGTAAAAACAATACGGTTTTACTGACAACAAAGGACTGATGGGTTCAAAGGCATCAAAATAGTGTCCAAAGATAATAGGGTTACGTTCATTTGGGGTCAAGACACTACCACACTTTAAGGTTACATTCTTCTCATCAGTTCAAGCCTAAACGAGTTACTCCTCAAAACCTCACATTTCCATCTACTCCCCAACTTAGATGACTCATATCTCTCTACACCACATTCATCATTACAGACTTAACCTCTAAATACTCCTATCCTTCACCATTTTTGGTCAAACCTACAAAATTTCCTTTCACTTAGCTTCACTCTATCCTCTTATTGCCTTACATTTCACCAAATAATTGTCCTTATCAGACTTCTATGGTCACCATTAAATTTTTCTCTTACTCTATCAACCGCTAATCCTTAGGAAACATGTACTATCTCACTCCTTATCTCAAACACTTACTCACATAACCTAAGCACTCTAAACCTTTTTCCACTTTCCAGGATTTTCCTCATATTCTAAACCATTAAAATTCCGCCAATCCAGAGACCTATTATCCAATAAACATCAGAGCTTAGCTTTCCTTCCTAACTTTGGTCAACACTTAAGGATTCTATCCACAAATTCCACCATCTTATCAGCTCGACTTCGCCATATCATCACTTACTCACCTCTGTCTAACCCTTTTTCCAATTCCAATCAAGACACTTATGACTCTAAATTCTAAATATCACCATGAATTCTTCCTCCTCTTATCACCACCTAGACCATCATTTTGACTAATCCGACATCAAAGCTCTTAGTCCAAATTACTTTACACAACTCGCCACTCAATTAAGACTCAAAAGGGTACTCCTATTTTCTTCAAGACTCATACTTCCTTACTTCATACTTACTAATCCTTATTCTCCTTGATCTTTGCAACTCTTGCCTATCCTCACTTCACAACCCACTTCCTAATCTAGGGATATCTACTTGACTGGGATAGGGTGTCAGGGTCCAGAATTCTCACCAAGGCTTTAGGAAAAGATACATGTCGGGTCAAAAATCAAACTAGGAAACTTCGGGTTCATCAACAATCAAGGCTTTGTTAAGAACATGGTCTAAGATTTTCAGAAAAGGCTTTCTCAAACGTCATGCCAAAGCAATTTGGCAACGCATAGGGTTTACACAAGAAAAGCTTCAACAAGAAAAGAAGGGTTCTAGTCAAGGACAAGATCTCATATCAAAAGTTCAAGGGTCATCACAAACAAAAAGGGGGTTCCCATCAGAGATAAGTTCAACAAGAGAAGATCCGAATCACACATCAACATCCCATTACGACACTGATTTCTGCTCCTCATCTCCGCTGTAGACGAAAACCGACGCATTCCAGGAAAGCATCCGCGTACTCTTAGCGTTCCTATCCTCATCCATCGTCATCTTAATACTAACACGCACACAGAGTCACACAGCAGGGCATGTAAGTCCATGCATAAGGTTACTTAGATCAACCATTGCTCTGATACCATAACTGTAACACCCCGATTCGGCAACTTAAAAACCACAACAACTTAAATTGAATATAGTGAAAAATTTGGGCCATTTTTTTTAACACGTATAACATAAACGGGAGAACATTTAAACCTTCAAAACATAGTTACAATTAAAAACTTATGTTCTCACATTGCATAAAATCTTTCAAGTTCCAAACCGAGATGTCACAAGACACCGCACCTTGAAACTCATTCACAAAATATTGTTTAAATACACAGCCCATTTACTTGTTTCAAAACATCAGTACTGAATAAAACTTTAGCCGGGGTACAGTATGATAAAGCTATGGTAACTAAGAACTTGTAATGGAATACAATACTCTGAGGGGATTACCTAGCATCTAGTCATATACACCAAGCCTCGCCATCTAACTCCGGATCTTGGCAGGTCAAGCTCTTCGACCGCAAGCAAAATCGTCCTCATCCGCCGTCTCAGAAGTCTCTTCCATAGAGTCGTCTTGTGCCTTCTCCTCCTCCCTCTCACGAGCTAAAAGCCTCTCCATGATTTCCTTCCTTCGCCGCATCATCTCTAGGTAAACTATGATATGGGCGGTCAGGGTTATGTTATCCCCTTTCAATGGAGATGCTCCTATCTCCCGAATGAGCTGGAATCTCGCTATATTTTTCATCTAATGATCATACCAAAATTTTCTAATGCATAGCAGGAGTACAGGAGAGAGTGAGCTACCCAAAACAGCAATGTCGACTATGTGGAATTACAATAGGCAAATATTAAGACAAGACAATAAACATCAAACAAACCAAAACAACAACATGATCATCATCATATAATTAAATGCAATCTTATGCTAAAATTCTCGTAATCACATTCTCAAAATATTTCTTATGACTTCCACAACTCTTATCAGTTCCTTCTTCAATCATTATCTCAAAATTATCAGTTATTCCAAAAATCATTTCTTATGTTTGTCTTATAAATTTTATTCAACACTTAATATCTTTACTGCACTTTTTCTTTTAAACCTCTTAATCCTTTAAGTCTTATCGTTCCGATTAGCATCAATGATGTGGGGAAAATCATCACTAAGCTCGCACACACGTCTACATCTCCTCGGTAATCCACCCAACCTAGTCGGAAGCAAACAGGAGTACAGGACCTTTACCACGCGGGCACGACAGCTGTCTCAACAAATGGCTCCAAGCCAGGAGAACTGTAGAAAACTCGGGTACAGTGGCAAATCATAAATGCCCCGTTCCAGTCCCTCTCACTGTTCAAGATTTGCAATCTAGGGGGCGACAGTACTAATTCTAGTTGATCGTGCAGAACTTACCACGGCATTGGACCCAGTCCCTACCACGTTCGTATACCACGTGTGGAATTCGTTCTGCCTAGAAAGTACTCAAGACTTCTTGACGTTTCACCGTCATCGTCCTCCCCTAATGCAATCTCCACTTGAGTATCCGCAGATACTCATGGTTCCTTCCTCTCCACTACTTCGATATCACACTCATATATCACCGCATTCGTTAATGTCGTTTAAAGGATTTTAAAGTTTTAGAGTTTTAATTAACGGCTTAGTCCTAATGGTCGGCTCATCCTTGGTGCATCCCTTCAACGAGTCCCGACCACTAATCGTTAAATCCGTTCCCCAAAGAATCTCAACAGCATCTTGCATCACATCTCTTTCTCATGCATCTCATCAGTATTATTCTCATCAGCTATTGCTCAACAGCATCATCAACATCATTCTCATCAGCTATTACTCAGCAACGTCATCAGCATCCTTCTTGTCAGCTATGGCTCGGCAGCATCCTCAGCATCTTCCTCCTCAGCTATTGCTCAGCAGCTTCATCAGCATCCTCCTTGTCAGCTATGGCTCAGCCGCCTCCTCAGCATCTTTCTCATCATCGTTTCAACGCTTTCATTCGCATCGTCGGGTATTTCTTATCACAATCTCGAAATTCATCATTTCATCTCAATTCTTTCTCAAACTTAGTTATTAATTCTCTTCCATTCACTATTTATCTCTTTCACAGTTTTGTTCTCATCATGACTTATCTCTTCCTCAATCATTCTCATAGTTCTTATCCGTACTTCTTTTCTCTTTAGTCTTAATTCATTACTTTTACGATTCCGTTATTATCATCTCATGCTTCAGGGTGTAATCAAACTTTTCTCAACAGTATCACAATCACTTAATAGTTATTTAAATCATTTCACATACTAAGAAATCAAACAGCTCACACATAGTCAAAACATTATACTATATCAACAATGACATGTCATCTAAAAACAACAAACCGATCTCAGCTGTTCGTGTGGATAGCCAAACAAACAAACAATTTCTATCCCACTACCTCGCTTAATGAGATCGGGGTCCAACCTTTGAGATGATTGGACGCCTTAATAAGTTACCTAAATACCACGACGTCTTTAGGGAAGCCCCCTCTCACCTCGAATGACGTAGATCTCCAAGAACTTTCCAAGCTTCCCAAGTTGCTACTCCGGCCTCGTGTCCTTTTCCTCCGTCACTCGAACTAGAACATTTTTCCCGTGCGTTAGAACGATTTCGATAAATTCATAATTTCGTTTTGAAAACACGTTGAAACAATTCCCTTCTTGAAAACACATTATCAATATCCAAAAGATTTCAAATCCGAATCAAATCTATAATTAAAATGTGTTGTTTTAAAATGTTTCCAAGAAAACTTTTAAAACAATTCTAAAATAATTTCTTCATCAAAACAGAATCCATTTCTCTTAGTTTAAAACATTCCGGTTATAAAATAATTATCCTTAAGCTTTACACAAAATCCCAAGAAGCAACACATTGAAAATCTATCTTAGACAAAATGCAGAATTCAAAAAGATAAATTTCAAGACCACGTCAAATTGATTTGTTTAATTTCTAAAATTCACATTACTACCAAATACTGATCAAAGAATGCCATATACAAATTTCAAATCAATTTAAGTTGTTCAAATTACACTTTTTAAATAAAACATTTTTCAATTCCTTTCAAATCCAACATAAATTTTTCACCAATAAATCTCACAAACAAAAATTCAGAACAATTCCAATTCAATCTAAATTTTTTCAAAACATATTCAATTAGCATAAGAACAACACATAAAAGTTTCAAAGCATTCACAGGCTCACATAATGCAAATCACCTTTTACATCACTCAGAATCATTGATTAAATTATAATCTTAATAAATTAACTCAATTACTCTTAAGAAATAATTCAAACCAAGCCTTGTGACTAATTCATCAAGGACCGAATTACCATGGTCAATAATTTCTAATCACAAATAAATTTAAAAACCTTGGAATCATTGAATTAACATTACAAAAATTCCTTTTTACAACTCTGAATCAACTCATTTACTTTCACATCTAAAACCAAGAAAATTAAAGAAAACAACACATCACTTCCATCAAACACATAGTATCATGCACCTTGGAATATAGTCATTATCAAAGGTCATTTCAAGAAGAAAACTTTTCAACCATCTTAACATGCATTGGCCGAATTCTACATGTATAATCTTGTAAGGATTTAATGCACAAATAAAGCCATAAATTAATGAAATCATTTTCTTTATTTTGGGCTAAAAACCATGAGCATTCAAGAAGAAAAATCAACAATTTTAATTCATTTTCTTGACTTAAATCAAAACAATAATTTGAGTCATAAACCACTCCAAAGATTTATTTTATTTCTTTTTAAAACTTGATCATATATTTTAAAACTCTTGGATTAAAATAGTTTCATCATGCATGCAACCTGAATGGTGATTAAACATGATTCTCTACCTCATTTCATGTTGGCCGAATGTTACCACTCACAAAGACAAGGTTTTTATTCATTTTCAACATGCAAGAATCACAAAATCAAATCAAGTCATGTAAACTTTCAACACTACTTTTTAAAGCAACATACTTCATCATTTACTCACATCAACATGCATTAATATCATCAAGACAAGATTTTTCTTATATATTTCTAACATACATAAGATAAACTCAAGTTCATCACTTTTTCTCAAACCAAAAATAAAGATCTTATTTTAACTTCATGAAAATAATATGCATGTTTTAGAAATCATTAAATTTAGTCTTAACACACACATGCATCAACTTTTCACAAAATAAAAATCATAGATCCTATTATTTTCATGCTTGGCCGAATAGGTTTCACAAAATAAAACTTGCACAAGATCAAACACTAGATCAAATCATGTTTATGCTCAAAAATCTTTTTAAAGCTTGTTGCTTTAATTTCTTTTCAAAACCGTGTCATATATTAAAAGAAAAACATAATCTTTTCTCTTGAAATTGACATGCAAAATCAAAGATCTCAACTTTTTCACTCATCAATCAAAGATCATCACATGCACACACTTAAATCAACTAAGATCATCACCAAATTAACATGCAAGGCTAAAGACTTTAACTTTTTCACAAATCAAGTTTAAATCATATATTTATTCATCACATCTTCTCATGAAAGCTTTATAAATCACGTTTTCAAGCAAGAAATTTAACATGCAAAGGAATTTATTTTAAGCTTCACAAAGATCTCAAACCACACTTTAGATCTTTCAGTTTTAGTTTTAAAAAAAACATCAAGATCCATTAAGAAAACCTTAACTGAATCATATTACAAATCATTTTTAGTCTTTAAAAGTCTTTGATCAAGTAAGAACTACACATAAACTCATCTTTCAAGTCATAAAATTAAACATGCAAAGAAGATGGAGAAATGAAAAATGAATTGAAGGAAATGAACCAACCTCTCTCTCTCTCCTTATCTTTTCTTTCTCTAAGAGTTGGATGGGCTCTTAGAGTGTGTTTTGGTGTGGAAATGGAGAAATGAAAAATGAATTGAAGGAAATGAACCAAGGCCACTACTATTTATAGGCCAACCGATTTATCCCTCTTTTGCCCTTAGGTTTGGTTTAGGTCTTGCACAAATGGGAAGGGTAGTTTTGTCCTTCCCAAAGTTTGCATGTATAGGTTCTAACCAAGGGGACATGGTGGAGTGAATTAAGGAACTAGGGCTACTTCATGTCTAGTTACTTTTTCTACTACTTTGAATTTTCCTACACACTTAGTTTACTTATGGCTCTAACCTATCCTATTGGTTTCTTGTCCAACAATTAAAATCCTAAGCTTGCCCTTATACATACATACATACGTAACACACACACATACGTATACATTCATGTCTTACATTTTTACTTTCTAATCACATTCACTTATAATTATCAATTCACACAATAATGCAATCATCCCTAAAGAATCATATTCACGCAATTATTTTAATGCATCACTCATTACACACACAACAAACCAACACATATCACATAATAAATCCATGCCATGACAATACTACAAAACACATTTCTCAAAATTCGTATTTTACAAGCTCAGGAATAAATTTTTATAAATCAATGCAGAAAATTCTAAAAATTTCATCTTCAAATTCTACGTTTCAAGGCGATCGTTTTCATATAAAGATCATAAAATTCCGAGTTACGGTTAAAAAGATACGAATTTTCAAAGTTAACAAATTCAGAAGAAAATTCATTTCAAATTAAAATCATCCTTTAATAAATCATTCCAAACTTAACAAAATCATTCACTTCTTGTCTATAAAAACATTTTGTTTATAAAAATCCATGAAAATCAACACTTTATTTCTTACTCACGTAAAATACTTGTCTGAAAATATTTTGTAAAACAGAACCTCAAGGTTTATTTTGACAAAATTCGTTTACGCACGTATGGGAATGTATGGAGTGTTACATTTCCCCAACTTGAAGATTTCTCGTCCTCGAGAAATGCTGTGCAGAGTCTGTCGGATCTGGGAACGCGTAGCTCCTTGAAGAAATTATTTTCCTCTTTAACTGCAGCAATCATCGCATCTTTGAATTTGCACCGTCTATCCATCGTTCTTAAGAGAAAATCAAACGGATTACTTGCAAAAGTAATCTCTTGGGGTATTTTCAATAACAACCAGGGTGAAGTAAAAACAATACGGTTTTACTGACAACAAAGGACTGATGGGTTCAAAGGCATCAAAACAGTGTCCAAAGATAACAGGGTTACGTTCATTTGGGGTCAAGACACTACCACACTTTAAGGTTACATTCTTCTCATCAGTTCAAGCCTAAACTAGTTACTCCTCAAAACCTCACATTTCCATCTACTCCCCAACTTAGATGACTCATATCTCTCTACACCACATTCATCATTACAGACTTAACCTCTAAATACTCCTATCCTTCACCATTTTTGGTCAATCCTACAAAATTTCCTATCACTTAGCTTCACTCTATCCTCTTATTGCCTTAAATTTCACCAAATAATTGTCCTTATCAGACTTCTATGGTCACCATTTAAATTTTTCTCTTACTCTATCAACCGCTAATCCTTAGGAAACATGTACTATCTCACTCCTTATCTCAAACACTTACTCACATAACCAAAGCACTCTAAACCTTTTTCCACTTTCCAGGATTTTCCTCATATTCTAAACCATTAAAATTCCGCCAATCCAGAGACCTATTATCCAATAAACGTCAGAGCTTAGCTTTCCTTCCTAACTTTTGTCAACACTTAAGGATTCTATCCACAAATTCCACCATCTTATCAGCTCGACTTCGCCATACACTACAAGAATTTTCTCGGACAGCTACGGAATATTGCGTAGCAATTCCGTTGCTGTACTCTAGCAAAGTACTCATAACTACGGAATTGCCGCGGAACAGCTACAACACGGTGCGTAGAGTAAATCAGGTCGTTAATTCGCTACCGAATTATTCCGTAGCTATTCCAAAGCTAATTAAAAAATAGTTGTAGCAAATCCGTTGCAATACTGTAGCAAAATAATTGCTCACTTTAAAGTAAGTATAGTATTTTTCCGTAGCTATCCAGCTAGAAATATTCGGTAGCTGATCCGTAGCCATTTTTTTCACAATCTGTAGCAAAGTTGCATCTATTTCCTAGCTGATGGGTGAAAGATAACCACATCATCCCTAGCAATTTTGAAGCTATTCAGTAGCTGTTTTTCCTAGGTGTTCTCTAGCTATTACCTAGTGAGTTGCGAAACAATTCTGTAGCAATTCGGTAGCAGTTTGGTACCTGTTTCCTAACTGTTCGCATCGCATTTTGTAGCAATTCAGTAGCAGTTGGGTACCTTTTTTTCCTAGCTGTTCTCTACCTATTCTATGGCATTATTGGATGGCTATCCTGTAGCAATTCCATAACTACATTGGAATTCTATATTTATTCTAAAGCTATTATTGTATAGCAATTATATTTTATTTTTCTCTGAGGATTTAATAGCTATATTACATTACTAAAATAATTTTTATATCATCGAAATGCATATTTATAATAACCTCCATATAGCTATATTATAGAAGTACTATATAATCAGACTATATAACTTATATCAAGGGACACAATATAATCAGATGCAAACTTATATCAGTACAAAGCAGTACAAATATTTTCTTTCTTTCATTAGGACATGAAAAAACAATTCTTCATGCAGAAAAACTTCGTACAACAATATAACTTAACAAAACAAATTTCCTATCACACTTCTCCGTTCATCAGCCAAGAATCAAGCAATGCATTTGTGAATCTTAAGTACAATAAGGAATCTTAATGATTTTGTCGATGAATCTTAAGTACCACATCTATAAAAAATAAGGAATATCTTTGCCAAACAACACAGGACAGACTAATATCAGAAAAAATGAAATTGCACTTCAGCCAAGCCAAGACAAAATTACTCTATTTAACACATTGCATCTCAACCCAACCCAACTACAGCATCTCAAAAGATCACAACCAGCATTCCAAAAAAGACAAAGATTAAAGTATGATTTTTTATAGATTTAAGTGAAAAGATCACAACCAGCATTCCAGAAAACAAGTGAAAAGATTAAAGTATGATTTTTAATTCTCATATTTCAGAATATCTCGGAATGCAAATAACTTAAGAACCAAGTCAGAATATCTCATATTGAATATACCGAGAGTGTCAAGCCTAACCACAAGTCTACTCAATGATTCAAGTCTCTATTCATCCTAATGTACTCTTACTATTATTATGTGTTTGAAAAAAATATTGCAGATAGTAAAAGCAAAACATACCATTCTAGTCTTATGTATTTGAAAACCTACTGAACCTCCAGTGTGCAACACAACATCAGGCATGGCTGCCCTATCTTAATGAACTCTTCTACTCCATTCATATACTCATCACTAACGCGGCCGGTACAATCATGTCTTCTAAAATGAAGCAAAACTCTACTAAAATGAAGCAAAAACATGCAAGAAAATGCCCAAAACTAAGCAAAACCTAAAAAAAATCAAAGCAAAATATGCAACCTAAACTACTCTACCCCCACACTTAAATCACACATTGTCCTCAATGTAACACAAATAGCAGAAGCAGACAGATATAGACAAGTGTAATAAAAAGAGCAAGGAAGGAGAAAAGAAGACTCCCTAAGTCATGGTTGTTCAAAAGTGGAGTCGACCAATGAGGCCTCCTCCACAGGTGCATCATCCAAAGAAGGGGTGGTTAGGAAAGGCTTGAGTCGGTGGCCATTGACTTTGAAGCTCTTGTTTGTGGACTCACTCTTGATCTCCACAGTGCCATAAGGAAACACCTGGGTGACTACAAACGGTCCAATCCACTTAGAGCGGAGCTTTCCACTCATGAGTCCAAGCCTAGAGTTGTAGAGCAAAACTTTTTGACCAACCAAGAACTCCTTTCTGGAAATTGATTTATCATGAAGCTTCTTGGTCTTCTCTTTGTAGAATTTGGAGTTCTCATAGGCCTCCAAACGGATCTCATCTAGCTCACTCAACTGCAGCTTCCTCTCCTCACCCGCTTGATCAAGAGCTAAGTTACATTGCTTCACAGCCCAATATGCACGGTGCTCTATCTCCACAGGCAAGTGGCATGCCTTACCAAAGACAACCCGATAGGGTGACATCCCTATGGGTGCCTTGTAAGCGGTCCGATGGGCCCATAAAGCATCCTCCAATCATGTGCTCCAATCCTTTCTATTAGGCTTCACCATCTTCTCCAAAATCTGCTTGATCTCTCTGTTTGAAATCTCAGCTTGCCCATTGGTTTGGGGGTGATAGGGTGTAGAAACTTTGTGCACAACCCCATACTTCTTGAGCAAAGCTTGCATGGATCTATTGCAGAAGTGTGTGCCTTGGTCACTGACTATGGCTCTAGGTATGCCAAACCTGCAAAGGATATTAGACCTGACAAAATCTACAACAACCTGAGCATCATTAGTCCTGGTGGCCTTAGCTTCCACCCATTTGGATACATAATCCACATCAAGTAAGATATAATAAAAACTAAAAGAAATAGGAAAGGGGCCCATGAAATCTATACCCCAGATGTCAAACACCTCACAGAACAACATAGGTTGTTGCGGCATCTGTTGCCTCCAAGATAGGGCGCCTCCTGCTCTTTGACATTGCTCACATGAGCTGCAGATGTTGCTTGCATCCTTGAAGATGGTAGGCCAATAAAATCCAGAATCCGACACCTTTCGTGATGTCCTTTGAGTCCCAAGGTGGCCTCCCACTGGTGAAGCATGGCAAAACTGGAGAACTGATTGGATCTCATGATCTGGAATGCACCTGTGAATGACCTGATCACTGCAAAAACGCCACAAATAGGGGTCATCCCATACATAATACTTGGTATCGCTCTTTAATTTGTCTCTTTGAGCTTTGGATGCCAAGGCAGGAAAAACAGAAGCAACCAGATAATTAACAATGTCTGCAAACCAAGGAGTTTGGGGAGGGGGATGGGAAACATGCAAAGCTAAAAGCTGCTCATTCGGGAAGTCATCCCGGATAGGAAATGCATCCTCCTCTCTCTCTATTCTGCTCAAGTGGTCTGCGACAAGGTTATGCGCACCACTCTGATCCTGAATCTCAAGATCAAACTCCTGAAGGAGCAACATCCACCTAATCAACCTAGGTTTGGAATCTGTCTTTTTCAAAAGATACTTCAGAGCAGCATGATCAGTGTACACTACAACCTTAGAACCAAGCAAATATGATCTAAACTTGTCAAGTGCAAAAACAATAGCCAAAAGTTCTTTTTCAGTTGTTGTGTAATTAACCTGTGCTGCATCTAAAGTCCTAGAAGCATAATAAATCACATGCGACAGCTTACCAACCCTTTGGGAGAGAACTGCTCCCAAAGCATAATTTGAAGCATCAGTCATGAGCTCAAATGGGAGGGTCCAATCAGGTGGTTGGATGATGGGGGTGGTGGTCAATGCTTTCTTCAATTCATCAAATGCCCTCTTGCATTGGTCTCCAAATTCCCATGGGGCATTCTTTTGAAGCAGCTTGGAAAGAGGAAGGGCAATGTTGCTAAAGTTCTGAATAAACCTGCAATAGAAACCTGCATGACCAAGAAAAGAACGCACCTCTCGCACGCAAGAGGGGTAAGGCAAATGTGATATTACATGCAGCTTAGCAGGGTCAACTTCTATGCCCTTGTGCGAAACAATGTTCCCTAAGACTATGCCTTGTTCTACCATGAAGTGGCATTTTTCAAAATTCATGACAAGGTTAGTCTCAATGCACCTGTTAAGCACCTTAGTCAAATTATCAAGACATGCATCAAATGAGGAGCCATAAACACGAAAATCATCCTTGAAGACTTCTATGCAATGCTCGAGCAAGTCAGCAAAAATACTCATCATACATCTTTGAAATGTGGCAGGAGCATTGCATAGGCCAAAAGGCATCTTCCTATATGCAAATGTGCCAAAAGGACAGGTAAATGTGGTCTTATGTTGGTCCTCTGGTGCAATGCAAATTTGAAAATAACCAGAGAAACCATATAAGAAGCAATAATGAGATTTACCTGTCAGGCTCTCCAACATCTGATCAATGAAGGGGAGAGGGAAATGATCCTTGCGAGTCGCCTGGTTGAGCTTTCTGTAATCAATGCAGACTCTCCAACTGTTTTGCACTCTAGTGGGAATCAGCTCATCCTTCTCATTTTTGACAACTGTGACACCAGACTTCTTGGGGACAACTTGCACCGGGCTCACCTAAGTGCTATCTGAAATTGGGTAGACGATACCCGCTTGGAGCAGCTAGGTGACCTCTTTCTTAACCACATCAAGAATCTGGGGGTTCAATCGTGTTTGGGGTTGTCTCACTTGTTTAGCCCCATCCTCCAACAAAATGCGGTGCATGCACATGGAAGGGCTAATTCCAGGAATATCTGCTAAAGTCCATCCAATTGCCCTCTTGTTCTTCCTTATCACATCCAGTAGTTTCTCCTCTTGATCAACAGAAAGTGAGGTAGAGATGATCACTGGGAGTTTCTGCTCATCCTCCAAGTAAGCATATTTGAGATGAGGAGGGAGGGGCTTCAGGTCCAATGAGGGTGCCTGCATAATAGATGGAACTAAAGGGACAGCAGAAATGGATTCTGCTGCCTGCACCTGAACAAGTGAATCAGACTTATGCATAACAGATATGGGGTTAGGGTTAGCATAATCTGAATCTATAACAAATGAATCATCAGATGCAGTGGCAGAGTCTAGAAACTGAGCTATTTCAGTGCATGCGGTGCACCATCCGGAGTTAGTGCATGATGGACAAGTAAATGAATCAGTGAAAGATGGCAATTCAAAATCATGATGCAAAAAGTTAAGCATATGCTCATCTATAAAAATCATCAAGCAAGTCCACATGTAAAACAGAGTGATCCTCAGGAAAATGTTTCATAGCATGGAAAATGTCAAATCGGATCACACTGCCATCAAACTCCATGGAAAGTGAACCTGAATGCACATCTATCTTGGTTCGGGCCGTTTTCAAAAATGGCCTCCCCAAAATAATAGGAACAGCATTACGGGGGGAGTCATCTTCCATATCAAGTATGTAAAAATCATCAGGGAAGATCAACTCTTCAACCCGAACCAAGACATCCTCTATCAAACCTGCGGGGTGGGCAGTACTTCTATTTGCCAATGGAATCACCACACCCGTAGGTTGAAGAGGTCCAAGAGAAAGAGACTTAAAACAGACATAGGCATGACAATTATGGATGCTCCTAAATCTAGCATAGCATTTTCAAACTTAACATTGCCTATGATGCAAGGTATAGAAAAAGTTCTAGGATCCTTACATTTTTCAGGAATGTGAGGGATAGGTTCACCTATGAGAGCGGAGACATTCCTTCCTATGCTTATCCTCTCATTGCCCTTGAGTCTTCTCTTATGAGTGCACAACTCCTTAAGGAACTTCGCATACCTTGGAATCTTTTTTATTGCATCAAGAAGGGGTATGTTGACTTCCACCTTCCTGAATGTGTCAATAATGTCCTTGTCCACTTCTTCCACCCTTTTGTTTTGAGGCACTCTTGGTGGGAATGGAAGAGGAACACGAGGAGGTTGTAGGACAACAGCAGGGCTTGTGGTTGAAGTCGAGGAGGGTTGAGTTGGATGATTCTCTTTGGTTCTAGCTTGCTCGCCTTCATCTACCACTTGGCTCGTCCCTTTAGAGGAAGCCAGAGCATCATTGTTGAGGTGAGGTTGTGGTGTGGGTGTGACAATCTGCTTTCCTGACCTCAGGTTGATGGCACTCACATTCTGATTCTGAGGGTTGATCACTGTTTGGGAAGGCAACTTGTCAGAATTTTGAGATTGCAAGTTGTTGAGAGAAGTTGTCATTTGACCCATCTGATTTTTCAAAGTCTGAATGGATGCCTCTTGTCTCTGAATGGATGCTCTAGTTTCTTGTTGAAATTAGAGGTTCTGCATGGTCATTTGTCTCACCAACTCCTCCAAGGTAGGTTGGTTGGATGGAGGGGCTGATGGTGCAGGATGAACCACTTGCTGCTGTTGTTGTTGCCTTTGCTGCTGGATTGGAGGAGGTACATATGGTGGTCTACTCGGTCCAGCGATGTTCTGAAATGGAACATTAGGAGATGGTTGCTGTTGTTGATCAGACCACTTCAGGTTGGGATGGTTCCTTCATCCAGGGTTGTATCTATTGGAAGAGAGGTCATGATTGTGTTGTTGTGGGCCTCTATTATTTTATATGTATGCTGCATAGGCCTCGGGTTGGTCACCACTGGTCATCGGTTGTTGCTGCTGAAGGGAAAGGCATGCATCTGTGGGGTGCTCAATGGATGTGCATATGCCACACACTCTAGCAGGAAGTACCATCTTTTTCTGATTGACAGCCAATTGTGTGACCAATGTTGTAAGAGAATCAATTTTCTGCTCAAGCTTCTCAACCTTGCCCAAGTCTGCACCAACATCATTTACATCCCTCACAACTATTGCATCACTGTTGCTTCTTGCATGGAATAGCTGACAGTTGGAAGTCATCTTCTCAATTTTGCTCCTGGCTTGTAAGGGTGTCATATCTCCCAACGTACCACCACTTGCAGCATCTACCATGTTTCTCTCCATAAAGTTGAGACCTTCATAGAAATATTGAATAAACAGCTGCTCTGAGATCTGATGGTGGGGGCAGGAAGCACACAACCTCTTGAATCTCTCCCAATATTCATTGAGACTCTCTCCATGTTTTTTCCTGATACCAGAGATTTCATTTCTAATTGCAGTAGTTCTGTTTGCAGGGAAGAATTTTTCCAGAAATGCCCTCTTCAAGTCATCCCAGCTTGTGATGGAACCAGGGGCCAAGTCAGATAACTAATCCTGGGCCAAACCCTCTAAGGAATGTGGGAATGCTCTGAGACAGACATGATCCTCTTGCACATCATGTGGTTTCATTGTGGTGCACACTATATGGAATTTCTTGAGATGCTTATGAGGATCCTCACCTGCAAGACCATGAAACTTGGGCAACAAATGGATTAGTCCTGTTCTAAGCTCAAAAGGAACATCCTCATCAGGATATCGGATACACGAGTTTTCAATAGTGAAGTCAGGTGCAGCCAGCTCCCTAAGTGTCCTTTCCCTTGGTGGGGGTTGAGCCATGTTATCACAATGTACAAAATCAGATTGAACAGAAGCAGAAGGAATAGAAGAAACAGAAACAGAATCAGAATTAGATAGACTATAAGATGACTCTGACTCACTATCTAATGACTGATTCCTATTTTGTCTAACTAATCTGTGATAAGTTCTATCAATTTCAGGGGTGTAAGGATGCAAATAACTTGGGTTGCCCCTAGTCATGTACTGAACAGAACAGCATCAACCATAGCATACTTTAACATATGCATGACCAAAATCGGCAACTAAATTTTTTATTTATTTAAAATTTTTTTATTTTTTAAAGCACCCTAAAATCATGAAAACATATCACAGAAAGTTTGAGGACAAAATTCAAAAGGGAACCAAGTCAAACAATTAAAACAGTGACCAAAAACTAAGAAAATAGAACTTGTAAAATAAAAAAAATAGTAAACAGGATTTTTCGGGATCCAAACGAAGGGGTTTTACAACAAAGTGGTAAAAATCAGATTATTCAGAAAATTCCCTTCGATTTGATATAAAATTCGTCAAATTCTGAGTTACTGATCAAAAGTTATGCCTATTTATAGTAAGTACTGCTGAAACTTGGAAAATTTTTCTGGAACTCACAACCAGTGCCTATTTGAGTGTCTGTGATGCATCAACACACTAATATATGATGAAACAAGTGTGGATACCAAATTCCGTGCAAAAATTCCACCCGCAGCTATGTTGAATGGCACTCACAGAATCACAAAATAGCATCAGTTATGCAGAACAGCAAATCAGCAAACAGGGCAACTTTCAATTAGTTATCAGAATGCTTATTCACACACTAACTACACTAACTAATCTAACTAACTACTATATGATCTTTGGCAAGAACCAATAACTAATGTATGATCTCCCCGGCAACGGCGCCAAATTTTGATAGAGGCCGTACCCGATCAAAATAAAAGGGGTTTATTCTATAGTACTAGGAAGGTGATCCTAGGTCATTTCCCAGCGAATATTGGTCTAAGCAAAGTATCAAACACGTAGTGTGCAGTAAAATGGGGTTGTTTTTGTGTGTAACAATTGTGAAGAACAAAACATAAACAGAATATTAAAACTAACAAAATCAGAAACAAAAGCGGGCAAACCCCTTTGGCTACGCACACTACTCAATCCTAGCTCACTAAAGATCGATTCCTCTCCTCTCCTCTGTCCAACTCGTGAGACCTAAATACTAAGCGAAAATTCAGTTCTCACCCCAAAACCCTAGCTTCTAATTAAGCATCAGAAACCAAAGCATGGGATTTTTACGAGTTAGCATAAATTAAGCATTCACACTTATGGATTATCGCTAATAAATAGAACTAAGCGAACCATAAATAGAGATAAACCACGAAAACAGCAGCCATGAGTAAGTGATACAATACCAAAGGGATTAACCCTTGAAGTTAGCCTTCCATGGCTATAAATAAAGAAAAACGTGTAGAAAGGGGGAAGAACAAAACCCTAGCAGCCACCAAATGCTATGGAGAGCCAAGAGAGAAGTTCTAACCTAGAGAGAGAGTGAGAAATATGAAAATGGTCTTAAGGCTACACGAGTTTCCCTTCCTTTTAGTCACAAAATGGGCCTAAAACATGGGCCCAAGTCCTAAGAAACACTATTCTGAAAATTACAACTAAAAAGGGACCTAAATGCAAATTACAATCTTCACTTCAATACTTCAATCTTCATTTCCAAACTTCCCAAAGTGTCCTTGTGCCAAATATTACCTGAAAATAGAAATAAAATTAATTAGGCTAAATAATTCCAAATTAAACAATATTCGGAATTTTAGTCCAATAAACTCTAAATCACTAAATCAAGCTAATCAATGTCAAATGGGCAACAAGTATCAATAATAGGAGTAAAATAATGCAAGGAATAATGGGAAATAAAATGCTCATCACACATTCACTTATAATTATTAATTCACACAATAATGCAATCATCGCTAAAGAATCATATTCACACAATTATTTTCATGCATCACTAATTACACACACATCAAACCAACACATATCACATAATAAATCGATGCCATGACAATACTACAAAACACATTTCTCAAAATTCGTATTTTACAAGCTCAGGAATAAATTTTTATAAATCAATCTACAAAATTCTAAAAATTACATTTTCAAATTCTACGTTTCAAGACGATCGTTTACATATAAAGATCATAAAATTCCGAGTTACGGTGAAAAAGATACGAATTTTCAAAGTTAACAAATCCAGAAGAAAATTCATTTCATATAAAAATCATCCTTTAATAAAAATCACAACTTAATAAATCATTCCAAACAACAAAATCATTCACTTCTTGTCTATAATAACATTTTGTTTATAAAACTTGTTGAGATGCCAACAAGTGTACTGGGTCAACGTGTAATATAGTCTCAGGAAGACCAGATATCGTCCCACAGGGAGTTTGTGAGAATGTTCAATCTACTTTTACCTTGATGCAACTAAAAGTAAATCCTATAAATAAAATTCAGATTTAATTAAAAATTGATTTGAATTGAAATTAACAACTAAAACTAAAACTAATGCTGAAAATTAAAAGAAGTTGTGAGCAGGTAGACAAGGATTGTTAGGAACGTGGTTTCATTGTATGTTTCGTTTATCTAATTATAAATTATTGTCTTCCACTAAATCATGAACAAATCCCTAAATTAGTAACTATCAGATCTTTCACGTTTAGTTACCGTTTCTTATTCAATTCATAACCCCCAATCTCTCAAGTAATTCATTCATTGAATAATAGTTAAGAACAATGGATTTAAATAAAGTTATATAATTACCCAATTGCATCTCTACCCCTGGATTAATTATATTGTTTGATTGGAAAGGCCTATCTAAACCCTAAACCTCTCAATTTGGGGATTAGAAATCCAAAACATAAATTGGATAGATTCATGCATAACAATTAAATCACAATCAAACACATGATTTAGAAAAGGAAAAACATTAATTCAATAACTACATAAACTAATCCATACAAATCCACCAATTCCTAACAAAGGGTTTTAGTTACACGATAAACAATGAAGAACAAGAGAAGAAATAGAAGGATAATACATGATTACCATGGAGAAGCCTTGATCTCTCAATCCTTGGATCTCCTCTTCTTCTAAACCTCTCTCTAAACTATGTAATCTCCCTCTCTAAAGCTTACAAAAACTGCTGAAAAACCTAGTATTTAATGCCTAAAACAAACCCTAATTGAGTCCCAATTGAATCCCCATCAAAATGCATCAAACCCGGCCCAAAACGGGCCTGTTTTGGACCTGTGCAGCGTTCGTGCACCTGGGGTGCGCCCGTCCTCACGCCTGGGGCGCGCACGCTATAATGCAAAATTTCAGCACGCGCGTCCCGGACCGTTTTGGCCGCCCCGGACTCATCCGGACTCCGTTTTACTCCGTTCTTGGACCATTTCGAAGCTTTTTTCATCCTCTATCCATGTCCATAATATATTTTACATTTAAGCTCCATAAGTACCTGAATCATACCCAAAAAGGATCAAAATGTTCAAAGGGTTCAAAACTAAGAACTATTGCTAAGAACTAACAAAAAGTCCTACAAAATACTTGAGAAACAAGCTAAACACATAGTAAAAGGGAGTCAAATCAATGCTCAAAACACTATATATTAGACCCAAACCACTCCCCCAAACTTATCATTTTGCATGTCCCAAGCAAAAGTAAAATAAAATTCTAAACAAAAGACAAACTCCCTAAATCAACATATACACACCTCATCTAAGACTTTGACTCATGACTCCAACACATATTATCTTAAACTATTTACACAATCACAAACTAGTTAGAGTAACAAACCCAATCAGAACTCAGGACTAGTGAACACTCTCAACCTCTCAAATGTTTCTCTCAAAAGTGTATAAGGGTAATATTTCATTTAAGAACACAAGTTCATCAATGATAAAGTGCTACCATATGCTTGACCACAGACCAAAATTGCCACTGAAATTATTGAAAGTATGCACAAATCAAAAGGTCTTATTTTTGGTTGTAATGGGGCTAGGCTAAAGTGTTAGGTGGGATATAAGAAAGAAGAGATAAAACTAAGGGCTAATTGCAAAGCAAAATTCCCCCAGAATCATGAATGAGCACTAAGTATATCACAATAAGCACAACTCAATCACAACTTTATTCTTCTCACTTTTCACTTTTCAATTCCTCTACTCTCTTCCTTTTCATAATTTTCATTCTTTTTCAATTTTCTTTTTTTTTTTCATTGGAAGAGAAGTAGGCACATAACACTTTACTTTTTTTTCTTTTGCATCACATTCCACTTAATTGCTCATCCAAAATTCCTAAGGTACTCACAAAGAACAATGCAATCAATGCAGGGTACCAAAGAAAAATCATATAATATCATTAGGCTCAAAGTGGGCAACTAAGGGAACAATTTTCAATGCAAAACATCTGAAGGCCTCAAAAACACAACCTAGGTGCCTTAATCATATTCATGCATGCAATCAATCATCAATTTTGAAATAGTCACAGGTCAAGTTCTAGAGCACAATCATCAAAGAGAACACACTCATGAAAGAATAGGGGTCTCAATATTAGAATAAATCAATAATATTCATACCCCTCAATATAAACCTCAAAACCTCACAGGGCTAAAGTCAGTTCACTAATCACAAGTTCTGAAAGCATTTGTCAAAATAACCAGTTCACAACCATATTTACAGCTCAATCAAATAGAGTCAAAAGTCAATGAGTCTAAGTCCTAAACTAAGTATGTACATGCATCATCAGAGAGAAAGTCCTAAGGTTAGAAAAATTACCTACTCTTGCTAAGGACACAAACCAATACCAAAAATATGAGAGAAAAATTCAGATCTGAAAAATTTTTATTTTGTATATCCTCCCCCAAACTTAGATGTTGGCTTGTCCTCAAGCAAACTAATCTAGCCTACACTACAAAATAAAAATTAAAACTACCTAAGAAAGCTGGACAATATTTTTGGTGAGGTACAAGGGCTAGAATGGGAAGTTGGAAACTAATGAGAATCAAGTAGGAGTGAAATTCCCCCAAACAGGGCCTTTCACAGCCCGGTGCGCCTGAGGCGCGCGACCGCATGCGCCCAGGGCGCACGAGGTATGTACCTCTATTTTTTTTATGGCAAAACAATTCTACCTAAGACCTATCCTAAACTAAACTAAACTACCTAACCTAAGGGAGAATTACCTACAATTGGGTTGCCTCCCACCAAGCGCTTGTTTAACGTCACGAGCCTGACGGGTTACCTCTTTTTAGAGGTCAAGGTGGTTGCCATGACCCTTTTAATGGGAAAACTTTGGAGTGGTCACTCCATCTCTTTGCAACACTCTCTCCATTAGAGTGCTGAATGAATTTGAGAGGGGCAAAGGTCTCCGCGGTGACTGGTGGTTTTGGAAAATTTTTTATAGTGGATTGCTCACCATTCACTCGGAGAATCACTTCTCCCCTAGGCACATCAATCACTGCCTCTGCTGTGGCTAAGAATGGCCTTCCAAAAATTAGAGGAATATTTTTATCCTCTTCTATATCAAGTACCATAAAATCAAGGGGCAGGATAAAATCATTCACCTTTACCAGAAGGTCCTCCACCACTCCATAAGGGCGGAGGATGGATTTATCAACTAATTCAAGTGTTGCCCACGTAGGCTCAATCTTTTCTATTTTCAATTTTTCAAACACCGACAAGGGCATAACATTAACACTAGCTCCTAAGTCACAGAGAGCCTTACCTGAATACACCTTGCCTATGTTAACTAAAATGTTAAAGCTACCTAGGTCCTTTAGCTTTGGTGGAAGGTTTCGCTTGATGATGTTGCTGCACTTCTTTGCTATTGGGAATGTCTCCTCAGTCAAGAGCATCCGCTTCTTCTTTGTTAGCAGCTCCTTCATGAATCTCACGTACTGAGGCATTTGTGCAAGTGCCTCAACAAACGGGATGTTGATGTGCAGCTTCCGTAGCATCACCAGGAACTTGGAAAACTGCTTCTGGTCTTCATCCTTCTTCAACCTTTGAGGAAAAGGTACCCTCAAAGGTAGTGGTGCTGGTTTGGGTGTGCCTTGATTGAGATCCGTAGGTGGACCCTGCGCTTTCGTTGCTTCAGGCTCCTCTTGCTCAGCTGATGGCTTGAACTCTTCCCTCTTTTCATACTCCCTCTCAGTTGCATCACCCTTTTTCAGTGGCTCCTCATATGACTTGCCACTTCGAAGGGTGACTGCCATGCATCTTTCCTTGGTGTGGGTTACTATCTCTGATATTTGATTTGCATTTTTGATCTACCCGCATCTCCAAGTTCTTGATGCTAGCTTGCTGATTATTGAAATTCGCCCGAGACTCAGCTACGAAGGAATGGATATTGAGAGTTAATGCTTCAATCGCCTTCTCCCAATCCTTCTTTTGTGGTTGAGGTGGGTTGGGTGCCGGATTAGACCATGTTGCATTAAGTTGATTTACTTGCTCCTCAATGGTGGTTGGTCCCTTTCTGACTTGATAAGCACAGTCACTATTCCGGTGACTTCCTCCACAAAAATCACATTTCAGAGACCGGGATGCAACTTGCTTCAGCAATGCTTTTAGCTGTTGTTGCATCTCCTTGTTTTGCTGGATGAGGGCCTGGATTAAAGAAGAGTCTGAACTTTTATTATTCTGAATACTTTTCCCTCTGATAGCCTGACTACTACTGAATACCAAATTGGTGATGATTTCTCTGGCCTCTTCAACAGTTTTCTTCCTCAATGCTCCACCTGCTGCTGCATCAATCATAGTCTGGTCATGCCCATTGAGTCCATTGTAAAATAGAGTAATCTCCTGGTATTTTGGCATACGGTATGGGTTCTTCCTCAACAGCTGGTTGTAGCGTTCCCAGGTCTCATGTAGTGGCTCATCTTCTTCTTGCTTGAAGGAATTGATGTCTTGCCTTAGCTTTGCTTGCTCTCCAGCTGGAAGGAACTTGTCAATGAATTTGGAGACAAGCACTTTCCAACAGGAATGACTCTCAGGTGCCTGATTGTGCAACCATGTCTTTGCCTCGCCCCTTAGTGAGAAGGGAAACAGTCTCATCCGAATGGCCTCATCCGAAGCACCCTCGATTTTGAATAAGTCGAGGAGGCTCAAGAAGTTGGCGATATGTTCCCATGGGTCTTGATGTGCCGCACCCTCAAATTGATCTTGTTTGATGAGTTGTATGTAATTGGGATCAATTTTGAAGGCGGTTGCTGAGATTGGTGGATGGACCATGCTTGAGGCAAACATGTCCATGCTCACGGTTGCATAGTCGCTCAGAGTCATACGGGAAGGAGGAGGCGGAATGGATCCGTCGGATCCTCCCCCTTCAGTCATCTTCTAAGTGTCCTCTCCCTCGTGCTACTTATCTTTTGCTGCACTCAAATAGATAAAATTACATGCGAGCACAAAAACAACAAAAAGATTAAGCAACACCTGTTGAGACAAGAAACTAACTAAAATAAAAAGAAAAATAAAACTAAAAACTAACTAAAAAAAATAGAAAATAAAAACTATGTCCGGGGTGCAACATTGAAAAAATTGGGCTAATGAGGTCCAAATCCTAAAAATACAAATCTAATCCTAAAATAAAATCTATCCCTAATAAAAATAGAAAATAATAAAAAAAAAACGAAAATAAAAAATAAAATAAAAAAAATCTATTCTAAAAATAATCCTAAGAAGATAAATCTAATCCTAAAAAGATATAAAACTAATCTAATCCTAAAAGATAAGGATAAAAAATATCTATTGCTGAACAAAATAAGATAAAAAAAAAACTTCCTAGAGATAAAGATAAATCTAATCCTAAGAGATAAGATGGTAGAATCAGAATTTGACCCCAAAACTGAACTTTTGCACCCCTTAGACCTGTAGCTTTGGTTTTTTTTTTTCCAAAAAAAAAATATAGAATGTAACACCCCGATTTGGCAACTTGAAAACTATAATCTTTTTAGGTGAAAATTAGGGCCATTTTTTTTTCTACAAAACGAGTGAATGAGTAATGTGAAAAATGAGAACACCTCTCATTTACAAAACCTAATTTCATTTAAAATCCATGTTCTCAAGTTGCTCCAACTCTTTCAAGTTCCAAATCGAGATGTCACAAGACACCACGCTTCGAAACTCATTTTCCAAACATTAGTTAAATAGAATAGCCCATTTGATTTCATGTCAAAATATCAATACAAAGATTAACTTGTTGGGGTTACAGCAGGACCAGATTGCTAAGAACTCATGGTGAATTACATACTCAAAAGGAAAGTTACCTACTCCCTAGTCATACTCATAAATCCTTCCCTAATCTTGCTTCCCAAACTAGCTGTACCACTCGTCATCATCCGCCGGTAGATCCTCTGGACTAATGATCCAACTCCCATCACTGTAGTACTCCTCTGGGTCATCCCTATCAGACCAGAGGTCAGGATCCTCCTCCTCGGCGTCCTCAGGAAGCTCCGCCTCAACATCATCAGCCTCACCATCCGTCTCCTCTTCTTATAACTCAGCCCTTCGACACGGGATCTCTATGAAGAACAACTCATAGACAGACATAATGTTGTTGGCGCCTCTTCTAGGAGTCGCTCCTATCTCCCGCAACTGCTGGTACCGTACCATATTGGCCATCTAAACTCCATACGATTTTATACAAGAAAGAATAGATAGAGTAGAGAGAGTGAGCAACCCAATACGGCAATGTCGACTATGTGGGATTACATCAGTTAAATATTAAGACAAATAAATATAAAAGAAAACATAAATCCAACCATAGCATAAGATAATTCAAGACAACACATATAGCTATCATGATGTACACATACATAATCACTCAATTATTCGTATAAGCTCAATACAATCACATTCTTCACCACGATGCCTTTCTTTCATTCTCTCACGTTCCTTGTTCTCAAACTCATCAATGTTTCAAGAATATTCATATCCACTTCCACTCTCAGATCTTATCCAACACTTGGTATTAGCATTATCATTATCATTATTATTATAATCTTTGCTACACTTGTCTTTGGAACATCTTGGTTATTAAGTTTAATCAATTCGATTAGCATCAACGATGAGGGGGAAACATCATTGAGCTCACACACGTCTACATCTCCTCGGTCCACCACCCAACCTAGTCGGAAGCAAACAGGAGTACAGGACTTTTACCACGCGGGCACGACAGCTGTCACAACACATAATAGTCCCAGACCAGGAGGATCTCGTCCTCAAATCAATTCAATAATAACAAGGCTCACTGTCCACGCAGTGGCAAAACACAATGCCCCGTTCCAGTCCCTCTCACTGTTCTCGATTTGCAATCTAGGGGGCGACAATACTTATTCTAGTTTCGAAAGCAGAACTTGCCACGGCATTGGACCCAGTCCCCACCACGTTAGTGCGCCACTTGTGGAATTGTTCCGCCTAGAAAAGTACTCTAGACTTCTTGACGTATCACCGTCATTGTCCTCCCCTAATGCAATCTCCTCCTAAGTATCCGTAGATACCTATGGTTCCTTCCTCTCCACTACTTCGATACGACACTCATACCTCACCGCATTTGTTAATGTCTTTTAAAATCTTTTAGAGAGTTTTAATTACGGCTTAGTCCTAATGATCGGCTCATCCTTGGTACATCCCTTCAATGAGACCCGATCGCTAATCGTTCGCATCTAATCCCCCTAAAACTCATATACTATCACGTGAATCATCACAACATCATTGCATCATCTTTCTCTTTCTCATATCACAGCAACATTGCTCTCATCAACATGAGCATCACTATTTCAGATCAACTTGTAACTCAGCACGTCATCATTGTCCTCTTTGTCGGCTGTGGATCAATGGCATCCTCCGCATCCCTCACTTCTATAACTCAGCAGTGTCATTAGTATTTTTTCTGATCGCTTCCGCTCGCTTTGTCGAACATTTCTCATAGTCATCTTAGCATCATCTCCTCATCACCATTCTTCCTCGACTAATCACGTCTTTCACATTTATCGTTTTCGTCTCTTATTTCTTCGATTATTACTCTATAGTCTTAGTCTTTATTGCTTAGTCACACGGTTCCCAACAATATCATATTGAGTAATAAATAAACAAATCACAAAAATATTTAAATAGTACAGCATGAACAATTATAAAACATACCATCATTTTTTTAAACCAATCTCAGTCGTTCGGGTGGATAGCTAAACCAATCAAACAAGCGTTATCACATAAACCACTACGCTAAATGAGATTGGAGTCCAATCTTTGAGATGATTGGATGCCTTAATATGTACCTAATTACCACGGCGTCTTAAGGGAAAGCCCCTCTCTCACCTCGATGACGAACGTCGTATAGCTCTCCAAGTTTTTCCCGATCATCTCTCCTTGCCTCTTATCCTCTCTTCCGTCGCTCAACTAAGACATTTTCCCGTGCATTAGAAACAAGTTCGATACATTTGTTAAATTCATTTTGAAAACAATTTCTCTTTTAAAAACTTGTTATCATTGTCCAATGTTTTTCAATTCAGATCCATGATTAAAACAGTTCTTAAGAAAAACTTTGAAAACAACTTAGAAACGTTCTTTTATTCAAATAAACTTCCTTTCATATTTAAAACTTGATTTAAAACATTTATCATTTACTTATTGCAAAACACACGTAGGTTTAAGAAAACAGTTAATAGAATTACAGCACTAACACACCATTTCAATCATGCACAGAAAAACAATTCAAGCTTAATTTCTTAATTGAATCATGGCAAAACCGAATTGTCTATACTCAATATTTCCTAATTACTAACAATTTATAAACTTTGAAAGCCATAGAATTAACATCATGAAAATAAATTCCATTAATTCTACCTATTCCTAGTCTCTAAAACCGAAAAGAAGAAAAGAAATTAACACGTCATTTCATCAAACACAAAATAGCACACACATAAAATGTAGTCACTTCAAAAGAAAATCCTTCTAAGCATCTAAACATATACTAACCGAATTATTCAAGTAAAATCTTGCAAGGATATAACATACAATCAAAGACATGAAACAATGAAATCATTTTATTCCTTTCAAGATTAAAACCGTAAGCATCATAGGGAAATTTAACAATTTCAATTGCATTTTTCTTAACTTAGTCCAAAGCAACAATCAAGACCACAAATCACTTCATGTATGCATCTTTATGCTCCTAAATGAGGCTAATCTTAGTCTACATGCAACTCAAATGATGATTATCAAGCTCACTTCCCTATTTCCTATCTCTAGGCCAAATGTCATCACACACACAAGACAAGAATCTTAGTTCACCTTTCAATGCACTAAAAGCAATTAAAGCAAACCATATTACACCAACATGCATAAACCATCATGAGATTTCCTTAGATTTTTACCAAAGCTTATAATTTTTCTAAAATAAAAATTTGGATTATAACTTAATCTTCTTAAAGAATAGCATGCATGAACTTAAATTCATTAAATCTACTCCTAATACATACATGCACCCAATAATCAAACACCAAAACACTTTTAGAACTCATGGCCGAATGGCCTTCACACCAACACACAAATATAAAACAAGTCTTTAAATCAAATCATGCTCATAGAAAGAAAAATTATTTTAAAGACCATTACCCTATTTATTTCTACTAGGCCGAGACATACATAGAGGAAACTTAATTTCTTTTCTTGAAAATTGACATGCAAACCTCAAAGTCCTAATTTGAGTTAACACACATGGATTAAAACATGCACATATATAAAATCAACCAAAATCATTACAAGGTTACATGCAAGGCTAAAAGTCCCTATTCTCTTCTCAAATAAACTTAGATCATGAAATTGTTAATCAAACATTCACATATATACACATAGATCACGGTTTGAGCACAAGAGATCAACATGCAAGACATAAATTCCTTGCTTTATCACAAATTAAGCTTAGATCATAATTTATTTACTAAACCTTTTCATAAAAACCTCACGGTTCACGGTTTAAGAGGATGAATTCAACATGCATGAAGTTTTCATTTTAGTTTTCTCAAAAATCTCAAGTAGTGAGTTAGATCCCTTTAGAGGTTTGTTTAGAAAATCATGATGATCTACCTAATGAAGCCATAACCGAAGCTTTAAGAGTCCATGAGTTTACATAATTACAACCCGAATTAAAAGTCCATAGTTGCACTCAACTCTCAAAAAAATGAACATGCAATGGAAAGAAAAGAAAGAAAAATTACAAGACCAAAAGAAAATCCTAACTCTCATGGTTTTCTTCTTGATCTCCTTATAACCTACCAAGAAAATGGGTCTTCTACTTCAAAGGCTCTAGGTCTTCAAAGAAATTTCAAGGACTTGGTCTAGATCTCCTCACTCCTTCTTCGAGTTTCTCACGCCCACACTCCTCTCTTCTTCTTTCTCTTTTTCTTCTAAGGGTTGGATAGTCCCTTAGAAAGTGTTTGAGTTGTGTTTGTGGAAGGGAATGAAAGAAAGTGAAGAAATGGACTAAGGTTTGGTTGATTTAAGGGCACCGAAGTTGCTTCCTTTTCCCTTGGAGTGGGTTTCGGCCAAAGCACCAATGGAAGGGCAAATTTGGGTTATTAAAAATTTGCATGGCAAGGGTTCCATCAAAGAGGTACATAGTGCATAGTCTAGGGCTAGGCTTCATCATGCTTAGTCATTTCAAGCTCCTATTTTCCACTCTTCTAATCCACTTGTTGGCTTCTAAGCCTTCCAAGTATCTCCTCTCAATTTGAAATCTACCCCAACACACAGACACACTCACTCATCACCGTAGCATTCACACATACATGCACACCATCATGCAATTTTTCATTTTCATTTTCTATTTTAAGATATATTTTAAGGCATCATCAACTCAAGAATCATATGCATGCATACACACACATAATAAAACCGTAGCACCATATGCACACACACATAGTCTACATTCTTCTAATCATATTTATTTTTCAAACCATATTCACATATTAAAACAAACACATATCACATTGGACATACATCATAGATTAATTTCACATTATGACAATTAATTTAATTTCCTATAAGAACTCATTTTATTATTAAGAAAACTTAAGCTATTTCAAAGTAAAATAATTATCTACATATAATACACACAATTAAAAATCTTAAAAATCAAGTTTCCATGCAAATGAGAGATTTCCAAAAGATAGATTTATTTAAGGTCATTAACTTTCAAAAATCATGGTTTCATAAAAATTCGTCCTTCACAATTTCAAAAATAATTTTGTAAATCAAATCAAAATTTAAGAGATCACACTTTCAAAGTTCACAAATTCAAAAATGCAAAATTTATTTCATAAAGAAATCATTCCTTTAGAAAATCCTTTTTGGAAAGCAAAACTCAACGTTTATTTTTATCGAATTCGTTTATGCACGTTTGGGAAAATGCGGGGTGTTACATTCTCCCCAACTTAAAGATTTCTCGTCCTCGAGAAATACTGAGCGAATTCGGACTATGGGTGCATAATTCCTTTGAATAACCTCTTCACTCTTGAACTGTAACCTTCGTCACAATATCCACGATCATGTACTGCCCATCTACCGTCCTTACGGCCACTCAAACAGATCACTTTTTGCAAGCGATCTCACGGGGTATTCTGGTCAATCAACAGGCTGGGGTATGAACAACACGGTCTTACGCAAGCAAAAGATAAAAGAGGTCTAAGATATCCGAGCAATATCCAAACACAACAGAGTTACACTCTTTGGGCTAAGGTTCCACTACCTCACGAAATTATAATCTTCCTTACCCGTTCAAGCCTAGTCAAGCTATTTCCTAAAATTTCATATCTCCACTTGCTCCCCAACTTAAATCAGACATACCTCTACACACCACTCTGACTTAATTCCTATAACTCTCACCCTTCGTCATACCTCAATCGGTTCTACACAACCTCTCATCACCTACCTCCAATCCTTAACTGTCCCACACTTCGTCCATTAATCATCATTATCCAACTCCTAAGACCATTATCTCACCTTCCCGTCTTAATCGCCACTAATCCTCAAGAAATACACACTATTTCACTCCCTCTTCTTAAATACTTAATCATTCTAGACCTTTGACCAACTTTTCTATCTATCATGAGTTCTACACCATCGACATTCCTTTAGTTCAGAGACCTATTACTCCTCAAAATATCAAGTCTTAACCCTTCATTCTAACTTTGGGGTCACACCTAAAGGTTATCATCACCTATTTTCCTCTATTAACCAAAACACAGGCACTTAGGACTTCAGGTTCTGAATTTTTCCCAAATTCCTCCGTAAGCTTACCACCATCTAGATCATTATTTGAACCAACTTATCCTCAAAATTCTAATTCCTACTTATTCTGGATAACTCGCCACTTCCCTACGACTCTAGAGGGTACTCCTACCTTCTCCCAGGGCTCACACTTCCTTTCATTCATAACACCCAACCTTTAATTTCCTTAATACTTACAGCTCTTGCCTCACAGCACTTTACCTTCTACTGTCTAGTCTAGGAACATCTGTATGTCGGATGCCGGATATCAAGGTTTTTCATTTTCGATAAGGCTTTAGGAAGAACAAACATTTGGTCAAGGTTAAAGAGAAAACTTTGGGGGTTCATCCATATCCATATTGAGTTCTCAGGCTTCTTGTCACACCCTTCATTATTACCCAAATATAAACTAATAAATATGCTTTTATATTGGATAATATATATGGACTTGTGAGTGTTAAGAAAATAGGTCAATAAAATTTTCTTTTAAAGCGGGTGCACGAATCGTCACTTGAAAGTCTTGGAGAATAAAGTCTATATTATCTCAAAATCATTGTATCGAGTTCGGCGATTTCTAAAACCTTTTCGCAAATAGAGTAACATTCGTTCTTTTAGAAGATATCTTTGTATCAAGTAGTTTAAGCTACCTTTGCTTTATACGATAGAACTGATACCATTTATTGCCGAGCTCTTAAACAGATTAAATCAGAGTAAGCGGAAATTACTGGACTATGCAACTGATAGCATATAAACATAGGTTTTCATAGATATAGAGAATCATAAGTACATAGCCCATGAGTAAAGTCTCCAAGTTTCAAAATATACAAGTCCATCATCAGATCTATATAACAGTGTAACTACAAGCTCTAGAGTGCTCCAAAAGTATATCTACAATATATATACATAACAAAATGTATAACTCTAGGAATAGTCACACAGATCTGGCAGCATCAGATGGAGTAGTAGTAGCAGTAGTCTCCCAAAAGTAAAGTGAGTAAGGTAGTAGCATCATCATCACAGCAGCAGCAGCAAATCTCCTCCACACACCGGATCCTCAGATCCACACCATACACCATATACATGTACCTAGGGATCGTCATCCCTTCAGTCACTCCTAGTAGAATGCACGACAGGCTCGTTCCCACTCTCGTCCTCCACCGAATCCTCCTCGATCTCATCCGAGGGAGAGTGTACCCTACCACTGGGTACCTGGTCAGGTGATGGTGAAACCCTGACTGGGCTCCTCGGATCAGATAGGGGAGTCTCCTCGCGGACGACTCTCGAAGTAAAAGGGTGAGAGCGGGTAGGTTGAAAACGAAAACTATGGTAAGAGCGAGCTGGTCGCATGGGAGGTGGTCCATGATAAGTATAAAACGGGGGTACATGCATAGTGTATATGATGGGAATCCTAAACCTACGAGGACGGAATCGCATCAGCGGATTAGGGTGGTAGAATGTGAACTCTACCTCCCCCTCATACACCGCGCGATGGTCCTCATAGATCCATACGCCACTAGGAAGTGGCCGGATCTCGATGCAAGCAATATAGCGAGACATCACCTACAAGGGCATAGGGGTAAGCAATTCTACTCACATAATCAATAGAGAATAAATCATGCAACATATGAAAGATAATAATGCATCAATTAATAACAATCACAATTAGCATTTAGCAAGTAACAGATGCACATAGGATGTTCACACTTAATTCAGGTATATCAATTGCATTAGGTGAATGACATGATGCATGACTTTAACTCTCAAGCCTATCTCCATCATACTATGTCACTCTCTGACGTCCATCCCTGACAACCCAGCACTCAACAGTGCGTTGTATTCCTAGGTATACAACAATTCGTACATTCACCTAGAATGTACACGACAAGCTTGGAATCCATGCCACCCGAGCATAGTTATAACGTGCCACCCGAGCATCGTCCCGTCATCCAAACGGTCCGTCATCCAAACGGTATAACCATATCGGCATCCACTAAGCCGACCACGTCAGCAACGTGTCATCAAGCAAGCGTATTGGCACTCCCAGAGGCCCTCCACATGTTTACCAAAAACATGATATACGTCCTACCATCCAAACTCCAGAATGAATGCATTTTAGACTTAGGGGAAATTGATTAATACATTACTTGCCACCTAGGCTTAATCTTCAAAATGGATCGTCACCGAACGATCTATTTGTATTTATCAATTTCTCTAAGTCTTTGATCCCTTGAATTATCCTTAACAATTCCTTAATTAATTAAGTTAGAATTGAAAATGATGTTTTCAGATTCTGGGCATTTTACTCGAGTAAAGTTCAGAATACTCGAGTGTTCTGGAGATTTTCCAGATTACTCGAGTGTTCTTAAGCTTACTCGAGTGTTCATGTCTTTCTGAGGATTTGGGTTTTAATTTCAACAATTTACTCGAGTAATTCATGAGTTACTCGAGTGTTCTTGGACTTTTCCAGAATACTCGAGTGACTTTGAATGACTCGAGTGTTTGACCTATAACAATTCTCAGTTCATGCCCGATACTCGAGTAACAGACAAAATACTCGAGTGTTCTTACGAAATTTACTTTATTTTGAACACGATTTACTCGAGTACTTTGCCATTTACTCGAGTGTTTCGCAGCTGACAGTATTGAAAACTGGTTTTAACATGCCATTTTCATTTCTACTCAATTTAAGTCCATTTCAGGGATCAACAGAGTTAACATATCATTAATCAAACATGTTACAACACTTATTTCAATCGAAAACACAGAATTGACAGAGAAATCATTGATTATGCATAAAAAGGCATTTTAACAACTCAATACCTCAAATCACACAATAAGCATAATATTCATGAAACAAAGCTCATTCAGGTTCACATGCATGATAACAAACTTGCTCAATACAGATTTAGAGCATGGATTGGTCTCCAAACCAAAGTTCCTATAGAATCTAAGCCCTTAGAGCGTCTTGGTGGCTCTCTAACACATTTAATGGATTTCAAACTCTATCTAGTGAATATAATTACTTCCCCTTACCTCTCAGACTTGAATCAACAGAAAGAAATCCAAGAAAAGCTCTCCAAACCCAGAAATCCACTTGAGCTTCACATGCATGACAGTTTGAGCACCATACCAAAATTGAATTGGTTTGGACATGAAACAGAGATAAAAATTAGGGAAAACTAGATTTCTAAGCTCTATGCAACATCATCTAACTAAACGAATTGAGTTTGAGACTCAAGAACTCAGGAGCTTACCAGAATCGATGATCACAGTGAGCTCCAGATACCAACTTAAGCAAGAACAGCTCCACTTCAAGACTTCGATTCTCTCAATCCACACACTCAAACCTCACAATTTTGGTGTCTATACAAAGCTCGTGATGTGAGCTTTGTATTGGTGTATCACTCGAAGCCTAACACTTAGAATCAAAAGAGAATCGAACGAGACGAATTCGAAACCCTAACTATGTCAACACAAGCAAGATTGAGCAAAATTCCCACGAATTCGTGGTTGATAAGCTTATATAGACATGGAGAAGGCTCATGCAGTGCGACACGACACCTTCGAGCTGTTGATGATGGAGTATTCGTGTCAAGGAGAGGGAATCGTTCATGGTGACTCATCAAACGCACTAACTCGTGCAGTTTGACCCAGAATACTCGAGTGTTCCAGAAAATACTCGAGTGTTTTGCCCAAATTTTGAAAAATAATTATTTTATTTACTTTCCCTCCAAAACCTTTCCTATAATTGCTTCTAGGTCCCAACCCAGGGACTAATATGCAAAAATATTTATTTATGCACAAATTTACTCACCAAAATAATTTCTAGCAATATCAACAAAGATCTTAATTAAAGATTAAAAATAGAAATAATTAATTATAATAAACTTTATAATTAATATTTCATTAGTCCAGGATTAAAATTTTGGGGTGTTACACTACTTCCCCACTTAAAAGGAATTTCGTCCCCGAAATTCATTCTTCAAAATTTCACGGTCTCAAAATTAAATAAAAGATTATCTTATCGTTTCTCACAATATCTTTTAGGGAAAGTCCTTCCCCACTTAAAAGAATTTCTTATATTCCCTTAATTTCTCCGTCTCAAAATGTTTCACTAAACATTTAAAATAATTTTTTTTTTCGAATAACACCCTTGTTTTCAAAAGCATAGACCAATCCTTTTTCTCATAAAACAGTTTTCTTAAACTTCCTCGAAAATTATTTCATAACTAAATCCAAATAAAAATCTTTTGATCGCTCTTTTTCCGGACAAGATGTTTCAAATACCTAGCTTAAATTAAAATTTTCCCTCATAAACTTTTTTTTTTTTTTGAGAAGAACACGTTTCAATTTCATAACATTTTGCGATTACTTCAAATGAAATATTTTGGCTAAAACTTTTTCAAATAATATCTTTTAAATATATATATTCTTCAATTAAAACATGCTCCAAAGATCTTTTCGAGGAAAACTTGACCCGTTGCGCACTCTGATCACTCAAGCACGATTAACGAATCATTTATATGACTTTATTCCTTAATAGTTGCAAACATTAGGGTGATCAGTCCTAATATTCAAACCATTTATAAATAACTCATTCCTTTCAGATATAACTTTTCGCAGGAAAAGTCATACGACACATCTTTAAGTTAGATGAACTTAAAGATGGGATACTTGTCACCATCAGATATAGCTTGATAGCCAAGTGCTAGAGTTGTTTCCGTTGGGGAGACAAATACTTGTCCTATCCCGGTGGTTATTAATCTCTCTAGTCTTAACTGATCTTTCTCTTTCTGTGGCGCCCAAAGATATTTATCACATCCAACTGTGATAAGGGTTTCGATCACAGAAATTCAAATCACAGACCTGCTCAGGTTTTCAAATTACAAAACGATTTAATCAACGCAATCGAAAACATTGATTACGTTAATTCCGATCAGAGGAAGGATAAACTCAAACTATCTATACTTAAATCTAACTCGCATCCTAGCAGGTTGATCACCTTTCCGAACTTAACTCGCTTTATGTCCATTCCCTTTTTACCCTTAACCTTTGCTGAATCTGACAAGCTAAAGCCTTAATCTCTTATGGCTGCAACCAAATGTCCTCATAGATATGTCACTACTTAGCCCAAAGTGACACAGCTCATACATTACACATAGAGTTGGGCAAGCTCTTTACTGCTTATTAACATACTAGCTCATTCCTACAATCGGGGTCTCTTTAACTTGTCATTCTTCCACCTTTCCCATTCTTCTAATTGAATACTTCCTTTTTGCCCAAGTTCCTCTTATACTGGTTTTTGGACACTCATTCTACCAACCTCTTTGCTCATCCATTGTACTTATAAATTCCACATACGTTGTCCGATATCGAGAAAATTCCTTATGCAATGATAATTGACATTTGGCTCGAGGTTCGGCATAATCCCTTCTAAACTTCACTTATTTGAACCTTTCGTCCGGGTCGTTATGAAACATACTTCCTCAGTCGTTTGAACTTGACGATGCCTTCTCTGAAACTATTACTTTCCCGTTCAATGTTTAGCATTTCAGTTCCTTGAATCCTTCTCATGCCTCTTGAAAACTCTCTTCAGTTCCCAAAGACTTCTTTTCAACTGTTGCTCAAATGATGTATCAACCCTTTGTCTCAACATTTGTCCTATATGATTTCTACAGGTTCTTCGCTACACCACTTAACATAAAAGTGACCTAACTTTCTATTCATCCATCTCTTGTATGCACAATACCAAAAATTTCACTCCTAATCCCCGTATCACTTGGAATGTAAATTTTATGGTATGAAGCGAAGGATTTCTCCCATCCATCTATGGAAATTGGATTCCTTCTCTTCCATAAATCAATCTCTTATTTCTTTTCGTCTTCCTTACTTCGAACAACCTCTTTAGTTACCTTAAAGTCTACTCTTTGACTCAAAATTGTCACCACCTTTCACTTTACTAGGTAGATAATGGAGCTTAAAATCAAAGCTCCCAAACTCCCTCTACTGCTGATGACTCTAATTCAATTCCTTCCTACTCCTTTGGTCTCTAAACTCCCAAGATATAGTGCCATAGGTACAAAGCCTCCCAAGCTTTTAGAGTAAGCATACTTGTTGCAAACTCCAGGTCATGCAATAAAAATTTACCCTGTGCGTATTTGATTACTTTGATGCATACACACTCACTTTCCTTCCTTCAGACTACTCCCTTTCAGGTTCTTGCCTTTACACCTGAAATTATTCTTTAACACCTTTGCATGAATCGAGTAAGAGCAACGCAGGAGAGGTTGTCAGCCTTCCCCTTCCATTACTGAAAATCTTCGTTGCATTCCTAGTTCATGTGAAAGGTTAATCCTTCCAGGTCACCTTGGTTAAAATGAACTTGACTTAAGGAGGTCTACTTAAATCCGAGAGTAGCACTCAAGCAGTCGTTTCCCGAAATCGCATCCCAACGCGATAAAGGTAGACAAATCAGATTCTATTCTAAAGACTCGCTCTAACACCGCTATACAACAGCTAAGATATGCTCTAGAATCAATTACAGGAGCATTGGTAGGGGTTTCTACCTTAAGAACATAAGGCATTTCAGACACAATCAAGCCTAAGCGGTTTACACATTCATATGAAACAAATGAATGCGTTGCACCGGAGTCAAACAAAACATGGCAAAACTGACCATTAAGCAAATATTTACCTTGCACCAGATCATAGGATCGATTAGCTTCTACTCCACTAAGGGTAAACACTCTGCCTTGAGTCATTGGTTTGCTATCAGATCCGATGGGTTTACTCTTCACAGATTCTCTGCAGTAACGGGCAATATGACCCTGCTTCCCACAGTTGAAACAATTACTTGTTGCCCAACAGATTCTCCCATAATGATGATGCTTGCATTTCTCACAGAATGGAGCCTCGCCCCGAAAGTTCCTTCCATCATTATCACCAGCCTTTCCTTTGCCTTTCCCCTGACGATCATATGGACCTTTGCCTCGGTTGTTGAAACCTTTACGTCTCTGAGGTCCATAATTCTGATTGTCTTTCTTTTCCGAGGCTTGCGCTTCCTCAGCCTTTGTGTCGTCTTCATACATCCTACACATGTCCACAAGTGCAGGAAAACTTTGAATCCGCTGGTAACTGAAAATCGACTTTAACTTGGGCCTCAAGCCTCCTTCAAACTTAATGCATTTGCTTCTTTCATCCGGGTTGTTCTGATAGTATGGAGAGTACTTCATCAGTTCCTCAAACTTAGCCGCGTACTCACCCACACTCATATTACCTTGCTTCAGCTGCAAGAATTCCACCTCCTTCTTCCTCCTTAAATCTTCAGGGAAATACTTTTGGAGAAACTTCTCCATGAATACTCCCCAACTTACCTCCCTTCCTTCATATTGCAGAAGCTGCATCGTGTGATTCCACCAGTTCTCAGCCTCATCCTCCAGCATATAGGTTGCATATGCCACCTTCTGAGCATCCGAACACTCCAACGTTCTCAAAATCTTGTCCATAGTGTGAATCCATTTGTTGGCTTCCTCCGGTTTAAATCCTCCTTCAAACTTTGGCGGATTGCAGCTCCTAAAATCAGCCAGAGTCTTCGCCTCAGTGTTTCCCATATTACACTGATGAGGCGGGTTAGCCGGTTGAGATGGTTGCTGAGACTGCCTTTGCATGGCTTCCAATACCGTGGTGATTCGCTCCAACATCGCGTTGGTGTGATTTTGGTTTCTAGTTGCCATATTAGACCTGCGCTATGGGCTTACGGTCACATATGTTGAACTAAAGAAACTTCCATTACACCACCTATACTAAGGCTCTATCCTAAGCTTATTAGATCTACAATCAATTGCGTCTTGTACTCAAAAGAGACAAGATACAAACAATTCAGGGTATTCAAACCTTTAACAATCAAAATAACAGCATTCAAGGTAATAAGCGCTTTGGAGATACCTGCTTGATGTTGATGGCTACCTTTCTGGAACCACTTCTACTACTACAGGATCTGACTTTTGCTCTGATACCACTAAGTGTCACACCCTTCGTTATTACCCAAATATAAACTAATAAATATGCTTTTATATTGCATAATATATATGGACTTGTGAGTGTTAAGAAAATAGGTCAATAAAATTTTCTTTTAAAGCGGGTGCACGAATCGTCACTTGAAAGTCTTGGAGAATAAAGTCTATATTATCTCAAAATCATTGTATTGAGTTCGGCGATTTCTAAAACCTTTTCGCAAATAGAGTAACATTCGTTCTTTTAGAAGATATCTTTGTATCAAGTAGTTTAAGCTACCTTTGCTTTATACGATAGAACCGATACAATTTATAGCCGAGCTCTTAAACAGATTAAATCAGAGTAAGCGGAAATTACTGGACTATGCAACTGATAGCATATAAACATAGGTTTCCATAGATATAGAGAATCATAAGTACATAGCCCATGAGTAAAGTCTCCAAGTTTCAAAATATACAAGTCCATCATCAGATCTATATAACAGTGTAACTACAAGCTCTAGAGTGCTCCAAAAGTATATCTACAATATATATACATAACAAAATGTATAACTCTAGGAATAGTCACACAGATCTGGCAGCATCAGATGGAGTAGTAGTAGCAGTAGTCTCCCAAAAGTAAAGTGAGTAAGGTAGTAGCATCATCATCACAGCAGCAGCAGCAAATCTCCTCCACAGACCAGATCCTCAAATCCACACCATACACCATATACATGTACCTAGGGATCGTCATCCCTTCAGTCACTCCCAGTAGAATGCACGACAGGCTCGTTCCCACTCTCGTCCTCCACCGGATCCTCCTCGATCTCATCCGAGGGAGAGTGTACCCTACCACTGGGTACCGGGTCAGGTGATGGTGAAACCCTGACTGGGCTCCTCGGATCAGATAGGGGAGTCTCCTCGCGGACGAATCTCGAAGTAAAAGGGTGAGAGCGGGTAGGTTGAAAACGAAAACTATGGTAAGAGCGAGCTGGTCGCATGGGAGGTGGTCCATGATAAGTATAAAACGGGGGTACATGCATAGTGTATATGATGGGAATCCTAAACCTACGAGGACGGAATCGCATCAGCGGATTAGGGTGGTAGAATGTGAACTCTACCTCCCCCTCATACACCGCGCGATGGTCCTCATAGATCCATACGCCACTAGGAAGTGGCCGGATCTCGATGCAAGCAATGTAGCGAGACATCACCTACAAGGGCATAGGGGTAAGCAATTCTACTCACATAATCAATAGAGAATAAATCATGCAACATATGAAAGATAATAATGCATCAATTAATAACAATCACAATTAGCATTTAGCAAGTAACAGATGCACATAGGATGTTCACACTTAATTCAGGTATATCAATTGCATTAGGTGAATGACATGATGCATGACTTTAACTCTCAAGCCTATCTCCATCATACTATGTCACTCTCTGACGTCCATCCCTGACAACCCAGCACTCAACAGTGCGTTGTATTCCTAGGTATACAACAATTCGTACATTCACCTAGAATGTACACGACAAGCTTGGAATCCATGCCACCCGAGCATAGTTATAACGTGCCACCCGAGCATCGTCCCGTCATCCAAACGGTCCGTCATCCAAACGGTATAACCATATCGGCATCCACTAAGCCGACCACGTCAACAACGTGTCATCAAACAAGCGTATTGGCACTCCCAGAGGCCCTCCACATGTTTACCAAAAACATGATATACGTCCTACCATCCAAACTCCAGAATGAATGCATTTTAGACTTAGGGGAAATTGATTAATACATTACTTGCCACCTAGGCTTAATCTTCAAAATGGATCGTCACCGAACGATCTATTTGTATTTATCAATTTCTCTAAGTCTTTGATCCCTTGAATTATCCTTAACAATTCCTTAATTAATTAAGTTATAATTGAAAATGATGTTTTCAGATTCTGGGCATTTTACTCGAGTAAAGTTCAGAATACTCGAGTGTTCTGGAGATTTTCCAGATTACTCGAGTGTTCTTAAGCTTACTCGAGTGTTCATGTCTTTCTGAGGATTTGGGTTTTAATTTCAACAATTTACTCGAGTAGTTCATGAGTTACTCGAGTGTTCTTGGACTTTTCCAGAATACTCGAGTGACTTTGAATGACTCGAGTGTTTGACCTATAACAATTCTCAGTTCATGCCCGATACTCGAGTAACAGACAAAATACTCGAGTGTTCTTACGAAATTTACTTTATTTTGAACACGATTTACTCGAGTACTTTGCCATTTACTCGAGTGTTTCGCAGCTGACAGTATTGAAAACTGGTTTTAACATGCCATTTTCATTTCTACTCAATTTAAGTCCATTTCAGGGATCAACAGAGTTAACATATCATTAATCAAACATGTTACAACACTTATTTAAATCGAAAACACAGAATTGACAGAGAAATCATTGATTATGCATAAAAAGGCATTTTAACAACTCAATACCTCAAATCACACAATAAGCATAATATTCATGAAACAAAGCTCATTCAGGTTCACATGCATGATAACAAACTTGCTCAATACAGATTTAGAGCATGGATTGGTCTCCAAACCAAAGTTCCTATAGAATCTAAGCCCTTAGAGCCTCTTGGTGGCTCTCTAACACATTTAATGGATTTCAAACTCTATCAAGTGAATATAATTACTTCCCCTTACCTCTCAGACTTGAATCAACAGAAAGAAATCCAAGAAAAGCTCTCCAAACCCAGAAATCCACTTGAGCTTCACATGCATGATAGTTTGAGCACCATACCAAAATTGAATTGGTTTGGACATGAAACAGAGATAAAAATTAGGGAAAACTAGATTTCTAAGCTCTATGCAACATCATCTAACTAAACGAATTGAGTTTGAGACTCAAGAACTCAGGAGCTTACCAGAATCGATGATCATAGTGAGCTCCAGATACCAACTTAAGCAAGAACAACTCCACTTCAAGACTTCGATTCTCTCAATCCACACACTCAAACCTCACAATTTTGGTGTCTATACAAAGCTCGTGATGTGAGCTTTGTATTGGTGTATCACTCGAAGCCTAACACTTAGAATCAAAAGAGAATCGAACGAGACGAATTCGAAACCCTAACTATGTCAACACAAGCAAGATTGAGCAAAATTCCCATGAATTCGTGGTTGATAAGCTTATATAGACATGGAGAAGGCTCATGCAGTGCGACACGACACCTTCGAGCTGTTGATGATGGAGTATTCGTGTCAAGGAGAGGGAATCGTTCATGGTGACTCATCAAACGCACTAACTCATGCAGTTTGACCCAGAATACTCGAGTGTTCCAGAAAATACTCGAGTGTTTTGCCCAAATTTTGAAAAATAATTATTTTATTTACTTTCCCTCCAAAACCTTTCCTATAATTGCTTCTAGGTCCCAACCCAGGGACTAATATGCAAAAATATTTATTTATGCACAAATTTACTCACCAAAATAATTTCTAGCAATATCAACAAAGATCTTAATTAAAGATTAAAAATAGAAATAATTAATTATAATAAACTTTATAATTAATATTTCATTAGTCTAGGATTAAAATTTTGGGGTGTTACACTTCTTAGACAAAACAAGAGTCAAGATTCTCGGATTCAAGCTATTTCAAACATCTTGCCAAAGCAATTTGACAAAACTCGGAGTTTTTCACAAGAAAGTTTACAATAGAACAAGAGTTCAAGTCTCAAGACAAGATCTTGGGTTAATGGCTCAAAGGTGATTTCAAACAAAAAGGGTTCACATCAAGAGGAGTTCAATCAAGAGGGTTCAAATCACGAACCGACGTCACATGATGGCATTGAACACTGCTCCCAGATGCTGTGGAGAACAGGAACTAACACCTTCCAGAACGACTTCGATACATACCTAGCGTTCCTATGTTTGTTTACTGCTATCCTATTACTAGCGCACACTCAGAGTCACGCGGTAGAGTATGCAAGTCCACACACAAGAGTTCTTAAAGCAACCTCCGCTCTGATACCACAACTGTAACACCCCGATTTGGCAACTTGAAAACTATAATCTTTTTAGGTGAAAATTAGGGCCATTTTTTTTCTACAAAACGAGTGAATGAGTAATGTGCAAAATGAGAACACCTCTCGTTTACAAAACCTAATTTCATTTAAAATCCATGTTCTCAAGTTGCACCAACTCTTTCAAGTTCCAAATCGAGATGTCACAAGACACCACGCTTCGAAACTCATTTTCCAAACATTAGTTAAATAGAATAGCCCATTTGATTTCATGTCAAAATATCAATACAAATATTAATTTGTTGGGGTTACAGCAGGACCAGATTGCTAAGAACTCATGGTGAATTACATACTCAAAAGGAAAGTTACCTACTCCCTAGTCATACTCATAAATCCTTCCCTAATCTTGCTTCCCAAACTAGCTGTACCACTCGTCATCATCCGCCAGTAGATCCTCTGGACTAATGATCCAACTCCCATCACTGTAGTACTCCTCTGGGTCATCCCTATCAGACGAGAGGTCAGGATCCTCCTCCTCGGCGTCCTCAGGAAGCTCCGCCTCAACATCATCAGCCTCACCATCTGTCTCCTCTTCTTATAACTCAGCCCTTCGACGCGAGATCTCTATGAAGAACAACTCATAGACAGACATAATGCCGTTGGCGCCTCTTCTAGGAGTCGCTCCTATCTCCCGCAACTGCTGGTACCGTACCATATTGGCCATCTAAACTCCATACGATTTTATACAAGAAAGAATAGATAGAGTAGAGAGAGTGAGCAACCCAAAACGGCAATGTCGACTATGTGGGATTACATCAGGTAAATATTAAGACAAATAAATATAAAAGAAAACATAAATCCAACCATAGCATAAGATAATTCAAGACAACACATATAGCAATCATGATGTACACATACATAATCACTCAATTATTCGTATAAGCTCAATACAATCACATTCTTCACCATGATACCTTTCTTTCATTCTCTCACGTTCCTTGTTCTCAAACTCATCAATGTTTCAAGAAAATTCATATCCACTTCCACTCTCAGATCTTATCCAACACTTGGTATTAGCATTATCATTATCATTATTATTATAATCTTTGCTACACTTGTCTTTGGAACATCTTGGTTATTAAGTTTAATCAATTCGATTAACATCAACGATGAGGGGGAAACATCATTGAGCTCACACACGTCTACATCTCCTCGGTCCACCACCCAACCTAGTCGGAAGCAAACAGGAGTACAGGACCTTTACCACGCGGGCACGACAGCTGTCACAACACATAATGGTCCCAGACCAGGAGGATCTCGTCCTCAAATCAATTCAATAATAACAAGGCTCACTGTCCACGCAAAGGCAAAACACAATGCCCCGTTCCAGTCCCTCTCACTGTTCTCGATTTGCAATCTAGGGGGCGATAGTACTTATTCTAGTTTCGAAAGCAGAACTTGCCACGGCATTGGACCCAGTCCCCACCACGTTAGTGCGCCACTTGTGGAATTGTTACGCCTAGAAAAGTACTCTAGACTTCTTGACGTATCACCGTCATTGTCCTCCCCTAATGCAATCTCCTCCTAAGTATCCGTAGATACCTATGGTTCCTTCCTCTCCACTACTTCGATACGACACTCATACCTCACCGCATTTGTTAATTTCTTTTAAAATCTTTTAGAGAGTTTTAATTACGGCTTAGTCCTAATGATCGGCTCATCCTTGGTACATCCCTTCAATGAGACCCGATCGCTAATCGTTCGCATCTAATCCCCCTAAAACTCATATACTATCACGTGAATCATCACAACATCATTGCATCATCTTTCTCTTTCTCATATCACAGCAACATTGCTCTCATCAACATGAGCATCACTATTTAAGATCAACTTGTAACTCAACACGTCATCATTGTCCTCTTTGTCGGCTGTGGATCAATAGCATCCTCCGCATCCCTCACTTCTATAACTCAGCAGTGTCATTAGTATATTTTCTGATCAGCTCGACCTCACAGCATTGTTAGCTCCACTCATCATCACCACGCTTCCGCTCGCTTTGTCGAACATTTCTCATAGTCATCTTAACATCATCTCCTCGTCACCATTCTTCCTCGACTAATCACGTCTTTCACATTTATCGTTTTCGTCTCTTATTTCTTCAATTATTACTCTATAGTCTTAGTCTTTATTGCTTACTCACACGGTTCCCAACAATATGATATTGAGTAATAAATAAACAAATCACAAAAATATTTAAATAGTACAGCATGAACAATTATAAAACATATCATCATTTTTATAAACCAATCTTAGTCGTTCGGGTGGATAGCTAAACCAATCAAACAAGCGCTATCACATACACCACTACGCTAAATGAGATTGGAGTCCAATCTTTGAGGTGATTGGACGCCTTAATATGTACCTAATTACCACGGCGTCTTAAGGGAAAGCCCCTCTCTCACCTCGATGACGAACGTCGTATAGCTCTCCAAGTTTTTCCCGATCATCTCTCCTTGCCTCTTATCCTCTCGTCCGTCGCTCAACTAAGACATTTTCCCGTGCATTAGAAACGAGTTCGATACATTTGTTAAATTCATTTTGAAAACAATTTCTCTTTTAAAAACTTGTTATCATTGTCCAATGTTTTTCAATTCAGATCCATGATTAAAACAGTTCTTAAGAAAAACTTTGAAAACAACTTAGAAACGTTCTTTTATTCAAATAAACTTCCTTTCATATTTAAAACTTGATTTAAAACATTTATCATTTACTTATTGCAAAACACACGTAGGTTTAAGAAAACAGTTAATAGAATTACAACACTAACACACCATTTCAATCATGCACAAAAAAACAATTCAAGCTTAATTTCTTAATTAAATCATGGCAAAACCGAATTGTCTATACTCAATATTTCCTAATTACTAACAATTTTTAAACTTTGAAAGCCATAGAATTAACATCATGAAAATAAATTCAATTAATTCTACCTATTCCTAGTCTCTAAAACCGAAAAGAAGAAAAGAAATTAGCACGTCATTTCATCAAACACAAAATAGCACACACATAGAATATAGTCACTTCAAAAGAAAATCCTTCTAAGCATCTAAACATATACTAACCGAATTATTCAAGAAAAATCTTGCAAGGATATAACATACAATCAAAGACATGAAACAATGAAATCATTTTATTCCTTTCAAGATTAAAACCGTAAGCATCATAGGGAAATTAAACAATTTCAATTGCATTTTTCTTAACTTAGTCCAAAGCAACAATCAAGACCACAAATCACTTCATGTATGCATCTTTATGCTCCTAAATGAGGCTAATCTTAGTCTACATGCAACTCAAATGATGATTATCAGGCTCACTTCCCTATTTCCTATCTTTAGGCCGAATGTCATCACACACACAAGACAAGAATCTTAGTTCACCTTTCAATGCACTAAAAGCAATTAAAGCAAACCATATTACACCAACATGCATAAACCATCATGAGATTTCCTTAGATTTTTACCAAAGCTTATAATTTTTCTAAAATAAAAATTTGGATTATAACTTAATCTTCTAAAAGAATAGCATGCATGAACATAAATTCATTAAATCTTCTCCTAATACGTACATGCACCCAATAATCAAACACCAAAACACTTTTAGCACTCATGGCCGAATGGCCGAATGGCCTTCACACCAACACACAAATATAAAACAAGTCTTTAAATAAAATCATGCTCATAGAAAGAAAAATTATTTTAAAGACCATTACCCTATTTATTTCTACTAGGCCGAGACATACATAGAGAAAACTTAATTTCTTTTATTGAAAATTGACATGCAAACCTCAAAGTCCTAATTTGAGTTAACACACATGGATTAAAACATTCACATATATAAAATCAACCAAAATCATTACAAGGTTACATGCAAGGCTAAAAATCCCTATTCTCTTCTCAAATAAACTTAGATCATGAAATTGTTAATCAAACATTCACATATATACACATAGATCACGGTTTGAGCACAAGAGATCAACATGCAAGACATAAATTCCTTGCTTTATCACAAATTAAGCTTAGATCATAATTTATTTACTAAACTTTTTCATAAAAACCTCACGGTTCACGGTTTAAGAGGATAAATTCAACATGCATGAAGTTTTCATTTTAGTTTTCTCAAAAATCTCAAGTAGTGAGTTAGATCCCTTTAGAGGTTTGTTTAGAAAATCATGATGATCTACCTAATGAAGCCATAACCGAAGCTTTAAGAGTCCATGAGTTCACATAATTACAACCCGAATTAAAAGTCCATAGTTGCACTCAACTCTCAAAAAAATGAACATGCAATGGAAAGAAAAGAAAGAAAAATTACAAGACCAAAAGAAAATCCTAACTCTCATGGTTTTCTTCTTGATCTCCTTATAACCTACCAAGAAAATGGGTCTTCTACTTCAAAGGCTCTAGGTCTTCAAAGAAATATCAAGGACTTGGTCTAGATCTCCTCCCTCCTTCTTCGAGTTTCTCACGGCCACACTCCTCTCTTCTTCTTTCTCTTTTTCTTCTAAGGGTTGGATAGTCCCTTAGAAAGTGTTTGAGTTGTGTTTGTGGAAGGGAATGAAAGAAAGTGAAGAAATGGACTAAGGTTTGGTTGATTTAAGGGCACCGAAGATGCCTCCTTTGCCCTTGGAGTGGGTTTCGGCCAAAGCACCAATGGAAGGGCAAATTTGGGTTATTCAAAATTTGCATGGCAAGGGTTCCATCAAAGAGGTACATAGTGCATAGTCTAGGGCTAGGCTTCATCATGCTTAGTCATTTCAAGCTCCTATTTTCCACTCTTCTAATCCACTTGTTGGCCTCTAAGCCTTCCAAGTATCTCCTCTCAATTTGAAATCTACCCCAACATACACACAAGCTCACTCATCACCGTAGCATTCACACATACATGCACACCATCATGCAATTTTTCATTTTCATTTTCTATTTTAAGATATATTTTAAGGCATCATCAACTCAAGAATCATATGCATGCATACACACACATAATAAAACCGTAGCACCATATGCACACACACATAGTCTACATTCTTCTAATCATATTTATTTTTAAAACCACATTCACATATTAAAACAAACACATATCACATTGGACATACATCATAGATTAATTTCACATTATGACAATTAATTTAATTTCCTATAAGAACACATTTTATTATTAAGAAAACTTAAGCTCTTTCAAAGTAAAATAATTATCTACATATAATACACACAATTAAAAATCTTAAAAATCAAGTTTCCATGCAAATGAGAGATTTCCAAAAGATAGATTTATTTAAGGTCATTAACTTTCAAAAATCATGGTTTCATAAAAATTCGTCCTTCACAATTTCAAAAATAATTTTGTAAATCAAATCAAAATTTAAGAGATCACACTTTCAAAGTTCAGAAAGTCAAAAATGCAAAATTTATTTCATAAAGAAATCATTCCTTTAGAAAATCCTTTTTGGAAAGCAAAACTCAACGTTTATTTTTATCGAATTCGTTTATGCACGTTTGGGAAAATGCGGGGTGTTACATAGAACTCACTAAAAATTACACTAAGTACCAAAAATAAATTGAACAATTCTAAACTCCCCGGCAACGGCGCCAAAAACTTGTTGAGATGCCAGCAAGTGTACTGGGTCAACGTGTAATATAGTCTCAGGAAGACCAGATATCGTCCCACGGGGAGTTTGTGAGAATGTTCAATCTACTTTTACCTTAATGCAACTAAAAGTAAATCCTATAATTAAAATTCAGATTTAATTTAAAATTGAATTGAATTGAAATTAACAACTAAAACTAAAACTAATGCTGAAAATTAAAAGAAGTTGTGAGCAGGTAGAGAAGGATTGTTAGGAACGTGGTTTCATTGCATGTTTCGTTTATCTAATTATAAATTATTGTCTTCCCCTAAATCATGAACAAATCCCTAAATTAGTAACTATCAGATCTCTCATGTTTAGTTATCGTTTCTTATTCAATTCATAACCCCCAATCTCTCAAGTAATTAATTCATTGAATAATAGTTAAGAACAATGGATTTAAATAAAGTTATATAATTACCCAATTGCATCTCTACCCCTGGATTAATTATATTGTTTGATTGGAAAGGCCTATCTAAACCCTAAACCTCTCAATTTGGGGATTAGAAATCCAAAACCTAAATTGGCCAGATTCATGCATAACAATTAAATCACAATCAAACACATGATTTAGAAACGGAAAAACATTAATTCAATAACTACATAAACTAATCATACAAATCCACCAATTCCTAACAAAGGGTTTTAGTTACATGATAAACAATGAAGAACAAGAGAAGAAATAGAAGGATAATACATGATTACCATGGAGAAGCCTTGATCTCTCAATCCTTGGATCACCTCTTCTTCTAAACCTCTCTCTAAACTATGTAATCTCCCTCTCTAAAGCTTACAAAAACTGCTGAAAAACCTAGTATTTAATGCCAAAAAAAACCCTAATTGAGTCCCAATTGAATCCCCATCAAAATGCATCAAACCCGGCCCAAAACGGGCCTGTTTCGGACTTGTGAAGCGTTCGCGCGCCTGGGACGCACCCGTCCTCACGCCTGGGGCGCGCACGCAGTAATGCAAAATTTCAGCACGCGCGTCCCAGACCGCTTTTTTGCCGCCCCGGACTCATCCGGACTCCGTTTTACTCCGTTCTTGGACCGTTTCGAAGCTCTTTTCATCCTCTATCCAAGTCCATCAATATATTTTACATTTAAGCTCCATAAGTACCTGAAACACACCCAAAAAGGATCAAAACGTTCAAAGGGTTCAAAACTAAGAACTAACAAAAAGTCCTACAAAATAGTTGAGAAACAAGCTAAACACGTAGTAAAAGGGAGTCAAATCAATGCTCAAAACACTATATATTAGACCCAAATAAAAAATCCATGAAAATCAACACTTTATTTCTTACTCACATAAAATACTTGTCTGAAAATCTTTTGTAAAACAGAACCTCAAGGTTTATTTTGACAAAATTCGTTTACGCACGTATGGGAAAGTATGGGGTGTTACATTCGACCTCGATATATTGAGTGGATAAAGGATCCTAGGATAGAGCCTTGAGTAAAAGGATAGACCTTAGTGTCTATGCTCGGAGAATTCCTTCGAACTCACGTTTCGACTGAGTTCCGGAATTTGATAGGTGTGCGAGGCATTTGAGTTCAATCCGACCCTGTTGGCTATGCCTCAAGCGTGATTGGTATTAGGGTTAAGTGGTTAGAGGTTTGTCTTAAGTTGGTCGGGTTAGATCGAGTGTTAAGAAGAGGTGTTTAGAAGGTGCCTAGAAAGTGGAATCGTGATAGGATTAGTTAGTGTGTGTTAGGAATGGCTTAGAGCTCTTAGAACGCATGAAAGAAAGGAAAATATAGGGCATTAATCGATTAAGAGGTCCCTTAATCGATTAAATTTTGTGCCACATTCAGCCACTAATCGAGAAAGGCTAGCTTAATCGATTAGAATTAATAGCACCTTCAAGCACTAATCGATTAACTCATGCTTTAATCGATTAACCTTGTGCAACTAACAGGTGTTAATCGATTAACCAAAGTGGTTAATCGATTAACCACTGTCAACACAGACATAAAATACGATTTTCAAGTGTTGTTTCTCATTGTTTCTCTTCTCTCTATTCGAACCCTTCTTCTTTTCTCACACTCAATCCTTCTCAATCACCAAATTAACACTAAATAACTCCAATCCATCAACCTATAATCATTCCCCATTAAATCTCCATCTTATTCCTTCATCAAAAACACCAATTTCATTCTCTTTCTCTCAAATCCCCAATTCTCACTCAAAACCCTAACTCCCTCAATCCTTCACATAGAGTTGGGTAATCATCAAGGGAAGCTAGGAATGGTTTAAGGGAAAGGATTAGAAGACCAAGGAGCTATTATTGGAGCTTGGTGCTTGGGTTCCAATAAATTCCCAGTTTCCCCTTTGTGTCTTCAAGAGGTAAAGGGAGACTCTTTCCACACTTTGAGTTAGGGATAGTTAGAGTTTATAATAGGATTTGAGTTTAATAGTTAAATTAGAGTATGGGTACCAAAATAATAGTGATAAAATTGTAATAGGAGTGCTTAGAGTAATATTAATAATGTTTCTCTGTTAATTTTAATGTTTATGATAAATCCCTCGGTTGTATGTTAATAAAGTAGGAAGTGAAGAACAGTAGGGAGATGACTTGAGTTATAGTACTCTGAGACATACCTGAGTATGTCGACTGCTTTACTTGTTCTCTGTTCATTTGTGAATTTGTGTTGTTTGTGATAGTTGTTATGCAACCTAAGTGCTAATTGTTTATACTTGTGAATAGGATAAGTGTTATAATAGAGTAATTATGATAGTGCGAGGTGTTTGAATTGTTAAAGGGTCATGGAATTAAAAATGAATATAAATGAAATGAATGGAAATGGTTATTGGTTATAGAATTGGAATTGAATAATGGGAATTGAACTCAAGTGTGAAAGTGGATTTTGTAGTGAATTGAATAGGATATATTTTGTTATTCCATCCTCGATTTAGTTGTTATTCTTAAATTTTGTTATGGACTGTTTACTGTCCTTTTAATTCACTGTGTTGTGAAAGATCTCACCCTTAGTGGTTAACATTTTAGGTACATGTTCAAGAAGCTTGGAAATCAGAGTGCTCAGCGGAACAAGTCGAAAGAAAGGAAATTGTATATAAACTGTTTATATTGTAATTGGGCGCCCCACATTTTGTACAAACTTAATTTGTAAATGAAATTTTTAAAGATATCTGTTTTAATTTCAAACTCTGATTCATGTATTTTATTTAAGGAAATAACTTTTAAAGTTCCTAAGTTACTTCCAAAAATTTTATTTCCGTATGATTTTATAAGATAAAATCGGGGTGTTACACCTTAAACCCCAACTTATTCTTATGATTTCCATTAGTTTCACCTAGAATTATTCTAATTAAGCTTGGAACTAAAAATTGGGATGTTACAGCTGCGGCCGCTGCCACTGTTTCAACTTGGTTTTGGTTCATCTGAGCCAAGTTTTGGTTCATTTGAACCAGATTCTCGAGGATTGCAGCCATACTAGCACTGCCATTACGTCTACCAGCCATAATACCTAGTACTGGAGAAGACAACTAGTTAATGCTTGTATAAACAAGTAGTTCCTTATATATCCTATTTGTCTAACTTAGACACTTCACTATACATCGGTTACTCGCTTGGTGAGTAAACAACTGGAGTTGTGAGTCCACACTCCAAGGCCGAGGAAAAACTGCTCTGATACCAAAATGTGACACCCTACCTTAATTAATACACTAATTACCTTTTCATAATTGGTTACTTAAAAATTTCTTTCTTAAACTCAATTACTTAAAAATATTCTCCGTAAAATTGGACGGAGTTTACTTTGTTTTATGGACTTTCCAAAAATATAGTTTTTTGCTAAACTTGTAATTAAAATATTTTCATAATCACAGAACAGCCAGATAACATAATTTAAAATATATTTACAAATAATTGGAGTGGTTTAATTTCCCAAAAGTAATATATACATAAAGTGTTCCAATTACAACTCAAGTCTAAGACATGGTCACCACACTAACTACTTACACTCCACGGGGTGGAGTGTACTCCTGCTCCACCAATACTAGTGCAACTCCTTTCCTGAACCTGTATAAAAACAGCAAGAAGGGTAGCATTACACCGAACTTAGGGAAATAACTTCTAAAAAGTCATAGTAATAAACTAAGCCTAACATATTTGTAACAAAGAAAACATATCGCAATAATTCCATTCAATTCCGTGTCTTCATTCTTTTTTATATTTCTTAACTTGTATACTTTTCTTATTTTCCCCCTTTATTCTCATTTTCCTTTTTATTCCATCCATGCGTTTCTTGTCATTATTTTCCTTTTCATTAATTATCCACAGGGTCACACGGGCCGCTGGGTAGTGCTTAGTTATCCCCAGAGTCACAAGGACCGTTTGGGTTGTGTTTAGTTATCCCTACGGTCACAAGGACCTCCTGGGGTTATGTTTAGTTATCCCCAGAGACACACGGACCGTCTGGGTAGTGTTTAGTAATCCCCAGAGTCACAAGGACCGCTCGAGGTTATGTTTAGTTATTGTAACATCCTAATTTTTAAGCTTTAGAAATTACTTTTTAAATAACATTTATTTGACAAAAAGTTCGGGGTTTATAAAAATTTTGGCGGAGTTTCCTCTGAAAATCGGACTTTCCTCAAATAGAATTTAAAGCTGTCAAGTCCAGAATAGTTTTCGATCAAACAAAAATATAACTTTCTGTTCATTATAAACAATCCTATGCCATACTTCAAAACTTATCAAAAATAAAGGATATACATATAATTCTTCAAATATACACATATGCTTAAACAAAATAAAATCACTATTACAATTAAAATTCTTTATAAAATGGATTCTATACATTAAAGAATCTAAGAGTGGTTGCTCGCACATAATGACCATTAGGTCACTTGTACCAATATACTCTCTACTATGAGTATTACAATCTCGGCCTTGACTTTCATAAGTGCCTGTCTCCTTGGTGTACCTAATATGTCCATTGTAAGGGTGAGTACTTTGAAATCTAGATCAAAGAAAACGTTTAAAAACAGTAATCAATCATAAAAAGGCGTATTAATACATAAACAATAATAATTATATAATTCACAATTCAATTGACAAGTAAAACATCCCAACATAAATCAATTTAGTAACCATGCATACTAAGAGTGCAATACTATAATATAATACTATAATGCGCAATCACATGGTTATGCTCTTCTAACGACGCACTTAGATGATTTAATTCTCGAATCCGCAATAGAACGCTTTATTTCATTTTAGTAACTTTAATACTTTGGTCGGATTCAATGAATTAAAACATCTATAACAATACATTCACACTTCCCCTTTCACTTTCACACTTTAACAATAACAATGAACAATTTAACATTTTTAACAATTCGGTACATTGTGCTTCACATTCTCCCCGAATGAGGGTTCCTCACACAATGTGTGACGCTCTTGGATTAAAATAACTTATAAGAAAATATATAACATGGACTTGATATTATAGGAAAAATAGGGTATAAAAATTTTCCTTTATGTTTATTCTCAAATTATACATATCTTTCAAAAATACTTTGAATTCGGTATTGAAATTATTATCAAATCTTTGTAAAACCCTTGCTGCTACCGAACTCTTTTATTATTTATCAGAGTACTCAGAAAAAGTATAGATTTGGAAAATAACATCATCACTAGACATAAAACATGCATATATATAAAAAGACGTCATGAGTACCACATACATCCATCAAGTCTGAAGTACATCAACTGATACCAAGGTCCAGAGATAAGTGCCAAAACATAAGCTGAAAATAAAAGAACAAAACCCTGAAGTCTCTCAAAAGACATATATACAATATATACATAGACAAAATAAAGACACTCCAGAGCTGGTCATCAAGTCCTCCAAGAACGCTTCACCATCACCATGATCTGCTACAGCTGATACTACGACCCAGGTCCACACTACTCACACTATGCCCATACCTAAGGGCTACCCATCCTCCTATCAGGGACGTCCTCCTGCTCGACTGGCTCCTTATCACTCCCACCCTCCTCTGGGTCCTCCTCTGCCTCATCCACCGGAGTGGGTACCCTGCCACTGGGTACAGGATCTGCAGTCGGTGCAGTCCTTTCAGGATTCGAAGAATCAGGTGAAGGAGTCCTAGTAGGAACAACTCTAGCAGCAACTGGGTGAGAACGAGTATAAGGACGAAAACGAAAAGTATGGTAACGACGAACAGGTCGAGCAGGGGGTGGTCCATGGTAAGTATAAAACGGGGGTACGTGCATAGTATAAATAATGGGAATCCGAAATCGTCGAGGTCGCACTCGGGCCAAGGGGTTGGGATGGTAGAGTGTAACCTCCACCTCTCCCTCAAAAGTAGCCCGACGCTCCTCATACGTCCATATCCCGTTAGGGATGGGACGAATCTCGATGCATGCTAGGTAATAGTGTGCCATCACCTACACAGGGCACGAGAGTAAGCATAATATAACCACATAATTAAACAAGAATAATGCTAACATTCACAGGTATTCAAACACAAATAAACATGCAAATACATATGTGCACACCCAGTTTAACAAATTGTTAATCTTTTAAATTAGTGGCATGATGCATGCTTTCTATCTCACATTCGTGAGGCCTCCAATACTAATCAATCTCGGACGTCCATCCAATACACCAATGTGTTCCCAGAACACTAACATACGTTCCCAGAACGTATGGCAAACCATACTTGGAAAATAAGCACCACTCCCAGAGTGGGCATTACGTTCCCAGAACGCATAAAAACCATGTCCCAGACACTGGCCACATTCCCAGAATGTGTCATCAAGTAGGTTGCATCAATTTGGTACTCCCAGAGTACCCCTCCTCATGTTCCCAGAACATGACAAACGTTCCTTGCCAACCTATTTCATCACCTTTCACCATGCATGAATGCATATAATGTTTTTCTCAGTTTGGTTGGCCATTAATTGATTTCTCAATTTCCATTCTCAATATATTAAGCTTATCACATTACTAAGAATTCCATACTTTCTCAGTAAGATAGCTTAAGTTGAGGTCCTATGAATTATCCCATAAAATCATACTTTAGAATTTAAGGTAATTAACTTAGTATTAAATTGAAAAAGTTAATTAAAATGACACAAGAAAGTTTAAGTTATAATTCAATTGATTTTTCACTGCTGTCAGTCTCTAATCGGTTACAACAGATTCTAACCGGTTAGAACCTGCAGTCAGACCATAATTTCTTTAAAGTTTGATGCCATTTTTAATTACCAATCCAATCTAATATTCAAAATAAAATAAGGATAATTCAAATACCTCAAATTGATCTTGTTCTTATATTGAGAATCTCATAGAACTCAGTCTCCAATTGGATTTATTTTTCCAAGACCAAATTAATGCCATCACTTTGTTACAATATGAAACTTAATTATAAAACTTTAAGTCCATCAACATTCTCAGTTCATGCTAGATAAATTACAGTTAAGTTTGATTGGAAAAGTTCATTGAAATTATTGTAAAAACCATTGATTAAATTTATGAACTTCATTTTCCATGTCTGTCAGTTCTAACCGGTTACACAATAACCTAACCGGTTAAAACATGCAGTACAGAACACTATTTTGGGGTTTTTCATGTCATTTTCAATTCTCTTCATTTCCAATCCTTTTCAACCATAAACAGAGCTTCAATACTATGAAATAGACATGTTCCAACACTGAATTACACCCAACACTCATGCATTTCCAAAACACATATTAAATTGCATGAAAAGGTATAGATAACAACTTAGCCTACCAAATCCACATATACTAAAATATAACACGAATTAGTCATACATTCAGCTTGCATGCACTTATTAAAACTTGCTCTAAGTCCTGGAACAAGTAAAATTAGCCTCTAAGCCTTTAACCATTAAAGTCTATGCCCTTTATGAGTCTCATGGTGACTCATACCTAAATTCCTATTATTTATTCTTATTCTAGTGATTAATTAGCTTCTCCCTTACCTTAGAGTCGTGCTTGATGAGGATCAACACAGTTACAACAAGATTGACACAGAGATACTCCAAAACCACAGATTCTGTTCTCATGCAGAATAATTTTGGTAGGGTTCAAAGATCAGAGATTTTGACACATGAAAAAGAGAAACAAATTGGGGAAAGTGGTTAGATTGTGCTCTAAGTAACGTGCACGAACTATAGAAACAAAAATGAGACTCAAAGAGTGCATGTACTCACCAAAATCAGACTTCAAAGTGAGCTTCACGAATCTGATTCTGGTTTTCTTGACAGAAAACACCTTCACTTAACAGCTTAATTTCTCCTTGCTCCCTTACTCTCAACTCACAATCTATATATCACTGCAAAGCATAAAGATGAAGCTTTGCAATGGTGTATCGTTTGTAACCTAACTCTACACACATAGAGAGAATCAAAGAGACGAAGTTGCTGCTTCAGAACAAGGGAATCACACCAACACTTGGAGGAAATCAGCCAAATTCCACCAAGATTATGGCTATTTATACACAATCCATGATTACATGCAGAGAGACGCGTGGCTCCCACCATGCATGAGAGGTATTCGTGGCAATTAACTAAAATTAATGGGTGATTACTCATCAAAACGCACTAACCCTAATTCTGGGTTAATCGTCTAACCGGTTACAGGGCACATCTAACTGGTTAGATGCTGTATAAAATTCAAAAATTTAGTTTTTAATTTCTTTCCCTCCAAAAACCTTTCTAATATTATTATTAGGCCCTTTTTCAAGGATTAAACTATAAAAATCATGTTTTCACATAATTTACTCATTTAAAATATTTACTAATCAAATGCACATATTTATATATTTCAACAATTAAAAGAAAACTTTATAATTTGTAAAATAAACTTTTATTATATAAATATAAATATCCAAGGGACAAAATTAGGGGTGTTACACTACTCCCCCACTTAAAAGGAATTTCGTCCCCGAAATTCTACTTACAAAAACAACTCGGGATACTCTCTACGCATCTTCTCTTCTGATTCCCAAGTCGCTTCAGAAACTTCGTTGTTCTCCTAGATGACCTTAACCAGCGGAATCTCCTTTCCTCTGAGTTGCTTGAGTCTTCTATCTTTAATCCGGACAGGACGAGTCTGAAAGGTCAGGTTTTCTCGTAAGGTTAAATCATCAGGACGAATCTGAAGTACGATCGTTGGATCATGAACATACTTCTTGAGCTGAGACACATGGAAAACATTATGCAAGTTGGCTAAAGACGGAGGTAGGGCTATTTGATAAGCAACAGGACCAACTCGCTTAAGAATTTGATAAGGCCCGATGAATTTTGGAGAAAGCTTTCGAGTCTTAAGGGCTCGACTGACACCTTTCATAGGGATTATTCGAAGGAAAACATGATCGCCTTCCGAAAATTCTAAAGGTCTTCTTCTTCGATCAGCATAACTCTTCTGGCGACTTTGTGCTATTTTCATTTTCTCCTGAATCATCTTGATCTTCTCAGTTGTCTGTTGCACAATTTCTGGCCCAATCATCAAGTTCTCCCCCACTTGAAACCAACAAAACGGGGTTTGGAACTTCCTACCATACAAAGCTTCAAACGGTGCCATTTCGATGCTCGCATGGTAACTGTTGTTGTAGGTAAACTCTGCGAGTCATAAAATCTGATCCCAACTTTCTCGTTCTTCCAATGCACAGGCTCTCAAGATATCCTCAAGTGTCTGAATAGTTATTTCGGTCTGACCATCTGTTTGAGGATGATAAGCCAAACTGATCTTCAATCTTGTACCCAAGGCTTGATGTAAACTTGACCAAAATTTTGACACAAACCTTGGATCTCAATCTGACACAATACTTGAGGGTATGCCATGCAATCGAACAACTTCCTTAATATAGGTTCGGGTGAGTCTTTCCAAATCATAACGCATATTTACAGGGATGAAATGCGCTGACTTCGTCAAACGATCCACGATTACCCAAATGGCATCATGATTCGCTACCGTTCTTGGAAAACCAGATATGAAATCCATAGAGATGCTATCCCATTTCCACTATGGAATATCTAAGGATTGCAATTGTCCTCCAGGTTTCTGATGTTCTGCTTTGGCCTTTTGAAAAACAAAACATGAAGCCACATATTCCGCTACATCTTTCTTTAATCCAGACCACCAAAATAACCTTTTCAGGTCCTGGTACATCTTGGTTGATCCTGGATGCATACTCATCCGACTCTTATGTGCTTCGTCTAAAATCATTCTCCGAACTTCCAAATCTCTAGGCACACAAATTCTCGTCTTGAAACGAAGGATTTCATCTGCTCCAACACTAAAGTTTAGTTCTTTTCCTTCAGTCATCAATCTCTTCTTCTCTTTCAACTCCTCATCTTCTACTTGTAGTTTACTAATTCGATTCAAAAATTCATTAGTGATTTGCAACATTCCCAGTTTGATGCTAGATGGTTCCACTTGTATCGCCAGACTTAGGTCTCTGAATTCCTTGATCAGAATAGCCTCCTTAACCATCATAGAACTCATATGAGTTATCTTTCTACTCAAAGCGTCCGCAACTACATTTGCTTTGCCAGGATGGTATTGGAGCTCAAAGTCATAATCTTTCAAAAACTCCATCCATCGCCTTTGTCTCATGTTTAACTCCTTCTGGTTAAACAGGTACTTTAAACTCTTATGGTCACTGAACACACGGAATGTAGTGCCATAGAGGTAATGTCTCCAGATTTTCAAAGCAAACACGATTGCTGCTAACTCTAAGTCATGCGTTAGGTAATTCACCTCATGAATCTTCAACTATCAAGAAGCATAAGCAACCACTTGTCCTTCTTGCATTAAAACACTTCCTAAGCCTTTCTTCGATGCATCACAATACACCTCGAAACTTTTACCAGGGTCAGGCAAAATTAACACCGGAGATGATGTTAACCTTTTCTTTAACTCCTGGAAATTCCGTTCACACTTCTCATCCCATACGAACGGTTGATCCTTCCTAGTTAGCTTTGTCAAGGGTAATGCGATTTTAGAGAAACCTTCTATAAATCTCCTATAATACCCAGCCAGTCCTAAGAAACTTCTCACTTCAGTGACTGTCGTAGGCTGACTCCACTGCAAAATAGAGTCCACTTTGGTAGGATCCACAACAATTCCTTTCCTAGAAATCACATGTCCCAAAAACTTCACCTCCTCAAGTCAGAACTCACACTTAGCAAGCTTCGCGTACAACTGTTTCTCATTCAAGATGTTTAACACAATCTTGAGATGCTCGGCGTGTTCCTCCGAACTCTTGGAGTAAATCAAAATATCATCTATAAACACTACCACAAATGAGTCCAAATAAGGTCTGAAAATCCTGTTCATGTAATCCAGGAAATAGCAGGAGCATTTGTCAAACCAAACGGCATTACCACATACTCATAATGCCCATAACGAGATCGGAATGCGGTCTTGGGAATATCCTCCTCCCTAATTCTGATCTGGTGATACCCAGACCGTAAATCGATCTTTGAAAATACTGACGCTCCTCTAACTTGATCCATAAGGTCATCTATCCTTGGCAAAGGATACTTATTTTTGATGGTGACCCCCTATAATCCACGCACATTCTCATACTTCCATCTTTCTTTTTCACAAACAATAACGGGGCTCCCCACGGGGTTACACTTGGCCTTATCATCTGCTTTTCCAATAACTCTTCTATTTGCTTTTTCATCTCAGCCATTTCCGGCGGTGCCATTCTATAAGGGGCAATAGAGATGGGACCAGCTCCTGGAACTAAGTCGATTCCGAACTCGATTTCTCTCTTCGGGGGTAGACCTGGTATCTCTTCTGAGAACACCTATGGAAAGTCTTGCACCACAGGAATCTCTTCAAGACGCTTCCCTTATCCTTCTTCCTTTCCCACTACGGAGAACAAACACATGTATCCTTCGGGTCTAGGATTCTTATACAAGATCGTCTTTCCATCACAATCGATGGTCACTTGGTTCTTGCTCAACCAATCCATCCCCAAGATCACATCCCATTGTGACAGAGGAAAGCAAATCAGGTCTACTTTAGAGACGCGGTCAAATACCTCAACATGACAATCTAAACAGACTTTAGAAACATAAACGGGAAGACCAGTAGGGGTTTCAACTCTCAAGCATTGGGATGAATCAATACTACCAAATTCAAACGATTCACACATTCATAGGAAATGAAAGAATGAGTAGCTCCAGAGTCGAACATAAACTTGCAAGGTTGATTATTTAGCAAGAATTTACCTTGCATGAGAACAGAGGAATTGTTGACTCCAACACCACTCAGGGTAAAGACTTTGCTTTGGTTCACGGACTTGCTACCGGATACTTGAGAATTAGCTTTTACAGGCTCCTTGCAGTCACGAGCATAATGGCCCAACTTGCCACAATTGAAACAACCGCCTTGAGTCCAACAGGTTTGTCCACGATGATGACGCTTGCACTTTGCACAGAAAGGAACATCGTCCTGAACGTTACTCTTTCCACCAGCTACGGCTTTTCCTTTTCTGTTACGGTTGGTATATGAACCTTTGCTTCGATGATCAAATCTTTTTCGCTTCTGAGACCCATAATTTTTTTTGTTCCTACTAACTTGCACACTATGCTCCTCAGCCTTTTTGTCGTCTTCATACATTCGACACATATCAACGAGGGTAGGGAAACTCTGGATCCTTTGATAACTAAACACGGACTTCAACTCGGGTTTTAGACTTCCTTCGAACTTAATGCACTTACTACGCTCATCAGGATTGTTCTGGTAGTAAGGGGAATACTTCATCAGTTCTTCAAATTTAGCCGCATACTCCCCGACACTCATGTTACCTTGCTTCAATTGCAGGAATTCCACCTCTTTCTTCCTCTTCAAATCTTCTGGGAAGTACTTATCACGAAACTTCTCGGTGAACACTGCCTAGTTGATTTGTCTTCCTTCATGGTTTAAGAGTTGAACGGTATGGTTCCACCAGTTTTCGGCTTCGCCCCCTAACATATAGACAGCATACGTCACCCTATGAGCATCTGTGCAGCCCAACGTTCTGAAGATCTTGTCAATCTCGTAGATCCACTTGTTTGCCTCTTCCGGTTGGTATCCTCCCTCAAACCTTGGAGGTTTGCAGCTCCGAAATTCCGATAGAGTCTTAGCTTCCATCACTTCAACGTTGCATTGCTGAGGTCGTTGCGCTTGTTGTTGTTGTTGATGCTGCTGTTGTTGCATAGCTTCTAACACAACAGTGATCCTATCTAACATAGCGTTGGTATGATTACTACCTCTCGTTGCCATAGTAGACCTGCACTATGGACTTCGGGTCAAGATAGGTCTACAAAAGAAAACACAACAACTAACACCCTAACTATGTTCAATCTCAATTCAACAACATACCAGGCCACATAGACAGGGCCATGAGGACTTGAACCATTGCTCTGATACCACCCAAATGGTGTGACGCTCTTGGATTAAAATAACTTATAAGAAAATATATAACATGGACTTGATATTATAGGAAAAATAGGGTATAAAAATTTTACTTTATGTTTATTCTCAAATTAAACATATCTTTCAAAAATACTTTGAATTCGGTATTGAAATTATTATCAAATATTTGTAAAACCCTTGCTGCTACCGAACTCGTTTATTATTTATCAGAGTACGCGGAAAAAGTATAGTTTTGGAAAATAACATCATCACTGGACATAAAACATACATATATATAAAAAGATGTCATGAGTACCACATACATCCATCAAATCTGAAGTACATCAACTGATACCAAGGTCCAGAGATAAGTTCCAAAACATAAACTGAAAATAAAAGACCAAAACCCTGAAGTCTCTCAAAAGACATATATACAATATATACATAGACAAAATAAAGACACTCCAGAGCTGGTCATCAAGTCCTCCAAGAACGCTCCACCATCACCATGATCTGCTACAGCTGCTACTACGACCCAGATCCACACTACTCACATTATGCCCATACCTAAGGGCCACCCATCCTCCTATCAGTGACGTCCTCCTGCTCGACTGGCTCCTCATCACTCTCACCCTCCTCTGGGTCCTGTAACATCCTACTTTTTATACTTAAAGAAATTACTTTTAAATAACATTTATTAAGGAAAAAGTTCGGGGTTTATAAAAATTTTGACAGAGTTTCCTTTATAAATCGGACTTTTCCCCGAATAGAAATTTAACCTGTCAGTCCAGAACAGTTTTTAATCCAATAAAATATAACTTTCATTTCAAAATATACAATACTATGAAATACTTTAAACTTAACAAAAATAAGGATATACATATAATTCTTCAAATATGCAAAAAAAATGCTTAAAGTGAATAAAATCATTAATTACAATTACATTTACAAAATCTATGAATTACAAAATAGGACCTATGAATGGTTGCTCGAACTTCATGACCCTTGGGTCACTTATACCAATATACTCTCTACTATGAGTATACCTTTCTCGGCCTTGACATTTTGTGCCTGAATCCTTGGTGTACCTAATATATCCGCTGTAAGGGTGAGTACGTTGAAATCCAGATCAAAGAAAATGTTTAAAAACGGTAATAAATGATAAATAAGCGTATTCACACACAAACAACAACAATTATACATTTCACCATTCACTTAACCAATGAAGCACCACAACACTACTCAGTTCAATAACTATATATCTATATAGGGTATAATACTTTAATGCACAATCACATGGTTATGTCCTGCTAACGTCACACTTGGGTGATTTAATTCTCGAATCCGATATTAAACATTTCATTTCATTATATTCACTTTAACACTTTGATCGGATTCAATGAATTAAAACACCTATAACAATGCATTCACACTTTCCCTTTCACTTTTACACTTTAACTTTACACACTTTATACACTTTAACAATAACAATCATGTACATTGTACTTCACCTCCACTTCGGAAGGTCCCTCATACAATGCACAAGTAATAACTTTTCCCTTTTTCCAATAACAATATAACATCCTCACATACACCCTCCACTCTGGGGAAAAACCGACCAGGAGTAAGCATTTCTCAACCTATAGGTGGATACTTCACCTCCACGCCGGAAGGTCCCTCGTGCGATTTGGGTTGATTTATCCAAATCGGGCTTTAGCATAAATCACCCTCGACTGGCCAAAACGAGTCCAAAGTAATGGCATTATTATGGTTTGCGTAGAACCAATCCCCAATGTAACATCCCTAATTTAATTCCAAGCATAATTAGTGAAGTAATAGGTTTAAAATGTAGGAAATGGGTAGATTAATTGCTTAAAGAATTTTGGGAGCAAGGTGAGTAGTAATTATAAGTATTAGGGGTTGTGTAGGAGACATCGGTAGCAAGGGACAAAATTATCTAAACGGAATCGGGGGTTAAATCGGCGTTTTAAATATTAGAAATCAGCCGGTACGAGAAAATTTGGAATTTATTATAGGATGCTAAGAAATTAAATTCCACCGTTGGATATGAAGGTTAAGGGATTAAGAAGCTTTTCTAAAAATTTGGGTCCGATCCGACGGTTAACGAAGAAGTTATGGCGAATCGAAGTCTGGAATCACTGGTGCACGCCCAGGCGCACCAGGGTGCATCAGATGCACCAACTCAGGAGGTTTTGCGCCCAGGCGTGGCCCAAGTCGCGCCCAGGCGCGCACGGAGAATCAACACGCGAATCAGATGCCCAGCGCGCGCGCGCAGGCGCACGCGTTTCCGCACCCAGGCTCGCGGGTGCGTGATTCACGCACCAGCTCCTTAAATTGCCGCGCTAGCCACCCCCAAACCCCCATTTCTCCCTTCCCTTCTCCATCAAGTCCTCCTCTCCTCCCCTCCATCTCTCTCTCCACCAACCGCCACCACCGGAGCCACCCAAGGCCGCCGCCCTCTCCTTGACCCTTCCTTCCTCCTCATAGATCCACTCTCTCTCTCTCTCTCTTCCCTCTTGGTTTCTTTCTCTCTCTTTCCCTCATCTCTTCCTCCTCTCTCCTCCGGCCACCACGAACCACCGCCCTTGAGCCACCACCACCACCAGCATAGGCCTCTCTCTCCCTTTCTCCCTTCCCCTTTGGCCTTGCAATCTCTCCCTCCCTCCCGAACCATCTCTCAATCTCTCTCTCCTCGGGACTCACCGGCGCCGTTATCGACCTTGATCGCACCGGGCTTGTGTTGGGTACTCCGAGGCTTGAAGCTTTTTCCTTGATCCAGCCGCGATCGTTCTCGCTAACCAGGAGCAACACCGACGCCGTCATCGTCGCCGAGCCACAACCCAGGTTCTTTTTAAAAGAAAGCCCGAGGTAAGAAGGGTCGTGTTACCTTTACTTGAGAAGTAAAATCTAGGATGCTATAGTGATGACTAAGAATAGGGTAATATGTTAATGAACCTTAGGGTAGTTCCCGCTGACATAAATGAAGTAATTAGAATGATTAATGGAAACCACACCTTAGGGAATAGAATATGTACGTGTAGGACAAGGTCCGGAACGAATGAGCGTATTTAGAATATTAATTGGTTAATATTGAACGAAAATGTAGAAAAGGATAATTATAAAGAAACTAAAGAAGAGAAAAGGTAATAAAAGAAAAGAATAACTAGATAAGATAAACAGAATGAGAATGAGAATGAGAATAGTAAAAAGATACTAAAGCAAAGAGAGAGTACATGTTAGGGAAGTTAAATAAAATGTTGTAAGAAGATAAGGAAACAAAGCTAAGTTAAAAAGGGTAGTTAATTAAAATAGAGTAATGGAATGGAAATAATAAGAAAAAAATGCGAGATAAGGGAAACAAAGAGATAACTAATAGCTAGTAATGAGAGTTAAAATATGGAGTATATGACCAAGTTAAGAGTTAATTAAAAGTAAGAATAACATTAATAAAGAGGAACACTTAAATAGAAAAAGATTAAAGAAGGGTCAAGAGACTAAAAGAATTAAAGAGAACTAAGGAACTAAAAGTAAAGAGAAAAGACTAAGATGATTTAATGATGAGAAAGAAAATAGAAGATAAACGGCGCAGGTAGGTCGTGGTGACCCTGTGGCCTAGTAAAAGGTAAATGGCACAGGTTGGTCGTGGTGACCCTGTGGCCAAATAAAAATAAAAGATAAACGGCGCAGGTTGGTCGTGGTGACCCTGTGGCCTAATAAAAATAAAAGGTAAATTTCGCAGGTTGGTCGTGGTGACCCTGTGGCCTAATAAAAATAAGAGATAAATGGCGCAGGTTGGTCGTGGTGACCCTGTGGCCAAATAATAAAAGTGAAATGAAAAAGAAAAAGAAAGAAAATGAAGGGACAAAGTAAAAGAAAAGAAAAAGGGAAAAAGAAAAAGAAAAAGATAAAGAAAAGAATAAGAAAGAGAAAAAGAAATAGAAAAGGAAGAGAAGAAGAAAAAGAAAAGAAAAGAGAATGTAGAAATAATCAGAGAGCTAAGAATGGAAATAAATGAGTGAATGAGGTAAATTGAATAGCAAATTAGGAATTGATAGAAATGGCTAGCGGATCAAAAAGGGTAATGAAATGCGAGAATTGTTAGAGAATTACTAATTAAAAGAATGTGAGAATAAGAGAAGAAATAATGGAAATTAAATGTATGGAAAATTATGAGTAACTGTTGTCAATAATAGGGTAGGCTTAGTTTATTGCTATGTCTCTTGTAGAAATTATCTTTTTAAGTTCTGTGTAATGCTACCCTTCTTGCTTTATTTTGCAAGTACTGAAGTGGAGCTTACATAGGACATGGCCTAGCAGGATCTTCGTTCCACTACGTGGAATGTATATTGATTATTATGAGACGACAGATATTTTTGTAACTTATAATATGGAATAGACGTATGCCCTGTGACTTGTACTAATCGGGCGTTAGGATCTGTTATGACTATTAAACTGTTGTAGTTTATGTTTTTAAATATTTCTGAATTGACAGGTTTAAAGAAATAAATTTTTGGGAAGTCCGGAAAACAGAGGAAACTCTGCCGGATTTTCGTAAAAGTTTTTATAAGTAATTAAGTTTAAAAAGGAATTTTCTAACACCAATTTTGATAAAACCTAAAATTAACTAATAAATGTGAGAGTGTTACATTTTGGTATCAGAGCAGTTTTTCCTCGGCCTTTGGAATTTGAACTCTTAACTCCTGTGGTTTACTCAGCAAGCAAGTAACTAATAGATAGGGTCAAGTCTTATGTTAACTAACTAGATGGGTAAGTATAGATGCATATAGGTAAGTACGCTTAGTTGAGTATGCACTCATTCCTATATATATATAAGTATATATATGTGCCTAAACTTGTTTATTTTCAGAATCATACCTTATGGCACAGAGGCGTGCTGATAATGACCGGATTGCCCAGATTCTGGAAAATCTAGTTCAGCAGAACCAGAACCAGAATCAGGCGGAAGCAGTTACTGCTGCTGCAAATGCAGCTGCAGCAGTAAATCAATATGCCCAGGCACGTCCAGCCCTAGCTGAGATTGATTGGCTGGCACGGTTTAGGAAAAACGGACCTCCTAGTTTTGAAGGAGGTTATAATCCGGATGGAGCTCAAGGATGGCTCCAAGAATTGGAGAAAATTTTTCGTACAATGTCGCCACCCGTTGAACAGAAAGTCCCCTTGGCAACTTACATGCTCAGCAGAGAAGCAGAATATTGGTGGGAGCATGTGCGAAGGGGCATGAAGCTAGCCAATCAGGACGTCACTTGGGACAAGTTCAAGGAGGCATTTTTGGGCAAGTACTTCCCCGAGGATGTACGTATGGAGAAAGAGTTAGCCTTCCTGAAAATTAGAACAAGGGGACATGAGTGTCGGCGAGTATGTGGCATAGTTTGAATATTTGATTCGCTACTCGGGCAGCTATCGGGATGCGGATGAGCGCACCAAATGCATCAAGTTCGAATCCGGCCTTCATGCAAAAATCAGGACTATGTTTGTTTACCATAATATTGCCAACTTTTCTCAATTGGTGAACATGACAAGCGCCTACGAGAAGTCACTCAAGCAAGAATTAGCTGAGGAGCGGAACTAATTAATGCATGGGTCAGCAGGTTCCAGTAGAGGCAAGGAACTGGTCCAGGAATCAGGCCCATACGTTAACATTGGCGCCGAAGCTGTGACTCCAGAAGCTGCAAACTTGAATGTGAATGCTCCGAGAACTAGGCCACCATGTCCACATTGTGGAGGATTCCATAAACGTATATGTTGGATGCTTAAGCAGCACAGAAAGGAAGGTCTCTGTTTCCGATGTGGGCAGCCTGGACACCGTACTTCAGAATGTCCTATGAGCACGTAGAATGAGGAATAAACTTATCTGAGGTACTTTTAGCGATTAATAATGTACCCAATGGTTACTGAGGATGTTTTTGCATAAAGTAGTTGATTTAACTTAGAAGAAATCGATAATTGATAGTACATTAATTAAAGTTCCGGTGAACAGAATGATGGCATTGCTACTGATAGAGTGTAAGGTCAGGATTGGTCATCCTTTCTCTTGCATCTGTTAAAAGATAATACTATCATTCAATAACGCAGTGATGTACGGTTGATAAATGTGAGATTGGAACTGACCACCTCGGTTTTTGGTGTTATAAACACCCTATATTAGGAAATTCAAAATAAAAGATTTACTTCTCTAAACCCAAATTCCACCGTTGGATGTGAAGTTAAGTGTCTTAGGAAGCTTGCTTTAATATTTGAGGAAGATCCAACGGGTAACGAAGAAGTTATGGCCTTTCAAAGTCTGGATACTACAAAATTGTGCGGCTTAATCGCCTCTTAATCGATTAAGCTGCAATTTAATCGATTATTAATCGATTAAGGGCTGTTGTAGTGGAAAAAAAATAAAGGCGATCCACACGTGAATTCTTGCCAAAAACTCGAATTTTCTCTCTCTAGGGCACACAATCTCTCATTCCAAATCCATCAAGCCTCAAGGGAATCACTCCAAGATCCATCATCAAGTCCCTCTTCGTTGCTCTAAGTAAGTGTTCATGTTCTTGAAGTTATTCTCTCTCTCTAATTTGGATTTTTCTCTCTCTCTTTCCCCTCCTTGGGAAATTCGAATTTTCTCTTGAAATTGGGCAATAATCTCATCATCATTCCATTCCTTCGACTTAGGGAAGATCATCATCGCTCTCTTTATCTTCTTGCCTTTGGAGCTCTTGGTTTTGGAAGCGCTTGGAGCTAAGGCTTGGATTTTCCCACTCTCCCTCTCCTTTGTTAAGGTAAGGGGGTGGATATTGTGAGCATTGCCTTGTTCTAGGGAGTTGGTTCTAATTAGTATATAATGATTTGTTAGGGTTATGTGTTAGGGGAGAAAATTAGATTATAAAACCCTAGGTTATCGAATATAAAATTCTAATTAATTAAATATGCATGATGATTGGATGTTAAGACTAGGAAAAGGAAATCCAATAATATGAGAATGAATTATTTTATAAATGAAACTTGGATAATGATTATATTGATGTACAAGAGGATTTGGGTAATAAGATAGTGAAATTGTCATAAATGATTTCTACGATTATTTATTTTATTTGTAAAGTTTTGTATTAAATGATAATTGACTGCTAGGGCAAATGTATGTTTTGGTTGAATATATTTGCTCCCTAATTTCTAAATTTGTATAACTGAGCCTAAATGTATTGCATATGCTTAATTAAGAATATGAATGCTATTTGAGAGGAATTGAATAATTAACATGGGAATTGAGTAGGGATAAGTTATGAATGGGAAATTATGAATGTCTGTAGTTATGATTAAATGTGTTATGATTGATTGAACAAGAAGATGAAAATTTAGTAGTATAATTGGATAAAGTAAATAAGGATTTTATGGCATTGAATGCAAGACTTTAAAAATATGGTGGTGCACTTTCAAAAGGCTAAAGGTAAATTGGTTAAAAGAGCCAGTCTTGTAAGACGTTGTCCGGGTTGTGGGACTGTACGCTTAGACTGGTGAGAATCAAGTCGTGTAAGACGTTGTCCGGGTTGTGGGACTGTACGCATCGACTGGTTCGATTTGAGGTCGTGTAAGACGTTGTCCGGGTTGTGGGACTGTACGCATCGACTGGTTTGATTTAATGTCTTGTAAGACGTTGTCCGGGATGTGGGACTGCACGCATAGACTTGTGCGATCCAGATCTTGTAAGACGTTGTCCGGGTTGTGGGACTGCACGCATAGATCGCGTAAGATGCCATAGTGCGCAGCTGTAAGACGTTGTCCGGGTTGTGGGACTGTACGCAATGATGGTTCCACGTGAATAAATTTCCCTATATTATGAGGAACTCAAGGTATATGTACAGAGAAAAGAAATTATGAAAGTTAAAAGAATTTATGAAAAGAGCATGTGTATGAAATCAAATGAATAAAATGTTTAAGTGTTGACCTCTGACCTGAGGGACACGAAAATGAAATAAGTGATTGGGTGTTGACCTCTGACCTGAGGGACACATAATTTAAATATGGAAAAGTCTAAGGGCCTCTGTTTTGAGGTGATAAATGTGTTGAATGAAAATTGTGCATTGGCCTTTGATTTGAGGTGATGTACTGAAATAAAATGTGTATGTGAAATGAATAAAAAGTAAAGGAAATGAATGATGAAATGAATAATGAAAATGGATGTTGAAATGAATAATGAAAATGGAAATTTGGAATGAATAATGAATATGGAAATTATGAAATGTGCATGGCGTTCTATATGTAACATCCCCGATTTTCCCTAATCGCTAGGTGCCTTAGTTAATGGAATTTCGATAAGAGTAGTGTTGTTTCCAAGCCTTTGAGTATGTTTAGAATGTGTTTAGAATGTGATTAGAATGTAGGAATTTGTGAGAGTAGGTTTGATGAAGTAGAATTAGTTTAGAAGTGAGTTTTAGAAGTGTAATTAATAGTTAAAGAGCATAGGATCTTAGGAAATTAGGAATTTAATATCCATAGCTCCAAACCCAAATTCCACCGTTGGATGTGAAGACAAGTGTCTTGGAAAGCTTGCCTCAAAATTTGAGCAAGATCCGACGGTTAGCAAAGAAGTTAGAGCGATTCGAAGTTATAGGGATTTAGTGGACTGATCAGATTACTCGAGTAGTGGGCAGATTAATCGATTAGATTTTATTGCCCTTTCGGCCTTAATCGAGTAGTGGCCTCGTTAATCGATTAATGGGGTCGAATTAATCGAGTAACACCTGCAGTTAAGTTGAAAAACACGTGATTTCAGATCAGTTTTCAGAATCTTTCTCTCTCTTGTTCTTCGATCTCCCTCTTCTTCTCTCTACCCTCACGCCCCAATCTTTCAAACCAACAACAAATCACACCAACCAACACCAAATAAACATCATAAATCATCTCCCTATCATATATTCATGTGTTTCATCTCTCAAATCTCATTGTTTCTCTCAATTTCATGAAAAGCCCCAAATTGGGAACCCTAAAACCCTAACTCCCCAATCCATCCATTAAAGCCTTCAAATCCTTCAAGGAGTCATAGATTAAGTATAAGAGCATGGAGTAGGAGGCTAGGAGCTTAGGATTGGAAGCTTGGTGTTGGTGCTTCATGCTTTCCCCATTGTCTCCTCTTCTCTTCATGAAGTAAGGGGAGGGGGGTACTTTGGTTCTAATTAGGGGAGGGACTTAGTGATAGTCATAAATGCATAAGTAGATATATTGTATATGTGTATGCTTGATTTGTATGATGATATTGTATGTTTGAAAATAAGAGTGTGTATAATGAACTTAGGGTGTTTAGTAATTGATTATTAGGTTGTTGTTGAATTAAATGATAAAGTGAATGATATTAATTATGATTATTGTTGTGGTATAATTGGTGTGTTTTGCGAATGAGGTATGAGCGTAGGTACATTATGGACTTAGGATTTTGGTTAGAAAGAATTGTTATAATTACTATGTGACTAAATGAATGAATGGCATGGTTATGATTATTGTTGTTGTTTAGTGTGATTGTCATTGTATATATATGTACATAGTATGGCCGAAAATCCTAAGCTAGAGACCCAACCAATTGGATATAAATTATTAAAGGTTTAAATAAGGAACACCACATAAAATGAAGTAGAAACACGTGCATCATGAAGTAAGGTGGACCTTAGGTGTACGGGGAAAAACACACGTCGTTTACGATTGATGAGGGCAAGAGTGAATTATGGGATTATCTCGGGGAACTTTGATCCTGCAAAGGACACGGGATCGCTTCCCGTGTTGGGGGTTGGTTCCACGCAAACCGGGGTAATTCCATCACTTTGGCTCGTTTTGGCCAGTGAGGGTGATTTCTGCTAAAGCCCGATTCAGGCAAATCAATCCGAATCGCATGAGGGACCTTCCTAAGTGGAGGTGAAGTGTTGTGCAAGAGGGTAAGCGAGGGACCTTCCTAAGTGGAGGTGAAGCACCCAATTATAGGTTGAGAAATGCTTACTCCTGTTCTGTTTTTTCCCAGAGTGGAGGGTGGGTTTGTGAGGAGGTTGTGTTATTGTAAAAAGTGTTCAAAGTGTTATTGTCATTGGTAATGGAGAAGTGCATTCATGGATATATAATTGGTTTAATTCCCTGAATCCAATAAAAGTGTTAAAGTGTATAGTGGTTAAAGTTAAATGGAAAGTGTACATTGGATTCCGGAGTTAAACCATAATAGTGGGATAAAGTGCATTCATACTCATATGATTGAGCATATAAACATTGTTATGCATTGGTATTGTACAGGATAAATGTATTGGCTTAGTGTGATAAAATAGTTAAAGGCTAAGGTATAGGAATATATATATAGTTAATTGGAATAATGTGAGTATGTCTATATGTGTGTGTGGGTATGTCTAGTTATGTCTTATTACTGTTGGTAAGTGTTTTCCTTGATTAGTTCTCAAATTACTCACCCCTTAAGTTGACCATTTTAGGTACCAGTGGAAAAGAAGTTCATTGCTCCGGCGCCGAGAAAGTGTGCTCTCATGTGATGAGAGTGCATTGATTGTTGAGACCTTGGTGGCCTCATTATGAATTGCAAACATTGTTAGGATAATGTAACGAAAATGTTTTATTAATTAAAATTGTATTTAGTTTTGAATTATTCAGTTCCACTTAAAGATTTCTTCCATTTTGTAAAAAGGGACTTTATAAGAATATTTATTTTTGATTAAATGGTATATCGGTTGTGAAGAATATCCAGATATCCTTTTCTTCAGTATTTCAAAATAAGTCACATGTAACATCCCAAAATCCGGTCCATTGAAAAATGCGAGTTAACAAAAACTTTTTCATAATGAAAGTGTGGAAACCAAAAGTACTTTTCATAAGGGTGGTATTTCCTTTACAAAATATTCTGAGTGTAAAATACTTATATAATACAAACTCCCAAAAACCCCTTTTTACACCCAGAGCATTGGTCTTCACAACTCGATCCTTTTGCAAAAGGATTCGGATGACGAGACGTCATCCTGGCTGCTTCTTCTAGACACCTCCACTCCTACAGGAGTGACTTCAGTCCTGTCCTTTGAAAGAACCTACGACCACAGACATGGTAGTATGGGAGTCAGTCACTTGTCATATCGCCTAAGCGGATTATATGATTGGTCAAACACAATCATTACAGATATCATTTCAACATAATAAAAGCATGCCCAAGAGTCTTATTAAACAACATTGGCTAAAACCATTAATTTCTCATGCAATGCATGCACGTCTCTCAAATCATTTCTCCATAATCAACTCTTCCAGAAAACAACACTTTGGGATAGGCAATCGTGCGCTCGATGTTTCCACAACCTGTATAGCGGCCACACCGTTCTATACTAGAACCCCATCGACCACGATCTTAAAATGATACAAGGGGATGATCCCTGAACCATTGTCCACCAATAGTTCTAGGTCCTTGTCATTTCTACGGTGGCGGCCACACCGTTCCAACCGTCTCATGTAGCGGCCACACCGTACTACATGGTTTCCAATTCCGCATGCACCTCACTGAATGATTCCCTGTACACCATGCATGAGATGCATTACACATATATTAATCATCACATCATACACATGGCGGCCACACCGTTCCATGCCTTCATATAGCGGCCACTCCATACTATATGGAATCACATACATATGGCGGCCACACCGTTCCGCATGTCTTCGTATAGCGGCCACACCGTACTATACGGAATCACACACATATGGCGGCCACACCGTTCCACATGTCTTCGTATAGCGGCCACACCGTACTATACGGAATCACACACATATGGCGGCCACACCGTTCCACATGTCTTCGTATAGCGGCCACACCGTTCTATACGGAATCAAACACATATCCCACATATGGCGGCCGCACCGTTCCACATGTCTTCGTATAGCGGCCACACCGTACTATACGGAATCCGTTAAGCATAATGACTTCTTGCAGGAGTTAGTCCATAACTTATGGAAATCAGGGTGAACCCACTTATCCAACATTCACATTTCCGAATCGGGCGCAAGCCCTAACGCATTTGGATTGAATCCTCATACTCAACAAACTGTTGGAAACCAACAAGCGGGCTTAGCAATTACTAGAGGGGGGGTGAATAGTAATATGAAAGCAACAGTGACTAATTTTCGGTGCAATTAAAAGATAATTGATCAAAAGCTTGATTTTCTGAAACTGGGAAATTTACTCGAGTGATTTTAAGAACACTCGAGTGAAAACCTACGAAATACTCGAGTGATTTGGAAAACACTTTAGTGTTTTATGCAGAACAGAAAAATTCAGTTTCAGAGAAATTTAGCCAAATGATTCAATATCTTAAAGACTAGGCAAGAGCTGATATTAATCAAAGTAGAGGGCAATTAAATGAAGGTATAACAAGTTGAAAACAATTTAATTGCTACCAATTTCTACTTGAATTGTAAAAACCCCTTTCTAGAGAACTTAGGGTTTGGTTTTTCTTGAAATCTAAGAAAGCTATAAAGAGAGAGACAACACCAATTTATCCTGGTTCACACTCAATCTAGAGTGCTAATCCAGTCCCCCTAATCAACTTAGGAGTTTCTACTAGTAATCAAATTGTTAGAAATTACAAGGCTAAATTGAGATTCCTCACTCAATCCTAACCCTTTTCAAGAGTGTACCAAACTCTTGAAATTTCTACCCCAACTTGATTTGGTGATGAAGAGTCCCTTCTTCTTTTGCTCCTTGGAATCTCCAAGAGCTCCACCAAAGCTAAGAACCTCTTAGCCCTTGCTTGAGAACCTCTCAAGTCTTGAATGAACCTAAGACCCACTTAGGTACACTTGGTTACCAACCAAGATTTTTTGAACAAGAAGTGTATGAGTGTTTGAGAATTGTACAACAAATAATTCTCTTACAATTAAAGCACACTCTCTTAACTCACTAAGACAATAATAAAGATGGATGCTTGGTTGACTTTAGAGAGATAAAAGATTTTAACACTTGAGAGAGATGGAAATCAATGAAAGAGTATTGGCTTCTTGTGGTAAATGAGGTCAACCCTTCAGAATATATGTGAGGGGACAAAAGGGAAGGAAAAACCAAGTTATTCTCCCTTTTTGTCCTCTTCTAACGTTTAGAAAAATTGCTGTCAGACCCAAAACACTCGAGTCTTTTTGAAAACACTCGAGTGTTTTGGTCAACTCTGATAGGGTTGCCTTTTTACTTTATCCAACGGCTATATTACTGAAAATTCATAAATCACTCGAGTGAATTGCTTAATGTTGGAAAAATTAAGTTTTTCTAACATTGTTTTCAATTCTCTCTTCAAGCCTAATTGGTTTTAATCTCAACCTTTCATGCATAATTATCATGTGACCTTATGTGAGAATAAAAACCTAAATTACCCACTCTCATAAATAAAATAAAATACATTAAAATTAAATGAGAATGAATAAATAACTAAGCACTTGATCTTCTTTAATGTTGGGCTTGCATTCTTCACTTTAAGTCCATAATTTAATTACATTGTCATCATCAAAATTAATCCGCCTTAATCGGAGACTTGATTTTACAATCTCTCCCTTTTTGATGATGACAAAATAATTAAACCTCTAGCACTTGAGAGCTCCCCCTCAATCTAGGAACTTTTTTAACCAGTACAATCCAGAAAATGCCAAGCACAACGTAATACAATAATAAACATAATCAAGTGCTCATTGGTATCAGAGCAAGAGCATAAGTCATCAGAGTATAAGCAAGAAAGCGGAAAAAAAATATGCTCTTTCTCTTTAATCTCCTTTCTCCCCCTTTTTGTCATGATCAAAAAAGATACAATTTGGAAACAAGGTGGAGAATGAGGGATACCAATAAGAAAACTTACCCCTGAAGAGTAAATAATAAGAAAAATATGACTATGAAGCAATAAAGAAACTTTGAAGAACATGAAAATTATGAAGAAAACATGAGTAATGCATAGATGTCATAAATTCATCATTCCAACAAACCATAAATAGACCATAAAACTAGAGTTTGAATCAAAGTACACCCAACTCCAAAAACAACAAAATACTCAAAAAGTTCAACATAGCTAAAATAAAGACATAGTCATAAAAAAAACAAGAAGTGCAAAGGAACATCCGGACTCAGACAGAGGGTGGCTGCTGATCATCATCGCGAGGATATGGCTGAAATCGCCCAAGAGCTGACAGAATCTGACTGAGGTCGGAGCGCACATGGCTAAAGCTAGCATCCATACTAGCGGAATGTGCATCAAGTCTACCATGAAGAGCAGAATGCTGGAGGTCCATCTGAGCTCTCATGTCGAATAAGGTTGCCCTTTGCTCTTGAGCTTGGATTTCCAAAGCATCCAAGCGTCCATCAATCCTATCAGCCCGACCAGTCATAATGTTCCTAAACTCCTCAGCCTGATGTCCCATGGAGGCAAACTTCCCATCAAAAATATCCAGCCTCTCATCCATATAGACCCTGTGCTGTGCAAATTGGGAGTTCCAGGACTCCGGCATATCAAAATTAATTCCATCATTAGGGTCATCATGGGGCACACTCCCACTCCCTCCGGCCTGCTGGTCAAAAGCAGCCTGCTCCTCCTCTAGCTGCTGAGAATCAACACCCAGCTGATCCGCAGCCTGCTGAACATTCCCCTGAGCCTTCAGAATAGCCGCCTCATCAAAATATAAACATCGATTACCGTAGTATTCGATGTCCATCTTTCCCAAAGAAATGTCAGAAAAGGCATGAGTCTTCTCAGGTAGACGAACAACAGACTCGATTTCAGGAATTTGAACATCAAAATGTTGAAGGAGTCTGCACACATGCATTGGGTAAGGGAGGTGTTGCTTGGGTTTAGAGTCGGAAGCTTGGTTCATCTTGGCAAGGATAATGGAAGCCCAATTCAAAACATTACCATTTAAAATGGCATCCATAGCTCTAAGTTAAATTTGAATAGGGCGGGAGTAATTTGGAGAAGTTTGGGGCAACAAAATATGGCTAACAATATAGTGAAGGACTCTATTGTCGGCGGTCATTTGGTTCGCTCTCTTCTCGCCCTTGAGATATGCACGATCGGGGCGGAGTAATTTTCGGAAAATAGGGTCAACATCCCCTTTTGATGTACCTTCGCCCGATCGTGAAATCCCAAAGACTTGGAATAAAGCCTTGGGCGTAACCTCAAAACGTTTTCCTAACACGGAGGTCTCATAAGAATTCCCAACCGGCCTAAAGTTAGCATAAAATTGTCTAACTAGCCTAATGTAAATAGGGCCATTAAACGATATGAAACCCATAAGCTTTTCAGTTTTGAGGGCATCTACAAAAGGGAATCCTCTACTATTGAGATAAGCGTCACTTACCCATGTTTGAGTAGCATAATCGTTGGAAGCAAACTTTCTCTCCCTCTCAATGCAATTGGCTCTATGGTAGAAATCATCCTCCTCTTCAATTGGTTCCTCCATTCTAGGCTTCTTCCCTTTTCTTCTATCCGATGATGAAGCCATTTGCACTTATAATTGAAAACTAGAAGAAATTTTGAGAAAATTGGGGTTTTTGAAAGTTAGGGTTTTGAAAGGGAATGATGAATTTGGGGGTTAAAAATGTGGATTTGATGTGAAATAAAGGATGGGAATGAGTTTAGAAGATGAAATCTTGTTGAAAAATGAAAGAAATATTGATTTTGGGTTAAAAATGTGGATGAAGTATGTGATGAAAGAGGTGAGAGAGCTGAGAAAACTCGAGTGAGAAGAGAGAGAGGTTCGAGCAGATATGAGCAAAATCGCAGCAGCATCAGACTAAATCTGATGAAATCACTCGAGTGATTTTTAAAACACTCGCGTGTTTTTCAGAAATCCTGAAAAACACTCGCGTGAATTGAAATTCACTCGCGTGCTGCCCGAAAGTTAGATTTTCAGAAAACAAAGATTCACTCGAGTGAAATGGGATTCACTCGAGTGTTGGACGAAACACTCGAGTGATTTAGAAAACACTCGAGTATTTTCCATCAGACCTGCTCAAAAACTTTTTCAATTAAAACTGATTTAATTTTGAATTAAAATTACTCGAGTGATATTAGAAACACTCGAGTCTTTTTATCAGTGAAGCTTAAAAACACAGTTTTTAAAACACAAAACACAAAATTCACCACATGTAATGAAGACAATAGATAGGAAACATAATCACACACAGTTAGAACATAAATTTTTAAGCTCTCAAGGCAAATTCAATCAAGTATCACTACACATTAAATTTAGACACATTTGGTGATTTTCAAATGGCACAAATCAATTAGTTTATACTAGACTCATCTAAAATACCAAGTTCACCTCTTATATGATAGAAGGTATCCCTTGGTAAGGGTTTTGTAAAAATGTCCGCTAATTGATTTGTGGTACTTACAAATTCAATTGTGCAATCACCCTTTTGAACATGATCTCTTAGGAAATGATGCCTAATTTCAATGTGTTTAGTCCTTGAGTGATACACCGGATTCTTAGTTAGGTTAATGGCACTCGTGTTATCGCATTTTATGGGAATACTTTCTAATTTTAAACCAAAGTCTGATAATTGTTGTTTCATCCACAAGAGTTGAGCACAACAACTACCGGCAGCGATATATTCCGCTTCGGCGGTGGAAAGAGCAACACAAGCTTGCTTTTTAGAAAACCATGACACTAGTGAACTTCCCAATAAATGGCAAGTACCACTAGTGCTTTTGCGATCAAGCTTGCATCCCGCGAAGTCGGAATCCGAATAACCAACTAAACTAAGACTAGCATCACTAGGATACCATAATCCGGTGTTAATTGTTCCTTTAAGATATTTAAAAATATGTTTAACCGCGGATAGGTGTGATTCTTTAGGATTTGCTTGAAAACGGGCACACATGCATACACTAAACATAATATCCGGTCTAGATGCGGTAAGATATAGAAGACTACCTATCATGCCTCTATATTTACTAACATCAACCGGTGTACCTTTGTCATCCTTGTCTAGGTAGAATGATGTGCTCATGGGAGTATATGCTTCTTTGCATTTGTCCATTCCGAATTTTCCAAGGAGCTCCTTGCAATATTTTCCTTGATGCACAAAAATCCCCTCCTTGACTTGCTTGATTTGAAGTCCTAGGAAGAACTTGAGCTCCCCCATCATGGACATTTCAAATTCCTTTTTCATCAAGTTAGAGAACTTTCTACACAAGGACACGTTAGTGGCACCAAATATAATATCATCTACATATATTTGCACTAACAAAATGTCCTCTTTGGTTTTATAGATGAATAGGGTATTATCAACCTTTCCCCTTTGAAAGTCATTTTCTAATAAAAAGGTGCTTAATCGATCATACCAAGCTCTAGGAGCTTGTTTTAATCCATAAAGTGCCTTTTTCAATTTATAAACATGGTTTGGAAATTCATGACTTTCAAAACCGGGTGGTTGCTTAACATACACTTCTTCATTTATGAAACCATTCAAGAAAGCACTCTTGACATCCATTTGATAAAGAGTAAATTTCATAATTGATGCAAAGGCAAGCAAGATTCGGATTGCCTCAAGGCGTGCAACCGGAGCAAAGGTCTCATCATAATCAACACCTTCCTCTTGGTTGTACCCTTGGGCAACAAGTCTAGCTTTGTTTCTTATAATCAAACCCGATTCATCAAGTTTATTTCTATAAATCCATTTTAAACCAATTATGGTATGATCATCAGGTATAGGCACTAATTCCCAAACATCATTTCTATCAAATTGATTTAGTTCTTCTTGCATGGCCATAACCCAATGTTCATCCAAAATTGCTTCCTTAATTGAATTTGGTTCGATTTGAGAAACAAAGGAAACAAAATGACAAATATTTTGAATTGTCCTACGAGTTAATACTCCCTTTGAAAGGTCTCCTATGACATTGTCAATAGGGTGAGCTTTCACCGTTTTCCAAGCCGGATCAAGGTCATTTTTGACTTCTCCTTCATCCTTTAAAATCTCCTTCCCTTTTTCCTCTTTTGAAAACTTAAAACCTTCATCACAACCATCACTTAAAACACCATCTTCTTTCGAAGACTCATTAAAAACCACATGAATAGATTCTTCAATAGTCATAGTTCTTTTATTAAAAATTCTATATGCTTTACTATGTGAAGAGTAACCCAAAAATATTCCCTCATCGGATTTGGAGTCAAATTTTCCAAGATGATCTTTTCCATTATTTAGCACATAAACTTTGCATCCAAAAACATGAAAGTAGGATATATTTGGTTTTCTTCCTTTGTAAAGCTCATAGGGGGTTTTCTTGAGCATGGGCCTAATTAGAATTCTATTCATGACATAGCAAGCCGTATTAACGGCATCGGCCCAAAAATAATGAGGTACTTGAGAATCATTTAGCATGGTTCTTGCAAGTTCCTCTAACACCCTATTTTTCTGCTCTACCACTCCATTTTGTTCCGGAGTTCATGGTGCGGAATATTGGTGTTCAATACCATGTTTATCACAAAATCTATCAAACTTGTAGTTTTCAAATTCACCACCATGGTCGGTTCTAATAGTAATTACTTTTTGGTTTACTTGGTTTTGCACAAGTTTAACATGGCGTTTAAACGATTTGTAGGTCTCACTCTTTGCACTTAAAAAAAATGTCCATGTAAATCTAGAAAAGTCATCAACAATCACCAAACCATAGTAGTTGCCACCAAAGCTTTTTACTTGAGAAGGTCCAAACAAGTCCATATGAAGCATTTCTAATGGTCTTGTTGTGGACACATCATTTTTAGAACCAAAATGGTTTTTGGTGTGCTTGCACTTCTTACAAGGAGTACAATCACCTTCAATTTTAAAATCTAGCTTTGGTAATCCAACTACTAAGTCTTTTGATTGTAGTTTCTTTAATTGATTTACATTAATGTGAGCGGTCCTACGGTGCCATAACCAAGTGTCACTCTCTTTGCTAACTAGACAAGTAGAAACCAAAGAGGTGATATTGTTTAATTCAACCAAGTAAGTATTATTAGACCTTTTGCCAACAAATTTGATAGATTCATCTTTGTCACTTTTTATGAGACATTGGGTAGAGGTAAATAATACATGGTTACCAATATCATAAAGTTGACTAATGCTCAAAAGATTGTGTTCTAATCCTTGAACATAAAGTACATTATCAATAACCAAGTTGGAAGAATTACCGACGTTACCAATCCCAAGAATTTTGCCTTTGTTGTTGTCTCCATAAGTGACATATCCACCTTCTTGAGGAGTAAGCTCTATGAAGTTCCGCTTATCTCCCGTCATGTGCCTTGAACATCCACTATCAAGATACCACGGTTTCTTTTCGGTTCTAAGGCACACCTACAAGACACAATCATTTTCTCATTTTGGGTACCCAAATTATGTTGGGTCCCTTTGGGTTAGCTTTTGGTGCTTCTTCCTTTTTAATCCAAACATAATTGCCCTTTTGAATTTCAAAATGTTTTATGTGGCACCTATTGTTTGTATGTCCAAACTTTCCACAATAAAAGAAAGTTGGTTTCTTTGTATAATCAATTTTAGAAAATGAACCAACCTTTTTATTGTCCTTTTTCTTATGGACATATCCTAAACCGGTTTTGTTTGAATAATTTCTTTGAGAATTAATTATCTGGTCTAGGTTTCTATCACTATTTGATATTGTGAGTTTGTGTTTCAAATCTTTTATTTCATTTTCAAGAAAGTCACATTTCTCACAATGAGTGATAGTTTCCTTAGGATTTGCACAATCACAAACATGACTACAGCTAGCAAGTTCTAAGGATGCATTTTGGAGTTTCAAATCATTTATGTATTTTTCCAATTCATTGATTTCTTTTTGATACTCCAAAATTTTCTTTCCTTTTTCCTTGTTAACCTTAGCTAGTTTTTCAAATTGTGTCAAAATTTCATTATACTCATTGAGCAAATCATCATAAGGAATAGAGGAAGAGGAAAAGCTAGAACTTTGAGATGATACCTCATCCTCATTTTCACTCTTGGCACTTGAGGCTTCATTGTTGCTTCTAGCCATGAGACATAGATTTGCAACTTCATCATCCAAGCTACTTGATGATGAGTTTGCTTCCTTCTCCGGTGCATCCCACACAATGAAAGCTCTCTTGCCATTCCCCTATTGGGTCTTCTTTTCACTCTTTCTCAAGTATGTAGGACATTCCATCCTTATATGTCCAATGCCTCCACATTCATGACACTTCACTACATCACTTGAAGTCTTGTTCTTTGATTTTTGTTCCTTGGGTCTTCTATTTCTTGATGATGAACCACTCTTCTTACCCTTGAGGAATTTATTGAATCTTTTCGCAAATAATCCAATTTCCTCCTCGTTGAGTGCATGATCGGAGTTCTCACATGTAGAGTCATCTTCAACCTCTTTTACAACTTTGGTTGAGGCCTTGAGAGAGATGCTCTTCTTCTTTTTGTCCAACTCCTCATGTGAGCTAAGTCTTGATAGATCAATCTCATGTTCCTTGAGCTTCCCAAACAAGGTTGCCAAGTCCATAGTGTTCAAATCCTTGGACTCCTTGATGGCGGTGACCTTTGGTTGCCATTTTCTATCAAGGCATCTCAAAATTTTGTGAGTAGTTTCACCATCACGAAATTGCTTTCCTAGAGAAATCAAGTGACTAATGATATGTGAAAACCTCTTTTGTAAGTCATCAATAGATTCATTCGGGAACATGTGAAATAATTCATATTCATGTGTTGAAGAATTTAATCTAGCATTTCTTACTTCACTTGTTCCTTCATGTGTGACTTCCAAAGTGTCCCACATTTCCTTAGCCGACTTGCATTGAGAAACTCGATAAAATTCATCATGGGATAAAGCGGAGAAGATGATGTTCTTAGCTTTTAAATCATAGGATACTTTCTTTTTATCATCATCACTCCAACTTTTCCTAGGAATTTCAACGACTTCCCCATTTATCATATGTCTAGGAATATATGGACCATCCTCTATTGCATCCCAAATATCGGTGTCTATTGCTTCAATAAAAACTCTCATCCGAATGGAGGGCGGTTTATTGAAGAGGATCCTTCTTGATAATTGCTAGAGCCCATAGTTTCCAAAGGATCTTTTCGAAAAAGCTTTTACGCTCGATCTTTCGACCGAGCTCTGATACCACTTGTTGGAAACCAACAAGCGGGCTTAGCAATTACTAGAGGGGGGGTGAAAAGTAATATGAAAGCAACAGTGACTAATTTTCGGTGCAATTAAAGGATAATTGATCAAAAGCTTGATTTTCTGAAACTGGGAAATTTACTCGAGTGATTTTAAGAACACTCGAGTGAAAACCTACGAAATACTCGAGTGATTTGGAAAACACTCGAGTGTTTTATGCAGAACAGAAAAATTCAGTTTCAGAGAAATTTAGCCAAATGATTCAATATCTTAAAGACTAGGCAAGAGCTTATATTAATCAAAGTAGAGGGCAATTAAATGAAGGTATAACAAGTTGAAAACAATTTAATTGCTACCAATTTCTACTTGAATTGTAAAAGCCCCTTTCTAGAGAACTTAGGGTTTGGTTTTTCTTGAAATCTAAGAAAGCTATAAAGAGAGAGACAACACCAATTTATCCTGGTTCACACTCAATCTAGAGTGCTAATCCAGTCCCCCTAATCAACTTAGGAGTTTCTACTAGTAATCAAATTGTTAGAAATTACAAGGCTAAATTGAGATTCCTCACTCAATCCTAACCCTTTTCAAGAGTGTACCAAACTCTTGAAATTTCTACCCCAACATGATTTGGTGATGAAGAGTCCCTTCTTCTTTTGCTCCTTGGAACCTCCAAGAGCTCCACCAAAGCTAAGAACCTCTTAGCCCTTGCTTGAGAACCTCTCAAGTCTTGAATGAACCTAAGACCCACTTAGGTACACTTGGTTACCAACCAAGATTTTTAGAACAAGAAGTGTATGAGTGTTTGAGAATTGTAAAACAAATAATTCTCTTACAATTAAAGCACACTCTCTTAACTCACTAAGACAATAATAAAGATGGATGCTTGGTTGAGTTTAGAGAGAGAAAAGATTTTAACACTTGAGAGAGATGGAGATCAATGAAAGAGTATTGGCTTCTTGTGGTAAATGAGGTCAACCCTTCAGAATATATGTGAGGGGACAAAAGGGAAGGAAAAACCAAGTTATTCTCCCTTTTTGTCCTCTTCTAACGTTTAGAAAAATTGCTGTCAGACCCAAAACACTCGAGTCTTTTTGAAAACACTCGAGTGTTTTGGTCAACTCTGATAGGGTTGCCTTTTTACTTTATCCAACGGCTATATTACTGAAAATTCATAAATCACTCGAGTGTTTTGAGAATCACTCGAGTGAATTGCTTAATGTTGGAAAAATTAAGTGTTTCTAACATTGTTTTCAATTCTCTCTTCAAGCCTAATTGGTTTTAATCTCAACCTTTCATGCATAATTATCATGTGACCTTATGTGAGAATAAAAACCTAAACTACCCACTCTCATAAATAAAATAAAATACATTAAAATTAAATGAGAATGAATAAATAACTAAGCACTTGATCTTCTTTAATGTTGGGCTTGCATTCTTCACTTTAAGTCCATAATTTAATTACATTGTCATCATCAAAATTAATCCGCCTTAATCGGAGACTTGATTTTACACAAACATCACCACTCTTGCATTATTATTAATACTCCTTAAGTCATTGTCTATTGATATCTCAAAGCATTAATTATTCCGTAGGTTCAATTTTTGTTATTAACCACACCAACCTTAAATGGAGACATCAGACATACTCCACTTATCATGCTGAGGTACTAACCTCTTGCTAATGTCTTTTAAACCTTTAACTTCTCATGTTCTAAGACCTGGATTACCAAGTAGACATGATCATGCTTATCAAATCCTTTCCCAACATCATACCCAAATCTTGAACTATTAGTCACATTCAATATCCTCCAATGCAAACATGAGCATTTTCAATCCAAAGAGAACATGATGATTATTTCACAATTCATTCCATGTGAACCAACTTAACTAGTGATTGGACTCAAATAATGGCTCATGCCCCATATGAAATCTTCACCCTCATATTTAACACTAGGAAAGCATCTAATGCAAGTAAGGTGTTCATATTTATTGCCTCTTCAAGTTTACAATTTAAGTTATCAGCATGATACATGAGTCTAGCTCTCAATCCTCCAGAATGAATGCAATTCCTAAACTTAAAAAAATTGATTGGTATATCCCACTTAATAATATCTCGTATTATTAAGTCAATCACTTTACATTATCATCAATCAATCTCTTTTAAGTCCTAGATTATTTGGACTATTATCACTTAAGTGTAAACAAAATGATTCAGAATTGAAAATGGCATTTCTTAATTTTCTAAACAGAAATACTCGAGTATTTTCCATAATACTCGAGTAGTTCATCAGTTTCCAGTTTTTACTCGAGTAATTCATAAATATACTCGAGTCGTTCATGTCTTTCCAGAAAAACTAAGTTTCAGAACTTCATAAATATACTCGAGTAATTCATGAGATACTCGAGTAGTCCATTACCCAGAATACTCGAGTAGTTCGTGTATTACTCGAGTGTCCAATCTGATTCTCAAGTTGGTGCGCCAATTTTCACTCTGGTGCACCACGAAATACTCGAGTTTTAAGCCAAATACTCGAGTATTTGCAGACATACCAGACTGAAACTTGATTTTTACATACCATTTTCAATTCTAATAATTTCTACTTCAATCCAATGATCCACAGAGTTCATATACCATATAACAAGTATGTTCAAACACTTAGAACTCCACAAATTACACAGAATTGAATTTGAGCACCAATTATGCATAAAACCATATTTCCAACAACTTGACATGCCAAATTCAGTTCTGAGTAATTCTAACTCAATCCAATGGTCAAATGAGCTCTATCCATATAATTAAAACTTGCCTCAACACAGAGGTCACAGCAATTCACAGAGAATCCTATCATGCTCCTATTTATGCATAAACCACATATTTTGCAACTCAACATAACAATGTCAAATTTACCCACAATTAACATAGAAACTGAGTTTGTACAGCATCAATGCAGCATTTAGAACTTACTCCAAACTTATTCAAGGTCCAATAATGGCTTACCATAAGCATACCACATCAAGGTCATATTTTAACATACTTATTACTTATAACTCAACCCAACTCATGAATTCCTTTAGCTTAATATCATCAATTCATTTCAGGCACTATTCAGGTTATAAAACAACGGACCAAGTGATTGTCTAAACCTCCAAGTCCAGCAAGCATGTCTTGGTCCAATTCACATAGCATACACAAATCAAAATTCACAATCTATAATCCTAGCAATATGAATGACTTCTCCCATACCTTGAACAACACTTTGACAAACTTAAAAACACCAAAGAACAGCAGCAGCCACCCAGCACCCACCAACACCAGCTCAAATCACTTCACCCACCAAAATGCTGAACAGTGTGAGCAGAGTCCAGAAACCACATTGTTTGAGTGAGTAATCGTGCACAAAAATTGGGGAAAAAGGTTAGAATCTACTCTCTGCAACATGCATGAGAGATTAAAACCAAATTGGAATCAAGAGGGTTCATGAGCTTACCTCAATTGAGGATCAAAGTGAGCTCCAAGAACCAGTTGACAGCAACCAAACCCCCACTTTTGAGCTTCGATTCTTCCAACACTCAAACTCTCAACTCACAATTTTGGTGTCTATACAAAGCTCTAGATGTGAGCTTCGTATTGGTGTATGATTTGTGACCTAACTCTACTCAAGGAAGGAGAATCGAACCAGAGAAATCAAAAACCCTAACTTCAGATTCCAGAACAAAAATGGCCAAAATGGTTGATCTTCATCAACAAGAGAGTTTAAATACTCGAATTCACAGCTCATGCAGGTCGACACGAAGCTATGGTCGTGTCCCTGAGTTGATAACGTGTCAACTCGTGAGGTTTCTGAGTTGGTGACTCAGCCAACGCACTCACGAGTGCAACTCTGTGTAAAATACTCGAGTATTTCCATAAATACTCGAGTCTTTTAGTTAAAATAATAAAAATAAATATTTTTATTTCCTTTTCATCCAAAATCTTCCCATTATTATTTTTAAGTCCTAAAACAGGGATTACTATGTAAAAACATTATTTTCATATGTTAATGATTTTCCAATCCTTTTCATGCATAATAAATCATTAACAATCAAGGATATTAATAAAATAATTAATTACAGATAAACCTTTATAATTAATTTTTTTATTAATCAGAATTTTAAAAATTTGGGGTGTTACACTACTCCCCCACTTAAAAGGAATTTCGTCCCCGAAATTCATTCTTAAAAAAAAATTCTACATTTTCAAAATCATATAAAAGATTATTATTATTCTTCAAAATAACATTAGGGAGATTTCTCCCCCACTTAAAAAAATTCCTTTAACTTTTCAAACCTTTTTAGCCCAAAATATTTCATAAGAAAAATCTCTTGAATAAAACTTTTGCTTTCAACGCGTATAAAATCCTTTCTTACCAAAAAGGTTTTTCCTTCAACTTCTTCAAAATTATTTTACAATTAATTTGATTGAAATCTTTTGACTAACTTTTCCAGATTAAATACATGTCTTAAACTGAAACATTTACCAACAACTTTTGGAAGAAAAACTTTTTCCGAAAAACATTTTTCGACTATACAACCCTAACTTAAAACATTTTGCAACAAATTTTTCGATAGAAAAACTTTTTCCGAAAAACATTTTTCGACTACACAACCCTAACTTAAAACATTTTGCAACAAATTTTTCGATAGAAAAACTTTTCCCGCTGCGCACTCTGATCACTCACGCACGATTAACGAATCATTTGTATGACTTTATTCCTTAATGGTTGTAAACATTAGGGTGATCAGTCCTAATATTCAGACCATTAATAATAAAATCATCCCTTACAGATATAACCTTTCGCAAGAAAGGTCATATGACATATCTTTAGGTTAGATGAACTTAAAGATATAGTATTTGTCACCATCAGATTTAGCTAGATAGCCAAGCGCTAGAGATATTTCCGTTGGGGAGACAAAGATTTGTCCTATCCCGGTGGTCATTAATTTCTCTAGTCTTAACTAATCTTTCTATTTCCCATAGTGTCCACAGATATTTACCACATCCAACTGTGATAAAGGCTTCGATCACAGAAATTTGGGTCAAAATGATATCTAGATCTTCAAATTATCGAACTATTTAATTAACGTAATCGAAAATAGCTGACTACGTTAATTCAGATAAGGAAAAAAAAACAACCTAAGGGTTTACCTCGCTTGCCTCGCTTGCTACCCGATCCTTTCTTGCTTTTATTCTCTGGACAGTCTGGCGAATAGTGTCCCGGCTTCCTGCAGCTGAAGCAGATGATTCCCTTGGGTACACCACAGCTTGACCGAAGTGATGTGTTCCTCACCTTTCACATTGAGGAGGGAAAGTGATCTCTTTCCCCTTTCCTTTCTGATTACCATTTTTCGATTGAGATTTTCCTAATCCCAATCTATATAGTTCGGGCTCCTCAAATTGATCCTTTTCCCTAGTTAATTGTCTTTCTTCCTCCTCTAGTTGAGCTTCCATTTCCTCAATCTTTCGCTTCTTATGAATCCGAACATTTTTTTCATAGACCTCCTTTGCTTTCATATCATCCTCATAGATTCTGCACATGTTTATCAACATCGGGAAATTCCTTATTCCCTGATAACTGATTCCTGGCTTCAGATCCGGGCGTAGACCATTCTCGAATTTTATACATTTTGATCTTTCATCTGGATGGTTCTGGTAGTAGGGAGAATACTTCATCAATTCTTCAAATTTTGCAGCATACTCTCCAACATCCATTTCCCCTTGCTTTAATTCCAAAAATTCAACTTCCTTCTTTCTCCTTATATCCTCTGGGAAGTACTTTTCTAAAAACTTTTCTTTAAACACCTCCCAAGTGATGTGCCGATCCTCGGCTTCCAATAACTGCTTGGCGTGATCCCACCAAGTTTCTGCTTTATCATTCAGCATATATGTCGCATATACCACCTTTTGTGTATCGGAACAACCCATAGACCGAAAGATTTTCTGAATTTCTTGCAACCATTTTTGAGCTCCCTCTGGATTATATCCTCCTTCGAACTTAGGGGGATTGCAACTACGGAATTCTATGAGTCCTCCAAACTCAGCAGGTTCAGCATTGCATTGACGCGGTTGATTCGCTTGTGTTTGATGCTGCTGCATATTCTCTAATACAACAGTGATCCTTTCTAACATATCATTCGTACGGTTTCGGTTTCTCGCTGCCATGATAGACCTGCACTCATAAAAACTTTGGTCAAAGTCACACAACTTATTGAGTATTGGAAGGACCATACTCCACAGCCGAGAGTTGGAACCATTGCTCTGATACCACAAATGTAACATCCCAAAATCCGGTCCATTGAAAAATGCGAGTTAACAAAAACTTTTTCATAATGAAAGTGTGAAAACCAAAAGTACTTTTCATAAGGGTGGTATTTCCTTTACAAAATATTCTGAGTGTAAAATACTTATATAATACAAACTCCCAAAAACCCCATTTTACACCAGAGCATTGGTCTTCACAACTCAATCCTTCTGCAAAAGGATTCGGATGACGAGACGTCATCCTGGCTGCTTCTTCTAGACACCTCCACTCCTACAGGAGTGACTTCAGTCCTGTCCTTTGAAAGAACCTACCACCACAGACATGGTAGTATGGGAGTCAGTCACTTGTCATATCGCCTAAGCGGATTATATGATTGGTCAAACACAATCATTACAGATATCATTTCAACATAATAAAAGCATGCCCAAGAGTCTTATTAAACAACATTGGCTAAAACCATTAATTTCTCATGCAATGCATGCACGTCTCTCAAATCATTTCTCCATAATCAACTCTTCCAGAAAACAACACTCTGGGATAGGCAATCGTGCGCTCGATGTTTCCACAACCTGTATAGCGGCCACACCGTTCTATACTAGAACCCCATCGACCACGATCTTAAAATGATACAAGGGGATGATCCCTGAACCATTGTCCACCAATAGTTCTAGGTCCTTGTCATTTCTACGGTGGTGGCCACACCGTTCCAACCGTCTCATGTAGCGGCCACACCGTACTACATGGTTTCCAATCCCGCATGCACCTCACTGAACGATTCCCTGTACACCATGCATGAGATGCATCACACATATATTAATCATCACATCATACACATGGCGGCCACACCGTTCCATGCCTTCATATAGCGGCCACTCCGTACTATATGGAATCACAGACATATGGCGGCCACACCGTTCCGCATGTCTTCGTATAGCGGCCACACCGTACTATACGGAATCACACACATATGGCGGCCACACCGTTCCACATGTCTTCGTGTAGCGGCCACACCGTACTATACGAAATCACACACATATGGCGGCCACACCGTTCCACATGTCTTCGTATAGCGGCCACACCGTTCTATACGGAATCAAACACATATCCCACATATGGCGGCCGCACCGTTCCACATGTCTTCGTATAGCGGCCACACCGTACTATACGGAATCCGTTAAGCATAATGACTTCTTGCAGGAGTTAGTCCATAACTTATGGAAATCAGGGTGAACCCACTTATCCAACATTCACATATCCGAATCGGGCGCAAGACCTAACGCATTTGGATTGAATCCTCATACTCAACAAACATCACCACTCTTTCATTATTATTAATACTCCTTAAGTCATTGTCTATTGATATCTCAAAGCATTAATTATTCCGTAGGTTCAATTTTTGTTATTAACCACACCAACCTTAAATGGAGACATCAGACTTACTCCACTTATCATGCTGAGGTACTAACCTCTTGCTAATGTCTTTTAAACCTTTAACTTCTCATGTTCTAAGACCTGGATTACCAAGTAGACATGATCATGCTTATCAAATCCTTTCCCAACATCATACCCAAATCTTGAACTATTAGTCACATTCAATATCCTCCAATGCAAACATGAGCATTTTCAATCCAAAGAGAACATGATGATTATTTCACAATTCATTCCATGTGAACCAACTTAACTAGTGATTGGACTCAAATAATGGCTCATGCCCCATATGCAATCTTCACCCTCATATTTAACACTTGGAAAGCATCTAATGCAAGTAAGGTGTTCATATTTATTGCCTCTTCAAGTTTACAATTTAAGTTATCAGCATGATGCATGAGTCTAGCTCTCAATCCTCCAGAATGAATGCAATTCTTAAAAGAATTGATTGGTATATCCCACTTAATAATATCTCGTATTATTAAGTCAATCACTTTACATTATCATCAATCAATCTCTTTTAAGTCCTAGATTATTTGGACTATTATCACTTAAGTGTAAACAAAATGATTCAGAATTGAAAATGGCATTTCTTAATTTTCTAAACAGAAATACTAGAGTATTTTCCATAATACTCGAGTAGTTCATCAGTTTCCAGTTTTTACTCGAGTTGTTCATAAATATACTCGAGTCGTTCATGTCTTTCCAGAAAAACTAAGTTTCAGAACTTCATCAATATACTCGAGTAATTCATGAGATACTCGAGTAGTCCATTACCCAGAATACTCGAGTAGTTCGTGTATTACTCGAGTGTCCAATCTGATTCTCAAGTTGGTGCGCCAATTTTCACTCTGGTGCACCACGAAATACTCGAGTGTTAAGCCAAATACTCGAGTATTTGCAGACATACCAGACTGAAACTTGATTTTTACATACCATTTTCAATTCCAATCATTTCTACTTCAATCCAATGATCCACAGAGTTCATATACCATATAACAAGTATGTTCAAACACTTAGAACTCCACAAATTACACAGAATTGAATTTGAGCACCAATTATGCATAAAACCATATTTCCAACAACTTGACATGCCAAATTCAGTTCTGAGTAATTCTAACTCAATCCAATGGTCAAATGAGCTCTATCCATATAATTAAAACTTGCCTCAACACAGAGGTCACAACAATTCACAGAGAATCCTATCATGCTCCTATTTATGCATAAACCACATATTTTGCAACTCAACATAACAATGTCAAATTTACCCACAATTAACATAGAAACTGAGTTTGTACAGCATCAATGCAGCATTTAGAACTTACTCCAAACTTATTCAAGGTCCAATAATGGCTTACCATAAGCATACCACATCAAGGTCATATTTTAACATACTTATTACTTATAACTCAACCCAACTCATGAATTCCTTTAGCTTAATATCATCAATTCATTTCGGGCACTATTCATGTTATAAAACAACGGACCAAGTGATTGTCTGAACCTCCAAGTCCAGCAAGCATGTCTTGGTCCAATTCACATAGCATACACAAATCAAAATTCACAATCTATAATCCTAGCAATATGAATGACTTCTCCCATACCTTGAACAACACTTTGACAAACTTAAAAACACCAAAGAACAGCAGCAGCCACCCAGCACCCACCAACACCAGCTCAAATCACTTCACCCACCAAAATGCTGAACAGTGTGAGCAGAGTCCAGAAACCACATTGTTTGAGTGAGTAATCGTGCACAAAAATTGGGGAAAAAGGTTAGAATCTACTCTCTGCAACATGCATGAGAGATTAAAACCAAATTGGAATCAAGAGGGTTCATGAGCTTACCTCAATTGAGGATCAAAGTGAGCTCGAAGAACCAGTTGACAGCAACCAAACCCCCACTTTTGAGCTTCGATTCTTCCAACACTCAAACTCTCAACTCACAATTTTGGTGTCTATACAAAGCTTTAGATGTGAGCTTCGTATTGGTGTATGATTTGTGACCTAACTCTACTCAAGGAAGGAGAATCGAACCAGAGAAATCAAAAACCCTAACTTCAGATTCCAGAACAAAAATGGCCAAAATGGTTGATCTTCATCAACAAGAGAGTTTAAATACTCGAATTCACAGCTCATGCAGGTCGACACGAAGCTATGGTCGTGTCCCTGAGTTGATAACGTGTCAACTCGTGAGGTTTCTGAGTTGGTGACTCAGCCAACGCACTCACGAGTGCAACTTTGTGTAAAATACTCGAGTATTTCCATAAATACTCGAGTCTTTTAGTTAAAATAATAAAAATAAATATTTTTATTTCCTTTTCATCCAAAATCTTCCCATTATTATTTTTAAGTCCTAAAACAGGGATTACTATGTAAAAACATTATTTTCATATGTTAATGATTTTCCAATCCTTTTCATGCATAATAAATCATTAACAATCAAGGATATTAATAAAATAATTAATTACAGATAAACCTTTATAATTAATTTTTTTATTAATCAGAATTTTAAAAATTTGGGGTGTTACATCACAACCTTTTATAATGTAATTACAGTTTTGTTTAAATAGACTGTTATGGACTGACAGGTGAAAATAATTAACTCGGGGAAAGTCCATATTTTAAAGTAAACTCCGTCAAAAATTTTATAAAACCCCAAGCATTTTTATATTAAATACTATAAAAAGTAATATATTTTAAAGTGTAAAAATTGAGGATGTTACACTATATGTGAATATATGCTCTATTTGCTAGTTGTGTTTGACCTAGCGGGTTGTTATGTTTAGTTAGAAACTGCTTTCTATTTCATGTGCAATGCTCACTCCCTTACATTTTTCAGGTATGGAGATTGAGCTGGCACAGCCCCCGGCCGAGCAGGAGTACTTTCCCTTACAGGGAGAGTAGGGTGATATGGGGTTTAGAATATATTATAGACCTAAGCCTCCTACATTATTTTGATGTAAATTTAATAGAATATATATATATATTTGAGTGAGGCTTAGGACACTTTGTTTTGATAAAGTATTATGTTTTGGTTAAGATACTCAAACTTAGTATTTCCGCTAGTACTCTGATATTTTTGGAGCCCATTGGGCCTTGATATGATTTAGAAATATTATCTGAAGCCCTGCTGGCTATTGGTTGTTTAACTAAAATGGTTTACCACAGGTTGAATTTTGGAATAGTCCGAAAAACAAACAAAACTCTGTCCGTTTGACGGTTGATTTTAATGAAATAAAAATGAATTTTCAAGTCCGTATTTTATCATAAGAGGGAAATAAGGGTATAAATCCTAGGTGTTACATTTATGGTATCAGAGCAGTTTCCCTCGGCCTTTGGAGTGTGGATTCACAACTCCAATGGTTACTCACCAAGAGAGTAGCCAGGAAATAGTGTCAAGTTTTATATTAGTTACGTAGGTGTATAGTTATAAAACCCTATGTAGTTATGTACTAAATTATGTATATGCCGCATCAACAGAATCCTTTGTTGCCACACTGTAGCAACATGAAGAATCAGCTTCTCTTTTCTTCGGCTAGCAGTTCGGCTACTGATCGTAAGATCCATTCCCCAGCTGATTCTTTAAAATCCAAGCCGTATGACATCTGTTATCCAGAAGGGCAAACTTCTGCAATGGGTAAGCTTAGATCGACTATGGGAGACTAGGAGCAACACGCGGGGATACAAGTTTGTGAGAAGAAGAGTATAATTTTGAGACCGGGAATGGTTCTCCTGAAGCAACACTTGGCTCATGAAGAACAAGTGGGCGTAGTAAAGAACTATCGGGAGATGGGCTTAGGTCCTGGAGATTTCTATCAACCCGGCTTTACAAGTGGAGCCAGACTCCGACTGGAAATGATGTGCCTCGGCTTAGACTGGAATCCTCAAACCCGAGTATATGGACCCAAAAGGGTAATTGATGGAAGCGAACCACCCAGTATTCCTAATCATTTTATTCAGCTGGTTATGGGAGCGATGCAAGAAGCACAATGTTTGATTGAGAAGGAATGCGGTGCAAGTGAAGTGGAGGGCATACTCCCTTCCATGGTCCCTGATGTCTGCATTGTCAATTTCTATGAAGAAATGGAAAGCTTGGTCTTCATCAGGACCGTGACGAAAGTGTTGGAAGCTTGCAAAAAGGGATACCAGTAGTATCATTCTGCATTGGTGACTCCGCTGAGTTTCTCTATGGAGACTAGAGAGATCCAAGGAGAGAAGAAAGAATTATCTTGGGATCAGAAGATGTATTAATATTCGGTGGCAAGTCTCGCCACATCTTTCATGGAGTGTCGGTGATCATACCAGACACCGCTCCAGAAGGATTACTCAATGGCACAGGACTTCGTCCTGGACGTCTCAACCTTACATTCCGACAATACCAGTTTCCTGGTCCACACCCTTGAGGTCTGCGGTGCAGCTACTTAAGGAGATCAGGGCCAAACCAACAAAAGGTATGAAACGATTCAAAAACTTGGATAAACCTTTTAGGTACTTTCAATCTGCATCTCTACTAAGCTTTAGTGTAGAACATCCTAAATCAATTCTCTTGGAATTTTAAATTCTTAATCCTGTATTTCTAGAAGTTGTGAAACCTAAGAAAGACTCATCTTCAATCCAATCATGAGTACCATCTAAAGGAACGCGTAGGAAAAACCTTACTCAGTTATAAGACCGTAACAAGAGACCTAACCAAAAACCTGGTGATAGTGTCGTCCTCTAATAGAGTGTAAGGTCAGGATTGGTCATCCTTTCTCTTGCATCTGTTAAAAGATAATGCTATCATTCAACAACGTAGTGATGTACAGTTGATAAATGTGAGATTGGGACTGACCACCTCGGTCTTCGCGTTTATTGACATGCTATATTATTGCAATCATCTAGATGAGATCCGAATAAATCATCTAGGAATTTTATCTCTGTCGAAAGCCCGATTGAACCTTAATCCTATCGGATCTTTACTAAGACTCGCAAACCAACCCCATTTAAGACACTCTTATTCTATATTTCCACCGAGAACGTTCAACTAAATAATCGAACCACCCCTCTAACTTGCATGAGAACTTATCCATATGCGTAGGTATAGAGAGCCCTCATGTCATAGAAAATTCGAAACCACCCCAATAAGACCGATTAGCAATCAACTTAATCCCATGAACCACCTCACCAACCAATTAAGAACCTAGCTAATCAATTCTTGGAATCAACCCAGCTTCCTCCCTGCCTTCGAATTACTCAGGTATATTGATACTATGTGGGGGAGACTTGATGACTCAATTCGGATCCTATCCGAGCGACAATAACTAGTAATCATACCATAAGCCATAGGACTACTAAATAGATAAGTCCAAACGCTTTGTGGAGAATCGAATAAGAATTAAACTAGGGAAAAAGCAAGACCTTCCCAAAATAACACCGAATTGAGAAATAACAACTAGACCTTGACCGAGACCAATCAATCAGCCGCAGATCCATAGAAAACGCATCCTTCGACGGCTCTCTGCTGAAAATGCACACTTTGGGGATAACCTTCATTGTCTTCTTGCTTGACACGCACCCAGTACATCCTGGGTCGTCTTGCAAGAACCATGAGACTCACTCTGGAGTGCTTCGTGTTTCTTCTTTTCATCTTCACTCTCTTCAAGTTTCAAGCATCTCAGATGTGTATGTGGGAATTCGCCAAGCCATAGAAACTCGACATAGTTCTATGCCTGCGGATAGGTAGTCACCCACGTGCCCTCTTTTCAGCTTTGGATACCGGTTGGGAACCTATGTGCTCTATTCTAAGCAACGAATGAGTATACCCCTAGCATGAATATAATCCAGTATGTCGATGCCAAGTGGGGGAGGATTCCAATCCAAGGAAATGGGAGATGGAACTTTAATAATAAGAAAACTAACGATCCTGTCTAGGTAGAGACGATACATTGTATTCGAGGACAAGCATTGAAATAGGCATGATCCTAATCACACCCGGAGTGGGGAATAAAGACCGAAGGGAAGTGAAAACCGTAGTCAGAAGCTTTACCAATGGGATGGTTCTCCAATTATGGAACTCAACAGAATTTCGGGGACGAAATTCTAATAAGTGGGGGAGAATTGTAACATCCCGAATTTTAATCCTAAGAGTAATTAGAATAATGATAAGATTTGGAAGTAAGGATTATTCTAAAAAGGATTTAAAATGATGGATTAGGAGTTCTTTGAATTCCATAAAGGAATCACGAAGCATTGGCATCAGAAAGGAGGTTGGAAGGTGAACAAAAGAGCGTTAGAAGCGATGTTTTTGGTGTTATAAACACCCTATATTAGGAAATTCAAAATAAAAGATTTTGAATTCCACCGTTGGATGTGAAGTTAAGTGTCTTAGGAAGCTTGCTTTAAAATTTGAGGAAGATCCAACGGGTAACGAAGAAGTTATGGCCTTTCAAAGTCTGGATACTGCAAAATTGTGCAGCTTAATCGCCTCTTAATCGATTAAGCTGCAATTTAATCGATTATTAATCGATTAAGGGCTGTTGCAGTGGAAAAAAAATAAAGGCAATCCACACGTGAATTCTTGCCAAAAACTCGAATTTTATCTTTCTAGGGCACACAATCTCTCATTCCAAATCCATCAAGTCTGAAGGGAATCACTCCAAGATCCATCATCAAGTCCCTCTTCGTTGCTCCAAGTAGTGTTCATGTTCTTGAAGTTCTTCTCTCTCTCTAGTATGGATTTTTCTCTCTATCTTTCTGTAACAGCCCGATTTTCGTAAACCGAAATAATTGACTTTTATTTACTAAAGTTGCAAAAATGAGGCCAATTTTTTTTTTTGTAACACATTGTTGAAAAATAATTGGTGTATTTGAAAGTCCTTTTGTTGAAAATCGAGTTGTTACTCAAACATTCATTTTCATTAAAAAAGACTTGTTTTCAAATCATCATGGTATCTCCCCAAAAGACTACATTGTTGGTTCTTCCAAAATAGAGTGTTCCTCAATACAAAACTAAAACTTGGCTTAGTTACATAATTGGCACATAGCTGGGTAATCCTTGACTCAAAACCCACACCATAACTTAAACTAAATTTACTACTATCGCTTCCACTGCGCTACTCTGATGAAGACATCCGTATGAAGCTTCCCTTTCTTCTTGCGCCCTTTCTTCACTCCCGAAATGAAATCCCCTCCATTGTTACTTTGCAGTTGTCGCTCAGCTCCATTTATAGATATGATCTTCAGGAGATACTCCGTCTGCCCGTTGAGACATCAGCAGCACCGATATGCCAACGAACAGGAGAGAGTAAGCGATCCGGACGACACATCGTCGACGGCGTGGAAATACGATAGGCAAAATAGAAGGACCACACAAACATATAACATACAACATACATACAACGCAATAATCAAGCATATCATTATTATCCTCATTGTTACTATCAATACTTTTCTTGTTTTACCAAACTTATACACATTCCTTCTTTCTCAACTGTGTTCTCAATCTCTTCTCAATATTCATTAGCACGTCTTATCAAATCGTAACCTTCGATGATTGGGGAGAAATCATAATATCATCGAAGTACTTCCCTTGCCACCATCGTATCACACGTCTACATCTCCTCGGTCATCCAACCAACCTAGTGGAAGCGAACATGAGTACAGGACCTTTACCGTGCGGGCACGACAGCTGTCACAACACAGAAATGGTCCCAGACCAGGAGGCTCAGCCTCAATCATAATCATATCATGGCACACTGCCTCGCAGTGGCAAACAAGATGCCCCACTCTAGTCCCTCTCACTGTTCTCGATTTGCAATCTAGGGGGCGACAGTATGTTTCTAGTGGGCCCGCAGAACTTGCCACGGCATTAGACCCAGTCCCCACCACGTTAGTGCGCCACATGTGGAGTTCGTTCTGCCTAGAAACACACTCTGGACTTCTTGACGTTTCACCGTCATCGTCCTCCCCTAATGCAATCTCGTCCTAAGTATCCGCAGATACCTATCGTTTCTTCCTCTCCACTACTTCGCACTCTCATACCTCACCGCGCCAGTCTTTTAAAGTCTTTTAGTCTTTTAAATTATCCTAAGGTCGGCCCGTCCTTCGTGCAACCCTTCAACGAGTCCCGACCACTACCTTTGCACTTTCTTTCTCTCATCATTTCTCACATAGCACAGAGCTGGGATCACATCGACAAACTCAAATTTCATTTCTCAGACTTTCTCAACATTCTCCATTCCTCGTATTCATCTCATCTTTCTCAATCATTCTATTTAAAAGACTTTCACAAATCTCTTTTCCAGAAGACTTTCCCCCAAAATATCATTTCAAAAATATTTTCTTTAATCATCCCTTTTCAAATACTTTACCGAAAAGATTTCCTCCCCAAAAATTTACTCAACAATACCTCTTTTCGCAAAACTCTTTCAAAAAGATCGTTTTCACAAAACTTTTCTCAAAACTATAATTTCATGAAACTTTCTTAAAAATGTTATTTCGAAAAGACTTTCTCTAAAATGTTGTTTGAAAAGAGTATCTCCAAATATCATTTCAAAAACTCTTTCAAAAGATTGCTTCACCAAATTTTTTTTTTCAAAAATACTTTCTTTAACAAAGCTTTTCAAAAATCTTTTTCGAAAACCTTTTTCAAAATCAGCTTTTCAAAACCTTTTCAGAAACTTCAACTTTGCTGGGCACTAATGGAGGAGCAAGCTCAACTCGACACTGGTCCCAGACTAAAACCAAAAACAAAGGAGCCCAGCTCCGCTCAAATCACATCTCATATCAACATCACTCTCCCCAGCTCTGGCTCGTTCTCATCATTATCCTCAATATCATTCCCCAATTCTCAACTCTTTCTTTCCTTTCCACACATACCTTATTTTCAATCATTAGATCTTTCTCATCGTATCTTCACTTTCCATTTCATTACTTTCTCAACTTATTCCTTTCGTTTTCATTTCTCATACAGGATGTGTCTATCAGCATATTACTCATTTTGTTTAACAATAATAAATGTCATCAGGCATAATGAAATAAAAACATAAAAGCATGCTATCAATCACACACTCATCACGCAACAATATTGTGGCCTTTGTCATCTTCGTATAAGTGGCCACACAATACAAACAATTGCCACTTATACTACTGACTCCGAACCACTTAGTTCCGATCTTTGAGATGATACGGAACGTCCTAATAAATTACCTACACACCACAGGGTCTTAGGATAGCTTCTCTCTCACCTGGATTCGTAGCTACCCATTCTATGAGTTCCGAACGATCAGCTTCCTTCCTCGCCTGCCCGACTCCAACTTCTTCCAAGTCCCAGAAGGTAGATATATGAGTATTAAGTTTTATTTTAATATTAGTCTTAAATCATTCTCAAAACAACTTAAGAAAATCCAAACATTGTCTTTATTTTAAAACCGAAACATTAATGCTTTCACTCAAACTTGTCCAAAATTAAGCACTAACTTCTATACTTTAAAATCATGAGAAAATAATCAATTAAATTCATTTAAATAAAAAGTTTCTTTGCTGGTCCTTCTTGGACAGCATTGGATTCAATTCCAAAAACACCGAAAAATCGCACTTTTCAAATCATCTCTGTCTTAGATCGAACACCCATAAAAACTTAACTTTTAAACACCTTGAAAACATTTTTTTAAAACAATAAATGTAACTTGGAAAATTATGGACAGCATCACGTCCTAAGTTCTAAATGCATTTTCCATTGTTTAAAACCAATTTAAAAGCACAAACAACCAAGAATCATGAAAACAATCAAGTAGACACTTAAACCAACAACTCATCAAGTTTAAACATTTAGACTCCATGTGGGCAGCAAAGTACTCAAGTAAAACAAATCACTGAAACACTTCCATGCACTCTAAAAATCATTCTTACTTCACTCAAGAATCCTAGACAACATGCATTTGATTCACACATCACATAATCACAAGCCATCAAGTTAAGTCAAACATAGCATACTCACATATTCATTCACATATATGACTCAATCAAATAAGGGAAATCAAACTCTGAAGTACACATAAACCGAATCATGCATCACACACACACCTAGTCACATTTTCATCTATCTTTCACTTAATTCCATCTTAGCAAAACTTCATCTTATCACACTTACTTATGTCAAAACCGTATGCATCATGGGTTGTTTAGAAAATTATTTTATCAAGAAGAAACTTCACGAATCAACACATAATTTCATGACACGAACACATATCCAATTAAGAGAATCCAACTTAAAAATTAAGGCCTAAACCGTGACCTTAACTAGGTTTTCCTCAAAAAAATTTTCAAGAGTTCAAGACTTTAGAATGACTCTAAATCCAACAACAATTTCACATACTTCATCAAGGAAGTAAGAGCATAACCTTAGCATGTATTTCCATATGAAACCGTGGGTACACATAGGTTTCTAGACAATTTTCATTTCACTTAAAACACATAGAATCAACTCAAAGTTCATGGAAATCACACATTCATTACTTAAACCTAAGAAAATCTTGGTCCTTTTTTTTTATTCACACTTACAAACCGTGACCTATCATAGCAAATCACACAATTTTTATTCATTCAAAACATCATTAAATTCAAGATTGTGACATGCAAAGGATCAATCAAAAGAAAATCAAGCCCATACTCACAACAACATCAAACTGTGACCAACATAAAGGAAGATCACTAAGAAAATTCAATCATTCACAAAGAGTTTCATATTAAAAATCAAACATCAAACAAATCATAGTTCAAGCATAGATCTTGACATGCATGAAATTAAAAACACTAGATCTTTGAAAAATCTTTCATGAAACTTAAAATCAAGTTCTCTTCCAAACACTTTTAAGAACTCAAAGAGGAAAACTTAAGATCATGAAGAAAAACATTTTCTTAATAAAACTTTTAGAGTCATGCATCAACACTTTTTCAAGCAAAATCAAAGTTTAGAAAGAAAGAGTGAAAACGAAAAAGAATCAAAGAAAAAGGCTTAAAACTTTTAAAAGCATAAAACAAATTCTTACTTAGTCAAAACTTTAAAGAATTCAAGTCCAATTCCTTGGTTTCTCTCCTCTCTCCTCACGGTCCACCACTCCTCTTCCTAGTCCATGATTTTCTCCTTCTTTTCTTCATTATCTTAGCTTGATCTTGTTTAGGTCATGAAGAGTCTAAGGTTTGGTTCTTCTTCTTTCTTTATTCGTCAATTCTCTCTTATTTCACTAAGAGTTTGATTTTCTCTTAGTGTTGTGTTTAGTTTTGGAAGGAAATGAAGGAATGAAAGAAGGTTTGTGTTGATGAATGAATGAAGAGAAGTTCATTCACTCCCTCACGGTTTTAGGGTTGGAATGGATGGATTAGGTGAAGAGCCGAATGGGGGGTGTGAGTGTTGATGTTTGGCTTGAAAATGAATAATGAAGAAAAGAAGAAATGGGAATGAACTCACTCTTCTCCTCTCACGGTTTTGGCCCTTCTTCAATCTTCTTCACTTTTCTTTATTTGCCATCAAGGGCTTGCATGGGGGGCTTCCTTGCAAATGCTTGGGGACTAAGTCACAAAACTTGGAAACCAAGCCTTGCTTCCAAGTCCCTCACGGCTCCTTCCTCTTCCCTTCCTAATCTTCACTTTTTCCTCCCTTATGTCATGCTTGGTCATGAAGATGATGTCATAGGCTTGACTTTTGGAGCATGCCACTTGGAGACTAAGCAAATGAGCTTGGTGGCCAAGCCAAGTACATGCATTCGGCCACATGGAGGTTAGGGTAGGTTAGATTAGCTAATTAGGTTTAAGGCACTAATTAGGGTTTTAATCGTGATTAGGGTAGGATTAGGTTAATTAATCTAGGTTTAGTCCGCTAATCCTTGGAGGTTAGGGTTTAATCAAAGATTAAGGTGCTAATCAAAAACTTAATCATGGGTTTAAGGAAGACGAATTTTGGATTAGCTCACTAACCTTGAGGATTTTGGGTTTACAAGAGTGATTAAGTTCTTAATCAAGAGTTAAGAACTCTATTAAGGTACATTCCACGAATTGGATACTAATTAGGGTTTTCTAGAATGGATTCTAGGTCGGGGTGATTTGGACTTTGATTTCTTTGAAGCTTAGGGTGAAAACGATTTTTCATCTTAAGATCATATACAAAATCTAAACTAAAACTTTAAACAATCACACACAAGGTCACAACACAATTTATTCAAAGCATGAAAACCCATCATGAAATCAAAATTCTTTTAAATCAATTTCTTAGATCAATTAGGTTAGATTAGGGACTTGTAGAAGTGAGTCAAAAGGGCAAATGTTACGGGGTGTTACATTCTCCCCAACATAAAGATTTCTCGTCCCCGAGAAATACGTCGTGGATTGGGCAGAAGGGCACAAAATCCTTACATCACACTGTCTTTCATAAGAATACTTTCCTCTAGCTTCGTGGTCGAATTTCATTTTCACTGGTCCAATTCGCCTTGCCGTGTTCCCTGTTTGTTGCTTTTAGACGAAGAAGTTCCATTCGTACCATCCATTGTTTGTCGAATCAGGTTAAGTCCATCAGACTAACCGAAAATGATGCCGCTTCCTTAGCTGACTGTCATCACAGAAAGTCCAACCATAGCTACGGACTTAAGGGGAATTCAAACAAACAAAATTTCATACATCTACAACAGCATAGGGTTTAGCCTAAAACCCTTAGATATTCACTATTCTCTACAACTTTAGGTTCTTACTAACTCACAAAAATTCACTCCTTCTGTTCTCCTTCTAACTCTAAGGTTCTTTCTATCATTCCTCGAGTTTAAGGGGTTTTATTACAACCTGGGTTTACTTACGTCCTCAAACAAACCTCACTTTCCTCCTTAGATTCATCCTAAACATTAATCAGCCTATCACCTCTACCATCTAAGCCTCTAATTATTGCATAAAGTAATCCTAGTCTTCAAATTTTCCTTCATAAGTTCCTCTAATAACTAGTAACATATCCCTCTTTTCTTCCTTGTAGCTCCCCAACATTGATCAAACTTATTACCAAACTCACTATGGTCTTATGCTTTTACAACCATTAATCCAACCTTGAGTATTCAAGCCTAACATAGTTGGGTAATCATGATACTTCTAATTTCATAGTTCAGACTAATGGGTCTTAAATAGGATTGGTAAGACCACGGTTTGATAGAGGTTCATGAAGAAAGGATTCGGATTCTAGTAATATCAGCTGTTTTGTTGAAGCAATTCAACAATCAGAGAATTCAGGAATATCATCCTATTCCCTCAAAGGTACCGACTACTCTTTGAACAAGGGTACGTCTAGGTCAACAAACTGGGGTTTATCAAACGCTAATGAAACATCAAGAGGGAATGGTCCTCATCCTATTCGCTTCTACTTACTCTACGTTCCTCAATCTACAAGATGAACAGGTTCCTTAAACTACAATCGAAGTCTCACATCCTAAAAATATGAGAACCTAAACTTATGCTTCTAGTCTTATACTAGTAATCACACAGAGTCACACAAACAAAGCATGTAAGCCCATGCTTAAGGCCACTAAGGATTACCATAGCTCTGATACCATTATGTAACAGCCCGATTTTCGTAAACCGAAATAATTGACTTTTATTTACTAAAGTTGCAAAAATGAGGCCAATTTTTTTTTTTTGTAACACATTGTTGAAAAATCATTGGTGTATTTGAAAGTCCTTTTGTTGAAAATCGAGTTGTTACTCAAACATTCATTTTCAGAAAACTTTCATTTTCATAAAAAAATACTTGTTTTCAAATCATCATGGTATCTCCCCAAAAGACTACATTGTTGGTTCTTCCAAAATAGAGTGTTCCTCAATACAAAACTAAAACTTGGCTTAGTTACATAATTGGCACATAGCTGGGTAATACTTGACTCAAAACCCACATCATAACTTAAACTAAATTTACTACTATCGCTTCCACTGCGCTACTCTGATGAAGACATCCGTATGAAGCTTCCCTTTCTTCTTGCGCCCTTTCTTCACTCCCAAAATGAAATCCCCTCCATTGTTACTTTGCAGTTGTCGCTCAGCTCCATTTATAGAGATGATCTTCAGGCGATACTCTGTCTGCCCATTGAGACATCAGCAGCACCGATATGCCAACGAACAGGAGAGAGTAAGCGATCCGGACGACACATCGTCGACGACGTGGAATTACGATAGGCAAAATAGAAGGACCACACAAACATATAACATACAACATACATACAACGCAATAATCAAGCATATCATTATTATCCTCATTGTTACTATCAATACTTTTCTTGTTTTACCAAACTTATACACATTCCTTCTTTCTCAACTGTGTTCTCAATCTCTTCTCAATATTCATTAGCACGTCTTATCAAATCGTAACCTTCGATGATTGGGGAGAAATCATAATATCATCGAAGTACTTCCCTTGCCACCATCGTCTCACACGTCTACATCTCCTCGGTCATCCACCCAACCTAGTCGGAAGCGAACAGGAGTACAGGACCTTTACCGTGCGGGCACGACAGCTGTCACAACACAGAAATGGTCCCAGACCAGGAGGCTCAGCCTCAATCATAATCATATCATGGCACACTGCCTCGCAGTGGCAAACAAGATGCCCCACTCTAGTCCCTCTCACTGTTCTCGATTTGCAATCTAGGGGGCGACAGTATGTTTCTAGTGGGCCCGCAGAACTTGCCACGGCATTAGACCCAGTCCCCACCATGTTAGTGCGCCACATGTGGAGTTCGTTCTGCCTAGAAACACACTCTGGACTTCTTGACGTTTCACCGTCATCGTCCTCCCCTAATGCAATCTCGTCCTAAGTATCCGCAGATACCTATCGTTTCTTCCTCTCCACTACTTCGCACTCTCATACCTCACCGCGCCAGTCTTTTAAAGTCTTTTAGTCTTTTAAATTATCCTAAGGTCGGCCCGTCCTTCGTGCAACCCTTCAACGAGTCCCGACCACTACCTTTGCACTTTCTTTCTCTCATCATTTCTCACATAGCACAGAGCTGGGATCACATCGACAAACTCAAATTTCATTTCTCAGACTTTCTCAACATTCTCCATTCCTCGTATTCATCTCATCTTTCTCAATCATTCTATTTCAAAGACATTCACAAATCACTTTTCCAGAAGACTTTCCCCCAAAATATCATTTCAAAAATATTTTCTTTAATGCATGGGTCAGCAGGTTCCAGCAGAGGCAAGGAACTGGTCCAGGAATCAGGCCCATACGTTAACATTGGCGCCGAAGCTGTGACTCCAGAAGCTGCAAACCTGAATTTGAATGCTCCGAGAACTAGGCCACCATGTCCACATTGTGGAGGATTCCATAAACGTATATGTTGGATGCTTAAGCAGCACAGAAAGGAAGGTCTCTGTTTCCGATGTGGGCAGCCTGGACACCGTACTTCAGAATGTCCTATGAGCACGTAGAATGAGGAATAAACTTATCTGAGGTACTTTTAGTGATTAATAATGTACCCAATGGTTATTGAGGATGTTTTTGCATAAAGTATACATGTTGATTTAACTTAGAAGAAAACGATAATTGATAGTACATTAATTAAAGTTCCGGTGAACAGAATGATGGCATTGCTACTGATAGAGTGTAAGGTCAGGATTGGTCATCCTTTCTCTTGCATCTGTTAAAAGATAATACTATCATTCAATAACGCAGTGATGTACAGTTGATAAATGTGAGATTGGGACTGACCACCTCGGTCTTCGCGTTTATTGACATGCAATATTATTGTAATCATCTAGTTGAGATCCGAATAAACCATCTAGGAATTCTATCCCTGTCGAAAGCTCGATTGAACTTTAATCCTATAGGATCTTTACTAAGACTTATAAACAGTAATTCGCAAATCAACCTCATTTAAGACACTCTTATTCTATAATTCCACTGAGACCATTCAACTAAATGATCGAACCACCCCTCTAACTTGTATGAGAACTTAGCCGTATGCGTAGGTATGAAGAGCCATCATATCATCGAAAATTCGAAACAACACCAATAATACCGATTAGCAGTCAACTTAATCCCATGTACCACCTCGCCAACCAATTAAGAACCTAGCTAATCAATTCTTGGGATCAACTCAGTTTCCTCCCTGCTTTCGACTTACTCAGGTATGTTGATACTATGTGGGGGAGACTTGACGACTCAATCCGGATACTATCCGAGCGGTAATAACTAGTAATTATACCATAAGCCATAGGACTACTAAACAGATAATTCCAAATGCTTCACGGAGAATCGAATGAGGGTTAAACTAGGGATAAAACAAGACCATCCCAAAATAACACCGAATTGAGAAATAACAACTAGACCTTGACCTTGACCCTCAAGTGTAATCAATCTTTAGGAATTCCTATACCGAATTGAAATTACTAAACGAACGGGAAGGAAGTAGCATCGAAGTAGAATGCGAGTGTGGTGAAGATTGATTTTAAGAGTGACTTTGTTAGAATCACTTGAAAGAGTAGAAGGTGAACGGGATAAAAGTGAAGTCGCGAAGTGGAATCTCAATCAAGAAGTTATGTCGGAACACCGCAAGTGATAATCTAAGTCTTTTGGGACTCTGTGCATTTGATAGGACCCCGGTTGACCGAGACCAATTAATTACCCGCAGATCCATAAAAAACGCATCCTTCGACGACTCTCGGCTGAAAATGCACACTTTGGGGATAACCTCCATTGTCTTCTTGCTTGACATGTATCCAGTACATCCTGGGTCATCTTGCAAAGAACATGAGACTCATTCTTGAGTGCTTCATGTTTCTTCTTTTCATCTTCACTCTCTTCAAGTTTCAAGCATCTCAGATGTATATGTGAGAATTCGCCAAGTCGTAGAAACCCGACATAGTTCTATGCCTACCGATAGATAGTCACCCACGTGCCCTCTTTTCAGCCTTGGATATCGGTCGAGGACCTGTGTACTCTATTCTAAGCAACGAATGAGCATACCCCCTAGCATTGTTGAGTGTCTAGCAAGAGGATTAGGTCGACAAGTAATACAGATAGTAAGTGAGTATCGTTCCACTCGGGGATTGCAAATTGTTTCTAATAACTTTTCACCAATTCGTAATTATTAATGCAACTTGTTATTGAATTTCAGAAGAAGAATGAGAATAATAATAAAATAAAAAGATTGAGGAGATGAGATGATTAGAAAGCAATAGAAAAAGGTTAGGAACTTGGTTTCGTTGTATGATTCACTTATTTAACTATGAATTATATTTTCCTTTAATTATCCTTTAATTCATGGACAATTCCTCTCAAATAGCAATAGTTAGATCTCTCTAACATTACCCTTATTTTCTAAATACTTAATCCTTGATCTCTCAACAAATTACAATATAACTAAACTGATTATACCGTTAATTGCAAGGCCTATTCAAAATCCCAACTCTCGTTGCGAATTAAGAGATCCATAACATAAATTGCGCGGGTTTATGTATGTAATAAAAACTCAATTAACGCATGAATTAAAAACAGCAAAATACTAAATCATAAATTGAAATAAGTTACATCATACAATTTACACCATGTTCCTAACAAGAGGTTTTAGTTACACATATAGAAATAAAGAAAACAGAAGCAAAGAGAAAACCTCATATCATAGACAATACAGGTTAACTCTCCAAGAGACCTTCAATCTTCACGCAGATCTCTCTTGTAGTGATGATCTCCAATCTTTGTGCCTTGCCTCTTTGCTCTCAATAGATGTCACTAACCTCTCTCTCTCATCCTAATTGAATTCTATGATCTCAAAACCTACTAAATACTATTTACAAATCCTCTATTTAAAGAGTAAAACAAATCCTAAAATAAATCTTAATTAAATCTAGTAGATAAGGTCCATGTTTATCTTTTAATTTCTGACCAAGTCTAAGATATGAATCCAAATTAGACTTCTCTTCTTCTACTTTGTTCAGAATCTGATCAAATTGGGCCTCCAACATGCACGCGCGACCCAGGCGCACGCGACCTCGTGCCCCAGGCGCGTAGGTCGGATAATTGTTTCTTTTCCACACACACGCGCCTCAGGCACACACGTCCCCGCGCCTCAGGCGCTCGGGGTAGTTCCCGACTCCGTTTTGCTCCGTTCTTTTTCCTACTTCAAGATCTTTACGTCCTCTTTTTAGGTCCATAAATATTTTATCCATTTAAGCTCCAAAAAGTACCTGAAACACTAACAAACGGATCAAAATGCTCAAAGGACCCTAAACTACTAAAAATAATTAAAATTTACTAAAAAGTCCTAAATTTGCTAGAGAAACAAGTCAAATACATAGTAAAAGGGAGTCTAAATCATGCTCAAATCACTATATATTGGACCTAAATCGCTCCCCCAAACTTAGCATTTTGCATGTCCCAGGCAAAAGTAAAATAAAATTCTAAACAAAAGACAAACTCCCTAAATCAACATATATACACCTCATCTAAGACTACGACTCATGACTCCAACACATATTATCACAAGCTATTTACACAATCACAAACTAGTTAACATAACAATCCCAATCAGAACTCAGAACTAGTGAACACTCTCAACCTCTCAAATGTTTCTCTCAAAAGTGTATAAGGGTCATATTTTCAATTCACTCAAGTTCAACAATGATAATGTGTTACCATAGGCTTGACCATAGACCAAAATCGCCACTGAAATTATTGAAAGTATGCAAAAATCAAAAGGTCTTTAATTTTGGTTGTAATGAGGCCATGGCTAAAAGTGTCAGGTGGGATAAAAGAAAGAAGAGATAAAACTAAGGCTAACTCGCAAAAAATATTTACAAAAGCAAGTTTCCCTCAAAAACCATGAATGAGCAATGAATACAATAAAGACTCACACTCACATCAGGAACATTTTATTCTTCCTTTCTTTTTCAATTTTTTTTCTCTTCTATTCTCTTCCTTTACATTTGTTATTTTTTAATTCTCTTTTTTTTTCTTCTTTGGAAGAGAAATAGTGTAACATCCCGAATTTTAATCCTAAGAGTAATTAGAATAATGATAAGATTTGGAAGTAAGGATTATTCTAAAAAGGATTTAAAATGATGGATTAGGAGTTCTTTGAATGCCATAAAGGAATCACGAAGCATTGGCATCAGAAAGGAGGTTGGAAGGTGAACAAAAGAACGTTAGAAGCGATGTTTTTGGTGTTATAAACACCCTATATTAGGAAATTCAAAATAAAAGATTTACATATCTAAACCCAAATTCCAGCGTTGGATGTGAAGTTAAGTGTCTTAGGAAGCTTGCTTTAATATTTGAGGAAGATCCAACGGGTAACGAAGAAGTTATGGCCTTTCAAAGTCTGGATACTACAAAATTGTGCAGCTTAATCGCCTCTTAATCGCCTCTTAATCGATTAAGCTGCAATTTAATCGATTATTAATCGATTAAGGGCTGTTGCAGTGGAAAAAAATAAAGGCGATCCACACGTGAATTCTTGCCAAAAACTCGAATTTTCTCTCTCTAGGGCACACAATCTCTCATTCCAAATCCATCAAGCCTCAAGGGAATCACTCCAAGATCCATCATCAAGTCCCTCTTCGTTGCTCCAAGCAAGTGTTCATGTTCTTGAAGTTCTTCTCTCTCTCTAGTTTGGATTTTTCTCTCTCTCTTTCCCCTCCTTGGGAAATTCGAATTTTCTCTTGAAATTGGGCAATAATCTCATCATCATTCCATTCCTTCGACTTAGGGAAGATCATCATCGCTCTCTTTATCTTCTTGCCTTTGGAGCTCTTGGTTTTGGAAGCGCTTGGAGCTAAGGCTTGGATTTTCCCACTCTCCCTCTCCTTGGTTAAGGTAAGGGGGTGGATATTGTGAGCTTTGCCTTGTTCTAGGGAGTTGGTTCTAATTAGTATATAATTATTTGTTAGGGTTATGTGTTAGGGGAGAAAATTAGATTATAAAACCCTAGGTTATCGAATATAAAATTCTAATTAATTAAATATGCATGATTATTCGATATTAAGACTAGGAAAAGGAAACCCAATAATATGAGAATGAATTATTTTATAAATGAAACTTGGATAATGATTATATTGATGTACAAGAGGATTTGGGTAATAAGATAGTGAAATTGTCATAAATGATTTCTATGATTATTGATTTTATTTGTAAAGTTTTGTATTAAATGATAATTGACTGCTAGGGCAAATGTATGTTTTGGTTGAATATATTTGCTCCCTAATTTCTAAATTTGTATAACTGAGCCTAAATGTATTGCATATGCTTAATTAAGAATATGAATGCTATTTGAGAGGAATTGAATAATTAACATGGGAATTGAGTAGGGATAAGTTATGAATGGGAAATTATGAATATGTGTAGTTATGATTAAATGTGTTATGATTGATTGAACAAGAAGATGAAAATTTAGTAGTATAATTGGATAAAGTAAATAAGGATTTTATGGCATTGAATGCAAGACTTTAAAAATATGGTGGTGCACTTTCAAAAGGCTAAAGGTAAATTGGTTAAAAGAGCCAGTCTTGTAAGACGTTGTCCGGGTTGTGGGACTGTACGCTTAGACTGGTGAGAATCAAGTCGTGTAAGACGTTGTCCGGGTTGTGGGACTGTACGCATCGAACGTTGTCCGAGTTGTGGGACTGTACGCATCGACTGGTTCGATTTGAGGTCGTGTAAGACGTTGTCCGGGTTGTGGGACTGTACGCATCGACTGGTTTGATTTAATGTCTTGTAAGACGTTGTCCGGGATTTGGGACTGCACGCATAGACTTGTGCGATCCAGATCTTGTAAGGCGTTGTCCGGGTTGTGGGACTGCACGCATAGATCGCGTAAGACGCCATAGTGCGCAACTGTAAGACGTTGTCCGGGTTGTGGGACTGTACGCAATGATGGATCCACGTGAATAAATTTCCCTATATTATGAGGAACTCAAGGTATATGTACAGAGAAAAGAAATTATGAAAGTTAAAAGAATTTATGAAAAGGGCATGTGTATGAAATCAAATGTATAAAATGTTTAAGTGTTGACCTCTGACCTGAGGGACACGAAAATGAAATAAGTGATTGGGTGTTGACCTCTGACCTGAGGGACACATAATTTAAATATGGAAAAGTCTAAGGACCTCTGTTTTGAGGTGATAAATGTGTTGAATGAAAATTGTGCATTGGCCTCTGATTTGAGGTGATGTACTGAAATAAAATGTGTATGTGAAATGAATAAAAAGTAAAGGAAATGAATGATGAAATGAAAAATGAAAATGGATGTTGAAATGAATAATGAAAATGGAAATTTGGAATGAATAATGAATATGGAAATTATGAAATGTGCATGGCGTGCTATATGTGAATAAATGCTCTATTTGCTAGTTGTGTTTGACCTAGCGGGTTGTTATGTTTAGTTAGAAACTGCTTTCTATTTCATGTGCAATGCTCACTCCCTTACATTTTTCAGGTATGGAGATTGAGCTGGCATAGCCCCCGGCCGAGCAGGAGTACTTTCCCTTACAGGGAGAGTAGGGTGATATGGGGTTTAGAATATATTATAGACCTAAGCCTCCTACGTTATTTTGATGTAAATTTAATAGAATATATATATATATATATATATATATATATATATTTGAGTGAGGCTTAGGACACTTTGTTTTGATAAAGTATTATGTTTTGGTTAAGATACTCAAACTTAGTATTTCCGCTAGTACTCTGATATTTTTGGAGCCCATTGGGCCTTGATATGATTTAGAAATATTATCTGAAGCCCTGCTGGCTATTGGTTGTTTAATTAAAATGGTTTACCACAGGTTGAATTTTGGAATAGTCCGAAAAACAAACAAAACTCCGTCCGTTTGACGGTTGATTTTAATGAAATAAAAATGAATTTTCAAGTCCGTATTTTATCATAAGGGGGAAATAAGGGTATAAATCCTAGGTGTTACAAATAGAACTCATACACTTTTCACCAATTACTTTCACTTTTTCTTTCTATATTCCTCTCAATTGCTCATTCAAAATTCCCAAGGTACTAACAAAGAATATGCAATAAATGCAAGGTACCAAAGAAAAATCATAATGTCTCATAAGGCTCAAAATAGGCAACTAAGGGAAAATTATCAATGCAAAACATCTGAAGGCCACAAAAACACACCCTAAGTGCCTTAATCATCTTAATGCATGCAATCAATTATCAATTTTGAAATGGTCACAGGTCAAGTTCTAGAACAACAATACCAAAGTGAACACAATCATGAAAGAATAGGGATCTCAAAATTAGAATATTTCAATAAAATTCATACCCCTCAATATAAGGCTCAAAAACTCACAGGGCTAAAGTCAGTTCACTAATCACAAGTTCTGAAAGCATTTGTCGAAATAACCCGTTCACAATAGTATTTACAGCTCAATCAAATAGAGTCAAAAGTCAATGAGTCTAAGTCCTAAACTAAGTATGTACATGCATCATCAGAGAAAAAGTCCTAAGATTAGAAAAATCACTTACTTTTACTAGGGACATAAACCAATACAAATATGGGAGAAAAATTCAGATCTAAAAAATTTTTATTTTGTATATACTTCCCCTGTAACACCTAAGATTTTTACCCTTAAAACCCCGCTATTAAAAATGTGAATTTGAAATTTCTTTTAAACTTAATAAAAATCACCCGTCAAACGGACGGAGTTTTGTTTGTTTTTAGGACTATTCCAAACTTCAACCTGTGATAGACAATTTCAAATAAGCAGCCAATAGCCAGCAGGGCTTTAGAATGTATGTATAAATAATATCAAGGCCCCATGGGCACCAAATATATCAGAGTGCATCAAATAATCAGAGTTTTCAGCGGAAATACTAAGTTTGAGTGTCAAAAACCAAAACCTATAATTTTTCTCAAAATAAAACATCCTAAGCCTCACTTAAAATTATTTATAACAAATTTACATCCAAATAGTGTAGGAGGCTTAGGTCCATAATATGATCTAAAACCCATAACAACCCTACTCTCCTTGTAAGGGAAAGTACACCAGCTCGGCTGGGGGCTGTGCCAACTCAATCTCCGTACCTGAAAAATGTAAGGGAGTGAGCTTTGCACATGAAATAGAAAGCAGTTTCTAAGTAGACATAACAACCCGCTAGGTCAAACACAACTAGCAAACAAAGCATATCATCACATATTGCACACCATACTCATTTCATTATTTCTATATTCATTATTCAATCCAAATTCCATTTTCATTATTCATTCCAAATTTCCATTTCCTTTACTTTTTATTCTTTTCACATACTTACTTTATTTCAGTACATCACCTCAAATCAGCGGCCAATGTACAAATTTCATTCAACACACTTATCACCTCAAAACAGAGGCCCACATTCTTTTCCTTATTTAAATTATGTGTCCCTCAGGTCAGAGGTCAACACTTCAATTTCTTAATTCACGGTGTGTCTCTCAGGTCAAAGGTCAACACATTAATAATATATTTCAGTTAGTGTCCCTCAGGTCAGAGGTCAACACCCATTCATTATAATTCATTCTTTCTCTTTTCTTTCCTTTATTCCATTCATAAAATTTATTTCGAAACAATGTACTTCACCTCGACACCGGAAGGTACCTCATACATTTGGGCCTATGGGTACTTCACCTCCACACCGGAAGGTACCTCATACAAATTGGCCATTGGGTACTTCACCTCCACACCGGAAGGTACCTCATACCGTTGTACTTCACCTCCACATAGGAAGGTACCTCATACATTGTGGCCTATGGGTACTTCACCTCCACACCGGAAGGTACCTCATACAGTTTGGCCGGTGGGTACTTCACCTCCACACCGGAAGGTACCTCATACAACCACCTAGATTATACATAAACATCATTTTCATTATAAACAATTCATCACAATTTTAAAAATCGTCACCTCAAACAGAGGCCAACATATATATATATATACCACATTTTTGTCCAATCAATTATAAAACATTTAGATTAAATAACACACATACAACATCTAATCATTCATGTAATTTCCTTATTCATTTCCTTTCTCAGTTATCACAATCATACCAAGTCGAATTCTCTTTTATAGCCCAACATTTAGGTTTCCCTTCATTTCAATTTACATATATAACCTTTTACTTTTGTTTACACATAATCATTTTACTTCCATTTCCTATATTCACAAGTTCAATTTCATAAGCCATGTCCTTTGTTCACAATTGATAATACCTAACATGTATACTCATTTAGCATTTAGGTGCAACTCCGCATATTCATCACATATAATCGTTTCCATTCCATTTTCTTTCGATATCAATTTACTCCATAATACCTACATATATTTGCAACATCAATCATTTATCATTTTATACCAAACTTGACAATTAAAATCAATTATCATAGAAATCATTTACGGCCACTTTACTATCATGTTACCAAAATCCCCTCATACTTCATTATAATCATTATCCAAGTTTCATTTATTAAATAATTCAATTTCATATTATTGGGTTTTCCTTTTTCCTAGTCTTTACATTCAATTTCATACATATTTATTTACTAGGATTTTATATTCAATAACCTAGAGTTTATAATCTAATTTTCTCCCCTAACACATAACCCTAACAAATCATTATATACTAATTAGAACCAACTCCCTAGAACAAGGAAATGCTCACAATATCCACCCCCTTACCTCAAACACTTAAGGGCAAAGAGATTCCAAGTGCCCTATGCTTGAGTTTGCCCACCAAATGCTCAAAATCCACAAGGGGGAATGGAACCTATTATAAAGCCACCAAAATGGAAATTATTACTCATTCCATGAATCTCAAACCAAGCCCCATGGGAAAGTGAGTGAAAACCTCCATGAAAGGGGAGGAGAGAGGAAGTTCGAATGAGAGGGAGAGAGGAAATCAAGGTTTGTAATACTTACTTGGAGCAAGAGGGAAAGAGATTAGGTGATGGGAATGGGTGCCACACCCTTGAATCCTTGATAAATTGAGGTGGGAAGAGTGGTGCCCTAGAGGAGGAAGGAAAATTCGTACTTTTGGCAACAACTAAGGTGTGGACGCCCTTTATTTTTTTTCATCTGACACAGCTTTTAATCGATTAATAATCGATTAAGCTATTTCCCTCTTACTGACGTTAATCGATTAAGTTGCAGCTTAATCGATTAAGCTGCACAATTTTGCAGTATCCAGACTTTGAAAGGCCCTAACTTCTTCGTTACCCGTTGGATCTTCCTCAAATTTTAAAGCAAGCTTCCTAACCTATCCTACTTCACATCCAACGGTGGAATTTGTGTTTAGAGTTGTAAATCTTTTATTTTTAATTTCCTAATATAGGGTGTTTATAACACCAAAAACATTGCTTCTAACGCCCTTTTGTTCATCTTTCTACCTCCTTTTTGATGCCAATGCTTCTTGATTCCTTTTTGGCATTCAAAGAACTCCTAATCCATCATTTTAAATCCTTTTTAGAATAATCCTTACTTCCAAATCTTATCGTTATTCTAAATATATTATTTGAATTAAAATTCGGGATGTTACATTTCTCCCCCACTTATTAGAATTTCGTCCCCGAAATTCCGTTGAATTCCGTAACTGGAGAACCATCCCATTGGTAAAGCTTCTGACCACGTTTTTCACTTCCCTTCGGTCTTTATTCCCCGCTCCGGGTGTGGTTAGGGTCATGCCTATCTCAATGCTTCTCCTCGAATACAATGTATCATCTCTACCTAGACAGGATCGTCAGTTTTCTTATTATTAAAGTTCCATCTCCCATTCCTTGGATTGAAATCCTCCCCCACTTAGCATTGACATACTTGGTTATATCCATGCTAGGGGGGTATGCTCATTCGTTGCTCAGAATAGAGTACACAGGTTCCCAACCGGTATCCAAAGCTGAAAAGAGGTCATGTTGTTCAGTTTTCTATGACTTGGCGAATTCTCACCTATGCATCTGAGATGCTTGGAACTTGAAGAGAGTGAAGATGAAAAGAAGAAACATGAAGCACTCAAGGATGAGTCTCAGGGTCTTTGCACGATGACCCAGGATGGACTGGATACATGTCAAGCAAGAAGACAATGGAGATTATCCCCAAAGTGTGCGTTTTCAGCAAAGAGCCGTCGAAGGATGCGTCTTCTATGGATCTGCGGCTGATTGATTGGTCTCGGTTAACCGGGGTCCTATCAAATGCACAGAGTCCCAAAAGACTTAGATTATCACTTGCGATGTTCCGACATAACATCTTAATTGAGATTCCATTTCGCGACTTCACTTTTATCACGTTCACCTTTTATTCCTTCAAGTGAGTTTAGCAAAGTCACTCTTAAAATCAATCTTCACCATACTCGCATTCTACTTCGAGGCTACTTCCTTCTCGTTCGTTTAATAATTTCAATTCGGTATAGGAATTCCTAAAGATCGATTTCACTTGAGGGCCAAGGTCAAGGTATAGTTGTTATTTCTCAATTCGGTGTCATTTTTAGGAGGTCTTGTTTTATCCCTAGTTTAACTCTCATTCGATCCTTCGCGAAGCGTTAGGAATTTTCTGTTTAGTAGTCCTATGGCTTATGGTATGATTACTAGTTATTGTCGCTCGGATAGGATCCGAATTGAGTCGTCAATTCTCCCCCACTTAGTATCAACATACCTGAGTAAGTCGAAGGCAGGGAAGAAACTGGGTTGATTCCAAGAATTGATTAGCTAGGTTCTTAATTGGTTGGTGAGGTGGTTCATGGGATTAAGTTGACTACTAATCGATCTTATTGGTGTGGTTTCGAATTTTCTATGACATGAGGGCTCTCCATACCTACGCATATGGCTAAGTTCTCATACAAGTTAGAGGGGTGGTTAGAATATTTAGTTGAACGTTCTCGGTGGAAATATAGAATAAGAGTGTCTTAAATGGGGTTGGTTTGCGAATCACTGTTTATGAGTCTTAGTAAAGATCCGATAGGATTAAAGTTCAATATGGCTTTCGACAGAGATAGAATTCCTAGATGATTTATTCAGATCTCATCTAGATGATTGCAATAATATAGCCTGTCAATAAACGCGAAGATCGAGGTGGTCAGTCCCAATCTCACATTTATCAACTATACATCACTGCATTGTTGAATGATAGCATTATCTTTTAACAGATGCAAGAGAAAGGATGACCAATCCTGACCTTACACTCTATTAGAGGACGACACTATCACCAGGTTTTTGGTTAGGTCTCTTGTTACGGTCTTATAACTAAGTAAGGTTTTTCCTACGTGTTCCTTTAGATGGTACTCATGATTGGATTAAAGATGAGTCTTTCTTAGGTTTCACAACTTCTAGAAATACAGGATTAGGAATTTAAAATTCCAAGAGAATTGATTTAGGATGTTCTACACTAAAGCTTAGTAGAGATGCAGATTGAAAGTACCTAAAAATGTTTATCTAAATTTTTAGAATCGTCTCGTACCTTTTGTTGATTTGGCCCTGATCTCCTTAAGTGGATTTCAAAGAATTAGCTGGGGAATTGATCTTACGATCAGTAGCAGAACTGATAGCAGGAGAATGGAAAAGCTGATCCTCCATGTTGCTACAGTGTGGCAACAAAGGATTCTGTTGATGCGGACATATACATAATTTAGTACATAACTACATAGGGTTCTATAACTATAAACCTAAGTAACTACTATAGAACTTGACACTATTTCCCGGTTACTCTCTTGGTGAGTAACCATTGGAGATGTGAATTCACACTCCAAAGGCCGAGGGAAACTTCTCTGATACCATAAATGTAACACCTAAGATTTTTACCCTTAAAACCCCGCTATTAAAAATGTGAATTTGAAATTTCTTTTTAACTTAATAAAAATCACCCGTCAAACGGACGGAGTTTTGTTTGTTTTTAGGACTATTCCAAACTTCAACCTATGATAGACAATTTCAAATAAGCAGCCAATAGCCAGCAGGGCTTTAGAATGTATATATAAATAATATCAAGGCCCCATGGGCACCAAATATATCAGAGTGCATCAAATAATCAGAGTTTTCAGCGGAAATACTAAGTTCGAGTGTCAAAAACCAAAACCTATAATTTTTCTCAAAACAAAACATCCTAAGCCTCACTTAAAAATATTTATAACAAATTTACATCAAAATAGTGTAGGAGGCTTAGGTCCATAATATGATCTAAAACCCATAACAACCCTACTCTCCCTGTAAGGGAAAGTACACCTGCTCGGCCGAGGGCTGTGCCAACTCAATCACTGTACCTGAAAAATGTAAGGGAGTGAGCTTTGCACATGAAATAGAAAGCATTTTCTAAGTAGACATAACAACCCGCTAGGTCAAACACAACTAGCAAATAAAGCATATCATCACATATTGCACACCATACTCATTTCATTATTTCTATATTCATTATTCAATCCAAATTCCATTTTCATTATTCATTCCAAATTTCCATTTCCTTTACTTTTTATTCTTTTCACATACTTACTTTATTTCAGTACATCACCTCAAATCAGCGACCAATGTACAAATTTCATTCAACACACTTATCACCTCAAAACAGAGGCCCACATTCTTTTCCTTATTTAAATTATGTGTCCCTCAGGTCAGAGGTCAACACTTCAATTTCTTAATTCACGGTGTGTCTCTCAGGTCAAAGGTCAACACATTAATAATATATTTCAGTTAGTGTCCCTCAGGTCAGAGGTCAACACCCATTCATTATAATTCATTCTTTCTCTTTTCTTTCCTTTATTCCATTAATAAAATTTATTTCGAAACAATGTACTTCACCTCCACACCGGAAGGTACCTCATACATTTGGGCCTATGGGTACTTCACCTCCACACCGGAAGGTACCTCATACAAATTGGCCATTGGGTACTTCACCTCCACACCGGAAGGTACCTCATACCGTTGTACTTCACCTCCACATAGGAAGGTACCTCATACATTGTGGCCTATGGGTACTTCACCTCCACACCGGAAGGTACCTCATACCATTGTACTTAACCTCCACACCGGAAGGTACCTCATACAGTTTGGCCGGTGGGTACTTCACCTCCACACCGGAAGGTACCTCATACAACCACCTAGATTATACATAAACATCATTTTCATTATAAACAATTCATCACAATTTTAAAAATCGTCACCTCAAACAGAGGCCAACATATATATATATATATACCACATTTTTTTCCAATCAATTATAAAACATTTAGATTAAATAACACACATACAACATCTAATCATTCATGTAATTTCCTTATTCATTTCCTTTCTCAGTTATCACAATCATACCAAGTCGAATTCTCTTTTATAGCCCAACATTTAGGTTGCCCTTCATTTCAATTTACATATATAACCTTTTACTTTTGTTTACACATAATCATTTTACTTCCATTTCCTATATTCACAAGTTCAATTTCATAAGCCATGTCCTTTGTTCAAAATTGATAATACCTAACATGTATACTCATTTAGCATTTAGGTGCAACTCCGCATATTCATCACATATAATCGTTTCCATTCCATTTTCTTTCTATATCAATTTACTCCATAATACCTACATATATTTGCAACATCAATCATTTATCATTTTATACCAAACTTGACAATTAAAATCAATTATCATAGAAATCATTTACGGCCACTTTACTATCATGTTACCAAATTCCCCTCATACTTCATTATAATCATTATCCAAGTTTCATTTATTAAATAATTCAATTTCATATTATTGGGTTTTCCTTTTTCCTAGTCTTTACATTTAATTTCATACATATTTATTTACTAGGATTTTATATTCAATAACCTAGAGTTTATAATCTAATTTTCTCCCCTAACACATAACCCTAACAAATCATTATATACTAATTAGAACCAACTCCCTAGAACAAGGCAATGCTCACAATATCCACCCCCTTACCTCAAACACTTAAGGGCAAAGAGATTCCAAGTGCCCTATGCTTGAGTTTGCCCACCAAATGCTCAAAATCCACAAGGGGGAATGGAACCTATTATAAAGTCACCAAAATGGAAATTATTACTCATTCCATGAATCTCAAACCAAGCCCCATGGGAAAGTGAGTGAAAACCTCCCTGAAAGGGGAGGAGAGAGGAAGTTCGAATGAGAGGGAGAGAGGAAATCAAGGTTTGAAATACTTACTTGGAGCAAGAGGGAAAGAGATTAGGTGATGGGAATGGGTGCCACACCCTTGAATCCTTGATAAATTGAGGTGGGAAGAGTGGTGCCCTAGAGGAGGAAGGAAAATTCGTGCTTTTGGCAACAACTAAGGTGTGGACGCCCTTTATTTTTTTTCATCTGACACAGCTTTTAATCGATTAATAATCGATTAAGCTATTTCCCTCTTACTGACGTTAATCGATTAAGTTGCAGCTTAATCGATTAAGTTGCAGCTTAATCGATTAAGCTGCACAAATTTGCAGTATCCAGACTTTGAAAGGCCCTAACTTCTTCGTTACACGTTGGATCTTCCTCAAATTTTAAAGCAAGCTTCCTCACCTATCCTACTTCACATCCAACGGTGGAATTTGTGTTTAGAGTTGTAAATCTTTTATTTTGAATTTCCTAATATAGGGTGTTTATAACACCAAAAACATTGCTTCTAACGCCCTTTTGTTCATCTTTCTACCTCCTTTTTGATGCCAATGCTTCTTGATTCATTTTTGGCATTCAAAGAACTCCTAATCCATCATTTTAAATCCTTTTTAGAATAATCCTTACTTCCAAATCTTATCATTATTCTAAATATATTATTTGAATTAAAATTCGGGATGTTACACCCCCAAACTTGGATGTTGGCTTGTCCTCAAGCAAACTAATCTAGCCTAAACTACAAAATAAAAATTAAGCTACCTACGAAAGCGGGACAATATTTTTGGTGAGGTACAGGTCCTGGGGTGCAATATTGAAAAAAATTGGGGCTAATAGGGTCCAAATCCTAAAAATACAAATATAGTTCTAAAAAAATCTATCCCTAAAAAAATAGAAAATAAAAAAAAACGAAAATAAATAAAAAAAATAAAAAATCTATTCTAAAAATAATCCTAAGAAGATAAATCTAATCTAAAAAGATAAAACAAATTTATAAAAAGATATAAAACTAATCTAATCCTAAAAAGATAAAAACAAAATTATAAAAAAATATAAAACTAATCTAATCCTAAAAGATAAGATAAAAAAAAAATATCTATTGCTAAAAATAAAATAAACAAAAAAATAATTCCTAGAGATAAAGATAAATCTAATCCTAAGAGATACGATGGTAGAATCAGAATTTGCCCCAAAACTGAACTTTTGCACCCCAAGTAGGAGTGAAATTCCCCCAAACAGGGCTTTCACAGCCCGGCGCGCCTGAGGCGCGCGACCGCATGCGCCTGGGGCGCACGAGGTCTGTACCTCAAATTTTTATTTTTTTTTAACAATAACAACTACCTGAGAATTGAAACCTACACTACTGCTTATGTACAAAACAAATCCACCAGGATCCCAAATTCTATGGGTCAAATCCCATGTGATGCAACAATAATGTGTTACTCCCACATCCCATAGGAAAGACCTTTGATAAGGATGATGGTGGATTAAAGAAATTTCAAAATTAAGTTCAAACCCACCAGGGTCAAAGGGCATGTTCCTTAATCCATACACCACCCTAGAAAAATTTTCTTTTCTTCCATCATCCATCATGAAGTTGTTAACTCCATTAGTCAGGAAGATCACTTTCTCATGCTTCCTATTGCCTAACAAAACTTCAGATTGATTTAGATTTTTCTCATGAAAGCACAAAGGTTGAATATAATAGAAAAATTTTGAATCACCCAAACATGAATTAGATTTAATAAAATTTTCTATAACAACAATTTCATCATGCAAGGGTGGGTCAACTTTTCCTACAATTTTCAAACCTTCTAATTTTGTATTTTTATCCTCCTCCTCAAACTTATCATGCACAATTTCTTTTTCAATTTTTTCAACTTCTCCTCCTCCATAGGGAATTGATTATTAGTCACATCCATTACCACAACTTCCCTAGGGATTTGCACTATAGGGGAAGGGATTGGCTCAACATGAGTTTGAAAATTTTCTCTGCTCTCTCTAATAAAATCCTTAGTGTTTTGAGCCAATTTCTCTATAGCTATTTCCCATGGGTCTTTCTTTGGAGGGTGAGGCTCCAATGGAAGTTGCATATTTTTGAGTTGTTCAAGTAAAATTCTGCCGCTTTGAATACATTCATATGCAACTTTTTCCAATGGGCTTTCACTACAACTAGTGTTTTGTGCATAATAATATGGGGGAGAAGAATACAAACTAAATCTATCAAAATCTGAATTATTGTTATAACTATAGTTATACATGAGGAAGTACAAATTACACAAATAATTACAAAAAGTATCGAAAAGAAATTAGAATCGAATTTCAATCCCCGGCAACGGCGCCAAAAACTTGTTGGGATTCTAGCAAGAGGACTAGGTCGACAAGTAATACAAATAGTAAGTGAGTATCGTTCCACTCGGGGATTGCAAATTGTTTCTAATAACTTTTCACCAATTCGTAATTATTAATGCAACTTGTTATTGAATTTCAGAAGAAGAAGGAGAATAATAATAAAATAAAAAGATTGAGGAGATGAGATGATTAGAAAGCAATAGAAAAAGGTTAGGAACTTGGTTTCGTTGTATGATTCACTTATTTAACTATGAATTATATTTTCCTTTAATTATCCTTTAATTCATGGACAATTCCTCTCAAATAGCAATAGTTAGATCTCTCTAACATTACCCTTATTTTCTAAATACTTAATCCTTGATCTCTCAACAAATTACAATATAAGAAAATCTCCAATCTTTGTGCCTTGCCTCTTTGCTCTCAATAGATGTCACTAACCTCTCTCTCTAATCCTAATTGAATTCTATGATCTCAAAACCTACTAAATACTATTTACAAATCCTCTATTTAAAGAGTAAAACAAATCCTAAAATAAATCTTAATTAAATCTAGTTGATAAGGTCCATGTTTATCTTTTAATTTCTGACCAAGTCTAAGATATGAATCCAAATTAGACTTCTCTTCTTCTACTTTGTTCAGAATCTGATCAAATTGGGCCTCCAACATGCACGCGCGCCCCAGGCGCGCAGGTCTGATAATTGTTTCTTTTCCACACAGGCGCGCCTCCGGCGCACACTTCACAACGCCTCAGGCGCGCGGGGTAGTTCCCGACTCCGTTTTGCTCCGTTCTTTTTCCTACTTCAAGATCTTTACGTCCTCTTTTCAGGTCCATAAATATTTTATCCATTTAAGCTCCAAAAAGTACCTGAAACACTAACAAAAGGATCAAAACACTCAAAGGACCCTAAACTACTAAAAATAATTAAAATCTACTAAAAAGTCCTAAATTTGCTAGAGAAACAAGCCAAATACATAGTAAAAGGGAGCCTAAATCATGCTCAAATCACTATATATTGGACCTAAATCAAGCATGAATATAATCAAGTATGTCAATGCTAAGTGGGGGAGGATTTCAATCCAAGGAATGGGAGATGGAACTTTAATAATAAGAAAACTGACGATCCTGTGTAGATAGAGATAGTACGTAGTGCTAGAAGACAGACGTTGAAATGGGCATGGCCCTAACCACATATGGAGCGAAAAGTAAAAACCGAAGGGAAGTGAAAATCGTGGACAGAAGCTTACTAATGGGATGGTTCTCAATTTGAATGAATTGAACGGAATTTCGGGGACAAAATTCTAATAAGTGGGGGAGAATTGTAACATCCCTAATTTAATTCCAAGCATAATTAGTGAAGTAATAGGTTTAAAGTGTAGGAAATGGGTAGATTAATTGCTTAAAGAATTTTGGGAGCAAGGTGAGTAGTAATTATAAGTATTAGGGGTTGTGTAGGAGACATCGGTAGCAAGGGGCAAAATTATCTAAGCGGAATCGGGGGTTAAATCGGCGTTTTAAGTATTAGAAATCAGCCGGTACGAGAAAATTTGGAATTTATTATAGGATGATAAGAAATTAAATTCCACCGTTGGATATGAAATTTAAGGGATTAAGAAGCTTGTCTAAAAATTTGGGCCCGATCCGACGATTAACGAAGAAGTTATGGCGAATCGAAGTCTGGAATCACCGGTGCACGCCCAGGCGCACCAGGGTACATCAGATGCACCAACTCAGGAGGTTTTGTGCCCAGGCATGGCCCAACTCGCGCCCACGAGGGCGCGGAGGCGCGGAGAATCAACACGTGCATCAGATGCGCAGCGTGCGCTCGCAGGCGCACGCGTTTCCGCGCCCAGGCGCGCGGGTGTGTGATTCACGCACCAGCTCCTTAAATTGCCGCGCCAGCCACCCCCAAACCCCCATTTCTCCCTTCTCTTCTCCATCAAGTCCTCCTCTCCTCCCCTCCATCTCTCTCTCCACCAACCGCCACCACCGGAGCCACCCAAGGCCGCCGCCCTCTCCTTGACCCTTCCTCCCTCCTCATAGATCCACTCTCTCTCTCTCTCTTCCCTCTTGGTTTCTTTCTCTCTCTTTCCCTCATCTCTTCCTCCTGTCTCCTCCGGCCACCACGAACCATTGCCCTTGAGCCACCACCACCACCAGCATAGGCTTCTCTCTCCCTTTCTCCCTTCCCCTTTGGCCTTGCAATCTCTCTCTCCCTCCCAAACCTCTCTCAATCTCTCTCTCCTCGGGACTCACCGGTGCCGTTATCGACCGTGATCGCACCGGGCTTGTGTTGGGTACTCCGAGGCTTGAAGCTTTTGCCTTGATCCAGCCGTGATCGTTCTCGCTAACGAGGAGCAACACCGACGCCGTCACCGTCGCCGAGCCACAACCCAGGTTCCTTTTAAAAGAAAGCCCGAGGTAAGAAGGGTCGTGTTACCTCTTCTTGAGAAGTAAAATCTAGGATGCTATAGTGATGACTAAGAATAGGGTAATATGTTAATGAACCTTAGGGTAGTTCCCGCTGACATAAATGAAGTAATTAGAATTATTAATGGAAACCACACCTTAGGGAATAGAATATGTACGTGTAGGACAAGGTCCGGAACGAATGAGCGTATTTAGAATATTAATTGGTTAATATTGAACAAAAATGTAGAAAAGGATAATTATAAAGAAACTAAAGAAGAGAAAAGGTAATAAAATATGGAGTATATGACCAAGTTAAGAGTTAATTAAAAGTAAGAATAACATTAATAAAGAGGAACACTTAAATAGAAAAAGATAAAAGAAGGGTCAAGAGACTAAAAGAATTAAAGAGAACTAAGGAACTAAAAGTAAAGAGAAAAGACTAAGATGATTTAATGATGAGAAAGAAAATAGAAGATAAATGGCGTAGGTTGGTCATGGTGACCTTGTGGCCTAATAATAATAATAAAAGATAAAGGGTGCAGGTTGGTCGTGGTGACCCTGTGGCCTATTAAAAGATAAACGGCGCAGGTAGGTCGTGGTGACCCTGTGGCCTAGTAAAAGGTAAATGGCACAGGTTGGTCGTGGTGACCCTGTGGCCAAATAAAAATAAAAGATAAACGGCGCAGCTTGGTCGTGGTGACCCTTTGGCCTAATCAAAATAAAAGGTAAATGGCGCAGGTTGGTCGTGGTGACCCTGTGGCCTAATAAAAATAAGAGATAAATAGCGCAGGTTGGTCGTGGTGACCCTGTGGCCAAATAATAAAAGTGAAATGAAAAATAAAAAGAAAGAAAATGAAAGGACAAAGTAAAAGAAAAGAAAAAGGGAAAAATAAAAAGATAAAGATAAAGAAAAGAATAAGAAAGAGAAAAAGAAATAGAAAAGGAAGAGAAGAAGAAAAAGAAAAGAAAAGAGAATGTAGAAATAATCAGAGAGCTAAGAATGGAAATAAATGAGTGAATGAGGTAAATTGAATAGCAAATTAGGAATTGATAGAAATGGCTAGCGGATCAAAAAGGGTAATGAAATGTGAGAACTGTTAGAGAATTAATAATTAAAAGAATGTGAGAATAAGAGAAGAAATAATGGAAATTAAATGTATGGAAAATTATGAGTAACTGTTGTCAATAATAGGGTAGGCTTAGTTTATTGTTATGTCTCTTGTAGAATTTATCTTTTTAAGTTTTGTGTAATGCTACCCTTTTTGCTATATTTTGCAGGTACTGAAGTGGAGCTTACATAGGACATGGCCTAGCAGGATCTTCGTTCCACTACGTGGAATGTATATTGATTATTATGAGAGGACAAATATTTTTGTAACTTATAATATGGAATAGACGTATGCCCTGTGACTTGTACTAATCGGGCGTTAGGATGTGTTATGACTATTAAACTGTTGTAGTTTATGTTTTTAAATATTTCTGAATTGACAGGTTTAAAGAAATAAATTTTTGGGAAGTCCGGAAAACAGAGGAAACTCTGCCGGATTTTCGTAAAAGTTTTTATAAGTAATTAATTTTAAAAAGGAATTTTCTAAGACCAATTTTGATAAAACCTAAAATTAACTAATAAATGTGAGAGGTTACACCCAATACGGGAAGCAAACTCGTATCCTTTGCAAGATCAAAGTTCTCCTTAATAATTCCTGTAATTTACTCTTGCCCTCCTCAATCGCAAAGCGACGTGTGTTTTTCTCCTACTCCTAACATCCACCTTTTCACCATGCATGATCCAATATTCTAAGTATTTCTCAATTCAATTCGAAGCCCTTTTTGTTCTTTAGAAAAATATCATTTATTCGGTTTAAACCCAATTGAGAAATACTCGACCCTATTTGATGCATAACTATATGAATGTCATTTACAATTTGTACTTATACCATTTACACTTTGATAATAATAATCATACAAACAATACCAATTTCCAGATAATCAATGTAAACACACACAATAACATATTAACAGAACCTAGGGTTTTCTAGCTACACTCTACCCTTCTAACCACCAACCTAACCAATCAATAAACACACCTATTTATAACTCTATTACTATAATTAAACCCATTCTCTAATACTAAACCCAAAGTACACCCCTTACCTTGAGGAGAGAGAAAGAGAGATTGGGGTTTTGTTGGAGCTTCCCCACCATGCTCCAATCCAAGCTCCTAAGGCTCCTTTCCCTTGCTCTCATACTCGATCTATGACTCCTTGAAGGATTAGAAGAATCTATGTGGTTGATTGCCCAACTTAGAGTTTTGGGTGATTTGGGGTTTCATGAGAAAGAGGGAGAAATCATGAAATTTGAGAGAGGGGAAACAATTAGGATGTGATTTGGAGAGGTTGTATGGCTTTGATTTGATGATTTATGGTGTTTCCATGGAGGTTTGCTTCAAAACCTAGAGAGAGAAAAGCTATGGAGGTAGAGAGAAAGAGAGAAGAATCGAGAATGAGGAGAGAGAAACAATCGGGTGAAATGAATAGAAAACATGTTTTTAATCAGATTTGGCAGGTGGTAATCGATTACTTCCTATAAGTAATCGATTACTTCTTCAATGCAACCACCTAGTACAAAATTCAGAGACCAAATAATCGATTAAACCCTTCAAAATAATCGATTACTTCACTAAAATCATAAGGTAATCTATTACTTCCATGAGGTAATCGATTACCACTGCTGCAACATTGAAGTGATTCCACCAGAGGGCTTGTAATCGATTAATCCCTTCAAGATAATCGATTACTTTGATGCAGAATCCTATTTTGGTGGCTTTCTAACCCTATTCCATTTCCTTAGGCTCCCATACTCATCTAGGTTTGGATTACTACTCAAAACCTTATTCCTATACTATTTAAACCCATTCTAAGCTAGTTCTACCTCATATCGTTCTATCCTTAACTCAATTTTACATTCTAAACACTTAAACACGTACTAGTTTGCCTCTAATAACCATCCTAAACGGATATCGAAAATTGGGGATGTTACAATACTCCCCCACTTATATGAATTTCGTCCCCAAAATTCGGCTCACTTCTATGAAGTAAGAAGACATTGAGCTATATGATCAACTATAGGGAAGGTCTTAACCTACGTACGGATAGACACGACTTTGGGGAATTCGCTCCCCCACTTGGGATACAACTCCGGTGAGGTTTATTTAATAGGTCCACTTGCTTACTAATGAGACTTTCTATAAAAGTCCCACTAATTCATGAGGGTTCTACTCTTGGGATCCTATTCCATTACTGCTATTCGCGACCACGGAGAGAGACAGACCTATGCTCAAATACAACACAACATTTTTCAATAAGATCTAGGTATTCAAACTTTCACAACACATATCCATACCCAATACAGATAAAGATAATCAAAATACAAAACATTCATCATTTAAGAAAAGTCAATGTCACAAAATTATAATTCAAACATAAATTAAGGGAAAGAACGAACACAAAAACAAAGCATCAAAGTTTTATGATAAGTAAAGATTTTCATTTTAAAATCAAACATAAATTAAGTAAAAGAAACATCATTTGAATTTTATCAAAAAGTACTTTCCTTAAAAGAAAAACAGAACACCAGCTCAACACAAATAAGTAAAACAATCCATAGACACCAAAAGGAGTTTTGCATTGAATTGAATGAAAAGGTTTGAAAAGTTGCAAATGACAAGACTCCCTTAAGATCACAGGGAATTATGATTGGTGTACAGATGGAAATAAGGTTTTGAAAAGAAGACAGTTAAATGCATCGGGTTTCCCAAAACAATTGTAAATACTCATTGAGAAACTTAAATGGTTGATTACTATATATATGTATCCACATTAAAATTGAGAATATGTTTAAGGCATATGAAAAAAAAATAAATTTAAATTCCCATAGGGACTAGTTTATATATATATATATATATATATAAAAGAAAATCAATTGGAATGTCCAAACATCCCGAATGTCAAATATAAAATAAAGAACAACTCATGAAAGTTAAAATTGGGAAGTAACCTGGATACAAATAGGGTTGAAACATAAAAGTTATGAGGAAAAAGGAATATAGGGGTTACCCTTTGGAAATTATTCTAGCAGAAGTTGATAAAATAAATTGAAGATATTACATAACTATATATACTTCAATCGTGTGTATGTACAATAAGTTGTCATTCAAATAAAATCAATATATCAAAATTACAAGTTTAGCACTTGCATAGTTTTCTTTAGAAAAGGTTACTTTGAAAAATATAGATATACTAGGGAAAAATGGAAATTCTAAATTTACCACGTGAGGAACACAAGGCAAACAACTTTGAAAAAAATTTGGTTTGGATGATTAGTAATAAGAACGAACATAGTACTTTTTTTTAAATCACTTTCAATAGAAGGTGAACGAATACTCTTTGTCAAAAATTAATTTGAGATATTATACAAAGTAGTTGAAAAGATTTGGAATTTGAGAACTTCTCAAAATTACTAGAAAAGGTTAATGAAAATAGTTGGACGTAACATATAGTCCTAATAAGTTTAAAAATCGTAAATACGTATATATAAAATTCCATCGTTCGAAAACATTTAAAACTCGCTTCATATATGCACGTCTATATGCCTACACAACTATGCCTAAAACTCTAGGACTCACTAAGATCGAACCTAGCTTCTACCGCCCAGTCTATGAGTGAAAAACTATGGGGTTTCTATACTCGATCTAACAGAAATTCTCTACTATGCAAGACTTCAACTAGCACTACACTTACTATTCTTCCTAAGGTTTAAGGTTTCCTAATTGGTTCCTTAGGCTTGAAGATCGTACAACTAAGACTTGCCCTCACATCCTAGTTGAGACTTCCCTATTACTAACTAAACTTTGGTGCTACGACTCTTATAATGGATGTTGAGACTAGAACTTTAACATTCACAAACTAAATTCCATGTAAGAGTTGTTAATGGTTTGAAAATGGTTTGCACTTCGAGAATACAGTTTATTCAATAATAACAACAAATTCCTTGGAGTTCTACATGAACTTGAAGGAAAAAGGGATAACATCCATTACCCTGGTTCAGGTTCTATACTAGGCTTTAACTCTAGGATAGTTGCATTACCTTTAAATCACCTTGCTACCTTCACTTCACTTTTCCCACTTCCACATTACAATAGAAAACAATGGAGTACCAACTTCTGTGAAAAAGGTTTGGTACTAGGTGATAAAAGAATTTTCAAGAATTTTCAATTTCTTTAAAATAAGGAAAAACACTTTATACTTTTGTAAATTCTGTTCATTTAAAACTTAAACAAAATTATTGTTTAAGCAAAGACATGCCAAGCACTTACCAGTTCAAATCATTCACAAGAGTCTCCAAAATCATTTCACATCCATTCGGAATTGATTCAGAAGTTTGGAGGATTCCTTTGACAAAGAAAATAAGAATCCTCTATAGTTGTCAAACCCAAATAAAAGGAACGGATTCTCCGATCAAAAATTTAATGTCATTCACCTTTTCAAATTCTAGTAAATGCCTTTCCTTTCATTTTAGTTTGGGAGTTCAAATTGACTTATGCCTCCTTAACTGAATTCCTATCAATTGATAATTGGTGTAACTTACGAGTAAATTACACTATCATTCAATCAGTTAGGAATTCACATTATTAGTAAAACTTTCTTGAAAATCAGTGTTGCGACATTCAATCAATTATCAGAGTTTGAATCAATTCCATACTTTGGAACGTAGGAAAATATCAGGGTACTTGACATTCATTTCAAATCGTAGTATTAATACTTTTCGAAAATAGAGTCTTAGAAATTTTTTTTTTTGTTGCAAAAGCATTTTCATACCTTAAAAATCAGAGTACATATATCAACAAAATATAATGTGGAATTGTTGAAGGCAATTAGGTCTTACTAAGACGGCACTTAGTAATCACAATTAAAGGCAATTACTATGGGTTGACACCTATTCACTTCCACTGTGCACTCTGATAAAGAATGCTCGGAGTGTAAACTAGACAACTTCTAGTACCGATCCTATCCTTAGACATAGAAAATAATTCTGGCACTTATTTGGTTGGATTCAAGGACTTAACGATGTCATCTACCAATGAATACAAAATGCTAGGGATCCGTCTCGATTCTACATTGCATTGGAGATAAAATCATTTCTGTGCTACTTGAGTTCCAATCAAATAGGAAATGACTCGTCTTCGATTCAAAAGGAGGCTTTGAAATTTCATCTTAAAGCAAAATTTCAATCCCTTGTCATATTTGAAATAGACACAATTGATTCAAAACTAAGAGTTAGTCCTTCCCGGTGGGGTAGCCATTTCATGCTCTGTCCCGATGGGCGTTTTCCTTTCCCTTAGTCTCTACTTCCTGTCCATTTCTAAATACAACAAAGTTATACTTTGAAAAATTTAGTTAGCCATCTTTAAATTGAAGATACGTACACTTCTATGATTACTAAACTACGACTCACCCTAATGAACTATACTCATTTCAACTAATGATGCATGCATGAAACACTAAAGTGCATTACTTAATCAACTACCTACTAGTTACTCTCATGTGGAGTAAATCTTTTGGAGTAGGAAAATCCATACTCCGGGCCGAGGATTGCAACCATTGCTCTGATACCATAATGTAACATCCTACTTTTTATACTTAAAGAAATTACTTTTAAATAACATTTATTAAGGAAAAAGTTCGGGGTTTATTAAAATTTTGACAGAGTTTCCTTTATAAATCAGACTTTTCCCCGAATAGAAATTTAACCTGTCGGTCCAGAACAGTTTTTAATCCAGTAAAATATAACTTTCATTTCAAAATATACAATACTATGAAATACTTTAAACTTAACAAAAATAAGGATATACATATAATTCTTCAAATATGCAAAAAAATGCTTAAAGAGAAAAAAATCATTAATTACAATTACATTTACAAAATCTATGAATTACAAAATAGGATCTATGAATGCTTGCTCGAACTTCGTGACCCTTGGGTCACTTATACCAATATACTCTCTACTACGAGTATACCTTTCTCGGCCTTGACATTTTGTGCCTGAATCCTTGGTGTACCTAATATATCCATTGTAAGGGTGAGTACTTTGAAATCCAGATCAAAGAAAACGTTTAAAAACAGTAATAAATGATAAATAAGCGTATTCACACACAAAAAACAACAATTATACATTTCACCATTCACTTAACCAATGAAGCACCACAACACTGCTCAGTTCAATAACTATATATCTATATAAGGTATAATACTTTAATGCACAATCACATGCTTATGTCCTGCTAACGTCACACTTGGGTGATTTAATTCTCGAATCCGATATTAAACATTTCATTTCATTATATTCACTTTAACACTTTGATCGGATTCAATGAATTAAAACACCTATAACAATGCATTCACACTTTCCCTTTGACTTTCACACTTTAACTTTACACACTTTAACAATAACAATCATGTACATTGTACTTCATGTAACATCGCGAAAATTAATATTAATAAAATAAGTATATAGATATATGCATTTATTTAAGAAAAGGATTAAGTAGTAGGAGTGGTGCCGAGGTTGTTAGGTAATAGGGAGCAAAGACCGACCTAGTATGTAAATACTGGCCTCGGACCGATCCCTGCCGAGCTAAAATAAAGCGAACGAAAGATCTAGTGTCCGCTCGGATTAGCCGACCTTTGGTATATCGCAGTGTTAACCGAAAGTAGGCTCGGACAATTGCTGTCTCTCCATGGCGAGCCGACGTCTCCTTGCTTCACCGCAACAGCTCACGTTGAGCTATTGATCCTTGGTTTTCGTACCATCCGTACGGTTGTCACTGTCAACCGCTTTATGTCTTTATCAAGTCACTGTTTATGGCTTCCTTTGCAAGCTAATGACTTCTATCCACATAATCTAGCTTCTCCAAGAAGCCTCCAATAAGAGCCACACAAATAATTCCAATGAAAGAATAAAAGAAAGCCAATACACAACACAATACACTTTTCATTCTCTTTCTCCTCCGTCTCCCTCATTCTCTCTGAAACTTCACACACACAAACCCAACATATTCTCCCCTCTCATTCACCAAAAATCCCTCTCTTTCATCACCAAATACTCACTAACGATCTCATCAAGCTTTCCTTGGACCGTCGTGGCATTCGGTGTGCAGCTTGGAGGAAAGGAATCAAGGGGTGTAAAGCTCACAAGGTCAAGCATCGAGGGAGAAAACCATTCTCAAACCCTCAACTCTTATCTCTCACGGTTTAAGAGGTAAGGAGTGAGTGTTACCTCTATTTGAGTTTGGGTTTCTAGTATGTTCATAAAGGGTGCTAAGAGTGGGTGTTAGATTAGGGATTGAATCTAGGATAATATTAGAGAAAGTAGATAGAAAGGGGAAATGGAAGCAAATGAATGAGTTAAAGGCATGAGTTTTATGGAAATAAGGAACATTGTTGTACACTATATGTTTTGCTTGAATGGTTGATTGGCTAAGTGCTTCATTTACGTTGTTGTTACTGAATGATTGTTCATGATGTATTGATGATTATTATTTATGTCTCACGTATGAATCTGTCTGTGGCCGAGCTATGAGATTGAGACTGGGTGAGAGGAAATGGTAAATAGGGAAAGTGGAAGAGGTAAATTAACAAGTCAGGTAATAAGAGAGATTAATGGAAATAGGGAATGGAAAAATGGTTGAGCCGAGAGAGGCCGAGCTAAAAGGAATGGTTAAAAAGGTAAGAGGAATTAAAGAGAAATGGTTGTGTGATCGGGTCATAGAAGACGCGTACTGGGTGCCTGCATTGATCGCGTCGGACGCATACCGGGTATGTGCAGCTGTAAGACGGGTACTGGGTACTTGTAGTTATGATTCACACAAGGATCCGAGCAAAGGAACCGGTGGGATGTGTTCCTGGTCATAGCAAACGCGTACTGGGTGCGTGCATTGATCGCGTAAGACGCCGAGATGCGCAGCTGTAAGACGGGTACTGGGTGCTCGCAGTTATGGACACTCCTTAACCCCATAGAATGATCTGTGGTAGTGCTCCTGGTCATAGAAGATGCGTACTGGGTGCGTGCATTGGTCCCGTCAGACGCATACTGGGTATGCGCAGCTGTAAGACGGGTACTGGCGACTCGCAGTTATGGACACTCCGATATCCGACCCTAAATGGTGTAAGACATGCACTGGGTGTATGCATCCGAGAAGAGTAAAAGATTGTAATCTATGTAAAAGATGATAAATGAATAATGTGACCGAGATAGGGATAGATAACCGAGAAAAGAGACTAGTGACCGAGCAACTAGGTGAGAATTAAGGAAAGGGCACAAGGGGAATTAATTGGTTGAACCGAGGTATAATTAATAGGTAATGGTTAAGCTGGTGAATGAGGTGAGCCGAGCTATATGATATTGTATGCATGTGATATTCTGTCTGATTACTTGTTATTTATATGTTAATTGACTACTTGTGTTTGGCTTGGTAGTTCGGTATGTCATGTTAGAAACTGCTTACTTAAGTTCTGTGTAATGCTCACCTCCTTACCATTTTTCAGGTACTGAGCCCGAGCAGACGCAGTCCCCGGCCGAGCAGGTTCACTCTCCCTCACAGGGAGAGTAAGTCACTTAGAGTTGGGAAATTTAAGTTAGGCCTCGGCCAGCTGGGCCGAGCTAAAACACTGCTTTGTACTTTTGTATTTTGGCTAATCGACTGAATGTAATTAAGCTATGCTTTTATGCGTCGTTCGAATTAAAGTCTTCCGCTTTATACCTCTGATGTTTTTGTATTAATGAAAGGAAATAATATTTTGACAATTATTATAAATGTTTTCGCAAGAAATTTTTAAGTCCGAATTTTATTTTATGGTTTTAAGGGTAATTATTATATAGGGTGTTACATTTTTGGTATCAGAGCAGTTTCTCCTCGGCCTATTGGAGTTGCAAAGGACTCTAGTGGTTACTCACCAAGAGAGTGACAAATAAGTAAAGTCTAGAAGTCTAAGTTAGACAATAGAGCTTATAGATGTATATGTTTATGTATATGTATTTCATTATTCGATGGTTAATTGGCTTTCTCTCCATGACCAGACAGTATGGCTGGGAGAAGAGCTGATAACGATCGAATTGCTGCCGTGGTGGAAACTCTGGTTCAACTGCTGCAGAACCAAGCGCAGGCTCAGCAAAATCAGGCTGAGAACCTCGCTCAGACCATCGCCGCAGCCGCAGCAGCTGCAGCTGCAGCCCTTCAGCCTCAACCTCCGGCTCCGGTCGAGATCGACTGGATGAGCCGATTTAGGAAGAACAAACCGCCTCGGTTTGAAGGGGGATACAATCCTGATGAAGCTCAGAGATGGATCCAAGATGTTGAAAAGATCTTCCGATCTCTGCAACCGCCCTATGAGTACAGGGTGAGGTTAGCTGAATTCTTGTTGGCTGGTGAAGCCGAGCACTGGTGGGAGCAACAGAGTCGAGGACTGGAAGCGGCTAATCAGGCCATTACTTGGGATTTGTTCCGAACTCGATTCCTTGGTAAATACTTTCCCAAAGATGTTAGAGGGGAAAAGGAACTTGCATTCCTCAAGCTGGAACAGAGGAACTTGAGTGTCGGAGAATACGCCGCTCAGTTCGAGGATTTGATCCGCTATTCAGGAAGCTACCGAGATGCTGATGAGCGTACCAAGTGCATCAAGTTTGAATCTGGTCTCCGTGATGATATTCGGCTCGCATTCGAATATCAGAACGTGGCCAATCTCTCGCAATTGGTAAACATGGCTAGCACCTATGAGAAGGGGCTCAAGAGGAAAGCCGACGGAAAAGCGGAGTAGGTCGACACAGAAAGCAGTGGGGCCTATCAGAGGGAAAGGAGTTGTTCAGAGATCTGCTCCCTATGTGAATCCGAGCTCGAGAATGTCAACAGCTCCAAGGAGCGGTGGTCAGATGGTGGTTGTTCCTGGCCCCTATTCGATATGCCAACACTGTGGAAGGCAGCACAGGGGAGAATGCTGGAGTCTGGATCTGAGCAGAACAAGAGGATCCTGTTTTCGTTGTGGCAAGCCTGGTCATTTTGCAGCTCGGTGTACCGAGAATATTGTGAAGGAAGAAGTCAATTTGGCGAAGGCACAACAGGGCGGTGTTAACCGACCAATGCAGAGAGGCAAAGTTTATACCATGGATGGTGAAGAAGTGACTGATGCTGACGAGCTGATCCGAGGTACTTGTCAAGTAAATAGCATCACATGTGTTGTGTTATTTGATTGTGGAGCCACACATTCTTTCATTTCCCTTGACTGTATGAACAAACTGAAACTATCCCCAGTAGAAATGCCCTATAAACTATCCATTTCTACCCCAACCAATTCTTCCGTAATCACTTCCCAAATGTGCTTGGAGTGTCCTATCCAAGTATTAGGCCGAGAGTTTAAAGTCAATTTGATTTGCCTGCCCCTAACTAAACTAGATATTATCCTCGGCATGGATTGGATGTCTCAACACCATGTTCTTCTCGACTGCCGAGATAAAACCGTCATCTTTAGTGGCTCTTCTGTTGCAAAGTTAGAGGCGACAAAGGAACCAACCATAGACCAAATTCTTGTAGTCGGTGAATTCCCATAGGTTTTCTCGGATGAAATGCCTGGCTTACCGCCGAGAAGGGAAGTAGAGTTTAGTATAAACTTCATTCCAGGAACTGGCCCAATTTCAATTGCTCCGTACAGAATGGCACCTCCCGAGCTAGAAGAGCTTAAGAAACAGCTGGAAGAACTTTTGGCCAAGAAGTTAATTAGATCGAGCGTGTCACCTTGGGGAGCTCCGATCCTGTTAGTTAAAAAGAAGGATGGTAGCCTCAGAATGTGCACTGATTATAGAAAGCTTAACGCGGTAACGGTGAAGAACAAATACCCCCTCCCTCGGATTGATGATTTATTAGACCAACTTAAGGGAGCATCGGTATTCTCAAAGATAGACCTCCGATCAGGGTACCACCAGATCCGTATCCGAGAAGAAGACATTCCGGAGACAGCTTTCAGGATGAGATATGGGCATTTTGAGTATGTGGTTATGCCCTTTGGACTTACCAACGCCCCTGCCATCTTTATGGACTACATGAATAGGATCTTCCGACCCTATCTAGATTCGTTTGTGATAGTCTTCATCGACGATATCCTTATCTACTCCAGAAGTCCGAGCGAACATGAGAAGCAATTGAGAACGGTACTACAGGTCTTGAAGGACAAGGAGCTTTATGCCAAGCTCTCTAAGTGCAGTTTTTGGCTCAAAGAAGTTCACTTGTTCGGTCACGTAATATCCGAGCGTCGTGTCGCAGTTGATCCCTCCAAGGTTGAAGCGGTACTCAAGTGGGAGAGACCTAACTCGGTAACCGAGATCAGGAGTTTTCTTGGTCTTGCAGGATACTACAGGAGATTCATCGAAGGATTTTCTAAACTGGCTCTCCCGTTGACTTCGTTAACCAGGAAGGATGCGCCTTACCGGTGGTCCGAAGAGCGCGAACAGAGCTTTCAAGAGCTGAAGAAAAGATTGACGAGTTCACCAGTATTGATTTTGCCATATCCAACCAAAGCCTTTGACGTGTTTTGTGACGCCTCGAACCAGGGTCTCGGCTGTGTGTTGATGCAACAGGGAAAAGTGGTGGCTTACGCCTCTAGACAACTTCGACCTCACGAACAGAATTACCCCACCCATGATCTCGAATTGGCAGTTGTGGTGTTCGCCCTTAAAATTTGGAGGCATTACCTATATGGCACAAAATTTGAAGTGTTCAGTGACCATAAGAGTCTCGGCTACCTGTTCAACTAGAAGGAATTGAACATTAGGCAGCGCAGATGGGTAGAATTCTTGAAAGATTACGATTTCCACTTGCACTATCATCGTGGAAAAGCCAACGTTGTGGCTGACGCACTGAGCAGGAAAAGCCTTCATCTGAGAATATGATGGTCAGGGAGATGCAGTTGATGCAGGAATTTAGTGATCTTAACCTCGGCGTGCAGAAGAAGGAAAACAGTGTTGTACTGGAAATGCTGCAAGTCACGAATGATTTTGTGGGTTTTATCAAGGAAAGACAAGCTGCCGACTTAGAACTCCAGAAGCTACTAGAAAGAGCGGGAGACAAGGATGAACCAGACTTCACTAAAGGATCTGATGGTCTCATACGATTTCGGGGCCGAGTCTGCATTCCTATGGACTTTGAAGTCCGAAGAGATATAATGGAAGAAGCTCATAAAACGAAGATGAGTCTTCACCCAGGAGCCACAAAAATGTACCAGGATCTGAAGAAGTTGTTCTGGTGGCCCAAGTTAAAAACCGACGTAGAGGATTATGTGTCTCGGTGTTTAACATGCCAGAAAGCCAAGATCGAGCATCAGTAACTGGGAGGATTACTCAGATCTTTGGAGATTCCGCAATGGAAGTGGGACAGCATTTCAATGGATTTTGTGTCGGGCCTACCGAGAACAAAATCACGTCATGAGGCCATCTGGGTTGTGGTGGACCGACTGACAAAGTGTGCCCATTTCCTGCCGATTAACATGAAGTAAAATCTAGAGAAGCTGACGCAATTGTACATAAAGGACATTTTTAGACTTCACGGTGTTCCGAGCAGCATAGTGTCCGACCGTGATCCTCGCTTCTTATCCCGATTCTGGCAGAGTTTGCAGCAAGCCATGGGTACAAAGTTGAGGTTTAGCACAACTTATCATCCTCAGACCGACGGGCAATCCGAGCGCACCATTCAGACCCTTGAGGACTTGCTGAGAACTTGTGTGCTCGAACAGTCGGAAAGTTGGGAAACGCTTTTGCCATTGGTCGAATTTACTTACAATAACAGCTTTCATTCAAGCATCGGAATGGCTCCTTTCGAAGCATTGTATGGTCGGAAATGCCGAACGCCGTTGTGTTGGTTCCAGATAGGAGAAAATTTATTAATTGGTCCTGACATTGTGCATGAGACAACCGAGAAGATCCGAATGATACAAGGAAAGATGAAAGCAGCACAGGACCGACAGAAGAGCTATGCCGACAAGAGAAGAAAACCCTTAAACTTCATGGAGGGAGATCATGTGTTCCTGCGGGTATCCCCTGTAACGGGTATTGGTCGAGCTATCAAATCAAAGAAGTTGATCCCTCGATTTGTCGGACCGTATCAGATATTGGAGAAAATCGAACCAGTAGCTTACCGGATAGCCTTATCCCCACACTTGTCTAAACTCCATGATGTATTTCACGTCTTGCAGCTCCGGAGATACATTCATGACCCCTCGCATGTGATAGCGGTGGATGAGTTGCCACTGAGAGACAATCTGACCTTCGAGATCCTCCCAGTTAGAATTGAAAACAAACAATTCAGATGGCTCAGAGGGAAAGAAATCTCTTTGGTCAAGGTCATCTGGAATCGGAATAATGTGGAAGAAGCTACATGGGAACTCGAAGAGAAGATGAAGCTGTCATATCCGCAACTGTTCAATGCCGACTACATTTCGAGGACGAAATTTCTGTAAGTGGGAGATGAATGTAACATCGTGAAAATTAATATTAATAAAATAAGTATATAGATATGTGCATTTATTTAAGAAAAGGATTAAGTAGTAGGAGTGGTTCCGAGGTTGTGAGGTAATAGGGAGCAAAGACCGACCTAGTATGTAAATACTGGCCTCGGACCGATCCCTGCCGAGCTAAAATAAAGCGAACGAAAGATCTAGTGTCAGCTCGGATTAGCCGACCTTTGGTATATCGCAGTGTTAACCGAAAGGAGGCTCGGACTATTGCTGTCTCTCCATGGCGAGCCGACGTCTCCTTGCTTCACCGCAACAGCTCACGTTGAGCTATTGATCCTTGGTTTTCGTACCATCCGTACGGCTATCACTGTCAACCGCTTTATGTCTTTATCAAGTCACTGTTTATGGCTTCCTTTGGAAGCCAATGAATCCTGTCCACATAATCTAGCTTCTCCAAGAAGCCTCCAATAAGAGCCACACAAATAATTCCAATGAAAGAATAAAAGAAAGCCAATACACAACACAATACACTTTTCATTCTCTTTCTCCTCCGTCTCCCTCATTCTCTCTAAAACTTCACACACACAAACCCAACATATTCTCCCCTCTCATTCACGAAAAATCCCTCTCTTTCATCACCAAATACTCACTAACTAGAAGCTACTCCTCTCAATCTAGTCGATCTCATCAAGCTTTCCCTGGACCATCGTGGCATTCGGTGTGCAGCTTGGAGCAAAGGAATCAAGGGGTGTGAAGCTCACAAGGTCAAGCATCGAGGGGGAAAACCATTCTCAAACCCTCAACTCTTATCTCTCACGGTTTGAGGTAAGGAGTGAGTGTTACCTCTATTTGAGTTTGGGTTTCTAGTATGTTCATAAAGGGTGCTAAGAGTGGGTGTTAGATTAGGGATTGAATCTAGGATAATATTAGAGAAAGTAGATAGAAAGGGGAAATGGAAGCAAATGAATGAGTTAAAGGCATGAGTTTTATGGAAATAAGGAACATTGTTGTACACTATATGTTTTGCTTGAATGGTTGATTGGCTAAGTTCTTCATTTACGTTGTTGTTACTGAATGATTGTTCATGATGTATTGATGATTATTATTTATGTCTCACGTATGAATCTGTCTGTGACCGAGCTATGAGATTGAGACTGGGTGAGAGGAAATTGTAAATAGGGAAAGTGGAAGAGGTAAATTAACAAGTCAGGTAATAAGAGAGATTAATGGAAATAGGGAATGGAAAAAGGGTTGAGCCGAGAGAGGCCGAGCTAAAAGGAATGGTTAAAAAGGTAAGAGGAATTAAAGAGAAATGGTTGTGTGATCGGGTCATAGAAGACGCGTACTGGGTGCCTGCATTGATCGCGTCGGACGCATACCGGGTATGTGCAGCTGTAAGACGGGTACTCGGTACTCGCAGTTATGATTCACACAAGGTTCCGAGCAACGGAACCGGTGGGATGTGTTCCTGGTCATAGCAGAAGCGTACTGGGTGCTTGCATTGATCGTGTAAGACGCCGAGATGCGCAACTGTAAGACGGGTACTGGGTGCTCGCAGTTATAGACACTCCTTAACCCCATAGAATGATCGGCGGTAGTGCTCCTGGTCATAGAAGACGCGTACTGGGTGCGTGCATTGATCACGTCAGACGCATACTGGGTATGCGCAGCTGTAAGACGGGTACTGGGGACTCGCAGTTTTGGACACTCCGATATCCGACCCTAAATGGTGTAAGACATGTACTGGGTGTATGCATCCGAGAAGAGTAAAAGATTGTAATCTATGTAAAAGATGATAAATGAGTAATGTGACCGAGATAGGGATAGATAACCGAGAAAAGAGACTAGTGGCCGAGCAACTAGGTGAGAATTAAGGAAAGGGCACAAGGGGAATTAATTGGTTGAACCGAGGTATAATTAATAGGTAATGGTTAAGCTGGTGAATGAGGTGAGCCGAGCTATATGATATTGTATGCATGTGATATTCTGTCTGATTACTTGTTATTTATATGTTAATCGACTAATTGTGTTTGGCTTGGTAGTTCGGTATGTCATGTTAGAAACTGCTTACTTAAGTTCTGTGTAATGCTCACCTCTTTACCAATTTTCAGGTACTGAGCCCGAGCAGACGCAGTCCCTGGCCAAGCAGGTTCACTCTCCCTCACAGGGAGAGTAAGTCACTTAGAGTTGGGAAATTTAAGTTAGGCCTAAAACACTGCTTTGTACTTTTGTATTTTGGCTAATCGACTGAATGTAATTAAGCTATGCTTTTATGCGTTGTTTGAATTAAAGTCTTCCGCTTTATACCTCTGATGTTTTTGTATTAATGAAAGGAAATAATATTTTGACAATTATCATAAATGTTTTCGCAAGAAATTTTTAAGTCCGAATTTTATTTTATGGTTTTAAGGGTAATTATTATATAGGGTGTTACACTTGACCTCCACTTCGGAAGCTCCCTCATACAATGCACAAGTAATACAATCATGTACATTGTACTTCACCTCCACTTCGGAAGGTCCCTCATACAATGCACAAGTAATAACTTTTCCCTTTTTCCAATAACAATATAACATCCTCACATACACCCTCCACTCTGGGGAAAAGCCGACCAGGAGTAAGCATTTCTCAACCTATATGTGGATACTTCACCTACACGCCGGAAGGTCCCTCATATCCGCTTGCACAACACTTCACCTCCACGCCGGAAGGTCCCTCGTGCGATTTGGGTTTATTTTTCCAAATCGGGCTTTAGCAGAAATCACCCTCGACTGGCCAAAACGAGTCCAAAGTAATGGAATTATTATGGTTTGCGTAGAACCAATCCCCAATACGGGAAGCAAACCCGTATCCTTTGCAGGATCAAAGTTCTCCATAATAATTCCAGTAATTTACTCTTTCCCTCATCAATCACAAAGCGACGTGTGTTTTTCCCCTACTCCTAACGTCCACCTTTTCACCATGCATGATCCAATATTCTAAGTATTTCTCAATTGAATTCGAAGCCCTTTTTGTTCTTTAAAAAATATCATTTATTCGGTTTAAACCCAATTGAGAAATACTCGACCCTATTTGATGCATAACTATATGAATGTCATTTACAATTTGTACTTATACCATTTACACTTTGATAATAATAATCATACAAACAATACCAATTTCCAGATAATCAATGTAAACACACACAATAACATATTAACAGAACCTAGGGTTTTCTAGCAACACTCTATCCTTCTAACCACCAACCTAACCAATAAATAAACACAAGAGAAACATTATGTTTTCTTTTTGTATGTGTTTCGGTTTTTAGAGGAAAATTAAAGTAACAAGTTCTAAAAATGATTTTTAAGCATGAATATGTTTAGATCTAGTGTAGTTATGTGCATAATTTGATTTAATACTTGATTTTGTGTGCGTTATATTTTGTGAGGCCATTCGGCCATACTTGATTTAAAATGGAATCCATGTTTTTATTTAATAAGGAATTGATGCATGTTTATTCTAAGATTAGATTTAGTAATTTTATATTCATGCATGTTGTTTTCATAAAGTTAAAATTAAGTCTTTATTTTTGTTTTGAGAAAATGATGAACTTGAGTTTATGTTTGAAAAAGATTTTAATGCATGTTTGTGTGATGAAGTGTGTTGCTTTGAAAAAAAATTAGTCTTAGAAACCTACATGATTTGATTTGATTTTTAGGATTCTTGCATGTTGAAAATGAATGAAAAACCATGTCTTTCTTACATGTTGACTTTCGGCCATCCTACGGAAAAATAGGCAGCTAGGCTTGTCCCTCATATAGGTTACATGCATGCTTAGATTAATTGAATATAAGAGTTTTAAAAAGTGCATGCATGAATTAATTAGATTTAGAAGAAAATATGTGTGAAGGTTTGTGATTTAATTTGGTGTGTTGATTTAAGTTTTGAAAAGGAATTAAAATTGATAATTTTTCCTATGGCATGCTCACGGTTTTAGCATTAAGATAGGGAAAATGATTTCATGATTTCATGTCTTTACTTGTGCATTAATCTTTGCAAAAATTGTATGTGTATAATCCGGCCACTGTATGTTTAATTAATAGGAAAATTATTTTCATAAAATGACTTGTGATTGTAGCCATATTCCTAGATGCATGATGCTTGGTGAAAGTGATGTGTATTTCTTTTGATTCTTTTCGGTTTCATTTGATTATTTGAAAAGATTTTTGTAATGTTGATTCAATGATTTTTAGTTTCAAAGTTATGTCTGATTAGAAAATTATTAAGCATAGGTGATTCGGTTTTGTTGAATTAATTAAAAGAATTAAGTTAAAAATATTTTCTTAAGTGTAATTAAATTAATTTATTGATGGTTCTGAATGATTAAAAATGTGATTCTTGCATGATGTGTGTCTGTGAATGCTTTGAAATGTGTATGTGACTGTTCTTTGTGCTGCTTGAATATATTGGAATTGTATTGAATACTGTTTGTGAGTTTGTTTGTGAAAAATGTTTTATTTAAAAAGTAAGGCTGAAACAATTTAAGTTAATTGAAAATTTTTAAATGACATTCTCTGATCAGTGTTTGTCAATGTGGTTTTGGAATTCTATTTTCTTGAATTTTTGAACTCTGTTTTAAAGCTTAAGAACAATGATTTTAACTGGAATGTTTTTAAGTTAAGAGAAATGAATTTGATTTTAATAAAGAGATTATTTTAGAAGTTGTTTAAAGAGTTTCTTGAAACCCTTTTTGTTTGGGAATTGATTTGGATTTTAAAACCCTTTGGATATTGGCAATGTGCTTTTAAAAAAAAAGGGAATTATTTAAAAGTGTTTTAAAACGGAATTAAGAATTCACGTAAATCGTTTCTAACGCGCGGGGAAAAATGTCTAGTTCGGGTGTCGAACGCGAAGGAAACGTGGCAAGGTTAGCGACTGGAAATCTTGGAAAGTTTTTGGATGTGTCATCATCCAGGTGAGTGAGAGTGCTGTGATCCCGTAGCGTGGTTGCTCGTAATTCGAGTAGACGGATTGCGAGAGTACTGCGAATTAGGCAATGTAGATGTTGTGCTAAATGTTTATCTGTTCTGTTTGCATACTAAATGTTTATTTATTGTGCATACTTTATTTTGATGAGAAATTGTTTGATTATGTTTGGATAGTGAAATGATGATGATGGAACCGCGAAAGTAATAAGATAAATTGAAAAGAGAAAAGGGAAATAAACGAGAACATGAGAAATAATTGAGAGAGAAATAAGTGATGAGATGAGAATGAAGAGAAAGTATGAGAATGATTGAGAAGAGATGAAACGCGATGCGAATGAAATTGTAAAAGAAATACAGAGTTGAGATTTGAAAGAGAACGCGGTTATGAAAGTGAGATGTGGTTTGAATGGAGATGTGATTCCTCGTTCATATTTTTGGAAAGAAGCCTAGTGTTGAGTTGAGCTTGCTCCTCCATTAGCACTCATCCAAAAATGTGATTGTTTTTGAAAAAGGTTTTGAAAAGAGATTTTTGAAAAGCTTTTGTGAAAATGATATTTTTGTGAAAGTTTTTGGAAACACTATTTTTGAAAAAGTTTTGCGAAAAGATTTATGAAATGAGGTTTCTGAAAATGTTTTGTGAAGTAAAAGTTTTGTGAAATCATGTTTTCGAAAAAGTTTTGTGAAAAGATATTTTGAGAAAGACGAGGAAAACATACTGATGATGTTGATGAGAAATATGTTGAGAATGAGCTTATGAGAATCTGGATAGTGAGATGAAAGTGATTTGAGGCAGGATGCCATTGAGATTTAGGGGGACGGATTGCGATTAGTGGTCGGGCTTCGTTGAAGGGTTGCACCAAGGACGAGACGACTGTTAGGACTAAGCCCGCTAATTAAAACGTAAAACCTTTAAAAGACATTTACAAACGCGGTGAGGTATGAGTGTCGTATCGAAGTAGTGGAGAGGAAGGAACCATAAGTATCTGCGGATACTTAGGAGGAGATTACATGAGGGGAGGACGATGACGGTGAAACGTCAAGAAGTCTAGAGTACTTTCTAGGCAGAACAATTCCACATGTGGCATACTAACGTGGTAGGGACTGGGTCTAATGTCGTGGCAAGTTCTGCACCGGAACTAGAATTGTACTGTCGCCCCCTTGATTGCAAATCTAGAACAGTGAGAGGGACTGGAACGGGGCATTTGTGATTGCCGCTGAGAGCGTGCCTTGATTATATGATATGAATGATATGAATTGATTTGAGGCTGAGTCCTCCTGGTCTGGGACCATTTGTTTGTGTGACAGCTGTCGTGCCCGCGTGGTAAAGGTCCTGTACTCCTGTTTGCTTCCGACTAGGTTGGGTGGTTGACCGAGGAGATGTAGACGTGTGTGAGCTCAATGATGTTTCCCCCTCATCATTGATGCTAACCAAAACAATAAAACTTAAACGACAAAGAGGTTTCAAAGAAAAGTATATCAATGCTTTAAGCATCGAATAAGATTTATAAGATGAGAGAATTCTTGGGATAAGAGATAAGTGTGGAAATTATGATGGAAGAAGGATTGAGAAAAGTTGTGAAAGCTTACGAGAAAGATTTCGAGAATGTGATTATGAATGAAATATTTGGTTATGAATGAGGAGGGTTTTGTGTTTAGAATATTACGATACGTTTTGTTATTCATATGTGCTATTCGCATAACATGATACATGTATGTTTATGATTATGTGATTGCATCATGATAAGTATCTAGGTTATACTGTTTTAGTTATATTACCAGTCTGTCTTTATATTCAATCTACCCTGAGACCGCATGGTCAACCCGTTAGTGTTCGGAACACTGACTCTCTCCTACCATGTTGTCGTATCGGCAATTGCTGATATTGCAACTGGTAGATGGCGCAACGGAAGCGTGGTGGGCTTCATCAACCAAAGTCCGGAGTTAGACGTCAAGTAATAGGAAGCATGACTAGAAGCTAGGAATTTCCCTGACGAAATGTACTCCATTGTAAGTTCTTAGTTACCTTAGCTCTATCATACTGTACCCCGGCAAATGTTTTATTCAATATTGATGTTTTTAAACAAGTACATGGGCATTATTTTTAAAATGATGTTTTTGAAAACGGATTTCAAGGTGCGATGTCTTGTGACATCTCGGTTTGGAACTTGAAAGAGTTTATGTAATGTGAGAACACGAGTTTTAATTGTAACTATGTTTTAAAGGTCTAAGTGTTCTCACGTTCACATAACACTTGTTTTAAAAAAAATGGTCCTAATTTTCACTACTTTGAGTTTAAGTTTCAAGTTGCCGAATCGGGGTGTTACAGTTGTGGTATGAGAGCAATGGTTAATCTAAGAAACCTTATGCATGGACTTACATACTCTGCTGTATGACTTCATGTGTGCGTTAGTATTAAGATAGCGATAGATGAGAATAGGAACGTTAGGAGTACGCGGATGTTTTCTCTGGAATGTGATGGTTTTCGACTACAGTGGGAACGAGGAGCAGAGATCAGTGTCATTATGGGATGTTGATGTGCGATTCGAATCTTCTTTTGTTGAATTCATCTTTGATATGAACCCCTTTTGTTTGAGATAACCCCTGAACTCTTGATATGAGACTTTGTAATGTAACCAGAACCTTTTTGTTCTTGGCTGAAACTTTTCTTGTGAAAACCCTATGTGTGCCAAATTGCTTTGGCACGGCGCTTGAAAAATCTTAGACCCAGTTTTTGACAAAGCCTTGATTGTTGCTAAACCCAAAGCTTCTTTTGATCTTTGATCAGACAAATATCTGTTCCTAAAATTTTTGGTGAAAATATTTGGACCCTAACACCCTATCTCGGTCAAGCAGATAGTTCTAGAATAGAGAGTTAGTGTGAAGTGGTGATAGTATGGATGAAGGAAGTATTTTCTGGGTGGTTTTACAAAAATTTATTTTCAGAATTAAGAAATACGAATTTTGGAAATGGTATTTTTAAGAAAATGAATTTATTGATTTGGCTTGAAATTTTTATGTGATGAGTGCTTGATTTAATGTGTGTGTACTGTGTGATATATGAAATGATTGTATGAATGTGGTTTTTGAATTAATTGTGTGGTTATGTGAATTGATGAATTTAAACAAATAAGATTAAGAAAATAAAATGTAAAATGCATGTATGTGTAATGTGTGTGCTACGGTATGTGTATGTATTTGTGTGTATATGTGTGTGTATGTGATACGTGTATGTGTGTGTGCATAAGTAGGAGTGTAATTTTCTAGAAGACTTGGTGAGTAAGAAAAGCCAAAACCAAACCAAGTGAACCAAACCAAACTAGTGACAACACCCTAACTATTTCCTAACTAAGTCTTAGCCCTAGAATGACCCCTAAGCTCTAGCCCATCCCACCTTGTCTCCTTGCATTTGATAAAATGCACCCATGCAAAATTTTGAAAGCCCAAATCTACCCCTCCCAAGGTGCATGGCTGAACCAACCTACAAAGGGCACAAGAAGGAAAATGAATTTGCTTATAAATACTTGGGGCCTTAGTTCATTCACCCATTCATTTCTCCTTTCTTCATTTCACCAACACAAACACAAAACACACTCTAAGAGACCATTAGACTCTTAGAGAGAAAAAGAGAAAAGAAAAGAGAGAGGTGGCCGAGAGCTAGGAGGAAGAAGAAGGAGGTTCTAAGCTTGATCAAATCCTTTTTCTTGAAGATCCAAACATTAGGAAAGCTAGGAGATCAACCCTTTACATGGTAGGAACCGAAGATCAAGAAGAAGAGTTGTAATAATTTAGTTTTTCCTTTTTAATTTATAGATCTTTGTTCTTTTCTTCTTTGCATGTTAATTTTTATGATTTGAAAGATGAACTTATGTGTTGATCTTCTTTGATCTAGGACTTTTAAAGACTTTGAATAATTTGTAATATGTGATCTTGATGCTTTATGTTTCGGTCCATAGTGTTCTTGATGGATCTAATGTTTTTCTAAACTAAACCTTTAAAGATCTAAAGAAAGGATAATATTTTGTGAAACCTAAAATAAATCTCTTTGCATGTCTATTTTTCCTTCTCTAAACCGTGGACTATTTGTGTTTATGTGATGATTTGGTGAATAATTGCATGATCTAAGCTTAGTTAATAATAAATTGAAATTCTTTAGCTTTGCATGTTAGATCCTTTTTGATAGATCTTGATCTATGATGTGTTTTCATGATTATTTGTTGAATAAATTTATAATCTAAACTTAAATGGTGAAAAGGTTTAAGTTTTTAGTCTTGCATGTTGCTTTAATGATGTCTTTATTTGATCTAAGTGTGTGTATGTGACTCTCTTTGTTTGATAAATGAAAAATGTTTAGATCTTTAGTTTGCATGTTATTTTTCAAGAGAAAGATTATGTTTTCTTTTTGTATGTGTTTTGGTTTTTAGAGGAAAATTAAAGTAACAAGTTCTAAAAATGATTTTTAAGCATGAATATGTTTAGATCTAGTGTAGTTATGTGCATAATTTGATTTAATACTTGATTTTGTGTGCGTTATATTTTGTGAGGCCATTCGGCCATACTTGATTTAAAATGGAATCCATGTTTTTATTTTATAAGGATTTGATGCATGTTTATTCTATGATTAGATTTAGTAATTTTATATTATGCATGTTGTTTTCATAAAGTTAAAATTAAGTCTTTATTTTTGTTTTGAGAAAATGATGAACTTGAGTTTATGTTTGAAAAAGATTTTAATGCATGTTTGTGTGATGAAGTGTGTTGCTTTGAAAAAAAAAATTAGTCTTAGAAACCTACATGATTTGATTTGATTTTTAGGATTCTTGCATGTTGAAAATGAATGAAAAACCATGTCTTTCTTACATGTTGACTTTCGGCCATCCTAGGTAAAAATAGGCAGCTAGGCTTGTCCCTCATATAGGTTACATGCATGCTTAGATTAATTGAATATAAGAGTTTTAAAAAGTGCATGCATGAATTAATTAGATTTAGAAGAAAATATGTGTGAAGGTTTGTGATTTAATTTGGTGTGTTGATTTATGTTTTGAAAAGGAATTAAAATTGATAATTTTTCCAATAGCATGCTAACGGTTTTAGCATTAAGATAGGGAAAATGATTTCATGATTTCATGTCTTTACTTGTGCATTAATCTTTGCAAAAATTGTATGTATATAATCCGGCCACTGTATGTTTAATTAATAGGAAAATTATTTTCATAAAATGACTTGTGATTGTAGCCATATTCCTAGATGCATGATGCTTGGTGAAAGTGATGTGTATTTCTTTTGATTCTTTTCGGTTTCATTTGATTATTTGAAAAGATTTTTGTAATGTTGATTCAATGATTTTTAGTTTCAAAGTTGTGTCTGATTAGAAAATTATTAAGCATAGGTGATTCGGTTTTGTTGAATTAATTAAAAGAATTAAGTTAAAAATATTTTCTTAAGTGTAATTAAATTAATTTATTGATGGTTCTGAATGATTAAAAATGTGATTCTTGCATGATGTGTGTCTGTGAATGCTTTGAAATGTGTATGTTGTAACATCCTACATTTTTATACTTTAAGAAAATACTTTAATTTAATATTAAATTATGAAAATATTCGGGGTTTATGAAAACGTTTGACAGAGTTTCCCTTAAAAATTGGACTTTCCCCAAATAGAATTAAACCTGTCAGTCCAGAACAGTTTGCAATTCGAGTAAAATAAAACTTTCAATTCAAAATAAAAATGTACATATAACTGCTCAATATACAAAACACTTAGACAAAATAAAATCCTTAATTACAAATATATATTTACAGAATCTATTTATTACAATATAACCTATGAATGGTTGCTCACCCTCGTGACCCTTGGGTCACTTATACCAATATACTCTCTACTATGAGTATACCGTTCTCGGCCTTGATCCTTTCGTGTCTGTCTCCTTCGTGTACCTAATATGTCCACTGCAAGGGTGAGTACTTTGAAATCTAGATCAAAGAAAACGCTTCAAAACAGTAATAAATCATAAAGAGGTATATTCAAACACAAACAATAACAATTATACGATTCACCATTCAATTAGCAAGTAAGGCACAATAACACTATTCAGTTTATGACCTCTACATATAAGGGTATGATACTTTTATATAATACTACAATGCACAATCACATGGTGATGCCTTGCTATCATCACACTTAGGTGGATTAATTCTCGAATCCAACATTGAACCCTTTATTTCCTTTCAAACAATTTTACACTTTTGTATTGGATTCGACAAATTAAAACACCTTCATAATGCATTCACACTTTCTCTTTTACTTGCACACTTTTCACTTTACTTTTAACACTTTTACACTTTTAACGATTGGGTACATTGTGCTTCACATTCTCCCCGCACGAGGGTTCCTCACACAATGTACCTATACACTTTTAACACTTTAACTTTTAACACTTTCACACTATTGGGTACATTGTGCTTCACATTCTCCCCGCAGGAGGGTTCCTCACACAATGTACCTATACACTTTCCCTTTTCCATATCAATAATAACACAACCACCTCACAACCCTCCCTCCACTCTGGGGAAAAAACTGACCAGGAGTAAGCATTTCTCAACCTCTAGTTGGGTGCTTCACCTCCACTTAGGAAGGTCCCTTGCTCACCCGCTTGCACAACACTTCACCTCCACTTAGGAAGGTTCCTCATGCGATTTGGGTTGATTTGTCCAAATCGGGCTTTAGCAGAAATCACCCTCGACTGGCCCAAAGAAACCAAAGTAAATAGAATTATTATGGTTTGCATAGAACCAACCCCCAATACGGGAAGCAAACCCGTATCCTTTGCAGGATCAAAGTTCTCCATAATAATTCCTAACATTTACTCTTGTCCTCATCAATCGCGAAGCGACGTGTGTTTTTCCCCTACTCCTAACGTCCACCTTTACACCATGCATGATCCAATATCTCAAGTGTTTCTCAATTGAATTTAAGGCCCTCTTTGTTCTTTAGAAAATGTCATTTAATTGGTTTAAATTCAATTGAGAAATACTTGGCCCTATTTAATGCATAACTATATGAATGTCATTTACAATTTACTTATATACACTTTAATAATATTTATACAAACAATATCAATCAACAATCAGTCGACATACTCAGGTATGTCTCAGGGACTGTAATTTAAATCATCTTCCTAGGGTTCTTCACTTCCTACTTAACCATTTATAAAAATCAATTAATATAACATATATACATAAATAACATATCCCTAACACTTAGATTTTCTAACTATACTCTACCCTCTTACCCATCAACCTAACCAATCAATAATATACCCAATTATAACTCTATTACTATTAATAAACCCTTCCTCTAATACTAGACCAAAGTACACCCCTTACCTTGAGGAGAGAGAAGGAGAATTGGGGTTTTTGTTGGAGCTCCACATCAAGCTCCAATCCATGCTCCATGACTCCAAATCCTTGCCCCTCTAGCAACTCCTAAGACCAATTGAATGATTTGGAGGCTCAACATAATGAATTAGAAAAGTTAGGGTTTAGAGAGGGGAATTTGGGGATTTTAGTGTGAGAAAGAGAAATTGGTGTTTTGGTTAATGGGAAATGATTATAGGTTGATGGATTAGAGTTATTTGATGTTAGTTTGGTGTTTGAGAAGGATTGGGGAGGAGAAGAGAAGAAGAACTCGAAGAAGAGGAAGAGAGAAATGAGTTCAGCACCCAAAAATCGTGTTTTTAAGCTGATCTGACGGTGGTTACTCGATTAACCACTTGGGTTACTCGAGTAACCCATGTAAATTTGGCTTAGAACAGCCTTCGGCCTTACTCAATTAGTCGCATGCTTACTCGATTAATTCGTGAGCATCATTCGGCCTTACTCGATTAACTCAAGTGTTAATCGAGTAACTTAAGTGCACCCTTCGACCATTACTCGATTAACTCCAGTGTTAATCAAGTAACTTAAGTGCACCCTTCGACCATTACTCGATTAACTCCAGTGTTACTCGAGTAACCAGTTCAGCCCACTTAAACCCTTGTACTTCGAAGTGCTATAACTTTTTCGTTAACCGTGGGATCTTGCTCAAATTTTGAGGCAAGCTTCCTAACACACTTATCTTAATATCCAACGGTGGAATTTGGGTTTAGAGCTATGGATCTTTTATTCTTAATTTCCTAAAGTCCTATGCTCTTAATCCTTAAATAACATTTCTAAACAACAATCTTAACCTAACACGTTCCTTTCTCTTCACTCTAACCCTATTCTAACTTATTTCTACTTCATACAAATCGATTCTTAGCTAAATGCTACACTCTAAACACTTAAGCACACACTAATTCTAATGCCCATTATCGTTTCTAAACGGAATCGACACTTAATAATACTACGACACTTACCGGGATCCTACTCACTAATACACCTAGCCACTTAGCAAATTTGGGGATGTTACAATTCTCCCCCACTTTTATGAATTTCGTCCCCGAAATTCGGCTCACTTCAAAGGAATAGGAAGATATGGAGCTATCTGCTCGATCGAAGGAAAGGTCTTAACCTAGTTCAGGATAGACATAACTTTGGGGAATTCACTACCCCACTTAGGATACGACTCCTGTTGGGTTTCTTCACTAGGGTTACTTGGTTGCTAATGAGACTTCGACAAGAAGTCCTACTAATCCATTGGGGTTCTACTCTTGGAATCTATTCCACTACTGATACACACAACCACAAAGAGAGGGACAGTCCTATACACAAATAGAACACCTACCACACAACACAGATAAATAAAATCAAAACACAAAGCATTCATCATTTAAGAAAACCAATGTCACAAAATTATAATTCAAACATAAATTAGAGGGAAAATCCAATACAAAGCAAAGCCTCAAGTATTATGATACATAAAGATTTTCATTTTTAAAAATCAACTATAATTTAGTAAAAGAAACATCATTTAAATTTAAATTAAACCTTATTAAAGAGTACATTTCTTAAAAGAAAAGCAAAACATCAATTCAACACAAGATCAAGTAAAACAATTCATACACACCAAAAGGAGTTTTGCATTGAGGAGGAGAAAAGGGTTTGAAAAGTTTGCAATTAGCAAGACTCCCTTAGGATCACAGGTAATTTTGATGGATGTACGGATGGAAATAAGGTTTTGAAAAGGAATAATTAAATGCATCAACCATCCAAATCAAATGTAATATTTATTGAGAAACTTAAATAGTTGAATACTATATATATGTATACATAGTAAAATTGGAAATATGTTTAAGACATGTGATGGAGAAACACATTTTAATCATAGGTATAGGAGATAAGTAGTTGTTTTCCATTACAAGTTGTCACTTGTAAGGTTTTCTCTAAAAAGATTACTTTGAAAAATATATATATACTAGAGAAAGATAGAAATTCTAAATTACCGTGTGAGGAAGCACAAGGCAATTTAACTTTGAAAATTTGTTTTGATAATTAGTTAATAAAGACTAATATAGTACTCTCTTAAAAATTCACTTTCAATAGTGGTAAAAAATCTTAGTTGACAATTGATTTAAAATAGCATATATATAGTGTTTGAAGGAATTTGAAAGTTGGGAATTACCCAAAATCATAAGAAAAGGTTCATGAAAACATTTGGACTTAACATACAGTCCTAATAGGTTTGAAAATCGTAAATACTCATATATATACAATTCCGGTGTTCGAAAACATTTGAAAACCGCCTCCTATATGCACATCTATATGCCTACACAACTATGTCCCAAAACTCTAGGACTCACTAAGATCGAACCCAGCTTCTATCATTCAGTCTATGAAGGAAAGCTATTGAGGTTCTATACTCGATCTAAAAGAAATTTCCTACTATGCAAGACTTCGACTAGCACTACACTTACTATTTTTCCTAAGGGTTAAGGTGTCCTAATTGGTTCCTTAAGCTCGAAGATCAATAATTACAACTTAACCTTAAGCCCTAGATAAAACTCTCTTGTTGCTAACTAGGCTTTGGTGCTACGACTCTTATAATGGATGCTAAGACCGGGACTTTAACATTCGCAAACTGCATTCTACGGAAGAGTTAATAATAGTTTTGAAAATGGTTTGCACTTCCGGAATACTGTTTGTTCATTAAATACAGCAAATTTCCTTGGAGTTCTATGTGAACTTGAAGGAAGAAGGATCAACATCCATTACTCTAGTTTGGTTCTAGACTAGACTTTGGTTCTAGGGAAACTACATTACCTTTAACTTACCTCACTACCTTCGATTCACATTTTCCACTTCCACATTACAAGAGAAATAGTAAAGTACCAATTTCGGTGTAAAAGGTTTGGTACTTGGTGATAAAAGAGTTTTCGAGAATTTGTGTTTTCTTTCAAATGAAGAAAACATTTTATACCTTTGTAAATTCTTTTCATTTAAAACTTAAACAAATTATTGTTTAGGAAAAGACATGTCAAGCACTATAGTTCAAATTATTCATATAAGTTTTCAAAATCCTTTTACACCCATTTGAAATTGATTCTGAAGCTTGAGGATTCCTTTGACAAAGAAAATAAGAACCCTCTATAGTCACCAAACTCAAATAAAAGGAACGGATTTATGATTAAAAAGTTTCAATGTCATTCACTCTCTTTAAATTCTAGTGAATGCCTTTCCTTTTATTTTAGTTTGTAAGTTCGAATTGACTTATGTCGCTTTCATTGAATTCCTATCAATTGATAATTGGTGTAACTTAAGAGTAAATTACACTATCATCCAATTAGTTAGGAATTCTCATTGTAAATAAAATTTTCTTAAAAATCAGTTTTACGACATTCAATCAATTATCAGAGTTTGAATCAATTACATACTTTTGAAAAATACCAAAACATTATTGTACTGGACATTCATTTCAAATTATAGTATTAATACTTTTCGAAAATAAAGTCTTGGAAAATTCTGTTGCAAAAACATTTTCATACCTTAAAAATTAGAGTACATTTATCACCAAAATATAATGTGGAATTGTTGAAGGCAATTAGGTCTTACTAAGATGGCACTTAGTAATCACAATTAAAGGCAATTACAAAAGATTAACTCCTAATCACTTCCGCTGCGCACTCTGATGAAGAATGCTCGGATGGTAAACTAGACAATTTCTAGTACCGACCCTATTCTTAAACTTAGAAAATAAATCCAACAATTATTTGGTTGGGTTCAAGGACTTTAACAATGTCATCTTCCGATGAATACAAAATGCGAGGGATCCGTCTCGATTCTATATTGCATTGGAAACAAAATTGTTTTCGTGCTACTTGAGTTCCAATCAAATAAGAAAATGACTCATCTTCGATGCAAAAGGAGGCTTGAAATTTCGTCTTAAAGCGAAATCTCACTTCCTTGTCATATTTAAAATAGACACAATTGATTCAAAACTAAGAGTCAGTCCTTCCCGTTGGGGTAGCAATTTCATGCTCTGTCCCGTTGGGAGTTTTCCTTCCCCTTAGTTTCTACTCCCTGTCCATTTCTAAATACAACAAAGTTATACTTTGAAAAATTTGGTTAGCCCACTTTAAATTAAAGATATACTCCTATGAATACTAAACTATGACTCACCCTAATAAACTATACGCGTTCCCACTAATGATGCATGCATGCAAGAAACACTAGAGTGCACTACTTATTCAACTACCTATTAGTTACTCTCATGTGGAGTAACTCATTGGGAGTAGGAGAATCCATACTCCGGGCCGAGGATTGCAACCATTGCTCTGAAACCAACTGTAACATCCTACATTTTTATACTTTAAGAAAATACTTTAATTTAATATTAAATTATGAAAATATTCGGGGTTTATGAAAACGTTTGACAGAGTTTCCCTTAAAAATTGGACTTTCCCCAAATAGAATTAAACCTGTCAGTCTAGAACAGTTTGCAATTCGAGTAAAATAAAACTTTCAATTCAAAATAAAAATGTACATATAACTGCTCAATATACAAAACACTTAGACAAAATAAAATCCTTAATTACAAATATATATTTACAGAATCTATTTATTACAATATAACCTATGAATGGTTGCTCAACCTCGTGACCCTTGGGTCACTTATACCAATATACTCTCTACTATGAGTATACCGTTCTCGGCCTTGATCCTTTCGTGCCTGTCTCCTTGGTGTACCTAATATGTCCACTGTAAGGGTGAGTACTTTGACATCTAGATAAAAGAAAACGCTTCAAAACAGTAATAAATCATAAAGAGGTATATTCAAACACAAACAATAACAATTATACGATTCACCATTCAATTAGCAAGTAAGGCACAATAACACTATTCAGTTTATGACCTCTACATATAAGGGTATAATACTTTTATATAATACTACAATGCACAGTCACATGGTGATGCCTTGCTATTGTCACACTTAGGTGGATTAATTCTCGAATCCAACATTGAACACTTTATTTCCTTTCAAACAATTTTACACTTTTGTATTGGATTCGACAAATTAAAACACCTTCATAATGCATTCACACTTTCTCTTTTACTTGCACACTTTTCACTTTACTTTTAACACTTTTACACTTTTAACGATTGGGTACATTGTGCTTCACATTCTTCCCGCAGGAGGGTTCCTCACACAATGTACCTATACACTTTTAACACTTTAACTTTTAACACTTTCACACTATTGGGTACATTGTGCTTCACATTCTCCCCGCAGGAGGGTTCCTCACACAATGTACCTATACACTTTCCCTTTTCCATATCAATAATAACACAACCACCTCACAACCCTCCCTCCACTCTGGGGAAAAAACCGACCAGGAGTAAGCATTTCTCAACCTCTAGTTGGGTGCTTCACCTCCACTTAGGAAGGTCCCTTGCTCACCCGCTTGCACAACACTTCACCTCCACTTAGGAAGGTTCCTCATGCGATTTGGGTTGATTTGTCCAAATCGGGCTTTAGCAGAAATCACCCTCGACTGGCCCAAAGAAACAAAAGTAAATAGAATTATTATGGTTTGCATATAACCAACCCCCAATACGGGAAGCAAACCCGTATCCTTTGTAGGATCAAAGTTCTCCATAATAATTCCTAACATTTACTCTTGTCCTCATCAATCGCGAAGCGACGTGTGTTTTTCCCCTACTCCTAACGTCCACCTTTACACCATGCATGATCCAATATCTCAAGTGTTTCTCAATTGAATTTAAGGCCCTCTTTGTTCTTTAGAAAATGTCATTTAATTGATTTAAATTCAATTGAGAAATACTTGGCCCTATTTAATGCATAACTATATGAATGTCATTTACAATTTACTTATATACACTTTAATAATATTAATACAAACAATATCAATCAACAATCAGTCGACATACTCAGGTATGTCTCAGGGACTGTAATTTAAATCATCTTCCTAGGGTTCTTCACTTCCTACTTAACAATTTATAAAAATCAATTAATATAACATATATACATAAATAACATATCCCTAACACTTAGAGTTTCTAACTATACTCTACCCTCTTACCCATCAACCTAACCAATCAATAATATACCCAATTATAACTCTATTACTATTAATAAACCCTTCCTCTAATACTAAACCAAAGTACACCCCTTACCTTGAGGAGAGAGAAGGAGAATTGGGGTTTTTGTTGGAGCTCCACATCAAGCTCCAATCCATGCTCCATGACTCCAAATCCTTGCCCCTCTAGCAACTCCTAAGACCAATTGAATGATTTGGAGGATCAACTTAATGAATTAGAAAAGTTAGGGTTTAGAGAGGGGAATTTGGGGATTTGAGTGTGAGAGAGAGAGAAATTGATGTTTTGGTTGATGGGAAATGATTATAGGTTGATGGATTAGAGTTATTTGATGTTAGTTTGGTGATTGAGAAGGATTGGGGAGGAGAAGGGAAGAAGAACTCGAAGAAGAGGAAGAGAGAAATGAGTTCAGCACCCAAAAATCGTGTTTTTAAGCTGATCTGACGGTGGTTACTCGATTAACCACTTGGGTTACTCGAGTAACCCATGTAAATTTGGCTTAGAATAGCCTTTGGCCTTACTCGATTAGTCGCATGCTTACTCGATTAATTCGTGAGCATCATTCGGCCTTACTCGATTAACTCAAGTGTTAATCGAGTAACTTAAGTGCACCCTTCGACCATTACTCGATTAACTCCAGTGTTAATCGAGTAACTTAAGTGCACCCTTCGACCATTACTCGATTAACTCCAGTGTTACTCGAGTAACCAGTTCAGCCCACTTAAACCCTTGTACTTCGAAGTGCTATAACTTTTTCGTTAACCGTCGGATCTTGCTCAAATTTTGAGGCAAGCTTCCTAACACACTTATCTTAATATCCAACGGTGGAATTTGGGTTTAGAGCTATGGATCTTTTATTCTTAATTTCCTAAAGTCCTATGCTCTTAATCCTTAAATAACATTTATAAACAACAATCTTAACCTAACACATTCCTTTCTCTTCACTCTAACCCTATTCTAACTTATTTCTACTTCATACAAATCGATTCTTAGCTAAATGCTACACTCTAAACACTTAAGCACACACTAATTCTAATGCCCATTATTGTTTCTAAACGGAATCGACACTTAATAATACTACGACACTTACCGGGATCCTACTCACTAATACACCTAGCCACTTAGCAAATTTGGGGATGTTACATATGTGACTGTTCTTTGTGCTGCTTGAATATATTGGAATTGTATTGAATACTGTTTGTGAGTTTGTTTGTGAAAAATGTTTTATTTAAAAAGTAAGGCTGAAACAATTTAAGTTAATTGGAAATTTTTAAATGACATTCTCTGATCAGTGTTTGTCAATGTGGTTTTGGAATTCTATTTTCTTGAATTTTTGAACTCTGTTTTAAAGCTTAAGAACAATGATTTTAACTAGAATGTTTTTAAGTTAAGAGAAATGAATTTGATTTTAATAAAGATATTATTTTAGAAGTTGTTTAAAGAGTTTCTTGAAACCCTTTTTGTTTGGGAATTGATTTGGATTTTAAAACCCTTTGGATATTGGCAATGTGCTTTTAAAAAAAAGGGAATTATTTAAAAGTGTTTTAAAACGAAATTAAGAATTCACGTAAATCGTTTCTAACGCGCGGGGAAAAATGTCTAGTTCGGGTGTCGGACGCGAAGGAAACGTGGCAAGGTTAGCGACTGAAAATCTTGGAAAGTTTTTGGATGTGTCGTCATCCAGGTGAGTGAGAGTGTTGTGATCCCGTAGCGTGGTTTCTCGTAATTCGAGTAGACGGATTGCGAGAGTACTGCGAATTAGGCAATGTAGATGTTGTGCTAAATGTTTATCTGTTCTGTTTGCATACTAAATGTTTATTTATTGTGCATACTTTATTTTGATGAGAAATTGTTTGATTATGTTTGGATAGTGAAATGATGATGATGGAACCGTGAAAGTAATAAGATAAATTGAAAAGAGAAAAGGGAAATAAACGAGAACATGAGAAATAATTGAGAGAGAAATAAGTGATGAGATGAGAATGAAGAGAAAGTATGAGAATGATTGAGAAGAGATGAAACGCGATGCGAATGAAATTGTAAAAGAAATACAGAGTTGAGATTTGAAAGAGAACGTGGTTATGAAAGTGAGATGTGGTTTGAATGGAGATGTGATTCCTCGTTCATGTTTTTGGAAAGAAGCCTAGTGTTGAGTTGAGCTTGCTCCTCCATTATCACTCATCCAAAAATGTGATTGTTTTTGAAAAAGGTTTTGAAAAGAGATTTTTGAAAAGCTTTTGTGAAAATGATATTTTTGTGACAGTTTTTGGAAACACTATTTTTGAAAAAGTTTTGCGAAAAGATTTATGAAATGAGGTTTCTGAAAATGTTTTGTGAAGTAAAAGTTTTGTGAAATCATGTTTTCGAAAAAGTTTTGTGAAAAGATATTTTGAGAAAGACGAGGAAAAGATACTGATGATGTTGATGAGAAATATGTTGAGAATGAGCTTATGAGAATCTGGATAGTGAGATGAAAGTGATTTGAGGCAGGATGCCATTGAGATTTAGGGGGACGGATTGCGATTAGTGGTCGGGCTTCGTTGAAGGGATGCACCAAGGACGAGCCGACTGTTAGGACTAAACCGCTAATTAAAACATAAAACCTTTAAAAGACTTTAAAAGACATTTACAAACGCGGTGAGGTATGAGTGTCGTATCGAAGTAGTGGATAGGAAGGAACCATAAGTATCTGCGGATACTTAGGAGGAGATTGCATGAGAGGAGGACGATGACAGTGAAACGTCAAGAAGTCTAGAGTACTTTCTAGGCAGAACAATTCCACATGTGGCGTACTAACGTGGTAGGGACTGGGTCTAATGCCGTGGCAAGTTCTGCACCGGAACTAGAATTGTACTGTCGCCCCCTTGATTGCAAATCTAGAACAGTGAGAGGGACAGGAACGGGGCATTTGTGATTGCCGCTGAGAGCGTGCCTTGATTATATGATATGAATGATATGAATTGATTTGAGGCTGAGTCCTCCTGGTCTGGGACCATTTGTTTGTGTGACAGCTGTCGTGCCCGCGTGGTAAAGGTCCTGTACTCCTGTTTGCTTTCGACTAGGTTGGGTGGTTGACCGAGGAGATGTAGACGTGTGTGAGCTCAATGATGTTTCCCCCTCATCATTGATGCTAACCGAAACAATAAAACTTAAAAGACAAAGAGGTTTCAAAGAAAAGTATATCAATGCTTTAAGCATCGAATAAGATTTATAAGATGAGAGAATTCTTGGGATAAGAGATAAGTGTGGAAATTATGATGGAAGAAGGATTGAGAAAAGTTGTGAAAGCTTACGAGAAAGATTCCGAGAATGTGATTATGTATGAAATATTTGGTTATGAATGAGGAGAGTGATGTGTTTAGAATATTACGATACGTTTTGTTATTCATATGTGCTATTCGCATAACATGATACATGTATGTTTATGATTATGTGATTGCATCATGATAAGTATCTAGGTTATACTGTTTTAGTTATATTACCAGTCTGTCTTTATATTCAATCTACCCTGAGACCGCATGGTCAACCCGTTAGTGTTCGGAACACTGACTCTCTTCTACCATGTTGTCGTATCGGCAATTGCTGATATTGCAACTGGTAGATGGCGCAGCGGAAGCATGGTGGGCTTCATCAAGCAAAGTCCGGAGTTAGACGTCAAGTAATAGGAAGCATGACTAGAAGCTAGGAATTTCCCTGACGGAATGTACTCCATTGGTAGTTCTTAGTTACCTTAGCTCTATCATACTGTACCCCGTCAAATGTTTTATTCAATATTGATGTTTTGAAACAAGTACATGGGCATTATTTTTAAAATGATGTTTTTGAAAACGGGTTTCAAGGTGCGATGTCTTGTGACATCTCGGTTTGGAACTTGAAAGAGTTTATGTAATGTGAGAACACGAGTTTTAATTGTAACTATGTTTTAAAGGTCCAAGTGTTCTCACGTTCACATATCACTTGTTTTAAAAAAAATGGCCCTAATTTTCACTACTTTAAGTTTCAAGTTTCCGAATCGGGGTGTTACAAATTCCGTAAAATCAACACCTTATTTCGAAATCGAATAAAATACTCATGGAAAACCTTTTGTAAAACAATATCTTAAAATTCTTCTTTAATAAGATTTTATTTATCTTAGTCGGAAAAATGCGGGATGTTACATTCTCCCCAGCTTGCAGATTTCTCGTCCTCGAGAAATGCTACGCAGAATTCCGCGATCAACGGATGTCGAATTCCTTGGAGTGATTCTCTCAATCTATAACAGCAGTCGTCGTCTTCGAGTCATCGCATGTGCATCGTTCTTTCAAAGGTTATCTTCGTAGGCCAGTTCATCATCGGACACAACGAGATACTAATGGTATAGCTTTGTCAACAAGAGTTCAAAGGGTTCAATGGTTTCGAAACAAATTTCGAAAAGAATAGCACGCTTATGCCAATCCTGACAAGGATACTACTTTCCTCATGGTCTTTCTTCCTTAATTTGACTCTTCCTATCCTTTTAAGCCTAGGTGGGTTATCACAAACCTCAAAATCTCTGTTTACTCCCCAACTTTGACGGATCATATCCCTATACATCACATCTATCCAATAACATTTGACAGGGACTAAAGTCATAAAATTTCCCAACATCCTCTAATTCTAGGTTATCTTACAAAACTTCCCATCACTTTGTTCAAGCCTATCTAAGTATCATCCTAAATTCTGCTAACTAAACCCAACTTTCGTCTTCACCTTCAGTACTTATTCAAACAACTTAAGTATTCTAAACCTTCAAGATCTATTTTCGGGTTCTAAACCACTAAAAACTCTCCAACTCAGTGATTTATCCTTCAGATTAACGATCTTAGCACCTAATGACACCCTTAACTCCACAGCTTATGGTCACCTATGTCCATTAAAACATCAATCTTGGTCATTTAACCTAATTTTGGTCGTCACTTAAAGGTTCTATTCACCACTCCATCTAGTTGATCTCATAGTCCTATCATAGGTTCACACCTACCCCAATCATTCACCTACTCCAACTAGAGCTTTTCTAACTCCAACTCTCTCAGACTCATCCCAAATATTTATCATCTTAACACCATCTATACCATTACTTGGGTTAAACTAATATCAAACCTTTCAGTTTTAATCCCTTTGTACATCCCACTATCTTACTTATGGTTTTAGGGGTACTCTTATTCTAACGTATCACATCCGTTCAGGCTTATTCCTTCCTCAACCATTATGACTCTCTCCTTAACAACACCTCACCGTCCGCCTCATAACTTAGGTATATCTAGCCGATTGGCATAAGGTGTCAGGGTCTAAGGTTTTTCATGGAAAGCTTTTAGAGAAAACAAACGTATTGTTAAGGCAATTCAACAACACATAGGGTTTACATAAGAAGGAGTTTCAACAAGGAAAAGAGGATTCTAGTCGCAAAACAAGGTCGCATATCAATAGCTCAGAGGTCGTTACAAACAAAAAGGGATTCTCAACAAAAGGGGTTTCAATAGTCAAGAGAGGTTCAGGTCACAAAGAATAAAGCCTCATTATGATTCTGATCACGGTTCCTTGTACCATCGTAGACAAATTCTTGACACGTTCGACAGATAGAGAGATAGAACGATAGAGACTGAATGATAGGGACAGAACGATAGACATAGAACGATAGGGATAAAACAATAGAATGATAGGGATATAACGAACGAGATGGTATGATAGATATGGTGTGAGCGATCGCGTAACTTCGTACTCCTATCCTTACTCAACGTAATTCTAACACTAACGCACAAACAGACACACAAGCAAGCATGTAAGCCCATGCATCAGGCTACTTTGGATAACCATTGCTCTGATACCACTCTGTAACACCCCGATTTCGGCAACTTGAAAACATCATCTCTTTAACCATTTTATAGTAAAAATTTGGGTAATTTTTTTTTTACAATGACATGGGCATGAGAACCTTTATGTTCAAAAGCATTTCAGTAACTTAATTGAAATAAAATAATGTTCTCATGTCACACATCACAAGTCAAGTTCCAAACCGAGATGTTACTTAACATTGCACTTTGTAACTTGGCTTCATAAATCTGATTTGAGAAAACAATTTCAAACCTTGTTTCATAAAACCTTGTTTCTTAAAAACCATACTTAATAAAATATCAAGCGGGGTACAAAATGATATAGCAATGTCAACCGAGTAGTTGCAAGGGATACAGTGCTCGAGGGGATTACCTACTGCTAATCTTGACCTCTAACCTTCCTCGTTGAAGTCCACTGCCGAAGTCGCATCGAGATGAAAGTACAGATTATACTACAGGGTCAACCATCTACCCGTTGCAATATCGGAGTAACTCGACACGACATTGGGACCCAGTCCCCACCACGTCTGGCTACCACATATGGAATTCGTTCCGCCCAGAATAGTACCCAAAGCATCATGACGTTTTACCGCCCTAGCTTACCCTATTGCATTCACAACCTGAATATCCCTAATATCCGGGGTATCTTCCTCTCCACTACTTCGCACTCTCATACCTCACCGCGTATGTTAAAGTCTTTTAGAGTCTTTTAAGTCTTTTAATTCTTGTAATTAACCTAAGGTCGGCTCGCCCTTGGTGCATCTCTTCAACGAGTCCCGACCACTAAGAGTTTTATCCGTTCCCCAATACTTTCACATATCTCTTTCACTTTCACTGCCACTTGGCAAATCATTATCAAACTGTTCCCGTAGGAATTCTCATAGCTCTCTTGCATTCTCATTCTCAATAGTTACTTGGCATCATCCTCCATCTTGAATCCTTGAGCATCGTCTCAACTTCACGAACAGGGTCTCCATGTCACGAGCACGATCTCTGCGTCATTGTTTGCTGCCACCTTCTTGAGTCTCCATATCACAAGCACGACCTCCGCATCATTGTTTGTTGACACATTCTTGCGTCTCCTCTCTTATCATCTTTCTTTAAACTCTCACTTAATCTCAAGTCTCACTCTTTCTCATGATTCTCATTATGACGTATAACCACATTCAGTTTTCCCAAACAGAACAAGCTATATACGCCACAGGATAATTCAAAGAGAAGTCCAATACATAACAATATCAATCATGCATCATATTTAACAAAACAGATAAACATCTAACACATATATATCACATATAATCTTGCAGCACATAACCTATGACAAATACTCGAATTAGACTCGATGTACTCAGTTTAGGACTGAGTCTACGCGTCACGATGACTTAAGCCTACTGCATCTCTCACCTCTCGTTCCAGCATCTGAAATTGTTGCGGGTCCTTCCCAACAAGTCAGCTATTCCACTTCTTGACTTATACGCACCTTGTAATAAGTAGACGATACTAACGTTACAAGTCTATCTTAAAGAATCGTCCCACTTATTATCAAAACGCGTTTTCGAAAAATCTTTGTACTTCTCGTCGGAAAATCGTAAAGCATCAAAACTTTTTCAAATCAAATTCGACTTTTGAACATACTTTAAACATCTCAAAATATTTTCAAAACAACTTACAAAACATTTTAAAATCATTGGTTTTGGTTGCTGGTCCGTTCCGGACAGCCATTAACCAAAACTCCAAAACACCAAAAAACTTAGCTTTTTCAATCCAACTTTTTCTCAATTTAAATACCACTTAAAACTCAAACTTTAAACCAACTAAACAAGTTTTTAGGATGGCAAAACAATTTAATTAAAATATGGACAGCAATTACACAAGTCCATAAATCATTTTTCAGAAAATCCGAAAACACCGAAAAATCATATTTTAGTTCATATAATACTTTGTTATAAAATAAATACTTAAACGATTTATTTTTCAAACTTAACACCATGAAATGAGTTAAGGTCAGCAACCATTAAGTCCAAGGTTTTTTAATTAAATCAAAGCTAAACTATTTCAAAACCAATTACAAAATCAAACACAACACTTTGGTTAATTAAATAATTCATTCATACATAACCTAAACATGTCATCAAACAATCACTCATTCAATCATTTCAAGACATCATGATTATCATACAAGCCAGCCAAGTCATAACATCAAGTATAAAAATTCATATTCATGAAAAACATTCAAATAGAATCTTAGTGTGATTACAAGTAAAACACAAAAGATAAAATCCAAAACTATATCAAATCAATTTGTTTAATCCTAAAAATTTCCAGAACACACACATATATGATAAAGTTCATCATATAAAATTTTCAAGTTATTTAAACAATCCTAGGCTAGGTTTCAAATTAGATTTTGCATGAAAAACAAAACGGTACTGTTGCTGGTCCGTGGCAAAAACGTCATTATTAAAAATAGTTGTTCAATTCCGGATTGCATAAAAATTGGTATAAATCTTCCTTACACAGTCAAGACTATCTCATAAAATTTTCAGATTATTTGGAGTTGTGAAAGTCATATTTTTCCAATTAAGTTTGTCACTAAGTCCAGAAAATCTGAACCAAACGGTTCACTGTTTGGCCTTTACTAAAAATATTAAATCAACTCCAAATCTCTTCAAATTTTACATAGAACATATAGAGATGTTCAGGAAGCTACCATAAAAATTTCAAGCAATTTAGAGTAAAACAAGTTTGAAAATTCTGCTCATCTTTAAACCGAAAAACTTATTTTCTCAAAACAGTTTTCACAAAGTTGGCTCACATAGAAATAGAAAATCAATTCCAAAAATCATGAAAAAATTCAGAGAAGTTTATTTTAATATACTTAGTTTAGTGACAAAATTTCAGAATCATTGAACATGCATAAACATCATTTATCAAGGTTAGAAACACACACATCACAATTTTCAGCACAACATTTTCCTCAATAAATTTGTTCATCATTTCTTTTCATGAAAATCTAAGATTCACTCATACATACAAATCAATACAAAAATCAATCCATCAAGCATTTATCCTTTGAAAAAAAACCGAATTAATATATTATGAAACAATTTTCTTTAACTTCCAATACAACATACATTAACATCTAAAAATCAAGAATCAAATTAAACTATCCTAGATCTTGACATGCACATACTTAAAATTAATAGATCTCAAAGAAAATCATACATGCATTAACATTCAAGAACCAAAATCAAGGTTTTAAGAGAAAAATCAAAACTAACATCAAAACTTATTCTTTTTCACTAGATCATTACATGCTTGTATCAAAGATCTCAATTAAAAATTCATTTCGAAAAACCTAAGCCTACACCGAAACATGCATCAAGAAAAATAAATTCATTTTATCAAAAGTTTCATGCTCATTAAAAATAATTTCCTTTACATGCACACAAAACCAAATCAAACAAGAAAATCAAATCATTATCACAAAATCCTTTTTAAAACCGAAACAAACATCAAGTTCTTAAAAATAGTAGATCTCTTGTTTTTAAATCAAGATCTTTCACATGCATGTAAGAAAAGTTAAGATCAACTTGACAAAATCATATGGATGCAAAGAAAAACACTAGATCTAGCTTTGAAACCATCATACATCAAAGAACAACTTCAAAAATTAATTTCATTCTCCAAATACATACATAAAACCAAAGTTCATCAAAGAAAACAAGGATCCTTTAAATAAAACATTTATAAAAACCGAATCACTTTCAATTCTTTTTGCATGTTCATTTTGTTGTTTTAAAACTTCAATCTTCATTTATTTTTCTTTGAAAAACATAGATCAACTTTAGAAATTAACATGCAAGAACAAACTTTGAGTAGATCAACATCTTTAAAAAAATAAAAACATGTAGAACCGAAAATAAAGATGACAAAGAAGGAAGAACCAACAAGGATCAAGCTAATACCTAAGAAAATGATTGAAAATGGGCTAAGAATCAAAGCTTTCTCTCTTCCTCTCCTCTTCTCCCTCACGGTTCTCTCTCTTTCTCTCCATGGTTCTCTCTTCTTTTTTTCTAAGGATGTTGAGCTTGATGATGCTCTAACACCAAGTGTGTTTAGGTGGAAGTGTGAAATGAAGGAAATGAATGAATGAATGGAACGAAGGAAAGAAGGAAATGAAAGAATGAATGGAACTAATGGAATGAATAGAAAGGAAATAGGCTAAGGGTGAAATATCATCTCCCTTCCTTGGCCCTTGGTTTGGTTCGGCCAACATGCATCTAAGGAGGGGTACTTTTGGCATTCTAAGGCTTCTAGCTATTTGGTCCCCAAGTCTTCCATTTTCTTTTCTTTTTATTTTATTTCCTTTCTAGCTTAGTCACCAAACAAGAGCTTCATGAACATACACATACACCCCATTCACACACGTGTCACACATACACAAATCACACATGTATCATACATGCACACACTCACAACCAAGCACACACTTTAATCACAAAAAAATTTCTCCTTTAATTAAATAATCAAACATACATATTAACAATTAAACACATTTTTCTTTAAATAATAAACTATACTTATTGGTTGCAATTATAGCCCTCAAATCATTTTCTAAAATCATATTTTAATATATTAAAGATAATCCCAAAAGGAAAAATTTATTAAAAATCAAAAACTATTTTTCATGATCAATTCCTTTAAAAATTCGTCCTTTACAACTCTGAAAAAAAATTTCGCAAACCAATGCAGAAAATTATGAAAGATGCATTTTTGAAAACTACATTTCGATACGATCGTTTTCATATAAAGATCATAAAAATCGGAGTTACGGTTAAAAAGTTATGGATTTTCGAAGTTGATAAATCTAAGAAAGTCCATAAAAAATTTCATTTTTACAAATCAACATTCAATAAAATAATTTCTCATAAAAATCATTTTTACTAACTCCGTAAAAATATTTGTTGACCAAAATTCCGTAAAATCAACACCTTATTTCGAAATCGAATAAAATACTCATTGAAAACCTTTTGTAAAACAATATCTTAAAATTCTTCTTTAATAATATTTTATTTATCTTAGTCGGAAAAACGCGGGATGTTACATCAGGTACTTTCGTAGCTTAAATGAAGAAAATAAATATGGAGCATGAAAGGGGATGAAAAGACCTTGAAAATGGCGCAAGAGCGAAGCAAAACGGAGCCGGAATGAGTCCAGCACGCCTAGGCGTGGAACCCCCCACGCCCAAGCGCGCAAGCAGCGGAAAAATGCACCCAGAACAGACCTAGCGCCCAGGGCGCCCAGGCGCGCAAACCGCGTGAAAGTGACGTTATTCGGTATTTTGGAACTTATCCAAATAAGGCGATCTTGGTATCATTTTAAAGCTAAGGAAAAGATCTACAACTTTACCATATATAGCCTTGCTCAAATTCGTCCATATTTGGGGTCAAAATCAGGGCCGAAGTTGCGTGTCAGACATGAGAAAGCCCAATTGGGCCACTTCCGGATCAGTTTTGCTCCAATTCAATTAGGATTAGTTTCATCTTTTAAAAATAAGTTTTAGAATTAGGTTAGGCAGCCATTAGCAGAGATTAGAGAGAGAGAGGGAGATTACATAATTTTAGAGAGTTTTAGAAGAGGAGAAGATCAAGGATTGGGAGATCCAAGGCTTTTCCATGGTAATCATGTATTCTTCTATTTCTCTTGTTCTTAATTTCATGATGTGTAATGTAACATCCTAGAAAATTAATAATAAAATAATAAATTTATAAAATATATATAAATATTTATTTAAGGATAGGATTAAGCCTTAGAAATTGTATAAGGGTAGTGAGGTAATAGGAAGCTTAGGCCGACCTAGTCTGTAGATGTAGGACCTCGGACCGATCCCGGTCGAGCTAAATGGGGTCAGACGCGGAACCTGTTCCAAGTCCGAATTAGCTGACCTCAGCGCACTTCACATTATTATCCGAGAAGGAAGCTCGGACTACTGCTGTTCCTATATACCGGGCCGACGTATCCTAGCCGACACGTCCTAGCTCCTCCGTGCCAGATCATGTTGAGCTGTTGGCCCTTTGGGATTCGTACCATCCGTACTATGTACTATCCCTCACTTTATGTCACTATCATTGCTTTATGTCCCTTTCAAGTACTATTCATGGCTTCCTTTGAAAGCCAATGAATCCTAGCCACATGTTTTGACTTCTCATGGAAGCCTTCAATGAGGACCACACAAATATTCTCCCTAAAATAATAAAAGTGCAAACCAAACCACAAGACACAACACTTTGCATTCTCTCTCTCTCCCCTTCGTCTCTCATTTACTCTCTCATTTTCTTCTTTGAAGTCCAGCAACATCAAACCCCCAACATATTTCCTTCTCTCTCACGAGCATCTCTTCTTCTCCTCCACCAAGTCTCACCAACCGGAGACCCTCCTTCTCTCCGTCCCCGTTTTGTTCCGGCGTCCCTGGACCGTCGTGGAGTTGTGTGCAGCTTAGAGGAACTTGTGGCAGCTAGGAAGAAAGGATTCAAGGGGTGTTAAGCTCAAGAGGTCAAGCATCAAGGAAGCCATTCTCAAACTCTCAACTCTTATCTCTCACGGTTTGAGGTAAGGAGTGAGTGTTACCTCTACTTGAGTTTGGGTTTCTAGTATGTTCATAAAGGGTGCTAAGAGTGGGTGTTAGACTAGGGAATGGATATAGGTTAATGCTAGAAAGAAAAGGTAAAAAGGGTAATGGGAAACCAATGAATGAATTAGAAACATGAATTCTAGGTGAAGAAGGAATATTATTATTTTGGTTATATGCTTATATTTACATGATGGATTGGTTAAGTGCTTTATTCATGTGGTTGTTGTGGTATAAGTGTTTATGAGCTTTGATATTCCTTGTGTAAATGTTTATGAGTTGTGAATATTTGTTGTTTGTATCTGTGGCCGAGCTGGGAGAGGTTGCGAATGGGTTGAGAAAATGGTAAATATGGATAGTGGGGGAGATAGAGTAATAAGTCAGATGATGAGAAAGGTTAATGGATTAAGGAAATAGTTCGGCCTATCGCGTCAGACACATACTGGGTATGTGCAGCTGTAAGACGGGTACTGGGTACTCGCAGTTATGGACACTCCGATATCCGACCTTAAATGGTGTAAGACATGCAATGGGTGTATGCATCCGAGAAGAGTAAAAGATTGTAAACTATGTGAAAATGGAATAATGTGTAATGAATCCGAGATAGAGATGGTAATCCGAGGTGAGAGAATAGCGGCCGAGAAACCTAGCGTAAGAATTAAGGAAAGGGTATAAAGGGAATTACCGAGATGAACCGAGGTAAAACTAATAGGTAATGGATAAACCGAGGGTGCATGGTGTGAGCCGAGCTAAATGAAATGGCATGATGTGGACCGAGCTAAGTGATAATGTATGCATGTGATATACGGTTTGATTACTTGTTATTTATATGCTATTTGGCTACTTGTGTTTGGCTTGGTAGTTCGGTATGGCATTTTAGAAACTGCTTATTTAAGTTGTGTGTAATGCTCACCTCCTTACCATTTTTCAGGTACTGAGCCCGAGCAGACGCAGTCCCCGGCCGAGCAGGTTCACTCTCCCTCACAGGGAGAGTAAGTCATTTAGAGTCGGATAACTGTTGGGGTCTCGGCCAGTTGGGCCGAGCTAAAACAATGTTTTGTATTTCGGATTTTGCCGAACTGAATGTACTTAAACTTATACTTTATGTATTTGACGTATTTAAGTCTTCCGCTTTATTAACTCTGATGTTTTGGCATTAATGAAAAGAAATTTTTAAATCCTAATTTTCGGGTTTAAGGGTAATTATTATATAGGGTGTTACATTTTTGGTATCAGAGCAGTTTCTCCTCGGCCTATTGGACTTGCAAAGGACTCCAGTGGTTACTCACCAAGAGAGTGACAAATAAGTAAAGTCTAGGAGCCTAAGTTAGACAATAGAGCTTATAGAAGTATATGTTGATATGTATATATATATATATATATATATATATATATATATTTACTTGATTATTCGGTGGTTAATTGGCTTTCTCTCCATGACCGAGCAGCATGGCTGGGAGAAGAGCCGATAATGACCGAATTGCTGCCGTGCTGAAAACTCTGGTTCAACTGCAGCAGAACCAGGCGCAGGCTCAGCAGAATAAGGCCGAGAACCTCGCTCAGAACACCGCCGCAGCCGCAGCAGCTGCAGCCCTTCAGCCTCAACCTCCGGCTCCGGTCGAGATCGACTGGATGAGCCGATTTCGGAAGAACGTGTTGGAATACAAGTGGCTAGGATAATCACCTAGAGGGGGGTGAATAGGTGAAAAGGTGTAACCTATACTCGCTTAAAAATTATTGCGGAAACAATGAGTTAATTTGTTCAAGTTTCTGAAAATTTAACCTGTTGCTAATTGGTTCAACCTGTTATTAACCAATTAAGCGAATCAATTATCAACCAGTTAACAACCAATTAAATTTGGAAAACTTCAGCAAAACAGAGAAACTAATCGCAGCAGCAAAATCAAAGATGCAATAAACAATTGCTAACAACCTATTAAAGATGCAACTAAGGTAAATTGATTGGGAAAACACGTTTTTATCAAGATTAATGAAAAACCCCAAATTAAACCTAAGTTGTGAAAAGTAAAGAGAGATTAGGGATAGAGAAATTGACACGGAGGTTTTTATACTGGTTCGTTCTTGAACATCAAGAACTACTCCAGTCCCCCCTTGTGGACTTGGGGGATTTGCTATAGAGAAGAAGCCTTTAATCAATGTTTACAATCTCACACGAACCAAAACCTTTGATCGCACCCCTTGAAACCCAAAACCTTTGGATGAAACACTTGATCCTATCTTCTTCTTCTTCTTGAAAGAACCTCTTCCAAGAGCTTAGAACCTCTAAGTCTTCTTCCTTTTTGAGAACGATTGAAACCTTCAACCTTCTCCTCCACAATCTCGTTTGCTTGAAACCTTCAAGCCCACACTTGAAACCTTCAAGTGCTCTTTGAATATCTTCAATAGATGTTTGTTGTTGTGAATGTTGCACTCAAATTGAAGAATAACAACCAATTACAATTCAGAATTTTCCAGCAATAAATCTCAAATTGAATTGAAAAAGAACCTTGAACAATTGAGATTTTTGATGGAACAATTTGTAAGAAGAGAGTTTGTGAATGTTCTTGTAAATCACATGAAAGTAATGAAAGAATCTTGTAAATCTTAGCAAATTCATTTTTCTCTATGGTGTATCTATCAATGATTCCCTTTTGTTTTTGTATTTAAACAAAATTCAGTTTTGCTGCATAACTAACTCTAACCAGTTAAAACGAGTTTTACATTCAAAACTGATATTTCACATACTGATGCAATTCTAACCGGTTGGAATTTTCCCTAACCGGTTGGAATATGTAAAAACAGTATTTTAATAAAGGGAAAATGTATTTTCAAAAGCATTCAATCATCTTTTAATAAAATCATTTTAGAAACAAATTATTTGCTAAAAAACTCTCTTTTGTTAGAAAAATCTCAATTAATGCAAGATTAAAATTATGAAACCAATTTGAGATTTAAGCTAACCTATTTAACTCTACCCACTCTCAATGTTCATGACTAGACTCTAAAAAAAAAAATAAACTAAATAAAACAAATCTAGTAACATAGTCTAGTAACATAACGAATGGATAGAACTAAACCAAGACGCCTTTGTTTTCTCCATGCTTAATTGTCTTCATCAAAACTCATATGGGGCTTTCACATATGCTCCACAATCTCCCCCTTTTTGATGATGACAAACACTTTAGCTTGACATGTTGTGACATGTTGTGTTTGTTGCTCCCCCTCAAAATATGCATAATAAGAACAACCTACAAACACAAAATAGAAAACAAAGACCAAGCTTATCTCCCCCTTTTGGCATGATCAAAAAGAGAAAATAGAAAGAATTATAACTAATGCCAAAGGAAGAGGATTAGGACTAAATAACAAAACAGACATTAAGCACCATCCTAAACAGTATAAAATAGCACTATATAATAACTACAAGTCTGAAATAGTGTACCATTGGATAACCATATCAGTTATCTAATCAGAAGGCTAAGACCATAAAAGTAATATATTTTCAGGTCCAAAACAGCAACATACCGGATTTAGAACTAATGATACTATCAGATGAAGCAGTTAACATAGTTAGCAGATTAACATAGCAGAGTATTATAACAGCCAGTTCATGAACCTGTGATGAACCTGTCCAAAGTTCAAACCGGTCATTTTAGTCACTGTCATACAGCAGAATGAAAACCGGCGGAAAACCTGTTTAACCTACACTTGCACATCACTAAAAAAAAACATGAAACTAGCATTGACATTATCATACTAAGTAAGATAATTATGCTAAATTGGAAATAGGAATTAACATTAAAGCATAAGCAGAATAAAACACTACATAACGAAAGCCAAATGTCAACTATCCATAACCAAGAAAACATAACATAAAACGAACCAAGTACGACATATCAAATCTAGATCAATACAAACTAATAAGCATGAATGCAAATGCTAGGTGAGGGATAAGAGTTAGGTTCTAGACTAAAGGTCATGTAACCTAAAACTAGACCTAAAGGGTAAAACTAAGCACTAAGCTTCTGGAGGCGGAGGTGGTTGAATTCCACGGATAGCACGCAACAGATTTTCTTCCATAGCATCCATCCTAAAATTCAGGCGATCAACCATGCGATTTTCCATATGCTCCAATTGACGCTGCTGGTCAGCCGCCCAACTATCATACAAACCTCGCTGATAGGCCCGCCATTGCTCATCTTGCTCCCGTTGTGCATCCATGAGAGCTACAAATTTCTGTTCGACCACACCCATCAACTCAATTCGAAAACCAGCAAAGTCATATGATGTATGAACATGTCCTGAAGCCTCCGATGCTCCACCAGGTGCTCCCCCTGCACCGGTAGCCATGTGCTCTTCTTGTGACGCAGCCGCTTCCTCTTCATCACCTTCATCATCATCATCATCATCATCACTATCACTTTCCGAAGTATCACGCGATTTAGGCTTCCAAATCCACTGGGAGCCACTCTTTTGAATTTGCGCTTGTTGAATCAAATAGAGCCCAACACAACAGAACTTTGGATCCGGTGGTTCCTGAACCTCATCCCGAGCAATCCTAACCAAATTTGCCTCAAGTAACTTCGTAACCAGCATCGGATAAGGGAGTTTTGGATGCCCTTTTGCATTGGCAGCCGTAAGCATGCGATCCAAAATCAACTTTGGCCAATTTATAGGAACTTGGTTCTTCACTGCCCACAAGTAAACCAGATCTTCACGAGAAGCTTGAGAGTGATTAGTGGTGGCCTTTGGTACCAAACAATAGGTGTAGATGTACAGTATCATGCGATCCTCAATAGTCATGCAACCAACCTTTTTTGTACCACCAGAATAACCATGATCTTGTCTCAAACAGTCCAGAAAAATGTTATCCGGGTTAAGTCTAGTCCACCAATCATTAGCAGGGTCACGAAAATAAGAACCAACAGACAGAAGATTTGCCACATGCTCGAAATCATCACTTGTCAAAATGAAATGTGTCCCATCACCGTAGTCTGATAGCTACCACTTATGCGAGTAAAATTAGAGTAGAATTCTCGAACTAACCGGGGGTAGATTACTGCATTAATCTCCAAAAACTTCTTCAATTTTTGAAAGTCATACAGACGCTGAAAAACAAACCCTTCTTGTTCAAGCCAGTCGAAATTCAGCCACCGAACTATGCCATAGGGACGACCATTGAATTTGACCCATCGTGAAGCCTTACTCTCATCCGAATAAAAAGCTTGAAATGCTTCTACTTCCATGGGGTCTGGAGAAGGATCACGACGACGATTTGCCCGATGCTTAACACGTTTACCACGGGGACGAGATGAGGATGCCATTATGAACAGTAATAATACAAACCAAGGAAAGGGATTTCTAATCCTAGGTTCGGTTTAGAGAAAGAGGGAGGAGGAAGAGATAAACTAACACCCAACAACAAAGAACACTAAAATGTGGATGTATGAGATGCGTATATGCAAGAACAACAAGCAATAAGAAGAAATTAGAAGGAAATTGAGAGATTGAAAAACTAGTGTTTTAAAGGGGAAGAGGAATGTGCGTGTGTTTTGATAGAGAGAAAAGAAATAAGAAATGAAAGAGTGTGAGTGTGCTTTTTTTAAAAAAACGTACGGAAAGTCTGAAACTGACGTGCTAACCGGTTAGGAAATTTTCCAACCGGTTAGAATTTGAAAATAACCAATAATTCACCAATTAATAGAAAAAGTTTTTAAGGGGGGTCTGTAGGTTTCAACCGGTTAAAATAAATCCCAACCGGTTGGAACAGTGAAAATTGGTATTTTTAAGAAGTTTCAGCACAATCACACTTTTTTTTTTCTTTCACTCTAGTCTTTAAAAATACACACTTTAACACTTATTAACAAATTGAGAAATAAACAAAAGGAATCAAAACACACACAAACACAGAAAATTAAGGCATGAATGAATGATATGCAACTAGACTATATTATGTAGCAAGTTTAACCAAATATGACTCAATGCACATACACATATCAAGCAAAACATTGCTAATGCAACACTAAGCAATCTCAAGATCATATGAACAAAAACTTGGTCCAAAGATGATCAAAATCTGAACTAAAGCAAGACCATGTGCTGAAATCAGAAGCACATAATCCAATGCACACAGACTAGCCAAGATGCACATATGCGACAGATATGAGCCAAAATGAACAAAACAGAATGCACCAAAGCGCAAATAGAACCCTAAGAAAAATACTCATATACTAATTCACAAAAAACACTAAAACATCATAAAAAACAATGAATCAGCATTTAGTTAGATAAAACAAAAGCAGAAAGCACAGATACCATGCTCCAAAGTCATGTGCCCTTTCTCTTGCAACAGTTTGCTTGAATGAATGGCACTTGTTCCCTGTCATGTGTCTTGAACAGCCGCTGTCCTAACACCAGCGAGCTAATCTCGTTCGAAGACACACCTACAAAAGATTATTACTTGCCCTTTTTCGGTACCCAAGTGGTCTTGGGTCCCTTAGAGTTAGCATAAGGACTTTCTCCCTTCTTAACCCAAACAAATAGACCTTTAGGCACACCATGTTTCTTAATACGGCAAATATTATTTGTATGTCCATGCTTTCCACAATAAAAACATGTTGTCTTTTTATTCAAATAAATTTTTGAAAATGAGCCAACTACATTGTATTTTCTTTTCTTTGCATGCACATAGCCTAAACCGGTTCTATTCGAGTGGTCTCTTTGAAAAGCAAGTAATTTGTTTAAATTCTTATCACCATTGGAAAAAGTATTAAGCCTATTTTTCAAATTAGCAATTTCTTTCTCAAGCTTAATACAATTTTCACAAGGGGAGACAACAACCTCATGATTTCCACAATCACATGTAGGTTTGGAATTAATGAGTTCCAAGGATTCATTATGAAGTTTCAACTCTTTTATAAAATTTTCCATAGCAATAAGTTTTTGTTGATACTCCAAAATTTGTTTTCTCCTTTTCTCATTAATTTTAACAACCTTTTTAAACTCATTTAACATTTCTACATATGCTTGTTGCAAATCATCATAAGATGCTGAATTTGAATTGGAACTACATGATGAGTTAGAAGATACCTCATCCTCGCTATCTAGCACAACCGTCTTATCACTTGACGAAGCTTCTTCATCGAAATTCGCCATCAAGCATAGGCCGTCTACATCTTCGTTTTCCGAATTGCTAGAGGATACCTCTTCTTCCTTCTCCGGCTCATCCCACACGATGTACGCTCTCTTGTATTTGGTGTCATTTTCACTCCTCTTCAAAAATGTAGGGCATTCCCGTTTGATGTGTCCAACTCCACCACATTCATGACACTTGAATCTCTCTTTTTCCTTAGAGCCTTTGCCATTTGATTTATTTGCACTCCTTTTGCTTTTGAGGAACGTGTTGAAATTCTTCACACACAACCCAAATTCTTCTTCATCAATTTCTTCATTATGATCACCAATTTTTGGATTCTTTGCCTCGATGATAATTCGCCTTTGTTCCTTCCGACAAATATACTCTTCTCCACAGAATTTCGGAGAGTTCTTTCGTGAGACACCTACACAACTCAAAGGATTGTTCATACTAAAAGAATGGTTGTTCATTCTAGCCATTTGTAATCTTTCCAAGGATCTTTTCGAAAAAGCGTTTTAATGCTCAGATCTTTCGACCGAGCTCTGATACCACTTGTTGGAATACAAGTGGCTAGGATAATCACCTAGAGGGGGTGAATAGGTGAAAAGGTGTAACCTATACTCGCTTAAAAATTATTGCGGAAACAGTGAGTTAATTTGTTCAAGTTTCTGAAAATTTAACCTGTTGCTAATTGGTTCAACCAGTTATTAACCAATTAAGCGAATCAATTATCAACCAGTTAACAACCAATTAAATTTGGAAAACTTCAGCAAAACAGAGAAACTAATCGCAGCAGCAAAATCAAAGATGCAAGAAACAATTGCTAACAACCTATTAAAGATGCAACTAAGGTAAATTGATTGGGAAAACACGTTTTTATCAAGATTAATGAAAAACCCCAAATTAAACCTAAGTTGTGAAAAGTAAAGAGAGATTAGGGATAGAGAAATTGACACAGAGGTTTTTATATTGGTTCGTTCTTGAACATCAAGAACTACTCCAGTCTCCCCTTGTGGACTTGGGGGATTTGCTATAGAGAAGAAACCTTTAATCAATGTTTACAATCTCACACGAACCAAAACCTTTGATCGCACCCCTTGAGACCCAAAACCTTTGGATGAAACACTTGATCCTATCTTCTTCTTCTTCTTGAAAGAACCTCTTCCAAGAGCTTAGAACCTCTAAGTCTTCTTCCTTTTTGAGAACGATTGAAACCTTCAACCTTCTCCACAATCTCGTTTGCTTGAAACCTTCAAGCCCACACTTGAAACCTTCAAGTGCTCTTTGAATATCTTCAATAGATGTTTGTTGTTGTTGTGAATGTTGCGCTCAAATTGCAGAATAACAACCAATTACAATTCAGAATTTTCCAGCAATAAATCTCAAATTGAATTGAAAAAGAACCTTGAACAATTGAGATTTTTGATGGAACAATTTTTAAGAAGAGAGTTTGTGAATGTTCTTGTAAATCACATGAAAGTAATGAAAGAATCTTGTAGATCTTAGCAAATTCGTTTTTCTCTGTGGTGTATCTATCAATGATTCCCTTTTGTTTTTGTATTTAAACAAAATTCAGTTTTGCTGCATAACTAACTCTAACCGGTTGGAACAAGCCTTAACCAGTTAAAACGAGTTTTACATTCAAAACTGATATTTCACATACTGATGCAATTCTAACCGGTTGGAATTTTCCCTAACCAGTTGGAATATGTAAAAACTGTATTTTAATAAAGGGAAAATGTATTTTCAAAAGCATTCAATGATCTTTTAATAAAATCATTTTAGAAACAAATTATTTGCTAAAAAACTCTCTTTTGTTAGAAAAATCTCAATTAATGCAAGATTAAAATTATGAAACCAATTTGAGATTTAAGCTAACCTATTTAACTCTACCCACTCTCAATGTTCATGACTAGACTCTAAAAAAAAAAAACTAAATAAAACAAATCTAGTAACATAGTCTAGTAACATAACGAATGGATAGAACTAAACCAAGACGCCTTTGTTTTCTCCATGCTTAATTGTCTTCATCAAAACTCATATGGGGCTTTCACATATGCTCCACAGAACGAACCACCTCGGTTTGAAGGGGGTTACAATCCTGATGGGGCTCAGAGATGGCTCCATGATGTTGAAAAGATCTTCTGATCTCTGCAACCGCCCTATGAGTACAGGGTGAGGTTGGCCGAGTTCGTGCTGGCTAGTGAAGCCGAGCACTGGTGGGAGCAGCAGAGCCGTGGACTGGAAGCGGCTAATGAAGTTATCACTTGGGAGTTGTTCCGAGCTCGATTCATCGGAAAGTACTTTCCCGAAGATGTCAGGAGAGAAAAGGAGCTCGCTTTTCTCAAGCTGGAACAGAGGAACTTGAGTGTCGGGGAGTATGCCGCTCAGTTCGAGGATTCGATCCGCTACTCAGGAAGCTACAGAGATGCTGATGAGCATACTAAGTGCATCAAGTTCGAGTCAGGTCTCCGTGATGATATTCGACTCGCATTCGAATATCAAAACGTGGCCAATCTCTCGCAATTGGTAAACATGGCTAGCACCTATGAGAAGGGGCTCAAGAGGAAAGCCGACGGAAAGCAGAGCAGGTCGGCATAAAAAGCAGTGGGACCAATCCGAGGAAAAGGAGCTGTTCAGAGATCTGCTCCCTATGTGAATCCGAGCTCAAGAGTGTCAACGACTCCGAGGAGCGGTGGTCAAATGGTGGTTGTCCCTGGTCCCTATCCGATATGCCAACACTGCGGGAGGCAGCACAGGGGAGAATGCTGGAGTCTGGATCCGAGCAGAACAAGAGGATCCTGTTTCCGATGTGGCAAGCCTGGTCATTTTGCAGCTCGGTGTACCGAGAACATTGTGAAAGAAGAGGTCAATGTGGCGAAGGAACAACAGGCTGGTGTTAACCGACCGATGCAAAGAGGCAAAGTCTATACCATGGATGGTGAAGAGGTGACCGATGCTGACGAGCTGATCCGAGGTACTTGTCAAGTAAACAGCATCACGTGTGCTGTGTTATTTGATTGTGGAGCCACACATTCTTTTATTTCCCTTGACTGTATGAAAAGACTAAAACTATCCCCAGTAGAAATGCTTTACAAATTATCCATTTCTACCCCAACCAATTCTTCTGTAATCACTTCCCAAATGTGTCTAGAGTGTCCTCTCCAAGTATTAGGCCGAGATTTTAAGGTCAACCTTATTTGTTTGCCCCTAACCAAACTGGATATCATCCTCGGCATGGACTGGATGTCTCAACACCATGTCCTGCTCGACTGCCGAGAGAAAACCGTCATCTTTAGTGGCTCTTGTGTTGCAAAGTTAGAGGCAACAAAGGAACCGACCTTAGACCAAATTCCTGTAGTCGGTGAATTCCCATAGGTTTTCTCGGATGAAATGCCTGGCTTACTGTCGAGAAGGGAAGTAGAGTTTAGTATAAAGTTCATTCCAGGAACTGGCCCAATTTCAATTGCTCCGTACAGAATGGCACCTCCCGAGCTAGAAGAGCTTAAGAAACAGCTGGAAGAACTTTTGGCCAAGAAGTTAATTAGACCGAGCGTGTCACCTTGGGGAGCTCCGATCCTGTTAGTTAAAAAGAAGGATGGTAGCCTTAGAATGTGCACTGATTATAGAAAGCTTAACGCGGTAACGGTGAAGAACAAATACCCCCTCCCTCGGATTGATGATTTATTAGACCAACTCAAGGGAGCTTCGGTATTCTCAAAGATAGACCTCCGATCTGGATACCACCAGATCCGATTCCAAGAAGAAGACATTCCGGAGACAGCTTTCAGGACGAGATATGGGCATTTTGAGTATGTGGTTATGCCCTTTGGACTTACCAACGCCCCTGCCATCTTTATGGACTACATGAATAGGATCTTCCGACCCTATCTAGATTCGTTTGTGATAGTCTTCATCGACGATATCCTTATCTACTCCAGAAGTCCGAGCGAACATGAGAAGCACTTGAGAACGGTACTACAGGTCTTGAAGGACAAGGAGCTTTATGCCAAGCTCTCTAAGTGCAGTTTTTGGCTCAAAGAGGTTCACTTGCTCGGTCACGTAATATCCGAGCGTCGTGTCGCAGTTGATCCCTCCAAGGTTGAAGCTGTACTCAAGTGGGAGAGACCTAACTCGGAAACTGAGATCAGGAGTTTTCTTGGTCTTGCAGGATACTACAGGAGATTCATCGAAGGATTTTCTAAATTGGCTCTCCCGTTGACTTCGTTAACCAGGAAGGATGCGCCTTACCGGTGGTCCGAAGAGCGCGAACAGAGCTTTCAAGAGCTGAAGAAAAGATTGACGTGTTCACTAGTATTGATTTTGCCAGATCCAACCAAAGCCTTTGACGTGTTTTGTGACGCCTCGAACCAGGGTCTCGGCTGTGTGTTGATGCAACAGGGAAAAGTGGTGGCTTACGCCTCTAGACAACTTCGACCGCACGAACAGAATTACCCCACCCATGATCTCGAATTGGCAGCTGTGGTGTTCGCCCTTAAAATTTGGAGGCAATACCTATATGGCACAAAATTTGAAGTGTTCAGTGACCATAAGAGTCTCGGCTACTTGTTCAACTAGAAGGAATTGAACATTAGGCAGCGTAGATGGGTAGAATTCTTGAAAGATTACAATTTCCACTTGCACTATTATCCTGGAAAATCCAACGTTGTGGCCGACGCACTGAGCAGGAAAAGCCTTCATCTGAGCAATATGATGGTCAGGGAGATGCAGTTGATGCAGGAATTTAGTGATCTTAACCTCGGCGTGCAGAAGAAGGAAAACAGTGTTGTACTGGAAATGCTGCAAGTGACGAATGATTTTGTGGGTTTTATCAAGGAAAGACAAGCTGCCGACTTAGAACTCCAGAAGCTACTAGAAAGAGCGGGAGACAAGGATAAACCAGACTTCACTAAAGGATCTGATGGTCTCATACGATTTCGGGGCCGAGTCTGCATTCCTATGGACTTTGAAGTCCGAAGAGATATAATGGAAGAGGCTCATAAAACGAAGATGAGTCTTCACCCAGGAGCCACAAAAATGTACCAGTAGAGTTTCCAGAGGTTTTCTCGGACGAAATGCCTGGCTTACCGCCGAGAAGAGAAGTAGAGTTCAGTATAGACCTTATTCCGGGAACTGGCCCGATCTCAATTGCTCCGTACAGAATGGCACCTCCCGAGCTGGAAGAGCTTAAGAAGCAACTGGAAGAAATTTTGGCCAAGAAGCTAATCCGACCAAGCGTCTCACCTTGGGGAGCTCCGATCCTGTTCATTAAAAAGAAAGATGGTAGCCTCAGAATGTGTACTGATTATCGGAAGCTCAACGCGGTAACGGTGAAGAACAAATATCCCCTCCCTCGGATTGACGACTTGTTGGACCAACTCAAGGGAGCTTCGGTATTCTCAAAGATAGACCTCCGATCTGGATACCACCAGATCCGAGTCCGAGAAAAAGACATTCCGAAGACAGCCTTAAGGACGAGGTATGGGCATTTTGAGTATGTGGTTATGCCCTTCGGACTTACCAACGCCCCTGCCATCTTCATGGACTACATGAATAGGATCTTCCGACCTTACCTGGATTCGTTTGTAATAGTTTTCATCGACGACATCCTCATCTACTCTCGAAGTCCGAGTGAACACGAGCAGGATCTGAGAACGGTGTTGCAGGTTTTGAAGGATAAGAAACTCTACGCTAAGCTCTCTAAGTGCAGCTTTTGGCTCAACGAGGTTCATTTCCTCGGACATGTAATATCCAAGCACGGTGTAGCAGTTGATCCCTCCAAGGTGGAAGCGGTACTTAAGTGGGAGAGACCCAACTCGGTAACCGAGATCAGGAGTCTCCTCGGTCTTGCAGGGTACTACAGGAGATTCATTGAAGGATCTCTAAACTGGCTTTACCGTTGACTTCGTTAACCAGGAAGGATGCACCCTACCAATGGTCCGAGGTGTGCGAACAGAGTTTCCAAGAGCTAAAGAAAAGGTTGACGAGCTCGCCTATGTTGATTTTGCCCGATCCGACCAAAGCCTTTGACATATTTTGTGACGCCTCGAAGCAGGGTCTCGACTGTGTGTTTATGCAACAAGGAAAAGTGGTGGCTTATGCCTCTCAGCAACTTCGGCAACACGAGCAGAATTACCCCACTCATGATCTCAAATTGGCAGCCGTGGTGTTCGCCCTTAAGATTTGGAGACACTACATGTATGGCACGAAGTTTGAAGTGTTCATTGACCACAAGAGTCTCGGTTACCTGTTCGACCAGAAGGAACTGAACATGAGGCAGCGCAGATGGGTGGAATTCTTGAAAGATTACGATTTCAACCTGCACTATCATCCTGGAAAAGCCAACGTTGTGGCCGACGCAATGAGCAGGAAGAGTCTTCATCTGAGCAACATGATGGTCCGAGAGATGCAATTGATGCAGGAGTTTAGCGACCTTAACCTCGGCATACAGAAGAAGGAAAACAGTGTTGTACTGGAAATGCTACAAGTGACCAATGATTTTGTGGGTTTCATCAAGGAAAGACAGGCTTCCGACCTAGAACTCCAGAAGCTACTAGAAAGGGAAGGAGACAAGGACGAACCCGACTTCACTAAAGGACCCGATGGTCTCGTACGATTTTGGGGCCGAGTTTGCATTCCTATGGACTTTGAAGTCCGAAGAGAGTTAATGGAATAATCCCACAAGACGAAGATGAGTCTTCATCCAGGTGCCACAAAGATGTACCAGGATCTGAAGAGGTTATTTTGGTGGCCGAAGTTGAAGACCGATGTGGCCGATTATGTGTCTCGGTGTTTGACATGCCAGAAAGCCAAGATCGAACATCAGAAACCAGGAGGATTACTCAAATCCTTGGAGATTCCACAATAGAAGTGGGACAGCATTTCGATGGACTTTGTGTCGGGTCTACCAAGGACGAGATCAGGGCAGGAAGCCATTTGGGTTGTGGTGGACCGACTTACAAAGTGTGCCCATTTCCTGCCGATCAGCATGAAGTGCAGCTTGGAGAAGCTGACGCAACTATACATAAAGGACATTGTCAGACTTCATGGTGTTCCGAGCAGTATCGTGTCGGACCGTGATCCCCGCTTTTTATCTCGATTCTGGTAGAGTTTGCAAGAAGCCATGGGTACAAAATTGAGGTTTAGCACAGCTTATCATCCTCAAACCGATGGACAATCCGATCGCACCATTCAGACTCTTGAGGACTTGTTAAGGACATGTGTACTTGAACAATCGGAAAGCTGGGAAGCACTTTTGCCATTGGTCGAATTCACCTACAACAACAGTTTCCATTCAAGTATCAGAATGACTCCTTTCGAAGCATTGTATGGTCGGAAATGTCGGACGCCGCTATGCTGGTTCCAGATAGGAGAAAACTTGTTGATTGGTCCTGACATTGTTCATGAGACGACCGAGAAGATCTGAATGATACAAGGAAAGATGAAAACAACTCAGGATCGATAGAAGAGCTATGCCGACAAGAGAAGGAAACCCTTGAACTTCATTGAGGGCGATCATGTATTTCTGCGGTTATCCCCTGTAACGGGTATCGGCCGAGCTATCAAATCAAAGAAGTTGACCCCTCGGTTTGTCGGACCGTACCAGATATCGGAGAAGGTCGGACCAGTAGCTTAAAGAATTGCTCTACCTCCGCACTTGTCTAAGCTCCACGATGTGTTCCATGTCTCGCAACTTAGGAGGTACATCCACGACCCCTCGCATGTGATAGCAGTGGACGAGCTGCCGCTAAGAGACAACCTGACCTTCAAAGTCCTTCCAGTCCGAGTTGAGGACAAACAGGTCAGGCGGCTCAGAGGGAAGGAAATCTCCTTGTGGAAACCTACAATCGGTGGTTGAAACAAATAGGAACACTAGGAGAACACCTAGAAGGGGGGGTTGAATAGGTGTTATAGAAACTTTGAAAGATTTTCGCAAGAAACAAATCTAAACGATTAAAACCAATGAAAATCAATCAATTAACAAATATTATATCAGAGATTAAGCGAAAACAATCAACACCAATATTCTTATTGATTAACCTAGTTATGAAAATGATTTTCCCCAAATTAATTTGAACAATAAAGATTCAATTCAATCAAATATAGAAAAATCACTTTTTCTAGGTTTTCAATCAAGAACACAATTAAAGACTTGAATTGTAAAGAGCAAGAGTTTAGAGATACGACACAGTGATTTATCCTGGTTCACTTTCATCCACTTGAAAGCTACATCCAGTCCCCTCTTCAACCAAGAGAGATTCTTCACTATGAGGAATTAGAGTTTCTCAAATTACAAGTAAATGCCTCACAAGACTTCCTTCTTGCTAGCCTACAAGAGATACCACACCCTTGCCTTGTAATCCTATTGATATCTAATCTAACCTCTTCCCTTGCTTGCCAAATCCCCTCAACAATACTTCCAATGCTTGCTTTACTACAAGACTTCCAATTGCTTGTTCTTCAACAAGGCTTCCAAGTGCTTGATGAAATGCCTCACCAAGGCTTCCAATATAACTTTGCTTGATTCACAAAATCAAGTCTTCCTTTGTTGTAGATAGCTTGCCTTTTGCAAAGATTACAACTCAAATGAAAAACAATAACAATCCTATGAATCTCTTTCAAAAGCTATGAAAAGATCAACATGAGAGATTCAAGGTTCTTGATCAAAGAATATGAAAATGAAAGCTTTGATCTTGAGAAAGTGAGAGAAAATAGTGTGGCTTTGATTCTTTGTAAAATTGTGTATCAAAATGATTCTAGTTAATAGAAATGATTAGGAAAAGGTTTATATAGAATACCCAAAAGTTGGAGCAACTTAGAATAGCTTTTGAGAAGTGAAAAACGTATTTAAAACAGTTACAGACCCTGTTTACTCGAGTAAAATAAGTGTTAATCGAGTAATATGAAAGCAAGATAATTTTCACTCGAGTGAGACCAAAAATACTCGAGTAAAGGTGCAGATAATCGATTATCAAAAGTTTGTTAATCAGTTATCAGTTCAAAATACACGGTTAATCAATTATCAAAATCTGTTAATCGATTATTAACATTAAAAATCACTTAAAACTTGTTTTCTCAAAAACTAAACCTTTTCTTTCAAACCTTTAAGCCACCTATTGATTTTAGGCAAAGTGAATACTCAAAATATGATATAATCATGCAATCAAAAGAGATTCACTACCCTCTAAGAGACTCTACCCAAACTCATAAACTAAAAGACTTGTGAGGCAAAAGATAAAACAATAAAACATAAACTACCAAACTAAGTCTTCATGAGTTGGCTTTCTCTTCTTAACTTGATGTTTGTTGTTGCTTGTTGAGCTTGAACTTGATCAACACATTTAAGCTTGTTCAAAACCTTTTGTAGCTTGTTCAAAACCTTTTGTCATTATCAAAACATTCTTCATGGATCTTACACTCCTTGGTCAAGGTCGTCTGGAATCGGAATGATGTGGAGGAAGCTACTTGGGAACTCGAGGACAAGATGAAGCAGTCATATCCGCAACTGTTCAATGCCGACTAAATTTTGAGGACGAAATTCCTGTAAGTGGGAGAGGAATGTAACATCCTAGAAAATTAATAATAAAATAATAAATTTATAAAATATATATATAAATATTTATTTAAGGATAGGATTAAGCCTTAGAAATTGTATAAGGGTAGTGAGGTAATAGAAAGCTTAGGCCGACCTAGTCTGTAGATGTAGGACCTCGAACCGATCCCGACCGAGCTAAATGGGGTCAGACGCGGAACCTGTGCCAAGTTCGGATTAGCCGACCTCAGCGCACTTCACAATATTATCCGAGAAGGAAGCTCGGACTACTGCTGTTCCTATATACCGGGTCGACGTATCCTAGCCGACACGTCCTAGCTCCTCCGTGCCAGCTCATGTTGAGCTGTTGGCCCTTTGGGATTCGTACCATCTGTACTATGTACTATCCCTCACTTTATGTCACTATCATTGCTTTATGTCCCTTTCAAGTACTATTCATGGCTTCCTTTGGAAGCCAATGAATCCTAGCCACATGTTTTGACTTCTCATGGAAGCCTCCAATGAGGACCACACAAATATTCTCCCTAAAATAATAAAAGTGCAAACCAATCCACAACACACAACACTTTGTATTCTCTCTCTCCCCTTCGTCTCTCTCATTTACTCTCTCATTTTCTTCTTTGAAGTCCAGCAACATCAAACCCCCAACATATTTCCTTCTCTCTCTCGAGCATCTCTTCTTCTCCTCCACCAAGTCTCACCAACCGGAGACCCTCCTTCTCTCCGTCCCCGTTCTGTTCCGGCGTCCCTGAACCGCCGCGGAGTTGTGTGCAGCTTAGAGGAACTTGTGGCAGCTAGGAAGAAAGGATTCAAGGGGTGTTAAGCTCAAGAGGTCAAGCATCATGGAAGCCATTCTCAAACTCTCAACTCTTATCTCTCACGGTTTGAGGTAAGGAGTGAGTGTTACCTCTACTTGAGTTTGGGTTTCTAGTATGTTCATAAAGGGTGCTAAGAGTGGGTGTTAGACTAGGGAATGGATATAGGTTAATGCTAGAAAGAAAAGGTAAAAAGGGTAATGGGAAACCAATGAATGAATTAGAAACATGAATTCTAGGTGAAGAAGGAATATTATTATTTTGGTTATATGCTTATATTTACATGATGGATTGGTTAAGTGCTTTATTCATGTGGTTGTTGTGGTATAAGTGTTTATGAGCTTTGATATTCCTTGTGTAAATGTTTATGAGTTGTGAATATTTGTTGTTTGTATCTGTGGCCGAGCTGGGAGAGGTTGCGAATGGGTTGAGAAAATGGTAAATATGGATAGTGGGGGAGATAGAGTAATAAGTCAGATGATGAGAAAGGTTAATGGATTAAGGAAATAGTTACCGGGTTGAGCCGAGAGAGGCTGAGCTAAATAAATGGTTAAAGAGACTAAGAGGTTGAGCCGAGATAGGCCGAACTAAAATGGTTAAAAGGATAAAAGAAATAAAAGAGAAATGGTTGTGTGATCGGGTCATAGCAGACGCGTATCGGGTGCGTGCATTGATCGCGTCAGACGCATACTGGGTATGTGCAGCTCTAAGACGGGTACTGGGTACTCGCAGTTATGATTGACACAAGGTTCCGAGCACGGAATCGGTGGGATGTGTTCCTGGTCATAGCAGACGCGTACTGGGTGCGTGCATTGATCGCGTAAGTCGCCGAGATGCGCCGCTGTAAGACGAGTACTGGGTGCTCGCAGTTATGGACACTCCTTACTCCATAGAATGATCGGTGGTAGTGCTCCTGGTCATAGAAGACGCGTACTGGGTGCGTGCATTGATCGCGTCAGACACATACCGGGTATGTGCAGCTGTAAGACGGGTACTGGGTACTCGCAGTTATGGACACTCCGATATCCGACCTTAAATGGTGTAAGACATGCAATGGGTGTATGCATCCGAGAAGAGTAAAAGATTGTAAACTATGTGAAAATGGAATAATGTGTAATGAATCCGAGATAGAGATGGTAATCCGAGGTGAGAGAATAGCGGTCGAGAAACCTAGCGCAAGAATTAAGGAAAGGGTATAAGGGGAATTATCGAGATGAACTGAGGTAAAACTAATAGGTAATGGATAAACCGAGGGTGCATGGTGTGAGCCGAGCTAAATGAAATGGCATGATGTGGACCGAGCTAAGTGATAATGTTTGCATGTGATATATGGTTTGATTACTTGTTATTTATATGCTATTTGGCTACTTGTGTTTGGCTTGGTAGTTCGGTATGGCATTTTAGAAACTGCTTATTTAAGTTCTGTGTAATGCTCACCTCCTTACCATTTTTCAGGTACTGAGACCGAGCAGACGCAGTCCCCGACCGAGCAGGTTCACTCTCCCTCACAGGGAGAGTAAGTCATTTAGAGTCGGATAGCTGTTGAGGTCTCGGCCAGTTGGGCCGAGCTAAAACAATGTTTTGTATTTCGGATTTTGCCGAACTGAATGTACTTAAACTTATACTTTATGTATTTGACTTATTTAAGTCTTCCGCTTTATTAACTCTGATGTTTTGGCATTAATGAAAAGAAATTTTTAAATCCTAATTTTCGGGTTTAAGGGTAATTATTATATAGGGTGTTACATGTAACTAAAACCCTTTGTTAGGAATTGGTGAATTTGTATGGATTAGTTTATTGATTTCATGAATTGATGTTTTTCCATTTCTAAATCATATGTTTGATTGCGTTTTATTACCAATTCATAAATTTGGCCAATTTATGTCTTGTTTTGGATCTCTAATTCTTCAATTGAGAGATTAGGAATTAGAATAGGCCATGCCTTCAAACAATATAGTTGTTCAACAAGTAGGGATACAATTGGGTAATTATATAACATAATTAATTCCCTGTTCTTACTTAAGATTATTCAATGATTTAATCTCTTAAGGAATTAAGGATTATCGAATTGAATAAGAAACGGTAATTATACAAGAGGGATCTAATAGTTACCAATTTAGGAATTTGTTCATGATTTAGGGAAAAACAGAGATTCATGATAAATAAACAACGCCATACAATGAAACCATGTTCCTAACATCTTTCTTAAATCGCCCAACACTTTAATTTATTTTCTGTTTTGTTTTTATTTTATTCCAAATCAATAATAATTAATTAATTAGAAACCTATAGATTTTACTTTTAACTACTCTTTGGTGGAAATTAATTGAACAATTTGCAATCCCCGAGTGGAACGATATCTGGTCTTCCTAGACTATATTACTTTGCGATCTAGTATACTTGCTAGAGAGTGAACAGGAAGGTTGATAACACTCTTTTTATCAAAAAGAAAGGAAAGGGCATTCTTTTAGTTCATATTTATGTAGATGATATTATTTTCGGTGCTACTAATGAAACCTTTTGCAAGGATTTTTCAAGTATGATGCAGGAAGAGTTCGAGATGTCTATGATGGGTGAGCTGAACTTTTTCCTAGGATTGCAAATAAAACAAGCAAAGGATGGGATTTTCATTAGCCAAACAAAATACTGCAAGGAACTATTGAAACGATTTGGCATGGATAAGGCCGAGGCAGTAGCAACACCAATAAGCACATCTTGCTATCTGGACAAAGATGAAGGAGGTAAATCCGTAGAAATCACTAAATATCGAGGTATAATCGGATCCCTTCTCTATTTAAAGGCAAGTAGGTCGGATATTATGTTTAGCGTATGTTTATGTGCACGTTTTCAAGCGAATCCAAAAGAAACGCACATGGTTGTTGCCAAACGTATAATGAAATATCTTTCTGGCACAACTGATATGGGTTTATGGTACCCCAAAGGTTCTTCGTGTAACCTTGTTGGGTACTCCGATTCTTATTTTTCTAGGTGCAAAGTAGATAGGAAAAGCACTAGCGGCACTTGTCACCTCCTTGGTAATTCTTTAGTATCATGGGCTAGCAAGAAACAGTCGAGTGTAGCCCTATCCACAGCTGAGGCTGAATAAGTCGCTGCGGGTAGCTGTTGTGCTCAAATCTTATGGTTAAAACAACAACTCCTAGACTTTGGTGTAAGTCTAGATCACATTCCCATCAAATGTGATAACAGAAGTGCAATTAGTATTCCCAAAAACCCTGTGCAACATTCTCGCACTAAGCATATTGAGATTCGTCACCATTTTATACGTGATCATATTCAAAAGGGTGATTGTATTATTGAGTATGTTGATACTTCGCGACAGTTGGCTGATATCTTTACGAAACCGCTTCCAAAAGAAAATTTCTTTTTCATTCGTAGAGAAATTGGTTTAACTTCTGCCTCTCACCTATTTTGAGTATGTGATTATTATCTCTCTTGTTATTATTGATGCGTTTCCTCAGTGTTTCAGGGGGAGATAGCACATTCTTTTTGATGATTACAAAAGGGGGAGAGATATTCTGAAGATGCTATGAATGAATTGATATATATTGTTTATGCATCAATACAGGGGTAGATGCTACAAGATGCTATGAATTGTTATATCTTTATTATTATTGTTCTAGGGAAGGTTAATTTATATATATATATATATATGTGTGTGTGTGTGTGTGTGTTTTTTGCTTGTATAACACTTGTGATGCAGATAGTAAAGAGCATATTAGAATAGTTGTTTGTCATCATCAAAAAGGGGGAGTTTTGGAAGTCAAGCTAGTGTTGGAAGACATGCTTCAAACTCTCTTATGGACTTCAAGTATATATCAAGCTGATGTTTTGATGATAACAAACCAACTCAAGTTCAAGCTCACAAGTTTCCTTCATGATCAAGTTGAAGATTCAAGCAAGACATAGATTAGAAGCCTTTTCCCTTAGAACATTTGTAAGGTAATGAAGTTTCTACTCTTTACGATTTTAAAAAGCCAATAAGTTTTTCATTAAAAAGGGAGAAGAAAATGTGTTTTCATGAAAAGTTGTTTTCTATCTTAGTCTTTGTGAAAATACTTGATGTTACAAAACTCTGTATATTTTTACTATGCAAGAAGGAGTAATCGATTAACTGCTCAAGATAATCGATTAACTTTGTTGCATCACAGAAAAATCAGAGAGCTAGTAATCGATTAAGAGAACTTTGTTAATCCATTACTTTCTTATGAGAGTAATCGATTATCTGGCTCAAGTAATCGATTATAATTGTTGCATCATATGTTTTTCAGAGGCTTAGTAATCGATTACATGCTGTGTAGTAATCGATTACATGATGTTGCATCATATGCATAACAGAGGCTCAGTAATCGATTAATTGATGAGTGTTAATCGATTAAATGAGTTGCATCATATATTGAACAGGGGTGATGTAATCGATTAATCATTGTTGGTCTAATCGATTACTTGTTTTTCAAATGAATTTAAGAATTTCTATTTTTGAAGGAATAATCGATTACCTTCAGAAAGTAATTGATTACTTCAAGTTTTATTGAAAAACGTGTCAGAATCATTTTTATTATTTTCTTATTTGTTTTTATATATAAGATTCTGATTTATTTTACAAAATTCGAAAATGATTTTAAATTTGAATTATTTCCTTTTTCGTTTTAAGAATCAAATCTTTATTTTATTTCATAAATCATTTTTATTTATTATTTTTGATTTTAAAACTTATTTCAAAATCTTATTTTATTTTGTTTTGATTTTGTTTTACTAATTCTAAATCTTTTTGATTCTAAATGTTTTTCTATTTTAATAAAGTTTCACTCCAACATTCAGATAATTATTCTTTTTCATCTCTGACATCTTTTCTGAAATTCACGTTCTCTCTTCTTCTTTAAACTTATGGTTTTTCACGTTCATATCTTTTGAAGAACAAAACCTTATTGGCTGATTAATCTCTTTGAGAAAAACACTTCATTATCATAAGAGCATATTGTTGTATATATATTGTTGCATATCTTTTGAAGAACAAAACCTTATTGGCTGATTAATATCTTTGTGAACACACATTGCTATTGTAATCACTCTCATATTCGTTGTATTTGAAACCATAGTGGTTAGGGAGAGAATCCCTTAGTGGACGTGTGATACGTCGTAGGGCGAGGAACCATGCTGTGTGATCTTGAGGCCCCTACCGAACGGAGGTTCCTAGTAGTGTGCGGGGTGCTCTTGGGTGTAATAGGGTGCGACTCTATTGCTTATTATAGAACTCTCAAGCGGGTCGTTTAGGGACTGGACTAGGCCTTTCGACGGGAAAGCTGAACCAGTATAAAATTTCCCGGTGCAAGCTTTTCTATCCCTATCTCTTTATTTTCCGCATATTTCAATTATTTACGTTTCCGCGCTACTCAATTGCTTAGCCAGAAAGGACAGACCAGTAAGACTCAATTACTAAGTAGATACATAGTACTATAATTATCCTATTATAATCCTAGACTATTACTATGAGCATCAATTACTCGCTAGGTGAGTAATCATTTGGAGTTTGTATAACTCCATGGCCGAGGAGAAACTGCTCTGATACCATAAATGTAACACCTAAAATTTGTACCCTTAATTCCCCTTACAATAAAATATGGACTTGAAAATTCCTTTTTAATTATATTAAAATCAACCGTCAAACGGACGGAGTTTTGTTTGTTTTTCAGACTATTCCATAATTTAACCTGTGGTAAACAATTTCAAATAAACAACCAATAGCCAGCAGGGCTTCAGATTATATTTCTAAATCATATCAAGGCCCAATGGGCTCCAAATATATCAGATGCATCAAATATTCAGAGTTTCAGCGGAAAATACTAAGTTTGAGTATCAAAAACCAAAACATATAATTTTCTCAAAACAAAACATCCTAAGTCTCACTCAAAAATATTTATAACAAATTTACATCAAAATAGTGTAGTAGGCTTAGGTCCATATCATGCTCTGAAACCCATAACAACCCTACTCTTCCTGTAAGGGAAAGTACTCCTGCTCGGCCGGGGGCTGTGCCAACTCAATCTCCATACCTGAAAAATGTTAAGGGAGTGAGCATTGCACATGAAATAGAAAGCAGTCTCTAACTAGACATAACAACCCGCTAGGTCAAACACAATTAGCAAATAAGCATATATATATATATTCACATATTGCACACCATACTCATTTCATTATTTCCATACTCATTATTTATTTCACATTTCCATTTTCATTATTCCATTCAACATCCATTTCCTTTTCTTTTTATTCATTTCACATACTCATTTTATTTCGGTACCTCACCTCAAATCAGAGGCCAATGCACAAATTTCATTCAACACATTTATCACCTCAAAACAGAGGCCCTCATACTTTTCCTTATTTAAATTATGTGTCCCTCAGGATAGAGGTCAAAACTCCAATTTCTTAACTCGCGGTGTGTCTCTCAGGTCAGAGGTCAACACACCAATACTTTATTTCATTTGGTGTCCCTCAGGTCAGAGGTCAACACTCAATCATTTTAATTCATTTTGTGTCCCTCAGGTCAGAGGTCAACACATTATTAATCTATTTCATTTAGTGTCCCTCAGGTCAGAGGTCAACACAACATTCACTTTATTCCTTTCGTGTCCCACAGGTCAGAGGTCAACACATTAATAATTTATTTCATTTAGTGTCCCTCAGGTCAGAGGTCAACACAATATTCATTTATTTTATTCCGTGTCCCTCAGGTCAGAGGTCAACACACTATTGTACTTCACCTCCACGCAGGAAGGTACCTCATACATTTGGCCTATGGGTACTTCACCTCCACACCGGAAGGTACCTCATACCATTGTACTTCACCTCCACACCGGAAGGTACCTCATACAATTTGGCCGGTGGGTACTTCACCTCCAAGCCGGAAGGTACCTCATACCACCACATAGATTATACATATAAAAATTAAGATTTAAGCATAACAATACACATAATTCCGAGCACACCATTCATTCATTCACTCCATATTTGGCACCTCAATTCAGAGGCCAAGAATTATTCACTTTCTTGTTCAATCAATCATAACACATTTCATCATAGTTACACATATTTATAGTTTCTCATTCATAACTTATCCATACTCATTTCCCATATTAATTGCCGAATCCTCTTAAATAGCATTCATGTTCTCAGTTAACATATGCAATACATTTAAGCACAATTAAACAAATTTAACATTAGGGAGCAAATATACACAACCAACTCATACTTGTCACATAATTAACATCATCATTTTACTTTTAATTTACATGTAATTATTTCATTCCCATTTCCACCTTTATTCATATGTTCACATTTAGTGTACAAATATATTCAACCAAACATACATAATATCACCTTCTCATATTTTTGCTTTAACAACACATCTATTCATTTCCATTCCATTTTCTTCCTATATCAATTTATTTCACAACACATACATATATTTGCAACAGTAATCAATTATCATTTAATTCACAACTTTACAAATAAAATCAATAATCATAGAGATCATTTATGGCAACTTCACTATCATATTACCCAATTCCTCATGTGCTTCAATTATAATCATTATCCAAATTCCATTTATCAACTAATTCATTTTCATATCATTGGGTTTCCTTTTCCTAGTCTTTGCATCCAACATCATACATATTTATTTAGTTAGAATTTTATATTCAATAACCTAGGGTTTTATAGTCTAATTTTCTCCCCTAATACATAACCCTAACAAATCATTATATACTAACTAGAATCCACTCCCTAGAACAAGGCAAAACCCACCCCCTTACCTCAAACACTTGGAGATAAGGTGATTTTACTTGCTCTATGCTCGAAAGTCTTGCCACCAAATGAGTTAGAATCCAAAGGAAGAGGGAGGAACCTAATATAAGATCCATAGCAAGAAAAGATTAACATTCATGTCATAGGTCATGCCAAAACTCAAGAAAAGTGGAGCTTCCATGGCATAGAATCAAAAACCACCATGGATGGAGGAGAGAGAAAGGGGAGGACGAATTAGAGAGAGAAAAAGGAAATTCATGGCATTAAACACTTACTTGAAGTGAAGAAGGAAGAGATTTGTTGATGGAATGTAGAAATCCCACTTGCTCTTGGTGGATTTGATGATGGAGAATGGAACCCTAGGGGAGAGAGGAAGAGAGAAACGAACTTGGCAAGAAAAGAGCGTGTGTTTTGCTTTTATTTTTTTCATCAGCTACACAGCTTAATCGATTAAGTTCTATGTTAATTGATTAACATTTTGCACACTTTCTGACCTTAATCGATTAGCCAACAGGTTAATCGATTAAGCTGCAGAATTTTGCATAATTCAGTACTTTGAAAGGCCATAACTTCTTCGTTACCCATTGGATCTTCCTCAAATTTTAAAGCAAGCTTCCTCATCTATCCTACTTTACATCCAACAGTGGAATTTATGTTTTGAGCTACCAATCTTTTATTTTAAATTTCCCAAGGTTCTATGCTTAAAGCTTCGATTTTACACTCCTAATTACCCAATTTCTCACTTAATATCACCACTTCTTCTACTCTAAGTCTATCACAACATAGATTATATTAGGAATTGGATTTTGGGATGTTACAGAAGGTACCTCATACAATTTTGCCTATGGTTACTTCACCTCCACACCGGAAGGTACCTCATACCATTGTACTTCACCTCCACACCGAAAGGTACCTCATACAACTTGGCCTGTGGGTACTTCACCTCCACACCGGAAGGTACCTCATACCACCACATATGTTATACATATAAAGATTAAGATTAAAGCATAACAATACACATACTTCCGAGCACACCATTCATTCATTCACTCAATATTTGGCGCCTCAATTCAGAGGCCAAGAATTATTCACTTTCTTGTTCAATCAATCATAACACATTTCATTATAGTTACACATATTTATAGTTTCTCATTCATAACTTATCCATACTCATTTCCCATGTTAAATTCTGATTCCTCTCAATAGCATTCATGATCTCAAATAAGCATATGCAATACATTTAAGCACAGTTATACACATTTAGCATTAGGGAACAATTTTCGCGATCTGACTCATACTTGTCACATAATTAACATCATCGTTTCACCTTTAATTTACATGCAATTATTTTATTCCCATTTCCACCTTTTTACATATTTAGCATTTAGTGTACAAATATACTGAATCAAAATATACCTATTATCACCTTCTCATAGTTTTGTTTTAACTCCACATATAATCGTTTCCATTCCAATTTCTTCCTATATCAATTTAATCCATAACACATACATGTATTTGCAATAGCAGTCAATTATCATTTAATGTAAAACTTTACAAATAAAATCAATAATCATAGAAATCATTTATGGCAACTTCACTATCATATTACCCAAAATCCTCTTGTACTTCATTATAATCATTATCCAAGTTTCATTTATCAAATAATTCATTTTCATATCATTGGGTTTCCTTTCCTAGTCTTTGCATCCAACATCATGCATATTTAATTAGTTAGAATTTTATATTCAATAACCTAGGGTTTTATAGTCAAATTTTCTCCCCTAACACATAACCCTAACAAATCATTATATACTAACTAGAACCCACTCCCTAGAACAAGGCAAAACCCACCCCCTTACCTCAAGCACTTAAAGATAAGGAGATTCCAAGTGCCCTATGCTTGAGTTTTCCCACCAAAGAGCTCAAAATCCACAAGAGGTGATAGAACCTATTATAAAGACATAAAAAGAAATTATTGCTCATTCCATGATTCTCAAGCCAAGCCCCATGGAAAAGTGAAAGTTCTATGCTTAGAAATGAAAACCTCCATGAGAGGGAGGAGAGAGAATTCGAATTAGAGAGGGAGAGAAGAAATCAAGGGATTGAGTACTTACTTGGAGCAAGAGGGAAGGAAATTTGTTGGTGGAATGGATTGCACAACTTGAGCCTTGATTGAGTTGAAAAGAAACCAAGGAGGGTGGAGAGAGATGGCATTCGAATGGAAGGAGGGAGGTAAGAGAATGTTTCTAGCTCATTTGTTTAGCTTGGTGAAGATGATGTTAAGCTTGATCAAGGATTTGATGGAGGAGAAATAGTGTTGATGGAGTGGGTGCCCTAGAGAGAGAGAGAGAGATGGAAGAGATGATGGAGATGAAGGAGGAAATGTGGTGTTGTTGTTGGTTTTTGTTTTATTTATGGTGCCCCTTGCCAAGGAAGGAAGAATCGTGTGGCTGGGATTGGGCAACTTGGTGCCAAAGCTGAAATATGGTGGCTGAAAACGCACCAGATCTGACACGCGCGCCTGGGCGCAGCATTGGCGCGCTTGAGCGCGAGTCACGCACCAAACTGGTGCTTCTAGACGAGTTGGTGCGCGCGCTGGTGCTGCTGATGCGGTTTGATGCGCCATTTTCAAGTCTGGTGCGCATAGGGCGCGCTTGGGCGCATGGGAGGGCGCGTCTGGGCGGAAATCTCCCTGAGTTGGTGCATCAGTTGCACCCTGGTGCGCCTGGGCGTGCACCGGTGCGCCTGGGCATGCACCAGAAATTTCCAACTTCGATTCGCCGTAACTTTTTCGTTAACCGTCGGATCGGGCCCAAATTTTTAGACAAGCTTCTTAATCCCTTAAACTTCATATCCAATGGTGGAATTTAATTTCTTAGACCCCTATAATAAATTCCAAATTTTCTCGTACCAGCTGATTTCTAATACTTAAAACGCCGATTTAACTCCCGATTTCGCTTAGATCATTTTGCCCCTTGCTACCGATGTCTCCTACACAACCCCTAATACTTATAATTACTACTCTCCTTGCTCCCAAAATTCTTTAAGCAATTAATCTACCCATTCTCTACACTTTAAACCTATTACTTCACTAATTATACTTGGAATTAAATTAGGGATGTTACAATTCTCCCCCACTTATTAGAATTTCGTCCCCGAAATTCCGTTCAATTCCTTCAAATGAAGAACCATCCCATTATTAGAGTTCATGATGTCCGTCTTTACTTCCCTTCGTTTTCTTCCGTCAACTTCTCGATTCGCCCTAAATTAACCGGAATTTTAACTTAAGTTAAGAGATACTCCCCCACTTAGCGCCGACATACCCGCTTACATCCCATGCTAAAAGATAGGGAATGAATTTTGGATCTCAATTATGATCGTATTACAATTAACTCTGAGGCAAGAGTTGTAAGAATAGGAAGGAAGGAGTCCACATCAACCCCAAGATTTACCCAACTACCAAAGGTGAAAGGTACGACAAGCTTGCGGTTGGCTGGGTCAATTATTAAGATTGTTTGGTCTTAACTCAGGGATTTTACAAATTTGGCAAGACCGGCTATTCTTACGAATGGTTATCTAAGAACCTGGAAAAGATTCGAAGCAATTGTCGAATTGCTCAAGATTGGCTTGGTGGATATAATGGTTAAGAAAAATTTTTGTAGAGTTTTCTTAACTCATTCTAGGGTTTAGCATTTAGCTATACTACTTTGGAACAAGTAGCATACACCAAGACTTCCTTTCTTTAGTACTATTTTCTATCTACTCTCTAACTCTATAAGAAGCTTTTGAACGAATGCCTCTGGGTTAGCTTGGCTTCACTTACAAGAATTCTTTCCATGGAAGTCACTACTTTGATTGTCTCCTTTCACTCTGAAGGTTACAATGATAGCATTTATTGATAAATGCAAGAATTGAGGTGATCAATCCCATCCTCACGTCCACTAACAACACATCACTGTCGGGTTCTGTCAATAATGTCATCATTTAACAAATGCAAGGATTAGAGTGATCAGTTCTAACCTTTACATTACATCAAATAACAACATCACAACATAATATTAGTCGCTTGATACTAGAATTATTGAACTTAAGAATTCCTTATAAGGTCTTTCCTATATTATCTATAAAAACAGGATTGCATTCGGAAAGGCAGATCTCCAAAATGCTTTAAACGCTTCGACCCTAAGACATTACTAACTCGTTATTTAGCTAACCAAAGAGCAACTAACTCCACAACAATCGAACTTAAAAGCATTATGCATGGACTTGTCAAACGTTAGTTACCTGCGACCATATCAGCTGGGTCCACCTCGTCACCCTCTACAATGAATAATTTCCCCTTCTGCAATGACGGACCTCCACGGGCCTTCTGTGCCTTAGCAGCATTAATCTCTTTCTTCATTGTGTTCTTAGGGAAATTTGAAGCAAAATTTATGGGTTGTCCACAGTGAAAACATAACCCCTCCTTTCGACTGAAATTCCAGCACACTCCCCCATGCATCCTACCACAGTGCTGACAAGCCGGCGTCGGATCATAAGCATTCACTGTTGGTCTGGATTCCCTAGGAAACGTGACCCCGGAATAAGAGTATGGACCTGCCTTCTAAATCGGTCCTTTGTCCTTAATTTGACCATCGGTTCTCCGGTTTGCCCGATTTCTCTCATCCTCTAGTTTCCGTTTGAGAAAACATTGACCCAGCACACTCCCCCGTGCCCGATTTCTGAATTAGTTCTTGATTTAAATGGAAAACATTGATTTATAATAAATAAATGAAATATTCAATGAAACTAGTTCCTAACCACCATTCACCCAATGTTACTTGTTTTTATTTATTTTCCAGCAGCAAAATACTCCTTTTAATTAATTTATTTTATTCTGAATTTTAATATATTTTACTTTTAATTACTCTTAGGTAGGAATAAGTTAAATAATTCGTAGTCCCTTTGGGAACGATATCTGGTCTTCCTAGACTATATTACTTTGCGATCTAGTATACTTGCTAGAGAGTCGACATTGCATGTGTTTGGAAATGTGTGGTTGTGGTTAGAAGCTTCCTCAAGAAGCTTTGTAATGTGTGGCTGTGAGAGAAAGCTTCTCCAAGAAGCTTAGAATAAGGGGTCCCCTTAACTCTATTTTTTTTCTCTGCTTCCACGGGCTACTCGAGTAGTCAACACACTACTCAAGTAGTCTATTAGTTCTCATTTTAATTTCTCTCTATTGGCACAACCTACTCGATTAACGCATCAACTTTATCTTTATTTCTCTCTGTTGGCAAGGGCTACTCGATTAGTGACTACACTTATCGAGTAGTCCATAAATTTTCATTTTCATTTTATTTTCTTTTTCTTGGTATTTCAAAATGCCATAACTTCTTCGTTACCCGTCGGATCTTACTCTTATTTGAAAGCAAGCTTCTCTACACACTAATATTCATATCCAACGGTGGAATTTACGTTTTGATTTGTAAATCATCTGTTTTAAATTTCCTAATATAATGTATTTAAAACACCGAAAAAGTCGTTTCTAACACTCGTTTTCCCATCTCTCAACCTCTTATTCCTTGCTAAGACTATCTAACGACTTAATAGCACTTAAATTAATCCTAATCCACCACCTTAATTACTCTTGAACATAGTTATAATTTTTTATAAGCTGTTTATTATTATAATTATCCTTGGAATTAAAATTCGGGATGTTATAGGCGCAACTACCTTGCTGCGGTCGTGATTGACACGGATTGTTCTTGGACGATCTGACCAGCGCTGTTGTCCTCTTCGCATCAAGAGGTAAACGTTTTTCTATCTTGAATCATGCTCTCTCGCATGGATCCTGTTCTGGAAATATGGTATTTCATTTTTTTTCGCTGTATATTGTGATCCCTATTTCCAGCATTTAGGGACATCACCTCGTCCTTGTCCTCTACCTAACGTAGCCATACTTGTAGGTTGATTATAAATATTTAAGTAATAATGCAAAATGAATAACAGAACTCCTAATCCCCAAGTGAAAATAGAGTGATAACAAATTGGAATTTTAATTACAATTATAAAAAAAATTATCTATAGAATGAGGGAAAAGATTTACAATAAAGCAATTAATATCACATTATTACCCAATAAAAGAAAAATAAAATCCTGTTAAAAGAGGAAAAACGAAAAAAAAAAGATGATCGGAAGGCCTTATCAATTAGTAAAGCTCACTGATCGACAGGGCTAACCGATCGGAATGGCCATTCGATCGGTAAGGCTAACTGATAGAGAAAAAATAATAGTTATTCAATATTTCAGTTTATGTTTCCGATCGACAAGGATATCCGATTGGAATGCTTATCCGAATAATAAAAAGAAAAAAATTCTTAAATAAACAATCGGTTAGGGTTTCCGATCAGTTAGCCCTACCGATCGGTTAGCCTTGCCAATCGGTTAGCCCTACCGATTTTTAACAGAACGTGGAAGAACGAAAACGAAAATGGAAGAAATGAACACAGACACGAGTAGAAACACATAAAATGAAAGAAATAATTGTAAACCTTCAAAACTAATAAACCCAACTTTCTATTTTGAAACAAAATCATAAACCCTAAAAGTAAGAAGAAGAAGAAGAAGAAGAAGAAGAAGAAGCAATGTACCTTTGTATAATGAGAAGAAGAAATGGAATATGGAGAAGAGTGCAATGGACTTTGAAGTAGAAAATGAGACGAAGAAGTGGACTTTGAAGGAGAAGAAGAAGTTTTGGAGAAGAAGAGGTTCGGGTGTGGATAGTAAAAATGATTTTGAAAAATGTGTGGTAAAAGTAAAAAGGGTATTTTTGAAAGTTTAAGTAAAAATTTATAAAATAATGGGTGTAGTTAGTAAAAGTTGGGTGTGGATAGAAATCCCCGGAGTTTAAGGTCCGGTGGGGTGGGACACCATTTATCATCCGAAATTCTTAGGCTTGAGCCATTTCCAACCTTCCAATAAGAGCATGCATCCACAATCCATTTTCAGAAGAAATGCTCACCCATGTGTAGCTGCAATAACTACTTTTCTTCACATCAAGGATGTAGGGGGATCTAGGGAAGTATCTCCATTTAAGCACACTGAAAGTAAGAAAATTTTGGTTATGTTGTAGACACCATCATTGTTTGGCTGGAAAAAATGTATGTACAATTCACAAATTAGGATAAAAAAAAGGTTTTTTGATCTTATCCTACTGAATAGTATTTCAAAAATATTTCAAAACCCAAAAAATAAATATATAACATTTAAGTTGAGTAGATAATACTAAAAAATATGTTCGACACCAGGAGAGAAATTAGACTTGAAAATTTTTGTAGGAGCTAATCACAATATATTTGTTGCTTATAAGTTTGGGTGATGTTTTTGCTTTTTGTTGCTATTATATTTTTATCCTGGGGATGTTCTATAGCCATTTTAATATTAATAAAGCATTCTACTTCAACAAAATAATAATAATAATAGTGAATTAGGAAAATCTTAATTCATACAATTTTTATATTTTTTCATGTTTTCTCTTACATACTTTTTTATACCTCATTTTTTTTCTATCTAATTCTTTTTATAACATCGTATCACCAATCGACAAATAGGTGTAGTTCATATGGTCATGTACCATGTTTTTAAGACTCGAGAATTGAAGGTCCCGAGTTTAATTCCTAAAATCATTAGTTGATGGAATGCCTATAAAAAATGAGTAAAATGTCATATTGGTCTCTGACTTTGTAGGCACATGTCAAATTATTCCATGAGAGTATCGAAATCATAAATTAGTCCCAGAGATAACAAAATGTGAGTCATGTTAGTCTCTGCCGTTGGTGGTCCATAAATTCAGGGACTAATTTGATCTATACTCACAATCTCTGGGACTAATTTGACCGATAGTCAATGGTCTTTGTTTATTTATTTGGCTAAAAGGACGTCATTTTGGTCATTCTGTTAGTCAACGTTAAGGACCACTGATGGTCATTAACGTAAGGGACTAATGTGACTCACGTTTTCTTATCTCAGGGACCAATTTGAAATTTCAAAAATCTCAGGGACTAAATTAATCAGTACTCACAACGTCAGGGACTAATCTGACATATTATAAAAAAAAAACACAATCATATGTTATCAAATAGATAAAAACAAAAAAGTTGAGTTACAATAGCAAATACAACCATATGAGTGAGAGGCAAGCAAAAACATTATGATTGCCCCCACCTCAACACCTTGGACAATCTTCTTCTGCAAGGATGTTTCCATCATTCGGTTGAAAACCTATGTCGCAAGAATAAAAAGGGAGAGGGAGAATGAATCCCCTTGCCATAATCCCCTTTCCATTTTAAATGGGGCAGTAGAAGAGCCATTTACAGGTATAGAGATTGAAGCCGTGGTGAAGCACTTTTTTATCCACCCTCTCCATGTACTTCCAAAGCTCATCAAGTTCATTGTACATTTAATAAAGTTCCAGATGATGATATCATAAGTTTTTTGAAAGTCTAGCTTTAAAAGGGTTGTACCTACTCTTCTCTTCCTTGTCCATTGGACCACCTCGTTGGCAATGAGTGCACCATCCAAGATTTGTCTACCAACGATAAATGCTAATCGTGATTCACCTACCAAGGACCCCATAACCCTTTTTGAATCTATTCGCAAGAATCTTGGCTATAATTTTATAAATGCAACCAACCATGCTTATCGGGTGGTAATCTTTGAGCTCTTCAGCACCATCAGTTTTTGGGATCAATGCAACCCATGTTGTGTTCAGTGTTTTGTTTAGCCATCCGCCATTGAAGAAGTCTTTTATAGCATTAATGATATCTTCCCCAATACTGTCCCATATCTTCTTAATAAATCCAATGTTGAAACCATCATAGCCCAGTGCTCTGGTTGAATCACAGCTCCACATAGCACTTTTGATTTCTTCTTCAGTAGGCATAGCTTCAATGTCTTTCTTTTGAGCCTGGTTTAGAACCGGGAATCCCATACCGTTGTGTTATAAAATCACCTCTTGATCTTCTATATAAACATGCTTATAGAATCTGGTTATCACCTTTTATATGCTTCTCTTGTCTTTGATGATTTTGTTAACAATCTTCAATTTTCGAATTTTCTTCTTATTTCTCCTTATCGTTGCAGTAACATGGAAGAACTTTATGTTCTTGTCCTTTGCAATTAGATGCTCCATTCTAGACATTTTGTGTTCTTGTCCTTTGCAATTAGATGCTTCGTTCTGGACATTTGGAACCAGTATCTATCTTTTCTTCTAAGTCATTGCCAAAGGGATGAAATTAGAGCCTTCTTTCTTGCCAGCTCCTCGTCATTCAAATTCCTAGCATCGGCAATATCATCAATTTTCTTAATTTTCTAGTTAAGCTTTTCAATCTTTGTCTCCATGTTACCGTTGCGAACCATCTTTGAGAATTGAGGATTGGTAAACCAAACATCAAGGGATCTGAATGGTGTTCGCTTCCCCCTAGATTTTTCGCAAGATATCGGAAGAGGACAGTGATCTGATACAAGCAGTTCAAGACCACACAGAAGTGTACTAGGAAAATGTGAGGAGAGCCCAACCCAAAAGACTAGTCTATTAGATGGGAGAGCCTCATGGCTTAAATACCACATTGAATTTCCTAGACTATTCAATGTGGGACTCCTAACAGAAAAGCAGAGTACCATTCTCTGAATCTCTTATGCTGCCTGTGAGCACAATGTTACCTTTCCTTTCTTCAGGATTTAGAACCTCATTGAAATCACCCCATATTAGAATAGGGCCTTGGAGTAGTTGGCTACGAATTCTCATCAAGTCACCCCACAAATTTTTCTTGCCTTCTCGATCAATTGGACCATAGACAAGAATGACCAAGATTACCGTTTCCTTCTCAATTAATTTCCCTTCAACACAAAGCCACCTTGTACCTTTTCTGCTTCTATTTTGTTGAAATTTACTATTATCCCATGTGAGAAATAAACCTCACTTCCATTAACAACCACAACATCAGGATCCCACCATCTTCTCCAACATTGTTGATTGAGAGTATCATGTCTCATTTCAACAACACATATTGATGATTTTTCTTTTCTAATTAGATTAACTAGGCATGTTGACTTACCAGCACCCTATAGAAGTTTAATGTTTCATTGAAACTTTTCTTATTTTGTTCAATTGAGTGTACATCAAATATATAGAGATAGGGAGCAACTATTTGATACATAATAATAGGAAAGGATAACAACGAAACCTATAGAATAAATCTAAGTATAACAGACTTGATAAGAGGAATTGGTTGAGAGGTGCATGGCACAATATTCTCATGCAGATGCTGTTATGCGTCCATACACCCCCGCAAGATGAGGTTCCCATCGCGAACACTCATCTTGTACCTGAGTTGCTGAAATTTAGCTGAGGACAAGGGTTTGGTAATAATGTCAGCCAGCTGGTCATTTGTGGAGACATGATGCACTGAAATGAGTCCCTATTGAACCTGCTCATGCACAAAATGATAATCCAAGGATATGTGTTTCATGCGGGAGTGGAAGACCGGATTGGCACAAAAGTATGTTGCATCTACGTTGTCACATAGAATCTTTGGAGATGAAGGTTGAGGCACATGAAGTTCCTTGAGAAGATTGGTGAGCCACATCAAGTCGGTAGAGATGGTGGCGACGACTCGATATTCAGTCTCCATAGAGGACCGTGCTACTGTTTTTTGCTTCTTGTAATACCAAGATACAGGATTTGCACCAAGAAAAAGTGATGTTTGCCGAGGTGGAAGTCTGATCATCCAAGTTTCCAGCCCAGTCAGCATCATTGAAGGCCGTGAGTGGAAGAGAGCTGTTGCGACGAAGCTCCAAGCCATAGTTGTTATGTTGAGATATTGGAGGGATCCCAGAATACGTCGATACATGGTTGCTTCAGTATGTGAGGTACCATCATCAAGTTTTAGTGTGGCTGAGGAAGACAAAGGGGAGGCCACTAATTTGGCACCATACCTGTTGAATTTCTCCATGATGTCACGTGTGTATTTGTGTTGGGAGAGGAACAGACCAGTGGCAGTAGGAATAAGCTCAACACCAAGAAAGTAGAGGGGGTACCCATATTTTTGAGTGAGAACTTGTGAGAAAGGGAAAAGATAAACTGCTGTAGAAGATCATTATTGTTCCTGGTGAGTAATAAATCATCCACATACATAGAAAGTATGCTATAGAATCACCATGCTTTTAGACAAAGAGAGAGGAGTCACTCTGGGTTGGTTGAAAACCTTGAGTTTGCACAAAGGTCTTTAGCTCTTCATGCCAAGCATGTGGTGCTTGTCTAAGGCCATAAATTTCTTTATTGAGTTTGCACACATAATTCTTGTGTTGCTCATCGATAGAGCCAAGAGGTTGCATCATGTAAACGGTGTCAGTGAGTTTGCCTTGCAAAAATGCATTATTCACATCTAGTTGATGCATGGACCAAGATTGAGATAGTGCGAGAATTAGAATAACTTTGATTGTTTGTGGCTTAACAACAGGAGCAAAAGTCTCTTTGAAATCAATTTCGGGGCACTGATGAAATCCCTTGGCAACTATGCGCGCTTTATACCGAGAGATGACACCTTTGGGAGTACGTTTAATGTAACATCCCGCTATTTTTAATACTTTTAGTAAAATAATTAAATGATTTAATATGATGTTTTCAATATCGGAGCGTTGTAACAAAATTTTGATTTCATTATTATAATTGAAATATGTTTCCTAATCGAAATAAGTATAAATTTGTTATCATACGCTTTATAAAAATAAAAGAGTGCTTTTATGTAGTTTAATTAATATTTTGACATGGAGTTCAACTGACAAGCCTTAGAGGCATTTTCATAAATAGTTTCTTTAGAAAGATATATTTAATTTAATATTTTAAAAATTCCTGTAAGTTTTCATGGCGTTTTAAGACTGTTTTATTTTAAGCTCTCGGACTGGTTTAATATCTTACTGGCATAAGTTATATCTAATAATTTGTTATTTCGAAAATCTGAATGTTATATTTTATCAAGTTTGATGTTAAGATTTAGAACATATATTAATATTTGAATTTTGATACTTTTTCATACGAAATAGCTATCTGTAGGATCGCTAATTTTATTAATTTTCAATCAGTTTTGAGTAATTAAAAATACAATATTATTTTACCTAAATATATTTTATTTTTAGAATTGTCAAAATTTTAACTATAATTCAAAGTACCTACACACCTTAACCCACAATTGAAAACAAGTTATTAAAATATAATATAAACTGAAAATTACCTCTCCGTATCTAGCAAGGTAAATCTTCAAAGGATCAATATAATCCTCAAATCCAGGAGTTGCCATAGCCCAAAGCAAATCATCACCGTTGATAATTTCCTATATATTGCTACCCAGCGGCCCAACCCCAGGAGAGAGAAGGCAAAAGCAAAAAAATAAAAGAAAGAAAGAAAGAGTAATAGATAAGAGATTAATGAGTATGCACTGACGGTGTAAAGTTTTTTACACCATCAGATCATCCACCATTCATTTGTATTACTTTAATCTAAAAGTCAATTGTAACATCCCCAATTTCATATAATCGTTATGTGCTTTACTTAGTTAAATTCGTGATGAGTGTTGTAAATCCTCAAGCTTTTGATTTCATTTAGAAGAATTAAGAAGTGTTTAGAATGTGTTTAGAACATAGGATTAGCTAAGAGTAGTCTAGATTGTGTTAACCATGGCTTAGAAGTCTTAGGGGCATGAAAGAAGAGAAAATTGTGTATGTTAATCGATTATTTTATCCCATTAATCAATTATTTTCATGGTTAATCGATTACCTTGGTAAAATAATCGATTACTTTGTGATTTATGTGAAACAATCGATTACTTTGAATGAGAATAATCGATTAGTGGGCCTATGCATGTTGTATGATGTTGCACAAATAATCGATTACCAGGAGAAGTAATCGATTACCCAGTGTTAATAATAGGCATTAATCGATTAACAGGACATGTTAATCGATTAACACCTGCAGTTCAGACTTTAAAAATACGTTTTTCTTTCATTCTCTCAGAATTTTTCTCTCTCCTCCTCACGACTCTCTCTCTTGCTCGCGATCCTCTTCTCTTCTCTCTAACACTAAGAATTCAATTCCACAAATCAACACTAAATCACATCAAATAACACCAAATCGTCAACACATAATCATCTCCCATCACTTCTCCATCATTTTCCAACATCAAAAACACCAATTTCACCCAATTTCTATCAAAATCCCAAATTCCTCCCAAAAACCTAATTTTCCCAATCCATCAAATAGATCATTCTAATCATTCAAGGAGTCTTAGAAGGTGTTCAAGGGCAAGTAATAGGAGGCTAGGAAGCTTTGGTTGAGAGCTTTGTGTGGTGCTCTCATCAATCCTTCACTTTCTCTTTCTCTCTCTACAAAGGTAAAAGGGGATGTATTTTTCTTAATTAGAGGAAGGGATTGACTATGATAATAAGTATATAATGATATGTGTGTTTGATTGGTATGTTTTATTATTTTTTAAAGTGTGAAATTAATGAGTGTTTGAACTTAGGAGTGGATTATTTATAGTGATGTTGATGTTTGTTGCAATTAGTGCCCTGAAAGTATATTACTTAGGATGAATGAATGTTTTGTTAATGAAATTAATATTATTATAATTGAATATTAAATATTGAAATGATGATATTGTTACTTGAATGTTAACAATTGTAATGATGATAATGTTGATTAAATGGTTAAATGTTATTGATCCTTTTAAGGATATTGTTATATATAAATGGTGATTATTGAATTGTTATGGCCAAATACTCTAAGTTAGAGAACCCAACCAATTTGGTATAATTATAAAGAGGATTGACTATTATAAACACTATAAAACGAACTAGAAACACGTGCATTTACGGAGTAAGGTGGACCTTAGGAAATTGGGAAAGATAATCGAATCCAGGTTCTATGAACTGAAGAACATTGTGTGTGAAGGTTCATAGGACTAGTGGGCGAGAGTAGATAGTGATTTGATTGTGTTTTTGAAATAATCACGGGAGTTACTATAGGGGACTTTGATCACCCCAGCAGAGACTAGTACGAAGGACGCGATACGAGAAGTACTGGTTGAATTGGTGATTGGTCTAGTGCACACTAGAGTAGTTCTATCGGTCACTTCCCTTCTTCGTGGCTACGGAGGGTGGTTCCTCCCCTATACGATGTACGCAATCGAGAAGTACAGCGAGGCTTACATTGTACGAGGAACCCTCCTACAGGGAGAATGTGAAGTACAATGTAGGTAAAGGTAGAGGGACATCTACTCCTAGTCGGTCTTTCCTAAATTGTGGAGGGGTTGTGAGGCAAAAGTTATAAAGTGTACATTGTACGAGGAACCCTCCTACGGGGAGAATGTGAAGTACAATGTAAGCAATTGTTAAAGGACAAAGTGAAAAGTGTTAAAGGTTAAAGTGGAAAAGTGTTGTAAAGTGGAACGGAAAAGGGAAGTGAAATGTTATTGAATTTGCATTTGCATTTCATTATGAACCAAGTGGATAAGTGAATAAAGGAAGAAGAAAAGATGAGTGTGTTATATTAAGTGTTTATTGTTATATTTCCTAATTGTTTAAAAGCATACATTTCCTTATGTCGTATTATCGTTTTTAATTGTTTTCCTTGATTTTGAATTAATATCTCACCCTCCTAAGTGGACACTTTAGGTACCCCAATCGGAGAAGTCATAAGGGCACAAATGTTGAGGACAAGTGCACTCCTCCTAGTGGAGTGCATATGGACCCTATGATTATGTAATCATAGCTCTGCAACCATTAGGCTATTATCACTCAATTTTGTATAAATATAAATTATATGCTATGTTTGAAAATGTTTATTTCCCTAAGTTTAATATGTGGATATCACTCGGAAAGGATATTTAAATATCCTCCTTTGTTTAATAATGTATTGTAAATGTACATGTTTTCCCTATTTTCTGGATCTGACAGATTGTCTTCTAAAACTTTTTAAAAAGGAAAGATCCATATTTTAAAGCAAACTCCGCCAAAATTTTTCTAAAGTTTTCATTATTTAATGATTTTACAATGGAAATAAAAGTAGGATGTTAAATCAATGACCATAAACGGATGAATGGTGGATAATGCATTGATGATGTAAAAAACCTTTACACTGTCGGTGCATTTTCCATTTTCTCAATAGATAATAGAAGGAATAAATGTAAGAAACAACATCAGAGAAGATAAAGAGCAAAAGGCTATGAGAGTGCGACCATCGAAGGGACAAGTTTTAGTCTTTTTCAATCTTCTCGGTCCAATAATTCAAGATCCAACCGCCCAATCTGAAATCCTTCTTAGGTATATAATCTCCTCAACTCCCTCTATCCATCTACCTAATTTATTCGACGATCCATCAATATTTTTATTATTCCTATATTTTCAAATAAAGAAATGTTTTGGGGAAAAGTGATATATTTTTATTGTATAACGATATATATTTATTATTTTAACAAAAATGAATTTAGTTGATATATATATATATATAGTTTTAATGTTATAATTAGTTTTAACGTGTGCCCTTATTTAGATCTAGCACGCTATTGTTGACCCAGACCCTCGAGTAAAGCGCGAATATGAAGGTGGTAATGTCTCTATTGCTAGGTGTAACATCCTACTTTTTAAGCTTTAAAGAAATTATTTTAGATTCACATTTATTTGCGAAAAGTCCGGGGTTTATAAAAATTTTGGCAGAGTTTCCTTTGAAAATAGAACTTTTCCCCGAATAGAATTTAAACCTGTCAAGTCCAGAACAGTTCTAATAAAATAGAAATATAAATTTCGGTTCGTTATAAACAATACTATTACATACTTTAGAACTTCTCAAAATCAAGGATATAAATACAGTTCTTCAATTTTACAAATATGTTTAAACCAAATGAAATCACTATTTACAATTACAACTCTTTATAAAATGGATTCTATACATTAAGAATCTAAGGACGGTTGCTCGCACATAGTGACCATTAGGTCACTTATACCAATATACTCTTTACTATGAGTATACCTATCTCGGCCTTGACTTTCATATGTGCCTGTCTCCTTGGTGTACCTAATATGTCCACTGTAAGGGTGAGTACTTTGAAATCTAGATCAAAGAAAACGTTTAAAAACAGTAATAAATCCTAAAGAGGCATATTCATACACAAACAATAACAATTATACAACTCACAGTTCAATTAACAAGTAAAGCATCATGCCACTATTCAATTTAGTAACTATACGTATATCGAGTATAACATGTTAGTATAATGCTTCAATGCGCAATCACATGATTATGCTATGTCACGTCGCACTTAGATGGTTTAATTCTCGAATCCGATATTGAACACTTTATTTCATTTTATTAACTTTAACACTTTGATCGGATTCAATGAATTAAAGCATTTATAAAATGCATTCACATTTCCCCTTTCACTTTCACACTTTAACAATAACAATTTAACACTTTAACAATTGGGTACATTGTGCTTCACATTCTCCCCAAAGGAGGGTTCTTCACACACTGTACCTTTTTAACTTTTCCCTTTTTCCAATAACAATATGCATCCTCACATACACCCTCCACTCTGGGGAAAAACCGACTAGGAGTAAGCATTTCTCAACCTAAAGTACTTCACCTCTTTAGGGTTCGTCATACCGCACTTCACTCCTCTAGGGTTCGTCATGCTAGCTTGCACAGTACTTCACCCCTTTATGGTTCGTCATACAATTTGGATTGATTCGCCCAAATTGGCTTTAGCAGAAATCACCCTCGATTGGCCAAAACGAGCCAAAGTAATAGAATTACCATGGTTTGCGTAGAACCAATCCCCAAAACGGGAATCAAACTCATGTCCTTTGCAGGATCAAAGTTCTCCACAATAATTCCAGTAATTTACTTTTGCCCTCATCAATCGTAAAACGACGTGTGTTTTTCCCCTACTCCTAACGTCCACCTTTGCACCATGCATGATACAATGTTTCAAGTGTTTCTCAATGGAATTTAAAACCCTCTTTGTTCTTTAGAAAATGTTATTAATTTGGTTTATATTCAATTGAGAAAGACTTGGCCCTATTTGATGCATAACTATATGGATGTCACTTTATACTTTGTAAACATATCATTTACACTTATAACAATAATATTCACAAGTACAATAACAATTTCTAAACAATTAACATAGAGCATACATAAAGAACATGGATTACAACTTAGGATTTCTATCTTAACACTACCCTCCTAACCTTAAACTTAACCAATCAACTAAGTACACCTAGTTATGTTTCTATTACTATAAATAAACCCTTTCTCTAATACTAAACCAAAGTACACCCCTTACCTTGAGGAGAGAGAAAGGGGAATTGGGGTTTTGATGGAGCTTCCACACCAAGCTCCAATCCAATCTCCTAAGGCTCCTATTCCTTGACCTTAAGCACCTTCCAAATTCCTTTGCATGATTAGAAAGCTTTATGAGATGGATTAAACCACTTGGGGTTTCATGGGTGATTTGGGGTTTTATGAAAGAGAGAGAGAATATGAGGTTTGAGAGAAGGAAAAACATGAAGGAGTGATGGGAGGAAGATTTATGGAGTTAATTCCATTTAGTTTGGTGTTGATTTGGAGAAATTGCAAAACCCTAGGGTGAGAGGGAAGAGGAACTCATGGAGAAGAGAGAGGAAAAATTCTGATTTTTGGCCTTCAAAACGTGTTTTAAGTCTGATTCTGCAGTGGTTAATCGAATAACTGGGTGGTTAATCGAATAACCAGTGTAATTTTGGCCAAAATCAGCTTTCAGGCATTAATCGATTAATCTTATGCTTAATAGATTAAGTCATGTGCATCACTTAGGTCTTAATCGATTAACTCAAGGCTTAATTGATTAATTGGTTCAGTCCACCATTCTTTTGCACTTCAAATTGTCATAACTTCTTCGTTAACCGTCGGATCTTGCTCAAATTTTGAGGCAAGCTTCCTAAGACACTTATCTTCACATCCAATAGTGGAATTTGGGTTTAGAGCTATGGATCTTCTATTCCAAATTTTCTAAAGTCCTATGCTCCTAGTTCTTAAATAACCTTTCTAAACCACGAGTTTAACCTACATATTCCTTTCTCTACACTCTAAATCAATTCTAATCTATTTCTACCTCATATAAACCTACTCTTAGCTAAATACTACATTCTAAACACTTAAGCACATACTAATTTACGTCTAATAACCATTCTAAACGGACATCGGAAATTGGAGATGTTACACTAGGACCCTAAGGTAAGGAGGAGTCATTTTCTATTATTTAAGCACAGGGATTATTGGGTTTATAAAGAAATTGGGGAAAGGTAGTAAGTTAGAACTAAAAATCTACTTTATAAATTCAATTTAAAATTTGAGTATAATTAATAAAGTATATAATGAAGAATTATATTATTAGTCGTCTTTTTAACGTAAAAGTAGGAAGTGAAGAACCCTAGGGAGTTAATTTAAATTATTTTAATATTGAGACACCCTTGAGGGTGTTGATTGATTGGTTATAATTATTAGATGTGAATGGTTATTTGAATGGTATTATTATTGTGGAGTGTGCTCTTGTGATTGTTTGTCGTTCTAGTTATGATTGTTATATATCTATATAGTTAATTATGAAAGAAATATAATTCATAAGTAAACTAATATCGAATGATAAATTAACTATGAATTTATAGAAAGTACCGAGTTAGAAATTAAATAAGAGTAATTTGAGAAGGTTGTGGGTGTTTGTCAATAAAATAAGCTTAAGAATTTACTTTACTCCTAACCTAATCGGTTAGATGAATTTTATAACCGGTTAAGACTAAAATAAAATAATTAACGCTATATTATTGAATCATTTCATATACTATTAATCTAGATAATGTTATTAATACTTTCTATTGGATTATTTGTTGTGCTGTGCGGGATCATAGAGTTGGTGTAATGTAATTTTTAAAATGAGCTTAAGTATGGCAAATATATTTTTATATCGACTTTTTGCGTTCTCTGATTTTTATTATGATCTCTTCTAATCCTTTTGCTTAAATAATTTGAAAATGTTTCAATCCTCGTGCTTTAATATTTTAGGTACATCGGGACGGCGGATTCCGCAACAGAGAAGGCCAACAAGGAATAACTATGTTATGTCCGAATATCAATATTGTAAAATCCGGATATTTTTCAACTTCTGTAATAATAAACCTATATTTTGAAGTTATTTTGTATTAAATAAATTTGGGATGTTACATTTAATGCGTACTAAAGCATCAAACTCCTCTGACATAGCCTGCCGCCAGTGAGCATGCTTTAGTGCAATAGTAATACAAGAGGGTTCAAGGTTCTCGGGCAGTGGATGTAAGGATGATGCATAAAGGCCCTTTGGTTTGAAAATACTGTGTTGAGATCTAGTCACCATAGGATGCCTGCGGGGATTGTTAGGTAATAATAGAGAAGGAGATGAAGGAGAGTCATTACCTTGTGAATTATCTGGAGTGGAGTGTGCTGGAGAGGAGAGGGGGGTTGTTGCTGGTTGATTGGCTCGGGTAAAGGTGCAGGTATAGGAGCTAAGGAAGGAGGTGGAGGTGGAGTTGGCACCGTGAGAATTAGATGATGAGGTAGGGCTGTATGGTCACGGGTGTGGCTTGAGGGAGGATTGTTTGTGGGGGAGGTGGTGAGATGATTGTACGGAAATGTTGTATCTATGAAGGTTACATGCCTTGAGGTGTAGATTTTATTAGTTGCGGGGTCTAGGCATATTGAGATGGAGAGTAGCCAATGAAGACATATGGAGTGGACTTGGTTTGTAGCTTGTGGTGATGTATGGTTTGAGCTAGGGAAAGCGAAGGCACCCAAAGGAATGGAGGTGATGAAAGTTTGAGGGTTTTTTAAATAGAGTTTCCGTGGGTGTTTTCATGTTAAGGATGGGTGTGGGCATTTTATTGATAAGATAAGTGGTTGTGAGAAAGGCATAGGACCATAGGGATGGGGTAGATTGGCATAGTGAAGTAAGTTGAGCCCAGTTTCAACAATGTGATGATGCCTACGTTCAAAAGTACCATTAAGTTCAGGTGTATGTGGTGAGGTTGTAACACCCTCACAAATATTTAGTTAATTTAGGATTTTATAAAAATTGGTACTTGAAAATTTCTTTTTAAATTAAAATACTTAAGAATATTTTTCCAGAGAAACGGACAAAGTGTCCTCTGTTTTTCGGACTTTCCCAAAATTTCCAACTTTGTACCTGCTTAACCTGTTCAGTCCAGCAAACTTTTAAAACATAAAACGTTTAAATATTATCCAGAAACAGATCCTAATGCCCAAAATATCTCAAATAGGGGCGTACAACTAATACATATCTTTAAATTACAAAATAGTAGTTTTTAACATATCTAAAACTGCAGTCCACTCATAAATAATAAACGGATACTTCACATAGTGGAGGTTCAACCTGCTCGGCCAGAAACTGTGCAAGCTCCAAGCTCAAAACCTGAAAAATGGTTGTAAGGGTGAGCTTTACACATGAAGTAGAGAATTAGTTTCTAACCAGACATAACGACCTACTAAGACAAACACATTTAGCACGTAACACATATTTTCAATAATTAAGCCAAGCATGCATCACACACAAACAAGAGTTCCCTTAGCCACTCTTAAACCCATGTCCTTCGCTCTTTTATCTTTTTCATGTGTTGTTGATTCTCTTTTCTCTCACTCACATCCTATTATCTTTCAATATTGCAATCATTCTTTATTTCTTCCTTTTATATTTTTCTCGTTTACTTCTCTTTCTTTCTTTTTATTCTTTCTTTACTTTTTATTAATTTGGCTACAGGGTCTCACGATCAGGCCCACCGACCTAATCTGCACCAAAATACTCTTTATTATCTATCCACAAGGTCTAACAACCAGATTCATATGACCTAACCTATGTCACAGGGTCTCACGACCAAATCTTTCGACCTAACCTACGCCATAGGGTCTCACGACCAGATCATACAATCTAACCTGCGTTGGCCACAAGGTCTTACGACCAGATCCCACGATCTAACCTGCGTCGGCTCATTCTTTTATTAATCTTTTATCAATTGGCCACAGGGTCTCACGACCAGGTCCTTCCGACCTAACCTGTGACAGGTATCCTTTTACTATTCTCATCCTCATTTCGTTTATCTTATTTAGTTATTCTTTTTATTTATGATCTTTTCTATTCTTTAATTTATTTATAATTATCATTTTCTCTCTTGCCTTTTATTATTAATTTGTTATCTTATTCGTTATTCAACACACATTTATCATACAAGCATACACAACAATTTTCACACTATATTTTCAATTCCCTAAGCTTATGCCATGACATTTTTAACTCTTTCTATTCCTTAGTTCTCATTCTAGTTTACATCTCATACATACTTGCTTTCTTTTATTTATTATTCAATTATTCAATTCATTATGCGATACACATTTAGCACACAAACATCACAATTCAACCACTTATATGATTCACATATATCTCTTTAAATCAACCAGACATACAAAACAATAATCATTTATAATCATTCACAAGTAACAACCAGAGTTCATGTTCTTCAAATAAACATACATGATAACATATAGCACTTAGCCTGCATATTCAATCACAAGTATCAATTTATAGTTCATTTCATTTACTTTCTTACTTTATATTTAATTTAAATTAATTACCCGAATAATCGGTCACAAGCATACCCACATATTCTTAGCAAGTATTATATACTAATCAGAAAATACTCCCTAAAGCAAGGTAAAGAACCCCTTACCTCAGGGTTCTATTAGAACCTGGTTTACGGCTCGGTGAGGTGATCTCGCTGCGACTTACGTCGAACTAGTCCAAATCCACCAGCGGCAATTACGGCTTACACAACCGGCGTCGGTCTGACTCCTCGACTATTGTTGAGATGCCAGCAAGTGTACTGGGTCAACGTGTAATATAGTCTCAGGAAGACCAAATATCGTCCCACAGGGAGTTTGTGAGAATGTTCAATCTACTTTTACCTTAATGCAACTAGAAGCGAATCCTATAACTAAAATTCAGATTTAATTAAAAATTGATTTGAATTGAAATTAACAACTAAAACTAAAACTAATGCTGAAAATTAAAAGAAGTTGTGAGCAGGTAGAGAAGGATTGTTAGGAATGTGGTTTCATTGTATGTTTCGTCTATCTAATTATAAATTATTGTCTTCCCTTAAATCATGAACAAATCCCTAAATTAGTAACTATCAAATCTCTCATGTTTAGTTACCGTTTCTTATTCAATTCATAACCCCCAATCTCTCGAGTGATTAATTCATTGAATAATAGTTAAGAACAATGGATTTCATAAAAGTTATATAATTACCCAATTGTATCTCTACCCCTGGATTAATTATATTGTTTGATTGGAAAGGCCTATCTAAACCCTAAATCTCTCAATTTGGGGATTAGAAATCCAAAACATAAATTAGCCAGATTCATGCATAACAATTAAATCACAATCAAACACATGATTTAGAAACGGAAAAACACTAATTCAATAACTACATAAATTAATCCATACAAATCCACCAATTCCTAACAAAGGGTTTTAGTTACATGATAAACAATGAAGAACAAGAGAAGAAATAGAAGGATAATACATGATTACCATGGAGAAGTCTTGATCTCTCAATCCTTGGATCTCTTCCTCTTCTAAACCTCTCTCTAAACAATGTAATCCCCCTCTCTAAAAGCTTACAAAAACTGCTGAAAACCTAGTATTTAATGCCTAAAACAAACCCTCATTGAGTCCCAATTGAATCCCCATCAAAATGCATCAAACCCGGCCCAAAACGGGCCTGTTTCGGACCTGTACAGCTTCCGCGCGCCTGGGGCGCACCCGTCTTCGTCCCTGGGGCGCGCACGGGTACTGCACAATTTCAGCACGCGCGCCCTGGACTGTTTTGGCCGCCCCGGACTCATCCGGACTCCGTTTTACTCCGTTCTTGGACCGTTTCGAAGCTCTTTTCATCCTCTATCCAAATCCATCAACATATTTTCCATTTAAGCTACATAAGTACCTGAAACATACCCAAAAAGGATCAAAACGTTCAAAGGGTTCAAAACTAAGAACTATTTCTAAGAACTAACAAAAAGTCCTACAAAATACTTGAGAAACAAGCTAAACATATAGTAAAAAGGAATCTAAATCATATTCAAATCACTATATATTGGACCCAAATCAACTATGTTGGTGATGGCGGTTTGGATTGAACCCGCAACCGTGGCCGATGACGATAACGGCGTCGGTTCAGTTCTAACCCACCTTGGGTGAAAACACCGCAAGAACCAAAGGCGGCGTTGGTTCGCGAGCAAGAGAGGTGACGGCTGTGGTGGAGCCTAGCAGCAGTGAGCACGAGCGGTGGTAACGGCGTCGGCAAAACGAAGGAAGAAAAAGAGTCGCTTGATGATGGTAACTATGTTGAGGGCGTTTGATGGCAACGCTGGTATAAGGAGGTGACTGGGGTTTTATGGGCCACGATGACGGCGCGACGGCGATGGCGGCATGCTGGGTGGCTCATGGCGGTTGGCTTCGGCGGTCTGATCTGCAGAGGGAGGCAGTCAAGATTCACGACCCACAGTGAGAGAGAGAGAGAGGGTGATCGCGAGCAGGAGAGGGAGAGCGTGAGATGGAGAGAGAGAGAAGGACGCACGGTGTTGGCTCGCCGGTTGGGTGGCGCCGGCGGTGAGGTGTTTGGTGGCTGGAACTGGGAGGAAGGACGGAGATGGTGGCTTGCCCAATTATTAGAGCCGGCTGGAGAAGAAAGGAGGGGGTTCGAACCCCTTCCTCTTTATTTTTTTTATTATATATTTTTTTAAAAAACTGTTATTTTTATTATTATTATTATTATTATTAGTAGTAGTAGTAGTAGTGTATGTTAGTATTATTTTAAAAGTACTAATAGACATTTTTTTTAAACATATATACTAATACACACTTTTATTTATTTATTTATTTTAGATTATAGTATATACCTTCAATAAAATTTTATTATAAACTAAATACCCATAAGAAAGACATAAAGCTAAAACCTTGGAAGTATTAACATAATTTACTATCGAATATATCAAAATCAAAATAAAGAATAGAAAGCATATTTATTTTTTTATATATTTTATTATTTTTTTTAATAGGGTAATTACTTCAAATGAATTTACTTTTAAAAAAATATAATTAAATATACTTTCACAATTAACATAATATATTTTTCTGAGAATATCCAACACTCAAATAATTTGATTTCAAGAATCAATTATTAAATTTGATAAAATATACGATTATTGATGAAGGTCTAATATATGATGTTTTAAGGCTTAATTTCACTTCCTTTTGCTTGGGTTTTAGCTTGTTTCTCTTGTAAATATAGGTATTTTATATTAGTTTTAGGAATTTTTAGTTTATTAGAATCCTTTGAACGTTTTGATCCGTTTTGGGTATGTTTCAGGTATTTCGGAGCTTTATTTGGAGAAAATATTATTGGAGCTGAAAAGAGCATAAGAAGACCTTGAAAATGACACAAGAATGGAGAGAAACGGAGTCGAAAATTCCTTAGCACGCCCAGGCGCGCTTGCAGCAGTAATTTATGGGGCATCAGACATAGCGTGCCCAGGCGTGCTAGTCTGCACGCCCAGGCGCGCATAGTGCGTGAAAGTGACGTTGTTTGGTATTTTGATCATAACTTGAGCTACGCTTATCCAAATGAGGCGATCTAGATATCATTTTAAAGCTAAGGAAAAGATCTACAACTTTTCCAGAAATAGCCTTGCTCAAATTCGTCCATCTTGGAGTTCAAAATCAGTGCCGAAGTTGCTGTCAGACACAAATACGAGATTTAGAAGGATTTTAATAATAAATTCTATTTGTAGATAAGATTATTAAAGATTAGATTATTCTAATAGGATATTATCATATCAATTCAATTAGGATTAGTTTTAGACTTTAAATATAGGTTTTTCCTTTAGGTTTGGTAGACTTTTAAGAGCCAAATAAGATTAGAATAGAATTAGGATTAGAGAAGAGAGACTGTTATGCAATTGAGAGCAAGGAGGCAAGGCACAAGGATTGGAGATCAACATTGCTGGAGGGATCCACTTGAAGATTGAAGATCTCTTGGGGGTAAATTGATTATTGTCTATGATGTTTAGTTTATTCCATTCCTTCTTCTTCTTCTCTAAATATGTATAATTGAACCTCTTGTTAGGAATAAGGTTGATTTGTATGGATCTTAATTTGGCTGTTTATTTATGAATTAATGTTTTTCCTTTCAAATCAATTGTTTGGTTGTGTTTTAATTACAATTCATAGAACTCGCGACTTTATGTTTTGATTTGGTAATCTGAACCTTAATTGGAAAATTAGGATTAAGATTAGGCCTTTCAACCAAACAATAAAATTATTCAACTCGTAGGAATACTTTTGGGTAATTGTATAACTCTTATAAATTAGAACTCACTTAAGGGATTAAGGGGTAAAGTTTAGTAAGAAACATAATTGCCATGAGGGATCTAGCTTTTATTGTTTCCGGAGTTTTTGATTTATTGGAAAACATATTTTCCTAATTAATAACCTGATCCTACAATGAAACCAAATTCCTAACCTTTTCCATATTTGCTTCTAATTCCTTTTTAGTTTCTGAATTGTTTCATACCTTAATTCTACATTCCTTTCTCTAAACTCTAAACCCATACAAGTTATACATAGTAATTGCAATTAGGTGAAAGAAATTAGAAACAATTTGCAATCCCCGAGTGGAACGATAATTTTACTTACTCTTTATTACTTGTGTGATCTGTACACTTGCCGAATTGCCAACAAGTTTTTGGCACCGTTGTCAGGGATTGAAATTCGATTCTAATTTTTTCCGGTATTTATTTGTAATTATTTGTGTAACTTGTACTTTTTCATGTCTAACTATTATTTTAATAATAATTTTGATTGTGATGGATTTATTTCGGATCCCTATTCTCCATACTATTATGCACAAAACATAAGTGATAGGAAGGTCCCATGGGAAATAGGTTTAGAAAAATTACAAAATTCAGTTGAAAAACTAAAGTCTCATGTGCAGTCAATTCCTGTGGAGAAAGCTCCATGGGAAATAGCTTTTGAGAAATGTGTTCAAAACACTAAAGAATTTGTTGAAGAAGTCAGAACCTATTACCCGACTCAAGGTTCCACTTCAAGGAACCTTGAAATTAAAGTTGAACATATTTCAAAGCCGTTAGATGAAGAGTTACAAGCATCACCAACAATTTTTGACTCTCTTCAAAAAGAGGAAAAAGTGGTGGTGATGGATGTGACTATTGTTGAAACTCCTATGGAGGAGAAAATTGAGAAAAATGTGCATAATAAGTTTGAGGAAGAGGACCGAAATAAAACTATAGAAGATTTAAATATGGTAGAAAAATTTGATCCACCCTTGCATGATGAATTTCTTGCAATTAAAAATTTGGTCAAATCTATTGCATGCTTGGATGACTCAATATTTTTCCACTATATTCAATCTTTGTGCTTTCATGAAAAATCTAAAAATCAATCTAAATCATTATTGAACAACAGGGAGCCTGAAAAGGTAGTTTTCTTAATTCATGGAATTAACACTTTCATGAATGGGAAAAGAAATACCTTGTCTGAGATGATGCATGGAGTAAGAAATGCACCTTTTGATCCTAGTGGGATTGAACTTATTTTTAAAATTCCCTTACTCCACCATCATCCAAGGTTTGTCCCATGGGATGTGGGAATAACTTATTATGGCTGCATCACATGGGATTTAACCCATAGAATTTGGGATCCTGGTGGATTCTTTGTAATTATGTAGTAGTGTAGGTTTTTGTTTTTTTTAGTTAGTCAGTGAATAAAGAGTTTAGAGCTTTCTTTATATAACTGCTAATGAGGTGCTTCTAGGACTATTTTTAGTTGTTCATGTGACACAGGTGAATAAGTTTGGGGGAGTCTCCTCCATTGTGCATAAGGAGAGAATGCTATGCTACAAAGGGAAGTCTCTAACTCCTTGTCTTTTGTTTTTAAATTTTTATTTTGTAGTTAGGTATGTTTAGTTTAGTTTGCTTGAGGACAAGCCAACCTCTAAGTTTGGGGGAGTGGACAAAATAAAAAAAAATTCAAATCTGAATTATTTTCTTCCATTTTTGGTGTTAGTTTGTGTCTTAGGTAGAGGTTTTGTAATTATTCTAGACTTAGGATTATTTTTCTAATGATAGGTGTATATGAGGAAACCGCAATTGGTGGTTGGAGAGACTTAGGAACCCTAGGAAAACACCTAGAAGGGGGGGTTGAATAGGTGTTGAAGCTACCTTGAAAGATTTTCGAACGAAACAAATCGAAACAATCAAAACAAATGATTTTTGCAAATTCTACAGTACTTAATCGATTAACCTGCAATTTACTCGAGTAGTACTCGATTAAATTTGAACTTAATCGATTAGATATGACAGAAAACAGAAAAATCAATTTTCATTCGAATACGAAAATCAATCAATTCACATGCAAGATCAGAGATTCAGCGGAAATGATTAACTCCTATATTCTTATTGATTAACCTAGTTATGAAAATGATTTTCCCTTTATCAATTTGAACAATCAAAGATTCAATTCAATCAATTATGAAAATCAATCTTTCTAGGTTTTCAACCAAGAACGCAATCAAATGACTTGAATATAAAGAGTAAGGGTTTAGAGATACGACACAGTGATTTATCCTGGTTCACTTTCATCCGCTTGAAAGCTACATCCAGTCCCCTCTTCAATCAAGAGAGATTCTTCACTATGAGGAATTAGAGTTCTCAAATTACAAGTGATTGCCTCACAAGACTCCCTTCTTGCTAGCTTACAAGAGATAACCGACACCCTTGCCTTGTAATCCTATTGATCTTCTCTCTAATCTAACCTCTACCCCTTGTTGATAATCGACACAACAAGTCTTCAATTTCTTGATGATAATCCACACATCAAGGCTTCTCCTTGCTTGATTCACAACCAAGACTTCTTCTTTTTCTTCAATAAGAATGCACTTGCTTGATGATAAAATCGACACACCAAGACTTCTTGTTTGTTGTAGTGGCTTGCCTTCTTGCAAAGATTACAACACAATAGAAAACACAAAACAATCCTATGAATCTCAATCAAGAGTTATGACAATTCACCATAAGAGATTCAAAGGTTCTTGATCAAAGAATATGAAAATATGAGAACTTTGATCTTTAGAAAATGAGAGAGAATAGAGTGGCTTGATTCTTTGTAAAACTTGTATGAAATGATTCTAATTGATCACAAATAATAGGAAAAGGTTTATAAAGAATACCCAAAAGTTGTAGCACTTGAAAACTGATTTTGAGAAGTGAAAATCGTATTTTAAAAAATCAGTTCAGCAGTACTTAATCGATTAAGCAAGTCGTGTACTCGAGTAGTACTCGATTAAGTTAATCACTTAATTGATTAAGTTGATACTGCACATGTTCAAAACTTGTTTTCTCAAAATCCAACCTTTCCTTTAAAACCTTTAAGCCACCTATTAATTCTAGGTTAAGTGAAAACTCAAATTATGATTAAATCATGACTTATGAATGAGATTCACTACCCTCTATAATAATCTACCCAAATAAAAAAACCTATGAAGCTTGAGAGGCAAAAGATAAAAGAAATACAAATACACTCAAACTTAGGTCTTCATGAGCTTGCTTTCTCTCTTCTTCATTTGATGTTTGTTGTTGCTTATTGAGCTTGAAACTTGATCAACACTTGTAGCTTGTTCAAAAACACTTTGTCATTATCAAAACATTCATCATATTCATCATGGAACTAACAATCTCCCCCTTTTTGAAAATGACAACCCATGTTTTGAAATCGCTTGAAGTTGTTGATGCTTGAAACATTTGATCACTTGAGAAGACTCTTTCTCCCCCTCAATCAATGCTTTAACACTTGAATCCAATTGAGATAGAAGCTTGATTCTCCCCCTATCTTAAACAACTTAGCTCAACCTACATAAAAACAACAAAACAACCTTTCTCCAAATATAATATCATATTTCTCCCATGTTTCAAAACATACCATTTCTCCCTCTTTGAGAAACATTTCATTCAATTCAAAACATCATATTTCTCCCCCTTTGGCATTATCAAAAAGTAATATATACCAATTGAAATATAACATCTAAGCCAAGGTAAGAAATCAATGATCATTTCTTCACAACATTGATACCAATTGAACAAATACAATAGAGCTATACTTTGAAATGTGATATCAATTGGTAAGAAAATATAACAATGAAATATAATACCAATTGAGAACTAAAAAAAATCATAATATCACTTAACAAAGAAGATATCAATTGTAAAGAAGAATCAATAATCACAAAAGCATGATAATCAACTAATAATCTCTCAATGATACAAATTGAATTAACTAAACATTTAGAAAAGTAATATCAATTGAGAAGATACCAATTGAGATAATATATCAATATCAAATATTACCACTTTGTAGGACATTCACTTGAGATGCAAGTGTGATACCAATTGAAGATGTGAATATAGACATTCATAGTTGAGACCAATTGAGAACATGTGTCATTCATTTGCATCTTCAATCAAACCTACAAAACAATCATGCTTTGCTTTTTGGTATCCAAATGGTTTTGGATCCATTTTTGTTAGTGTAGGGACTTTCACCCTTTTTCATCCAAACAAAATTTCCTTTAGATATACCATGCACTTTAACATAACACACATTTGAAGTATGTCCATGAGTACCACAATAGAAACATGTTGGAGGATTTGAAAAATCAACTTTAGAAAAATCAACAAAATTTCTATGAGAATTACTCTTAGCATTAGTATAACCCAAACCAAACTTGTTTGAATTTTCTCTTTGAAAATTTAACAATGTGCGCAATCTAATATCACAAATGGTGAAACTTGCAAGCTTATTTTTCAAAATAGTATTTTCATCCTTGAGCAACTTGCAACTCTCACAATCAACCACAACATTCAATCTACTAGCACAATCACAAGAAGAACTAGCATAGATAAGATCAAGAGTTTCATTTTCAAGATTAAGCTCATCAACTTGTTTTTGAAGATCTAAAATCTCTTTTTGATGTTTCAAAATAAGCTTCTTTCTTTCAATGTTTTTCAAAGCTAGTTTTTCAAGTTGTTCATACATTTCTTCATAAGCATTATGTAACAATTCATATTTAGAAGAAATTTCGGATTTAGATTCACTTACATTGCTATCCTCACTTTGATAACTTGATTCATCATTTGAACTTTGTTCTTCATCATCTACTAGAGTTATCAAGTTGAGACAAGCGGCTTCTTCATTATCCGATGAACTACTCGATGTGCTTTTCTTGTTATCTTCATCACTATCCCAAACTATGTATGCTCTTTTAGATTTAGAATTTTTATTGTCTTTCTCCTTCTTCTTGAGATACTTAGAGCATGAGTACTTGAGATGTCCGGGCTTTCCACATTCATGGCAAACTACACCTTCTTTTGAAGTTTTGGTCTTATAGTGTGGGGAATCCTTCTCTTTACTTTTGTCCTTGTTCAACCTTCCTTTTCTCCTTAGAAACTTGTCAAACTCTTTTAACAAAAATTTCATTTCTTTTTCATCAACATCGGAATCGGAATCTTCACTATCATCATCATCGGAACTATCTTTCTTTTTATATGCACTTTTGACTCTAAGAGCAAGTCCTTTCCTTGATTTGTTCTTATCCGACTCTTCATTGATACTTAATCGTCCAAGCTCCATTTCATGTTCTTGAAGCTTTCCGAAAAGTGTTGCTAGATCCATAGCATCCAAATTCTTAGATTCAACAATAGCCGTTACTTTTGGTTGCCAATTCCTGTCTAAACATCTCAACACTTTGTTAGAAAGTTCACCTTGAAGAAAAGTTTTACCAAGAGCAAGTAAATGATTTATAATATGAGTAAAACGCTTTTGCATATCATTTATAGATTCATTTGGAAGCATATGAAACAATTCATAATCACGCATTAAAGCATTCAATCTAGCTCTCCTAACCTCACTAGTTCCTTCATGAGTCACTTGTAAAGTGTCCCACATTTCTTTAGCACTAGAACATTGAGAAACTCTAAAGAACTCGTCATAGGATAAAGCGGAGGTAATGATATTCTTTGCTTTATAATCATATTGAACTTTCTTTCTATCATCATCTTTCCACTTATCCTTGGGGATCAAATGTTCTACACCTTCAACTAAACTAGAGGGGATATGAGGACCTTTTTCAATTACTTTCCAAATTTCACTATCTATGGCTTGGATAAAGATTTTCATTCTAACTTTCCAATATGCATAGCCTTCTCCGGTAAACAATGGAGGACGACTTATTGAAGCACCTTCACCACCAAAGGGATTCATGGAACCCATTGCGATTTTCTTAAAGGATCTTTATGAAAAAGCTCTTATGCTCGTGTCTTTCGACCGAGCTCGGATACCAATTGAGGAAACCGCAATTGGTGGTTGGAGAGACTTAGGAACCCTAGGAAAACACCTAGAAGGGGGGTTGAATAGGTGTTGAAGCTACCTTGAAAGATTTTCGAACGAAACAAATCGAAACAATCAAAACAAATGATTTTTGCAAATTCTACAGTACTTAATCGATTAACCTGCAATTTACTCGAGTAGTACTCGATTAAATTTGAACTTAATCGATTAGATATGACAGAAAACAGAAAAATCAATTTTCATTCGAATACGAAAATCAATCAATTCACATGCAAGATCAGAGATTCAGCGGAAATGATTAACACCTATATTCTTATTGATTAACCTAGTTATGAAAATGATTTTCCCTTTATCAATTTGAACAATCAAAGATTCAATTCAATCAATTATGAAAATCAATCTTTCTAGGTTTTCAACCAAGAACGCAATCAAATGACTTGAATATAAAGAGTAAGGGTTTAGAGATACGACACAATGATTTATCCTGGTTCACTTTCATCCGCTTGAAAGCTACATCCAGTCCCCTCTTCAATCAAGAGAGATTCTTCACTATGAGGAATTAGAGTTCTCAAATTACAAGTGATTGCCTCACAAGACTCCCTTCTTGATAGCTTACAAGAGATAATCGACACCCTTGTCTTGTAATCCTATTGATCTTCTCTCTAATCTAACCTCTACCCCTTGTTGATAATCGACACAACAAGTCTTCAATTTCTTGATGATAATCCACACATCAAGGCTTCTCCTTGCTTGATTCACAACCAAGACTTCTTCTTTTTCTTCAATAAGAATGCACTTGCTTGATGATAAAATCGACACACCAAGACTTCTTGTTTGTTGTAGTGGCTTGCCTTCTTGCAAAGATTACAACACAATAGAAAACACAAAACAATCCTATGAATCTCAATCAAGAGTTATGACAATTCACCATAAGAGATTCAAAGGTTCTTGATCAAAGAATATGAAAATATGAGAACTTTGATCTTTAGAAAATGAGAGAGAATAGAGTGGCTTGATTCTTTGTAAAACTTGTATGAAATGATTCTAATTGATCACAAATAATAGGAAAAGGTTTATAAAGAATACCCAAAAGTTGTAGCACTTGAAAACTGATTTTGAGAAGTGAAAATCGTATTTTAAAAAATCAGTTCAGCAGTACTTAATCGATTAAGCAAGTCGTGTACTCGAGTAGTACTCGATTAAGTTAATCACTTAATCGATTAAGTTGATACTGCACATGTTCAAAACTTGTTTTCTCAAAATCCAACCTTTCCTTTAAAACCTTTAAGCCACCTATTAATTCTAGGTTAAGTGAAAACTCAAATTATGATTAAATCATGACTTATGAATGAGATTCACTACCCTCTATAATAATCTACCCAAATAAAAAAACCTATGAAGCTTGAGAGGCAAAAGATAAAAGAAATACAAATACACTCAAACTTAGGTCTTCATGAGCTTGCTTTCTCTCTTCTTCATTTGATGTTTGTTGTTGCTTATTGAGCTTGAAACTTGATCAACACTTGTAGCTTGTTCAAAAACACTTTGTCATTATCAAAACATTCATCATGTTCATCATGGAACTAACAGTATATACTTAGTTTAAGATTAGACTCATTGATTCATGTTATTTATTTGTTGAGCTGTAAATATTCTTGAAATCTGGTTATTTTGACAAAATTTTTCAGAACTTGAGATTAGTGAACTAACTTTAGCTTAGTGAGATTTTGAGCCTAATCTGGTTATTTCTTTCATGAGTCTGTTCACTTTAGTTTTGTGTTCTAGAACTTGACCGGTGACCATTTTGAGATTGATAGTTGATTGCATGCATTAAGATGATTAAGGCACTTAGGATGTGTTTTTGTGGCCTTCAACTGTTTTGTGTTGATAATGTTCCCTTAGTTGCCCATTTTGAGCCTAATGACATTATGATTTTTCTTTGGTACCCTGCATTTATTGAAATATTCTTTGTTAGTACCTTGGGAATTTTGAATGAGCAATTGAGAGGAATATAGAAAGAAAAGGTGAAAGTAATTGGTGAAAAGTGTATGAGTTCTATTTCTATTCCAAGAAAAAAAATTTAAAAAAGAAATAAATGTGAAAGGAAGAGAATAGAAGAAAAAAATGAAAAGAAAAGAAGGACGATAATGATTTTGGAGTTGAGTGTGAGTTTTAATTGTATTCATTGCTCATTCATAATTTTTAAGGGATGTTGTTTGATTTCATATATTTAACCCTTAGTTTTATCCCTTCTTTCTTTTATCACACCTTAACACGTTTAGCCATGGCCACGTTACAACCAAATTAAAGACCTTTTGATTTGTGCATGTTTTTAATAATTTCAGTGGAGATTTTGGTCTATGGTCAAGCATATGGTAACACTTTACTATTGAATGAACTTGAGTGAATTGATTTATACCCTTATTACACATGAGAGATATACACTGAGAGGTTGAGAGTGTTCACTAGTTCTGAGTTCAGATTTCTTTTGTTTCTTTAACCAGGATTTGATATGTGAATAGCTTGAGTAAATATGTGGTTGTGTTGATGAGTCGAAGTCTTAGATTAAGTATTGTACAATTTTATTTAGAAGGTAGTCTTGAGTTTATGAAATTTTTATTTTACTTTTGCCTGGGACATGCAAAATGCTAAGTTTGGGGTGTGATGAAGGTCTAATATATGATGTTTTAAGGCTTAATTTCACTTCCTGTTGCTTGGGTTTTAGCTTGTTTCTCTTGTAAATATAGGTATTTTATATTAGTTTTAGGAATTTTTAGTTTATTAGAATCCTTTGAACGTTTTGATCCGTTTTGGGTATGTTTCAGATATTTCGGAGCTTTATTTGGAGAAAATATAATTGGAGCTGAAAAGAGCATAAGAAGACCTTGAAAATGACACAAGAACGGAGAGAAACGGAGTCGAAAATTCCTCAGCACGCCCAGGCGCAGGATCTGCGCGCCCAGGCGCGCTCGCAGCGGTAATTTATGGGGCATCAGACATAGCGCGCCCAGGCATGCTAGTTTGCACGCCCAGGCGCACAAAGTGCGTGAAAGTGACATTGTTCGGTATTTTGATCATAACTTGAGCTACGCTTATTCAAATGAGGCGATCTAGGTATCATTTTAAAGCTAAGGAAAAGATTTACAACTTTTCCAGAAATAGCCTTGCTCAAATTCGTCCATCTTGGGGGTCAAAATCAGTGCCGAAGTTGCTGTCAGACACAAATACGGGATTTCGAAGGATTTTAATAATAAATTCTATTTGTAGATAAGATTATTAAAGATTAGATTATTCTAATAGGATATTATCATATCAATTCAATTAGGATTAGTTTTAGACATTAAATATAGGTTTTTCCTTTAGGTTTGGTAGACTTTTCAGAGCCAAATAAGATTAGAATAGAATTAGGATTAGAGAAGAGAGGCTGTTATGCAATTGAGAGCAAGGAGGCAAGGCACAAGGATTGGAGATCAACATTGCTGGAGGGATCCACTTGAAGATTGAAGATCTCTTGGGGGTAAATTGATTATTGTCTATGACGATTAGTTTATTCCATTCCTTCTTCTTCTTCTCTAAATATGTATAATTGAACCTCTTGTTAGGAATAAGGTTGATATGTATGGATCTTAATTTGGCTGTTTATTTATGAATTAATGTTTTTCCTTTCAAACCAATTGCTTGGTTGTTTTTTAATTACAATTCATAGAACTCGCGACTTTATGTTTTGATTTTGTAATCTGAACCTTAATTGGAAAATTAGGATTAAGATTAGGCCTTTCAACCAAACAATATAATTATTCAACTCATAGGAATACTTTTGGGTAATTGTATAACTCTTATAAATTAGAACTCACTTAAGGGATTAAGGGGTAAAGTTTAGTAAGAAATATAATTGCCATGAGGGATCTAGATTTTATTGTTTCTGGAGTTTTTGATTTATTGGAAAACATATTTTCATAATTAATAACCTGATCCTACAATGAAACCAAATTCCTAACCTTTTCCATATTTGCTTCTAATTCCTTTTTAGTTTCTCAATTGTTTCATACCTTAATTCTACATTACTCTCTCTAAACTCTAAAGTCATAAAAGTTATACATAGAAATTGCAATTAGGTGAAAGAAATTAGAAACAATTTGCAATCCTCGAGTGGAGCGATAATTTTACTTACTCTTTATTACTTGTGCGATTGGTACACTTGCTGAATTGCCAACAATTATACTAGGGAATAAAATTAGGGATGTTACAATTCTCCCCCACTTATTGGAATTTCGTCCACGAAATTCCGTTAAATTCCGTCAAATGGAGAACCATCCAGCTAATGGGGTTCCTGTCGGTTCTATTTCCCTGCTTCCGATGTGTTTAGGTCCATTCTTCTTAGTATTTTCGTGTCTGTCCTCGGACACTACGTATCTCCTCTATCGCGACAGGATTCACCATTTCTTTATTATTAAAGTTCCATCTTCCATTTCTTGGGTTGAAATCCTCCCCCACTTAGCATCAACTTACCTCCTTACTCCAATGCCAGGAAGCAGGAAATCGAACGTGTCGGTTCTTGATTGCCTTTCATACGACTCTTAATAAAGAGTGCAAGAATCTAACAACAACAGAAAATATAATCTTTGGAATTCATGAGGAATTTGCGACTTCGCTTTAAGAAAATAGTATAAGATGTTAGAATAATTGTTAGGATTGGCAGCCGTCACCCAAGAGGGGGGGTGAATTGGGTGTTTATGAAAACATTGGAAAATATTCGAATTAAAACGTTTTCAACAAACTTAAAGAGATAAGCAGTGGAAAATCAAATATAACGATGAAAACGATTGCGCATAAGCGAATAATATTAATAATAATAGAAAAACTAATATGCGCGGATACACTTAAAATAAGAACAACGAAAACGAATGATACCGCGCTAATTAATTTAAAATACTTTAAATTAATTATTATGAAAATAATCGCTTTGATGCACAACAAATAAATATAACAACGAAAAATAAAGAGATAAGGGATAGAAGAGATTGCACCGGAGATTTTTATCCTGGTTCGGCAAACCCGACCTACTCCAGTCCCCAAGCGACCCGCTTGAGCTTTTCACCAAACCAAGACGCCACGCGTTCCCAAGTACAACCAGAGCGCCCCGCAAGCTACTAGGAACCTCCTTTTGCTAAGGACCTCGATACACAACTAGGAAAACATTTCCTAGATTTCCAGATAGCCTAACTACTAGGTGACCCACCGTTTGTCTAGCACTACCCAATATACAAGGGTTCCTCACCCTAAACACCACGAACGCAGCACGTTCGCACTAGGAGATCCACTCCCTAGTCACTAAGGGTTACACACCCCTTTATAACACTGGTTAAGGTATGATTGATTGGGTACAACCACTATGATGCACACTTGATAGTGCGGATACAACAATATAGGCTTCTAACAAAATTGTGTTCTAGACAACACATACAACAATATAGCTCTATGGCAATGAAGTCAAAAGAAAGTGTTATCAGGCCAATACAAGGTTTATGATTTTCTTCAAAAATGTATGAACTTGAAAACCAGAGGAGGAGGAGGAGAAGAAGAAGAAGAAGAAGAAGAAGAAGCGTGATGATCAGAGAATGTTGTAGAAGTGAGAAATGATTTTTAAAACAAATAAAGTTACTTTTGAAATCAAAATCAAATCAAAGAATAAAATAAAAGATTTAAGAATTAAAACCAAAGATTTGAATTTTGAATTTTGAATTTGAAAATAGAATCAGAATCAAATCAAAAAAGATTTTGGAAATAAAATAATTTAAGTTTTAAAATCAAAACCAAATAAAAAAGATTTAGAAAATAAATCAAGGATTTGATTCTTAAAACAAATAAGGAATATTTTCAAAAATAAAATCAAATTCGAATTTTGAAAATAAATCAGAATCAATTAAGTAAAAACAAATCTGGAAATAAATCAAAATGATTCTGACATGTTTTTCAATAAAACTTGAGGTAATCGATTACTTCAGGGAGGTAATCGATTATCCCTTTGAAAATAGAAACTATGAAATTCATTTTAAAAACCAGTAATCGATTATCACATGCATGTAATCGATTACTTCACTTCTGTTTAATGTATGATGCAACTCATATAATCGATTACCACTATTCTAATAATAGATTACAGAGCCTCTGATATGCATATGATGCAACATCATGTAATCGATTACTACAAGGCATGTAATCGATTACTTTGTCTCAGGAAAATATATGATGCAACAATTTTAATCGATTACTTGAGCTATGTAATCGATTACTCTCTGTAGTGTCCTTGAACACTGTGTCCTTAACCCTTTAAGTGCTCAAGATTAGTGAACCAGGAGCCCAAGAGAGGATCAAGTGTTAATATGTGACTTTGTGGTGTTTCTGCAGTTCCAGTCGGGAAAAGCAGGGTCTCCCCAGTCAACAAGTGTGTGCAGAGTGTCAACTTAGGGATGAGAGTACGTACCTGAAACCCTAGCTGTAAGGAGCCATTTATAGGGTTTGGAGGAAGCTGAAGTGGGCCGTCTGGGCCCTGTATCAGGGTTGAGCTGAGCCAGGATTCTGTGAGATAATATCGGAGGTTTATGCTCTTAGAATCTGGATAGGATTAGCTCAAGATCTCATGTCTAGGCTGTTGCGAGAATCTAGGAGAGATTTGTGGAAGGGATAGGAAGCCTTGGTAAGACTGAGTCTATCTACCAGCCGACGATATGTCTCGGCCCTAGAGTCCCAAGCCGATGGGTTGAAGACCGTTTGTGAGGCTCGGCCCCATCAAGTCCGAGCCTGGTCCTTTCGTACGCTGGGAGCCAATGAGTCCGAGCGAGGGACGTTGTGCTGAGTAAACCGAGGAAAGGGTCTTAGAAGAGTCCCTTAAATAAGACTTGAGTCCTTATGTGGTCGGCAGACCCTACACTCTCATAAGAAAGTAATGGATTAGCAAAGTTCACTTAATCGATTACAAGCTTTCTGATTTTTCTATGATGCAACAAAGTTAATCGATTAACTTAGGTAAGTAATCGATTACTCTCTCTTGCATACATAAAAATATTCAAAGTTTTGTAACATCAATTATTTTCACCAAAACTAAGATAGAAAAACTGATTTTCACAAAACTTCTTTTTCTTCTCCTTAATTATGAAAAATATATTTAGAAAAACTTATATTGGCCTTTTAACATAATATAAACCTTGACTTCATTACCTTACATATGATGTCCTAAGGGAAAAGGGATAACATCTTCATTTGCTTGAATCTTCAACTTCATTTGCTTGATTCTTCAACTTGAAGCTTGGACTTGAAGGATGAAGATCTTGTGATTGCACTTGATAAGAGCTTGAGAAGCTTGAGTTTGTTATCATCAAAACCATATAATACTTGCACTTGAAATCCTTGGGAAAGCTTGACTTCCAAAGACTCCTCGCATAATGTAGCTGCTTATGGCTAGAAATTTCCCGGAATCTAATCGAATAAATATGACTGGAACTCCAGGAACGATGGATATTCTAAGATAAGAAACAAGGAGAAGATCGTAAATTCACAATGTTTAGTAGGTTGGAGCGAAAAATCTTTGATCCGTGATCAAAAATCGCTACTTCGAGGTCATGCCAAACCAAGAAGAATGAGGAGGAAGGGATCTACTTGCACGAATTGGGGTACTAATTATGGCTTTCAGATTTACTATTAAATTCTTAAACGATTTTCGATGGTCAAAGGGTGGAGGTTGGCAAGTATTCTTGACGTTTGAACATTCTATTAAACACTATTTTAGACCAACGACACTCAAGACATACCTTGGGTGTATGTCAGCAATCCCTTACAACCTTCTTCGAGTTAAACCTTAAGGAAAGCTTGAATGAACTTGATACAGAACAAGAAAGCTAATGGAATTTGACATTTCTATCACCTTAAGACTTGCACTTATTTCAAAATCGAGAGTCGTGATGGGTTGACGAGTTTGAGAAGGTTGTGGTGTCTGGCCGCGTATGGTTTTCTCCATTCTGTATGGCGATTGGCGGGTCCAAGAGGGTCGCCAACATGACAAGAATCGGGTAGATACAGGCATTGGAGACAATAGCATGATTAGATACATGTCAAGCAAGAAGATGAAGAAGATTATCCTAAAGAATGTATTTCTTCTAGATATTCATAGAAAAAGGCATTTCCTCCGGACTAATGGTTGACTTCGTCCATACTCCGGCACTTGTGAGTACCAACTTTGATTATTAGGGAAAGGTTCTTTCGGCTAAGCGTCTAGATTTAATCAGCTAGGAGTAAGGGATTCCGACTATGGTTCCTTACTCCCCCACTTGGCATTAACATACCGTGTTACATCAATGCCTAGGAGTAGACTTAATCGATAATAATAATCGGGTACGGGAGTTCTCGACCATTGTTCGCGATCGGAAGTTACGAGGGGTTGACTACCTATAGGCGGTCTTTGAATTTGTAATAAGTCCCTATAGGTTTTTGTTCGATTCTCACGAGGTGACTAAAACCTACCACTCTACCCCTAACATATACGGGCTTAATGTCTCTACATTTCGCTTTAATCTCAGGTTCCCTCCCTAATCCTATGCAAAGAGTTTGGAAGGAACTCTACTTGGGTTAATTCTATCCCGCCTAGAAAATCTATCGCTCTTAAGAATTATTAAGTTGATTAGTTCGGTTTTATTCAGAACATGTCAATGACATCGATCCCTTTTAAGTTATACTAAGCGTAGACATTTTAAATAAACCATTGGTACATTATTAACATAAAAAGTACCTTGGATCAGTTTATTCACTCCTTCTAGCCTTTCGTGCGTTAACCGAGACAGTCTCCTTTCTCCGAGGTGTTTATAGGACATTTTGCAGCACGGTGTCCAGATTGTCCACAATGGAAACAAAGACCTTCCCGCCTATGCTGCCTAAAAATCCAACATTTACGGTTATGGAACTTTCCACAATGTGGACATGGTAGCCTAGTTCTCGGGGCATCCATATTCAGGTTTGCAGCTTCTGGAGCCACGGCTTCGGTGCCAATGTTAGTGTATGGGTCTGATTCCTGGGCCAGTTCCTTGCCTCTGCTAGAACCTTCTGACCCATGAGTTATTTTGTTCCGCTCCTCAGCTAATTCTTGCTTCAGTGACTTCTCGTAGGCGCTTGTCATGTTCACCCATTGAGAAAAGTTGGCAATATTCTGGTAAACGAACATAGTCCTGATTTTTTGCATTAAGGCCGGATTCGAACTTGATGCATTTGGTGCGCTCATCCGCATCCCGATAGCTGCCCGAGTAGCGAATCAAATATTCAAACTGTGCCGCATACTCGCCGACACTCATGTCCCATTGTTCTAATTTCAGGAAGGCCAACTCTTTCTCCAAACGTACATCCTCGGGGAAGTACTTGCCCAGAAATGCCTCCTTGAACTTTTCCCAAGTGACCTCCTGATTGGCTAGCTCCATGCCCCTTCGCACATGCTCCCACCAATATTCTGCTTCTCCGCTGAGCATGTAAGTTGCGAAGGAGACTTTCTGTTCAACGGGTGGCGACATTGTACGGAAAATATTCTCCAATTCTTGAAGCCATCCCTGAGCTCCATCCGGATTATAACCTCCTTCGAACCTAGGCGGTCCGTTTTTCCTAAACCGTGCCAGCCAATCAATTTCGGCTAGGGCTGGACGTGCTTGGGCATATTGATTTACTGTTGCTACCGTTGTTGCAGCTGCATTTGCAGCAGCAGTAACTGCTTCCGCCTGATTCTGGTTCTGCTGAACTAGATTTTCCAGAATCTGGGCAATCTTGTCATTATCAGCACGCCTCCGTGCCATGAGGTCTGATTCTGAAAATAAAACAAGTTTAGGCACATATATATACATATATATATATATATATATATAGGAATGAGTGCATACTCAACTAAGCGTACTTACCAATGTGCATCTATATTTATCCATCTAGTTAGTTAACATAAGACTTGACTCTATCTATTGGTTACTCGCTTGCTGAGTAAACCACAGGAGTTATGAGTTCAAACTCCAAAGGCTGAGGAAAAACTGCTCTGATACCATAATGTAACACCCTCACAAATATTTAGCTAATTTAGGATTTTATAAAAAATTGGTACTTGAAAATTTCTTTTTAAATTAAAATACTTAAGAATATTTTTTCGGAGAAACGGACAGAGTTTCCTCTGTTTTTCGGACTTTCCCAAAATTTCCAACTTTGTACCTGCTTAACCTGTTCAGTCCAGCAAACTTTTAAAACATAAAACGTTTAAATATTATCCGGAAACAGATCCTAATGCCACAAATATCTCAAATAGGGGCGTACAACTAATACATATCTTTAAATTACAAAATAGTAGTTTTTAACATATCTAAAACTGCAGTCCACTCATAAATAATAAACGGATACTCCACGTAGTGGAGGTTTAACCTGCTCGGCCAGAAACTGTGCAAGCTTCAAGCTCAAAACCTGAAAAATGGTTGTAAGGGTGACCTTTACAAATGAAGTAGAGAATTAGTTTCTAACCAGACATAACGACCTACTAAGACAAACACATTTAGCACGTAACACATATTTTCAATAATTAAGCCAAGCATGCATCACACACAAACAAGAGTTCCCTTAGCCACTCTTAAACCCATGTCCTTCGCTCTTTTATCTTTTTCATGTGTTGTTGATTCTCTTTTCTCTCACTCACATCCTATTATCTTTCAATATTGCATTCATTCTATATTTCTTCCTTTTATATTTTTCTCGTTTACTTCTCTTTCTTTCTTTTTATTCTTTCTTTACTTTTTATTAATTTGGCTACAGGGTCTCACGACCAGGCCCACCGACCTAACCTGCACCAAAATACTCTTTATTATCTATCCACAGGGTCTAACAACCAGATTCATATGACCTAACCTATGTCACAGGGTCTCACGACCAGATCTTTCGACCTAACCTTCGCCATAGGGTCTCACGACCAGATCATACTATCTAACCTGCGTTGGCCACAGGGTCTTACGACCAGATCCCACGATCTAACCTGCGTCGGCCCATTCTATTATTAATCTTTTATCAATTGGCCACAGGGTCTCACGACCAGGTCCTTCCGACCTAACCTGTGACAGGTATCCTTTTACTATTCTCATCCTCATTTCGTTTATCTTATTTAGTTATTCTTTTTATTTATGATCTTTTCTCTTCTTTAATTTCTTTATAATTATTCTTTTCTCTCTTGCCTTTTATTATTAATTTGTTATGTCATTCGTTATTCAACACACATTTATCATACAAGCATACACAACAATTTTCACACTTTATATTTTCAATTCCCTAAGTTTATGCCATGACATTTTTAACTCTTTCTATTACTTAGTTCTCATTATAGTTTACATCTCATACATACTTGCTTTCTTTTATTTATTATTCAATTATTCAATTCATTATGCGATACACATTTAGCACACAAACATCACAATTCAACCACTTATATGATTCACATATATCTCTTTAAATCAACCAAACATACAGAACAATAATCATTTATAATCATTCACAAGTAACAACCAGAGTTCCTGTTCTTCAATTAAACATACATGATAACATATAGCACTTAGCCTGCATATTCAATCACAAGTATCAATTTATAATTCATTTCATTTACTTTCTTACTTTATATTTAATTTAAATTAATTACCCGAATAATCAGTCACAAGCATACCCACATATTCTTAGCAAGTATTATATACTAATCAGAAAATACTCCCTAAAGCAAGGTAAAGAACCCCTTACCTCAGGGTTCTATTAGAACCTGGTTTACGGCTCGGTGAGAAGATCCCGCTGCGGCTTACGTCGAACTAGTCCAAATCCACCAGCGGCAATTACGACTTACACAACCGGAGTCGGTCTGACTCCTCGACTATGTTGGTGATGGCGGTTTGGATTGAACCCGCAACCGTGGCCGATGACGATAACGGCGTCGGTTCGGTTCGAACCCTCCTTGGGTGAAGACACCGCAAGAACCAAAGGCGGCGTTGGTTCGCGAGCAAGAGAGGTGACGGCTGTGGTGGAGCCTAGCAGCAGTGAGCACGAGCGGTGGTAATGGCGTCGGCAAAATGAAGGGAGAAAAATAGTCGCTTGATGATGGTGACTATGTTGAGGGCGTTTGATGGCAACGCTGGTATAAGGAGGTGACTGGGGTTTTATGGGCCACGATGACGGTGCGACGGCGACGGCGGCACGGTGGGTGGCTCATGGCGGTTGGCTTCGGCGGTCTGATCTGCAGAGGGAGGAGTCGCGATTCGCGACCCACAGTGAGAGAGAGAGAGAAGGAGATCGCGAGCAGGAGAGGGAGAGCGTGAGATGGAGAGAGAGAGAGAGAGAGAGAGAAGGAGGGAGATGGTGAGGTGTTTGGTGGCCGAAACTGGGAAAAAGGAGGGAGATGGTGGCTTGCCCAATTATTAGGGCCGGCTGGAGAAGAAAGGAGGGGGTTCGAACCCCTTCCTCTTTATTTATTTTTATTATTATTATTATTATTATTATTATTATTATTATTATTATTATTAGTAGTAGTAGTAGTAGTAGTGTATGTTAGTTTTATTTTAAAAGTACTAATAGACATTTTTTTAAACATATATACTAATACACACTTTTATTTATTTATTTATTTTCAATTACAGTAAATACCTTCAATAAAATTTTATTATAAACTAAATACCCATAAGAAAGACATAAAGCTAAAACCTTGGAAGTATTAACATAATTTACTATCGAATATATCAAAATCAACCCATTTTCATAAAATGCAACAGTTTCTGGGTTTGACTTGAGTTGACTTTTCTCTCATAGGGTTTGGCCTCTTGTTTTCCTCTCACGGTGGCTTGGCCATCGTCGACGGCAGAATCATGCCTAAGAAACGAGGCCGTCCCTCTAAATCAACTCCTTCTTCTTCCAATAAACCCTCTAATCCATCTATGATTGATACTGAGCCACAACCTTTGACCTCTCACAGGTTGATGAGGAAGACCTTGCGGAAATAGATAACTTGACTCCCAAGCAAGCTGAGATGTGGTTGAAAAACCTTGAAATCCTACGTGAGAAGATCAAAAGCAAAGGTTCATCATCTCAGCAGACTGATAGGCATGTTGGGAATGATTCAGATCAGACTCATAGTAATGAGAAAAATAAGGATTTGTCAGATACAAGAGGCAACGCTAAGGATCAGAATAATATGCCTGCAATGGAGAAGAGAGCATCTGTATGGGATTCCTTTGACATCTCAAAGCTGCGGAATGCTGGTGAAAAATTAAAGTTTTGCAAGCCTGAACTGAAGGAAGGAGTTAGTGTAGGCAAGATTGAGATATCTGATGTAGAGAATGAAGTGAAATATTGGCAAAACTCCTTGGTTTGCTATGTTTTAGGAGCAAAGCCCCCGTATTCTGTTTTGAGTGGATACATTAAAAAAATTTGGGGATCATATGGGATTGATAAAGTGCTGTTGAACAATGATGGCACTATGATAGTTCGATTCAATACTGCTGAGGCCAGAAATACAGTTCTTGAGGTTGGAATATACCATTTTGACAAAAAGCCACTAATCCTAGCTCCTTGGACAGGTAATCCTGTTAATCATGGGAATCAAGATAGGCTGCCAGTATGGATTCAACTCCCTAATCTCTATTTAAAATTTTGGGGAGGAAGTGCTCTAAGCAAAATTGCAAGTTTGATTGGTGTTCCTATTATGGTAGATCAAGTCACTCAAGAGAGGAATCGTATAAATTTTGCTAGAGTCCTTATTGAAGTGAATCCAACAGTGTTACCTGAAGAAGTTTATTTTGAGGATGAGCATGGCATCTTAATATCACAGAAGGTCTCCTATGAATGGAAGCCTGTTCTTTGTAGCACGTGTTCTATGTATGGACATGAAGCCAGCATGTGCAGAAAGAATGTCAAGAAGGTCTGGGTTTAAAAGAACAAACCATCTCAAAAGGACATTGAAAAGATTGATGGCAGTTTGAGATTAAAGGAAGCCACTGAGAAAGGAACAATACCAGAGGACAATATCTCTAGTGCAATTGAGGCAGTGGAAGCAATCATTGGAGAAGGAGCTCCTTTAATGAATCAATCATCTATAGCAGCTCCTATTTCTACAACAAATGAGAGTGAAGGCTGGACAACAGTCACCAGAAGCAAGGCTAATCAAAAACCAAAAGGAGAGGCTGGTAAGCCTATCCCTCATGGATAATCTAGGTGCTTGGAACATAAGAGGGCTCAACCACCCTAAAAAAAAAAAGAAGTTGTTAACTTCTGCAGGTTGAATAATGTAGGTATGTTTGGGATTTTAGAAAATAAATTAAGAAGCAACTCAGTTTCCAATGTGGTTCAGAATATGGTTCCTGGCTGGGGCTTTGTTAGCAATAATGATGTTTGCCCTATTGGTAGAATTCTGATTATTTGGAAGCCAGACATGGTTGATGTGGTTGTGGTAGCTAGGTCTCCTCAGTACATCCATTGCCTTGTTTCAGTAAAGACAAACAATTCTTTATTTTTCGTTACTTTTGTATATGCTTCAAACAATCATGATGATAGGAAAGAGCTTTGGCAGGTCATAAAAGGCATGAGCTCATTCATTCAGATTCCATGGATGATTCTTGGTGATTTTAATACAATTCTGGATCCTGATGAGAAGGTTGGTGGTACTGTTGACATTGATCATTTCCAGGATTTTAAGAACTGCATTGATGATAGTTCCTTGATTGATATGAGATTTAAAGGATGCTCTTTCACTTGGACTAATAAACAGCTTGGCCAGGACAGAATTATATCTAAGCTGGACAGGTGTTTAGTGAACAAGGAATGGTATGATTCTTGGCCTAATGTTGAAGCAAATTTTATGCTCCCTGGCCTTTCTGACCATTCCCCAATTCTGGTGGAATGGAATCAGGCTGCTCCAAAACTCAGGTCAGAATTTAAATACTTCAATATGTGGTCTCAGAATGAAGGTTTCCTCAACATTGTTAAATCAATTTGGGATCTGAGTATTACAGGTAAGAAGATGTACCAATTAAGTGTGAAGCAAGCTCTACTAAGGAGACCCCTATTAGATCTTAATAAGGCAAACTTCTCAGATATTGACAAAAAGGAGAAGGATCTAAGGGACAGACTGAATTTTACTCAGCACCTTTTATCTCAATTGCCTCAAGACCCTATTTTCAAATTGAAGAAAAAAAGCTTTCTCTTGAATATAGATCCACTCAGCAAGCTATGATGTCTTTCCTCAGACATAAAGCCAAAATTCATTGGTTAAAAGAAGGTGATCACAATTCTGGCTTTTTTCATGCTTCAATTAGAGAAAGAGTTTACAGGAACAGAATTCTCATAATTAAGGATGCTCAGGGAGGGTTTGTCACAGGGCAAGAAAGTATTAGCAATTTGTTCACTACTTACTACCAGAAGCTCTTCTCAAAGAAATTTCATTACCAGTGGAATGCAGCCTTTTCAACAGGGAAGACCTTGACTGTGAATCAGCAGATTAATCTGATCAAACCATTCACCAATGATGATATCAAACAAGCCTTCTTCTCAATAAACTCTAATAGCTCTCTTGGACCAGATGGATATGGCTCTGATTTTTATAAGAAGGCATGGGATGTTATTGGTCCAAGCTGCTGTGATGCAATCCATGAATTCTTCTCTTCAGGTAAAATTTTGAGGAAATTTAATGAGACTAATTTAGTCATGATTCCTAAGATTGAGTGTCCAACTGAGGTGAAAGACTATAGGCCTATTGCTTGTTGCAATACTTTCTATAAATGCATTGCCAAACTTTTATGCAGCAGACTTAATCAAGTCTTGCCTGATTTGGTCAATGAGAACCAGACAGCTTTTGTACAGGGTAGAAGCATCATACACAATGTCCTTATTTCACAAGAGTTATTGAGACTGTATGGTAGAAGGAACATATCCCCAAGATGCCTTATGGAGATTGATATTCAAAAGGCTTATGATACTCTTGATTGGAGATTTCTTAGTGATATGTTAACAACATTCAAATTTCCTGATAAATTCAAATCCTGGATTTGGACTTGTGTTACTACTGCCACTTATAGAATTGTTATTAATGGTCAGAAATCAGAAGCTTTTACTGCATCCAGGGTCTTGAGACAGGGTGACCTTGTTTCACCTCTTCTTTTTGTCCTTGCAATGGAGATTCTGACAAGACATTTGCAAGCTGCTGCTAACCACAGAAACTTTAGGTATCATCCTCTATGTAAGGACTTGAAACTAATTAATCTAGCCTTTGCAGATGATCTCATGATCTTCTGTAAAGGTCATCCAGCAAGTGTTGGTATCTTGATTGAAGCTTTTAAGGAGTTCTCCTTGAGTTCTGGTTTGGAAGCTAGTCCAGTAAAATCCCAGATCTTCATGGCTGGCCTGAATCTTGATAAACAGAATGAGTTGATGCAGATCACAGGGTTTCAAAGGGGTATATTTCCTTTTAACTATCTTGGACTGCCTTTATCAGCAAAGAAATGGCCTATTAACACTTGCAAGGTGCTTGTTGAGAAGGTTATCAAAAGGATTAACAGCTGGAAGTCCAGGAATCTTTATTACCAAGCAAGGTGTTGTCTTATTAATTCAGTGTTGCTCAGTCTTCAGGTTTATTGGAGCCAAATTTTTCTGATTCCTAAGGCTGTTCTTAGATCAGTTGAAAAGAAATGTAGGCAGTTTCTTTGGGGAGCTGATAGTGGTGGTTCTTATCATTCTGCAGTAGCTTGGTCTCATGTTTGTCAGCCAAAGAAGCATGGTGGTTTAGGCTTCAAAGACAGCATCACTTGGAATGTAGCAGCATTAGGAAAGCAAGTCTGGTTCATTGCTAACAAAAAGGATACTCTTTGGGTTAAATGGATCAATTCCATTTATCTAAAGGGGTCTGACTTCATGGATTATATTCAAAAACCTGGAGATGGCTGGCATTGGAAGCAAGTGATTAAAGTGAAGAATAGATTGAAGGCTCACTTTCAGAATGATCTATGGAGACATTCACCTGATGGTTCTTACAACATTCGCAGTGGTTACAAGATCCTTAAGAACCATTCATCCTTTCTTTTCTATAGATTTGTTTGGAATCCGGTTAATGTTCCTAAGCACAATTTCATTGTGTGGCTGTCTATGCTTGATAAACTTAAGACCAGAAACAGAATGAGTGTTTATATGAACTTGCCTACTAACTATGTCTTATGTGGTTCAGGGAATGAAAGCAGGAATCACTTATTTTTTGAATGCTCCTGGAGCCAGCAGTTGCTTGATGTTGTCTGCCTCTGGATTGGGTTGGATCATTGGCCTAAGCTCTATCATCACTGGTCTCGTTGGCTTATCTATGGATTCAAAGACAAAACAAGGCAAAGGTGCATTTTCGCTTGTTTTGCAGCAGTCATTTATCATATATGGGAAGCAAGGAATAAACGGATTTTTGCTCAGGAGAATCAATCGGTGGACTATGTGCTGAAGTGTGTGAAATTTGAGATTGCTTTTAGAATAAGTTTTTGTTTTCCTCGTTTTCAGAATTGGGACAATTTTGCCTTGGTTAATCGCATCCTCATTCAATTATGTAATTAGCTTGCTGGTTAGGGTAATGAACTCTTCCTAGAAGGTGGCATTATTCTATCCAGTTTTGGCAAGCTCTTTCTCTTTGAACCCTTCCTAGAAGGTGGCAAAGGGATTGAGTTTGGCCTTTAGGTGTATGAGTTTATTTCTGCTTGTTGGTTTATGAATTTTTCGTTTACCAAAAAAAATAAAGAATAGAAAGCAAATTTATTTACTTATATATTTTATTATTTCTTTAATAGGGTAATTACTTCAAATGAATTTACTTTTAAAAAAATATAATTAAATATACTTTCACAATTAACATAATATATTTTTATGAGAATACCCAGCACTCAAATAATTTGATTTCAAGAATCAATTATTAAATTTGATAAAATATACGATTTTACTAGGGAATAAAATTAGGGATGTTACAGAGGTGATATAGTGTGAGATGCCATGAGAGTTAATATAACTTTTAAGTTTGAGGTTTATATATTCACCACCATTGTCAGAGTAGAGTGGAGAGAGTGACACATTGAAGTAATTTTCAACCAAGATCTTAAATTGTGGGAAAATAGATGCAACATCGGATTTATTTTTCATTGGATAAAATCAAATGTACTTGGAATAATGATCAATGAAAATAACATAATAAAGGAAATTATCTAAGGACCTAACAGGTGCAGGACCCCATACATCAGTGTACACAAGTTCTAGAGGCCTAGAGCTAGTAAGAGTGGAAATGGTGAAAGGTTGTTTGTGACTTTTAGCACACTGACAGGAGATGCACATTATTGACTCCAAGGATTGAGTAGGGACACAATGATGATGTTGCAGGTATTGCATGATGCATTTAGAGGGGTGACCTAATTGATGATGTCAATCAAGTGTTGAGCTGCGCTAATGATGTACGGTATGAGGCTGAGTTTGGGCAGATAGTTGGTAGAGATCCCCTTTATGTGGTGCTCTCAACAGCACCACTCCTGTGTTCAGATCCTTCACAAGAAAATGAGTGGTATAAAATTCAACATAAACAGGATTAGATTGGCAGAGTTTAGAAATAGATAAAAGATTTTGATGAACAAGAGGGACATGTAAAACAGGTGAGAGTGTAAGTTGTTGTGTTGGTGTAGGAAGATAGGAAGTACCAGTGTGTTCTATGGGCAAACCTGATCCAACACCTACAACTAGATTGTCATGACCATGATAAGGGGCGGACAAATGAAGATTTTCAAGAGCATTGGTGACATGGTGAGAAGCTCCAGAATCCAGTATCCAATTGGAAGGGGGAGGTGATGCAGTTTTGGCATGATGAGCAGCCTTCTGTTGTGAAGGGAAACCATGAAAACGAAAACAGATGGCATCATTGTGACCATATTTGCCACAGTGGGTGTAGTATAAGTGACGATGAGGACCAGCAAATGGTGGACGGGGCTGATGACGATTTGCAGAGGAAGAAGTGGAACTTGGCGGGTATCCAGATGCAGATCGGTTTTTATAGTGAGGATCGCGAGTACGGTGTGAAACATTAGCAGTGGGGATGAGAGGAGGATCACGTGTGATGTCCTCTTTGTGAAGAAGAGACTCATAATCGACAAGCTTTTCATAGAGCTCAGCGAAAGTAATAGGACTATCCCTTGCGCGTATGGCTGTGGAGATTTCACGATATTCACGACCAAGCTTATTTAAGGTGTAAATCACCAAATCAAGTTCATCAACATGGGAGTTGATAATAGAGAGTTTATCAACAGTTGCTTTGAGGCATTGAAGGTATTCAAGCATTGGGCGGTTTCCTTTCATGAGTGTGGCCAAGCGTTCTTTCAAGGTCATGATGCGTGAGCGAGATCGATTAGCATACATATGCGTGAGGATGTCCCAAGCTTGCTTGGAGGTAGAGACATTACTAAGGAATGTGACTACGTTGGATGCAACAGATGAGATAATGGCATGGATGAGTAGCTGGTCCTGTCGAACCCGGGTGGAGTGAGCAGCATCTGTGGATGGAGGACATGGGTAAGAACCATCAATGTAGCCAAGTAGATTATATCCTATGAGCAAGGCGTTGAATTGGACTTTCCAGGCAGGGAATTTTTGTCCATCAAGTTTGATGGGGATTTGAGAACATGAGTTGAGGGTAACAAGGGTAGGGGAATTTATAGTGGTGGTAGAATCAGAAGATGTGGTGGAAAATTATGGTGTGGGAAAAAGTGATCAAGCCATGTGGCTGTGACTCGTGATACCATATAGAAGTTTAATGTTTCATTGAAACTTTTCTTATTTTGTTCAATTGAGTGTTTGATCACTCTCTAGCAAGTATACTAGATCGGATAGTAATATTGTCAAGGAAGACCAGATATTGTTCCCACAGGGACCAAGAATTATTTAACTTATTTCTACCTAGGAGTAATTAAGAGTAAAATTTATTAAATTTCAGAATTAAATAAATTAATTAAGAGAGTATTTTGCTGCTGGAAAATAAATAAAAACTATTAATCAATGGATGAATGGTGGTTAGGAACTAGTTTCATTAATTATTTCATTTATTTATTATAAATCAATGTTTTCCATTTAAATCAAGAACTAATTCAGAAAATTAGTAATTCCTAGATTCCTCTAATGAAATTACTGTTTATTATTCAATTTGTTAAATCCTAATTCCTTAGAAATTTAATCTATTGAATAACATGATTAAGAACAGTGAATTATCAAAAGTTATATAAAAATCCAAAAGTATTCCTACAAGTTGAATCCTTATATTGTTTAATTGCATGGCCTATTTTAAATCCTAATTTTCCAATTCAGATCTAAAAATCCATAACATGAATTGATCAAGTTCATGCATAACAATAAAAACACAATTAAACACTTGATTTAAAAACTGAAAAACATTAATTCTTATAAATAAACTACATAATCAAATCCACATGTTCCTAACACAAGAGGGTATAGTTACACATCATAGAGAAGAAGAACAAATAAGAATTAAAGTTATTCATTCCTAAATTAGCACTAATCCTTGATCTGAATCTTCAGCCTTCAATGGATTCCTCCTCCAAATGCTCTCCAGAGAATGCAATCTCCCTCAATGATTTCTGATTATGAATCTCTCTAATCTCTCCCTAAACTAATCCTAAAAACATAAATAAGTAAATAAAATCTTAATCTTATCAAAATCCTTCAAAACTGATCAGAAATTGGCCCAATTGGGCTTTCTCGCACCTTGCGCGCCTAGGCGTTCAAACCAGCACACCTGGGCACGCTATATCTGATGCCATAATTTTAACGCCGCACGCGCGCCTGGGCACGCTAATCCCGCGCCTGGGCGTGCTCAGTAACTTTCGACTCCGTTTCTCTCCGTTCTTGTGCCATTTTCAAGGTCTTCTTATGCTATTTTCAGTTCCAATAATATTTCATTCAAATAAAGCTCCGAAACACCTGAAACATACCCAAAACGAATCAAAACGTTCAAAGGATCCTAATAAACTAAAAATTCCTAAAACTAATACAAAATACCTATATTTACAAGAGAAACAAGCTAAAACCCAAGCAAAAGGAAGTGAAATTAAGCCTTAAAACATCATATATTAGACTTTCATCAGTGTTACATCAAATATACAGAGATAGGGAGCTGTTAACTGGAAGTTGAAATCGACAAAAGGGCAAGAATGTTGGATGTATAAGTGACGTCGACGGAAGTGTACTTAAACATTCGTTGTTTAAAAGTGACTTCGAAGAAAATGAACGTGCAATTCGACAAAGGGGTGATTTCGACAAAAGGAAGTGTGTCGACAACATAAGTGATGTCGAAGGAGGTGTACTTAAGTCTCACAACTTAAAAGTGACTCCGAAGGACGTGTACGTGTGTCGATAGAAGGAAAAGGCGGAAAGAGAGGTCTGTGTCGAAGGAATAATGGCGCAAGAAAAGAGGAAGTCAGAGTAGTCATGTTGTAACATCCCGAATTCTAATCCCTAGTATAATTATAATTTATAAAAATAATAATAATAATAATAGATTGAAATAACAAATTAAGGTCGCTTTTAGTATTATGAAAGTATTAGGAAATATCGTAATTAGAATACATGATTTCTTTAAAGTTATAAATTATAAGTTTTATTGAATCGAATAATTGTTTCCTGGAATTTATCATTTAAGTGTTAGGTATTTTCATAAATATGTTAACTACGAAAGTTTATTTAATTATATTTTTAAGAGAACTCGTTTAAAGAAAATTATCATACTAAAATAATAACTTTATGATATCCCTATATGTGATAGTATGATACTTAATTCCTAGTATTAGTTTCCCTTCAAATAATAATAATATTGATTTCTATTTATTAAATTAATAAATAAATAAATGAAGGTATTTGTTTGAAAGATAATAATAATAAAATAATAATAAAAAAAAGAATGTGTGTGTGCTGTGGAAGGGAAACCCTAAGGGTTCCCTTTTCTTTGTTGCGGCGTTCCAAGCCCCCCTCCCACTCCTCACTCGATCCCTCTCCCTCTTCGTTCCGGTCTTCTTCTTCTTCCCTCGCCGCCACCCACGAAGCCATGGCCGCCGCTTGTGTTCTCACTCTCGGTCTCTCTGTCGCTCGCGGTTCCTCTTCTCCTCCTCTCTGCTCTTCTCACGTCGCCCACCATCACCGGCGCCGTCGTGTTCATGTCTCCTGTGACACCCTTCGTTGTTACCCAAATTGAAAAATAAAAGTATATCGTATTGGGTAATATATATGGACTTGTGAGTGTTAATAAAATATGGTAAATAAAAATTTCCTTTAGATCGGGTGCACAAATCGACAGATGAAGTTCTTGGAGAATAAACTATATCTTTTTCAAAACTTTTGTATCGAGTTCAGTGTTGTACTAAAACCTTTTCACAAATAGGGTAATCTTCGTCTTTTGAAATTGTACATACATTATTGAAAGTAATTGTAGTTACCCTTGCTTTTCTTAATAAAGCTGATACCATTGAGTTAATGGGTGTATCTGAACCCTTAAGTAATCTAAATCAGAGTAAGCGGAAAGTGCTGGACTATGCAATAGTTTGAACCTAAGATTTATATTTATATATATAGATAATAAAAGTGGTAAGTACATAGTCCATCATCATGTCTCCAAGTTTCAGAATATACAAGTCCATAGTAGATCTACATAGTCATGTAACCCCAACCCTAGAGTACTACAAGAGTATATCTACAATATATACATAACCAAAATACAATTCCAGGGATAGTCACGTAGATCCATCAGCATCAGATGCAGTAGTAGTAGCAGTAGTAGTCTCCCAAAAGTAAAGTGAGTAAGGTAGTAGCATCATCATCACAGCAGCAGCAGCAAATCTCCTCCACACACCGGATCCTCAGATCAACACCATACACCATATACATGTACCTAGGGATCGTCGTCCCTCCAGTCACTCCCAGTAGAATGCACGACAGGCTCGCTCCCACTCTCGTCCTCCACCGGATCCTCCTCGATCTCATCCGAGGGAGAGTGTACCCTACCACTGGGTACCGGGTCAGGTGATGGTGAAACCCTGACTGGGCTCCTCGGATCAGATAGGGGAGTCTAATCGCGGACGACTCTCGAAGTAAAAGGGTGAGAGCGGGTAGGTTGAAAACGAAAACTATGGTAAGAGCGAGCTGGTCGCGTGGGAGGTGGTCCATGGTAAGTGTAAAATGGGGGTACATGCATAGTGTATATGATGGGAATCCTAAACCTACAAGGACGAAATCGCATCAGCGGGTTCGGGTGGTAGAAGGTAATCTCTACCTCCCCCTCAAACACCACGCGATGGTCCTCATAGATCCATATGCCACTAGGAAGTGGCCGGATCTCGATGCAAGCAATGTAGCGAGACATCACCTACAAGGGCATAGGGGTAAGCAATTCTAAACACATAATCAATAGAGAATAAATTATGCAACATAAATATGTAACATGCATCAATTAATATCAATCACACTTAACACTTAGCAAGTAGGTTATGCACATAGGATGCTCACACTTAATTCAGGTATATCAATTACATTAAATGAATGACATGATGCATGATTTTAGCTCTCAAGCCTATCTCCATCATAATACTATGTCACTCTCTGACGTCCATCCCTGACAACCCAGCACTCAACAGTGCGTTGTATTCCTAGGTATACAACCATTCGTACATTCACCTAGAATGTACACGACAAGCTTGGTATCCATGCCACCCGAGCATATCCCGTCATCCAAACGGATCGTCATCCAAACGATATATCCATTATCGGCATCCACTAAGCCGACCACGTCAACGACGTGTCATCAAGCAAGCGTATTGGCACTCCCAGAGGCCCTCCACATGTTTATCAAAACATGAATACGTCCGACCATCCGAACTCCAGGATGAATGCAATTTATCTTTTAGACTTAAGGGAAGTTGATTAATACTTTACAGGCCACCTAGGCTTATTTTCTTTATCAAAAAGGACCATCACCAAACGATCTTTTTGTATTAATCAATTTCTCTAAGTCTTGATCCCTTGGACTATTATTAATAATTCCTTAATTTAATAAGTTAGAATTGAAAATGGTGTTTTCAGGTTCTGAACAATTTACTCGAGTAAACTTCAGGACACTCGAGTGTTACTCAACTTTTCCAGATTACTCGAGTGTTCTTAAGACTACTCGAGTGTTCATGACTTTCTGAGGATTTGGGTTTTCAATTCAACAATTTACTCGAGTAGTTCATGGGTTACTCGAGTGTTCTTGAATATTTCCAGAATACTCGAGTGACCTTGACTGACTCGAGTGTTTGGCCTATAATGGTCCTCAGGTCATGCTCGATACTCGAGTACCAAACAAAATACTCGAGTGTTCTTGTTCATTTTACATTGTTTTGAAAGCATTTTACTCGAGTACCCTGCCTTTTACTCGAGTGTTTCGTAGCAGATAACACTGAAACCTGGTTTTAACATAACATTTTCATTTCTACTTAATTCCAGTCCATTCCAGGGATCCACAGAGTTCATACAACATAATTTGAACATGTTACAACATTCATTCCATATCAAAACACAGATTTGACAGAGAATTCAGTAATCATGCATTAAAACACATTTTCACAACTCAATACCTCAATTTGCAGAATAAGCTCAATACTCATGAATTAAAGTTCATTTAAGCTTTCATGCATGATACATAACTTGCTCAACACAGTTTTAGAGCATGGATTGGTCTCCAAACCAAAGTTCCTATTCAATCTAAGCCCTTAGAGCCTCTTGGTGGCTCTCTAACACAATTAATGGAATTTAAACTCTATCTAATGAATGTAATTGCTTCCCCTTACCTCTCAGACGTGAATCAACAGAAAGAAATCCAAGAAAAGTGCTCCAACCCCAGAAATCACTTTGAGCTTCACATGCATGACAGTTTTGAGTGCACCACCAAAACCGAATTGGTTCACCCATGAAATAGAGATAAGAATTGGGGAAAATTAGATTTCTAAACTCTATACAACATGTTCTAACTAAAGGAATTGAGTTTGAGACTCAGGAGCTCGAGAGCTTACCAGAAATCAATCTCCAAGTAAGCTCCAGAAACCAACTTTGACAGAATAACTCCAACTTCCAAGCTGTCGTTCTCCCAACGCACTCGCTCAATCCTCACGATTTTGGTGTTTATACAAAGCTCGTGATGTGAGCTTTATATTCGTGTATCACTCCAACCTTAACACTCAGAACTGACAGAGAATCGAAGAGAATGAATTCGAAACCCTAGCTTCAACAACACCAACAAGAATGAGCAAAATTCGTAGCTTAGGGAGGTTGAAGAGCTTAAATAGACATGGAGGGGCATCATGCATCACGACACGACACCCTTGGTGTTGGCATGGAGGCGATTTCGTGTCAACTAAGGAAAATCGTTGGCTGTGACTCACCAAACGCACTAACTCGTGCAGTTTGACCCAGAATACTCGAGTATTCTGAATAATACTCGAGTGTTTTGCCCAGATTTTGAAAAATAATTATTTTATTTACTTTCCCTCCAAAATCTTTCCTATAATTGCTTCTAGGTCCCAACCCAGGGACTAATATGCAAAATACACATTTTATGCATTTAAATTATTTATTAAATAATTTCCACACATAGGCTAGTCATATAAACACATATTTTAATCAAGGATTAATATAGAAACTATTAATTATAATTAAATTATAATTAACATTTCATTAATCGGGGATTAAAATTTTGGGGTGTTACACTACTCCCCCACTTACAAGGAATTTCGTCCCCGAAATTCAACTCATACAAACAAGTCAGGATAATCCCGACGCATCTTATCCTCTAATTCCCAAGATGCTTCTATCACATCTCCATAAGTCCAGACGACTTTGACCAAACTAATGTCCTTCCCTCTAAGCTTCTTGATTCTTCGATCTTCAATACGAACTGGCACAGCTTTGAAGGTCAGGTTCTCATGGACTTCTAAGTTACGGTTGGATTCTAAGAACAATGGTGGGGTCATGGACATATTTCTTCAATTGAGACACATGGAATACATTATGGAGGTTAGCTAATGACGGAGGCAAAGCTAATTGATAGGCTACTGGGCCGATCCTTTTGAGAATTTGATAGGGACCAATAAACTTAGGTGATAGTTTTTGTGTTTTCAAGGCTCTACTAACACCTTTGGTTGGTACTATTCTAATGAACACGTGGTCTCCTTCAGCAAACTCTAAGGGTTTTCTCCTTCTATCAGCATAGCTTTTCTGCCTACTCTGAGCTGCCCTCATCTTCTCTTGTATCATCTTGATTTGCTCCGTGGTCTCTTGCACAATATCTGGTCCAATCAGAGAACTCTCCCCCACTTGAAACCAGCATAACGGCGTCTGACACTTTCTCCCATACAAAGCTTCAAATGGTGCCATTCCAATGCTCGTGTGATAGCTGTTGTTGTAAGTGAACTCCACGAGTGGCAACATTTTCTCCCAATTTCTTTGTCCTTCCAATGCACAAGCTCTTAAGATGTCTTCCAACGACTGAATAGTCCTTTCTGTTTGACCATCGGTCTGAGGATGGTATGCAGAACTTAGCTTCAATTTTGAACCCAAGGCTCTATGCAGATCTTCCCAAAACTTTGATGTAAACCTCGGATCGCGATCAGACACAATGCTTGATGGCACTCCGTGCAGACGAACAACTTCCTTGATGTACAACTGAGTGAGCTTTTCCAATGAGTAGCGCATATTCACGGGAATGAAATGCGCTGACTTGGTCAAACGGTCCACGATCACCTAGATTGCATCATGACCAGTAGATGTCTTTGGCAATCCCGACACAAAATCCATCGAGATGCTATCCCATTTCCACAACGGGATCTCTAAAGGAAGTAACTCTCCTCCTGGCCTTTGATGTTCCACCTTGGCCTTTTGACATACCAAATAACATGCCACATATTCAGCTACATCTCTCTTCAAACCAGGCCACCAAAATAGCTTCTTTAAGTCCTGGTACATTTTAGTAGCTCCCGGATGCATACTCATCTTACTCTTATGCGCTTCATCCAAAATCATCCTTCTTACTCCCAAATCATCAGGCACACAAATCCTCGTTTTAAAGCGAAGGATTCCATCCTTCCCTTCTTGAAATTCCAACTCCTTACCTTCTTGCACCAACTTCCTCTTTTCCATGAGTTTCCCATCCTTGTGTTGCAATTCCCGTATCCTTTGCAGAAATTCGTTAGCAATCTGCAGCATCCCCAACTTGATACTTGTCGGCTCCACTTGCATCATCAGACTCAAATCTCGAAATTCCTCTATCAGTGCAGATTCTCTGACCATCATCGCACTGATGTGCATTGCCTTTCTACTCAATGCATCCGCCACAACGTTTGCCTTCCCAGGATGATAATGGAGCTCAAACTCATAATCCTTCAAAAACTCCATCCATCGGCGTTGCCTCATATTCAACTCCTTTTGATCAAAGAGGTATTTTAAACTCTTATGGTCACTAAACACCCGGAACGTAGTGCCATAGAGATAGTGCCTCCAAATCTTTAAGGCAAACACCACAGCTGCCAACTCCAGATCGTGAGTTGGATAGTTCATCTCATGCACCTTTAACTGTCTCGAAGCGTAAGCGACGAGTTGTCCATCTTGCATCAAGACACACCCAAGACCTTGTTTCGACGCGTCACAGTACACATCAAAACTCTTCTGTGTATCGGGTAACACCAATACAGGAGACGATGTCAACCTTTCCTTCAGCTCTTGAAAACTACTTTCACATTTCTCATCCCACAGAAATGGTTGATCTTTCCTAGTCAACTTCGTCAGAGGCAGTGCAATCTTCGAGAAACCTTCGATGAACCTTCTATAATACCCAGCCAAACCGAGAAAGCTTCTAACCTCCGTAACCGACTTCGGTTGCTCCCATTGCAAAACCGAACTTACTTTCGTTGGATCAACTGCTATCCCTTTATCTGAAATCACATGCCCCAAAAATTTAACCTCCTTCAGCCAGAACTCACACTTTGTAAGTTTGGCGTACAGCTGCTTCTCCTTCAAGATGCTTAACACTATCTTCAAGTGTTCAGCATGCTCTTCCGGGCTCTTAGAGTAAATCAGAATATCATCAATGAACACAACCACGAATGAATCTAAATAAGGTCTAAAGATTCGATTCATGTAGTCCATGAAGATAGCTGGTGCATTAGTCAATCCGAACGGCATTACGACATACTCATAATGTCCGTATCGAGATCGAAATGCAGTCTTAGAGATGTCCTCCTCTCTAATCCTGATCTGATGGTACCCCGACCTCAAATCAATCTTGGAAAATATTGAAGCCCTATGTACTTGATCCATAAGGTCATCTATCCGTGGCAACGGATACTTGTTCTTGATGGTGACCTTATTCAACTGCCGGTAGTCGATGCACATCCTCATGCTACCATCTTTCTTCTTGACGAACAAGACAGGAGCACCCCAAGGTGACACGCTTGGTCGAATCATCTGTTTCTGCAGCAACTCCTCAATCTGCTTCTTCATCTCTGCCATTTCTGGTGGTGCCATTCTATAGGGAGCGATAGAAATGGGACCAGCTCCCGGAACTAGATCGATGCCAAATTCTATCTCTCTTCTTGGTGGCAGACCAGGAATCTCATCAGCAAAAACTTCCGGGAAATCTCTGACAACAGGGATCTCTTCCATCCTCGGACCACTCTCCCCCACCTCAGTGTTGAACAGACATATGTAACCAGAGGGTTTTGGGTTTCTATAGGTCACGAGTCTTCTATCACAATCAATGATCACTTGGTTTTGACTTAACCAGTCCATTCCCAAGATCACATCCAATTGTGCTAAGGGTAAGCAGATCAAATCTACTTTAGAGGTTTGTCCTAACACTTCTATTCAACAGTTAAGACATGCTCTAGAAACAATTACAGGAGCATTGGTAGGAGTTTCTACTCTGAGAGTATAAGGCATCTCAGACACAATCAAGTCTAAACGGTCTACACATTCATGCGAAACGAATGAATGCGTTGCACCAGAGTCAAACAAAACATGGCAAAACTGACCATTAAGCAAGTATTTACCTTGCACCAGATCAGAGGATCGATTCGCTTCCACACCGCTAAGGGTGAAGACCCTTCCTTGAGCCATTGGTCTATCCGCAGTTCCTCTTGAGTTGGCCTTGGCTGGTTCCTTGCAATCTCTTGCAAAATGCCCCGGCTTTCCACAGTTAAAACATCCACTTGTCCCCCAACACACACGACCATAGTGGTTGCGCTTGCACTTGTCACAGAATGGAGCCTCGCTCCGATAATTCCTTCCCTCAGAACCACCAACCTTGCCCTTGCCTTTCCCTCTGCGATCATATGGACCTTTGCCTCGATTGTTGAAACCCTTACGCCTTTGAGATCCATAGCCTCGATTGTCCTTATTTTCCGAGACTTGCACCTCCTCGGCCTTTGTATCATCTTCATACATCCTACACATGTCCACGAGTGCAGGAAAACTTTGAATCCGCTGGTAACTGAAGATCGACTTCAACTTTGGCCTCAAACCTCCTTCAAACTTAATGCATTTACTCCTCTCATCTGGATTGTTCTGATAGTATGGAGAGTACTTCATCAGCTCCTCAAACTTTGCCGCGTACTCACCCACACTCATGTTCCCTTGTTTCAGTTGCAAGAATTCCACCTCTTTCTTCCTCCTTAGATCCTCAGGGAAATACTTTTGGAGAAACTTCTCCATGAATACACCCCAACTTATCTCCCTTCCTTCATATTGCAAAAGCTGCATGGTGTGATTCCACCAATTCTCCGCTTCATCCTCCAACATATAGGTTGCATACGCCACCTTCTGAACATCAGAACACTCCAAAGTCCTCAAAATCTTGTCCATAGTATGAATCCATTTGTTGGCTTCCTCCGGTTTAAATCCTCCTTCAAACTTTGGTGGATTGCAGCTCCTAAAATCAGCCAGAGTCTTCGCCTCAGTGTTACCCACATTACACTGCTGAGGCGGATTTGCCGGTTGAGAGGGTTGCTGAGACTGCCTTTGCATCGCTTCCAGTACCGTGGTGATTCGCTCCAACATCGCATTGGTGTGATTTTGGTTTCTAGTTGCCATATTAGACCTGCGCTATGGGCTTATGGTCACATATGTTGAACTAGAGAAACTTCTATTACACCACCTATACTACGGCTCTATCCTAAACTTATTGAATCTACAATCAATTGCGTCTTGTACTCAAAAGAGACAAGATACAAACAAATCAGGGGTAATACAAAATTCAATAAGTAATTTAATAACATTCAAAGTACTAAATACTTTGGAGATACCTGCTTGATGTTGATGGCTACCTTTCTGGAACCACTTCTACTACTACAGGATCTGACTTTTGCTCTGATACCACTAAGTGTGACACCCTTCGTTGTTACCCAAATTGAAAAATAAAAGTATATCGTATTGGGTAATATATATGGACTTGTGAGTGTTAAGAAAATATGGTAAATAAAAATTTCCTTTAGATCGGGTGCACAAATCGACAGATGAAGTTCTTGGAGAATAAACTATATCTTTTTCAAAACTTTTGTATCGAGTTCGGTGTTGTACTAAAACCTTTTCACAAATAGGGTAATCTTCGTCTTTTGAAATTGTACATACATTATTGAAAGTAATTGTAGTTACCCTTGCTTTTCTTATTAAAGCTGATACCATTGAGTTAATGGGTGTATCTGAACCCTTAAGTAATCTAAATCAGAGTAAGCGGAAAGTGCTGGACTATGCAATAGTTTGAACCTAAGATTTATATTTATATATATAGATAATAAAAGTGGTAAGTACATAGTCCATCATCATGTCTCCAAGTTTCAGAATATACAAGTCCATAGTAGATCTACATAGTCATGTAACCCCAACCCTAGACTACTACAAGAGTATATCTACAATATATACATAACCAAAATACAATTCCAGGGATAGTCACGTAGATCCATCAACATCAGATGCAGTAGTAGTAGCAGTAGTAGTCTCCCAAAAGTAAAGTGAGTAAGGTAGTAGCATCATCATCACAGCAGCAGCAGCAAATCTCCTCCACACACCGGATCCTCAGATCCACACCATACACCATATACATGTACCTAGGGATCGTTGTCCCTCCAGTCACTCCCAGTAGAATGCACAACAGGCTCGCTCCCACTCTCGTCCTCCACCGGATCCTCCTCGATCTCATCCGAGGGAGAGTGTACCCTACCACTGGGTATCGGGTCAGGTGATGGTGAAACCCTGACTGGGCTCCTCGGATCAGATAGGGGAGTCTCCTCGCGGACGACTCTCGAAGTAAAAGGGTGAGAGCGGGTAGGTTGAAAACGAAAACTATGGTAAGAGCGAGCTGGTCGCGTGGGAGGTGGTCCATGGTAAGTGTAAAATGGGGGTACATGCATAGTGTATATGATGGGAATCCTAAACCTACGAGGACGAAATCGCATCAGCGGGTTCGGGTGGTTGAAGGTAATCTCTACCTCCCCCTCAAACACCGCGCGATGGTCCTCATAGATCCATATGCCACTAGGAAGTGGCCGGATCTCGATGCAAGCAATGTAGCGAGACATCACCTACAAGGGCATAGGGGTAAGCAATTCTAAACACATAATCAATAGAGAATAAATTATGCAACATAAATATGTAACATGCATCAATTAATATCAATCACACTTAACACTTAGCAAGTAGGTTATGCACATAGGATGCTCACACTTAATTCAGGTATATCAATTACATTAAATGAATGACATGATGCATGATTTTAGCTCTCAAGCCTATCTCCATCATAATACTATGTCACTCTCTGACGTCCATCCCTGACAACCCAGCACTCAACAGTGCGTTGTATTCCTAGGTATACAACCATTCGTACATTCACCTAGAATGTACACGACAAGCTTGGTATCCATGCCACCCGAGCATATCCCGTCATCCAAACGGATCGTCATCCAAACGATATATCCATTATCGGCATCCACTAAGCCGACCACGTCAACGACGTGTCATCAAGCAAGCGTATTGGCACTCCCAGAGGCCCTCCACATGTTTATCAAAACATGAATACGTCTGACCATCCGAACTCCAGGATGAATGCAATTTATCTTTTAGAATTAAGGGAAGTTGATTAATACTTTACAGGCCACCTAGGCTTATTTTCTTTATCAAAAAGGACCGTCACCAAACGATCTTTTTGTATTAATCAATTTCTCTAAGTCTTGATCCCTTGGACTATTATAAATAATTCCTTAATTTAATAAGTTAGAATTGAAAATGGTGTTTTCAGGTTCTGAACAATTTACTCGAGTAAACTTCAGGACACTCGAGTGTTACTCAACTTTTCCAGATTACTCGAGTGTTCTTAAGACTACTCGAGTGTTCATGACTTTCTGAGGATTTGGGTTTTCAATTCAACAATTTACTCGAGTAGTTCATGGGTTACTCGAGTGTTCTTGAACATTTCCAGAATACTCGAGTGACCTTGACTGACTCGAGTGTTTGGCCTATAATGGTCCTCAGGTCATGCTCGATACTCGAGTACCAGACAAAATACTCGAGTGTTCTTGTTCATTTTACATTGTTTTGAAAGCATTTTACTCGAGTACCCTGCCTTTTACTCGAGTGTTTCGTAGCAGATAACACTGAAACCTGGTTTTAACATAACAGTTTCATTTCTACTTAATTCCAGTCCATTCCAGGGATCCACAGAGTTCATACAACATAATTTGAACATGTTACAACATTCATTCCATATCAAAACACAGATTTGACAGAGAATTCAGTAATCATGCATTAAAACACATTTTCACAACTCAATACCTCAATTTGCAGAATAAGCTCAATACTCATGAATTAAAGTTCGTTTAAGCTTGCATGCATGATACATAACTTGCTCATCACAATTTTAGAGCATGGATTGGTCTCCAAACCAAAGTTCCTATTCAATCTAAGCCCTTAGAGCCTCTTGGTGGCTCTCTAACACAATTAATGGAATTTAAACTCTATCTAATGAATGTAATTGCTTCCCCTTACCTCTCAGACGTGAATCAACAGAAAGAAATCCAAGAAAAGTGCTCCAACCCCAGAAATCACTTTGAGCTTCACATGCATGACAGTTTTGAGTGCACCACCAAAACCGAATTGGTTCACCCATGAAATAGAGATAAGAATTGGGGAAAATTAGATTTCTAAACTCTATACAACATGTTCTAACTAAAGGAATTGAGTTTGAGACTCAGGAGCTCGAGAGCTTACCAGAAATCAATCTCCAAGTAAGCTCCAGAAACCAACTTTGACAGAATAACTCCAACTTCCAAGCTGTCGTTCTCCCAACGCACTCGCTCAATCCTCACGATTTTGGTGTTTATACAAAGCTCGTGATGTGAGCTTTATATTCGTGTATCACTCCAACCTTAACACTCAGAACTGACAGAGAATCGAAGAGAATGAATTCGAAACCCTAGCTTCAACAACACCAACAAGAATGAGCAAAATTCGTAGCTTAGGGAGGTTGAAGAGCTTAAATAGACATGGAGGGGCATCATGCATCACGACACGACACCCTTGGTGTTGGCATGGAGGCGATTTCGTGTCAACTAAGGAAAATCGTTGGCTGTGACTCACCAAACGCACTAACTCGTGCAGTTTGACCCAGAATACTCGAGTATTCTGAATAATACTCGAGTGTTTTGCCCAGATTTTGAAAAATAATTATTTTATTTACTTTCCCTCCAAAATATTTCCTATAATTGCTTCTAGGTCCCAACCCAGGGACTAATATGCAAAATACACATTTTATGCATTTAAATTATTTATTAAATAATTTCCACACATAGGCTAGTCATATAAACACATATTTTAATCAAGGATTAATATAGAAACTATTAATTATAATTAACATTTCATTAATCGGGGATTAAAATTTTGGGGTGTTACATCTCCCTCCTCCTCAAGCAATCTCTCTTCCTGGGCCATCATCGACGCCACGCATGCGCCCTCCTTCCAGTCGCGAATCGCGACCCGCCTCTCTCCAGCACGGATCCGTCGTCGTCATTGTTCCCTGTTACTGCTGCCATGAAGACGAGCTGCCGCCACCTCCAGAGAAGAGGGTCTCAACCTCTGTCTTTCTCTTCCTCGGTCCTTGCCGCCATCCTCGAGGACGTTTCTCTGCTGGTTGCTGTGCGCCGCCACGGGTGCGGGTTGCCATGAAATGGAACTGGGTTAAACCGGTTGGTTGTGAACCGGGTTTGGGCTGAGCACTGACTGAACCGGTCTTGGCCTCTCTTGCTTCAAAATCAGATTTGTGGGTAAATCTCTAACACTTTCTTAACTGTTCTATGTTGCATTTTAATAATAACATTAATAATAATTGTAATCTTAATTAGTGATAATTATAGTGTTAAGTTATTTTGGAATTTTATTGTTGTTTTGAAAAATGAATGGTAGTATGATGTAGTGTTGATTTTAATTCATCTTAATTTTATTGGTTTTAATTATTGGTTATGCTGATTTGTATAATACTGAGTCGACCATTATGCCGAACGACGAGTTTTAAAAGTTTTTGTTAAAGATGTTGGGCTCCTAAGTAATCGAGTTGTAGTTTAGTTGGGTTGTTGTCCCTAAACTAAACAATAAACTGATTAATTAGAAACCTGATGCATTCGGCATACGTTAATTCAGGTTAATACTCTGGGCTTTAAATTCGAATTGAAAGGGAGTGTAGTTATTTGGGCTTAGAAAACATGATTTTTAACTTACTATTGAACAAAGAATGCTCTCTTTCATTCTCGAATTTATAGCGTCAAGTAACATTGGCATTTGATTTTGTGAGTTACTATCAAAGCGACTTGATTTTGATTTGTTTTAATAGGTTATAATAATTTTGAAAGTTTGACCTATTTTCATTTAAAAAGCTATACTACTTTATGAGAATCCAATGGTCCTAATTTATACTCTATTTAACTTCGATTTGTAACTCATAATCAAATGATTTCGTTATTTAGAAACTTGCCCAAAATTTGATACATTAGTACTTGTCAATTTTCGAGATGTCGCAGTTAATTGTTTTAATTTCCATTTCTAAATTCCTCGAACGTAAAGTTCCAAAATGTTTATTTTAAGGAACCTTGAATGGTCGTTTATAACCTATTTGATATTTTCTAATTTGCTGGTTATAACGAGAAATATGTTTTTATTGCGTTACAAACGTAACACCTAATCAAATGTTGATATTGTTTTAGCATAATTAAAAAGGATTAACTGATAGTTTGATTGTTGTGTTTGGGTTGGTTTAGGCGCATTCAGTTGATTATTATTTAATTTATGTAATATCATTAGACGACGAAGGAGCTTTAGAACCTGTCACCGCGCGTAAGCACTGGACTCGGATATGTTTGGACATTGTCGTACGAAACGAATCATGCCTAAGGAAACGCAAGGTAAGGGTGAATGTTACCTTAGCTTAGGAAATGTAAATCTTGTTAGTGTATAGTGATGATTGAGATTTGGTGAGTTTGTATGTTAATGAACCCTAGGGTAATCGGTAATAATAAATAATAATGACTTAAGAAAAGAATAGAAACCCTCACTTGAATTTATGTATTATGTGCATGACTTGATGATTGGCTTTTAATATTTGATACTTTACTTGGGATTTGTGTATTATATGCAGGACTTGATGTTTGGATATTTTATTTGATATTTGATGTTTGAAATTATGTAAGCGTGGTAGATTGCCTGATTTATTGTTATTTGGTGTTTGGCTTTTTCTCGGAATCGTGATATTATGTGATTGTATTATATAAAGTGTTGCGTGATGATAGATGTTTATAAATAGGAACGGTTGGCTAAGAATTAGATATGAACATGGGGTAAGTATAGGTTGGATTAGTAAGTGTAGGGAACTAAGCAATTTGACGGGTTCTCGAGATTAGAAAATGAGAATAGAATGATCTAGGAAATGGGAATAGGGTGATATCAGAAATAGGAAGAATGTGGTTGAATGATTGAGTTAGAAAAATGGGAGAGAAAGTGATACGAGAATTAAGGATTTGGGTATGCGAATGCCAGGCCATGTAAGTACGCCCCGCTGGGTGCATTGGTTGCGTAAGCTGCACGATTTAATGGCGTGTGCAGCGGTAAGACGCTCGATTCATGGAGTCGTACGCAGTGGTGGGTTCGTAGTACTCTGATGTGAGTAATGATAGATAAAGTGATAGAGAATTTAGGGATTTGGGTATGTGGATGCCATGCCATGTAAGTACGCCCCGCTGGGTGCATTGGTTGCGTAAGCCGCACGATTTAATGGCGTGTGCAGCGGTAAGACGCCCGATTCATGGAGTCGTACGCAGTGGTGGGTTCACAGTACTCTGATAGGACATGCGGATGCGGTTTACGGATGTCAGGCCAAGTAAGTACTCCCCGCTGGGTGCATTGGTTGTGTAAGCCACACGATTTAATGGCGTGTGCAGCGGTAAGACGCCCAATTCATGGAGTTGTGCCCAGTGGTGAGTCCGTAGTACCCTAGTTTTGCGAATGCACAGTTTTGCGAATGCCAGGCCAAGTAAGTACGCCCCGCTGGGTGCATTGGTTGCGTAAGCCGCACGATTTAATGGCGTGTGCAGCGGTAAGACGCCTGATTCATGGAGTCGTACGCAGTGGTGGGTTCGCAAAGCCGTGAAAAGGAATGATATTAAGATGTCGAAAGTGAACGAGATTAAGGACATAATGAGAAAGAGGTTGGATGAGTTTTGAGTGAGAATAGTTGGGTGGAAAAGAGTTTACTAAGGACAGGGTATAGAGGGCAAGAAGGATCAAGATTTGAATATTGAAACGATAATAAAAATGATAAGTGTATGTGACTGAAATATATGGGTTTGAATTTTCTGATAATTATGTGATTAACTGCTATTTGTCAATGACTTAGTTATTACTATGCCTATTTAGATTTCATTCACTAAGTTCTGTGTAATGCTCACCTCTTAACTGTTTTTACAGGTATCGAGATTGAGCTTGCATTAGTATCGGCCGAGGAGGAGTACACTCCACGGGGTGGAGTTTAAATTAGTTAAGGGGAAATTATATTTATTTCGCTATAATTATCTTATTTGAGTTTTGAAATTAATGCAAGCCTTGTAAGCCCTGAGTGTTGTCATATTTTGTTACCAGGGCATAAAAACCAAGTTTGTATGTTTATAAATGTTTTTTGGTCTGACAGGTTTATAAAATGTAATTTTTGGTAAAGTCCGATAAACAGAGGAGACTCTGTCGAATTTTCATCAAGAATTAAAAAGAAATTTTCAAGTCCTAATTAAAAATCAATCTAATTTTTAGTAATTAAGCTATATAATTGTGAGGGTGTTACACATGTCAACATTGGAAACGGAAGAGTAATTATGAGAGCATTTAATTCTTCCCATGGATATAAATTCCCCACCTTAGAAACTAAACAAAAGCCATGAGAAAGTATGGAGAAATGCAAAGAATACCTTCACGAATTTTGGAAGGAAGAAAAGAGATTCAAATCCCACGTAGCATGAGTTTATGAAGGATCAAACATGTGGGATTGAGGTGTTCAAGAGTTGAAGAGGAAATGGGGAAATCTTCGCTCCGAATACCTTCCTTATCCTCATGAATGGTGAAAGACCAAACATGCGGTATTGCATAAGATCCACTTCTTATGTATCAGATCAATGTAAAAACTCCGAATTGGAGGAAGCATTAAATTTGATAAATAAGCCTTGGTGGAACTTTTGTAATCCCTCATAGGCCAAGGTTTGTGCCCTGCTAGGGTCGAATATTGACTGTCATTCCCATTAAAGAGGGAAAGGAAAAAGACCTCTGATGGCATTCTACTAGAATTGTCGGAGGCAAGTGCTTTGGTTGTTTGGTGATAATACGCTATTAATCAAAGTACATGTCATCGATATCATCGAATGCATCTGAGGCCGACAATAGGCCGGAAATCGATTCCGACAGATGGCCTGTTTGTCGAAAGGGACTTGATGTCGGTGGGCATCCCAGAACCAAGAGGCAGGAGCACAACAACGTCAATGCTTCGAACAACAAAGAGACTTAGACAAGAGTCGAATGGTTGCAAGAGAAGAAGAGTGTTTGTCGAAGGGATCTCAGCAAAGATGTCATCACGGGGTCCGACAGAAGTATCCACTAAGCCCAAACCACGACGTGGGCAGTTACATCGTGGGGGATAGCGTAGTGGGTAGTTATTTAGATCGTGGGTTCTGCAGTTATGCAGAACGTGCGAATTTAATTTGTAAGTAGTTTGCGGATTCCTATACCTATAAATAGGAAGTCCTTAGGCTGTAATCGGGTCGGTTGCTAGGTTGGCACACATAGGCCAAAATCCTAAACATCTCACCGAAGCAGATAAACGGAGAAACGCCATTGTAAAGTGTTAGATCCAGTGAGAATGTTTTGATAATGACAAAGGTTTTGAACAAGCTACAAGTGTTTGTGATCAAGCTCAAGTATGAAGAAGTTCATCAATCAACAACAAACAACAAATGATTAAGAGAGAGCAAGCTCATGAAGATTCAATTTGTGTTTAATTATAATATCTTTAATTTGAGTCTTTTATTTTAATGAGTTTGGGTAGAGTCTTTAGAGGGTAGTGAATCTCTATCAAGGTCATGATTATATCATAATTTGAGTTTTCACTTAACCTAAAATCAATAGGTGGCTTAAAGGTTTGAAAGGAAAGGTTTAGTTTTGAGAAAACAAGTTTTTAATTGATTTGAACAGTGGTTAATCGATTAATGGGTTTAGTTAATCGATTAACACACATGCTACAGTGGTTAATCGATTAATGCATGGTGTTAATCGATTAACACCTGCAGTGCTGGTTTTTAAAATACGTTTTTAACTTCTCAAAATCAGTTTTCAATGATCCTAACTTTTGGGTATTCTATATAAACCTTTTCCTAATCATTGTGATTAACAAGTATCATTTTTACATCAATTTTACAAAGATCAAAGCCACACTATTCTCTTTCACTTTCATAGATCAAAGCTTTTAACTTTTACATTCTTTGATCAAGTATCTTTGAATCTCTTATGTTGATATTTTCATAGTTCTTGAAAGAGATTCATAGGATTGTCATTGTTTTCATTTTGGTTGTAATCATTGCAAAGGAGGCAAGCTATCTACAACAAAGGAAGACTTGGTGGTTGTTCATCAAGCAAAGTTATCTTGGAAGTCTTGTTGTGTTAACAAGCAATTAGAAGTCTTGGTGTGAGGCATCATCAAGCAAGTGGAAGTCTTTGAAGCATCTCAAAGCAATTGGAAGACTTGTTGTGGGGATATCGGCAAGCAAGGGAAGAGGTTAGATTAGATTCAATAGGGTTGCAATACAAGAGTGTGGTATCTCTTGGAGGCTATCAAGTGGGGTATCTTGAGAGGCATTTGCTTGTAATTTGAGAACTCTAATTCCTGATAGTGAAGAATCTCTCTTGGTTGAAGAGGGGACTGGATGTAGCTTTCAAGTGGATGAAAGTGAACCAGGATAAATCTCTGTGTCGTATCTCTAAACTCTTAACTCTTTACATTCAAGTCATTTCATTTGTTCTTGGTTGAAAACCTAGAAAAGATTGATTTTCATAATTGATTGAATTGAATCTTAATTGTGCAAATTGATTTGGGGAAAATCATTTTCATAACCTAGGTAATCAAAAAGAATATTGGTGTTAAACAATTCCGCTTTATCTCTGATCATACGTGTTAATTGATTGATTTTCGTATTTGAGTGAAAAGTGATTTTTCAGTTTTAACAGTGATTAATCGATTAACTAAAAGTGTTAATCGATTAACCAAAATCAAGCTTTCGTAAATAATCGATTAACCTGTTTGATTAATCGATTAACTAAGTGTTTTTAAAGGGTTAATCGATTAATAAGCTTTGTTAATCGATTAAATGCTGAGGTTTTTGTAAAAATCATTTGTTTTAATCGTTTCGATTCGTTTCTTTCGAAAATATTTCAAGGTTTCTTTAACACCTATTCAACCCCCCCTTCTAGGTGTTCTCCTAGTGTCTCCTAGTTATTTCACCCACCGATTGTAGTTCATACATAAAGAACCTCAGCCTTCCACCCTTTTTAAATTCAATGCAATCTTTACGCTTTCCAATTTACTTTCCACTGCACTTTACTTTGCTGCAATTTACATTCCCGCAACTTTACATTCCACGCACTTTACGTTACTGCAAATTTTAATCGCTTTCCTCACCGCGCCGCGTTCTTGGTGCCGGTTTTTATTTTCTCGCTGCATTTAAACGCTTTCCAATCTGAATATCAAAAATACCCAAAAATACGGTCAAGTTCCTTTGCAAGATTACCACATAACCTGTCGTTACCCACACCCCATCCATCACCGTCAGTTCGGCAGGCGTCGGACGAAAATCCCACAAACAAATTGGCACACCCGGTGGGACAGGTTCAGAGTAACTTGTAGTCATTTGTATGAGTTTGAGAAGTGGCATAACTTTACCATCTTCATCCTCAATGGTTGTTACCAGTCAAGGTGATCAACAGACTACCGTCATTTCGGAAATTGGTACCTCTACCGTTTCGACAGGTGTCCCTCAAATGACCGGAGGAAGTGGTTCCGCCGTGGAATCAACTGTCGTAACAGCAATTCAGCGGCCAAACAATGGCCCTAATGGGGGTAATCTCACCAGTGGTTTTACTTTTGGTAGTAACTCAACCAGTGGAGGACAAGTTCCTCCTTATGGTTTGCCACCTGGTTTCGTTCCAGGGTCAACCTTAACATGGCCTTTGAGCAGTTCGATTGGAAGCACTAATGCAACCACGGGGGCCACTAACATGGCTTTTATGCGTTCTGCTATGGATATGGCTGGCACAAGTAACGGTTCGAGGTATATGCCTATCAATCCCGTCACACATATCCGTCAACAGATTGAAGAGGCTAACGTTCAATTGGTTGACCAATTAACGGCTCAGTTAAGTTCGGTGATCAACCCGGTGATGTTGGTGACGAATGAGACTTCTGGGAAAATTGCTCAATACATGAAAAGATTAAACCAAGTCTTAGGAGTTGACGACAACGAACACAACGAGTCCGTAAATACTCCACCCGGAGATAGAAATTTACAAAGACCAATCTTGGTACAAGGCTACCCTGATGGTCAAGATACACGACACACTGCTCGAGTGTCGTCACCACAGCAAGACAGTAGAGTTATAACCTCATGGGATAATGTTCGTACTAACCCGACTTTCAGTGCAGGTAACGTGATGCCGGAAAACCCTCAAGTGGTATTCCATCCTGGTGTCGAAGCACCACAATATGTTCAGAATCCGGTGCATTCATGCAAAGAGGAGAGGATCTTCAAGCAGCACTGGCAAGGCAGAATTTGGCAAGACATTTACTTCGACAAGGAAGGGAAACACGAGTCGAGTCGGATGATGTGAACCGTATAGTCGAACAGGCACTAAGTAGGATTGGGTTTAATGTCGACATGGCTAACCAGCCAGTCTTTAATTCACCCTTTCCGGAGAGGGTACAACTTGCAGAAATCCCGAGGGGAATAAAAGTGCCTAAGTTATCAAAGTTCGCCGGAGAAGCAGGCGAATCCACTATCGAACATGTCACCTGTTACATCATTGAATTGGGTGACCTAGCCGCTGATGAAGCAATCAAAATGCGGTTGTTCCCTAGTTCTTTAACAAAAAATGCTTTTTCATGGTTCTCAACGTTACGATCCAATTCCATACATGCATGGACCCAATTGGAAAGATCTTTCCACGAGCAATTCTATAGAGGCGAATTGAGAGTCGCCTTAACAGATTTGTTAAGTGTGAAAAGGTTTGCTGGGGAGCCTATCGACGATTATTTATCGCGTTTCAGGCAAATGAGGAGTAGATGTTTTACTCCGATTCTTGAACCGGAAGTAGTTAAGATGGCAGTAACTGGTTTAGAATATCATATTCGGAAGAAATTAGTTACCCAACATCTGTTGGATTTGGCTCAATTAGCCGATTGCGTGAGGCAAATTAAAAATCTAAGAGATGACAAAGTGAAAGGAAGGGATTCCAAAGTTCCCAAAAGAGAACGGGTTCACTATGTCGATTCCCAGCCTTCTGATGGGGAGGCATTCGACAATGTCTCGGAGGTGAACGTCATAGAGTTAGGAAATGAGAAACCTTATACATGTTCCGCCTTAAATCCATCCAAACCCGTTAATGAAAATTTGTATAAGAAAACGTACACTTTCGACGTTTCAAGAACTGAACAAGTTTTTGATACGTTGTTAAAGGATAAACAGATTAGGTTGCCTGAAGGCCATAAACTGTTGAAAAAAGAGGAACTAAAAGGAAGAAAGTATTGTAAATATCATAACAATTGCACTCATAATACCAATGATTGCTTTGCTTTCAGGGATCTAATTCAACAAGGAATCGACAAAAGAAACCTGAAGTTTTTGGAAAAAGACATGAAGATCGACACAGACCCATTTCAGAAATAAGTTAATGAGGTTGAAGCTCAAGGGGTGTTCTCTATTAACACTATGTCACTGGCTCATGATGCGGAAGTATTTCCGGAGGTCGGAGAGTCATTCCGACATTTCTGCAAGAGGAAGCAACTCGGGGATCTCCAAATTTGTCCAAGGTGTCAAGTGGTTTATGATGAAAGAGTCCAAGAGAGAAGACTTGAGGAAAAAGATAAGAGCCAGGATTCAAGAAAGAGAACGTATCCGACGAGAGACATCCCGAGAGGCCCGTCGGTCTTTCTCAATCCGAAGAATTTATGCAGGACATTCCTCAAAACCAACCGTACATCATTGACTCCTACAAAAAGGACGAAGGCAACAATCAGAGTCGACATCTGGATCAATCTATGAAGGATTGACTAGGACTCAAAAGAGAAGGCTTCAACATATGCGAAAAGCGGAGGTCGAAGAGGTCAATATTAATGAGATGCCCATGAACAATGAAGGTTGCTTAGTCGCAACTATGAAGCCAACAACGGCTAAAGGTCGACGAGGAATCAAGCAAAAGAAGGAATGGGTAAGGAAGTCTGAAGGATCTAATCAAATGAATGAATCGTATGAGGGAGATTCTGAAGACAGTTTGGATATCATCATAACTGATCAAGATATGATAGATGCCCAAAGCAAGAAGATCAATAGCCTCTCAATTAACAATGTCGGCTTGCCTTTCGACATGCCAGGAGATCATGCCCAAGAGGAAGGAAATGAAAGTGATGAATCCGACGATTCATACTTGAGTGATGAGGTACCTGGTCTCCCTGAATGTCTCTTTCTTCTTGATAAACTCCATTTATAAATGGACATCAGTCACATTGCACAATTTGAGCCCCTTGAAGAGAGTAAGAGGGAACATTTAAGGCCTTTGCATATCAAGGCTATCGTTGACGGAAAACCTCTCAACAGAGTATTGGTGGACGGAGGCGCAGCCGTAAACGTCTTACCTTGGAATGTATTTAAAAGAATGGGAAAAGCAGAGTCGGACTTGATACCAACAAATGTGGTCGTGGTCGGCTTCACAGGAAAGATTGCTCAATCACATGGCGTAACAATGATGAAGGTTGAAGTGGGGTCAGTAGTAAGAGACACTTTGTTCGTTGTGGTCTCATCCAAGGCGAGTTACAATCTGTTGTTGGGAAGAGATTGGATACACGCTGTGGGGGCCGTTCCTTCGACGGCTCATCAGAAACTGATTCTATGGAATCAGGAGAACAAGGTGGAGGTTATTGCTGTAGATGATAGCCTTTGTTACATGCAGCAAATGCATGTAGACTTTAAAGTCTACAACCCAAGTATCAACCCTATTCGACTTGATGCTGATCATTTTCAAAAACCCATAGTGGATAAGTGTTTAATGGAGAACTATGGGATCTCGATTGTCGAAATGGACAAGGCCGTCGAGCAGCGGCCTTCGACCAGTAATAATGGTTGATCGACAGTTAGAAAGACTGTCGGCTTACGTAGCCAACAGAATGCAATGCACCATTCAGACAGGTGCATTCCAGGACTGTATTGTAGATGATAGCCCTTTGGGATTCGAGAGAGGATGGACGGATGAAGAATCACGATTCATTAGTGAAGATCCCAAAGATGAAGTAAATTTTGGAACGGCCGAAAAGTCGAAACCCATTTATGTGAGTTCATTGTTGAAGGAGGAGTTTCGACAAAAACTCATCGACCTCATTAGGAAGAACAAGGACTGCTTTGCTTGGGAGTATGAGGACATGCCAGGACTCGACAGAGAACTAGTCGAACATAGGCTGACTTTATGGCCTAATCACAAACAATTCAAACAGGCGATTCGACGCTTTGCACCTGATGTAGTCCTCAAGATCAAAGAAGAGATAGAAAGGCTGCTGAAAGCGAAGTTTATCAGAACGGCAAGGTATGTCGAATGGATGGCGAATATAGTCCCTGTCATAAAGAAAAACGGAAAGATGCGACTTTGTGTCGACTTTAGGGATTTAAATTCTGCCACACCAAAAGACGAATACCCTATGCCGATAGCAGATATGTTGGTAGACTCAGCGTCTTGCCATGAGGTAATGAGTTTGTTAGATGCTTTTTCAGGTTACAATCAGATCTTTATTGCTGAAGGCGACGAGTCAAAGATTACGTTCATATGTCCTGGTGCTATTGGAACTTTTGAATGGGTGATGATGCCATTAGGACTCAAGAATGCAGGAGCTACATATCAAAGAGCAATAAATCTGATTTTCCACGACATGATTGGCAAGTTCTTGGAAGTATACATCGATGACGTGGTGATCAAGTCTAAAACTCAAGAGGAGCATTTAGAAAGCCTGGAAAAGGCATTCGACAAAATGAGGAAGCATACTTTGAAGATGAGTCCTATCAAATGCACCTTTGGAGTCACCGCCGGCCAGTTTTTGGGATTTCTTGTCCACAGAAATGGCATTCAAGTCGACAAGAACAAAGCCAAAGCAATCATAGAAGCATCTCCTCCAACCAATAAGAAAGAAGTACAGTCATTTCTTGGCAAGGTGAATTATTTGAGAAGACTTATATCAAACTTGTCAGGAAGGACTAGAGCCTTTGCGCCTCTTGTAAGGCTAAAGCAAGGTGAAGATTTTAATTGGGGACCGGAGCAACAAGCGGCTTTCAATTATTTGAAGCGGTACCTGTCAACACCACCAGTGATGATGCCGCCTCAACCAGGTTTCCCATTAAAATTGTATATATCAGCTTCTGATTACACCATAGGTAGCATGTTAGCCCAGGAAAACGAAAACGGTGTAGAAAGAGCTGTGTTTTATTAAAGTAGAGTGTTGAATGATGCCGAAACATGGTATAGTGCTATAGAGAAATTATGCTTAGCACTCTAATTTTCTTGTACAAAGCTTAAACATTATATGAAAAGTTTTCATGTTTTAGTTTTGTCAAAGTTTGACGTTATTAAATACATACTATCCAAGCCAATTATCCATGGCAGGATCGGCAAGTGGACGTTAGCGTTAACAGAATTTTCACTCCAGTATATACCATTAAAAGTCGTCAAAGGCCAAGTGGTAGCCGACTTTTTGGCAGATCACCCATGTGTAGACATGGCATTATCTGTCGATTATGTTGGCTTGAGGCCTTGGACGATGTATTTTGATGGATCATCACATAAGAAAGGAGCAGGAGTTGGAATCTTGCTCATATCCCCTGACGGAATTCCCGCGAAATTCATGTTTAACCTCAAGTATCAATGTCCAAATTTTTAGATTGATTTGTTAGAAATGTATAACATTGCTATTTTTTTTAATTTATTAGATGAGGCATCAAGGGTGTATGGACACATAACAACATCTACATGAGAATATTGTGCCATGCACCTCTCAACCAATTCCTCTTATCAAGTCTGTTATACTTAGATTTATTCTATAGGTTTCGTTGTTATCCTTCCTATTATTAAGTATAAGATAGTTGTTCCTGTTTGTGGGATTTTCGTTCGACGCCTGCCGAACTGACGGTGATGGATGGGGTATGGGTAACGACAGGTTTTGTGGTAATCTTGCAAAGGAACTTGACTATATTTTTGGGTATTTTTGATATTCTGATTGGAAAGCGTTTAAATGCGGCGAGAAAATAAAAATCGGCACCAAAAACGCGACGCGGTGAGGAAAGCGATTAAAATTTGCAGTAACGTAAAGTGCGTGGAATGTAAAGTTGCGGGAATGTAAATTGCAGCAAATTAAAGTGCAGTGGAAAGTAAATTGGAAAGCGTAAAGATTGCATTGAATTTAAAAAGGGTGGAAGGCTGAGGTTCTTTACAATGGTGTTTCTCTATTTATCTGCTTCGGTGAGATGTTTAGAATTTTGGCCTATGTGTGTCAACCTAGCAACCAACCCCGATTACAGCCTAAGGACTTCCTATTTATAGGTATAGGAATCCGCAAACTATTTACAAATTAAATTCGCACGTTCTGCATAATTGCAGAACCCACGATCTAAATAACTACCCACTACGCTATCCCCCACGATGTAACTGCCCACGTCGTGGATTGGGCTTAGTGGATACTTCTATCGGACCCCGTGATGACATTTTTGCTGAGATCCCTTCGGCAAACACTCTTCTTCGCTTGCAACCATTCGACTCTTGTCTAAGTCTCTTTGTTGTTCGAAGCATTGACGTTGTTGTGCTCCTGCCTCTTAGTTCTGGGATGCCCACCGACGTCAAGTCCCTTTCGACAAACAGGCCATCTGTCGGAATCGATTTCCGGCCTATTGTCGGCCTCGGATGCATTCGATTGATATCGATGACATGTACTTTGATTAATAGCGTATTATCACCAATCAACTTAAGCAATTGCCTCCGACAATTCTAGTAGAATGCCATCAGAGGTCTTTTTCCTTTCCCTCTTTATTGGGAAAGACAGCCAATATTCGACCCTAGCAGGGCACAAACCTTGGCCTATGAGGGATTACAAAAGTTCCACCAAGGCTTATTTATCAAATTCAATGCTTCCTCCAATTTGGATTTTTTACATTGATCTGATACATAAGAAGTGGATCTTATGCAATTCCCGCATGTTTAACAGAGGTGGAGCCCTAATTTATTAAAGGAGCACACGTGAGGGGCACATGGGTGAGCTGTGACAGCATGGCAAGGATAGGGTGGACCAAATGGGTGAGCTTGGTTGGATGACATGGCACCTCTGTTTGCCACGTAGGCATTTAACAGCAGAAACAGGCGGTAGGGACTAGATCCAAAAATTTTAAGACTTTTAAGGGCTGGGACTGTCAAATAAACATTTAAGGACCAAAACCAAAAGTCGCTCAACTTTCAGGGACCAATTATAGCCTGCCTCGGTTTTGTCTTTCAACTCCAGCATCTTTGACTTCCACTGCTGTTCTGTTGTTGCCTTGGCAGCTGCCATCATGAGGTCTCTAAGATCAGTTTCTCCATGGATCTGCTTCTTGAAATTGTTGTACAGGTGTCTGAGGCAATACCTATGCTCTACACCATCCAGCAACTCATCAAATACAGATTCCAACCCCTGCAATTAATTTTAAAAAAAACAAAACAAAGGATTAGTTGGGAACCATCTTATAAAATAAATAAATAAATAAATAGAATTTACAACAAAAGTTAAACATTGTACCTTTTGCTGGTCAAACATAAAAACCCATCTGCTACCCCTAACATCCCCTATATCATCAAATAAGTTTCTTAAAAACCACCTCCATGTGTCCTTATTCTCTGTTTCCACAACAGCAAAGTCAAGGGGGAAGTATTGATCATTAGGATCCCTCCCAACTACTATTAGAAGTATCCCCACATAACTTGTCTTCAAGTGGCAGCCATCAACTCCTATGAATGGCCTACATCCAGCTAGGAATCCACTTTTACATCCTTCTAAACACATGGAAAAACTGCCAAACCTAGGCTGCAGGGTTGGATCAGGCCTGATCAACCTCAACTTGCATGTATTCTGCGCATTCACCCTTCTTAGTTCAGCACTATATCTCCAAAGAAGAGTATATTGCTTCTGTGCATCCCCCTCAACTACTCTCTTTGCAATCTGCTTAGCCCTGAAAGCTCTCGATGAAGTGATCTCAGTTGCATAACATCTTTTCATCTCATCAATTATCTCACCGATCTTCATCTTTGTATTGGATCTAACCTTCTCTTGGATCTCCTTAGCCACCCACTTGGAGTTAGCATTCTTGTTATCAAAAACCCTTGCACAAGTGTGTCTGTCAACAAGTGTTTTCAACCTATATGTGGTTGTATTACCACACTTGATTGCAAAAGCCTCAAAGCCACATCCAGCCTTGCACACCACTCTTGCCCTTTGTTTATCATTTTTCACAAACTTGACAGCTTTTCCATGCAACACTATTCCAATATAGCCTCCTTGAATTCCTTTATGGAGTGAAACTCCATATCAACAGTAAACCTAAAATCCCTTCCCATGTATTCCTTCCTATATACTGGATGCCTTGGTCTTGCCATGCCATCAGAATCTGATCCATCCTCTGTTCCACTATCAAGTTCATCAGTATTGTAAGCTTCATCAAGTTCATGGGTGTCATCAATAATATGGTCAGCTTCAGGTTGTGGTGCATCTCCATCTTCAGGTTGTGGTGCATCATTTTCATCTTCAGGTGCATTCTCATTAGTATTTCTTTCCCTTGCAGATCTATCCCTCAATCTTTGACTCTGCCTAAGAGGTTGGGTACCCCTTTTCACTTTCAGTTTCTTCCTCTTCCTCCTTTGTGCAGGAACAGTGCTACAACCTTCTCTTGGAGCACTTTCATTCTCCTCATCTTCAACATTTTCATTATCAGCTGCAGCACCATCTTCATTCTCAGCTGCAACACCATCCGTGTGTACAGCTGCTGCACCATCCTCATTCACACCTTCAACTCCATCAAATCCACCATCTAAGTCCATCTCCATTTCCTCTTCACTTTCCCCAAAGTGCACATCTTGAACAGAGTCATCACTACTAATATATGTTACAGGTGGATCAGCTACAACCTCTTCTCCTGTATTGACATACTCCAAACTATGCATAAATATGGGCTCTGACACAATGTCATGTTCCACATAAATGTCCACCTCACAGTTGTGTGTAATAGCATAGTTTGGTAACTCCAGTGCATGGGGATCGTCACTCAACTCCTTCAGTTTTTCAAGGCTCCCTGACAGTGGTTTCCACCAAAGTTTCCCACTCTCCATGTACCCCAACTCCTTCAACAGAGAGAGTGCTTCAAAATTGTTGGAAGTCAAGCTTTCCCAAGGACTTCAAGTGTAATCATTATAAGGTTTTGATGATAACAAACTCAAGTTTCTCAAGCTCTTATCAATTGCAATCACAAGATCTTCATCCTTCAAGTCCAAGCTGAAGTTGAAGATTCAAGCAAATGAAGATTTTAGCCTTTTCCCTTAGGACATCATGTAAGGTAATGAAGTCAAGGTTTATATTATGTTAAAAGGCCAATATAAGTTTTTCTAAAATATATTTTTCATTTAAAGGAGAAGAAAAAGAAGTTTTGTGAAAATCAGTTTTCATATCTTAGTTTTGGTGAAAATAATTGATGTTACAAAAATTTGAATATTTTTATGTTATGCAAGAAGGAGTAAACGATTACATGCCTAGGTTAATCGATTAACTTTGTTGCATCATAGAAAAATCAGAGAGCTTGTAATCGATTAAGTGAACTTTGTTAATCCATTACTTTCTTATGAGAGTAATCGATTACCTGGCTTAAGTAATCGATTAAAATTGTTGCATCACATATTTTCCTGAGACAAAGTAATCGATTATTGATTTGAGATAATCGATTACATGATGTTGCATTACATAAAAATCAGAGGCTCTGTAATCGATTATTAGATAAGTGGTAATCGATTATATGAGTTGCATCATACATTAATCAGAAGTGAAGTAATCGATTACATGCATGTGATAATCGATTACTGATTTTTAAAATGAATTTCAAAGTTTCTATTTTTAAAGTGATAATCGATTACCTCCCTCAAGTAATCGATTACCTCAAGTTTTATTGAAAAACGTGTCTGAATCATTTTGATTTATTTCCTGATTTGTTTTTACTTGATTGATTCTGATTTATTTTCAAAATTTGAATTTGATTTTATTTTTGAAAATATTCCTTATTTGTTTTAAGAATCAAATCCTTGATTTATTTTCTAAATCTTTTTTATTTGGTTTTGTTTTTAAAACTTAATTTTTTTTATTTCCAAAATCATTTTGATTTGATTCTGATTCTATTTTCAAATTCAAAATTCAAATTTCAAATCTTTGGTTATATTTCTTAAATCTTTTATTTTATTTTTTGATTTGATTTTGATTTCAAAACCAACTCTATTTGTTTTTCAAAATCTGTTTCACTTCTACACTTCGACATTCTCTGATCATTCACGTTCTTTTCTCTTCTTTTTTATTCTTCTCTGGTTTTCACGTTCATATCTTTTTGAAGAAAATCATAAACCTTATTTTGGCCTTGTAACAACCTTATCTAGACTTCATTGCCATAGAGCTATATTGTTGTATCTGTGTTATTTAGAACACATCTTTGTTAGAGTGGCCTTTATATTGTTGTATCTGCACTATTAAGAGTGCACTATAGGTCTTGTACCAAATCAATCATACCTTAACCAGTGTTGTAAGGGGTGTGTAACCCTTAGAGACTAGGGAGTGAATCTCCTAGTGCGTACGTGCTGCGTTCGTAGTTGTAGGGTGAGGAACCCTGTTGTGTTGGGTAGTGCTAGACGAACGGTGGGTCACCTAGTAGTTAGGCTATCTGGAAATCTAGGAAAGGTTTTCCTAGTTGTGTATCGAGGTCCCTAGCGAACGGAGGTTCCTAGTAGTGTGTGGGGCGCTCTGGTTGTACTTGGGGACGCGAGGCATCTTTGGTTTAGTGAAAAGCTCAAACGGGTCGCTTAGGGACTGGAGTAGGCCAGGTTTGCCGAACCAGGATAAAATCTCTGATGCAATCTCTTCTATCTCTTTCTCTTTTGTATTCCGTTGTTATATTTATTTGTTGCGCATCATATCATCTATTTTCATAATAATTTATTTTAAGTGAATTTAAAATAATAATCGCAGTAACGTTTTTCATTGTTCTTATTTTAATTGTACCGCGCATATTAGTTTCTCTATTACTATTAATATTATTCGCTTTCGCGCAATCGTTTTCAACATTATATTGTTTTCCGCTACAAAATCTCTTTGAGTTTATTGAAAACGATTTAAATCGAATATTTTCCAATGTTTTCATAAACACCTAATTCACCCCCCTCTTGGGTGACGGCTGCCAATCCTAACAATAATTCTAACAATTGGTATCAAAGCTTCGTGCTCTGGTAAAGGCCTAACAGCCTGAGTTAAAGATCCGTTGCAGATTGGCAGCGTTGGGATATTTTATTTGTTTTTAATATGGAGGGATTTTCATTCAATGAAGCACCATTTTTTGATGGAATTAATTTTCACTATTGGAGTGCGAGAATGAAAATATTTTTACAATCTATCAACATTCTTCTATGGAATGTTGTTTTACATGGTTTTGACGAAAAATCTTTTTCCTTTAATTTTCAAGCTATGCATGTTTTGAAAAATGCTTTGAACCATGATGCATTTGCTATTATTGAAAATTGAGAAAATTCTAAGGATATTTGGGACACTTTACATCTACTATATGCTACTAATGATCTTGTTGAAAGTGTAAGTGTCCACGGGAAAGAGGAGAAGGAACAACAAGAAGTTGCTATAGAACGTGAAAGGACCAACTCCCTAGACGAAGATTCTGATGATGAAAGTGAAAGCTTGGGGAGTAACTCAACAAGCGACTGTGATGACTTAGAGAGGATATTTGAAAGCTTCATGAACTCAATGGAGGAATCAAGCTTTTCGGATGAGGAATCAATTGAAGATGAAAATGAAACATCCGAACACTTGGCCCATGAGCAACATGAGGTAATTCAAAATAGTCTATGTTCTAAATTTCTGCAACATACATATAATGATTTGAATGATGATTTGATATCTTTGAAAAATAAAAACTTGGACTCTTTACAAAAATTATCTCTAATTGAAAATGAAATTGATATTTTAAAAAATGGAGATATTTTTGATAAAGATATATTTTTAGAAAATAGCTCCTCAACTATTTTTGAAAATTGCTTTGATATTGAAAAACAAGTTGAGGAAGCACTTTTTGAAAGTAACATTGAAAAATTAAATTGTTCAAATTCTTTACTTGATGAAATTGAAAATAATGTGGATATCCAAAAATCAAGTAAAGTGGATGACAATAATATTTTTCAATGTGAAATAAAAAATTCCAAGTTTCATGAAAATAATTTTGAAAAAGTCAAATCATCATCCTAACCCATTATTTGCAATTATTGTGGTTGTTTAGGACATATTTCTCATTTGTGCTTTTATCGTAAGAATTATAATAAGAGAAATAGCTTGCAATGGGTTCCAAAGGCTTCTAAGAAATCTATGACTAACCCCCAAGGACCTAAGATGAAATGGGTACCAAAAGGTTCTCCTTGTGTTATAAATGTGCAGGAAATTAAATCAAAGGGTGAACCAATTGGACAACATAAGGGGAAGTCAAAGAGTCATTGGCACACGAACAAGCAATATGAACAAAGGAAGAAGATGCTCCCAACCAAAGCTTCTCGCTGCAAAAAGGTGAAATCATAAGGTTGAGGACCTCAAGGAAGAAGTAATGGCATAAATCAAATGGAGGAGAAAAAGGGAAAATGTCAAAGATGGTGCCTAAGAGGACAAGAATTAGATGGGACGATCAAAGGACAAAGATGCCTACCAACAACAAAGCTTCACATGAGAAAAATGGAAGATCCGATATGGTCAAAAATCAAAAGGTGAAGCAATGGGTAAAGGCAAAAACTTCATTGGTCAACAAACCTAAGGTATCTATCCCTTATTCATCTTATATCAATGATTATACAAAGGTATACTTGGACTATTCTAATTTTTATTCATACTAAGGTGGATCATGGGTGCTAAATTTTTTAAAAAAAAATAAAAAATATTTTTAGTTATCATGATCACTCCTTGGTTGAATTAAATCATGTGTGTTTTACACCTTTTTGAAAATTCTTTTAACACATGATTATTTTTGGTATAGTCCTAGATACATGTTACATATAGTGTGTTACATCATGTGTGGTTAAAGTTTTGTTGTTATCTTCTATCACATGATTACACTTTATATGTAATGATATTGCATTGATATATGAGGACATGCTTGTATTTGTAAGGACATGTTTGGTACGACATGGACTTATAACATAAGCATGGCGTTATTTCTTTTTATGATTAGTGCATATGTTTAAAATTGTTCATTCATATTTTGCCCTCACAATATCCTTTATATTTGTGAGGAAATGTAACTAATCATAGAGGATCCAAGTCTTTGGATATCAAAAGAAAAATTCTTAAGTAGCTTTGCAAGTATCTCTACTAGTGCCAAGCATTGGAGTTTTCTATACAAGGATGTAAACACTATGGACTTAAATGAAAAGATACTGAAGAGGGACATGAACTTAATCAAGGGAAATGCAACTTGAATAGACACAAGTGGAGCTCTTATCATGTTGTTCTATAAGGACGAGAGACCTAATGGAAGAACTCCACAAGTGGACAAACAATCCCTACTACATGTAAAAAAAAATCAACACTTACGATAAGTATCACCGCTCTTATTTCTTTTAAATACTATATAATATTTATCTTTGTGTCACACATGTTTATCCTGGTGCTGAAATTGTATTTATTCCTTCTTCAATATGTTTGTACAATTTTTTTTTGAAGGATAAATTATTTTTTTAGCATACACCATATTCATGTGTTACTAACTCCTGAGGATCCAATTAATTTGGATACCAAGAGATACATGTGCAAATTAGCTTTACAGGTATTCCTACAAGTATCAGTATGCAACGTCCTCTACAAACTTGGTTAATGGATTCAAATGAAAAGAGAACTGGGCAATACTAAAATACTTAAAGGTGATACGGCAATATCAAGATGATCTATTGGAATGGAAAAAGGTTCAATACATTGAACAAGAGGAGACATCCTTCAAAATGCTACATGATGAACTTATCAATAGAAGGAACTCCAAAGCTCTCGATTTCATCTCATCTCGATAAGTATCACTTATCTTTACTTATTTTAATCATTTTATGATGCTTCTACTTATGATATGTGCTACATGATATTTTGTGCTGAAGTGCATTGAATATTTATTGTCATGACATATAGGACTCTCAAATTTTTTGTTATGATAATAAGCATAAACATGTTTTAATGATGCATTTGATCTCCCTTTATAACTTGCTTGGCTGAATCATTCTTTTAGAAAGGGGGAGAAAAACTTTTTCAAATCTGCATAAAAACATGTTTCGCTTTTTCACTCTATCTTGACATCATGCGTATTTTTAACTATGTATTGGGATAAAAAAAATTTTTGTGTTTCCCATAACTCCTTATGATGATGTCAAATAGGGGGAGTAAAGTATGAAACAAATCTCCTTGTTATTATTAATGCTTCTACCCAGTGTTTCAGGGGGAGTTTAGCATTTTGTTTAAATTGATCAAAAGGGGAGAGATATTTGTCAAAAGTCATGCTTCTCTTACAAAAGACATGGGCGAAATGAAGACAAAAGGGGAAGAGAACCAAATGCCGTTGACAAAACAAAAGGGATCATGTGATAACTCCCATGGAAAGAAAAGTGAGAAGTCAAGCTTACTCATGGGGAGAAGAATTCATAGCTTCATAGCATAATCCGAAGAATAACAAAAGGGGGAGAAGACAAATTCAAGCATAACAACAAGAGAAGAATTCTGAACCCACTTTTTGCTGTTGACAGAAGGGGGAAAAGAATTCTGAATGATGCAAGGATGCGAAGCGTTTAACTGTTATATCTAATGCATATAAAGAGGGGGAGAGTATCCTTTTTTGTATCCTTGTTGAATTCTTTGTGTTCTAGGGATAAGGATGTGTTCATTATATATACATTTGCTTGTATACACTTGTGATGCAGATCATTCAGAATACAGGTTTGTCATCATCAAAAAGGGGGAGTGTTGGAAGTCAAGCTTTCCCAAGGACTTCAAGTGCAATCATTATATGGTTTTGATGATAACAAACTCAAGTTTCTCAAGCTCTTATCAAGTGCAATCACAAGATCTTCATCCTTCAAGTCCAAGCTAAAGTTGAAGATTCTAGCAAATGAAGATTTTAGCCTTTTCCCTTAGGACATCATGTAGGGTAATGAAGTCAAGGTTTATATTATGTTAAAAGGCCAATATAAGATTTTCTAAAATATATTTTTCAATTAAAGGAGAAGAAAAAGAAGTTTTGTGAAAATCAGTTTTCATATCTTAGTTTTGGTGAAAATAATTGATGTTACAAAACTCTGAATATTTTTATGTTATGCAAGAAGGAGTAAACGATTACTTGCCTAAGTTAATCGATTAACTTTGTTGCATCATAGAAAAATCAGAGAGCTTGTAATCGATTAAGTGAACTTTGTTAATCCATTACTTTCTTATGAGAGTAATCGATTACCTAGCTCAAGTAATCGATTAAAATTGTTGCATCACATATTTTTCTGAGACAAAGTAATCGATTATTGATTTGAGATAATCGATTACATGATGTTGCATTACATAAAAATCAGAGGCTCTGTAATCGATTATTAGATAAGTGGTAATCGATTATATGAGTTGCATCATACATTAATCAGAAGTGGAGTAATCGATTACATGCATGTGATAATCGATTACTGATTTTTAAAATGAATTTCAAAGTTTCTATTTTTAAAGTGATAATCGATTACCTCCCTCAAGTAATCGATTACCTCAAGTTTTATTGAAAAACGTGTCTGAATCATTTTGATTTATTTCCTGATTTGTTTTTACTTGATTGATTCTGATTTATTTTCAAAATTTGAATTTGATTTTATTTTTGAAAATATTCCTTATTTGTTTTAAGAATCAAATCCTTGATTTATTTTCTAAATCTTTTTTATTTGGTTTTGTTTTTAAAACTTAATTTTTTTTATTTCCAAAATCGTTTTGATTTGATTCTGATTCTATTTTCAAATTCAAAATTCAAATTTCAAATCTTTGGTTTTATTTCTTAAATCTTTTATTTTATTTTTTGATTTGATTTTGATTTAAAAACCAACTCTATTTGTTTTTCAAAATATGTTCCACTTCTACACTTCGACATTCTCTGATCATTCACGTTCTTTTCTCTTCTTTTTTATTCTTCTCTGGTTTTCACGTTCATATCTTTTTGAAGAAAATCATAAACCTTATTTTGGCCTTGTAACAACCTTATCTAGACTTCATTTCCATAGAGCTATATTGTTGTATCTGTGTTACTTAGAACACATCTTTGTTAGAGTGGCCTTTATATTGTTGTATCTGCACTATTAAGAGTGCACTATAGGTCTTGTACCAAATCAATCATACCTTAACCAGTGTTGTAAGGGGTATGTAACCCTTAGAGACTAGGGAGTGAATCTCCTAGTGTGTACGTTCTGCGTTCGTGGTTGTAGGGTGAGGAACCCTGTTGTGTTGGGTAGTGCTAGACGAACGGTGGGTCACCTAGTAGTTAGGCTATCTGGAAATCTAGGAAAGGTTTTCCTAGTTGTGTATCGAGGTCCCTAGCGAACGGAGGTTCCTAGTAGTGTGCGAGGCGCTCTGGTTGTACTTGGGGACGCGAGGCGTCTTTGGTTTAGTGAAAAGCTCAAACGGGTCGCTTAGGGACTGGAGTAGGCCAGGTTTGCCGAACCACGATAAAATCTCCGATGCAATCTCTTCTATCCCTATCTCTTTTATATTCCGTTGTTATATTTATTTGTTGCGCATCATATCATCTATTTTCATAATAATTTATTTTAAGTGAATTTAAAATAATAATCGCAGTAACGTTTTTCATTGTTCTTATTTTAATTGTACCGCGCATATTGGTTTCTCTATTACTATTAATATTATTCGCTTTCGCGCAATCGTTTTCAACATTATATTGTTTTCCGCTGCAAAATCTCTTTGTGTTTATTGAAAACGATGTAAATCGAATATTTTCCAATGTTTTCATAAACACCCAATTCACCCCCCCCCCCCCCCCCCCTCTTGGGTGACGGCTTTCAATCCTAACAATAATTCTAACAATTTGTATCAAAGCTTCGTGCTCTGGTAAAGGCCTAACAGCCTGAGTTAAAGATCCGTTGCAGATTGGCAGCGTTGGGATATTTTATTTGTTTTTAATATGGAGGGATTTTCATTCAATGAAGCACCATTTTTTGATGGAATTAATTTTCACTATTGGAGTGCGAGAATGAAAATATTTTTACAATCTATCAACATTCTTCTATGGAATGTTGTTTTACATGGTTTTGACGAAAAATCTTTTTCCTTTAATTTTCAAGCTATGCATGTTTTGAAAAATGCTTTGAACCATGATGCATTTGCTATTATTGAAAATTGAGAAAATTCTAAGGATATTTGGGACACTTTACATCTACTATATGCTACTAATGATCTTGTTGAAAGTGTAAGTGTCCACAGGAAAGAGGAGAAGGAACAACAAGAAGTTGCTATAGAACATGAAAGGACCAACTCCCTAGACGAAGATTCTGATGATGAAAGTGAAAGCTTGGGGAGTAACTCAACAAGCGACTGTGATGACTTAGAGAGGATATTTGAAAGCTTCATGAACTCAATGGAGGAATCAAGCTTTTCGGATGAGGAATCAATTGAAGATGAAAATGAAACATCCGAACACTTGGCCCATGAGGAACATGAGGTAATTCAAAATAGTCTATGTTCTAAATTTCTGCAATATACATATAATGATTTGATATCTTTGAAAAATAAAAACTTGGACTCTTTACAAAAATTATCTCTAATTGAAAATGAAATTGATATTTTAAAAAATGGAGATATTTTTGATAAAGATATATTTTTAGAAAATAGCTCCTCAACTATTTTTGAAAATTGCTTTGATATTGAAAAACAAGTTGAGGAAGCACTTTTTGAAAGTAACACTGAAAAATTAAATTGTTCAAATTCTTTACTTGATGAAATTGAAAATAATGTGGATATCCAAAAATCAAGTAAAGTGGATGACAATAATATTTTTCAATGTGAAATAAAAAATTCCAAGTTTCATGAAAATAATTTTGAAAAAGTCAAATCATCATCCTAACCCATTATTTGCAATTATTGTGGTTGTTTAGAACATATTTCTCATTTGTGCTTTTATCGTAAGAATTATAATATGAAAATAGCTTGCAATGGGTTCCAAAGGCTTCTAAGGAATCTATGACTAACCCCCATGGACCTAAGATGAAATGGGTACCAAAAGGTTCTCCTTCTGTTATAAATGTGCAGGAAATTAAATCAAAGGGTGAACCAATTGAACAACATAAGGGGGAGTCAAAGAGTCATTGGCACACGAACAAGCAATATGAACAAAGGAAGAAGATGCTCCCAACCAAAGCTTCTCGCTGCAAAAAGGTGAAATCATAAGGTTGAGGACCTCAAGGAAGAAGTAATGGCATAAATCAAATGGAGGAGAAAAATGGAAAATGTCAAAGATGGTGCCTAAGAGGACAAGAATTAGATGGGACGATCAAAGGACAAAGATGCCTACCAACAACAAAGCTTCACATGAGAAAAATGGAAGATCCGATATGGTCAAAAATCAAAAGGTGAAGCAATGGGTAAAGGCAAAATCTTCATTGGTCAACAAACCTAAGGTATCTATCCCTTATTCATCTTATATCAATGATTATACAAAGGTATACTTGGACTATTCTAATTTTTATTCATACTAAGGTGGATCATGGGTGCTAAATTTTTTAAAAAAAAATAAAAAATATTTTTAATTATCATGATCACTCCTTGGTTGAATTAAATCATGTGTGTTTTACACCTTTTTGAAAATTCTTTTAACACATGATTATTTTTGGTATAGTCCTAGATACATGTTACATATAGTGTGTTACATCATGTGTGGTTAAAGTTTTGTTGTTATCTTCTATCACATGATTACACTTTATATGTAATGATATTGCATTGATATATGAGGACATGCTTGTACTTGTAAGGACATGTTTGGTACGACATGGACTTATAACATAAGCATGGCGTTATTTCTTTTTATGATTAGTGCATATGTTTAAAATTGTTCATTCATATTTTGCCTTCACAATATCTTTGATATTTGTGAGGAAATGTAACTAATCATAGAGGATCCAAGTCTTTGGATACCAAAAGAAAAATTCTTAAGTAGTTTTGCAAGTATCTCTACTAGTACCAAGCATTGGAGTTTTCTATACAAGGATGTACACACTATGGACTTAAATGAAAAGATACTGAAGAGGGACATGAACTTAATCAAGGGAAATGCAACTTGAATAGACACAAGTGGAGCTCTTATCATGTTGTTCTATAAGGACGAGAGACCTAATGGAAGAACTCCACAAGTGGACAAACAATCCCTACTACATATTCATGTGTTACTAACTCCTAAGGATCCAATTAATTTTTATACCAAGAGATACATGTGCAAATTAGCTTTACAGGTATTCCTACAAGTATCAGTATGCAACGTCCTCTACAAACTTGGTTAATGGATTCAAATGAAAAGAGAATTGGGCAATACTAAAATACTTGAAGGTGATACGGCAATATCAAGATGATCTCTTGGAATGGAAAAAGGTTCAATACATTGAACAAGAGGAGACATCCTTCAAAATGCTACATGATGAACTTATCAATAGAAGGAACTCCAAAGCTCTCGATTTCATCTCATCTCGATAAGTATCACTGATCTTTACTTATTTTAATCATTTTATGATGCTTCTACTTATGATATGTGCTACATGATATTTTGTGCTGAAGTGCATTGAATATTTATTGTCATGACATATAGGACTCTCAAATTTTTGTGATGATAATAAGCATAAACATGTTTTAATGATGCATTTGATCTCCCTTTATAACTTGCTTTGCTGAACCATTCTTTTAGAAAGGGGGAGAAAAACTTTTTCAAATCTGCATAAAAACCTGTTTCGCTTTTTCACTCTATCTTGACATCATGCGTCTTTTTAACTATGTATTGGGACAAAAAATTTTTTTGTGTTTCCCATAACTCCTTATGATGATGTCAAATAGGGGGAGTAAAGTATGAAACAAATCTCCTTGTTATTATTAATGCTTCTACCCAGTGTTTCAGGGGGAGTTTAGCATTTTTTTTAAATTGATCAAAAGGGGAGAGATATTTGTCAAAAGTCAAGCTTCTCTTACAAAAGACATGGGCGAAATGAAGACAAAACGGGAAGAGAACCAAATGCCGTTGACAAAACAAAAGGGATCATGTGATAACTCCCATGGAAAGAAAAGTGAGAAGTCAAGCTTACTCATGGGGAGAAGAATTCATAGCTTCATAGCATAATCCGAAGAATAACAAAAGGGGGAGAAGACAAATTCAAGCATAACAACAAGAGAAGAATTTTGAACCCACTTTTTTCTGTTGACAGAAGGGGGAAAAGAATTCTGAATGATGCAAGGATGCGAAGCGTTTAACTGTTATATCTAATGCATCTAAAGAGGGGGAGAGTATCCTTTTTTGTATCCTTGTTGAATTCTTTGTGTTCTAGGGATAAGGATGTGTTCATTATATATACATTTGCTTGTATACACTTGTGATGCAGATCATTCAGAATACAAGTTTGTCATCATCAAAAAGGGGGAGTGTTGGAAGTCAAGCTTTCCCAAGGACTTCAAGTGCAATCATTATATGGTTTTGATGATAACAAACTCAAGTTTCTCAAGCTCTTATCAAGTGCAATCACAAGATCTTCATCCTTCAAGTCCAAACTAAAGTTGAAGATTCTAGCAAATGAAGATTTTAGCCTTTTCCCTTAGGACATCATGTAAGGTAATGAAGTCAAGGTTTATATTATGTTAAAAGGCCAATATAAGTTTTTCTAAAATATATTTTTCAATTAAAGGAGAAGAAAAATAAGTTTTGTGAAAATCAGTTTTCATATCTTAGTTTTGGTGAAAATAATTGATGTTACAAAACTCTGAATATTTTTATATTATGCAAGAAGGAGTAATCGATTACTTGCCTAAGTTAATCGATTAACTTTGTTGCATCATAGAAAAATCAGAGAGTTTGTAATCGATTAAGTGAAATTTGTTAATCCATTACTTTCTTATGAGAGTAATCGATTACCTGGCTCAAGTAATCGATTAAAATTGTTGCATCACATATTTTACTGAGACAAAGTAATCGATTATTGATTTGAGATAATCGATTACATGATATTGCATTACATAAAAATCAGAGGCTCAGTAATCGATTATTTGATAAGTGGTAATCGATTATATGAGTTGCATCATACATTAATAAAAAGTGGAGTAATCGATTACATGCATGTGATAATCGATTACTGGTTTTTAAAATGAATTTCAAAGTTTCTATTTTTAAAGTGATAATTGATTACCTCCCTCAAGTAATCGATTACCTCAAGTTTTATTGAAAAACGTGTCAGGATCATTTTTATTTATTTCCTGATTTGTTTTTACTTAATTGATTCTGATTTATTTTCAAAATTTGAATTTGATTTTATTTTTGAAAATATTCCTTATTTGTTTTAAGAATCAAATCCTTGATTTATTTTCTAAATCTTTTTTATTTGGTTTTGTTTTTAAAACTTAAATTATTTTATTTCCAAAATCGTTTTGATTTGATTTTGATTCTATTTTCAAATTGAAAATTCAAATTTCAAATCTTTGGTTTTATTTCTTAAATCTTTTATTTATTTTTTGATTTGATTTTGATTTCAAAACAAAATCTGTTCCACTTCTACACTTCGACATTCTCTGATCATTCACGTTCTTTTCTCTTCTTCTCTATTCTTCTATGGTTTTCACGTTCATATCTTTTTGAAGAAAATCATAAACCTTATTTTGGCCTTGTAACAACCTTATCTAGACTTCATTGCCATAGAGCTATATTGTTGTATCTGTGTTACTTAGAACACATCTTTGTTAGAGTGACCTTTATATTGTTGTATCTGCACTATTAAGAGTGCACTATAGGTCTTGTACCAAATCAATCATATCTTAACCAGTGTTGTAAGGGGTGTGTAACCCTTAGAGACTAGGGAGTGAATCTCCTAGTGCGGACGTGCTGCATTCGTGGTTGTAGGGTGAGGAACCCTGTTGTGTTGGATAGTGCTAGACGAACGGTGGGTCACCTAGTAGTTAGACTATCTCGAAATCTAGGAAAGGTTTTCCTAGTTGTGTATCGAGGTCCCTAGCGAACGGAGGTTCCTAGTAGTGTGCGGGGCGCTCTGGTTGTACTTGGGGATGCGAGGCGTCTTTGGTTTAGTGAAAAGCTCAAGCGGGTCGCTTGGGGACTGGAGTAGGCCGGGTTTGCCGAACCAGGATAAAATCTCCGGTGCAATCTCTTCTATCCCTATCTCTTTTATATTCTGTTGTTATATTTATTTGTTGCGCATCATATCATCTATTTTCAAAATAATTTATTTTAAGTGAATTTAAAATAATAATCGCGGTAACGCTTTTCATTGTTCTTATTTTAATTGTACCGCGCATATTAGTTTCTCTATTACTATTAATATTATTCGCTTTCGCGCAATCGTTTTCAACATTATATTGTTTTCCGCTGCAAAATCTCTTTGAGTTTATTGAAAACGATTTAAATCGATTGTTTTCCAATGTTTTCATAAACACCCAATTCACCCCCCCCCCCCTCTTGGGTGACGGTTGCCAATCCTTACAATAATTTTAACAAAAATATCCCCACTTGTCAATGTCACACCCATGGACAGCATGCACCTCTCCTCCAACGTAAGTAACACTAGGTCCTTCACCAAACTTACCAGCATGGGGCACTACCACCGTGAAACTCATTTCTGCATGCATTAAAGGTATGAGATATATCAGTATAGTATTAAATGAATGGATCCAGCTACAGTAATAAATATTCCACAAAAAAAAACTAAAAAACCAAAGATGACCCTACATGGACAGCCATTATTCTAACACCAAATAGATAAGGACAATGACCTGGTCCCCACAATAGTCCTAATCCAGCATTAAACAAGTTTTGACTTTAACTAAACAATTTATAACTTGAACTAAACAAACATTAAACAATAAAACCTTACTATTAAACAATAAACACTAGCACCACCGTCCAAATAACATACACATCATCGTCATCCTCTTCGAATCTCGAAAAAAAGAAACAACTACAGTACAATACCAAAAAAACCCTAACTTTTGTGGAAAACAACATGACAACAACAAATCTAAGTGGACCCCACACTACCCACAACCATATAAAACACTTTAAAGCACTATCAAAATCAAAGAGAGAGAGAGATAGTACACACACAGAAAATAAACAAGAGAAGAAAACGAAGAGATAACATCGGAGAACTAAAAGATAAGAAAAAGAATGAAGCTTGCCTCGTTGTCGCCGTCCGCAAGCTTCTTAGTCACACCCGCAAAGCTTCGTTTAGCACAACTTCGAAGATCAATCACGCTTAGGGTTTCGGTTTCAATTTCAGAGAGAGGTGAGAGAGAGAGACAAACAATAGAAATGGAAACATTTTGTGTTAAGTTTTCTGAGTGTTAAGTTTTCTGACTAAGGGGTTCGAATAGGGTAAGGGAAACGTCTCTTACCAACCCGGGAAAAAGCCCGCCCAAAATTGTCCACGTGAGGGGCACGTGAGGGCTGTTGGACCAGAGTCCATGTGGAGAACACGTGGAGATCACGTGATGGATGACATGGCACCTCCGTTTGTCACGTAGGCATTTAACAGCAGAAACAGACGGTAGGGACTAGATCCAAAAATCTTAAGACTTTTAAGGACTGGGACCGGTCAAATAAACATTTAAGGACCAAAACCAAAAGTCGCTCAACTTTCAGGGACCAAAAACTTAAATAAGCCATAATTGTTTTATAAGTGACATATGTCATATTCATATGATCATACAAATTTTAAGATTGATTTTTTAGGTGGATATTTAAAAAAAAAATTAACCAATTCATTTTAAATGGATCAAAAGCTCAACAGTACTCACATTATCAAATCACAACTCATTTTGGTAAGCGAATTGAGTTTGGTTCAATCTTTTCAAGTATGTCATGTTACGTGTCGTGTTTTTGTTTTACGTGTCAAGTACTTGTTATTTTGTTCTATACTAGCTTATGGTTGGTACAGCAGCAGCTAAAATCATGTTTTGGGTCTTATAAACACGATTAGCTTTATCCGGGAATTTCTTATTGAGTGACAGGCTCGTTGAGAGCTCACTTTATGTTCATCTAAGCATTATTTCGTGTCCAGAAACTTCTGCTTTTACAAATTAATTTCATTTAATTTTCTATGTCAATAAATGTTAAAGTGGTATAATATTGACGACCAACAAGGCCTAGACAGTCCGTAAATAACTAAGTTTCATGAGTAACATGTCAGGTTCAATCCGGTCGTGATATAGAAAAGGCTCTATTAAGTCATATCAATACAAAAAACTTAAATCAAAACAACTTATAAAATTGAAAATAAAAATAAAAAAACAGTAACAAAATTCAAAATTCGTAATATTTTGTAAGGGAGAATTTAATAATTAAGACTTAAAAAAATGAAAAACCTTCACTACTGTTATCTCACTCATTCCACAACCTTTAGGGGTGACGGTTTTTTTATGTTTTTAAATTTATCTATGAGATTAATGATTTTGCACTAACGTTTTTTTATACCATTTGGTTCATCATTTATCATTAATTTGTATTATTTTTATTTAAAAGTTAATGATCATAAACACATGAATGGTGGATGATGTACCGATAATGTAAAAAACCTTTACACCGTCGATGCACCATCTATTTTCTCTTTATCTAAAACTAATTAGGTTTCATTTTTAATGTGTGACACTTTTTTTATTGATTATATGTAAAGGTGATGTGTTAGTTATATGTATATAAAAGTTTTTCTATATATACCTGCAAAATGTTAATTCATAATTTATGCTATTATACTGCGTGGTGAACTGGTGATATTTATTTTATGTTTCTGTAAATAATTTTAATTTTCTTGGTTTTATTTTTTGTGCTTAATTTTCTTGCATTACATCTAATGTCTCACATAGTCACATGTTTGCCGCAAGGATCGGTAACTGCCTAATCTAAGGGATTGTTGAGGGTCAAAAAATGGGGAAATACAATAATGAGATTTTGGGTTTGTAAACTTAAGAGATTGAACAATGACAAAGGTAGGGAACTTCTGAAGTCTAGTGATGGAGGAGAGTAAGCAAGCCTTGCACAATGACTATAGTGGGGAGGGCAATAAGCTTTCCTTTTCTGCAACTTTCTACCCTTCCGCCCTCTCTCTCTAATCCTATTGTTAAGTGTTTCTTGTTCTCTTCTCCTTTCTCTCTGTTTTTTCGATGATCCTCCCCCTTTCCCTCTTCCTCCTCTTAAGCTTCTTAGCTCTCTCACTAGTCACCATCATCCTCGTAAAGCACCCTTACTTAGCCATTAAGCACCATTCTTTCTCTCTGCACCCCTCTTACACCTTACACAATTTTAGTTAGTCATATTAAGCTTATCTTCCTAAGACAGAACAATATGACCCTATGCCTCCTATGCTTCCCTCCATTTCCTTATTGTTGCATAAAGTTTCGCTCTCCGATCATTGTGCAAGTCCCTCAAGAGTCTTTTATCACTCTTTGGGATGGAGCTCGCTCAGAGCCTTCCAGCCACAGCCCTCAAAAGCTCCCAGGGATTGTCCGCCCAGCTGGTCACATTACCCCTTGTGTACAGCTTGTGGGTGGAGTCCCCAAATATCCCTTTCTTTCTGCCCACGTACTGGGCCGCCCCCTTCCTTTCCTTCTTGCTTCTTCACAATGGGCCTTTTACTTCTACTTAGTGGCTTATTCCTTGATCTATTATTCAGGCCCAAATAAATTGATCCTCAACAATAGCCCCTTTTTGCAGGAAAAGGGAAAATAGATGCCGCCCTTGGTTTCCGCGTGCGACGTGAAAGGGAACTGCCAATTGCAGTTTTCCCTTTTGCTGCAAAACCATCCACGCACGTCTCCCACTATCATAACTGCTTCCTCGTTAATTTGAATAGGCTTCGAGCTCCGTGCCACCTACATATTTTGCTCCTCTCTCCCTTTATTTGTAACGGTTCCCTCTTTCTTCTTCTTCAATTTCGAATTCCATAGCTTCATCATGTCTTCATCTTCTTCCTCTTCTCCTGATAGTGGTTCAATGTCTCCCACTCAATCAGGCGAGCCAACCGATGACTCCTCTTCCCCCTCTATCCCAAACATTCTTCTCTTCCACACCCTTCCTTCGCTGCCTCCACCGAGGGCGGAACTCGCGAGCAGTGGGTCTCGCCGAGATTCGGCGGAGATCCCCATCCCCGTCCGCCCTTTCGCAAAACCTCCCTCTTCTGGTAACTTACTCGATTCTTCTGGCCCACAAACCCCTGTTGTTTCCTTGGCTGAAGCGAAATTGATTACTCCCCTTCCCAGTGAACGTTCTCTTGAAGTGGGTCCCTATTTGCTTCGTTCCCGTCTGGCTGCTGAGGAATTTCCTTGGTCTTCTCCCTGTTTTCGTGGTCGCATAACCGGCACCGCTGGTCTTCATGGGTGAGTCATATCTTTGCGCATGACCCGCCTTTTGTTAAGGTACTTGAACAGGTTGGGGTAGCTTCCGCTATCAAGGTTTCTCCCTATCTGGGTACAAATAGGATGGCGGAAGATCTGGAACTTTTGCTACAACGGTGGTGCACAGCAACCCACACTTTCTTCACTTCTTGGGGGGAGTTCGCCCCCACCTTAGAGGATGTCATTATCTTCCTTAAACTTCCCGCCTTCGGAGAACACTCTCTCTCTTTTGATTCTGTGAGTTCGGACATTATTGAAATGGCACAGCAACTTAAGGCGGCCACTTGGTAGAGCGCCCGTCACTCTCGTGATGTCTTTGAGCGTCGTAGAGCGAACATGAGCGGAGGCTCCAAAGTGGCAGGAACTGGGTGCCTTATTCCAAAGGCCAAAAGGGTTAAGAAGAAGGACTCTTTAAAGTACACTTTCGCCACATGGATTCGCTACTTCCATGGAGATGTTCACAGTGGCCGCTTTGAGTCAGGACCTTCTGTGGATTTGAATTTGAAGAGGGCGGCGTTCGTTGCCTTTTGGCTTAGTAGATTTGTCTTCCCTGGCCCGCCTTGGGAATCAGTTAGTCCCGCTGTATTCATTTTTGCTTGCCTCTTGGTTAATGGCATTCGACTTTCTTTGGCACCAATGTACTTGGGCGGTTTGTATGCCTGCCTGGATCAAACAGCAGAACAGATGAGACTTTCCTTTGGGCATTTTTCCATTAGTTCCTTCCTGGACTTGGTTTTCATACAATACTTCCTTTTCGAGCACTTCCCTGATTATGGCCATATTCGCCAAACCGCCACTCCTCCTGTTACCTCTGATGATCCCATAGTCTTCCTTATTCAACCTCGTGTCTTTGGCTGGTTCAATGGCAAACCCAGGCGTCTTCTCCTTGAAGTAATTGACAATGAAGATTGCTTTGTGTTCAGGCCTTTCCTCACAAATCTTCTTCCTGGTTGTGAGGGTCTTCATGATATATATTTGGAGTCTTCTTTCAACACTCGGAACAATTCATCCAAGCGTACTGAAGGTACTTTCGATTTGTGGCTCATGATCATATCTCCCCGCTTTCTCCCTGGCTTTGTAATCACGGACGCCCTTGGGTCCTTTGGTGGCGCTTTGTGGCCTTATGCATATAGGCCAGACCGTGTTGCTAGGCAGCTGGGCTTTGATCAAGCCCCTTGCGCATTGACTCTCAATCCTGTTGACCTTTCTTCCATTGCTGATGCTACTTTACTGAAGCCCCTAGCGTCTCTGCCTCCTTATGATGATGCTTTGTTTGCTCCCCGTTCTCGAGTGGGTCTTGTTCTTCAAGACTGGGTTGCATATCACGTTGTTGTTCTTGTTCATTTACGTGACTTTGAAGCTGTTAAAAGTAGTGCTCCCACTCCTTCTGAAATGATTGCTCTGAGGGATCCTTATTATGCACCTATCTCCAAGAAGGACGTTGCTCTTGCAGGTGTGTCTCATTCCTTCCTAGTTCCTTCTTTCCTTTGTTTCATACTATTGTTCACTTTATTATTTTAATTGCAGTTGAATTGGCTTCTTCCGCTCTCTCTTCTGCTTCCAAGAGGAAACATGCTGCTTCCCCTTCTGCTAAAGCCAAGAGTTCCAAGGCTCCCAAAGCTAAGATTTCCAAAGCTAAGGCCTCCGCCTCCGCCTCTGCATCTCCAAAGGCTTCCGCCCCACCCCCCAAAAAACAGAAGCGGGCGGCCACGTCCAGCCCGCCTATTTCTCAGCGTAGGGTTTCGCTTCGCCTGCGTTCTCGCTTTACTTCTTCAACTCCTGCATCTGACCCTGTTGATTTAGGTGATGGCTCTTCTGTTGATGGCGAAGTTCCTGCATCCACCTCTCCTCCTGTTGTTGTGTTAGATGATAATCATGTGCCTCCGTCCGCCCCTGTACCTGTGGAGACTCATTCTTCTTGTCAAAGGAGTTCATCTACGCCCTCTGTTCTTTTGGGCAGTTCATGTAGTCAAAAACATCAAGTCGAAACCTCCAGTGAAATAAATCAAATTCTGCTCTCTACTCCTTCTCCACCTCAAGGCTTGGATGTTATTACGAATCCTTCCTCTCCGCCTCCAGGTTCTTTGAAAATTAAGAATTACTTTTCTCACTTCATGTATTTATCCCTGTTCCTTATGATCGTTTTCATTTCCCTTCTTTCTTCTTGATTTTAGTTCCGCCTTCTCATGTTGTTTCCTCTTCCAAAGGCAATGAAGGGAATGTGTATCAAGTACCCGTGCAAGATGAGAACCCTCAAGATGAGCAGTTGTTGGATGAGCCATTTCGAGGGGAGCAACCACAAGATAAACATACTCAAATTGATTCTGATGTGCAAGGAGGGCAGCCGCAATATGAGCACATTCAAATTGATTCTGATGCTATGGTTGCTACATTTTCTACTATTCCTTCTCATGCTCTTACTGCCTTGGCTGATTCCCTAAAGCCTGCTGCTCCTATGCCTTCTCAATCTGATACAGATCCTTTGATTGCTGCTAAAGCTATAGCTGATAGGTTAAGTGCAAGTAAGCAATCTCTCGCAGCTGCTGGTATATTATCCACTTTCATATCTTGGTTGTTTTCTTTATTTCCTATGTGTTCCTCATGTTTGTTTTCCCCCTTTTTATTTTTTAGGTAATCTAATTCCTGATCTTTCCCTTATCTTATCTCAAGAGGAAATTCAATGGGTCACTTCCTTCCTTTCACTTCATGATGATATAATTGTTCCACCATCTTCTCTCCCGCTTCCTTTGCGTTGTTCCGCCTACCGCGTCTTGGCTGACTTGTTGCGTCAATTTAAAACGCATAGCATTGAAGAGTTACTTTCAGAGCATTTGATCAGCACCCTTCAGTACCTTTCTTCCCTTCCTCTGTTGGGATTTGATGGCACATGGTTTCAGAAGCTCCATGATAGCATGAAGGCTATCGTGTCTTTCTTATCTCCGGCTGCTATGGAAGCCAAGGTGAAGTCAAAGTCCTCCTTGATATCCAAGCGTGAAATTATTGCTCAAGAGGTGCTTTCCTTTGAGGACAAGCTTGCAGATGCTCGTGCCCGCCTTGCTTTGGTTGATGATGAAATATCTTCCTTTGAAGTTGGAGAAAAGGCCCGCTCGAATGCTCACTCTTCCATTGCTTCTCTTATTCAGTTCTAATGCTCTTTAATTATCTTGTACTGGCTTTTGTAATGCTTTCGATCTTTGGATGTTGTTTATGTTTCTTTTGCTTTGGAATATTTTGGACCTGGCTTTGATGTTGCGTATGTTTCCTGCAATGTTAGTAATGGGCACTCTTTTGTCTCATTTCTTTGTTTTGAATCTATTGCAATCTCTTGCATTTTCTCTTACAAACACTTAGTGTTCGCAAATCTGAAGGACAAGTGGGGTGGCCTCTATCCACTCATCCTTTATCCGTCGTGAAGGCGGGGAGAAGCATCCCATCATTCCTTCCGATTTCTATATGCGCTCTTGCACATATTACTCCATTGTGCTCTTGCACAAATCCCTATCCATGTGCTCTCCGCACGGTCTCTTTTCATCTTTTGTGCTCTTGCACATTTTTATCTTTGTGCTCTTGCACACTTTCTCTTTTTTTTTCTTATCTACGTATTTATTCGTGCATTCTCATTTAATTTCATTATTTTCTCAGTTTTATTGCATTTACATTCTATGAACAACACGTTCTAATTTTTATTATTATTGTGTCTCAGCAAGCATTTGAGTCAATCTTGTAATTTAGATTTCTTTCCTCCCCTTTTCATTACCTTCTTTTATTAGTTCATGCATCTTTGTCGTTTTATAAAACTAACAGCAAGAAACATAGATAATTCAGCACAATGTAGTGGTAATAGACTCATAATATAGTTCAAGCAAGGGGTTCTTCATATCATACAAAAATGACTCTTTCTACCAAGGCAGTCATACATGTTCCTTGTGCCTTTCAAAACTGAAGAACTGATTCTTACATTCATTGCTACTTCTAAGGATAATATTTCTTAATACATTTAAAATTCAAAGGTCCTATTTTCTTTTGATTGTCTGGATTGAGGAGAAAACAATACCCATTGGGGTGAGCATCTTGTACTATATAGGGTCCTTCCCACTTGGGCGCCCACTTTCCAGCATGGATATTCCTCATAACTGCATCTGTGGCTTTGAGTACCAGTTCTCCCTCGCTGAACATTCTAGGCTTCACAATCTTGTCGTACATTAGCATCACACGCCTCTGGTGTCTCAACATCTCTTACCTTGCTTTGTCTCTTTCTCCTTCTATGAGTTCCGCCTCTATCTCCCTCCGCCCTTCTCTTCCACTGATCATTCTTGGCGAAGGCACTGTGACCTCAGCTGGCAACGTTGCTTCAGCACCATATACCAGAGAAAAGGGAGTGGCTTTGGTGGCACCATGCCTTGTTGTTCTATACACCCATAAAGCGAGAGGCAAGTATTCGCTCCAATCAGTAGGCGTGTCTCCTACCATTTTCCTTAAAATCCCAACTAACAATTTGTTTGTTGCTTCCGCCTGACCATTGGATTGGGGGTAGTAGGGTGTTGATCTGCCATGAGTTATATTGAAGTTTGCCAAGGTTTCCTTCACCCTTTCATTTATGAAATGTGTTCCATTGTCTGACACAATCCGCTTTGGCAATCCAAATCTACAAATTATGTGCTCTTTTATGAATTTCACCATTGTTTCTCCATCAACACTAGTAGTTGCTTCCGCCTCAGCCAATCTTGTGAAGTGCTCTGTTGCCACCAAGACCCATTTCTTTCCTCTTGACTATGGTTCTATAGGTCCAACAAAATCCATTACCCATGTATGAAAAGGGTAGGGCGTATCCAGCCCTTGCATCAGTGCGGACGGGGCGTGGATTCTGTCTCCATGCTTCTGGCAATCTTGGCATCTTCTGCTGTATCCCTTCACATCATCCTTCATTGTGGGCCAATAGTACCCAAGTCTCATCAACTCATAATACATGTTCCGTGTAACACCCCAATTTGGATCAAGAATTTTCACTAAAAATTTGCGCCATTTTTTTTTAAACATTATCAAAATCAATTCAGTTTAATTCTTTTACCAAAAGATTTTCATAAATACAATTTGATTCATTTGGTTTACAAAAATGCTTTTAGTACTTGCATCATAAAATTCTATTTCCAAAAAGAGATGTTATCATCCAACACATTTCCAAAAAACTCATTTTCTAAACGTCATATTTAGTCGATGGTTAACTTGCGGAAAAATAGTTTAATTACTTTATGAACATAATATATATAACAAAAGAAACTTCTTTTATTTCATTTCAAATAATCATTTATTACAACATGGGTTACATTCGGGATAGAGTAATCATGTCCTACCCATCTAATGATGGAATACAGAAACAGAGACTATACTAACTTAGACTACTAATCTTCATGGCTATCCTTCATCACAAGTATCTGAAAGATTCCTCAGCTCGCCGCTTTTGCATCCTCCTTATACTTCATCTCACGATCATCTTCCAACTTAAGCAACCATCACTTGAAATGCTACATAATCTGACATCTGTGAACATTGTCCCCAATGTCCACAGGGAAAGGAAAGAAGAGAGAGAGTCAACGATCCGGACGAATGGTCGTCGACGGCATGGACTTACTCTAAGGGATCACATTAAGACACAAATATATGCAATAACTATAACATTTCCTCATTCACAGCTCATAATTACCACTTTATTCTTATAACTTATTATATCTTCCTCTTTCTTCGTATTAATATCTTTTCTTAAAGTTCCATACTCATAGTCTTTCCACTAAGTCTTTTCATAATACAACCGTCAATGATTTAGGGAGGGAAATCATTGAGGTAAGGGAACAGTCAGCACACACGATACATCTCCTCTTCATCATCCAACCACAACCTAATTCGGAAAGCAGATGGGATGCACAGGAATCCTATCCACACAGGCATCGAAGTCAAAGGGTACGTACCAGCTGGAACCACGCATGTTGGCCAGCAAACAAAACATAGTAAACAAGTCGAGATCCGCAATGTTGGAACCATTAAGCATGGCCAACCACAATGATACTCGTAAGAAAATCAGTGACTTTTAGCCTTGTTGGATTCCCTCTACACCATCTAAGATTTGCTCAAGGGGGCGACAGCTCTATCCCTAGTTGTACATGTAGCCCTCGCTACGATCAACGACCAGCAGGTGCCCTTGATCACTGTAGCATCATTCCACCTAGGGAAGCGCTCTTAGGCTTCTTGACGAATCACCATCATTGCCCTCCCCTATCGCAATCACCACTTGGCGGAATGCACGACCTCCAAGTATACGGTATCTTTCCTCTCCACTACTTCTCTCTCAACGTAGTTAGAAAGGATTTTGACCTAAAGTCTTTTAAGTCTTTTAAGTCTTTTATATCTTTTCTTAATCCTAAGTTTTGGTCGACCCATTCTAAGCCTCGCTTCTAACGGGCCTCGACCTCTAAGGGTATCAGCAAACACCTCCCTAAAGTACAGTGGATTCCACAAGACATGAACCACGACAAAGTCATTCACGTGGCCAGTCGCTTAAGGGGATATAATAAAGTCATTGTGCCGTTCGCACCATCACTGTACACTAACAACGATCTTCAAATTTCACAAGATTCAAATAATCATTTCTCATAATTTATTTTCACATTCATACTTCCATATATTTCAAGTCCTTTTCATAGGAACAACAATTCAATATACATTGAGCACACTTCCATAGGATAAATCCTTATCCCAAAATAATTCCAACATATTTGTTATCTCATCAATTATCATTTTATCATTTCCAAAATCATTAAGACAATATACCATATACAACTTCAGGATATACAACATGATGAAATAATTATTAACAGACATATAATCAATATTGAGGAATCGTATTTTTCGTAAGGACGGCGGAACACACATACATTTGTCGTCTTACTACTCAACCTATAGATTCCTAGTTCCGACCTTTGAGATGATACGGAACGTCCTAATGCTACCTCAGTGCCATTATGTCTTAGGAAGGTTGCTCTCTCACCTGGGATCCATGCTTACTCTGTTTTCAACCTTTTGCGTTCACAGCTCCAGCAGCTTGTTTACTTTTAATTCCTTTTATTTCTTAAATGATGAACGACATACAATCAATATCAATAAATACCTTATACCATCTACCTACTTAAGTAAAAACTAAACCCAAAGCACCAAAGTTCCTTAAAACCGAATTTTTTTTTAAACAGAAGTCCTTTTTAAGGTATCAGGTAATTTAAAATAATTCCTTTTTGGAAAACACACTTCTAACAAATACCACTTTCTTAAATAACCTTTGAAATCAAAAGACTTTGTATTAGGATATACAACACTTGAAAAGTAAATCAATCCTTTTCCGAAACTCAAGGCCTCTTAAACATTACTAAATAAAATCTTTAAAACCAATCATTAAGTCAAAATCACTTTTCAAAAATATACAACCATTTACACATCCTAAGATCTATAAATTAAATACAAAATTTAGAACTTAATCAATTAAATCAAAAGAGACTACTCCTACTTTCATTAACTCATAATTCACTTCCAAATGCTTATATAACAACTACCATTATAAGCTACTTAAACAAATAACTTAAACTTGATATAATCTTTTAATCATTTGGTCAGCCAGGAAACACATTTTTAAAAAAATCAATACAAACACTTAACACATCAATAGTCATTCTAAAATATGAACTTATTCACTTATCAAGTCAAAACAAGTTCTAAAGTTGATGCAACTCAAACTAAGATTCTGGACAGTAACACAAAATAAAGTTGCATCTCTTCACAGTTACCCAAAATTCATTCTTTTCAATTTCCTACTAAAAGATTCACGTCAAAGTTCTAAAAATGAAATTAAGCTTAAGAAAGTAATGTTTTTTTTTTCCACACTTATTCAATTATGGGCAGCACTTAAATCATTTCAATTCACCTTAAATCTTATAAACATACTTCTAAGGTCAATATAAAACAAATCTAGGCAGCCACTCAAACAAATTGCACTTACTCACAATTTTCATCAAATTAAAGTTCTGACCTCTATTTTCAAAGAACTAAGAATTATAACTCAAAAATACTTATAACTTATAAAAATAGTTACATATAGATTATTTAGAGAAGTATCGTATCAATTAGACAACAATATTCATAGCATACACTTATTTATCTAATGAAATACTATAACTTGCCTAAAACTCTTAACATTATATTTTTATATCAAAACACAACCCACTTCTTATTTACTAAATTCAAACAATATGATAACCATACCCAAACACACACTCACACATACATAAAAATCATTTTTATAATTACTTAATTCAATTTATCAAATTTGGACAGCATGTATAATACAAACTCAAAAATCACTTTTACAAGACATTCCACAATTATCATACAAGCATTAGTAAGACAACAATTTAGTAAACAACTAGAACATTAAGGCATACATTTACAAAGTCACTTTTATATTTCCTTTTTAACTCTATATATAAAAAGTCTTAGCATAAAATTCACATTTTGATTTAATCCAAAACAATTTCTATCATTGATGCAACTAATTTAGAATTTTGGACAGCATACATACCTAAACTTAAAAATTCATTTTCTCTTAAACATAAAATCGAAAACACATGTCGTTTCTTCCTAAATTCTTATTACAACTTCTACTATAATAAAATGACAAAATTAAACAAAATAAAATAGTTGCATCTGCTGTACAGCCACAGAAAAGTTGCATTACTTCAATAAGTTCAAGTAAAACAATCCCAACAATCATACAGAATTATGCACAATTCCTACTTATGCTACAAAACTTTAAAACACTAATATTTCAAATAAAATATTACTTTTTCATTATTTATAATTTCTGGACAGCAACTTAATATTTTCTATAAAATCAAATTAATCAATCAAAAACACTCATTTCTATTTGTTTCTACATTATAATTGCACATACAGACAAAGTATCACTAACACCTTTAAAAATAATCATTTGGGATCTTAACAAATTAATTTTCCAGAATAAATACTAAATTTCCAGAATCAAAACTAAATTTTCAGAAATAAACCTTTTCCATAACACATGTAATTCATTCCATAGACAAACTAAAGCAATTATCAAATCAATTAGAAAAGTTCAATTCACTTTATTTCTCCCTCTAAATTTCGACCAGCATAGAAAAATATCAGAAAAATATTTTTAATTCCTAAAGCATCTATATAATATAATTACATCATTTTGTATATTAAAAATAAGAGTTTTAATCATTAATAAAATATAAAATAGATCTCTTTTAGAAAAATAATCACTTTTTCCAGCAAATAACTTTTACAAACATATCAACCACATACTCATACAATTAATCAAAAATACATGTTCTTATAGGTTTTTTAACAACTACCATTTATTCCTTTTTCTTGTAAACAATCAACTATAATTTAACTATACATCAAACAATCAAACAAATTACAAAAATAATTTTAAAATAATGCAATAGACCTCACGGCCTATTCTTTTTATATTTTTTTTTCAAGAAAATTTATTTTTTTGCTTATTATCCTAATTCATTGTTCTTATTAAACTTAAATCCTAACAAAAGAAAATCAAATACAAACAAACAATAACAATTACATAAAAATTTTCATGACATATAATTCCATACACTTCAAGAACATCAAAAATTTCCAGAATTCACTTTATTTCCAAAAATCAATTTTAGTTCCTTTAAATCATTTTCATTTCATTTCTACTTTAGAGAAAAGTACTTATTTGTTTTTATTCTTTTTAGAGACTTAATTATAACTCAAATATGAAATAACAACAATTATCACACAATATACATACATACATACACACGGTCCAGAAAAAGAAAGAAAAATAAAAACCAAAATAAAAATTCATTTTAATCTTTTTATTCATTTCCATACTCTTTTATTTTATTAAACAACAATACAATATACATACTAAAATACACAAATCAATCCTCAATTTTTATTTTATATGCCACGGTTCATATATACATATTAAAAATTATTATATTTTTCCATTGTTATTTACTTATTTCTTTTTCATTTCTTAAAACAAAGAACAAAACAATTAAAAAGACAATGAATAAAAACTCATTTGCTCATACAAAATTCTCTACAATTCTTATGTTCTAAGGATTAAAATAAACCCAGAGAATAAATTAAACACATCAAAACATTTAGCCATTTTAAGAATTAAAGAAAAGGGGAGATAAATCCCTTTAAACACCCTTTTTGTGTCCCTTTTCTCATTCTTAATTCATATGACTCAAGAACAATATCACTTATTCAAAAATAACTTTAAAATGAAAATAACAATTTAGAACTTGGTTATAGAAGAAATTGAGAAGGTTTTAAACAATATATAAACAAAACAACTTAAAAATAGCTTAAATAAATAAGTGATCTTGGGTTACCTCTACTCCTTAAGCCTTTTAGAAAACTTCAAGCAACAAAGCAACTCTTCCCTCCTTCCTTAGCTTACTCGTCCTTCTCTCTCTCTTTTTCTCTTAGAATTGTATTTTTTTCTCTTGCAAAACTATCAAGTGTTTATGTATGAAAAATGTGGGAACTAAGGCTATCTATTTATAGGTGTTGAGGATGCATTCCCCTCCATTTTTCAGAGCAAAATTCGTCCCCCCTTCATCAAGTCTTAGTCAAAAATTTTCAAACACTACTTGGAACATGAACTAGCATTAAATGGGATTTTGTTGATTCCTAAAGTATTTTAATTCATGGTTTATTCTCACAAACTTCAGAACTATTCTTCCCCTCTTTCTACTAATTTTTGGACGGTGCATATATATTAAAATAGGAGAGAAAATTTTTCATTGTTTCATTGTGGAGGTGCCTACATAATTATCCAATCATATCAACTATCAAAGTTTGATTTTCTACCTACTGTACACAAATTTTCGTAAATATTAAAATAAAAATTTTAATTTTACATATTAAGATTCTACATTTTATTACGATCGTTTTCATATAAAGTTTGTAATTTTTGGACTTACGGTTTGAAAGTTATGAATTTTTGAAGTCCTAAGATCATTTCCTTCAAAAATACACTTTCTAAGCTTTCAAATAATTTGAAAATAATAAAAATACGAAAATACACTTAATTTGAATAATAGTACATTATAAAACATCAGAAATGTATTTTCATTTTCAAAATAAAATATTCTTGAGTCAAAAGGTTATTTAATGCATTAAAACCATACATTGGTTCTTAAAACTCAAAAATTCGTTTACTATTGCAGCAGTGATAAAATTTCGAAAACTCAAAAATAAAAATAAAAGCTTTACATTTTCATAATCTAGATTTCGATACGATCGTTTTGACATATCATTTGTAATTTTTCGACGTACGGTTTAAAAGATATGAATTTCTAAAGATAGGATACTCTAATACATCAAAAGACAATTCATTTTCTAAAAATCATTTAAATCAAATACTTTACCTTAAAATATTTCATTTAAATAGGCTAGGGAAAACATTGGTATATATATAATATATACATATATGTCACGTATATATATATATATATTCATATATATATATATATATATATATATATATATATATATATATATTTTAATTAAATCCAGGTATCAAAATCAAGCATAATTTCCTAATTTCAATTATAAAATCACAAATAAATTGGGTAAAATTGTGGGTCTCACATTCCGCCCTCCTAAGTGCCGCCCGCACACTCCTTTGTGAACTTCTTCCATCACCCTTTCAATGTCATCCCCACCTATGCATCGCAACATTTCTCCATTGAACATTCTCTTGAACAACTCCCCTTTCTCGCAAAAATACCGCTCCGCCTTCTTCTTTAGTGCTTCACCTTCTGTTCTGTTCTCAGGGAGGCTTCCCTCTTGCAAAAACCTCTTCAAGGGGTTCCTCCAATCCTCTTCTTCTACTCTGGCCGCCTCCTCTTCTTCCCTTGCTTCCTGACATTGAATACATTTTCTTTGGATTGCATCGCTCTCCGCCTTCATCCTAGGCCAATAAATCCCCACACGTTGGAGCCTTCTATACAACCCTGGCCCGAGTTGTCCGCATATGCTTTCATGGAGCTTGTTCATCTTCTCTTTGCCTTCTTCCTCCGTGACACACCTCATTAGCAGCCCTTCATTGTTCTTCTTATATAATCTCTTTCCTACCAGATAATAATCCCTTGCTTCTCTCACTAGCATCTTGCTCCTTAGTTGTCTTATTACGTCATCTCTCCAACTTGCCTCCTCTTCCTCCCCAGTCTTCGCCTTTTCCCTTTGCACTTTTATGAATGTTATGACTTTCTCTCCATCCCTCGTCTCTACTTGACTCCTAATTGTTGCCAAGGCGTCCGCCTGCTTGTTCTCAGTCCTAGGGATATGCTCCAACCCTTCTATTTCGAATCCTTCCATCATCTCGAATGCCCGCTCCCTGCAAGACATCAGAGACATTCCTTTTGCTCCATATTCTCCCTTGAGCTGCTTGATAACTAGATTGGAATCTCCCTTAATGATGAGCTTTTCTACTCCCAGTTCCTTTGCTATCTTTAACCCAGCAATCAACGCTTCGTATTCCGCCTCGTTGTTGGTACAGGGAAACTCTAACTTGAGGGCGAATGACAATGATTCTCCTCGCCCGTCAGTTAGCGTCACGCCCCCTCCTCCTTGAGGCGACGAAGGCGTCCCATCAAACGTGAGGGTCCACTGTGGACTTCCTTCACACTCATTGACTCCAGGCACTTCTCCTCTCAATTCCTCCATCTCTTCGCCTTCTACTGAAATTGGGCAGATAGCCATGAGATCCGCTAAGGCTTGACTTTTTAAGGCTGTAGGTGTGACCAGCGTTATTTTGTACTCTGTGAGCATCAGAGCCCATTTGCTCAATCTTCCTGTTAGTACCGCCCCCTGCAACAAGTGCTTTATTCCCTCAGCTTTGATCATTACCCAAACTTCATGGGCTTGAAAGTATTGTCTGAACTTCTGAGCCGCATATACCAGCGCCAAGCATTGCTTCTCCTGAAGCGAGTACCTCAGTTCTGCATCTTTCATCACTCTACCAAAATAAGCCATTGGCCGCTCCACGCCCTCTTTCTCCTGTGCTATCAGGCCATTTATGGTATCCCCAGAAGGTGCCAAATATACTTTTAATGGGGCTCCTTTCTTTGGCGCGCTCATGACTTGGGGAGACGTCAACACCTCCTTTATCTTTTGGAAGGCAGATTGATGCTCTTCAACCCACTTGAATCCCTTGCCATCTTTCACCAAGCTCCTGAAGGGTTTTAGCAGCTCACTCATGGCTGGTATGAAGCGCCGTATGTAACCCAACCTCCCAACGACCCTTTGCAGCTCTTTCTTCGTCTTAGGTGCCTCCATTTCTTGTATAGCTTTGATCTTCTCCTCATCAGCTGATATTCCATCCTTGTGAACTTTAAATCCCAAGAACGCCCCCGATGCCACCCCGAATTTGCACTTTAAAGGGTTCATTCGCAGCTTGTACCTCCAACACTTTTCCAGTACGCTCCTTAGATGCCCCACATGATCTTCCTTCCTTTTGGATTTCACCACTAAATCATCTACATAGTCTTCCACAAAATCGTGCATTACATCATGGAATATGGCTGTCATGGCTCTTTGATACGTCGCCCCCGCGTTTTTAAAACCAAAGGGCATCACCACATAATGAAAGTTTCCTACAGGGGTCCTAAAAGTCGTCTTCTCTTCATCTCCTGAGGACATCCGAATTTGATTGTATCCGCTAAATCCATCCATGAAGGAGAACCTTTCATGGGAGGCTGTGGCATCTATCATACTGTCAATGTGAGGTAGGGGAAAATCATCCTTCGGACAAGCTTTATTGAGGTCTCTAAAGTCTACACAACAGCGGATCTGGCCATTCTTCTTTCTCACAGGGACAATGTTAGCCAACCATTCTGGATGTTGAATTGACTTTATGAACCCTGCTTCCAGTAGTTTCTCAACCTCTTTCTTTATTTGGGATTCTACCTCAGGGCTGAACCTTCTTGGGTGTTGCTTTACATACATATAAAAAACAAGTAAAAACTTTCATGGTATAAAGGTAAAATTAACTTTAATTTCTAAATTAAGAACGTAATTCGAATTTTTTCAAACTAAACCTTGATAAGAAGCTGTCACAAGTATATTTTAAAAGAAATTAATAGAGATGTGCATTGCATTCACGGTGTAAATTTTTTTATATTGTTGATTTATCATTTACCATTTATTTATATTACTTTTAACTAAAAATCAACATTCTTAAATACATGAAAGATTAATAATGCACTGACATTCTAAAAAAAATTACATTTTAATTGCACCAAACTATTTTCTCAATTTAAAAACATGTCAATGTTTTATCAAACTTTCATTTTCACCAACATATGGTTATAAATCACTTTCAAAAAATTAAAATGGTAAAGAAATCAAATTGTAATTTTCGTTTGAAATAGGCAATTTGACCCCTTTGCTGAAATAGTAAACAAAATTAGCTATTTTCTTTTTTACATGTAAATAATTAGCTATTCTTTTTTGGTCCATGTAAAATAAATAGCAAGTAGCAACCCTGTTTCTACAGACATTCTAACTTTATATAGCCCCCTTCCAATTGCAAACAAAAGCCAGCCAGACCCAAAAAAAATTAAAAATCTCTTCTTCTTTCTTATTCTTCTTCTTCTTCTCTCCTTGGTTGAAAATGCTGACTCTGAAAGGAGGTAGCAGGCCACCATGGGTGAGTCTTGGAGCTGCAGTGTGGGTCCAAATAGCATCTGGAAACCCCTTCACTTTCCCTCTCTACTCCCACTCATTGAAATCTGTTCTTGGTTTCAATCAGCGTCAGGTCACTCTCCTCGGTGTCGCTAACGATCTTGGCGAGAGTATTGGCCTTCTTCCCGGTATTGCCTGTAACAAGTTCCCTCCTTGGATGATCCTCTTGGTCGGTTCTCTCACTGCTTTTATTGGTTACGGTGTTCTCTGGCTCGCTGTTAGTGGCACTGTCACCTCCCTTCCTTACTTGTTGGTAACTAACTACTTCTTTCCCTTCCTCTCTCTCTCTTAAGCTATTTTTATAGCATCATCTCGGACAAGACTGTGTACATCTACCTTCTGAGAATCACGCTAGGTGGGAGCCTCGTGAACTGTGCTATTTTAGATTCCATTTTATGTCTGATTTGAATACTGAAATGATTGATCAGTGTGATCTGGCTTTTATTTAGCTTGCTTCTGCACTTTAACTATATATGATCTTGTCCTGTGATTTTTCCGGAGCAACTTTACCAATTTAAAAAAGAAGAAGAGGATAGTTTTGTGGCATATTTAAGTTGGGAACTTGAGTTAAATCTGGTTCATTGGTTCCTGGAGACAATTTGATCTGTCATCACATTATTGAAGTTTCTAGATTAGTTCTATAAATGCTACTACTTCTGTGCCACGGGGATGGTAAAAAATGATCAAAATTTTTGTTTCAAAATGAAGTTAAAATAATTAATGAAAAAACTTAGAAATTGCAAACTTTGAATGTAATTAGTTGATCAATGCAAAATGCATTAAATTTGTTGTTTAATGATTGGTTTATGCGTTAGACAAACCATTAAATACATGTCTTCTTAATTTTTTTTTTTATTTTTACAATTTTTTAGTATCATTGTGGGTCGGAGGGAGTATTAATAGTAACTGCTTCATGTCTTTTAAAGACTTTTTTTTTTCTCTTTGCAAAGTACACGTTGTGATTCATTTTTCTCTAACAATGAAAATAAATCTTAAATTCATGCTGATTCTTTAATTTTCACCACACAAAAATCTGAAATACAAGTATACACTTGTATGACGAGAAAGAGGGTAACATTGTGATCCATTCACTATTTTTATTCCTAAATTCTTAGCGGTCATGTTTTTTACATGTAATTTTTTTTATATAATATGACTGAAAAGGCCTTATTGTCATTTACTCTTGCATCATGTTGCAGCTTTGGTTTGCACTAGTCATGGCCACCAACAGTAGCGCATGGTTAACCACATCTGTTCTTGTAACCAACATGAGAAATTTTCCTATTAGTAGAGGCACGGTTGCAGGAATCCTTAAAGGCTATGGGGGCCTTAGTGCTGCAGTTTTTACGGAAGTTTACAGCATAGTGCTTCATAATAATTCGTCTAATTTCCTCTTGTTCCTTGCCATTGGTATTCCTGTTGTTTGCTTCAGTATGATGTTTCTTGTTAGGCCTTGTACCCCAGCATCTGGTGATGACTCTGCAGAAAAGTGGCATTTTATATTTATCCAAGGGTCTAGTGTGGTCTTGGGTTTTTATCTTCTTGCAACTACAATATTTGGTAACATTGTTACATTTAGTGGTATTGTTTCCTATATTTTGATGGCTGTGATGATTCTGCTTCTCATGGCCCCGCTTGCTGTTCCTATAAAGATGACACTGTTTCCTAGGAGAGCTTCTGATTCAGACTCATCTGAGCGACAAGTAGGATCAGCTGACTGTCTCAGTCAAGGCAAAGATGATAACACTGAGCCACTGCTAGCATCTTCATCAGAAACCACCCTTGGAAGTTCTTATGATAAGGATGATTCATCTGAGGTGGCTATGCTTCTTGCTCTGGGGGAGGGAGCAGTAAAGCAAAAGAAGAGAAAGCCTAAACGTGGGGAAGATTTTAAATTTACTGAGGCCGCAATAAAAGCTGATTTCTGGCTTTTATTTCTGGTTTTCTTTGTTGGTGTTGGCACTGGTGTTACTGTTCTCAATAATCTAGCTCAAATAGGTATTGCACAAGGACAGGGAGATACCACAACCTTGCTGTCAATTTTCAGCTTTTGCAATTTTGTGGGTCGGCTTGGTGGAGGAGTTGTTTCGGAATATTTTGTCAGGTCAGTGGCATCTATATATGGCGTGTAAATTTAATATGTGTAGTTAGCTCATATGAGTTAGAATCTGACCAGGGCAATCATAATGAGTAACTTGCATCAAACCTGTTGACTGTTATCCCTTAGATGAACGCAGCTTTTGATCATTGCATGAAGTTAATAAAATCTATTAACTTTTCCTTCTTACCTTATAAAGAAATTTCCTTTTCATTCGTAACTGAACCTTATTAATTAGGATCTATTTGGTGCTATAATTCAACTCCTGAACCCCCTATAAACTGGTTGCAAACCAACAAAACAGTTTAGTTTGACATGGAGGTGAATTTATCGTTGTACTAGTGTGCCAAAGAACTACCAGATTTCTTACATTTAATCAATCCAATAAAATTTAGTAACTGATTGAAGTAACTAAAATAGTTAGAATTCACTTGTGACAATTTTCAGGACTAGAACGATTCCAAGAACAGCCTTGCTGACATGCACACAGACAATTATGCTTATCGTATACATTATGTTTGCCTTTGCTATCAAGGGAACCCTGTATCCTTCAGTTGCATTTCTTGGTGTCTGCTATGGCGTGCAAGTTTCTGTAATGCTCCCTACTGTTTCCGAGCTCTTTGGTTTGAAGCACTTTGGTGTATTGAGCAATGTCATGTCATTGGGAAATCCAGTTGGTGCCACCCTTTTCTCAGCAATGCTAGCAGGGAATATATATGATAAAGAGGCGGCAAAGCAGATAGGGATTATTGATCCTAGTCTTTCCTGCCTGGGTCCAAGTTGCTTTCAGCTTACCTTTTTTGTTCTATCGGGTGTGTGTGCTGTGGGAATCATCCTTAGCATTATCCTCACTTTGAGAATTAAGCCTGTTTACCAAATGCTTTATTCTGGAGGTTCTTTCAGGCTGCCTCAATCGTCTTCAAGTCGCTAAAATAGTATAGTATAGTTGAACAATGAATAAAGCAGAGCACTCCTTTGTTCTATTCTGTACCAATAGTGATAGTGTTTTCTCCTGGTCTGCCGTAAATGTGATGCATGATATAGCTTAGCATCAATCTATTAGGGAACCACAAATTTCGGCACCCGCACGTGTGACACTACCTGTTTAGTAAGGTTCAAAATTTTGGTATTCTCATGTTCATGCCTGTTTTGGCAGTGTTAGGATGAAAGATTATACTGCTTACTGAGAAGTGAGAAAGGGTGAATTACCTGATTTTATCTGTATAAGGATTGAAGGGGGTTTTAAGTTATCAAATACTTTTGATACTCACATGTATCAATGTGTGATGATACTATTATTGAGCCTGTGTGTAATAGCTATTATTTACTATTTGGTGTAGGGTAAATTGCATATCACTACTAATTGTTGCAATTCCTAGATTATACTGCTTACTGAGAAGTGAGAAAGGGTGAATTATCTGATTTTATCTGTATAAGGGTTGAAGGGGGTTTTAAGTTATCAAATACTTTTGATACTCACATGTATCAATGTGTGACGATACAATTATTGAGCCTGTGTGTAATAGCTATTATTTACTATTTAGTGTAGGGTAAATTGCATATCACTACTAATTGTTGCAATTCCTTTTATTTTTCATAACATACTTGTTTATGAATCACATAAGACATAACCCTCTATCCAGCTTGGATCAAAGTGAAAAAGATCCAAAAAATATGGTAAAGCTATGACATTTAGAAATGTTGCTTTCTGTATAGAAGCTATCAATATGAGATGGATTACATTATATCTAACAACACATGGGAATTAGTTCATTTACCTTCGAAATCTAAACATGTAGTTGTAAATGGGTATTTAAAAGCAAATACAACATTAAGGATACGTATGGTGGTCTGGATATGATAAGTACATAATAAGATAGAGAGCATGATAAAAGCATAATAGAATATAAGCATGACAACTCCTGTCTAGTGTTCGGTGCACACCAAATTAACACAATGGCAAATTTGGAAATACATCTCTAATCTTGGACATATTTATTATTATTACTTACTTTAACTAACTTCCTTAATTACGTGGAAGACATCTTTAAGAGCTTATATTTAGGGACGGAGAAAGTATTAACAACGACGTTTTTATTTGACTCACTCTATGAGGAAAGATATGACAACACCATCTTTATGAAGTACAATCAATGTGAGCTTTCCCACGTAAGACATCATTTTAAAATGGTGTTGTCTTTTGTTTTCATTTAAAAAAAATCCCCTTCAAAACATCGTTGTCTTTTTTTCTAATATCCAACCCTAACTATCCTCTCTCCCTCGAGCTCACTCCCTCTCAATAAGAAAGACGCACTGCACACAGAAGTAAGAAAATGGAGAAAGAGAATAGAAAGGGAGATGACAAGAAGAATGGGATCCTAAAGGCCCTCATTGATCGCAAAAACTGCGGTGGCTGTTATTGTTGTTGGCCTCACCTTTCCCCTTCACATTCTTTGCCTCTTCCCCTCTTTCTCACCCTTAAAAGAGTAACCTCCATAGCCAAAACTTCAAACTCAAAACATCAACACAAATCACGAGCCATCGCCCTGACAGTCGTTGTGTTCTTCTGATTCGAGGATGGGTTTGACAAACCGTGGCCTTGACTTCAATTGCGTGCCATACTGCCATTGTCCTATCCTGCTTGAGAGCACGACCCCGACTACAAGTGCAAACCTTGGGCTGTGCTTGTTCGTGTCCCCGTCGCGCTAGAGTCGCTTAAATTTCCCTTTACCCGATTCAACTTCATAGTTTAGTTCCATGTCAGTTTTGATGCTTTAAAAATGCTCTGAAAACATAGGTTGGTTCACTTATATCTATTGCTAAAATAATTTTACCTTAGCTACTGTCATACACCTTCTTCCTTAACATATCAGGTACACCCCAAATAACCAGGTTAGCATGCTTCATCTCTTCGACATGATTTTATATCTAGTCATTAATGGATACAAGCACAAGATCGTCAATAACCGCCATCTTCATACTCCTCACAAGAACGAACACTTGGTTTGAGCCAATCATGTCGTTTGTCGCTGAATGAACTTTCATTAGGGGTGTTCAAAACCGAGCCGATCCATTGGATAACCGAAAAACCGAATTGAAAAACCGAAATAAAAAAAAAACCGAAAAAAAAAATAAATAAATCTGGGTGAGCTGATGCCAAAACCGATTGGTTTGGTTCAGTTTTCGGTTCATAGTTCCAGAACCGGACCGAACCAAACCAAACCGGTGTTTATTGCTCTATTATGTTTTCCACGTTTGGGCCATGGGTGATTAGCCCATCAGACATATGAGACATTCTCTTCACTCCCTTCCCTTCCTTTAAAAGCAAAAAATAAAAAAGGACAGAACTAAAAAAGCCCTAATTTCTCCCCTTTCTCCCTCCCAAGTCGTCGCTCCCTTCTCCCTTCCTTGGAGGCATGGAGCCCTTCTCTCTCATCTCCACTCCCTTGATCGGCGGATGAAGTAGAGTACAAAAAAATAATACTCCTTAGATCGGTGGATGGGCCATGATGGAGTCACGACTTCCGCCGAACCCAACTCCATCCAAGCCCGCGCTGCAGAATCGAGCTTCGATCGTCCCAGCAGCGAACCACCACAAAGCCGCGAACTGCCACGGAGCCGCGAATAGCCAGAAAACTTCGAACCGTCACAAAGCCGCGAACCGCCATGGAGCCGCAAACAGCTACCTCCCACCGCAGTCGGAGCCGCGAACCGCCACGGTGTCACTGTTGGCCTTGTATATTTTGGTTCTTGCTTTTCTTTTTTCCAAAACTGTTTCTTTCTAGCTTTTTGTTCTAGTTGATTCAAAATAAAGTTGGTTCTCTTTTACATTTGCATATGCATTACCGCAGATGTCACAACCAGTAGCCATTACCGTAGTCCGTAGATTTATTTTGAATATTGAAAAGAAAAAATTGAACCGAGCCGAGCCGAGCCGAAACCGAATATTTTTTTTGGATCGGATCGGATGTCTTAAGCTAAGTTAACCGAACCGATATTAATTTTTACCTTCGGATCGGATGGCTTTTTCCACAATAACCGAACCGAACCGATTCATGAACACCCCTAACTTTCATAGTGTCCCCTGTTGAAGCTATGATAAGGTTGAAAAAAATATATGGTCCATGGGTGCAAAGGCATCCCCAACAACCTTAACCAAACATTGTGCTTTTGCTAAACAAGCCCTGGTTAGTATTGACCATGGAACTAACACTCTAAACCAAGAGTAAAGAACTCATTCGAATCATTAAAAAGGGCCTTGAAATCTTCATCATATATCAAAGATAACAAAGCCATATCACCCCTTTAGGTCGAAAAGTAACCAACATGATTTCTTCCTCCTTCTTCATAACCTAAATCACATTGATGTCCATTAATATTACAGGTTGTACCATGCCAAAGTAAACCAAAATTACTTGTTCAAACACTTTAGATCAACTTAATTTATTTCAAGCAATTAAACTCCACTTTCTTTTTCATGAAACAAAATTATTTACTCTTCCTTTTTAATCATAAAACCGTGAGCTTATCTTGGAAATTGTCAAACTTAAATTTATTTTTCCTTAACTTAAATCGACTTATTAAATCAAGCATCACACCAAAGTCTTATTTATTTAAATCAACACGCAAGATAAAACCAATTTACTCCCTTTATCTTTTTAGTCAGAACCGAATAGAAAATAGATAATCACAACACAATTTTCAAACCCTTTAACTTAGCATTAGTTTGCAAAACACACTCATCACCTTTATGTCACTTCATGAAAAAGGAATCCTAGTCTAATTCACATGTATAGGCCGAATACTCCTCATGACAAAAACAAGGTTCTTGGTTCATTTTTCAATATGCAAAAATTAAGGTTCATGGGTTTAATCATGAATATGTCTTTTTCATGAAAAACAAAACATGATCTCTTGGTTTTTGACTCAAACCGAATTATCATCATCATAAATCAAGAGTAAAACTTAAATCTTTAACATGCAAGAATATTAGACATAGATCAAAACAAAACTACTTTTCAAGAGTTGATTTCTTTGGTTTCCTTATCAAAACCATGACATGCACTAAGAAAGATCAAGACTTTTTGTTCAAAAACCATATGCATGACTTCAAGATTAAAACTTTTCTTAGATTAAGACAAAGTCAAAGCTTTTCCAAAGATCAAGTAAAAATCAAGACATGCATCAAGAAAGGTTAGAGCTTTTTTGTTCAAAAAAAAATCACATGCAAAGTCCAAGAACACAAATTTTTAATGATCAAGGCAAAGATTAAGAATTTTTCAAAGATCAAAGCAAAAATCAAAGCTTCATCAACATCAAATCAAAATCAAAGCATTCCAACAACTCAAATCAACTTATCTAGGTATAAAGCTATCATGCAATGACTTAGATCAAATTAAAAAGCATCAAGACCTAAACTTTTAGTTATGGCCGAAACATATAACTCATGATCTAATGTTTTACAAGTTCATTTACTCTTAAAAATTCAAAATCAGATCAAGGTATAAAGGAGACATGCAAGATTCAAGTTCCTTGCTTTATCAAAGATCAACCATAGATCAACACATATAAGTGAAAATCAAGACAAATAAACAACTTTAAACACAACTTTTGTTAAAACCGTGACAAAGAAAACCATAAGTTAAAGATCCAAACTTTTTAACATAGATTTTCATGATCAACACTTAGAAATGGCATGCATGTAGTTCAAACTTCAAGATCACGTCAAAATAAATACATGCATCACAAACTTTTAAGTTTAAACAAAGTTTATTATAAAGTCCTTTACAACATAAGATTATTACACTTAAAAACTCTTATAAGCTCAAACAACTACCTTAAATCAAAAATATAAACTTCAAGCTTCAAGATCTCTCTTTTCTTCTCCTAAGTTGGCTTCGGTCTCGGCCTTCTCTCTTTCTTAGGTGATAGGTGAGTTTCTTCTTGAGTTTGAAGAAGGAAGTATGTGAAGAAGAAGGATCAATGATAGAAGGTTGAGGAACTTAGGTCTCCACTCTCTCCCTTTTCTTCTACCTCACGGCCTCACCCTCTTTCTCTCTAGGTGTTGAGAGCTTGATTTTTGCTCTCAACAAATGTGTTTGGGAATGGAAAAATGAAAGGAAGAAATGAAGTGAAGAGTGAAAGAAATGAATGGGAAATGAACTAAAGGCCAAAGGTATTTATAGGCAAAATGTGAGCTTACTATTTTGCCCTTGGGACATTTGGTTCTAATGGGTTTAGGAGGGGCAAACTTGGCACTTCCATTTGTTGCATGGGTGGATTTTAGCAAAGGGGACAAGGAAGAGTAATTTATGGCTTTAAGTCACTTCATGAGTAAATTTATTTCTACCACTTAAATTTTTTCTACCCCTTAATTTTCTTTTAGGGTTCCAATTTACCTCTTATGCTTCTTGTCTAAAAATTAAGTCCTAAGCTTACATACATACACACATATACACGTAATACACACACATAAGCATACACACCTTATCTTTTTATCTCTTAATCATATTTACTCTAGAACAATACAATCATCAATTCTCATAATAACACAATTATTTTATACATCATACATCAAGCACATATTAAACCCACATATAATCATACATGTATAGGAAACAAATCTCTCTCTTATAATATAGCTCTTATTTAAAAATCCCCATTTCCTTAAAGCATACAACAACAACAACAACTAAGCCTTTGTCCCACTAGGTGGGGTCGGCTACATGGATCAAACGACGCCATAAAGGCCTATCATAAATCATGTCTTTTGATAAGGCATTGATTGCCATATCCTTCTCAATTGTTTCGCCTATAGTTTTTCTAGGCCTTCCTCTTCCTCTAGCCCTTGTAGTACCCTCCATTTGGTCTACCCTCCTAACCGGGGCTTCCACTGGTCTCCTCCACACATGCCCAAACCACCTAGGACGAGATTCAACCATTTTTTCAACAATAGGAGCAACCCCGAAACATCAAATACATAATCATTCCAAAAACTCAATTTCTAAAACTTATAATATCATTTCATGAAAACCATTCCTTTTAAAATCATTCTCCACTTTGAAAATCATAAATTAAGAAATTCCTTCAAGGAAATACTCTTTTAAAAACACATCCTCAAAAATAAATTTCTTTAGTATTTTAAAACAATACGAGGAATTTGCGGGGTGTTACACATTTGCTCCTTTTGCTTATAAAAAGGTGAGCTAATGAATTTCATTTTTGCAAACCAACATGAAAAGGGTTTTTTTGTTACTTATTTACTTAATAATTATTTATTTTATTTCAGCTCTATTTTTTTTAATGATTCTCTTAACCAATGCTCTAAGGGTACTAATTAACAATTTTTTTTAATAACTAGTTTTAATTAAGTAAATGTGTATATACTATATGTTTTAATTGATTTATTTTTAATAATTTATTTTTATGAATTAGGGGCCTCAAATTTTTTTCACCTTAAACCGCAAAATAAATTAAGAGTAAAATCTGCTTACTCCGACTCGAATTATAAGCAAAAATAGCTAATTTTACGTTTATCAAGGAGGTTAGTTGCAAAGTATTTAATTTTCTCAAATTTATAAAAAATAGAGGTATTTTAGGAAAATATTATTGGGAATGAAACAAAAATTAAATAAGATAACAATTTTTTAGGGATGTTTTAGAAAAGTGGCATTGAGAATGAAACAAAATTTAATAAAATTAGTTAATTTTACTTATATTTTAAACCAAAATAAATATATATTTTTTATTCGCTTATAATTGAGCCGAAGAGTATTCATCATTGTTCTCTAAAAAGTTAACAAAGTGGGAAAATTCTATGCTACTCTAGTTTATCATGCACCGGGTAGCTTTTTTTTTTTTAAATTTTTTGTTTTAATACAAATTTACTCATAATATTTTTTTAACACAGATTTCTAATACAAATTATTAAAATATGTCAATTTTTAATGCAGATGTACTCAATATAATTTTTTTACCTGTATCAAAAAGTATATATTAAAAAAAATTAAAATTCAAATAACAAAAATATGTACATATTAATAAAACAAAAAACCCAAAATATATTTTTAATTTACCAAATACATTAAAAAACAAAAAAAACCCGAGTGGAACATTTTAACAAAACTCCACCCGGAGCATAAAAGCATCACCCAACAAAGTAAATGCGTTTTTACATCAGAGTGTCTTGGCCCCCGTTTTCCCCCTTAGCTTCATCCAGTATCCACCCATCACTTCCTTCATCAACCTCTCCACCATTTCTCTCTCGTGTTTCATTCTCTCTTACAGTCTTACTCTCTTTCTCTCTCATCCTTACTTGTACGCCCAAACTGACATGTGATGTACCAATGATGTAATTAGCTGTCAACACTAAAAATTGGTTTGGCTTGGACAGGTAAAGGTGGTGGGTCTTTTAGAGTTCTTATTGATTATGGAATTTTAGTCTACAAACCCCCTATGTGACGCTCTCTTTTTAACTTGAAAATAATTAATATTTCCAAATAATTGAATACTTGCTATCAAAATTTAGGCTAGAAAATTTTTCCTTTTTAGAACCAGTACTTGCTCGTTCATAAACCCTCTTTGAACATAAACCATTTTTTTTTGAAAGTTCGGCTTAATAATATCTTAGTTTCGAAAAGGCCCTAGAGATAACATTTCTTTAACTATAGAAAATACTCTTCATAGTTAATATTAAAACATACCATTTGTCTCTCGAGTTGAATTTGAATATATAAAGCATAAACTTATCGCCGAATCCTTTCTTAATAGAAATCAGAGTTCGCGGAAGTAAAAACAATACTTATGGGGCACTGCTGAGGAAAAATAAAGCATATATATATATATGTAGGATAAAAGGCATGATACATACCCCATCAGTACAAACTATAGCAAGTGATAAAAGTCGAGATAACAAGTTTTGGTAAAATATAAACAGACCAACTGTTCCAAAATTAAGGCTCACTCTAAGACCTCTAAATATATACAATATATAACAAAAGTCCAAAAACAGAAGTCCCAGAGCAAGTCCTCCATGTCCTCAGCAGCTCCTCAAATCCTCCACAGCTCTATCCCTAGGATCTAGGATCCAAAACCCCTATGCTATGCAGGTTCCTATGAACCAGCGGGTCCACCTCTAGCAAAAACAGTCGGCTCAACATGCACCTCCTCCTCGCTCTCATCCTCCACAGGGTCCTCCTTGACCTCGCCTGACTGAGTAGAGACCCCACCACTGGGTCTAGGATCCACAGAAGCAGTCCTATCATACTCAGTCGGAACAGGAGAAGGAGTCTCCTCAGTGACAACTCTATGGGATGAAGGATGGGAACGAGTGGCAGCTCTAAATCTAAAACTATGAAAACGATGCATAGGTCGAGCCGGGGGTGGTCCTCTATAAGTGTAAAAAGGTGGAACATGCATAGTATAAACTAATGGGATCCTAAATCGACGAGGTTGCACACGCACCAAAGGGTTAGGGTGGTAGAGAGTGATCTCCACCTCCCCCTCAAAGGTGGCACGGTGCTCCTCATACGTCCATATACCACTAGGGATAGGGCGTATCTCGATGCAAGTTAGGTACCTGGCCATCACCTAAACAGGGCACAGGGAGTAAGTATACACATATACATAATGGATAAAGACTAAAGTTACAATCACAAATATATCATAGACAGATCAAATGCAAATACATATGAGCACACCAATTTTTCAACATTATAACTCTTATAATGCAAGTGGCATGATGTATGATTTTCTATCCACAACTGAGGCCTCTAAATGTCCATCTTGGACGTCCATCCAATACACCCTTGTGTTCCCAGAACACCGACATTAGTTCCCAGAACATAATGCCGAACCATACTTGGATAAAAAGCATCACTCCCGGAGTGTGCACCACGTTCCCAGAACGCCACGTTCCTAGAACGCATAAAAAACAGGTCCCGGACACTGGCCACATATCTATAATGTGTCATCAAGTAGGTTATACTTTGGTACTCCCGGAGTTCCCTCCTCATATTCCCAGAATATGATAACGTTCCTACCAACCAGACTTCCAGTCTATATGTATGCACAAACATTGGGATTGGTTTTATCTTTGAATTAATTAATGTGATTTAGAAACATTCCAATTTCTACTTTTGAATGATTTAATTGAGGTATAATATTTGGCATAAAATTCCCCTTTGAATTTTCTCAAAATATGCCTTTTTAAGACCCAGATTGAGTAATATAACTTCAATGGTATTTAAAACATAACTTTTTATTTTTCAGATTCAGGTACTAACCGGTTACAGTTTCAGGCTAACCGGTTAGAATTACAGACCTGAACTGTTTACCATTGCAATTCAGAAAAACCCTTTTTCTTGAATTCTCTACCCAATCCAAAACACTTTTAACTTTATTTTTATACCTCAAAAACCATTGTTTCATCATTCAAAAGTCCAAATCACATATTCTTTTCCAATGAAAATAATTTCACTTGAAATTATTCCATCAATTTAAGGCATAATTGGCAATCTTTCCAATCTGAAATTTTGCATGATAACAACTCATGTTTCAGACCATGTATACTGAATTTAAGGCTTAAACTTGAGTAAAAATCCTTTAAGGTTTCAGAACTGGTTTGCAACAAACTTTTCTTTGGAAATTTTACAGTGTCTAACCGGTTACGAAAATCGTGTAACCGGTTAGATTATGCAGTCTGACCATAAAAACAAGAGTTTTAACAACTCATTTTCTTCCTTTCTCAAATCTAACCAAATTCTAGTATACACCAAGTTCATATGCCTTAAAGTAAACATGTTTACACCCAGAAACACATTCATACTGCATGCATCAAGTTTATTGAATTAAATTACATGAAAATTCACATAAACTCAATTTAGCACCACAAAACTGAAATCAAACACTTAAACACAGAATTCAGTCATCATTTAGCTTGCATGCATCAATTAAAATTTGCTCAAAACCACAGTGAGCAAGAAATTGGCCTCCAAGCCTTTGTGCTTAAAAACACATAATGCCCTTTTGAGTTTCATGAACTCAAATCCTAAATCCTTTGACATTTAGTCTAAATCTAGTATAGTGAAACTTCTCCCATACCTCTAAGTTGATTTGGATGAAAGTTTGACACTGATTTGCAGGAATCTCCACAGATCCTCTTAGAACCAAAGTTCTGTTTCCAGTTTCGTTTTCCAGCAACAGGGTCCAGAAATCATCAAAATTAACATGGAATTTGGCCAAAGAAATTGGGGAAAATGATTAGAACTTGATCTTGGTAACATGCACTAGAAAATAAAAGTGATTTGAAACTTAAACATGATCCGTGCTTACCAAAATCGAAGCTCGAACTCAGCTTCCAGAACCAAGAGAAAACAGTGTTCAGTTCTCCAGCTCCAATTTCTAAGGTTGATTTCTCCACACACAAGAACCCTCCACTCACAAGGTATATATCAATGAAAAGCTCTTGATGTAAGTTTTCAGAAGTGTATCTCTCACTCTCAAACTCTCAAAAACGAAGGAGAAATCGTCCTCACGAAATCAAAACCCTAACTCACTCTTCTTCAGCAAGAATCAGTTGATCAACCCCCAATCCATCAACAATCCACCTATTTATAGCCAAATCCAGATTACATGCAGCTGGACGCGTGGTTTCCACTTAATTTGGGACTGTAATCGTGGCAAACTTTGGATTAATCAAGCAATTACTCATCAAAATCCACTAAACCAGTTTCTGTGTTCATCGTCTAACCGGTTACAGGGCATTACTAACCGGTTAGATCAGTTCAAAATTTAAAAATTATTATTTTTAAATCTTTCCCTCCAAGAACCTTTCTAATATTGCTTTTTAGTCCTCACCCAGGGACCAGAATGCAATTTCCTTATATTTTGCATTTATTTGCCATATAAAAATATTTCCACTTATTTTTATATTTAAGGCTAATTAAATACAAAACATAAACTTAGAAAAATTCTATAAATTAATAATAAAACTTCTTTATTATTAATTTCCTATTATTCGGGAGACGAAAATTAGGGGTGTTACACTACTCCCCCACTTAAAAGGAATTTCGCCCCCGAAATTCTAGATTACATAAATAATTCCGGATACTCTTGACGCATCTTCTCCTCTAATTCCCATGTAGCTTCAGATACGTCAGCATTCCCCCAAATCACCTTGACCAAAGGTATTTTCTTTCCTCTGAGCCGCTTGACTTCACGATCTTCTATCTGAACCGGTCTGGTCTCAAAGGTCAGGTTTTCTCTCAAAGTTAGATCATCAGGTTGGAGTTTCAGAACAACAGATGGATCATGAACATACTTTTTCAATTGCGAAACGTGAAAGACGTTATGCAAATTGGATAAAGAGGGTGGTAAAGCCAGTTGATAAGCAACAGGACCAACTCTCTTAAGAATCTGATATGGACCTATACACTTAGGCGAAAGCTTTCGAGTTCTCAAAGCTCGACTAACTCCTTTCATCGGAACTATCCGAAGAAACACATGATCGCCCTCAGAAAATTCTAATGGTTTCCTCCTCCTATCCGCATAGTTCTTCTGCCGACTCTGAGCCGCTTTCATCTTAGCCTGAACCATCTTGATCTTCTCAGTTGTCTGCTGAATCATTTCTGGTCCAACCATCAAGTTCTCCCCCACTTGGAACCAACATAGCGGGGTTTGACACTTCCTTCCATACAACGCCTCAAACGGTGCCATTCCAATACTCGCATGGTAGCTATTGTTGTATGTGAATTCCGCAAGAGGTAACACTTGATCCCAGCTTCCTTGTTCTTCAAGTGCACACGCTCGCAACACATCTTCCAAAGATTGAATTGTCCTCTCCGTCTGGCCATCCGTTTGTGGATGATACGCAGAACTTAATTTCAATCTGGTTCCCATTGCATCATGCAAACTTCGCCAAAATTGCGACGAAAATCTCGGATCTCGGTCTGACACAATGCTCGAAGGCACTCCGTGAAGACGAACTACCTCCTTAATATAGATCTGGGTAAGCTTGTTCAAAGAATAACGCATATTTATCGGAATAAAATGCGCCGACTTTGTTAGCCTATCCACAACCACCCAGATTGCATCATGATTTGCTACTGTCCTCGGCAAACCAGACACAAAGTCCATTGAAATGCTATCCCACTTCCACTAGGGAATCCTCAGAGGTTGCAACTGTCCTCCCGGTTTCTAATGTTCTACCTTCGCTTTCTGACAGATCAAACACGCCGCCACATATTCTGCCACATCTCTTTTCAATCCCAACCACCAAAATATCTTCTTCAAGTCCTGATACATTTTGGTCGATCCAGGATGCATACTCATCCGACTCTTATGGGCCTCATCAAGAATTAGTCTTCTAACTTCTTGATCTCTTGGTACACAAATCCTTGTCCGGAAACGAAGGATTCCATCCTGCCCATACTTGAAATCAGGTTCTTTTCCTTCCGAACCTAGTCTCATCTTTTCCATCAATTCCTCATCTGTTCGTTGCAACTCCCGAATTCTTTCCAAGAACTCGTTGGTGATCTGCAACGTCCCCAGCTTGATACTTGATGGTTCCACTTGTGCCATCAAGCTCAAATCTCTGAATTCTTCAATCAACGTTGCTTCCTTAACCATCATCGCACTGATGTGGATTGCTTTCCGGCTCAACGCGTCTGCAACCACATTCGCTTTACCCGGGTGATAATGGAGTTTAAAGTCGTAATCCTTCAAGAACTCCATCCATCTTCTTTGCCTCATGTTCAACTCTTTTTGGTCAAACAGATACTTCAAACTCTTATGGTCACTAAATACTTGGAATGTAGTGCCATAGAGATGATGTCTCCATATCTTTAAGGCAAACACGATCGCAGCCAATTCTAAATCGTGTGTCGGGTAATTCACCTCATGATTCTTCAATTGCCTCAATGCATACGCCACTACTCTTCCTTCTTGCATCAATACACAACCCAGTCCTTGCTTAGATGCATCACAGTAAACTTCAAAACTCTTGTGAGGATCAAGTAAGATTAACACAGGAGACGATGTTAACCTTTCCTTCAACTCACGGAAACTAACTTCACACCGATCGTCCCATACGAACGATTGATCCTTCCGAGTCAACTTAGTCAAAGGCAATGCAATCTTAGAAAATCCTTCTATGAATCGACGATAGTATCCAGCCAGCCCTAAGAAACTTCTCACCTCCGTCACCGTCTTAGGCTGTTCCCAACTCAGCACTGAACTTACTTTTGCTGGATCCACCGCAATTCCCTCCTTAGAGATTACATGCCCCAGAAACTTCACTTCATTCAGCCAAAACTCACACTTCGTAAGTTTGGCATAAAGTTGCTTCTCCTTCAGGACCTTCAACACAATCCTGAGATGCTCTTCATGCTCTTCCGGATTCTTAGAATAGACCAAAATATCGTCAATGAATACTACCACAAACAAGTCCAAATATGGTCTAAAGATCCGGTTCATATAGTCCATGAAAATAGCAGGTGCATTTGTCAATCCGAACGGCATCACAACATACTCATAATGACCGTATCGCGATCGAAATGCAGTCTTGGGTATATCCTCCTCCTTTATCCTGATCTGATGATATCCCGATCTCAGATCAATCTTGGAGAATATTGCAGCTCCCCTCACTTGATCCATAAGGTCATCAATCCTTGGCAAAGGATACTTATTCTTAATAGTGACCTTATTCAATTGCCTGTAATCCACACACATCCTCATACTTCCATCTTTCTTCCTTACGAACAATAATGGAGCTCCCCAAGGCGAAACACTTGGCCTAATCATCTGTTTCTGCAACAACTCCTCAATTTGCTTCTTCATCTCTGCCATTTCTGGTGGTGCCATCCTATAAGGAGCAATAGAGATGGGACCAGCTCCAGGGACTAGATCGATCCCAAACTCTATCTCTCGCTTTGGAGGTAATCCTGGTATCTCCTCAGGAAATACTTCCGGAAATTCCCTCACCACTGGAATTTCTTCGATCGGCATCGACTCTTCTTCTCCAGAAGCCGAGAATAAACACATATAGCCCTCCGGTTCAAGGGTCCTATATTGGATTGTCTTTTCCTCACAATTGATAATCACTTGGTTCTTTATCAACCAATCCATTCCCAATATCACATCCAATTGTAAGTTAGGAAGACAAACCAAATCTACCTGGGATAAACGACCCAGAACTTCTACCTTACACCCTAAACAAACTTTAGCGGTGAAAATCGGTATTCCCGTAGGGGTATCTATACTAAGATAGCAGGGTGAATTGGAAACAATAAGATTCAGCCTACTCACACATTCAGGGGAAACAAAAGAATGTGTAGCTCCAGAATCAAACATGATTTTGCAAGGTTGATTATTGAGCAAAAAATTACCTTGCACGAGATTCGGGGTTTGAGTTGTTTCACTACCACTCAGGGTAAACACTCGTCCTTGTACCACAGGCTTTCCAGCAGATCCCTTTGCATCTTCCTTTGCAGACTCCTTGCATTCTCGGGCAAAGTGACCTTGCTTCCCACACTTGAAACATCCTCCTGTGGACCAGCAAAACTGACCATGATGGTAACGCTTGCACTTCTCGCAATAAGGAGCATTATCGCGAGGCTTGTTCCGGTTATCCATCACTGTCTTGCCTTTCCCTTTGTTCTTAGAATATGGACCATTATTCCGATGGTCAAACTTCTTCTTCCTCTGTGGTCCATAGTTCTGTCCAACCCCCTTCACCTGACTTCCAATCAGCTCAGCCTTCTTATCATCTTCATACATTCTGCACATATCCACAAGTGCAGGGAAACTCTGAATCCTTTGATAACTGAAGATAGACTTCAGCTCCGGCCTTAGCCCACCTTCAAACTTCACACATTTACTTCTTTCATCAGGGTTATTTAAGTAATAGGGAGAGTACTTCATCAGCTCCTCGAATTTGGCAGCATACTCTCCTACACTCATATCCCCCTGCTTCAATTGCATGAATTCCACTTCCTTTTTCCTCCGCAAATCTTCTGGAAAATATTTATTAAGAAATTTCTCCATAAATACTCCCCAGTTGATTGCCCTCCTTTCAAAATTCAGCAATTGGACCGTGTGATCCCACCAGTTTTCAGCTTCCCCATGAAGCATGTAAACTGCATAGGTCACCTTCTGTTCCTCAGAACACTCCAAAGTTCAGAAGATCTTATTGATCTCATACAACCACCTGTTCGCCTCATCAGGTCTATATCCTCCCTCAAATCTTGGTGGATTGCACTTCCTGAACTCCGACAGAGTCTTAGCATCATGATTCGCCATGTTGCCAGCAGATGGATTACCAGCTCTCCCTTGAGATGATTGATGCCTTTGCTGCTGCTGCATGCCTTCCAGCACAGTCGTGATTCGTTCTAACATCTCATTAGTAACATTTCTATTTCGGGTTGCCATAGAAAGACCTGCACTATGGGCTTTGGGTTACTAAAAAGGTCTTTAAAACATAAATACTACCACTAACTTACTCAAACATATTCAATCAACATTGAATATCATACTTAGCTGCATCTTCAGGGCCATGAGGAACAGGACTAATGCTCTGATACCACCAAAGGTTGTGACGCTCTCTTTTTAACTTGAAAATAATTAATATTTCCAAATAATTGAATACTTGCTATCAAAATTTAGGCTAGAAAATTTTTCCTTTTTAGAACCAATACTTGCTCGTTCATAAACCCTCTTTGAACATAAACCATTTTTTTTGAAAGTTCGGCTTAATAATATCTTAGTTTCGAAAAGGCTCTCGAGATAACATTTCCTTAACTATAGAAAATACTCTTCATAGTTAATATTAAAACATACCATTTGTCTCTCGAGTTGAATTTGAATATGTAAAGCATAAACTTATCGCCGAATCCTTTCTTAATAGAAATCAGAGTTCGCGGAAGTAAAAACAATACTTATGGGGCACTGCTGAGGAATAATAAAGCATATATATATATGTAGGATAAAAGGCATGATACATACCCCATCAGTACAAACTGTAGCAAGTGATAAAAGTCGAGATAACAAGTTTTGGTAAAATATAAACAGACCAACTGTTCCAAAATAAAGGCTCACTCTAAGACCTCTCAATATATACAATATATAACAAAAGTCCAAAAACAGAAGTCCCAGAGCAATTCCTCCATGTCCTCAGCAGCTCCTCAGATCCTCCACAGCTCTATCCGTAGGATCTAGGATCCAAAACCCCTATGCTATGCAGGTTCCTATGAACCAGCGGGTCCACCTCTAGCAGAAACAGTCGGCTCAATATGCACCTCCTCCTCGCTCTCATCCTCCACAGGGTCCTCCTCGACCTCGCCTGACTGAGTAGAGACCCCACCACTGGGTCTAGGATCCGCAGAAGCAGTCCTATCATACTCAGTCGGACCAGGAGAAGGAGTCTCCTCAGTGACAACTCTATGGGATGAAGGATGGGAACGAGTGGCAGCTCTAAATCTAAAACTATGAAAACGATGCATAGGTCGAGCCGGGGGTGGTCCTCTATAAGTGTAAAAAGGTGGAACATGCATAGTATAGACTAATGGGATCCTAAATCGACGAGGTCGCACACGCACCAAAGGGTTAGGGTGGTAGAGAGTGATCTCCACCTCCCCCTCAAAGGTGGCACGGTGCTCCTCATACGTCCATATACCACTAGGGATAGGGCGTATCTCAATGCAAGCTAGGTACCTGGCCATCACCTAAACAGGGCACAGGGAGTAAGTATACACATATACATAATGGATAAAGACTAAAGTTACAATCACAAATATATCATAGACAGATCAAATGCAAATACATATGAGCACACCAATTTTTCAACATTATAACTCTTATAATGCAAGTGGCATGATGTATGATTTTCTATCCACAACTGAGGCCTCTAAATGTCCATCTTGGACGTCCATCCAATACACCCTTGTGTTCCCAGAACACCGACATTAGTTCCCAGAACATAATGCCGAACCATACTTGGATAAAAAGCATCACTCCCGGAGTGTGCACCACGTTCCCAGAACGCCACGTTCCCAGAACGCATAAAAACCAGGTCCCGGACACTGGCCACATATCTATAATGTGTCATCAAGTAGGTTATACTTTGGTACTCCCGGAGTACCCTCCTTATATTCCCAGAATATGATAACGTTCCTACCAACCAGACTTCCAGTCTATATGTATGCACAAACATTGGGGTTGGTTTTATCTTTGAATTAATTAATGTGATTTAGAAACATTCCAATTTCTACTTTTGAATGATTTAGTTGAGGTATAATATTTGGCATAAAATTCCCCTTTGAATTTTCTCATAATATGCCTTTTTAAGACCCATATTGAGTAATATAACTTCAATGGTATTTAAAACATAACTTTTTATTTTTCAGATTCAGGTACTAACCGGTTACAGTTTCAGGCTAACCGGTTAGAATTACAGACTTGAACTGTTTACCATTGCAATTCAGAAAAACCCTTTTTCTTGAATTCTCTACCCATTCCAAAACACTTTTAACTTTATTTTTATACCTCAAAAACCATTGTTTCATCATTCAAAAGTCCAAATCACATATTCTTTTCCAATGAACATAATTTCACTTGAAATTATTCCATCAATTTAAGGCATAATTGGCAATCTTTCCAATCTTAAATTTTGCATGATAACAACTCATGTTTCAGACCATGTATACTGAATTTAAGGCTTAAACTTGAGTAAAAATCCTTTAAGGTTTCAGAACTGGTTTGCAACAAACTTTTCTTTGGAAATTTTACCGTGTCTAACCGGTTACGAAAATCGTGTAACCGGTTAGATTATGCAGTCTGACCATAAAAACAAGAGTTTTAACAACTCATTTTCTTCCTTTCTCAAATCTAACCAAATTCTAGTATACACCAAGTTCATATGCCTTAAAGTAAACATGTTTACACCCAGAAACACATTCATATTGCATGCATCAAGTTTATTGAATTAAATTACATGAAAATTCACATAAACTCAATTTAGCACCACAAAACTGAAATCAAACACTTAAACACAGAATTCAGTCATCATTTAGCTTGCATGCATCAATTAAAATTTGCTCAAAACCACAGTGAGCAAGAAATTGGCCTCCAAGCCTTTGTGCTTAAAAACACATAATGCCCTTTTGAGTTTCATGAACTCAAATCCTAAATCCTTTGACATTTAGTCTAAATCTAGTATAGTGAAACTTCTCCCATACCTCTAAGTTGATTTGGATGAAAGTTTGACACTGATTTGCAGGAATCTCCACAGATCCTCTTAGAACCAAAGTTCTGTTTCCAGTTTCGTTTTCCAGCAACAGGGTCCAGAAATCATCAAAATTAACATGGAATTTGGCCAAAGAAATTGGGGAAAACGATTAGAACTTGATCTTGGTAACATGCACTAGAAAATAAAAGTGATTTGAAACTTAAACATGATTTGTGCTTACCAAAATCGAAGTTCGAAGTCAGCTTCCAGAACCAAGAGAAAACAGAGTTCAGTTCTCCAGCTCCAATTTCTAAGGTTGATTTCTCCACACACAAGAACCCTCCACTCACAAGGTATATATCAATGAAAATCTCTTGATGTAAGTTTTCAGAAGTGTATCTCTCACTCTCAAACTCTCAAAAACGAAGGAGAAATCGTCCTCACGAAATCAAAACCCTAACTCACCCTTCTTCAGCAAGAATCAGTTGATCAACCCCCAATCCATCAACAATCCACCTATTTATAGCCAAATCCAGATTACATGCAGCTGGACGCGTGGTTTCCACTTAATTTGGGACTGTAATCGTGGCGAACTTTGGATTAATCAAGCGATTACTCATCAAAATCCACTAAACCAGTTTCTGTGTTCATCGTCTAACCGGTTACAGGGCATTACTAACCGGTTAGATCAGTTCAAAATTTAAAAATTATTATTTTTAAATCTTTCCCTCCAAGAACCTTTCTAATTTTGCTTTTTAGTCCTCACCCAGGGACCAGAATGCAATTTCCTTATATTTTGCATTTATTTGCCAAATAAAAATATTTCCACTTATTTTTATATTTAAGGCTAATTAAATACAAAACATAAACTTAGAAAAATTCTATAAATTAATAATAAAACTTCTTTATTATTAATTTCCTATTATTCGGGAGACGAAAATTAGGGGTGTTACACCCTATGTTAGGCCCAAACCCCATTTTAATTGGGAAAGTACTAAAATGGCCTTACATCTATTTTCCCTCCAAAATAAAAAACAAACCCCAATACTATTTCTGAAAAAAAAAACCAAACCCCAACCCTTCACCTTCTTCCCACTCAAGTAACCCCCTTCACCTTCTTTCTAGAGAACCCCCTTCACTCCACCTTCCACATTCTTTCACTTTTATTCATCCTCTCCCACATACTACCTGTTTTGTCCCATAGCTACATGCCCTATTGAAGAGAGAGTGAAATTGACATACTCAAGAAAGTCTCTTTGGTGTTTTTCAATTTTCACATACTGATGTAACTGCAACCGTGGTGGCATAATCAGAAACACTTTCATTGGTTCTTATTCACGTTTTTGACATTGAAGCACATAAGGAATTGCTTTGGACGTTCAATATTTGCAAGTAATCATCCTCTGTTTTCGGTTTTTTTTTCGTATCAGTTAATTTCGAAACTGGATTATCGGAATTTTTTCAAATCCCGACACGGGTATGTCGGAATTTTTTAACTTTGCTTAAATTAAAATTCCGAGCATTGTTTGTCGGAATTTTTCCAATTTCTGACACGGGTGTGTCAGAACTTTAATTAATTTGCTCAAATTTTAATTCCGAGCACTGTTAGTATTTGCACTCTGACAACAACATATTCTTTCACACTTAAATTTACGCTATTAATTATTAATTGATTGTCTTTTATTTTTGTAATATTTCAGTTTTAATGGAGCGCAAGGACGAGGAGTTTGAGGAGTTGCACAACATGGATAACCTTCAACTAGAAGCCTTTGGATTTCCGGACTACGGGAATGCCTTCTGCCGCGATAAGCCATTTGCATCCCGTGAGGAGCTCGTGACATTTGTTAAAATGCTTGGTGTTGAGCAAGGCTTCGTTTTGAAGATTAATAGGTCCGATGTTGGGAAAAGACAGAGGGTAGTGTTTGGATGTGAAAGGGGTGGTGTCTTCAAGCCTGATAAGAGATCCAAGGGGATAAACATAACCGGATCAAAGAATTATGAAAGTGTTGAATGGATAAGTGTTTAGTTTTATCAAATTTATTTAATTTTGAATTATGTAATTGTTTAATTTTTAATGGATATGTGTTAAATTAAATCATTAAAAAAAATTTAAATACTGAAAGAGAATTCTGACAAAAGTATATCGGAAATTTTGAAATATCCGACAGCTATATATCGGAATAAATGAAAATTCCGACGATGAATTATCAGAATATGTGTTATTAAAGTTAAGAAGAAAGATTGCTTACTGTAACTAGATTCCGAGAACAAGTAATCAGAAATATAAAAAAAAACCGACATAGGCATACCGGTATTCATGGAAATTCCGACAATCGTATATCGGAATTTATGACACAAAAGTTGGAAAAAATATGATGTTACTGTAACTAGATTCCGATCTAATTGTGTCGGAATTAATACATAATCCAATAGTAATATATCGGAAATTTGTTTAACTAAATTTGATTTGATTTTGCTCACTGGCAGGTTTTCCCGACAGAAATGTTTCGGAATTTGTGAAGATTCCGATATTATCTTATCGGATTGTTTTAAATTTCTGATATATATTTGTTTCGGAATTTTTTATAATCAAAATTAAACAAGACTGTAACATATTTCCGATCGCCGTATTTCGGAAATTGTAAAAATTCCGACTAATATATCTCGGAATATTTGAGAATTTGTTCAAATAGCAGAAAAAAATAGAAGAGCTATGCACTTGCCACTGCTAATAGTTCTTTTTCCTGTTCAAGGTACCATAAGTTCCAAGATACATACATCCCAAACTACAATAAGTTCCAAAGTACCATAAGTTCCAAAATACATACATCCCAAACTACAATAACTTCCAAAGTACCATAAGTTCCAAAATACATACATCCCAAACTACAATAAGTTCCATAGTACCATAAGTTCCTAAATACATACATCCTAAACTAGAATAAGTTCCAAACTGCAATATGTTCCAAAATAAGACATGTTATAAAATAAGTAAAGTCAAGGCTAATGATCATAAGGGATCCATGTTGCAACAATCTCAACCTAACGTCTTCTTGGTCGAACCCGTCTTCCTTGGCCTCTACCTCCATCACCTTCCTGGTCTGCCCTACTACCTCTAGGAATCCGACCCCCGCGTCTTCTGGATTGAACAGGAGGAACATCTTCGTTAATCGGCCGGTAAAGAAACGTAGTTTAACAAAACCAAAACATAAAGATTGAACACATTATCAGTTTAGTCTTGACAAACTTAATTTAAGCATACTTACATTGCCTTGCCAAATTTCACGAGCCACGTGGTCTGTATAAGATTTGAGTAAACTCGTGTCTTGAGGGTCAGGAATCTCTTCTACCTCCTGAACATCCTCAGCGTCTAACTCATGACCATCATCCTCATCATTTGCATCCTCCTCATCCTCTTGGCCTTCGTCACCGGAATCATGTGCGTCCTCTTGGCCTTCATCCTGCGCATCCTCAGCTACAGCGGGTTCAGTTACCGGAGGTGGTGATGTATGTGATGGATCGGGAGTGGGTTTGGGATGGCTTGGTTCATGAGGAGACAAGGTTGGTTCGCCATCCGTAGCATTAGGAGGTGGTGATGAATGCGATTGAGGAAATGGATCGGGAAGGCTTGATTGAGGAGGTAAGGCTGGTTCGGCATCCGTAGCATCAGGAGGTGGTGATGAATGGGATAGAGGCAATGTTTTGGAAGGTGACGATTCAGGTTGAGGAGCCGATTCAGATGCCTTTTCTGCAGCAACCGATTCTGCAGGAATCGATTCCGATGCATCTTGAGGATTTTGCGTACGCATAGGCACCTTTTCCCTCCTATGTGATGCAGTCGGTGGTCGTCTACGCACTTCTTCCCGTTCTTTACGTTCCACTTCTTCCCGTTCTTTACGTTCCACTTCTTCCCGTCGTTGACGTTACACTTCTTCCCGTCATTGACGTTCCTCTTCTTCTAATCTAACCGTCTCCGCTGTACGCTTGGTTCTTGCCATGACTGAAATTTAAAAAATAATTAGTGCGTAGACGACCTAAAATCATAAGCCAGCATAAAAATGAAATGTAGAGGAGAGGATAAATAACTTCTACTAGTGCTTAATTTTGTACAGCACAAAAAATTACAATAATTCACCAAATGCTACTTGCACTTTTGATGATGATATACTGTACCACATTTGGCTCTAAACTATTAGAATTATTGCACCAACATGTTCTTCAACAAAGTCCCGAAACTGATTTAGGATCAAACATCAATCTCACAATCGAAGCACATGCACACAGAGATTGTAGCACATGACTAAAGTTCAATAAACATTGTCAACATGCTCTAGGTATTCAATATACCAATAACAACAAAACCTAAAATCAAAATACATTGCTCATAATATACATAGCAGTGGAGAAAACCCAAAAACATTGCTCATAACATACATAGCAGTGGAGAAAACCCAAATTAAAACCTAAAATCAAAATCCCTAAACCAAGAACAACAAAAACAGAAACAAACTCCTAAAATCAAAATCAAAATCAATATACCTTCAAGAACGAAACTGGAATGCAGAACAAAAAAAAAAGAAGAAAAGAACGCAGAATAGGGTCTGGAACGCAGAAAAAAAAAGAAAAGAAACGCAGAACGAAGGAGAAGAACGCTGGAAGACCGAACGGTTTAGAGCGAAGAAGATGCAGAAAAAAAGAAGGAGAAGGAGAAGAGCGAAGAAGACAAACATACCTTATCAGTAGCGATGAGAAGCACGAATGGAAATGGCAGGGAGAAATGCAAAACGCGAATGGAAGAAATGGCATGGAGAAAGTGCAACGGTTTAGAGGGAAGAGAATGGAGGAAGTGGGGTTTGGGGTTTGGAAAATAGTAGTGGATTAAAATGAGGGTATTAAGGGAATATTAGTAAATTGGGGGTTTGGGGGCTAACCTATGGGGTTTGTAGACTAAACTTCTTGATTATGATGGTGGTAATATGAGTAGTAGATGCAAAAACTGATTTGCCTTTAACTACTTCCTTTTTCTTCGGTCCATGATACCCGTAACCGAATTCACTTCCAGTTTCGTTGGCTACTGTCCCAATCTACATTAGTTGAGCATAATAAAGACATGCCCAAACTTTGATCCCAAATTCTGCTCAAGTACCCTTTTTGTTTTGTTATTATACGTTCTCTTTATTATTTTTTCTCACAAAAATTTCGAAACGTGTTTTGTCCTGGAGATTAATAGTGCGTATTAATGGTGTAAAGTTTTTTTGTATTATCAGTTTATCACTCACCATTCATTTATATTACTTTTATCTATAAGTAAACAACCATAAACACACGAATGATGGATGATGCATTGATTGTATTTAAAAAAAACGTTACACTATCATTGCACCATTTATTTTCTCTTTGTCCTAACCTTACTATTACTATATATTGATCTGAACCTTTTACCCTAAAATTCTCTTAATTAACTTGTACTCTTTCCATCCTATAAAGATGATGAAAACAAAAAAAGCAGCTAGAGTGACCTGACGGTTCTCTAGAAATCTGTCATATGCAGGGAGAGTGCAAGTCATCAATTCAGTATTGTTATCAATGCATACTTGCATACTTACTGGGCAAGCACTTTTCTAATAGCAAAAGGAATAATTAAGGAGATAGAAAGGATATGCAAAGAATTTTTGTGGGGAGTGAAAAACAATGGCTGGGCAATGCCATTGATAAGATGAAAAAGATTGTGTACTTCAAAAAAATGTAGGGGGTTGGGCATCAAGCATCTATAAGTTTAGAATGAAGCAACCATAGTCAAGCAGATATGAGCAGTGGCAAACAAAGAAGATTCACTATGAATAAAATGGGTGCATGCTGTATTTCTCAGAAACTGTAATATCTGGAGTATATTTCAAAAACTGACTGTAGCTGGTATTGGAGGAAGATACTGAAATTGAGAGATAATTTCAATGTTAGAATATATATTAGATTGTAATTAGGGTATTTAGTCAAGGGTAATTTAGTCTTCATAATTATGTGTTTGTCCTATATATAGGACCTTCCTCTTGTATCACAATACACATTGAATCAATCATATTTCACATCATGAATATTTCTAACATTCAAAATTGGTTTTCTAGGAGATAAATGAATATCCAGTTTGGATGGAAAGTATTTCATAGAAGTTGGGTATGAATGGAGAAAAGGAATGTAGCAGAAATGGACTTATGCTAAGTTTGTATGGGAAAGATACAATGTTCCAAAACACAACATTATTTGTTGGTTAATGGCACATGACCGACTACTAACTAAAAGAAGATTAGCTCATCTTAATATTACTAGTGTTGATGATTCCTGTATATTATGTCAACAACAAGGTAAGACATAGAGCATTTGTTTTTTCATTGTTGCTATGCATCAGAGCTGATAAGATTGTGGAAAGAATGGCTTGGACTAAGGTAATTCAGTACTAATTTCCATCATTGGACAAGGAGAATTAGATTTATTTGGCAGCACAAGAGGTTTCAACAAGAAATATTGTTTGTAGTCATAACAGCAGTAGTTTATCATTCATGAATTGAAAGAAATGCAAGATTGCTTGTAAGATAAAGCAAAACAATAGAAGAAATATTTAGAGAAGTTAGAAGAGAAATTATAATGAGGTTAAATGGACCAGTGATAGACAATGCAAAGGTGAAGAATACATGTTTTTTTTTTTAAAGCAAAGATAGAGGTCTAAGAATAAACATGAATGATTCAATTTCAACTCCGAGGTAGTTTAGTTACATTTTGGGCAGGAACCCAACCTAGTTGGTGACTTGCTTAAATTGTTGATTCTACTATGCTCTTGCTTGTATAGTTTGTCATAAGGAATCTTGCCCTCGGTCGGGGACATCCGCCTTATCTACGGGAGCTCTGTCTAAATCGGATAGAACAGTCTTAAAAGGTATATCTTTTGTCCTTATTATAAGTCACTTTTACCTAATCCACGCAGATTAAGAAAAGTAATTATTACTCTTAAATCTATAAAAAAATATATTGTCATTCTAAAGTTACCGCTATTTAAAACTTTACAACTCTATTCATTTCTCTCTCCATTGTAATTATTACCCTATCACCCATATGTAATTATATATGAAGGGTGTATTTGGAATAAACTCTTTAATACTATCTAGATATTCTAAAACGACTTATAAAAAGAGACATCAAATCTACCAAAATGGTTCCCTATAATAAAAGATGGAGGGAATATCTCCTAACCTCTTGTAATCTTGTACGATGGGTTGTGTATTCCAAATACTTCATTATAAAAATTGTTAGCTGATAAAAAAAATAATGTACCATTGAAATTGACAATATGATAATATATTAGATGATAGTATGATACTCCCTCTTTTCGTTATATTTTGTTGTATTGACCTTTTTTTATTTCTTCTAAACATTTTGAAATTCAATACTTTTCTATCTCTTAATATAAGATTTTTTAAAAATTATTTTTTTCTTAGTTTATTCATAAGACTTTATTCTATTTTCTAATAACAATTAATTACTTTTTTTTTTCATAAACAACCTTGTTTTTTTTAACATTTTTTTTAGAGTTTCAATAATAATTGTAGGGATAGTTTTGAAAAAGTAAATCAAATATTTACATTTTCAATTCTACTAACTAGTATTGGCGATTTGGGCGCATGCTATCGGGGCCTGCCCCCCGCCCTCAAATTTTTATGGGCAAAGCGTTGATTTTATGCCCAATTTCAAATTTATGCCCGCTCGCCCTGCCCATTTTTTTTTTGGCATTATCGGGCGGGCGGCGAGCCACCCATTATTTAATAATTTTTTTTTTATAAACCTATGTACTTATGTTGGTTATTTGTTATTTGAGAATATTGTTATTTATTATGTACTTATATATGTTGGTTAGTGCCTTAGTGGTTACAACCTTACGGGTTACATATTGATGGAAGTTGCAGGCCTTTTGATAATTGTTGGCTTTTTGATAATATTATTATCTGTTGGTTAGTCACTTAGTCGTTACAGCCTTATAGCCTTATGTGACGACCCAACTTTTATTCCAAAACTTAATATTCATTCTTAGAAAATTCGACCATTTTTTTTTTTTTTTGAAACTAAAAGTCAGTCATCATCCATTATCGAGTCTTTGCGGAAATTATAATTATCATGAAAGAAACTATTCATATTATATTTCATAAAAAGGAAAGTACATTTCCATTACATTAAAACTATCACCACTAGGTTTAACTTAAGTACTCTAGGTCATTACATTATATTACATATCTTACAACAAAATTTATAATAACCTTGAGCAACTGGTTCGGAACTCAAAATATCAAATAGATAAGAGAAACCTGATGAGTAGCACTATCCACACTCCAACATCCCAACTCAACTCAATCATCAGTTCCCCACTGACTACCGGTTGAGTTGTCCATGAAATCATCATCAGCCACCGGGTCAGCATCCTCCACCGGATCCTCATCCTCTATCGGATCCTCCTCCTCCTCCTCCTCTTCATGTGCCGGTTCAGATGGCACATATACCGGAGTCCGAGATCGGGCTCTAGTGGAAGGACGAGAGGGAGCAGGAACCTCCAAAATAATTCTTTCTTCAGAGGGTGATGGACTTGGTGGGAGGGTGCGTCTCGGAAAACGTCTTGGCGGTGGTGGTGGTGTTCCATGCCGAAACACAAAATTGGGCGGAATGTGCATAATGTACATCAATGGGATTCTTGTCCTACGCGGACGCATTCGGGACCATGGGTTCGGGTGACGGAAAATAACTTCCACGTCTCCCTCATAGATAGCCCGATGATCCTCGAAGTTCCACTCCCCATTAGGGAGCGGCCTCATCTCCACGCAAAACATATTCCTGGCCATGACCTACAACAAGGGATTAGGAGTGAGTCATAGCTAAACACAATAACAAATGAGCATAACAGAGGCTAGAAATAACAAGCACAAGTTTCCAGATAGCAATAATAAATGCATATGTATATGCTCAAACTGTCTTTTATAATATTTCATTTAGTTTCGTGATGCATGCCTACTCTCCATTCATGCTACGCGGTTCGGCATCCGAGTATCTCAGGCTCGGGATATTCATAATCCTATGGTTCATCAAACCGGAGCGTATTCACAACCCAGGCGTCACGATTTGATTGGGAATTTGGCCATCATAACATTTTCATGTTACGGAATCCAAATCATCACAGCATCTTCGTGCTATGGCATCACAACTATCTCAGGGCTGCGGAATACTTCTACCTATACCAGATTCCACAATCAAAATCGGAGCATCTCCATGCATGTCAATGTCACATAATTGTTCATTGTCTTTTTCTCTTTTAATTCATATCTTTGAATATCATGCCTCCAATATAGAGACCCAAAATTCATAATCCTTCTTGCTTATAACCATCTTTTCATTTTTGCATTAACTGGTGCTTGTGCTTTCCAAAAATTCCATCAGCGGCCCAGCCACTTTGTGATGGTTTTATACAATAGGAATTTAATTACGTTGTCATTAATTTGTGCAACGACCCCATCTAGGACTCCCAAAATATCAACCAAGTGGGTAAAAACTTCCACTGGGACGTGGGAATAAAATCAACCAAATGGGTGTACGCACCTCCATTGGGACATCCTGTCCGAATATATCAACCACTGAATAAAATTCCAGTAGGACTCATCCAGGATAAAATCAACCAATGGGATTAAATCTATAGATATTAAGAGCAGAAATTAAAATTTAAGCATATAGGAGTTTAGACGAGTTAATCTTTAATTACTTCATAAAGAAGTAAAGATTTTCTGAAAATTATTTTAAATTACTCGAGTAGTTCTTCACATACTCGAGTGTTCATGTAAAATTACTCGAGTCCTTCAAGACATACTCGAGTGTTCTTCCCATTTTCCAGAATACTCGAGTCTTTCTTCAATTACTCGAGTGTTTTAGCAGCAGCAGCACCAGTTTCTGCACTTTATAATGCCAATTCGAGTTCAGAGCCTTTCCTTTTCACTTTTATGCAAAACAGTAACTTAGATACATAAAATAAACATGTTAGAACATGTAATCAATATTGAAACAACATCAAATGCAATAAATCACAAAATCAACATAAACTTAGCAAATAACCATTTCACATATGATTTTCATTTCCTTTTGTTTTTAACTTCGAAAATTGATCCAGTGAGCATCATTAGGTCCATTTAGACATGTTTGGTTTATAAAAACTTGGGTTTATGACCTCTATGTCATATTCCCAATTCAAACTTCACCCCTTGATGAACCATATGAGGTTCCTACATTTCCAGCTTGAAATAACTCATTCTAGTATTTAGATAACTCCTCCCTTACCTTAGAGAAGCTAATCAACAAGTAAAACGACAGAGAAATCGGTTGGATCAAAAATCCAAATTCTGGACTTGGTGAAAAAGAGTTGAACAGGCTGACTTTGGCCACAGATTTCACCACGGATTTGGCATGAAAAGAATGAAACAAGTTAGTTTCAGAAACTAGGATATACTAACTTTAATCAGAAACAAGTTTGACACGAAAAGAATCCATGAATTTACCAAACGATTTCAATGAAGATGAATACTTGAGACTGAATGTTACTCTGTTTTTCTCAGTTTTGAACCTCCAACTTTGTAGGCCTAGAACCTGATCTTCAGAAGGCTATTTGAAGTGATTTCGAGTTCTAATTCAAGAATGGAATCAGAACTTCAGTTTGTGTTTAGGTTTCAAGGAAAATGAGTGAGGATTGAGAGAGAACAAAGGGATCAAAGTGAACTCTGTAAAACAGGGAAATTTCTGGTCAAATTCGGGTTTTGGAACTTCAGAGGTGTTGATGCTTCACCCAAGCATCAATTTATAGTCTAAGAGTACTTCAACTCGAAGTAAGGTTCAGCTCTATGCTTGTCACGTCAAGAAACCGCGTTTTGGTGCGAAATTAATTATAAAACCAACTTATACATTTAGCCAGACTGCTCGATTTACTCGAGTCTTTTTCTTTCTACTCGAGTATATTTCAAAAACTCAAGAACACTCGAGTCTTTTCTGACATACTCGAGTCTTTTGACTAAAAATTCAAATTTTCAAACAGATAGTGATTATACTCGAGTACCCTCTACAATGCTCGAGTAAAATATCTTAATTTCAGAAAAATCATTATTTTATTCAACACATTTATTTATTTTGTTTATAAAAATACAGGACCTTACATCCTCCCCCACTTACATAGAATTTCGTCCCCGAAATTCCGATTTACAAAAATAGATGTGGATATTCATCCCTCATCTTAGACTCTAATTCCCATGTGGAGTCAGACACTCCACCTTGCCCCCAGAGAACTCGTACTAACGGAATCTCTTTCCCTCGCAGCTTCTTAATCCTTCTATCCTCTATTCTCACGGGTCCAAGATCAAACGTGAGATTTTCTTTCAGCGGTATCAAATCTTGTTGCAATTGCACAATCGAAGATGGATCTTGGATAAATTTGCGAAGCTGAGAGACATGGAAAACATTGTGCAGGTTGGACAAAAATGGGGGTAGGGCGATCTGATACGCGACAGGGCCTACTCGTTTCAAAATCTGATAAGGGCCGATGAACTTAGGAGATAGCTTCCTTGGCTTCATTACCCTTCCAATTCCAGTCGTTGGCACAACCCGCAGGAATACATGATCTCCTTCTTGAAATTCGAGCTTGGATCTTCGTTGGTCGGCATAGCTCTTCTGGCGACTTTGAGCGATCTTCATCTTCTCTTGGATAGTCCTTACCTTTTCAGTCGTTTCTTGAACTAATTCAGGTCCGATGAGAGCCTTCTCCCCCACTTGGAACCAACATAGCGGGGTTCTACACTTCCTTCCATAGAGGGCTTCGTACGGGGCCATACCGATGCTTGCGTGATAACTATTATTGTAGGTGAATTCCACAAGCGGCAATAACCGATCCCACCCTTCTTGATATTCCAGAACACACGCTCAAAGCAGGTCTTCCAAGGATTGAATCGTCCTTTCCGATTGACCATCGGTTTGATGTGATAGGCGGAACTCATCCTCAACTGTGTTCCCAATGCCTGATGTAAACTCTGCCAGAACCGGGACACGAAACGGGGATCACGATCCGATACAATACTCGAGGGAATTCCGTGCAATCTAACAATCTCCTTAATGTACAATCTTGCAAGCTTCTCCAACGGATACTGCATGTTGATGGGAATGAAATGTGCAGACTTCGTTAAGCGATCAACCACAACCCAAATTGCATCAAAGCTTTCTCTTGTTCTTGGAAAACCACTTACGAAATCCATAGCTATTCCATCCCACTTCCATTCTGGTATGCTTAAAGGTTGTAGTTCTCCTCCAGGCTTCTTATGCTCGATCTTCGCCTTTTGGCAGACAAGGCAAGACGCTACGTAAGACGCAACATCCCTCTTTAGTCCGGGCCACCAAAACATCCTCTTCTGGTCTTGATACATCTTTGTTGATCCAGGATGTATACTTAGCTTGCTCTTGTGGGCTTCCTCTAATACAACTCTTCTTAATTCTTGATTTGCCGGGATGCAGATCCGATCCCGGAATCTCAAAATACCATCAGATCCTAATTGGAATTCCGGTTCCACTCCTTCCATTCCTAATCTTTTCTTCTCTAGAAGCTCCTCATCCGCTTGTTGAAGGTTTCGAACTTGACCCTCAAACTCATTTGTGATTTGCAACATTCCTAACTTGACGCAGCTCGGCTTGAACTGAATTGCCAAATTCAAGTTGCGGAATTCTTCAATTAGCTGAGCTTCCTTTATCATCATCGTACTCATGTGCAACATCTTCCTACTGAGAGCGTCGGCTACAACATTAGCTTTGCCGGGGTGGTAATGCAATTCGAAGTCATAATCCTTCAGGAATTCCATCCACCTACGTTGCCTCATATTCAGTTCCTTTTGGTCGAAGAGATACTTCAAACTTTTATGGTCGCTGAATACTTGGAACGTATTACCATACAGGTAATGTCTCCAAATCTTCAAAGCAAAGACAATGGCAGCCAATTCCAAGTCGTGAGTAGGATAGTTCCCTTCATGCACCTTCAGCTGACGAGATGCATAAGCAACAACTTTCCCTTCTTGCATCAAGACACAACCCAAACCTTGTCGAGATGCATCACAATAAACATCGAAGCTTTTCCTAGGATCGGGCAAAGTTAACACTGGAGATGATGTTAACTTGTCCTTCAACGTCTGGAAGCTAACTTCACACTTCTCATCCCAGACAAAAGGTTGCTCTTTCCGGGTCAAACGAGTCAACGGAAGAGCCAACTTGGAAAAACCTTCGATAAACTTCCGATAATATCCAGCTAACCCCAGAAAACTTCTTATTTCAGTAACCGTCTTTGGTCTTTCCCATTGCAAAACTGCTTCTACTTTGACCGAGTCCACAGCCACACCATCCTTTGAAATTATATGACCCAAGAAATTGACTTTTTCAAGCCAAAATTCACACTTGGCCAGCTTAGCATATAATTTCTTTTCCTTCAAGGTCTCCAAAATAATCTTCAAATGATTAGCGTGCTCTTTCGGATTCTTCGAATAGATGAGAATATCATCGATAAACACCACGACGAAGGAATCCAGGTAGGGTCGGAACACTCTATTCATGTAATCCATGAATATTGCTGGAGCGTTGGTCAACCCAAATGGCATCACTACATACTCGTAGTGTCCATATCGTGACCGAAAAGCAGTCTTCGGTATATCTTCCTCCTTAACTCTGATCTGATGATATCCTGACCTCAGATCAATCTTTGAAAATACCGATGCTCCACTCACTTGATCTATCAAATCGTCGATTCTTGGCAACGGATACTTGTTCTTGATGGTAACCTTGTTGAGTTGCCTATAATCAATGCACATCCTCATTGATCCATCCTTCTTCTTCACGAATAAAACCGGCGCTCCCCAAGGCGACACACTTGGTCTGATGAACTGCTTTTCTAACAAGTCCTCCACTTGCTTCTTTAATTCAGCTAATTCTGCTGGAGCCATACGATAAGGGGCGATAGAGATAGGGCCAGTACCGGGGACTAGGTCAATACTGAATTCTATCTCTCGATGCGGCGGCAAACCGGGCACTTCATCGGGAAACACTTCGGGAAACTCTCGAATAACCGGAATATCTTCGATCTTTGCTTCCTCTTTCTTTTCTTCAGCGATGGTTGAAAATAGGCACACATAACCTCCAGGTTGCTTGGCCGGCGACTTCTCACCAGGAAAGATGATCGTTCGAACCTTGCAGTCGATTACTACATGGTTGGATGCCATCCAATCCATGCCCAAAATGACATCGATATTGGACAACGGCAAACAAATCAGATTTATTCGAGAAATCTGATCTCTTATGCTAACCACACAACCGACACATGCTCTTGATGCAACAACATGAGCATTCATGGGGGTAGACACACTCAGTTTAAACGGGGTCTCCGAGACAGACAAATTTAAACGCTTGACACATTTCTCCGAGATGAAGGAATGCGTTGCTCCGGAATCAAATAAAAAGCGACAAGGCATGCCATTGAGGAAATGGTTACCTTGCACAAGGTTGTCGGCCTGCTTTGCTTCCTCTCCAAACATCGTGAACACCTTTCCATTGACCCAAGGTTTGCTTCCTTGTCCTTGGTTGCTTTGACGCGGGGGTTGGCGGCACGCACGGGCGATGTGTCCGGTCCCTCCACAATTGAAACAGACTGGTGGCTTGTCCCTCCAGCATTCTTGACTAGGATGAGAGCGTCGACACTTGCTACAAATCTCTGCCGGAGCCGGAAGACTAACTGCTCCAGAAGGTTGTGCTCTTCCCTTTCCTTTGTGCCAATATGGGCCTCCACGATTTCCACGGTTATTCTTATGCTGATTGCGGTGGGGTCCATGGCTTCCTTGACTGACTTCCTTCTTGAAGTTGTTCTTCTCGAAAATGCGACATGCACTAATCAGGATTGGATAGTGACGAATCCTTTGCACGCTTACAGCTAGCTTGATATCTGACCTTAGCCCATTTTCAAACCGGGTGCACTTCGAGTATTCGTCAGGATGATATTGGAAGTACGGGGAGTACTTCATCAGCTCCTCAAACTTTTCAGCATACTGGTCGACAGTCATGCTGCCTTGCTTCAAGTCTAAGAATTCCATCTCCTTTTGGATCCGAACATCATCCGGGAAATACCTCTCCAAGAATTTTTCCGTGAAGACTTCCCAAGAGAGCTCGCGATGATCATACTCCAAGAACTGGCGGGTCTGCTCCCACCAAGTTGCAGCTTCCCCATTCAGCATGTAGGCCGCGAACGTGACCTTCTGAACTTCCGTGAGAGTCAACGTTCGGAAAATCTTATTCATCTCAGCTAACCAAAACTGGGCTTGCTCAGGGCAACGACCACCCGAGAAGCCAGGGGGTTTACATCTACGGAAAGAATCTAGTCCTTGAAATTCAACAGGGGTTACATTGCTGGGAGGACGGGTTTGCTGCAAGTTTTCCAGGACCGCAGCCATACGGGTCAGAGCCTCAGCAATGTTAGCGTTATTACGTCCAGCCATCTATCCTACAGAATCCAAAAGGGAAAACTTAATTAGATTCTGCTATTCTATATCTCAAAATGCAAACATGATTCTAGAGTATGCAATGGTTAGTGTGTAAGGCCACACTCCAAGGCCGAGAGTTGAACCATTGCTCTGATACCACTAAATGTGACGACCCAACTTTTATTCCAAAACTTAATATTCATTCTTAGAAAATTCGACCATTTTTTTTTTTTTGAAACTAAAAGTCAGTCATCATCCATTATCGAGTCTTTGCGGAAATTATAATTATCATGAAAGAAACTATTCATATTATATTTCATAAAAAGGAAAGTACATTTCCATTACATTAAAACTATCACCACTAGGTTTAACTTAAGTACTCTAGGTCATTACATTATATTACATATCTTACAACAAAATTTATAATAACCTTGAGCAACTGGTTCGGAACTCAAAATATCAAATAGATAAGAGAAACCTGATGAGTAGCACTATCCACACTCCAACATCCCAACTCAACTCAATCATCAGTTCCCCACTGACTACCGGTTGAGTTGTCCATGAAATCATCATCAGCCACCGGGTCAGCATCCTCCACCGGATCCTCATCCTCTATCGGATCCTCCTCCTCCTCCTCCTCTTCATGTGCCGGTTCAGATGGCACATATACCGGAGTCCGAGATCGGGCTCTAGTGGAAGGACGAGAGGGAGCAGGAACCTCCAAAATAATTCTTTCTTCAGAGGGTGATGGACTTGGTGGGAGGGTGCGTCTCGGAAAACGTCTTGGCGGTGGTGGTGGTGTTCCATGCCGAAACACAAAATTGGGCGGAATGTGCATAATGTACATCAATGGGATTCTTGTCCTACGCGGACGCATTCGGGACCATGGGTTCGGGTGACGGAAAATAACTTCCACGTCTCCCTCATAGATAGCCCGATGATCCTCGAAGTTCCACTCCCCATTAGGGAGCGGCCTCATCTCCACGCAAAACATATTCCTGGCCATGACCTACAACAAGGTATTAGGAGTGAGTCATAGCTAAACACAATAACAAATGAGCATAACAGAGGCTAGAAATAACAAGCACAAGTTTCCAGATAGCAATAATAAATGCATATGTATATGCTCAAACTGTCTTTTATAATATTTCATTTAGTTTCGTGATGCATGCCTACTCTCCATTCATGCTACGTGGTTCGGCATCCGAGTATCTCAGGCTCGGGATATTCATAATCCTATGGTTCATCAAACCGGAGCGTATTCACAACCCAGGCGTCACGATTTGATTGGGAATTTGGCCATCATAACATTTTCATGTTACGGAATCCAAATCATCACAGCATCTTCGTGCTATGGCATCACAGCTATCTCAGGGCTGCGGAATACTTCTACCTATACCAGATTCCACAATCAAAATCGGAGCATCTCCATGCATGTCAATGTCACATAATTGTTCATTGTCTTTTTCTCTTTTAATTCATATCTTTGAATATCATGCCTCCAATATAGAGACCCAAAATTCATAATCCTTCTTGCTTATAACCATCTTTTCATTTTTGCATTAACTGGTGCTTGTGCTTTCCAAAAATTCCATCAGCGGCCCAGCCACTTTGTGATGGTTTTATACAATAGGAATTTAATTACGTTGTCATTAATTTGTGCAACGACCCCATCTAGGACTCCCAAAATATCAACCAAGTGGGTAAAAACTTCCACTGGGACGTGGGAATAAAATCAACCAAATGGGTGTACGCACCTCCATTGGGACATCCTGTCCGAATATATCAACCACTGAATAAAATTCCAGTAGGACTCATCCAGGATAAAATCAACCAATGGGATTAAATCTATAGATATTAAGAGCAGAAATTAAAATTTAAGCATATAGGAGTTTAGACGAGTTAATCTTTAATTACTTCATAAAGAAGTAAAGATTTTCTGAAAATTATTTTAAATTACTCGAGTAGTTCTTCACATACTCGAGTGTTCATGTAAAATTACTCGAGTCCTTCAAGACATACTCGAGTGTTCTTCCCATTTTCCAGAATACTCGAGTCTTTCTTCAATTACTCGAGTGTTTTAGCAGCAACAGCACCAGTTTCTGCACTTTATAATGCCAATTCGAGTTCAGAGCCTTTCCTTTTCACTTTTATGCAAAACAGTAACTTAGATACATAAAATAAACATGTTAGAACATGTAATCAATATTGAAACAACATCAAATGCAATAAATCACAAAATCAACATAAACTTAGCAAATAACCATTTCACATATGATTTTCATTTCCTTTTGTTTTTAACTTCGAAAATTGATCCAGTGAGCATCATTAGGTCCATTTAGACATGTTTGGTTTATAAAAACTTGGGTTTATGACCTCTATGTCATATTCCCAATTCAAACTTCACCCCTTGATGAACCATATGAGGTTCCTACATTTCCAGCTTGAAATAACTCATTCTAGTATTTAGATAACTCCTCCCTTACCTTAGAGAAGCTAATCAACAAGTAAAACGACAGAGAAATCGGTTGGATCAAAAATCCAAATTCTGGACTTGGTGAAAAAGAGTTGAACAGGCTGACTTTGGCCACATATTTCACCACGGATTTGGCATGAAAAGAATGAAACAAGTTAGTTTCAGAAACTAGGATATACTAACTTTAATCAGAAACAAGTTTGACACGAAAAGAATCCATGAATTTACCAAACGATTTCAATGAAGATGAATACTTGAGACTGAATGTTACTCTGTTTTTCTCAGTTTTGAACCTCCAACTTTGTAGGCCTAGAACCTGATCTTCAGAAGGCTATTTGAAGTGATTTCGAGTTCTAATTCAAGAATGGAATCAGAACTTCAGTTTGTGTTTAGGTTTCAAGGAAAATGAGTGAGGATTGAGAGAGAACAAAGGGATCAAAGTGAACTCTGTAAAACAGGGAAATTTCTGGTCAAATTCGGGTTTTGGAACTTCAGAGGTGTTGATGCTTCACCCAAGCATCAATTTATAGTCTAAGAGTACTTCAACTCGAAGTAAGGTTCAGCTCTATGCTTGTCACGTCAAGAAACCGCGTTTTGGTGCGAAATTAATTATAAAACCAACTTATACATTTAGCCAGACTGCTCGATTTACTCGAGTCTTTTTCTTTCTACTCGAGTATATTTCAAAAACTCAAGAACACTCGAGTCTTTTGACTAAAAATTCAAATTTTCAAACAGATAGTGATTATACTCGAGTACCCTCTACAATACTCGAGTAAAATATCTTAATTTCAGAAAAATCATTATTTTATTCAACACATTTATTTATTTTGTTTATAAAAATACAGGACCTTACACCTTACAGTGAATGTGTTCATTGTTGCTGGCCTTTTGAAATTGAATATGAGTCATGTGGTCATGCGGTAATATTTAAAAGCTAAAACGGAGAAATATTAATAGGAATTTGGTAATAAAATAGTGTATTATTGTGAATTTGTAATAAAAAAAATTGTAGTATGATAATTTTTAATTTTTTTAATTTAAAGCGGGTTGCCCACAAGCTTGCCCTGTAACATCCCAAATTTTTATTTCGGCATAATAGGAAATTATGCCAATTATTTAGGAGGAATTTCCAAGATTTGAAGAAGGTTTTGAGTATCAAACTAAACCAAAAGTAGTAATGAGCCTAAGGGAATGAATTGGAGTTAGAAAATAATCAAATTATAACTTTTCACTAAATAATCGATTACTTGGATGGTCAGTAATCGATTACAAGGCCCCTGATGAAAACAGCAATTCTAATCGATTACCTCATATGAAGTAATCGATTATTCTGAGCTGTAATCGATTACTTTCAGGGCTTTAATCGATTACAAGGCCTCAGGTTGGAAGTCCTAAAAATGTTGCATTGAAGGAATAATCGATTACCAGGTCAAGGTAATCGATTATTTTAGGGTCTGTAAAAAAAAAAGAGAAAGGGAGTGCACGTGATGCACTCCCCTCCACACAAAGGGAATCTTTATTTTGGGCTTTAATTATGGGCCACTCATTTTTCCTTCCCAATCCAATAAAATAAACTCACTCTTACATTCATAGTCTCTCTCTCACCCTCATCTTTTTCCTCCCCTCTCTCAACTCACGAGTCCCCTCTTCTTCCTCATAGGGGTTCCATTTTCTTTCCTCAAAATCAACCAAGAACAAGTGATCTTTGCATCTCTATCATTGTAATTTCTTATTTCTCATCTCAAGGTAAGTGTTTAGGTCTTGATTTCTTCCTTCCCTCTCTAAAATTTGTGTTCTCTCTCTCTCCTCTAGGGCTCAAGCTTTTCTCACTCCAAATTGATCAAGAATCAAGTGAGTGGCATTCATTCCATCATCAAGACTTGTTATTCCCATCTCCAAGTAAGAATCTAAGTGTGGGTTCTCCTCTTCCCCTCTCAAATTCGTTTTCCTTTCTCTCTCTACCATAAATGGTGGGTTTCAATACTTAGGCATTGGAGGCTACCCTCTTCTTGGAGTTTTGATTTGAAATCATGGTATAATGATAATTCCTCTCTTTTATGGCTCTCTATTTTAGGTTCCATCCTAATCTTGTGGTTTGGTATCTCCTTGGTGGGCAAACTCAAGCATAGGGCACTTGGAATCTCCTTATCCTTAAGTATTTGAGGTAAGGGGGTGGATATTGTGGGCATTGCCTTGTTCTAGGGAGTTGGTTCTAGTTAGTATATAATGCTTGCTAGGGTTATGTGTTAGGGGAGAAAATTAGATTATAAAAACCTAGGTTATGGAATATAAAATTATAATTAATTAAATATGTATGTTGATTGGACGTTAAGACTAGGAAAAAGGAAACCCAATAATATGAGAATGAATGATTTGATAAATGAAATTTTGTTAATGATTATAATGAAGTACAAGAAGATTTTGGGGTAATATGATAGTGAAGATGATATGAATGATTTCTATGACTATGGATTTTAATTGTCAAGTTTTGTATAAAATGATAATTGATTGATGTTGCAAATATATGTAGGTATTATGGAGTAAATTGACATGGGAAAAAATGGAATGGAAATGATTATATGTGATGAATGTGCGTAGTTGTATCTAAATGCTAAATGAGAATAAATGTTAAGTATTAACAATTGTAAACAAAGGTCGTAGCTTATGAACTGAAGTGTGAATATAGGAAAAGGAAGTAAAATGATTATACATAAACAAAAGTAAAAGGTGATTTATGTGAATTAAAATGAAGGGCAATCTAAATGTTGGGCTATAAAATAGAATACTACTTGGTATGATTGAGATAGTTGAGAAAGGAAATGAATAAAGGTGTTATGATTGATTGAGCAAGAAAGCGAATAATTCTTGGCCTCTGAATTGAGGCGCCAAATAATAAGAATGATGTTTAAGTGTAATCTAGGTGGTTGTATGAGGTACCTTCCGGTGTGGAGGTGAAGTACAATGGTATGAGGTACCTTCCAGTGTGGAGGTGAAGTACCCATAGGCCAAATGTATGAGGTACCTTCCGGCGTGGAGGTGAAGTACGATAGAGTGTTGACCTCTGACCTGAGGGATACAAACTGAATAAAATGTTAATAAGTGTTGACCTCTGACCTGAGGGACACGAAATGAATAAAATGTTAAAGTGTTGACCTCTGACTTGAGGGACACAGAATGAAATGGGTGTTGACCTCTGACCTGAGGGACACAAGATGAAAAGAAAGTTATTGTAGTGGACCTAACTCCTGTCCGACCGGTTCGATCTTATGCCGACCAGTTAGCATTGAGTTTATGAGCACTGACCATAAACTGGTCGGATTCACAGTATACCGAGCTAGGGACACTGTGGTTTAAAGGCTTACAGGATCTGGACCGAGCACAGGATTATCATCCTTATCCTTACTCCTTACGGTCCTAACAGTCTAATAACTACTCCTATATTCCCGCGTATCTTGATAAACTACGGGATATAGATAAGTGCTTATCCATTACAGGATTTACAAGGGTTAGCTTATCAGCACCTTAAACTAATCCTATTCGAACACTACCTTCTCACGGGCCTCATCAGAAAGCCCACAACACACATATCAGGTAAACCCCTTTAAGAACTGCCAAGCTATAGGGGCTAAGGTATGTTTTATCATCCCTACTCTCAAGAACTACGTGTGGCTTGATCCCCTTATCACTGGGGGTACGTAGGACCGGGGTCACCCTCGTCAGCTGCAACAACCCCAAAAACACATCGTGGTGGATCTATTTCTCAGATCCACTACATTGGCGCCATTTGTGGGAATCAGTAAACTTTGATTCCCATCCACCATTCAAAAACCATGTTCTACCGTGATTTACTAGGATAAGCACCGAGCCTTGTTTTTCGCCAGGGAGTAGTCAATTAAAAAAAAAACAACAATCTTTTTGCAGGGTGGCGTTATTGGAAGCCAACCTTTCTTCCTTCTCTGATATACTGGAGATATTGAAATGGGTCCATTAGTGTCTATTACGGTTCTTGATTTCAAACCGGTATGTGCAGTGGCGCATAGAAGAAATAGCAGCACCGAATCCATGCAAGATTACGGTGACCATCACGAAGAGTTAGCCAGATCGGAGGGACAACAAAAACATTGTGGAGAAAATCACAGCCCATGATAAAGATCCACACTTAATTGATACAGGCACATCTTCGTTATGTTTAGATTTAATTAGCTCAATCAATCTCCACGATTCAGAATCGATTTGAAGGACACGGTCCTAGCCTCCGATCGTGCGCCGCCGATCCTGCGTTCTTGATGTCCCTCTGCCGACGATCGTGCACCGTCAACCTGTCTCCCTCGCGTCACCGTGTTTCCATAGGGAACACTGCTCCTCTGACGTTGGACCCGAACATCAACAATCGACGCCGATACCGGCACACAAACCACCATGAACCAGTTAAGACAGACAGACTCTAGAACTATGCCAGACTGCTATGCATTTCGAGTTTCTATATCTAGTTCTTACAACTCCTGCCTCAGAGTTAATTGTAATACCATCAGAATTGAATCCAAATCCGTTCCGTATCTTTTTCGGGTATATCGGCACTAGGTGGGGGAGTAATTCTTAATCTAAGTTAAATTCCGGTTAGTTCAGGGCGAATCGAGAAGTTGACGGAAGAGAATGAAGGGAGGTAAAGTCAGACATCATGAACTCTAATAATGGGATGGTTCTCCATTTACTAAACTTAATGGAATTTCGGGGACGAAATTCCAATAAGTGGGGGAGAATTGTAACATCCCAAATTTTTATTTCGGCATAATAGGAAATTATGCCAATTATTTAGGAGGAATTTCCAAGATTTGAAGAAGGTTTTGAGTATCAAACTAAACCTAAAGTAGTAATGAGCCTAAGGGAATGAATTGGAGTTAGAAAATCATCAAATTATAACTTTTCACTAAATAATCGATTACTTGGATGGTCAGTAATCGATTACAAGGCCCCTGATGAAAACAACAAAAGTTGCAGCAATTCTAATCGATTACCTCATATGAAGTAATCGATTATTCTGAGCTGTAATCGATTACTTTCAGGGCTTTAATCGATTACAAGGCCTCAGGTTGGAAGTCCTAAAAATGTTGCATTGAAGGAATAATCGATTACCAGGTCAAGGTAATCGATTATTTTAGGGTTTGTACAAAAAAAAGAGAAAGGGAGTGCACGTGATGCACTCCCCTCCACACAAAGGGAATCTTTATTTTGGGCTTTAATTATGGTCCACTCATTTTTCCTTCCCAATCCAATAAAATAAACTCACTCTTACTTTCATAATCTCTCTCTCACCCTCATCTTTTTCCTCCCCTCTCTCAACTCACGAGTCCCCTCCTCTTCCTCATAGGGGTTCCATTTTCTTTCCTCAAAATCAACCAAGAACAAGTGATCTTTGCATCTCTATCATTGTAATTTCTTCTTTCTCATCTCAAGGTAAGTGTTTAGGTCTTGATTTCTTCCTTCCCTCTCTAAAATTCGTGTTCTCTCTCTCTCCTCTAGGGCTCAAGCTTTTCTCACTCCAAATTGATCAAGAATCAAGTGAGTGGCATTCATTCCATCATCAAGACTTGTTATTCCCATCTCCAAGTAAGTATCTAACTGTGGGTTCTCCTCTTCCCCTCTCAAATTCGTTTTCCTTTCTCTCTCTACCATAAATGGTGGGTTTCAATACTTAGGCATTGGAGGCTACCCTCTTCTTGGAGTTTTGATTTGAAATCATGGTATAATGATAATTCCTATCTTTTATGGCTCTCTATTTTAGGTTCCATCCTAATCTTGTGGTTTGGTATCTCCTTGGTGGGCAAACTCAAGCATAGGGCACTTGGAATCTCCTTATCCTTAAGTATTTGAGGTAAGGGGGTGGATATTGTGGGCATTGCCTTGTTCTAGGGAGTTGGTTCTAGTTAGTATATAATGCTTGCTAGGGTTATGTGTTAGGGGAGAAAATTAGATTATAAAAACCTAGGTTATGGAATATAAAATTCTAATTAATTAAATATGTATGATGATTGGACGTTAAGACTAGGAAAAAGGAAACCCAATAATATGAGAATGAATGATTTGATAAATGAAATTTTGTTAATGATTATAATGAAGTACAAGAAGATTTTGGGGTAATATGATAGTGAAGATGATATGAATGATTTCTATGACTATGGATTTTAATTGTCAAGTTTTGTATAAAATGATAATTGATTGATGTTGCAAATATATGTAGGTATTATGGAGTAAATTGACATGGGAAAAAATGGAATGGAAACGATTATATGTGATGAATGTGCGTAGTTGTCTCTAAATGCTAAATGAGAATAAATGTTAAGTATTAACAATTGTAAACAAAGGTCGTAGCTTATGAACTGAAGTGTGAATATAGGAAAAGGAAGTAAAATGATTATACATAAACAAAAGTAAAAGGTGATTTATGTGAATTAAAATGAAGGGCAATCTAAATGTTGGGCTATAAAATAGAATACTACTTGGTATGATTGAGATAGTTGAGAAAGGAAATGAATAAAGGTGTTATGATTGATTGAGCAAGAAAGCGAATAATTCTTGGCCTCTGAATTGAGGCGCCAAATAATAAGAATGATGTTTAAGTGTAATCTAGGTGGTTGTAATAGGTACCTTCCGGTGTGGAGGTGAAGTACCCACCGGCCAAATTGCATGAGGTACCTTCCAGTGTGGAGGAAAAGTACAATGGTATGAGGTACCTTCCAGTGTGGAGGTGAAGTACCCATAGGCCAAATGTATGAGGTACCTTCCGGCGTGGAGGTGAAGTACGATAGAGTGTTGACCTCTGACCTGAGGGACACAAACTGAATAAAATGTTAATAAGTGTTGACCTCTGACCTGAGGGACACGAAATGAATAAAATGTTAAAGTGTTGACCTCTGACCTTAGGGACACAGAAGGAAATGGGTGTTGACCTCTGACCTGAGGGACACAAGATGAAAAGAAAGTTATTGAGTGTTGACCTCTGACTTGAGGGACACCGGATGAAATAAAGAATTGAGTGTTGACCTCTGACCTGAGGGACACATAATTTAAATATGGAAAATTGTTCATTCACCTCTGATTTGAGGTGATGTATTGAAATGAAATGAGTATGTGGAATGAATAAATTAATAATGGAAATGGATGTTGAAATGAATAATGAAAATGGATGTTGGAATGAATAATGAAAATGGGAATGTGAAATAAATAATGAGTATGGAAATAATGAAATGAGTGTGGTGTGCAATATGAGAATATATGCTTATTTGCTAAATGTGTTTGACCTAGTGGGTTGTTATGTCTAGTTAGAAACTGCTTTCTATTTCCTATGCAATGCTCACTCCCTTACATTTTCAGGTACGGAGATTGAGCTGGCACAGCCCCCGGCCGAGCAGAAGTACTTTCCCTTACAGGGAGAGTAGGGTGTTACGGGTTTAGTGTATAACAGGAACCTAAGCCTCTTACATTATTTTGTTGTAAAGTTTGTTATAAATATTTTAAGTGAGGCTTAGGATGTTTTGTTTTGCTAAAGTTATAACTTTTGGTCTTAATACTCAAACTTAGTATTCTCCGCTACTACTCTGATTAATTAATGCACAATGACATATGTGGAGCCCATGGGGCCTTGATATGATTTATAGATGTAATCTGAAGCCCTGCTGGCTATTGGATGTTTATCTGAAGTCATCTATCACAGGTTAATTTCTGGATTAGTCCGAAAAACAAACAAAACTCCATCCGTTTGACAGTTGATTTTAATATAATAAAAAGAAAATTTCAAGTCCGTATTTTATTATAAGGGGGAATTAAGGGTATAAATCCTAGGTGTTACATGCCCTGCCCGCTCGGGCCTGGATTTTTCGCCCCAAAAGTTTTAATGTCGCCCACCAAAAACGCGGGCACTCGCAGGCATGGGTCAAGCCCGCCCGCCTGCTGAAATTGTCAATACTACTACTAACAATACTAACTAATTTTCTTAATAGACGTTGTAGTGTCTAAGATCTGTGGCTAGCTCAAAGATCGGGGATGACCTGAGAACTAGGGTATGATATGAGGTTACTGTATGATCCTTTAGGTTCTATAGATATCCAGTTGGGATAACTAGGGTTTTCCCCAATCACAGGTGTGTGCAAGTGAGCAATTAGGGAGTGAGAGAACGTACCTGAGCCCCTAGCTGGAGACAGCTATTTATAGGGGGAGTGGTGCTGTACCCTATGGGCCTGTACGGAGGTCCAGTAGGGCTGACGTGGCCCTTAGAGGATAGGAGGATGAGTCATTCATCCTTATCCTATACTAGAGGACCTTATCCCTGTGACATGTTGAGCTCACGAGCCTAAAGCTCGGACTCTCAAGGGGTAAAGGCCCAGTGGTCGGTCCAAGTCCATTGGGGTGAGTATTTAGATAAGTGCTCGGCCTGAGTGGGCACAGTCCTTTATATAGCTAAGTCTGGTCGGCTAACTATGTTAGGGGTAGGACTGAGGATCGGTCCACCACATAAGCCCCCTAGCTCGGTAAGACTGTTTGAGTCTTGAGCCGAGCTGAGAGTATTCATTCTTTAGTTAAGGTCCGAGTGGGTCGAGTGTCTTGATAAGGGTGAGATAATAACTCGTTCACCTGCTTTGTTGTCCTCTGTCTGCTCAATTGTCCTTTCGCCTGGTCGAAGAGACGTTTGAATCCCTTCTAGATGGCACGTGTCCTAGATGCCAGCTATGTCATTATTGCGCGTGTTGCCTTTTCAGTTTTTCAAATGTTTTGACCTATAGCATGATGCCACATTTTTCTCGTGGCTCAATGCGGTATTGGGCTTTTCTGAGTTGACAGGCCCATTTAACTAAAGAGATAGTGGGGGGGGGGGGAACCTTTTTAAACTTAACTACCTTTTGTTTTCCTATTTTCACTTCTTTCCAATCTCTACACCTTGACTCCTCCTTTTCATTCTCTGAAACTTCCCCTTTTCAGCCTTTTAGTACTCCTAACTTTTTCTCCGGTAGCATTCGCATAGACTTCCCTTTGCTGGTCCTCCGACACCTCTTTCTTTTAACGTCGTGGTTCATTTTCAGGGGTTTCTCTCTTGCTTCGCTACTCAGTTCGTGCCAATTCTCCTTCTACTGCAGGTATTGATCTGAAACTTTTTGATTTTGCCATTTTTCCTTTCAAGTTGTGTTGGGTTTCCTTTTTTCTAGGTTTCTAATTTCGTCTGGTTTTCTGGGTTTTTCTGGGTTCTTCTGAGTTTTTCTGGGTTTTTCTGGGTTGCGGTTATGGGCAGTAAGTGTTTTGAGAGATGGTCCAAGGTCTTAGGTTTGAGTGAAATTGATGATTCCTCTTCCTCCTCATCTTCTTCCTCCTCTGCAATGGAGGTTTTGGACTTTCTTCCATCTCCTTTTCGCCATCGTATGGCAGACCCTTCGGTGGAAACACCGTTATGTGTAGAGTTTCCCCAAAATTCTGCGGAGGAAGAATGTAGGAAGTTAGCGTATCAGTTGGCGGAGGAACAGGCGCAAGTAGCGTCACGGCCCTCAAGTCCATCCATGGAAAAACCTTTCTGGGGGAAAGCCATGAGGGTCAGGGGAAAATGTAGTCGGCTCGGCTATAGGGTCAGACGAACTAGGGTTAGGGTGTCCAAAGATATTGATTATGTAGATTTTGACGCCGAGTCATGTTCCCTTTCCCCAAGTATGGTTTGTCGGTGCGTCACGCATCCTCAAGAGTATCCTCTACCAACCAATGCAGCAATCTATGACTGGGTTGACCGAGAGGTACTCGGCACAAGATCGGACTTGGTTGCCAGCAATCTTAGTCACATCCGGGCTCATGTGCTCCCATGTCCAGGAGATGAGGCTGGGACTTCTTACACCTTCAGTGCTCCGTCAGCCAATGACCGAGTATGCACCTTGGTTTCTGGAAACAATAAAGAATTTTTTATGTATGAGGAGGTGGTCATAAGGTTAGGGGTCAAAATGCCTTTTAAACCATTTGAAGTTGCTTTGTTAAGGCGGCTGCGTCTGGCTCCTACGCAGCTGTATCTGTAACACTAGTTTTTAATTCTTAATTATAAGATTAAGTATAGTACTTTAATTGGAATTAACTCTTTTCTTAATAAAAAAAATTTTAAAAAATTTTCGACAGAGTCTATTTTGTTTTTAGGAATATCCCAAATTTTCATTTAAGTACATATCAGAACCAGATAATACATATAGTCTTCATAAAGTATTAAACATCCAAAAGAGACCTGTTTCCACCACCATATATCACATCTTAGTGGTGAAACTATTTACAAACTTCAAAAATAAAGTTTTTGTTCCTTCACTTTATATCATCAAAACAAAAGACTTAACAAGACTTATATAAGATTTTTATATTAAGAAGGCCAAAAGGTTCACGTATAGCATCGATCATGGATGCATCGTGTGGTGGCATTGCCACATCACTAAGTCTGTGCCCTTGGTGATGGGGCAGGACTCTCCTCAGCCGGTGCAATAGAAAATACATCACCGGAGGTGGTACCTAAAATGGTCAACACAAGGGAGTGAGTGGTTTAACATAAATTAAAATAAAGAATTAAGAATAACAATACAGAAAACCAAAGAACCAATATTAATATTGGTCGTTTTAATTAAATCACCAAGTTATAGTGTTAGTCTTGTATCACGTATTATTCTTATGCTCATGATAATAATAATGAAATGATGCATGAAACTCTGCTCTAAACTCTTGGGAATGATGCATGATTGACACTCGAAATCCACAATCGAATCCAATGAGTTTAGAAGTTGTCATCAATGTATTCTTTCATAATTTCTTTTCACAATTCATTGGATTCAACCAAGGATTATAAAATCTCCATCTCATTCTCTTTTCATTTCTTCCACTTGCCTTTTTCATCACATGTTCATCTCTTTCTCATTGATCGTTCCACATCTCGCATTTTCACTTTACTTCACCCTCCGCTCTAGGGAAAGACCAACCAGGAGTAAGTGTCCCTTTTCTAGTGCTTGCACGGTACTGGCCATCTATCTCGGTCCAGTACAACTGGGTTGAAGGCCCAAGTTGGCTATAGCAGGGAACCACCCTCAATCGGTCATGATGTGTCTCTGTGACCGATAGAATTTTTTTGGTTAATGCAGAACCAACCTCCCGACACGAGTGGCCAGTTCGTGCCCTCCTAGGAGATCCAAGTTCCACCCTCAACAATTCCCACGGTTGCTTCATTAGCACAACCTAGTCACATATCACTCACGTGCCTCCGTGTATGTCTTTCCCAACTTCCTCACCGTCCACCTTATACTCCATGTATGATGCATGTTCCTCATTACTTTCCAATTAAAATCATATTTATCAAAAAGTAATATTTAGAAAGTATTTCATAAATAAGTATAATTTCAATTGGAAATCATAAGCTAATTTCAATGGATATGCAATGCAACATCATATGCAACATTTCAAACCATAGAGTTTAAATTAAATTATTAATTCTATTTACTTTTGCTGTACTTACTTTGGTATTATTATTATTACTAACATCAATTCACATAGTCTCTTAAGAATATTATTTGATTTAACACAAGATCATACACAACATAATTAAATTACATAACCAACTATAATGAATTCATTTGAATTTACAGCACATAATCCTTCAATTTAAAACCCAAAAATCTAGCACAAAGTCATAACTATTATAATTAAATTTACATAATCATCACATCTCCTAGGGTTTTCTGTATCTCATTCTTAATCCTTGATTTTAATTCATGAAAACTACTCCTCCCTTACCTTGGTTGAGAAGGAAGAGAACTTATAGGGAGAAAGCTTCCTTCCAAGCTTTAAATTCATGTATTAGCTCCTCTCCTTACTTTTTAGCTCCTTTTGATTCTTACACTTCTTGTTCTTACACTTTGTGATTGAAACTACTAGACTAAAGGTATTCTGTTGTGATATTGGATGAAAAGGGAGATGAGGGTTTGAGATTAAAATAACTATTGGTTAATTTTTGGAGTAAACCAAGTATAGAAAGGAAAACAGAGTTGATATTTGTTAAGTCTTTTTGGATATCATGAAGAAAATGGAAGGATTTTAGGTGAGTGAGGAGAAGAGTTCGAAGAAGGCTAAGAAGGAAGGAAAGAGGTAGAATGTTCTGGAAAAAAGGAGAATGAATAAGCTACACTGGAACAACCCATTTAAAATCACTATTTGGGCTACATGACCATGGACTACTCGATAAATTTTTTTTATAACTACTCAATTACTTATTGTTTTATTAGAGAACTACTCTATTACTGAAAATATAAATCGATTAGTCCTTCTTGTTTTAGCAGTCCTTACTCGATTAGAATGATATTAATCGATTAGTTTAATTTATTTCATTTCTTCGTATTTCAAAACGCTATATTTTATTCGTTAACCGTTGGGTCTTGCTCAAATTTGAAGACAAGCTTCCTTATATACTTATCTTCACATCCAACGGTGGACTTTGTGTTTAAAGTTATAAATAATTTATTTCTAATTTTCTAATATAAGGTGTTTCTAACACCGAAAACGTCGTAATTAACACTCTCCTATACAATGCCAACGCTTCCTAATTCCTTAATGACATTCAAAAGAAATTCTTAATTTATTACCTTAAATCCTTTTTAAACCAAATTTTTATTTTTCTAATATTATTATTATTATTATTATTTGGTATAAAATTTAGGATGTTACAACACTCCCCCACTTACAAGAATTTCGTCCCCGAAATTCAATTAGTCTCGAAGAGTTGGGGGTGTGATGTTCGCATCTTGCCTTCCAATTCCCAAGTTGCTTCTTCTATGCCATTCCGACTCCAAATTACTTTGACTAGTGATATCTCCTTTCCATGAAGCTGTTTAATCCTCCGATCCTCGATCCTAATTGGTTGCACTTCAACTGTCAAGTTTTCTCGAAGTGGTACTTCGTCTTTTGACAGAATGTGAGAAGGATCATGAATGTACTTGCGCAATTGAGATACATGAAACACGTTGTGAATGTCGGAAAAGTCTGGTTCATTTCTTTTTTGAGAAGACTTCCTTTGCTCTTGCAGTTCAACATCATTTAACTGTTGTTGCCGGACTTGTTCTAAGAATTCATTTGTGATTCTAAGCATTCCCAGGACAACACTCTTTTATTTGAATTGGATACCTAAATTGAGGTTATTGAATTCCTAAATTAGTTCCATTTGTTTCACCATCATGCTACTGATATGGAGAGCTTTCCGGCTCAAGGCATCTGCAACCACGTTTGCTTTTCCTGGATGGTATTGTAAATTAAAATCATAATCTTTGAGAAATTCCATCCATCTCCGTTGCCTCATGTTGAGCTCCTTTTGATCAAACAAATATTTAAGGTTTTTGTGGTCGTTGTACACTTCAAATTGAGTTCCATATAGATAATGCCTCCAAATCTTCAGGGCAAAGACGATCGTAGCAAGTTCCAGATCGTGAGTAGGATAGTTTCCTTCATGTGGCCATAATTGCCGAGAAGCATAAGCAACTAGTTTTCCTCCTTGCATTAATGCACATCCTAATCCTTGTCTAGATGCATCATAGTACACATCAAAAGACTGGGATGGATTAGGTAGCACCAACACAGGAGACGTAGTCAACCGGTGTTTCAGCTCTTGAAAGCTTTGTTCGCACTGCTCGTTCTAGGCAAAAGGAGTCTCCTTTCTGGTCAACTTAGTCAGAGGCAAAGCAATTTTAGAAAATCCTTCGATAAATCTTCTGTATTATCCTGCTAACCCCAGAAAGCTTCTTATTTCCGCCACGTTCCTTGGTCGTTCCCACTTCAATACAGCCTCTACCTTAGCAGGATCAACAGCTATTCCTTCTTGAGTAATTACATGGCCTAAGAAATTCACTTTCTCCAGCCAAAACTCGCATTTAGACAGCTTAGCATACAGTTGTTTCGCTTTTAGGTGAGTAAGGAGAAGAGTTTGAAGAAGGCTAAGAAGGAAGGAAAGAGGTAGAATGTTCTGGAAAAAAGGAGAATGAATAAGCTACACTGGAACAGCCCATTTAAAATCACTATTTGGGCTACATGACCATGGACTACTCGATAATTTTTTTTATTACTACTCAATTACTTATTGTTTTATTAGAGAACTACTTTATTACTGAAAATATAAATCGATTAGTCCTTCTTGTTTTAGCAGTCCTTACTCAATTAGAATGATATTAATCGATTAGTTTAATTTATTGCATTTCTTCGTATTTCAAAATGCTATATTTTATTCGTTAACCGTTGGATCTTGCTCAAATTTGAAGACAAGCTTCCTTATATACTTATCTTCACATCCAACGGTGGATTTTGTGTTTAAAGTTGTAAATAATTTATTTCTACTTTTCTAATATAAGGTGTTTCTAACACCGAAAACGTCGTAATTAACACTCTCCTATACAATGTCGACGCTTCCTAATTCCTTAATGACATTCAAAAGAAATTCTTAATTTATTACCTTAAATCCTTTTTAAACCAAATTTTTATTTTTCTAATATTATTATTATTATTATTATTATTTGGTATAAAATTTAGGATGTTACAGCATCCTAGCGGTTGGGCTTTTGCCCGAGCATTCCAAAGGTTTTGCAAGGCTCGAAGGTTAGAGGGTTCTCTCCGAGCGTTTCTGTGGTTATACATTCCTCAGGTCAATGTCTTTGAGAAAGGGTCAAGAAAGAGGTCTTGGGTGTCGTTGAAGGCACGCAACGACCACGCTCTGTTCGCCAAGTTTACGGATTCTTGGAAAACCTTCAAGCCTTTATTTTTTAAGTACCAATTTGTTGGAGAGAGGGCTTGCTAGTTTATGGACGGCGACCAACCTCGGTACCCGCTGTCTTGGGCTGCCGACTTCTTCAATAGGCATCCGAAGCTATACCAGTATGATTATAATAAGGAGCTGTCAGATGCCGAGAGGCGCACATGTGATACTTTTTACGAGTATCTTAAGTCGAATGGGCAAGTCGACATTAGGAATATTATTATTCTGCTGAAAGAACTTGTTCAATCTGAACTTGGTAAAATGCAAACTTTTTCAACTCCTTTTTTTAACTCTTTTTTGCTTTTGCAGTTAGAATGGCTAAAATCAACAAGGTTGCTGCTCGTCTGAAAGAACTTGCAAAGATTAAGATCGACGAAACAGCTGGGTCTCCAAGCACTGTGGCCTCTAGCGAGGCGACTCATTCTGTCACAATTGCAGTGGCACCACCTCCCCCTGCTGCCGAGGATGTGTTGGATACGTCGGCGTCTTCTGCTCTTGCCGACGGTATTGCCACTACAGTCCCCCTTGTCAATGTGGAGGAGGAAGAGGAGGAGGATCTCGAACCTTTGGCCGAGAGGGCTAGGATTGAAAAAGGGAAGGGTAAGGCGGTCGATATGCTGAAGCCGACGAAGCCGACCTCGAACAAGAAGTACTTATGGTTTGATATCTCTGATCCTTCGGAAGAGACTATGTGGGATCGAAAATTGCAGGAAAAGTTTGTGGGGATGGTGTATACTCCAAATGACAAAAAGAGGCTCTTGAGCCAATCTGCGCATACCTCAAAAAATAATTTTCACATTCTGGGCAAGGATATGCTGAGGGCGGCTAGTTATGCCTTTCATATTGCTGAAAATGCTGAGGATATTAGTGCGGCTCTTTCGCCTACTGAGAGGGAGAAACGGAGGGCTTCCAACCTTTGGGAAGAAGTTCTTCTTAATCAAATCAAGGAATATGAGGCTGGCAGTCAAGCGTTGGTAGATGCAAATTCCGAGCTTCAGAGGAATCTTGCAGAAGCTGAGAAAAACCAAGGTATAGCAGAAGAGGCTAAGGAGGCCGCTGAGAGGGCCCAAGAGGTTGCCGAGAAGGGTAGAGAGGCTACCGAGAAGGCTAGGGAGGAAGCTAAGAAGGCCAGAGAGGATGCGGTTGGGATGAAGGCCGAGGCGGAGGGGTTGCTGCAGACTGCTCGGGATGATTTGGTTGAGGCTCGTCATCAAATCACCGATTTGGAAGGAGTTCAAGGGCAGCTAACTGAATCTGAGAACGTTGTGACTCGGCTGCAAGGTGAGCTTGCGAAGATGCGCCGAAAGGCGTTGAAGCATAAAGTTCAGGCCAAGCGGAACCAATTCAACTGGGATCATGCGACCAGACTCTTTCGTTAATGTCGTCCATCAGCTGAACCTTCTGAATCTTGGCATTCGGTTCATAGGGGCGAACCCAACTTATGGGGTCGTAGATGGCCGTATCGTTGACTATGGCCGAGGGGATGTGGAGGTGGACCTGTCCGCTCCTAACCTTCCGAACCCTTTGGACTTGGTTGATGAAGAAGAAGTTGATTTTGACGGGTCATCAATTGTACTCTCAGATGACGAAGAATAGATATTTTTTGATTCCTTTATTTGTACTCTTTTTTTTTGGTTCTTTAATGCTTTCATCCTTTTATGGACAATGTCATTGATCAATATGTTGATCTTTTTTGTAATTTGATCACTAATGAATCCGTATTTATTCTGCCTTTTGTCCTTAGTTTCATAACTCGGGTGTAGCCCAGGTTTATCCTTTTCTTCATTATAAACTATTATTGAGATTTCGGATCTCCAACCTTTGGCCAAGGTGGGATCCTCGGTCCGCAACTGTAAAAGCTGTATAGAGCTCTTTAGTTGGGCACCTCTTAAAGTAATTTTTATTTTAGCATATAAGTCCCCGTTGGAAGGACGTGTATAAACAACCCAGTTCAACTCGGTGGCGAGCCGAGAGGAAAGGACTAGTACGTTAACAGAAAGAAAGAGTTGAAACTAAAATGCTGCAAAAAAATCACTTCATTAAACCCTTCCATTGCATACAAGTAGTGGTCATAAAGACATAAAAGCTTTAAAATGACTTAAACATAAAGACATGAAAGTAAATGACAATAATGTAAATACTTAAAAGTAAAATAGCTAGTTCAAAGTAATGGGTGGAGAAGATTTGCGAGGGTTGTTGTGGAACTTGTGTTTTCAGCTATAGTAAGGTTTTAGCTTTGTTGCGTTCCAACTGTTGTTGAGTTCTTGTCTTGCCAATGTTTCCAATATGTATGCTCCCGAGCCTGTCTTTGAAATGACCCTGTAGGGGCCCTCCCAATTTCTGGCAAACTTCCCTTCTTTTGCATTTTTCTATCCAATATCTGCTCGTCTGAGGACCAGGTCTCTGACTGCGAAGCCCCTAGGAACCACCAACTTGTTGTATCCTAGGGCTTGCCTTTCCTTTGCCCCCTTCTCTTTGGCAGCTGCAATGGCTCGAATTTCTTCACTAAAGGTTAATTCTTCTATGAGCAATTCATTATTCACCTCAACCGGGCGCTCTGCCACTCGAAATGTTGGGATCTGAGTCTCAATGGGAATAACTGCCTCACAACCATACGTGAGTCAGTATGGGGTTTCTCCTGTGGAGGTGTGCATGGTCGTACGAATCGACCATAAAACCTCAGGAAGAATATCCACCCACGACCCTTCTGCTTCAAGGAGTCTTCTTTTCATACCATCGATGATAACCTTGTCTGCTGCTTCTGCCTGCCCATTAGTCTGTGGGTGTTCAACCGACGAGAAGTGGTGGGCGATGTGAAAGTGATTTACCAAATCTTGAAAAACCCGAGCGTTGAATTGAGTTCCGTTGTTGGTTACCAAAGAGTGGGGCACGCCAAAGCGAGCGATGATCTGTCTTAGGAAGAATTTTTGAATCTTTGCCGAGGAAATTGTTGCTAAAGCCTCGGCCTCGACCCACTTGGAGAAATAGTCTACTGCGACTACTACAAACTTGAGTTGTCCCGGGGCAGTCTTAAACTTCCCAATGATATCTGATTTGGTTCCAATATATGATGTTTTGAGCATGATTTAGACTCTCTTTTGCTATGGTTTTGGCTTGTTTCTCTTGTAAATATAGGTATTTTGTATTAGTTTTAGGAATTTTTAGTTTATTAGAATCCTTTGAATGTTTTGATCCGTTTTGGGTATGTTTCAGGTGTTTCGGAGCTTTATTTGGAGAAAATATTATTGGAGCTAAGAAGAGCATAGGAAGACCTTGAAAATGGCACAAGAACGGAGAGAAATGGAGTCGAAAGTTACTGAGCACGCCCAGGCGCGCGTGCAGCGGTAATCAGACGGCATCAGATATAGCGCGCCCAGGCGTGCTGGTCTGCACGCCCAGGCGTGCATAGTGCGTGAAAGTGACACTATTCGGTATTTTGATCATAACTTGAGCTACACTTATCCAAATAAGGCGATCTTGGTATCATTTTAAAGATAAGGAAAAGAGCTACATCTTTTCCAGAAATAGCCTTGCTCAAACTCGTCCATCCTTGGGGTTAAAATTAGGGCCGAAGTTGATATCAGATACGAGAAAGCCCAATTGGGCCACTTTCGGATCAGTTTTGCTCCAATTCAATTAGGATTAGTTTTATCTTTTAAATATACGTTTTAGAATTAGGTTAGGCAGCCATTAGCAGTCATTAGAGAGAGAGAGGGAGATTACATAATTTTAGAGAGTTTTAGAAGAGGAGAAGATCAAGGATTGGGAGATCCAAGGCTTTTCCATTGTAATCATGCATTCTTCTATTTCTCTTGTTCTTATTTTCATGATATGTAACTAAAACCCTTTTGTTAGGAATTGGTGAATTTGTATGGATTAGTTTATTGATTTCATGAATAGATGTTTTTCATATTCTAAATCATGTGTTTGATGGTGTTTTTACTGTTATGCAGAGAAGTAATTAATCTATGTTTTGGATCTCTAATTCTTCAATTGAGAGATTAGAAATTAGAATAGGCCATGCCTTCAAACAATATAGTTATTCAACAAGTAGGGATACAATTGGGTAATTATATAAGATGATTAATTCCCTATCCTTAATTAAGATTATTCAATAATTTAATCTCTTAAGGAATTAAGGATTATCGAATTGAATAAGAAAAGGTAATTATACAAGAGGGATCTAATAGTTACCAATTTAGGAATTTGTTCATGATTTAGGGAAAAACAGAGATTCATGATAAATAAATAAAGCCTACAATGAAACCATGTTCCTAACATCTTTCTCAAATTGCTCACAACTTCTATATATTTTCTGTTTTTAATTTATTTTCTATTTTTATTTCAAATCAATCTCAATTAGTTAATTAGAAACCTATAGATTTTACTTTTAACTACTCTTTGGTGGAAATTAATTGAAAAATTTGCAATCCCCGAGTGGAACGATATCTGGTCTTCCTAGACTATATTACTATCTGATCTAGTATACTTGCTAGAGAGTGATCAAGATTTTGGCGCCGTTGCTGGGGATTGAAATTCGTTTCAATTAATTTTCAGTACTTAGTAGTAGTTTTAGGTGAAATTTATTATTTTTAGTTAGTTTCTTGTCTCAACAGGTGCTACGTAATTTTTCTCTTGTTTTTGTTTTGTGCAGGAATTTTTATTAATTTAAGTGCAAAGAGGAGAAAAATTCAGCACTAGAAGAGGGGAAAGACCAACATTGAAGATGGCTGGAGGAGGAGGATCTCACGGATCCTCTCCGCCTCCTCCTCCCAGGAAGACTTTGGCGGAGTATGGAACAGTGGATCCGGACCTCTTTGCTTCCAGCATAGTCCGGCCAGCCATCATTGCAACTACATTCGCAATTGATCCACAATATATCCACCTCATCATGAAGGATCAGTTCAGTGGTGCGCCGAATCAAGACCCCAGGGATCATATCACCAACTTCCTGGGCATGCTCGACTTCTTCAAGATCGAGGGTGCTACGGACGAGGCCATCAGAATGAGGATGTTCCCTCTCTCACTGAGGGGCGAGGCGCTAACTTGGGTGAACAACCAGGCACCAGGGAATTTGTCCAGCTAGAAAGTACTTGTCTCCAAATTCATGGATAAGTTTCTTCCAGCTGGGAAGCAAGCAAAGTTGAGGCAGGATGTTCATTCTTTCATGCAAGAGGAAAACGAGCCGTTGCATGAAGCTTGGAAGCGTTACAACCAGCTACTGAGGAGATGCCCAATATATATGCAAGACTGGTAGCGAATTCAATTATTTTATAATGGGCTCAACCGATTCTATCAGAGTATGGTTGATGCAGCAGCTGGTGGATCGCTAATGAAGAAGACGGTTGAAGAGGCCAAGGAAGTTATTGCAAATATGGCATTCAGCAGTAGTCAAGGATTGAGGACCTAGGTGGAGCAGAGTGTCCTGAAGAGCAATGATCTGGATTCAAGTCAAGTCAAAATCTTAATCGAGCAGAACAAGAAAATGCAGCAGTAGATGACTGCATTGACGAAGCAGATAAGCCAGATCACTATGTCATCTGCAACGAGCACTCTGAAGTGCGACTTTTGTGGAGGAAGTCACCGGAATGGTGATTGTGCATTTGAAGTCAGTACGGGTCCAGCAACCATTGAGAGCAAGCCAAGTTTGTGGGTGGCGGAGTACTTAACAACAATACGTACCCCAACATCTACAATCCGGGGCCAACACATCAGTCTCACACCTCATGGTCTAGCCCAGCACCCAATCCATCATAGCCACAGAAGCAAGACTGGGATAAAGCACTTGAAGCAATGGCTACCACAACCAATACCTTCATGGCAGAAGCAAGGGCGAATTTCGCAAATCAGGAAGTCAGCATTCGCAACTTAGAGGTGTAATTGACTCATATAAACAATCAGATATCAGAGATTGCAACCAACTACAAGGAGCGATGCATGGCGGTCACCCTTCGAAGTGGCAAGTCGTATGAGGAGCCACAGAAGAAGGGTGATGCAACTGAGCATGAGAAGAAGGATGAGGGGCCAAAGCAACAAAGTGGAAGAGGCTCAAATGCAAGGCAACAGACATAGGATCCACCTGCGGATCAAGAGAAAGAAAAAGGCACACCCAAATCAGCACCACTACCTCCGAGGATTCCTTATCCTCAGAGGTTGAAGAAAGAGGATGACCAGAAGGAATTCTCCAAGTTCTTGGAGATGCTACGAAAGGTGGAGATCAACATCCCATTTGCAGAGGCACTCTCACAAATGCCTATGTACGCGAGATTCTTGAAGGAGTTGCTGACAAAGAAGAAGAGGATGCTCACTAACGAGACGTTCCTGATAGCAGAGAAGTGCAGCGACATCATCAAATCCAACCTTCCACCAAAGCTGAAGGACCCAGGTAGCTTCACTCTTCAAATTAGCATAGGCAAGGAGTACTCAGGTAAGGCTCTATGTGACTTAAGAGCTAGTGTTAACATTATGTCTTTGTCTATTTGTGAATCATTGAACTTAGGAGAGATTAAGCCTACCCCGGCAGTACTTCAGTTAGCTGATAGAATCACCCTCCGCCCATATGGAGTGGTGGAAGATATTCTGGTTAAGGTGAAAGATTTTATCCTTCCCTTAGATTTCATGGTTTTAGATATAGAAGAGGATAAAAATATTCCTCTAATTTTTGGAAGGCCATTCTTGGCCACAGCAGGGGCAGTGATTGATGTGCCTAGGGGAGAAGTAATTCTTCGAGTGAATGGTGACCAAACTATAATTAAAATTTTTGAAAAACCACCAATCACCACGGATAACTTTGCTCCTTTCATGTGCATTCAGCACTCGAATGAAGAGAGTGTTGGAAAGAAGTTGAAAAGCAAGGTGCCACCCTTGAAGGGATATTGGCAACCACCCTAACCTTTGAAAGGAGGTGACCCGTCAGGCTCGTGATGTTAAACAAGCACTAGTTGGGAGGTAATCCAATGTTTAGGTAGCATTACCTTAGTTTAGTAGTTTTTAGGAAATTAGTGTAGGTTATTTTTTTTATTCTATTTTGTTAAAAAAAAAAAGCTTCAGGTACAGACCTGGCACGTCTGGGTGCGCAGCTCTGCACGCCTGGGCGCGCGCTGAGCGAAAATGCCAAAAAGTTTGGGGATTGTTATTCGTTGATATATTTTATGCTCTTTTCCCCATCACAGCCAGTCCCTGTACCTGTGCAATAAAAATATGTAATTGCTTTCTAGGATTTTTTTTTTAGTTTTATTGTTTGGATATTTATTTGGATTATTTGTTCTTTGCATCAAGCTATATATTTTGTAACAAATATAAGTTAATATTTTTCCCATTAGTGGTGCTATTTTTGGGCACTTGTTTTTCATAACTCATATTAAGTTTGGGGGAATGTTTTCTTATTTTTGTTAATGCTGATTTTTTAGATGCAAGTAGTAAACGTTCCAAATTTATTCCATGCAATTTTTTATTTTTTAGATAGGTATGTTTAGTTTAGTTTGCTTGAGGAAAAGCCAACCTCTAAGTTTAGGGGAGTGGATTACAAAATAAAAAATTTTTCAGATCTGAATTTTTCTCCCATTTTTGGTGTTAGTTTGTGTCTTAGGTAGAGGTTTTGTAATTATTCTTGACTTAGGATTATTTTTCTAATGATAGGTGTATATACTTAGTTTAGGATTAGACTCATTGATTCATGTTATTTATTTGTTGAGCTGTAAATATTTTTGAAATTTGGTTATTTTGACAAAGTTTTTCAGAACTTGAAATTAGTGAACTGACTTTAGCTTGGTGAGATTTTAAGCCTATTTGATGGGGTATGTGAATATTTTTAATATTTTGATTTGAGACCCCTATTTCTTTCATGAGTGTGTTCATTTTGACTTTGGGTTCTAGAACTTGACCGGTGACCATTTTGAGATTGATAATTGTTTGCATGCATTAAGATGATTAAGGCACTTAGGATGTGTTTTTGTGGCCTTCAACTGATTTGAATTGTATATATTTCCCTTAGTTGCCCATTTTGAGCCTTATAAGATATTATGATTTTTCTTTGGTACCCTGCATCTATTGAAATATTTTTGTGAGTACCCTAGAAATTTTGAATGAGCAATTGAGAGAATGACTCAAGAAAAAGTTAAAGTAATTGGTGAAAAGTGTTATGAGTTCTATTTCTCTTCCAAGAAAAAAAATGAAAAAATAATAAAATAATAAATAGAAATTTGGAAGAGAATAGAAGAAAAAAAGTGAAAAGAAAAGGAGGATGATAATGATTTTGGAGTTGAGTGTGAGTCTTAATTGTATTCATTGCTCATTCATAATTTTTAAGGGATGTTGTTTGATTTCATATATTTAGCCCTTAGTTTTATCCTATCTTTCTTTTATCTCACCTTTCATATTTAGCCATGACCACGTTACAACCAAAATTAAGACCTTTTGATTTTTGCATGTATTCAATAATTTCAGTGGAGATTTAGGTCTATGGTCAAGCATATGGTAACACATTGTCATTGTATGAACTTGAGTGAATATTTATAAAACCTTTGATACACATGAGAAATACACACAGTGAGGTTGAGAGTGTTCACTAGTTCCCGGTTCGTTCATAGTTTGTGATTTTAACCAGTTGTTGATTTAATTTATTGCTTGTGAAGAAAAGTGTCTGAGTCATGAGTCTGAAGTTTTAGATTAGGTGTTTGCATATTAACTTAGAAAATTGGTTCTGTGTTCTAGAGATTTTATTTTACTTTTGCCTGGGACATGCAAAATACTAAGTTTGGGGGAGTGATTTGGGTCCAATATATGATGTTTTGAGCATGATTTAGACTCTCTTTTGCTATGGTTTTGGCTTGTTTCTCTTGTAAATATAGATATTTTGTATTAGTTTTAGGAATTTTTAGTTTATTAGAATCCTTTGAACGTTTTGATCCGTTTGGGGTATGTTTTAGGTGTTTCGGAGCTTTATTTGGAGAAAATATTATTGGAGCTAAGAAGAGCATAAGAAGACCTTGAAAATGGCACAAGAAAGGAGAGAAACGGAGTCGAAAGTTACTGAGCACGCCTAGGCGCGCGTGTAGCGATAATCAGAGGGCATCAGATATAGCGCGCCCAGGGTGCTGGTCTGCACGCCCAGGCGCGCATAGTGCGTGAAAGTGACGTTGTTCGGTATTTTGATCATAACTTGAGCTACGCTTATCCAAATAAGGCGATCTTGGTATCATTTTAAAGCTAAGCAAAAGATCTACAACTTTGCCAGAAATAGCCTTGCTCAAATTCTTCCATCTTTGGGGTCAAAGTTAGGGCCGATGTTGCTGTCAGATACGAGAAAGCCCAATTGGGCCACTTTCGGATCAGTTTTGCTCCAATTCAATTAGGATTAGTTTTATCTTTTAAATATACGTTTTAGAATTAGGTTAGGCAGCCATTAGCAGTCATTAGAGAGAGAGAGAGGGAGATTACATAATTTTAGAGAGTTTTAGAAGAGGAGAAGATCAAGTATTGGGAGATCCAAGGCTTTTCCATGGTAATCATGCATTCTTCTATTTCTCTTGTTCTTATTTTCATGATATGTAACTAAAACCCTTTTGTTAGGAATTGGTGAATTTGTATGGATTAGTTTATTGATTTCATGAATTGATGTTTTTCATATTCTAAATCATGTGTTTGATGGTATTTTTACTGTTATGGATAGAAGTAATTAATTTATGTTTTGGATCTCTAATTCTTCAATTGAGAGATTAGGAATTAGAAAACGCCATGCCTTCAAACAATATAGTTATTCAACAAGTAGGGATACAATTGGTTAATTATATAACATGATTAATTCCCTGTTCTTAATTAAGATTATTCAATAGTTTAATCTCTTAAGGAATTAAGGATTATCGAATTGAATAAGAAACAATAATTATACAAGAGGGATCTAATAGTTACCAATTTAGGAACTTGTTCATGATTTAGGGAAAAACAGAGATTCATGATAAATAAACAACGCCTACAATGAAACCATGTTCCTAACATCTTTCTCAAATTGCTCACAACTTCTAGTTATTTTCTTTTTTTAATTTATTTTCTATTTTTATTTCAAATCAATCTCAATTAGTTAATTAGAAACCTATAGATTTTACTTTTAACTACTCTTTGGTGGAAATTAATTGAACAATTTGCAATCCCTGAGTGGAACGATATCTGGTCTTCCTAGACTATATTACTATCCGATCTAGTATACTTGCTAGAGAGTGATCAATATCCATGCCCCATTGCTAAAAGGGCCATGGGGAAATCATCGAATGGAGTTCTGCTGGCGGTCGTTGGTACACTTTTCCATGGAATTGACATGATTTTCATTTTTTGACATGATCTGAGGCATCAACTTGGAGGGTTAGCCAATAGTAACCTGCCCAGAGAGTCTTGCGGGCCAATGCTTTTCCCCCCATGTGGTGGCTTGAGATTCCCTCATGTACCTCGACTAGGACCAATTCTGCCTCGACTGGATTAAGGCATTTCAACATGGGGGAATCCACCCCTCTTCTATACAAGGTATCACCAAAGATGGAGTAATGAGCTGCTTGTCTCATCAGCTTTTTGGCATCCAATGAATCCGTGGGTAGGATATGGTGCTTTATATATTCTTTGATTGGAGTCATCCATTCAGTGGACAGGGAAACCGCGAGAACAACGCTCGATCCGTGCACGGTTTCCTGCACCAAACTTTTATTATTTTCAGAATCCTTTTTGCTGGCCAGCTTAGAGAGGATGTCAGCACGACCATTGGATGCCCTTGGGATGTGAGTAATGGAGAAACTTGAGAAAAGATAAGAAAGTGTTTTGACTTGTTCAAGGTATTTTTGAAGAATTTGTTCTTTGGCTTGGAATTCCCCATTCACCTGGGAAACAACCAACTACGAGTCATTGAAGACCTGGACCTGTGAGGTGTAACGACCCAACTTTCTAACTCTTAATTACTTATAAAAATAGAGGGAAATTTTTTTCGCCGAAATAAGTTTATAACTTGGTTTATTTCAAAAGCGGAAGCAACTTTCATATATCATATTGTTTCATAACAAAACATAGAGAGTGTACAACTTATAACAAAAGTTCAAACTATAAAACAGCCAACATAACACTCTGAGCTACTTAATAGACTACTCGTAACCCAGAGCACGGTTCTCAAAACTCCTTCATCGGTAAGGGAATTATCGCATCCCTTGCCAGCATCATTCTCCCCATTGGAAGATGGAATCTCCATTACCTACATGGGCAAGTAGGGAGTAAGTCATAGCTAATCACGTTAAAACGAATGATAAATAATAGAGGCTAAAAACATCAAACACGGGTATTCAAGTAGCAACAATTTATAATGCATATACACATGTCAAACCCTTTTCATTCAAGTAATAGATTTTCTTATTAATAGCATGATGCATGCTAATCTCAACAATTTCCCGGGGCATCACAGTTTGGAGGGAACATGGGGTCCTCGTGAGCTTCCTCCGCTCGACCACTCAAATGTCCGCGAATTACAGGCTTCCTCCGCTAGACGCAACTAGTATAAAATCCTCGACAAACTGGAGCAATCAATGCATGAATGCAACATAATCTATTATCAATCCCTTTTATCAATTTATTATCATTATTCATCTTATTCTCATTAGGACATAGTCCAAGTTGCCCATCTTATTTTCCCATTTCATTTCCTTTAAACTTCCTTTTAGCTGGTGCTGTTGTTTTCACAGAAAATCCATCAGCCACTTTGTGATGGTTTTAAAAATAGAGTTTAACCATTTGTTTAATAATCCGTCGGGGCCTAGCCTCCTATTGGCGGATATTTATTGCAACGACCCCATTGGGACTCCCTTGGAAAATATCAACCAAGTGAATAAAACTTTCACTGGGACGTTAGGGATAATATCAACCAAATGGGTGTACGCACTTCCGTTGGGACTCCTGTAGGGAAATAATCAACCACTGAATAGAATTCCAGTAGGACACCTCCAGGATAGTTATCAACCAACGGGATAGGTTTTAATCATAAAGAAAAATATTTAGGATTTAGTAATTTAGGAGCTTAGACGAGTTAATCTTTTAATGAAATTGTAGAAATAACAAGGAGTAGAAAAATTAAATTTTTAATCATTCTGTACAAGTGGACATCGATGTCCTCATGTTCACATCGATGTGACATATCGATGTGATGATAGGCACATCGATATTCACAGAAAAACATCAATAAAACAGTAACATTTAAAAGTTCAAACCTTGCTCTAATTATCCTTACTCCATTCCAATTCTTTACAGGGATTAAGAGGGGTGATTTATACTTACTTACAACCTTCTTTTAATCCAATTACCCAAGCTTTTACAATTAATTTCCAATTATGCTTAAATTCAAGTAAATATACCAAATTCTAATCCTCTTAGTTTTAATTCAAACTAATCATTCTAGAAGCTCTACTAGGATGTAAATAAATGATTTGCATCAAGTTTTAAACAACAAAAGACCTCCAAGTCAGAAATCCATTTCAATCTACCTTGCCCAACCAACCTTAATTGGTTCCTAAGGATTTAGCTTAATATTCATCATTCTAGCGAATAGATAACTTATCCCATACCTTAGAGAAGTTAAAGAAATGCTTGGTTGAGAAGAAAATGGATTGGAATGACTTTGGTGTTAAAAGCCTCAATTATGGACCTTGAAAATTGATGCAACCAGAGTACTTTGGTCACAAATTAACCAATGAATATGTGATGAAAAGAGATGAAATAAATTAGCTTCAGCAACTAGGAAGTACCAACTGTGATTAGAAACAAGTTTGAGCTCAAATGGTTCAGTGTACTTACCAAACCAATTCAAGAAAGATAGGTGTTTGGACTGGTTTATGCTCTATTTACATCTTGGAGTGAGGAACTTCAGAAGCTTAGAACTTGCCCTACAGAGAAGTGTTTTTGATGCCACTTAGTTCTACTTCAAGAGTGGAAATAGAACTTGAATTGTGTTTTGGTTTCACGAATTGAGATGGATTGAGGAGGAAGAATGAATGAATGGAAGTAACTATCCAGACACAGAGGAATTTCAGCAAATTTGGGTGTTTAGAGTCCCTTAATGCTTCAATTCTAAACTATTTATAGGCAAGGATTGGAATTCTTCAGTCCTAAGTAAGCCTACAACGAGTTGGCAAGGCTGAAAAGCTGAAAAATGGAATTTTATTTTCAAAAACCGTGTGCAGCTGTAACATCCCGAATTTTAAACCCAAAGACGAATAAGTAAATAATAATTAGAATAAAGGAAATAAGGATGATAAGCTACAAATAGTTTTTCAAAAGAAGTATTTTAACATTAGGAAAGGATAACAATAATAATAATAAGGTTAGAAAAGAAAGGAACATTAAATTGAAGTTAGGAACAGGCCAGAAGAATAGATAATTCGGTACTAAAACATAACAAAGGGTAGAAAATTAAAATAAAAGATTTAAGACTCAGAACACAATTTCCACCGTTGGATATGAAGATATGATTTTTAGGAAGCTGCTCGTCAAATTTGGGCAAGATCTAACTGTTAACGAAGGAGATATAGCATGGTCAACCCAGAGTCAACAGACTCGCGCCCCAGGCGCGAGTAGCCGCGCCTCAGGTGCGCAACACGCATCAGACCTGTAGCAAAATTGACGCTCGCGCTCAAGCGCCCAGCGCCGCGCCCAAGCGCCAGCGCGCGACCAGAGCTGCACCAGAGCCTTAAATTGACGCACCAGCCACCCTCCTCCTCACTCCCATCCGTCCCACTTCTCTATCCCTCACCCAAAACTGCCCAGCACCATCACCCACCACCTCCAGCCACCACAAGGGCCACCAAGGGCCGCCTCCCTCCTTGCTCTTCCCCCTCCTCATAGATCCACTCCCTCTCTCCTCCCTCTTGATTTCTCTCTCTCTCTCTCTCTCTCCCCATCTCTTCCTCCTCTCTCCTCCACCACTTCCGATCTCCACCACCACAAACCACCATGAGCCACCACCACTAGACACCACCATCGCCCCGATCCATCACCATAACCATAAACCCCTCCCTTTTCCATTCCCTCTCTCTCACCGTGAGCCCTCTCTCTCTCTTTCTCTCTTTTCACCGGATCTCACCGGCGTCGTTATCGGCCGTGATCGCACCGGGCTCGTGTTGGGTACTCCGAGGCTTGAAGCTTTGGCCTCGATCCGGCCGCGATCGTTCTCACAAACGAGGAGCAACACCGACGCCGACACCGACATCGAGCCACAATCCAGGTTCTTTGTTTAAAAGAAAACCCGAGGTAAGAAGGGTTCGTATTACCTCTACTTAAGAAGTAAATTCTAGGAGTTTATAGTGGTGACTAGGAATAGGGTAATTAAGGAATAAGTTAGTGAACCTTAGGGTATTCCCCGCAAATATAAATGGTTTAAGTAAGTTGACAATGGAATAAATTGAGTGTGCATAGAGTGAGCCCCGGAGTGAATGAATGTGATAGAGTATTAAAATAGTTAATGTGAAACTAAAGTGTAGAAAAACACAAAATAAATTCGAGGGAAATTAGTTAAGGGAAAACTAGTGAAACGTGAGTGTAAAAGAATATAGGGTAATTGTAATAAGACAATGAGAGGGAATGTAATTGTGACGGTGAAGTAAAATGGTTTAATGTAATAAGGAAAATAAATTAAGTTAATAAGGTAGGGTAGTCGAAGGGAATAACGATATAAGAAAAATAAGGAAATAATATTGAGAGAGAGAAATTATAGAAATAATTAAGAATTAGAAAAGGGAATTAAAATATAACGACTATACTAACGCTAAGTGGAATTGGATGTAAACTTGAATAATTAATAAAAGGAAAAAGGAAAAGGAAGAGAAGAAGAAATAGAAAAGAAAGGGAATAGGGAAGCAATTAAAAGAAGTTAAAAGAATTAAAGAGAATTAAGGGACTAAAAGTAAAATGGAAAAGACTAAAACGAGTTAGTAAATGAGAACTAAATGTTAAATGGCACAGGTGGTTGTATTGACCCTGTGGCCAAATAAAAAGGGTAAATGTCGCAGGTGGTTGTATTGACCCTGTGGCACGGCGCAGGTGGTTGTATTGACCCTGTGGCCTAATAAAATGGTAAATGTCGCAGGTGGTTGTATTGACCCTGTGGCACGGCGCAGGTGGTTGTATTGACCCTGTGGCCTAATAAAATGGTAAATGTCGCAGGTGGTTGTATTGACCCTGTGGCACGGTGCAGGTGGTTGCATTGACCCTGTGGCCTAATAAAATGGTAAATGTCGCAGGTGGTTGTATTGACCCTGTGGCACGGCGCAGGTGGTTGTATTGACCCTGTGGCCAAATAATAAAATAATGAACAAGATAATGGAAAGGATTTAGGGAAATAAAAAGGGATAATGGAAATGGATAGGGTCGTATTATGTATATGTATATATATTAATGGAAGATAGCAATGAGAATGGTAATAGATAGGAAAAATGAATAATAGAATGGACATTGGAATAAGAAATAAGAAAGTGGACAATGGAAATGATAAGAAAATTAGAGGAAATAATTGGGAAGAATAATTAGGGAAATGCTAAGTATAAGTGGCTAAAATAAAAATGGATAAAGAATGGAAATGTGAGAAAGTTAAGAGAACCAAAAATTAAGAGAATGTGAGTATAAGTAAAGGACTAGAAGGGAATAAATTAAATGAATAATGGATGTTAATAATTGTGTAGGCTTGGTTTATTACATTGCCTCTTTTAGGATTTATCTTTTTAAGTTCTGTGTAATGCTACCCTTCTTGCTATATTTTTGCAGGTACTGAAGTGGAGCTTACATAGGGCTTGGCCGAGCAGGAATTTCACTCCACGAAGTGGAGTGAATATATATATATATATATATATATATATATATATATTATTTTGAGTGGATAACTAGTTTGTAATTTAAAAATATGAAATAGTTGTACGCCCTGAACTTGTACTACATGGGCACTAGGATCTGATCTGAATATTTTATTTTGTGTGTGTTATGTTTTAAATATTTCTGGACTGGCAGGTTCTAAGAAGAAAATTTTTGGGAAGTCCGAAAAACAGGGGAAACTCTGTCCGTTTTTCCGGAAAATATTTTTAAGCATTTTAAAATAAAAAGAAAATTTCAATTACCATTTTTATAAAATCCTAAATTAACTAATAAAAGTGAGAGTGTTACATTTTGGTATCAGAGCAGTTTTTTCTCGGCCTTTGGAGTGTGGACTCACATCTCCGATGGTTACTCACCAAGCGAGTAATCGATGTGTATAGTCAAGTGTCTAGGTTAGACAATTAGGATTTTTATGCAATTAATTGCTAGGCAAGTGTTAACTTGTATCTTCTCCAGGACTTAGCTATCATGGCTAGGAGACGTGCCGAAGACGACCGAATGGCTGCTATTCTGGAAAATTTGATCCAGATACAACAGAATCAGGCTGAGCATCTAGCGCAGATGCAACGAAATCAGGCGCAGAATATAGCAACAGCAGTAGCAGCACTAAATCCCCAACCCCCAGCTCCAGTCGCGATTGATTGGTTGGCACGGTTCCGAAAGAACGAACCACCCAAGTTCGAAGGGGGGTATAACCCTAATGGAGCTCAACGATGGCTGAAGGAAATTGAAAAGATCCTACGCATCATGGCTCCACCTGCTGAGCTAACCGCATTGCTAGCGCAGTACATGTTGACTGATGAAGCAGAGTATTGGTGGGAGCGTGTGCGAAGAGGATTGGAGGCGACCAATCAGGCGATTACTTGGGACGTGTTCAAGGCCCATTTTCTGGGGAAGTACTTTCCAGAAGATGTGCGAAGAGATAAGGAGATCGCCTTTCTGCATCTGGAGCAAGGTAGTATGAGTGTCGGCGAATATGCGGCACAATTCGAAGATTTGATTCGGTATTCCAGTGGCTACAGAGATGCGGATGAGCGAGCAAAATGCATAAAGTTTGAGTTAGGACTTCGTCCGGAGATTAGGCATGTCTTTGAGTACAAGAACATTGCAGACTTGACTCAACTGGTGAATATGGCCAGCACTTATGAAGGAGGACTGAAAAGGATAGCTGCTGGGAAAAGAAGCCAGGATATACAGGATGAAGGAGGTCTCCACAAGGGTAAGGGACCGGCTCAAGGATCAGGTCCATATGCTGTTACCCACACCAGAGCAGTAATGCTAGGGAATGCAGGTCAGAGTGCGACCGCTCCAAAGACCAGGCCACCATGTCCACATTGTGGAGGATCCCATACTCGTATGTGTTGGATGCTTGAGCAACGTAGAAAGGAAGGTCTCTGCTTCCAATGCGGGCAACCCGGACACCGTGCTGCAGACTGTCCTATGGGCACGCAGAACGAGGAATAAACTTATCCAAGGTACTTTTCATGTTAATGCTGCATCAACTGATTACTTTAGCATCTTTGCCTAGAGTAAGTGTGAGTAGTGTAATCTAGAAGGAGTCGATAAGTGTTAAAACCTTAGTTAGAAATTCCACCAAGCCCAATTGTGATAGTGTCGTCCTCTAGTAGAGTGTAAGGTCAGGATTGGTCATCCTTTCTCTTGCATCTATTAAAAGATAATGCTATCATTCAATAATGCAGTGATGTACAGTTGATAAATGTGAGATTGGGACTGACCACCTCGGTCTTCGCGTTTATTGACATGTTATATTATTGCAATCATCTAGTTGAGATCCGAACAAACCATTTAGGAATTCTATCTCTGTCGAAAGCCCGATTGAACTTTAATTCTATAGGATCTTTACTAAGACTCATGAACAGTGATTCACAAGCCAACCCCATTCAAGACACTCTTATTCTATATTTCTACCGAGAACCTCCAACTAAATGATCGAACCACCCTTCTAACTCGTACGAGAACTTAGCTGTATGCATTGGTATGAAGAGCCTAGCTAGTCAATTCTCAGAATCAACCCAGTTTCCTCCCTGCCTTCGACTTACTCAGGTAAGTTGATACTAAGTGGGGGAGACTTGACGACTCAATTTCGGATCCTGCACGAACGACAATAAATCATAATCATACCGTAAGCCATAGGACTACTAAATAGATAATTCCAAACATTTCGCAGAGAATCGAATGAGGGTTAAACTAGAGATAAAACAAGAACCCCCCACGATAACACCGAGTTGAGAAGCAACAACTAGACCTTGACCTTGACCCTCAAGTGGAATCGATCTCTAAGAATTCTTTTACCGAACTGGAATTATTAAACGAATGAGAAGGAAGTAGCATCGAAGTAGAATGCAAACGCGGTGAAGATTGATTTTAAGAGTGACTTTGCTAGACTCACTTGAAGAAGTAAAAGGTGAACGGGATAAAAGTGAAGTCACGAAGTGGAATCTCAATCAAGACGTTACGTCGGAACACCGCAGGTGATATTCTCAGTCTTTTGGGACCCTGTACATTTGATAGGACCCCGGTTGACCGAGACCAATCAATTAACCGCAGATCCATAGAAAACGCATCCTTCGACGACTCTCTGCTGAGAAGGCACACTTTGGGGATAATCCCCATTGTCTTCTTGCTTGACATGTATCCAGTCCATCCTGGGTCATCTTGCAAAAACCATGAGACTCACTCTTGAGTGCTTCATGTTTCTTCTTTTCATCTTCACTCTCTTCAAGCTTCAAGCATCTCCGATGCATAGGTGAGAATTTCCAAGTCGTAGAAGCCCAGCATAGTTCTATGCCTACCGATAGACAGTCCCATACGTGTCCTCTTCTCAGCCTTGGATACCGGTAAGGAACTTTCGTACTCTATTCGGAGTAACGAATGAGCATTACCCACCTAGCATGGATATAATCAAGTATGTCGATGCTAAGTGGGGGAGGATTTCAATCCAAGGAATGAGAGATGGAACTTTAATAATAAGAAGACTGACGATGCTACGCAGATAGAGATAGTACGTAGTATTAGAAGACGAGCATTGAAATAGGCATGAACCTAACCACACTTGGAGCGGGAAATAAAAACCGAAGGGAAGTGAAGACCGTAGTCAGGAGTTTACCAATGGGATGATTCTCCATTTAAGGAATCGAACGGAATTTCGGGGACGAAATTCAAATAAGTGGGGGAGAAATGTAACATCCCGAATTTTAAACCCAAAGACGAATAAGTAAATAATAATTAGAATAAAGGAAATAAGGATGATAAGCTACAAATAGTTTTTCAAAAGAAGTATTTTAACATTAGGAAAGGATAACAATAATAATAATAATAAGGTTAGAAAAGAAAGGAACATTAAATTGAAGTTAGGAACAGGCCAGAAGAATAGATAATTCGGTACTAAAACATAACAAAGGGTAGAAAATTAAAATAAAAGATTTAAGACTCAGAACACAATTTCCACTGTTGGATATGAAGATATGATTTTTAGGAAGCTGCTCGTCAAATTTGGGCAAGATCTGACGGTTAAGGAAGGAGATATAACATGGTCAACCCAGAGTCAACAGACTCGCGCCCCAGGCGCGCAACACGCATCAGACCTGTAGCAAAATTGACTCTCGCGCTCAAGCGCCCAGCGCCGTGCCCAAGCGCCAGCGCGCGACCAGATCTGCACCAGCGCCTTAAATATACGCACCAGCCACCCTCCTCCTCACTCCCATCCGTCCCACTTCTCTATCCCTTGTAGAATCAAAGAAGAATCAAAACACTTTTGATGTCGTCAAATAAATGGTCAAATAAATGAGCTAGACTTATGCCAAGCCGACAGACCTATCAGCGCAAGCATTTGCTGACGGCAAAGGCTCTACAGAAGCTCGGAACCTCAATTTTCCTCGGCGTACCGTCAAAAACTTAGGCTCGGCGGAGGCTCGGAAAGTTAGGACTCTAAGCTATCTACAGCAAGTCAGCATTTGAAGCTAAAGCTCGGCATGGGCTCGGCTCTTGATCAAAGCTAAGTTCATCCAAGTTTGCAAGCTCGTTTTCTCGTCTCAAGGCAGTAAGCTCGGATGATGATTTGCTTGGTACTCGCTCGGATTAAGCTTGGAACAGCCACCATCAGATAGAGTGAATAAGCTCGGATGGATCGTTCTAAACTGGTCAAATTGCCCACGCTCAGATCAAGCTCAGAAACATTAAGTTCAAATTAAGCTAAATGCTCGGCAATCACTGTTCATCGTCTTCAACAATGCGTCGTCTTCAACCTTCGGACTCTGCTCAGCTGTTCCGTACTTTTTATTTCCGTTGAGTCTGGGTAGAAGTCCTAGGTTTAGCTCCTATGCTCTGACAAGTTTGAAATTCAAAATGAGTTAAACCAAAGGTTGGTGAACTGTCACCATCACTGCTCTGCTGTCAAATGTTACCGTTGGAAACCCCATGGAAATTCTGTACAACTCTCTTTCTCTTCTTGTGCAGAAAAGAGAAGGCTATAAAAATGGGGGTCTTCAACGTTAACACAAGAGACAACAAGATTTTTCACAACCAATTTTTCGCTGAACTAAAACCTTCATCTTTACATTCGAAAAACAAAGCAGAAATCAAACCATCACAAAGGAGAAGAACATTTGATTTTCATAAGAACTTAGAGATTCAAAACTTTCAAATCCTAACTCTAAGTTCTACTCAGTTCTTCTCTGTGATACCCTTCACAAAAATCGACTCACTCTTGAACTTCATACTGTCATACTCATTCGAAGAGTGTTTCGAATTAGAGCCATTCTCATTCATAAATCTTGTTCATTGTATTTACTGGAGTGAAAAGTTGTTCTCTGATCGAGAAAGCTTTTCAGTGGTGAAAAGGTTCCAAAGAGGTTCTTTGGTCATCGATTTGTCGTGGGTAGGTTGTCACGAGTTTGGTAAACTCGGTTGACTGGATAGGACTAGAGGGGTGGCTCTTGTAAATCCTTTTGTAACCCAGAAAATCGATTTTTAGTGAAAGCTCTCTAAAAGGTTTTTAGAGGGGACTGGACTAGCTCTCAGGGTGAGAGTGAACCAGGATAAATCTGGTGTTAAGTTTTATTTCTTTACTACTTTCTTATTGCTCGGCTTGCTTGAACTGGTTATCCACTGACTTAAGCATCAAGCTTTTAATTTACTCTGTGATAGCTTGGTTTTTGAGTGTTGCTCGGAAAGTTTTCGCCTTGAAGCATCTATGTTAACCGATTAACCAGTTTATTCTTCTGGTTAATAATTTAACATTGTGTGCTCGGCAGCTCGGTTAATCAATTAACCATGTCTGCTCGGATAGAGCTTAAATTTTATTTAAAACCGTGAACAACAATTCAAACTATTTTCAAGAAATAGAAAAATTTCCATATCACTTTCAATCTCCTATTCACCCCCCTCTACTCGATTGTTAGGCCTCTTGTTGGTTTCCAACAAGTGGTATCAGAGCTCGGTCGAAAGATCGAGTGTAAAAACTTTTTCGAAAAGATCCTTGAGGAAACCGAATGGCTACTAACAATCCCTTCGGAGGTGAAGGCTCTTCCATAAACAGACCACCACTATTCAATGGTGAGGGTTATGCTTATTGGAAAGCTCGAATGAAAATTTTCATTGAAGCTATAGATATGGAAATTTGGAAATCTATTGAAAATGGGCCATTTGTCCCTAAAAGAAAAATTAATGAAGAAGTTGTAGAAATCCCATGGGAAAGTTGGGATGATGATGATAAACGAAAAGTATCCTTTGATTTAAAAGCCAAAAACATCATCACCTCAGCTTTGTCCTATGATGAATTTTTTAGAGTGTCAAGCTGCAAATCTGCAAAAGAAATGTGGGACATTCTACAACTTACTCATGAAGGGACAAGTGAAGTCAGGCGAGCTAGATTAAATACTCTGATGCATGAATATGAGTTATTCCGAATGCTGCCAAATGAAAATATAAATGATTTGCAGAAACGGTTTACTCATATCATAAACCATCTTAATGCTCTCGGTAAAACCTTTCAAAATGTCGAGATAACTAACAAAGTGCTTAGATGTCTTAACAGAGATTGGCAGCCAAAAGTCACTGCCATCATGGAAGCTAAGGACTTGGACACAATGAGCATAGCCACTTTGTTCGGCAAGCTTCAAGAGCATGAGATGGAGCTCGGCCGACTGACCATGCATGAAGAGTCTGATAAGAAGAAGAAGGGAATTTCCCTCAAAGCTTCTATTAAGGCTACCAAAGAATCCTCTGAGGATGAGTCCATCTCGGACATGGATGAGGAAGACTTTGGTCTCATGGTCAGGAAGTTCAGCAAATTTTTCAAAGGCAAAAAGAACTTCAGAAACCAAGCGAGAGATGCCAAGAACACTCACCACAAAGGTTCAAGTTCAAAAGACCGAGTTAGATGTCATGAATGTGGTGAAGCTGGTCACATCAGAGCATACTGTCCAAATGTGCAAAAGCAAGGTGGTGAAGAAATAAAGAAAAACAAAGACCACAAGAAGAAGAGAGCTTACATAGTATGGGATGCACCTAACAACGACAACAGCTCAAGCTCCAGCTCTTCCGATGAAGAAGAGAAAGCAATTTTGTGCTTAATAGGAAGGGAAACTGTGTTTAAAAGCCCAAGCCAAACATGTTCTGAGCAAGATCTTCTTGTATATGACTCATGCTCGGAGTGTGAAGTTGAAGAACCATGCTCGGTTCTCAGATTTGCCGATCAAGAAGTCTCATCGAGCTCGGCACTAGATGCATCAGAACAAAGATCTAACATCAAATGTTTAATGGGCAAAGACAGCGAGGAAACCTCAACAAGCCGAACAGTATCCAAACATACAAGCACTGAGGTAACCTCTACTTCTGATTCTGACTCTGAATCAGAATTTAATGACACTGATGAATTGTATTCTGCGTATCTTGAAATGCAAACCGAGTTCAAGAAACTTGCTAAAAATTTCATTAAGATTAAACAAAATCTTTCAAACTATAAAGAGCAAGTTCTTGAATTGGAAAAATCAATTGAAACTTTGAAAAGCAGAAACAAGTCATTAGAAAACACTATCACTCAACTGAAAAATGAAAATCTTGACTGCTGCACTAGGTATGAAAAAGAAATTTCTGAGCTAAAATTTAAAAGTGCAACTGTCAACAAGAGTGATGGCTTGTTTGATCGGCTTTTAGCCGAACAAAGAAACTATTCAAACAAAACTGGACTTGGATACATTAAGACCAAGAAATCAGTAAGGAACCTCGGCAAGGTCTCAAACTTTAATAATTTGAAGAAGCCGAGCTGCTCCTACTGTAGTCTTCATGGTCATACACCAAATGAATGCAAAATCCGACGTTATGGTGTAGCCAAGGGCAATTTTGTTTGGGTAGTTAAAAGGAAAGATCCAACTGCTAACCCCGAGGGACCCAAGATAACTTGGGTACCCGAATCAAAGAAGTAATATTTTTGTGATGAAGGTGTGCTTCCGAGCAAAAGAGAGCAGATGGTATCTTGACAGTGGCTACTCGAAGCACATGACGGGGGACAAAAAGTTAGTCACTGAACTTTCACATTCAGATAAGGGCTACGTCACTTATGGTGATAACAATCGAGGTAAGATATTGGGTGAAGGTAAAGTCAGTAATTCTGCCAACCTGGTTATCAATAATGTTTTGCTTGTAAAAGGGCTAGAACATAATCTTTTAAGCATAAGTCAACTCTGCGATATTGGTAACCATGTTGTTTTTACCTCTACCCATTGCATTATTAAAAGTGACGAGGACAACTCTGTCAAATTTGTTGGAAAACTATATAACAATACTTACTTGGTTGATTTGAATGAAATCACTTCCTTGATGACCACTTGCATGGTTAGCAAAGAAAGTGATACATGGTTATGGCATAGAAGGACAGCTCATATACATGTAAATCAGTTAAAGAAACTACAATCAAAAGACCTAGTGATTGGTTTACCAAAGCTGAATTTTAATATTGAGGGGGTTTGCTCGTCTTGTAAGAAGTGCAAACCAACCAAAAAGAAAAATGATTTTTCATCTAAGTTGATGGTCTCAACAACTCGGCCCCTGGAAATGTTACACATGGATTTGTTTGGACCATCACAAGTAAAAAGCTTTGGTGGCAATTTCTATGCTTTAGTAATTGTAGATGACTTTTCCAGATTTACATGGACTTTATTTTTAAAATCAAAAAGTGATACTTTTGAAAATTTTAAAGAGCTTGTCAAGCAACTCCAGAACCGAGCTAACCAAAAAGTAGTTGTAATCTGAACAGACCATGGTGGCGAGTTCGAGAACTACAAATTTGACAAGTTTTGTTCCAAGCTCGGGATAGAACATCAGTTTTCTACTCCTCGGACTCCCGAACAAAACGGAGTTGTGGAACGGAAAAACCGAGTTCTTGAAGAGCTAGCCCGAATCATGCTTAATGAATATAATTTCCACATTATTTCTGGGCCGATGCGGTAAACACAGCTTGCTATGTAATGAACCGCATCCTCATCAGACCAATTTTAAAGAAAACTCCATATGAACTTTACAAGGGTAGAAAACAAAAAATCTCTCATTTCCATGCATTTGGTTGCAAAGTCTTCATCTTAAATAATGGAAAAGAGCATCTCGGCAAATTTGATTCTAAAGCCGATGAAGGAATATTTTTGGGATATTCTACTCACAGTAAAGCATTTAGAGTTTTTAACAAAAGGACCTCCACTGTGGAAGAGTCCGTACATGTGGTATTTGATGAGTCTCCTCGGAGAGACACTGTTAGTTGTGCAGATAGAGAGGATCAAACTCTGGGAGAACTCGATCCGAGCACAACAACCGAAAGAGCTCACAAGGATGAAACTGCCGAAGATAGAAATCAGAGGGACGAGCTTGTTCCGAGCCAAACAAACAAGGAACAAACCGAACTCAGTCCGAGCCAACTTCAAAATAGTCAGTCCGAACTCATTCCAAGCCGAGCAGAGCAGTATGAGCTCAGTCCAGCCTGGAAAAGAGTCAAGGACCATCCGATAGAGAATGTGCTCGGCGACTTGAATAAGGGAGTTTTAACTCGTCGTTCTATTCAGAACTTTTGCAATTTCGCTTCCTTTGTTTCTCAGATTGAACCTAATTCGATTGATCAAGCAATTGATGATGAACATTGGGCGATTGCCATGCAAGAGGAACTGAATCAATTCATCAGAAATGATGTCTGGGAATTGGTTCCTCGGCTCGATGATCATACGATAATTGGCTTGAAATGGATTTTCAGAAATAAAACAGATGAATTAGGCTTAATTATAAGAAACAAAGCAATATTAGTTGCTCAAGGCTACAACCAAGAGGAAGGTATCGATTATGATGAAACCTTCGCTCCAGTTGCTAGGCTTGAAGCAATCCGAATTTTGCTTGCTTTTGCATCTATTATGAATTTCACCCTTTATCAAATGGATGTAAAGAGTGCTTTCTTAAATGGCTTTATAAATGAAGAAGTGTATGTAAAACAACCTCCTGGCTTTGAAAATTTTGAATATCCAAACCATGTATATAAACTCAAAAAGGCTCTTTACGGTTTGAAACAAGCTCCGAGAGCTTGGTATGATCGGTTGAGCTCATTTTTACTTGAACAAGGGTTTGAGAGAGGGAAGGTTGACACAACTCTATTCATTTATAAATCCAAAAAGTACATATTGTTAGTTCAAGTTTATGTTGATGATATAATTTTCGGTGCTACTAACATGTCTCTTTGCAAAAAGTTCTCTGAATCAATGCAAGGTGAATTCGAGATGTCGATGATGGGAGAACTCACATTCTTTCTCGGACTCCAAATAAAGCAAGTTGAGGGAGGAATGTTTGTGCATCAAGGAAAATATTGCAAGGCTCTCCTCAAGAAATTTGGCTTAGAAAATTGCAAAGAAGCCGCCACTCCCATGAGCACCTCCAGCTATCTCGGCAAGGATGAGTCAGGTAAAGCCGTAGATGTAAGCAAATATAGAGGCATGATAGGAAGCCTTCTATATTTAACTGTGTCTCGGCCTGATATTATGTTCAGTGTTTGTTTATGTGCTCGCTTTCAAGCTAATCCCAAAGAATCTCATCTTTCGGTGGTTAAACGAATTTTTAAATATCTAAAAGGAACTGTGAACACTGGTCTATGGTATCCTAGGGATGCCAATCTTAGTTTGATTGGGTATTCGGACTCAGATTTTGCTGGGTGCAAGCTTGACCAAAAAAGCACTAGTGGAACTTGTCACTTGCTCGGCAGTTCCCTTGTGTCGTGGTTTTCTAAAAAGCAAGCTTGCGTTGCCTTGTCAACAGCTGAAGCCGAATACATTGCTGCTGGTAATTGTTGTGCTCAAATTCTTTGGATGAAACAACAGTTATCAGATTTTGGATTAATTTTAGATCACATTCCTATCAAATGTGACAATACAAGTGCAATCAATCTAACTAAGAATCCAGTGTATCACTCTCGAACAAAACACATTGAAATTAGGCATCATTTTCTTCGAGATCATGTTCTAAAGGGTGACTGTGTCATAGAATTTGTAAGTACTGAAAATCAATTAGCCGATGTGTTTACTAAACCATTGCCGAGGGAAACTCTTTATAAAATTCGGCGTGAGCTCGGCATTCTAGACGAATCCAGTATATGCTCAGCGCAAGCTCGGTATCCTGGATAAATTTAGCATGTTCTCGGCATGAGCTTGATTTTTAGTATATCATAAACTTTGATCACCTTCATAATCTCGATTCCTTTTTACGTTCAATTGTGTATTGGTTTAAATTTCGTGAAATTTCACATCCTTGAACTTCACTTCTTTTCTTATAAATCTTTTTGGGGGAGAAGGGTATTGTTTTCTTTGAACTTTCATATCATGTCATTCGTCGTTCTCGCCTTTACTTTTATCTTCTCGAATAAGAAGCATGATTTCACTGTTAAAGGGGGAGATCGATGATGTTCATGTCATGAAAATTTTTCTTCCTTCACTATTTTTTTTGCAAAAGGGGGAGAATAGAACCTTGATTTCATCAAGGCCCTTACTCTTTTTTTGTTTCCAATACAAAGGGAGAAAAGGGTATTTCTACAAGTTTTTTTTTACTCTCTTTTGGCTCATATGCTTACTAATTTGGCTCCTTTTTGATCATGCCAAAAGGGGGAGAAGGGTATTTGTTTGTTTTGTTTGTTGTTTTTGGTACAGGGGGCAAAAAGCATTTGTTGTTGTAGGCGTTCAGTGTGCAAGCTTGAATTCAGGGGGAGTGTTTAACGAGCTGCTCCACATTTTCTTAACATAAAATTTCCAACAAGTGGAGGCATTACTGAGCAACAAAAGTACATTTTCATAGCAACATGTGGTCTGTTTTCGAGCAAATCCTAATCAATACTGAGTGTAATCAGTTCACGAGCATACAGTCGGAGGGAGTCAACTCAAGTGCAACAAACTGTTAAAGATTATTTGTCATCATCAAAAAGGGGGAGATTGTATAATCAAAGAAGAATCAAAACACTTTTGATGATGTCAAATAAATGGTCAAATAAATGAGCTAGACTTATGCCAAGCCGACAGACCTATCAGCGCAAGCATTCGCTGACGGCAAAGGCTCTACAGAAGCTCGGAACCTCAATTTTCCTCGGCGTACCGTCAAAAACTTAGGCTCGGCGGAGGCTCGGAAAATTAGGACTCTAAGCTATCTACAACAAGTCAGCATTTGAAGCTAAAGCTCGGCATGGGCTCGGCTCTTGATCAAAGCTAAGTTCATCCAAGTTTGCAAGCTCGTTTTCTCGTCTCAAGGCAGTAAGCTCGGATGATGATTTGCTTGGTACTCGCTCGGATTAAGCTTGGAACAGCCACCATCAGATAGAGTGAATAAGCTCGGATGGATCGTTCTAAACTGGTCAAATTGCCCACGCTCAGATCAAGCTCAGAAACATCAAGTTCAAATTAAGCTAAATGCTCGGCAATCACTGTTCATCGTCTTCAACAATGCGTCGTCTTCAACCTTCGGACTCTGCTCAGTTGTTCCGTACTTTTTATTTCCGTTGAGTCTGGGTATAAGTCCTAGGTTTAGCTCCTATGCTCTGACAAGTTTGAAATTCAAAATGAGTTAAACCAAAGGTTGGTGAACTGTCACCATCACTGCTCTGCTGTCAAATGTTACCGTTGGAAACCCCATGGAAATTCCGTACAACTCTCTTTCTCTTCTTGTGCAGAAAAGAGAAGGCTATAAAAATGGGGGTCTTCAACGTTAACACAAGAGACAACAAGATTTTTCACAACCAATTTTTCGCTGAACTAAAACCTTCATTTTTACATTCGAAAAACAGAGCAGAAATCAAACCATCACAGAGGAGAAGAACATTTGATTTTCATAAGAACTTAGAGATTCAAAACTTTCAAATCCTAACTCTAAGTTCTACTCAGTTCTTCTCTGTGATACCCTTCACAAAAATCGACTCACTCTTGAACTTCATACTGTCATACTCATTCGAAGAGTATTTCGAATTAGAGCCATTCTCATTCATAAATCTTGTTCATTGTATTTACCGGAGTGGAAAGCTGTTCTCTGATCGAGAAAGCTTTTCAGTGGTGAAAAGGTTCCAAAGAGGTTCTTTGGTCATCGATTTGTCGTGGGTAGGTTGTCACGAGTTTGGTAAACTCGGTTGATTGGATAGGACTAGAGGGGTGGCTCTTGTAAATCCTTTTGTAACCCATAAAATCGATTTTTAGTGAAAGCTCTCTAAAAGGTTTTTAGAGGGGACTGGACTAGCTCTCAGGGTGAGAGTGAACCAGGATAAATCTGGTGTTAAGTTTTATTTCTTTACTGCTTTCTTATTGCTCGGCTTGCTTGAACTGGTTATCCACTGACTTAAGCATCAAGCTTTTAATTTAGTCTGTGATAGCTTGGTTTTTGAGTGTTGCTCGGAAAGTTTTAGCCTTGAAGCATCTGTGTTAACCGATTAACCAGTTTATTCTTCTGGTTAATAAATTAACATTGTTTGCTCGGCAGCTCGGTTAATCAATTAACCTTTCTGTTTATCTGTTTGGTTAATCAATTAACCTTTTCTGCTCGGATAGAGCTTAAATTTTATTTAAAACCGTGAACAACAATTCAAACTATTTTCAAGAAATCGAAAAATTTCCATATCACTTTCAATCTCCTATTCACCCCCCCCCCCCCTCTACTCGATTGTTAGGCCTCTTGTTGGTTTCCAACATCCCTCACCCAAAACCGCCCAGCACCACCACCCACCACCTCCAGCGACCACAAGGGCCACCAAGGGCCGCCTCCCTCCTTGCTCTTCTCCCTCCTCATAGATTCACTCCCTCTCTCCTCCCTCTTGATTTCTCTCTCTCTCTTTCTTTCCCCATCTCTTCCTCCTCTCTCCTCCACCACTTCCGATCTCCACCACCATGAACCACCATGAGCCACCACCACTAGACACCACCACCGCCCCGATCCATCACCATAACCATAAACCCCTCTCTCTCTCTCTCTTTTCACCGGATCTCACCGGCGTCGTTTGTAACAGCCCGATTTTCGAAAACTAAAACGATTGACTTTTATTTCTTAATGTTGCCAAAAATGAGGCCATTTTTTTTTTTTTGAAAACATTGCTGTAGCATATTGTTGAAGGGTTTAAAAATATATTTGAGAAATTATTGGTCTCCTTCAACATTCTCTTTCGAAAACCGAGTTGTTACTTGGAACCAAACTCATTTACTTCAATTTCTGAAAACATTTTATTTAGAAAATAGTTTAGTTCCACTTAAGCAACCCCATTCATTTCCTTAAAGAAGATTGAACGCATTTCATAAAGATATAAGAAGTCGGGCAGTCTTCAGAATAAGTGAAATTACATCAGCATACCATCGCTTAGATAATCCTTACCACAATACATTCACTACAATCTAAACTAGCCATACTATTGTTCAACTACTCTATTGAAAGCAATCGGATGAAGGTCCTTCTTCTTCTTATGCCCTTTCTTCTTTCCCAAGGATGATGCTCCTCGGGTTGCGGTCTTTTCTGTGTCATCGTGCCCCGGCTTCCCTTCGTCTCTGGTAGTATAATTCCACCGTTTCTCATACTGCGCCTTCTCCTTGTAGTTCTTATATCCTCGCACGGTGACTTGTCTCAGAAGTGGTCCTAAATCAGCTCCGCTCAGTTGATGCTCCGGGTCGGGGATCACGATCTGAGCATGACCGATCCATACCCAACCCCTTGCGGTTCGCTTCCATCCTCTTCCATATTTACTCCATGTGGTGACATCCATACAGCATTCCATCTGCCCGTTGAAATGCCGAAAGTACCGATACGCCAACGAACAGGAGAGAGTAAGCAATCCGGACGCGTAGCGTTGACGGTGTGGAATTACGGTAGGTAAAATAATAGGACACACTCATAACGCATAGCATACACATACAATGACAAGCAAACATTCTATTATCACAATCCATACTTATTCCATCTTATTCTCATTATCCCCTCCACACTTCTCCTCTCTTGTTCCTCATCCCCTTCACAAATCTCAAGATCCTTTCCACATCGTCCATTCTCAATCTCTTATCCTTTATTTACTCTTATTAAACTCTTACTCTCATAAGTATAATTAGCGTCTTATCGAGTTATAACCATCGATGATCGGGGGAGTTAAAGGATCATCGAGGTACGCGTTTCTTTCGTAGTTAGCACTCACATCTCAGGTCTACATCTCCTCGGCCAACCCACCACCTAGTCGGAAGCAAACAGGAGTACAGGACCTTTACCGTGCGGACACGACAGCTGTCACAACACAAATGGTCCTAGACCAGGAGGCCCTGCCTCAATAATATCAATTCACAATAATCATGGCACACTGCCTCGCAGTGGCAAACAAGATGCCCCACTCCAGTCCCTCTCACTGTTCTCGATTTGCAATCTAGGGGCGACAGTATTATTGTAGTGCGCGCGCAGAACTTACCACGGTATTAGACCCAGTCCCCACCACGTTAGTGAACCACTTATGGAGTTCGTTCTGCCTACAACAATACTCTAGACTTCTTGACGTTTCACCGTCATCGTCCTCCCCTAATGCAATCTCGTCCTAAGTATCCGCAGATACTTATCGTTCCTTCCTCTCCACTACTTCGGGTTAACTCTCATATCTCACCACGTTCGTTGTTAATGTCTTTTAAAGTCTTTTATCTTTTTAATTAACCTATTGGTCGGCTCACCCTTCGTACATCCCTTCAGTGAGTCCCGACCGCTAACTTTGCACAATCTCTTTCTCATCAAAATCGCACATGACTCAGAGCTGGGGGTTCCTCACTTGTTTCATATCTCATTCTCAAATTTTCTTATCATACTCCATTTCTCACCATCATCTCATTCCAACATCTCTTTTCAAAACAATCCTTTCACAACTTTCTCAAAACCCTTTTTTATAAACTATCGCAAACCTCTTTTGACGAGTCTCTTCCAAAAATCCCTCTTTTCAACCTCTTCCCAAAAATGTCTTTTCACAAACTTTTCTCAAAATTTTCTTTTCCTAGTTCTTTCACAAAAATTGATTTTCACAAATCTTTTTCAAAAAGTTCCTTTTCAAAAAAATTTTCAAAACTGCTATTCGAAAACCTTTTCAAAAATCTCTTTTCAAAAATCTTTTCAAAACCGCTTCTCAAATACTTTTTCAAAAATCACCACTTGGCTGGGCGCTAATGGAGGAGCAAGCCCAGCTCAACACTAGCTCCCAGACTAAAACCAAGAACAGAGGAGCTCAGCTCAACTCAGTTCACTCCTTATCTCCACAATCAACATCACACTCCCCAGCTCTGGCTCATTCTCATCATTATCCTTACTTTCTTTTCTCAATCCTCAACTCTTTCTTTCCTTTCCGTTCCATGTCTTACCGCTTTTTGCTCATCCTCATATCTCTTATTATTATTCTTATTCCTTATTGCACCATCACTTCCAACCTCACACCTTCTCAACTCTTTCATTTTATTTTTATTCTTTTGTTAAGGACACAACAACATCCCACACCCGTCCACTCATCATAACAATAAACATCATAAATAGGTAAATAAATAACAAAGCATGCTATCACACGTCACATCACACAATAATATTGTGGTCTTTGTCACATTCATATAAGTGGCCACACAATCAAACAATTGCCACTTATACTACTAACTCCAACCACTTAGTCCCGACCTTTGAGATGATACGGGACGTCCTAATAAATCACCTAGCTATCACAGTGTCTTAGGATAGCTTCTCTCTCACCTGGAGTCCAGCCATTGAATGGGTGCTCTCCTTGAATCCCTGTGCTGCCATCTGCCCCAACCTCTTTTCTTTATCCTTCCTCATATTAAATAAAACACTTCTCGTTATTAACTCATTTAAGAAAATCTTTTCTTAGTTTATTACTTGTCCTCTCTTTGTTGGAAACTTTTGAAAATATAACCAAAGTCATTTGTTACTTGGAAGCTTAGCTTTAAATCATATGAAAACATTTTGAAACATGAAAAGTACGTCCACATACTCCTGGACAGAAAAGTAGTTTTACAAAATTACGTTGTTAAGACTTCCAAGGATATTGCAAAAACATTTCTTTAATTAAAATAACTCTTTAGCTTAAAATCAGCACTTGAAAAATTCATGTTTTCATCATAAAACAATTTAGGACAGCCAAGCATACATCATGACATTCAAGCAAATCATGCCACATACAAGTGCAAATATCATTTAGGAATGCAAGTACTCATAAACCAAACAAAATCGGGTTTCAAACCAAATACATCAACATTTATTTCCATGTACATTTTACTTAAGTAGTTAAGCTCCCTAAACCTACTTAAACTATATGGCCGAATAAAAGCAAAATAAATAAATAAATAAATCAAACATCACAACTTAAATCACATGAATCAATTTATTTTATTCTAGGCATTTGGATTCCATTTTCTTTTTAACCCTAACCGAAAACACATAGGCACACACGATTACACATATATTCCTTCCAATACACACTCACACATATATGCAACACTCTTCTAATATTAACTTAATTTGGTGATTTCCTTTATCTTTAATTAAAGAACCAATTAGAAATGAATGTTCACAACACAACTTTAAAACAATTTATTTAATATAATTTCACAAAACATACTTATTTCTTTTATGTCATTTCATTGAAAAAGAGTCTAGCCCACTAACCCTAGCTAGGCCGAATCATCATCATAACAAATCAAGACTTTAATTTTTAAATATTCATCATGCATGCATATGAATCAAAGCAAAGATCATTTTCTAAAATCTTGTTTCCTCATTTTCTTCGTAAAACCGTGAACTTCACACCAATTTTGGCAAACAACATTAAATTTATCAACACAATAAAATCAAGAATCATGTCATGGTCTTTATCCTTTAAGAAAACACATGCATGCACCTATAAGTCTCTAAGTAAGGAAATTTTCTTCAACATGCAAGTAGACATAATGATGATCTAGTATGATTCCCTATTCTACTTAGACTTGGCCGAATGGTGTCATACAAGAAAACAAAGTTTTATAATTTATTTTCCACATGCAAACATATAAATCCATGGGTCATATCTTGAAAACTTAAAAGTACCGTTTATTTTTCAACTATCAACCGAGTCATCATCATACACACACACAAACCTTGATTTAAACTCTCCTTCATATTAAAAATTATTTTTAAGGTTTGTTAAGCTTGCTTTCTTGTGAAAACCGTGACATGCATACATGGAATCAAGACTTCACACTCAAATTAAACACACAAAATTCAAGCTTCATGTTTTCTCAAAAATCAACCTTAGATCAAGACATGCAAAAGAAGATCAAAACAAAAACATAAACTTAAAATCAAATCTCCAATCAAACCGTGAAGAACAAACTACAATTAATCATAAAAATGACTAAGATCAAATTAAAAACATCAAGACCTACTTCCTCTATTCATGGCCGAATCCTTTAGTCATGGTTTTGGTGATTTACAAGTTTATTCATTCACAAACATCAAGGATCACGTCATAAAGGAAACATGCAAGGAGGAATAAGGCTTATAAGGCCACAAAATCAACATGCATGTGAAGATGAAAGCAAAAATAGAAATTTAAACACAATTTTAGACCAAACCGTGTTTGAAGAAGAGTTACAACTAAGATACCAAAACTTTTTCACATCAAGATTCAGGATCAAAGCACAAAAATGACATGCAAAACACTTATACTTCAAGATCACTAGAAAATAATTACATGCATCACCAAAATTAAATCAAAGTCCATTAAAAGTCTTTCACAATATGAAAATCACTTAACCAAAACTCTTTCTACCTTAATCCTAACTTAAATCTTCAACTTCTCCTCTCCCCTTTTCCTCTTGATTTGCCTCGGTCTCCTTTTCTTTCTAGGGTTGATGGATGTTTCTCCTTGATCTTTGATGAAGAAGATGGCTAAGAAAGGAATTAGAGAATTTTTGGGATGAAAACTTTGGAGTTTCACTCTTCTTTCTCTCTTATCTTCCTCACGGTTCACTCTTTCTCTCTAAGTCTTCAAGAGCTTGATGGTGCCCTTGAAGAAAAACGTGTTTGTGTTGGTGTTGGTGTGGGGAGGTGGATGAAGGAAAGAAGATATAAACTAAAGGCAACACATATACACACACACGGTTTGGAGGGCAAGCACAGGGGATGGGATTTTCCTAATTTGACCTTGGTTCAATGTGGAAGCTTAAGGGTGATTTGGTCCAATCCATTTGTTGCATGGCTTGGTTCAAGCCGTGGGGAACATGGAGGAAAGAAAGTTCTCCTTAGGTTGATGACTAATCCCTCCTAGTTTCTCCCTAGGCTCCATGAGTCACTCTTCCTACTTTCTATTTTGAATTTCATTTCTTAAGGCTTAAGAGAGTGGTTTCTACTTGGTCTTTCTTCTCCTCTCAGCCGAATCTCACATACACACAAGCACACATGATTTTTTTTATTTTTATCAACACATAGCATGCATATACTTAGCATATACATAAGCATACACACATTCACATACATAGTGATGCATACAATTAACACCTTGATGTTCATACGGTTCTCACATATATCATAAATATAAATTCACACATTCATACATCACACATTACTCATACACATATATTCACATACATACATTCATGCATCATATTTTACTTATATGCACATTCATGTTTCTTTAATTAATCATGGTGCTAATCCTAAACATACACACCAAGTCGCGCACACACAATTAAAATAAATCACAAATTTTTTTTTTATAAAATCACGAAGTATATAATCTTTCCCAAAGTCAAATTTCTAAATGTTAAACATTGCCCCAAAAACCATTTCCTTAAAAATATTATTTCTTATCTTGAAAACGTGGATTTTAGAAAATCATTTAGGAAAACATTTCTTCCAAAACACTTTTCTCAAAATACATTCTTCTAGTGTTTTAATTTAATATGAGGAATTTACGGGGTGTTACATCGTTATCGGCCGTGATCGCACCGGGCTCGTGTTGGGTACTCCGAGGCTTGAAGCTTTGGCCTCGATCCGGCCGCGATCGTTCTCACAAACGAGGAGCAACACCGACGCCGAAACCGACATCGAGCCACATTCCAGGTTCTTTGTTTAAAAGAAAACCCGAGGTAAGAAGGGTTCGTATTACCTCTACTTAAGAAGTAAATTCTAGGAGTTTATAGTGGTGACTAGGAATAGGGTAATTAAGGAATAGGGTATTCCCCGCAAATATAAATGGTTTAAGTAAGTTGACAATGGAATAAATTGAGTGTGCATAGAGTGAGCCCCGGAGTGAATGAATGTGATAGAGTATTAAAATAGTTAATGTGGAACTAAAGTGTAGAAAAACACAAAATAAATTCGAGGGAAATTAGTTAAGGGAAAACTAGTGAAACGTGAGTGTAAAAGAATATAGGGTAATTGTAATAAGACAATGAGAGGGAATGTAATTGTGACGGTGAAGTAAAATGGTTTAATGTAATAAGGAAAATAAATTAAGTTAATAAGGTAGGGTAGTCGAAGGGAATAACGATATAAGAAAAATAAGGAAATAATATTGAGAGAGAGAGAAATTATAGAAATAATTAAGAATTAGAAAAGGGAATTAAAATATAACGACTATACTAACGCTAAGTGGAATTAGATGTAAACTTGAATAATAAATAAAAGGAAAAAGGAAAAAGGAAAAGGAAGAGAAGAAGAAATAGAAAAGAAAGGGAATAAGGAAGCAATTAAAAGAAGTTAAAAGAATTAAAGATAATTAAGGGACTAAAAGTAAAAGGGAAAAGACTAAAACGAGTTAGTAAATGAGAACTAAATGTTAAATGGCACAGGTGGTTGTATTGACCCTGTGGCCAAATAAAAAGGGTAAATGTCGCAGGTGGTTGTATTGACCATGTGGCACGGCGCAGGTGGTTGTATTGAACCTGTGGTTTAATAAAATGGTAAATGTCGCAGGTGGTTGTATTGACCCTGTGGCACGGCGCAGGTGGTTGTATTGACCCTGTGGCCTAATAAAATGGTAAATGTCGCAGGTGGTTGTATTGACCCTGTGGCACGGCGCAGGTGGTTGTATTGACCCTGTGGCCTAATAAAATGGTAAATGTCGCAGGTGGTTGTATTGACCCTGTGGCACGGTGCAGGTGGTTGTATTGACCCTGTGGCCTAATAAAATGGTAAATGTCGTAGGTGGTTGTATTGACCCTGTGGCACGACGCAGGTGGTTGTATTGACCCTGTGGCCAAGTAATAAAATAATGAACAAGATAATGGAAAGGGTTTAGGGAAATAAAAAGGGATAATGGAAATGGATAGGGTCGTATTATGTATATGTATATATATATATTAATGGAAGAGTGCAATGAGAATGGTAATAGATAGGAAAAATGAATAATAGAATGGACATTGGAATAAGAAATAAGAAAGTGGACAATGGAAATGATAAGAAAATTAGAGGAAATAATTGGGAAGAATAATTAGGGCAATGCTAAGTATAAGTGGCTAAAATAAAAATGGATAAAGAATGGAAATGAGAGAAAGTTAAGAGAACCGAAAATTAAGAGAATGTGAGTATAAGTAAAGGACTAGAAGGAAATAAATTAAATGAATAATGGATGCTAATAATTGTGTAGGCTTGATTTATTACTATGCCACTTTTAGGATTTATCTTTTTAAGTTATGTGTAATGCTACCCTTCTTGCTATATTTTTGCAGGTACTGAAGTGGAGCTTACATAGGGCTTGGCCGAGCAGGAATTTCACTCCACTTCGTGGAGTGAATATATATATATATATATATATATATATATATATATATATATATATTATTTTGAGTGGATAACTAGTTTGTAATTTAAAAATATGAAATAGTTGTACGCCCTGAACTTGTACTACATGGGCACTAGAATCTCATCTGAATATTTTATTTTTGTGTGTTATGTTTTAAATATTTCTGGACTGGCAGGTTCTAAGAAGAAAATTTTTGGGAAGTCCGAAAAACAGGGGAAACTCTGTCCGTTTTTCCGGAAAATATTTTTAAGCATTTTAAAATAAAAAGAAAATTTCAATTACCATTTTTATAAAATCCTAAATTAACTAATAAAAGTGAGAGTGTTACAGCAGCCGCCATGAAAAAGCTGCAGATTTCTCAGATCAGACACGGGGATATCGATATCCATCAGTGGATATCGATATGCAACATCGATATCCATCAGTGGATATCGATATGCAACATCGATATCCTCTCCTGGATATCGATATGCATGGGCAAAATCCTATGTTTTTCAGCTTTCTATTGTTCTTTTTATTTCCTTTCTCAACTATTTCAATTCTACTTAGTTCTAAGCATCTTTAAAGGTTCTAAAATATATCCTTAACTCCCAATAATAATATTTCCTAGCGTCAATACATAAAATATTTATCAATGCATAATTATATAATAGAAATAAAATTAGTGGGTGTTACATCCTCCCCCACTGAAAAAGGAATTTCGTCCCCGAAATTCGATTCAAAAAGTAAAACTTACTCAAACAGATATGGATATTCCTCTTTCATCTGACTTTCTAACTCCCAAGTGATGTCGCTAACACCACCACGTTCCCATACGAATTTTACTAAAGGGATTTCCTTCCCTCTCAGCTGCTTACTTTTTCTATCTTCTATCCGAATGGGATCGGTTTCGAATGTCAGATTCTCTCGTAAGGTTATCTCATCGGGTTTGATGCTAATAATTGATGTAGGATCAGGCACGAACCTCCTTAGCTGGGACACATGAAACACATTGTGCAGGTTGGATAGAAATGGTGGCAAGGCTATCTGGTAGGCAACAGGACCAATGCGCCTCAGGATTTGGTATGGACCAATGAACTTGGGTGATAACTTCTTTGGTTTCATCACACGCCCGACTCCAGTTGTTGGGACCACACGGAGAAACACATGCTCTCCTTCTTGAAACTCCAATCTAGTTCTTCTCCGATATGCATAACTCTTTTGTCTACTCTGGGCAGCTTTCATCTTTTCTTGAATCACCTTAATCCTTTCGGTTGTTTCTTGAACGACATCGGGGCCGATGAGTGTATTCTCCCCCACTTGGAACCAACATAGTGGAGTTCTACACTTTCGTCCATACAATGCTTCGAAAGGTTCCATTCCAATGCTTGCGTGGAAGCTATTGTTGTAAGTGAATTCCACCAGAGGCAATAATTGATTCCAGTTTTCACTATACTCCAAAGCACACGCCCTTAACAAATCCTCGAGAGATTGGATTGTCCTTTCAGATTGACCGTCGGTTTGGGGATGATAGGCTGAACTCATTCTCAACTTGGTTCCCATTGCTTGATGTAGACTCTGCCAAAACCGGGAACAAAACTTTGGATCACGATCAGAGATTATGCTTGATGGAATTCCATGCAATCGCACCACCTCCTTGATATAAAGTTGTGTAAGCTTTTCCAATGAATACTTCATATTGATTGGAATAAAGTGAGCCGATTTTGTCAATCGATCCACTATAACCCACACGGCTTCATATCCTCCTTGCGCTCTTGGAAAACCGAAAATGAAATCCATTGCAATGCTGTCCCATATCCATTCCAGAATATCCAATGGTTGAAGTTCTCCTCCAGGCCTCTTATGTTCTATCTTTGCTTTTTGACAAATAAAGCAAGATGCCACATAAGTTGCCACATCCTTCTTCAATCCGGACCACCAGAACATTTTCTTCATATCTTGGTACATCTTTGTAGCTCCAGGATGAATGCTCATTTTGATTTTGTGAGCCTCGTCCAAAATGGTCCTTCGCAACTCCTGATTTGCAGGAATGCACACCCGATCTTTAAACCTTAAGACTCCATCTGGACCAACTTGGAAGTCTGGTTCCTTCCCCTCTATACTTAGCCTCACTTTTTCTTGCAGTTCCACATCTTCTTGCTGCATTTCCTTTATTTGCTCTAGGAATTCATTAGTTATCCTTAGCATTCCCAACTTGATACTGGATGGTTTTATTTCCATTGCCAGATTCAAGTCTCGGAATTTCTCAATCAACTCCACTTCCTTGATCATTAGAGTACTCATATGCAACGTCTTTTGACTTAAAGCATCCGCTACCACATTGGCTTTACCAGGATGGTAGTGAAGCTCAAAGTCATAGTCTTTCAAAAATTCCATCCACCTACGTTGTCGCATATTTAATTCCTTTTGGTTGAATAAATATCTGAGGCTTTTGTGGTCACTGAACACCTGGAATGTTGTTCCATAAAGATAGTGCCTCCACAACTTCAATGCAAATACTATGGCTGCCAATTCCAGGTCATGAGTTGGATAATTTTTATCATGGATCTTCAACTGTCTTGATGCATAAGCTACCACTTTTCCTTCTTGCATCAACACACATCCAAGTCCTTGCTTGGAAGCATCGCAGTATACATCGAAACTTTTGTGAGGATCGGGCAAGATTAACACCGGTGAAGATGTCAATTTGTCCTTTAACTCTTGAAAGCTTGCTTTGCACTTTTCATTCCAAACAAAAGGTTGCTCTTTTCTTGTCAAACGTGTTAGTGGCAAAGCAATCCTTGAAAAGTTTTCAATGAATTTTCGATAGTAACCTGCGAGTCCAAGAAAACTTCTCACTTCAGTGACAGTTCTTGGGGCTTCCCATTGGAGTACAGCTTCCACCTTGGATGGATCTACAGCGACTCCATCTTCCATAATCACATGGCCAAGGAACTTCACTTCTGTTAGCCAAAATTCACATTTAGCCAACTTCGCATAGAGCTTCTTCTCCTTCAAAGTTTCAAGAACCAACTGAAGATGCTTGGCATGCTCCTCTTGGGTTTTCGAGTATATCAGGATGTCATCTATGAAAACAACAACAAATGAATCCAGATATGGTTGAAAGACCCGATTCATGTAATCCATGAACACAGCCGGTGCATTAGTTAGACCAAACGGCATCACTACATATTCATAATGACCATAACGGGATCGGAAGGCCGTCTTGGGAATATCTTCCTCTCTAACTCGAATCTGATGATAACCAGACCTCAGGTCGATTTTAGAGAACACCTTAGCTCCACGGACTTGATCCATTAGATCATCAATTCGGGGCAACGGGTACTTATTTTTGATAGTCACTTTGTTCAACTGTTGATAGTCAATGCACATGCGCATACTTCCTTCCTTCTTCTTTACAAATAACACCGGTGCACCCCATGGCGATACACTCGGTCTGATGAACTTTTTCTCCAACAGATCTTCCACTTGTTTCTTTAATTCTGCCAACTCTGATGGTGCCATCCGAAAGGGAGTAATCGAAATAGGACCAGTTCTAGGAATAAGGTCTATACTAAACTCTATTTCGCGAGGAGGGGGTAAACCGGGTACTTCATCGGGAAAGACCTCGGGATATTCACAAACTATGGGAATATTCTCGACCTTGGGTTCTATTTTGGGGGTTTCTGCTACTGAGGCGGAAAATAGACATAGGTATCCTTCAGGTGATGACATGGGAACTTTGATTTCAGGAAACAAAATAAACTTACGATGACAATATATGGTTATTTGATACTTGGTTAGCCAATCCATTCCTAAGATTATATCTAGCTGGGATAAAGGTAAACATAAGAGGTCGACTACAGTATCTTTGTCTAGTATGGTTACCTTACAATCTACACAGGCCTTTGATGTGGTTACAGGTGAATTAGTTGGTGTGGACACTGTGAGGTTATATGGTGTATCAGTAATCTTTAGTTTTAAACGGTTGACACAATCATATGAAATAAAAGAGTGGGTGGCTCCAGAATCTATAAGGACTCTACATGGGTTACCATTCAAAAGGCAATTACCTTGGATCAGGTTCTCAGATTGCTCAGCTTCGGCTCCTGACATGGTGAACACCTTTGCACGGGCTAAAGGCTTGGGTGCAGCTCCTCCTTGGTTGGCATTTCCCTCTGGGCAGAACCGGTTGACGTGACCTTTCTTCCCACAATTAAAACAAGTTGGGGGATTAACAGCCCAACAGGTTTTGCCTCCATGATGCTTTTGACACTTGTCACTCTTGGGTAGAATGGTTGGCCCTCCTTCGCCTTTGTTCCCCTGTCCATTGATGTGATATGGACCCTTGTTGCGACTTTTCTGACTATGGCGCCCCTGATTACGGTGAGGGCCGTAATTTTGCTGGCTGCATTGCTGCTGCTCATATACTGCCTTTGCCTTCAAATCGTTTTCAGTGACCCGGCAACGTTGCACTAGCGTTGCAAAGTGCCGAATGCACTGTCCACTCACGAACGGTTTAATATCAGGTCTTAACCCATTCTCAAAGCGAACACATTTGGAATTTTCATCAGGACGCAGCATGAAGTATAGGGAATACTTCATCAGCTCTTCAAACTTGCCAGCATACTCCCCGACAGTCATAGCCCCTTGCTTTAGCTCCAAAAACTCAATCTCTTTCTTGATTCTCACATCCTCGGGGAAAAATTTCTCATAGAACTTTTCCACGAAGATCTCCCATGTGATTTGCTTGTTCTCGTGCTCCAGAGTTTGCTTTGTGTACTTCCACCAGTTGTCCGCTGGACCCACAAGAACATATGCAGCATATGTGACCTTCTGTTCCTCATCACATGGAATAGTCTGGAAAATCTTCTCCAATTCCTAAATCCAGATTTGTGCCTCCTCAGGATTAGCTCTCCCATAAAACTTCGAGGGATCGCACTTTCTGAAGTCAGCCAGCCCCTTAAACTCAGATGGACCGGTAGCCTGTCTATTGGTTAGGTGCTCTAGAATAGCAGCTATGCGGTCTAGAGATTCATCGGTCTGACGAGCGTGCCTTGATGCCATTGCTACCTTGCGCTATTTATCAAAATAATAGTTATGTTTAAGATTAAAGAATGCTAATAGTATACCCTAATAGCTCTATTCTAAATCTACCCAGAACTCAATCCAGAGTTATCACAGCTTATAGCATGTGTGGCCATATTCCATAGGCCGAGAGTTTGAACCATTGCTCTGATACCACTAAGTGTAACGACCCAACTTTCTAACTCTTAATTGCTTATAAAAATAGAGGGAAAATTTTTTCGCCGAAATAAGTTTATAACTTGGTTTATTTCAAAAGCGAAAGCAACTTTCATATATCATATTGTTTCATAACAAAACATAGAGAGTGTACAACTTATAACAAAAGTTCAAACTATAAAACAGCCAACATAACACTCTGAGCTACTTAATAGACTACTCGTAACCCAGAGCACGGTTCTCAAAACTCCCAAAACTCCTCCATTGGTAAGGGAATTATCGCATCCCTTGCCAGCATCATTCTCCCCCTTGGAAGATGGAAGCTCCATTACCTACATGGGAAAGTAAGGAGTAAGTCATAGCTAATCGCGTTAAAACGAATGATAAATAACAGAGGCTAAAAACATCAAACATAGGTATTCAAGTAGCAACAATTTATAATGCATATACACATGTCAAACCCTTTTCATTCAAGTAATAGATTTTCTTATTAATGGCATGATGCATGCTAATCTCAACAATTTCCCGGGGCATCACAGTTTGGAGGGAACATGGGGTCCTCGTGAGCTTCCTCCGCTCGACCACTCAAATGTCCGCGAATTACAGGCTTCCTTCGCCAGACGTAACTAGTATAAAATCCTCGACAAATTGGAGCAATCAATGCATGAATGAAACATAATCTATTATCAATCCCTTTTATCAATTTATTATCATTATTCATCTTATTCTCATTAGGACATAGTCCAAGTTGCCCATCTTATTTTCCCATTTCATTTCCTTTAAACTTCCTTTTAGTTGGTGCTGTTGTTTTCACAGAAAATCCATCAGCCACTTTCTGATGGTTTTAAAAATAGAGTTTAACCATTTGTTTAATAATTCGTCGGGGCCTAGCCTCCTATTGGCGGATATTTATTGCAACGACCCCATTGGGACTCCCTTGGAAAATATCAACCAAGTGAATAAAACTTTCATTGGGACGTTAGGGATAATATCAACCAAATGGGTGTACGCACTTCCGTTGGGACTCCTGTAGGGAAATAATCAACCACTGAATAGAATTCCAGTAGGACACCTCCAGGATAGTTATCAACCAACGGGATAGGTTTTAATCATAAATAAAAACATTTAGGATTTAGTAATTTAGGAGCTTAGACAAGTTAATCTTTTAATGAAATTGTAGAAATAACAAGGAGTAGAAAAATTAAATTTTTAATCATTCTGTACAAGTGGACATCGATGTCATCATGTTCACATCGATGTGACATATCGATGTGATGATAGGCACATCGATACATTACATCGATATGTCACAGATAAACATCAATAAAATAGTAACATTTAAAAGTTCAAACCTTGCTCTAATTATCCTTACTCCATTCCAATTCTTTACAGGGATTAAGAGGGGTGATTTATACTTACTTACAACCTTCTTTTAATCCAATTACCCAAGCTTTTAACGATTAATTTCCAATTATGCTTAAATTCAAGTAAATATACCAAATTCTAATCCTCTTAGTTTTAATTCAAACTAATCATTCTGGAAGCTCTACTAGGATGTAAATAAATGATTTGCATCAAGTTTTAAACAACAAAAGACCTCCAAGTCAGAAATCCATTTCAATCTACCTTGCCCAACCAACCTTAATTGGTTCCTAAGGATTTAGCTTAATATTCATCATTCTAGCGATTAGATAACTTATCCCATACCTTAGAGAAGTTAAAGAAATGCTTGGTTGAGAAGAAAACGGATTAGAATGACTTTGGTGTGAAAAGCCTCAATTCTGGACCTTGAAAACTGATGCAACTAGGGTACTTTGGTCACGAATTAACCAATGAATATGTGATGAAAAGAGATGAAATAAATTAGCTTCAGCAACTAGGAAGTACCAACTATGATTGGAAACAAGTTTGAGATCAAATGGTTCAGTGTACTTACCAAACAAATTCAAGAAAGATAGGTGTTTGGACTGGTTTATGCTCTGTTTACAGCTTGGAGTGAGGAACTTCGGAAGCTTAGAACTTGCCCTACAGAGAAGTGTTTTTGATGCCACTTAGTTCTACTTCAAGAGTGGAAATAGAATTTGAATTGTGTTTTGGTTTCACTAATTGAGATGGATTGAGGAGGAAGAATGAATGAATGGAAGTAACTATCCAGAGACAGAGGAATTTCAGCAACTTTGGGTGTTTAGAGTCCCTTAATGCTTCAATTCTAAACTATTTATAGGCAAGGATTGGAATTCTTCAGTCCTAAGTAAGCCTACAACGAGTTGGCAAGGCTGAAAAGCTGAAAAATGGAATTTTATTTTCAAAAACCGTGTGCACCCGCCATGAAAAAGCTGCAGATTTCTCAGATCAGACACAGGGATATCGATATCCTCCCCTGGATATCAATATGCATGGGCAAAATCCTAAGTTTTTCAGCTTTCTATTGTTCTTTTTATTTCCTTTCTCAACTATTTCAATTCTACTTAGTTCTAAGCATCTTTAAAGGTTCTAAAATATATCCTTAACTCCCAATAATAATATTTCCTAGCGTCAATACATAAAATATTTATCAATGCATAATTATATAATAGAAATAAAATTAGTGGGTGTTACATGAGGCTCCCAACTGATTGGCCATGAGCAGACCTACCAAGACTGCTTCATACTCTGCCTGATTATTAGAAGTGGGAAATTCAAATTTCAAAGAGTACTCAATGCTGATTCCTTCAGCATTTTCAAGAATTATACCGGCGCCTGCCCCCTTGCTGTGGCTGCAGCCGTCCACGTAAACTTTCCAAAGTTGTGACTCGGCAGTATGTTGAGGATCTGTGAACTCTAAGATAAAATCAGCTAATGTTTGAGATTTGAGTGTCCTTCTTGGTTCAAAATTTATATCGAACTCTGATAATTCGACCGACCAGGAAACCATTCTTCCCGCCAAATTTGGTCGATGAAGCACCTGCCTAATTGGTTATGTTGTTCTGACAGTATGCAGTGGCTTTGGAAGTACTGCCTGAGCCTTCGTGCAGTTACTACCAAAGCGAAAGCAAGTTTTTCAATTTTGGAGTACCTTGTCTCTGGTCCCTGGAGGGCCCTGCTAACGAAGTACACGGGTTGCTCGGTTCCTGAGTCGTCTCTGACCAGAGCCGAGCTTATTGAAGATTCTCCAATGGACAAGTATAAGAACAAAGTCTCCCCCTCCCGAGGGCTAGTGAGGACGGGAGGGGAGGATAAATATTCCTTTAGTCCGACAAATGCTTGTTCACACAACTCATCCCAATGAAAATCCTTGTTTTTCCTGAGCAACTGGTACCATGAGAAAGCCTTTCTGGTTGCCTGAGGGAGAAATCTGGATAAAGCTGCCATTCGTCCTTTCAACCTCTGGACTTCCTTAACACTGGAAGCGCTATGCATTTTCAAAATTTCCTGACACTTTTCTGGGTTTGCCTCTATGCCCCTCTCAATGAGCATGAAACCCAGGAAGGCTCCTGCCGGAACACCAAAAGTACACTTTTTCGGGTTGAGCCGCATGTTATGCTTTCTGATCCTGGCCAGGACTGCTGCTAGGTCATGAGAATGATCGTCCTTCCTTCTGCTCTTAGTAATCGTGTCATCAATATACACCTCCAGGGTAAGACTGATCAAACCGAAGAAGACCTTGTTCATCATGCGCTGGTATGTTGCTCTAGCGTTTTTCAACCCAAAGGGCATTACTGTATAGCAATATGTGGCCCTTTCAGTGATGAAAGTCGTTTTCTCCTGATCCGGGGGGTACATTGGGATCTGGTTATACCCCGAGTAGGCATCCATAAACGAGAGAAGTTGATATCCTGACGAGCTATTAACCAACTTATCAATGATTGGTAGGGGATATTGATCCTTTGGGCATGCCTTGTTCAGGTCAGTATAGTCGACACACATGCGCCATTTGCCGTTTGATTTCCTGACCAGAACTATGTTTGATAACCACTCAGAGTAATTGACTTCTCTGATGAATCCTGCGGATAGGAGCTCAGCCACTTTCTCTTCAATTGCCGCGGCCTTCTTCATTCCTACCCTTCTCTTTTTTTGAATGACCGGTTTCACGGTCGGGTTAACACTGAGATGATGACAGATAAAATTGGGATCAATCCCCGACATGTCCGTTGAGGTCCATGCAAAGAGGTTCTTGTTTCTACTTAAAAGTTCGAGCATTTCTGCTCTTGTGATCTCGGGAAGACCAGTACCCAATCTTATCCTTCTGGTCGGGTCTTCCCTATCCAATTATATGAACTCCCAATCTCCTTGGGGAGCTGGCCTGGTGTCGTCTTGATCAGCCCTAACATCCAAGTCTGTTAGCAATACATTCCCCTTGTTCAAGCTTGGTTTTGGCTGTTGAGTCTCTCCCTGGTTCTTAATTTTCGCAAGACTGGCTTTGTAGCATAACCTAGCTTTATCTTGCTCGGCCTTGACGGCGACAATCTTTCCATCCAAGCCCTCAAACTTCATGGCCAAATGAATAGTTGATACGATCGCGCCGAAAGCTTGGAGACATGTTCTGTCGAATATAGCGTTGTAAGCTGACGGGCAGTCTACCACCAAAAATTTAATGATCTCAGTCCTTGCCGAAGGTTGGTAACCTAAAGTTACCGGGAGTTGGATGTATCCTTTGGGGACGATCGTATCTCCTGTGAAGCCGATCAGCTTCCCCTCAAAAGGAGTTAGATTGGCTGTTTTCAATCTGAGAGCTTCAAAGAGGTTTAAGAACATAATATCGGCTGAACTGCCTTGGTCAACAAATATTCTAGCAACCTCATAATTGCCGACCAGGGCGGTTATCACCATCGGATCATTGTGCCCCGGAATGATTCCTTCCAAGTCCTCATCATTGAAGCAAATTGAGACACTCCTCGAAGTTTTCTTGCGGATTGGATGGTCATGAATGGCTAGGACCTGATTGATATATCTTTTTCTGTCGGATCTGCTTTCTCCTCCCCGGGAAAATCCTCTAGCAATAGTGTTAATTCTGAGGTTTTGGGGGGACTGATCTGGGTTAGCTATCTCTATCATAGTTATCCTTTGCTGATTAGTTGTTTGTTGTTGGTTGGCAGGGTGATTGGTTTGTCTTGTTGGGGATGGGGTTCTTCTGCGGACATTTCTGTCCGAGGAAGGGTTCTTCTTCTGTTACGCCGAGTGAGAGCTTCTCGCACGTATTGTTGGAGCTTCCCTTCTCTTATGAGTTGTTCAATAGCATCTCTCAGCCATGTGCACTCATCGGTGGTATGGCCGTATCCCCCGTGGTACGAGCAATATTTTGACCGGTCCTTTTGTGAACTTCTTTTCAAAGCGGGGGGCCTTTCGACCATTCTCAAATCGGTTTGCATTGTTTCCTGCAGAATCTGGCTCCTCGGAACTGTGAGAGGAGTGTATTCATCAAACTTGGCCCTGGGAATGAATTTTCTGTCACTCCTAGGCCCTCTCCCCCGCTCTTCCTTTCTATCATTTCTCCTCATTCTGCCATGAGAAGAGGGTTCACTCCTGTCACCTTTTTCTCTCTGCCTCTGCCATTTGTTAAATTCTTCCAAATTGATGAATTTGGTGGAGCGTTGCCTTAATTCCGCCATGTCCCTCGGTGGTTTCCCCACCAGTGAGTTTTTAAAGTCTCCGTTGCGGAGCCCCTGGGTAAAAAGAAAAACTGCAAAGCTCGGCTCGAGGTTTGGTACAAATCCTTCCTCCGAATGGAAACGAGCCAGATACTCCCTCAATGGCTCTTCTAGTAGTTGCATTACTCCTACTAGTGCATGGTCTAATTTTGGTTGTATGCAACTTGCTGTATATCTATTGAGAAAAACCTTCTTCATCTCTGCCCAGGAATTGATGGAGTTCCTGGGTAGAGCCGAGTACCACCTTAGTACCGGTGGTTGAAGAGTCATGGAGAAGGCTCGACATTTCATCAAGTCTCCCCCATCATTGAAATTCCGCCATCGAAAGATAGGATGTGCTCCAGGGGGTCGGTTAACCCATTGTACTTCGTGACACTGGTGGAGCCAAGGAAAGCGGATGGTGTCTCGTAGGCCATGATACGAGGAGTGAAGGGGTGGCTGCTGGAAATTTGGATCAAATACGTAGCGAAAAAAAAAGAAATACCCTATTTCTAGAACAGGATCCATGCGAGAGAGCATGATTCGAGATTGAAAAAACGTTTACCTCTTGATGCGAAGAGGAGAACGATGCTAGTTAGATCGTCCACGAACAATCCACGTCAATCACGAGCCCAGAAAGGTAGTCACTCCTTTATTGGTATCCACACGAACAGATTCCCAATTGGAGTCATGTCTCTCTTCTCAATGCTAGCGGAGAAGAGAGAGATTCAGTGTATCACTCACTCTCTGATATGGACGGCTAGGGTTGTCGTTCTGTGTCTCACACGTACCAAAACCCTAAGGCTAATACTATTATTTATAATTGTATTAGACCAGCGGGCTGGGCTTGGCAGCACATATCAGAATGCGTCGCACGGTCATACTGTGCATCACACGGACGTAAATTGTATAAAAATACAACTATTGTATTTTTTATCAAATGTGATATCTCCAATCTATCTATTCTTAGTTTGTGACCCTATAGGTTCCTGTATCGTTGGTAGTAAAGTTAAAATCCCATTTTAAGTTTACAAGCAATGAGCGGTATCTAGCAACACGTCATTGCTACCCAAGTGACAGGAATGTCTGTGATCTGACATAACCTTATTGTGACCAATGATCATGTGTAAATTTAATCCCTTTGTCCAAATATCTTAGTTACACTCATGGCATGGAACGTGTCACCCATGTATAGTGTAACCTATGGTTTCTTGATCCCTGAGTAGACGCGTCTAAACAAGTCTCGTCAATATCTCATATTGACTGTCTTGAGTATGGCCATACATTTCACCGTCTCACTCAATCAAGGGGCCCAGAGATATAATTCCTATTGACAAGGAAGGACAAATCCCATCTACGTCACTCACATCCCTCTACATAATTTGTCATATACCCGACTACAACCGTTATGATCACCTGGTTAAAGATGACGTTTGATTGCGTGAAAGCACATAATTCCTCATGTTGGGAACCGTAGCGACTTCAGGTCGAAGGACCATGTACACCATTGTCACTATGAGAATCGCTTATGACACTCACTTAATAAACCATGTAGCATTCTCATGGAGGGTCAATCCAGTACACAATTGTCCCAATGTGTACTTACGTGAAGACTTGATATCCATATCCATGACCGGTGAGATACAGTCATTAGTCTGTCACATACTAGTCTCGATGTATTATAGTTGTCCTTATTAACTATAATACTCGACTAGGGAATCTTTAAGGATAATTATCAATCAATAAGATGTCACTATCAAGTCATGTACTTGATATTCTTATGACATGGAACTTATAATCCTAAGGACTTTATTACATCTATTTTAATTAAACAATTAAACCATAAATATAATAAATTAAATGCCTCATTATTATTAATAGTAATAATCCATAAACATGAAATAAGTACAAGTAAAAGAGAAAATACGATTGCCACTAGGGCACTCTCCAACAGTGTCCTGGGTGAGTATTACCTTCTGTTTCATAGGTGGCTGCTAGGCCAGGGTTTAGAGGAGGTGGTGGGGGTAGGGTAATTGGACCTTGCGGATCATGAACTAGTCTGGTTACTGGGGCTGTTTCCACTGCCCGTCCAGCAACCGCATTCATGTGGATCTGCTGGAGGTCGGCTATAACCTTTCCTTGTTGTTCCAGCATTTGAGCTTGCTGCTTGATTATTTCTTCGAGTTGAGTTTCTCTACGGCCTTGGGAGTGTTCCTTTTCTTCTCCAGAAACACGGGCATCAAAGGATCGTCCAGATCCGTGGTTCCGCGTGGGATTGGGCATGTTGGGATTTCCTTGTCTGGAATGGATAGCGTAGAGCCCGCTGTGTGTGCGGGCGGGTGCGGTTTGGTGGCTGGGAGCTGGGATCTCCAGTCGGACTGAAGGAACTCTGTGTGGGGGTGGTTGGGGTGGGGCCCTTCCGCCGTTGATATTGCCCTCTAAGTCCCTTCCGTTGTCAGCACTGCCTTCCAGAAGTCTGTGACGGCTTCTCCCTGGCTGCTGGCGTATGCCTCTGGAGTTATTTCCGGTGTTGCCACGTGTGTGTACCATTATGGATGGGAATGATAGTTTATCGTCCCCGCAGATGGCGCCAAATGTAGTGTCTAAGATCTGTGGCTAGCTCAAACATCGGGGATAACCTGAGAACTAGGGTATGATATGAGGTTACTGTATGATCCTTTAGGTTCTCTAGATATCCAGTTGGGATAACTAGGGTTTTCCCCAATCACAGGTGTGTGCAAGTGAGCAATTAGGGAGTGAGAGAACGTACCTGAGCCCCTAGCTGGAGACAGCTATTTATAGGGGGAGTGGTGTTGTACCCTATGGGCCTGTACGGAGGTCCAGTAGGGCTGACGTGGCCCTTAGAGGATAGGAGGATGAGTCATTCATCCTTATCCTATACTAGAGGACCTTATCCCTATGACATGTTGAGCTCACGTGCCCAAAACTCGGACTCTCAAGGGGTAAAGTCCCAGTGGTCGGTTCGAGTCCGTTGGGGTGAGTATTTAGATAAGTGCTCGGCCTGAGTGGGCACAGTCCTTTATATAGCTAAGTCTGGTCGGCTAGCTATGTTAGGGGTAGGACCGAGGATCGGTCCACCACAGACGTAAAATCTCCAAAAAGAATCATATATTTAAAAAGAAAAAGAGTATTCATTTACACTTCCTAATCTGACCATAATATTATTTATCACATTTTATTTTTCATTACTTATTTCTCTCTCTCTCACTCTCTTCACTTATTTGTTACTCATTCCTTTTTAATAATTAAATGAAAGTATATTAGAAAAATATATCAATATTTTTTAATCATATTTAAATCTATATAAAAAGCAGATGGAGTAACTTAATTTTAAGATTATATTTATAAATTAATGATTGTCTCATTGTTCCTCCTACTCCCTCCATTCCATTATCTTGGTAAAAAAATGCTAAAAAATTTGTCCCATATTAAAGTAAAAAAATAAATGAAAAATCTTAAAGATTATATATTGTATCGATGATTGATAAGTAAGTAAGGAAAACACATTTAAAGATTTTTTGGAGACAATATTGCAATATGTATCAATTGTAATGATATGAAATTTTATATAATATCAATTTGTAATTAATGAATGAATCATGCATTATATTAAACAGATACTCTCTTATTTTCATTGACTTGGTTAACTTTTACCAAGATAATGGGAGGGATGGAATATATGTTTATTATCATCGATCACAAATTTATGCTCATTAAATAGTATCCTAAAGTTAAATGTTCCCATAAATTCTTTGCTGTCATGCACCCTTGTGTCTCAACTCTCAACTACCGTCCAGGTTCCATTAAAAGGAAGGTTACAATTCACACTTTTTGCTCCACTACTGAATACTCCCTCCGTCTTAAAAAGTAAAAATAAAAATGTGTAAGGAAAAGTATCCTAAAATAAAGTACAAATAATAAATAAAAATATTTGAAAATTATATATTATGATATATGATTGAATAATCAATGAATGATGCATTAAATTATTGGGTTGATAATGGATCTATTTGTTATACAAAATATTAAAAACATTTTTCTTTATTTTTTTTTTACTTTTTAAAATATTACCATATTTTTGACACCGAAGGAGTAATAATTTCATTTAAAGGTTAATGATAAAGTTTAAACCTAGTTTATACAAAAAAAAAAGTATAAAAAATTAGTTATGAAGATACTTTACTTACTAATGATTGATTAACAAGTGATATATGTTACTTTTTTGTTTTATTGATTATCAACCAATTGATACTTCCTCGATTCCAATTTATTTATTGTAACATCCCTAAGTTTAATTTCGGTATAATATGATTTATGCCAAGTATTTAGGAGAATTATCAAGTTTTAAGAGAGGATTTTAAGTAGTAATCCAAGCCTGAGTGAGAATGGGGGCCTAAGGAGATGAATTGGAGTTAGAAAATCATCAAAATCTGACTTTTCACTAAAGTAATCGATTACTCTGCATGGCAGTAATCGATTACAAGGCCTCTGGTGAAAACACTTAAGATGTTGCAGCAAATTAATCGATTACAAGGGTAAAGTAATCGATTACTTTGAGTAGTAATCGATTACATTCAGGGGGTTAATCGATTACTCAGGCTCTGATGGATGTACTGAGAAATGTTGCATTGAAGAAATAATCGATTATCAGACTAGGGTAATCGATTATTTTAGGGTCTGTACAAAAAAAAAAGAGAAAAAGAGGAGTGCACGTGATGCACTCCCCTCCACACAAATAGGATCTTTCTTTTGGGCTTTCATTCACATCCACTCATTTTTCCTTCTAAATCAAATACAATAAACCCACTTTCACTCTCATAATTCACTCTCTCTCTCTCAAAAAACTCATCTTCTCCTTTCTCTCTCTCAAAAACCCACGAGTTCCTCTTCTTCCTCACAAGGGTTTCATTCCTTTCTTCTCAAATCAAGCAAAGGCAAGTGATTTCCCACAAAATCCATCATCAAACCTTGCTATTCTCCTCTCCAAGTAAGTATTAAGTTATGGGTTTCCCTCTTTCTCCCTCTAAAACTCGTTTTCTCCTTTCTCTCTCTACCATCCATGGTGGTTTTCAAACTCTAAGCCATGAAGCTTTATTTTTCCTTGAATCTTGGCATGAACCATGGTATAGATGATAATCCTTTCTCCTTATGACTCTTGTTTTAGGTACTTCCACTCTCTTGTTGGTTATAAGCTTTTTGGTGGGAAAGGCTCAAGTTAGAACAAACAAAATTACTCTATCTCTTGATATTTTGAGGTAAGGAGTGAGTATTACCTTAATTTAGGGATGAGTTTCTAGTATGTATATAATACTTTCTAAGAGTTAAGTGTTAGTTAGGGTATAAACCATAGGGTAATGAATATTAGTAATGATTATATAATTGAAGTAAAGGAATTTAATTAATCATGATGCTGTGTATAAGTGATTATTTCTGAATATGTGTATGTTTGAATTTAAGTGTATATTGTGGAATTGTTGGTGACGATGCTATGTAGTTTAATGATGTGTTGCTGGCCATGTGACTAAATGAATAATGGATTATGGAAATAAAGGAATGGGATTAGTGTTGACAATACTTGGAAAGTGGATTGATTAAGAGATTAGAGAAAAGGGGAGTGATGGTTAGAAAAAGTGATGTGAAGGAGTGGAGAGGGAATTATGAATGAATAAAGGAATGAAAATTTAATAAAAGCGAAGGTCATAAAGACCCAGCGCGACCATTTAGACTTATTGTTGCGAAGGTCACACAGACCTAGCGCGACCATTTAGAATTTATGTTGCGAAGGTCACGGTGACCCAGCGCGATGAAATAAACTTAATAATGCGAAGGTATATGTACCCAGCGCGATATGCGAAGGACATATCACCCAGCCCAATAAGAAAACAATAATAATGCGAAGGTATATGTACCCAGCGCGATATGCGAAGGTCATATCACCCAGCGCGATAAGAAAACAATAATAATGCGAATGTATATGTACCCAGCGCGATATGCGAAGGTCATATCACCCAGCACGATAATAATACATAATAATGCGAAGGTATATGTACCCAGCGCGATATGCGAAGGTCATATCACCCAGCGCGATAATAATACATAATTATGCGAAGGTTATATCACCCAGCGCGATAATAGAACTTATTAATGCGAAGGTCTTATCGACCCAGCGCGATCATTTATATTTAATAATGCGAAGGTCATATCAACCCAACGCGATCATTTATACTCAATAATGCGATGGTCACATCGACCCAGCGCGATCATTTATATTTAATAATGCGATGGTCACATCGACCCAGCGCGATCATTTATATTTAATAGCGCGAGGTCGACACCGACCCGACGCGATAAAAGGTTAAAACAGGGGGAAATAAAGTAGACCTATAGCATGACAAATTAGAGAATAAAAATGAGCTGATTAGAAAGAAAAGACAAAGGTATAGAGATAAAAGAATCGTTGGCATTTGTTTGTACTATTGCTTCCATGTGTGAATGACTATGTGAAATACCTGAACTATATGTGTTTGGCTTGGTCGGTTATTATGTCATATGAGAAACTGCTATTCCTACTTTACTGTGTAGTGCTCACCTCCTTACCAATTTTTCAGGTACTGAGCTGGAGCATATACCAGATTCGGCCGAGCAAGATTACTATCCCTTACAGGGATAGTAGGGGTGTTAAGGGATAGGATATGACACTGGACCTAAGCCTCCTATATTATTTTGATGTAAATGTGTTGTATATACTTTTTGAGCGAGGCTTAAGATATATCTCTTTTGTTAAAAAGCTTAGGGTCTTTGAACGTATATTTCTAACTTGGTGTTTCGCTGCTACTTTTAACTCTGATATGGAATTTATAATTTTGAGCCTTTGGGCCTCGTTATGATGCAAATATATTCTTGATGTATGCCCTGCTGGCTACTGAATGTTTATTTGATAAATGTTTTCACAGGTGAAATTTTGGATAAGTCCGAATTTCAAACGAAACGGAATTTTTAAGTTCATATTTTTAAATGATGGGGTTTTAAGGGTAATAATCCTAGGTGTTACATCTATCACCTTCAGAAGTTTCACACGGATTAAGAAAGTCATTTAATATTTCAAATTTTAAAAGAAAAGTACGGCAACAGTACTATATTATCCTCACACTACATTGATTATCATACATTTTATATATATCAAAAATTTTAAAAGCAAGGTTAAAGTTAAAAAAAAAAATCTATTAATGCACCATCGAATTCTTAAACTGACAAATAATTTAGAAAATATTAAAAATGCGATAGGTAAATTAGAATTGAGGGAGTAATAGTTAGTAAATTATCATTTGGTGACAAGTGTTATTTTTTTAAAATGTAAATTAATTTGTAAATTGATATATATTTTTCTAATTTATAAACCAATAAACGATATGCAAATTTACCGTGAGTAACATATGCATATGGGCTAATTTAAGCCGATTTAAGGGATCGGATAGTAATTAGTAACCTAATAATACACATACACTTGCTTTTATGAAGAGTGTTACTTATTTGAAACGTTCTTGACAAACTGTCGACAACTTTGTGTCTGTGTGTTTTTGGTTTTTGTTTTTTTTTTTTTTTAAATAAAAGTTTCTCTTTTAAATGGAATAATTTTGTGACTCCATTTATTGAACGAAGTCTTTTTGTTTTATAAAAATTATAAGGTTTATTTATGGTATTGGTCCCTAAAAGTTTAGTGTGTTTTGATTTTAGTTCCTAAAAGTTATTTTGTCCGTGACTGATCCTTAATTTTTCAAACATTTTGGTTTTGGTCTCATCCGTTAGAAAAAATCAATTATTTGTTGAAGTGGTTAATGGAAACCCACACCAACAGCTACGTGGTGTGAAATAGCGCCAAATAAGTATTGTGACATGAATGTTTCCGGTCCAAAAACGCAAAATTCTGCGTATGAGACCATTTTGCGTATGGGACGAATTTATGTCCATGGATCTGTATCATCCACGTCATATCACTTATTTGGAGTGTCCTCATACCACGTGATTGCTGATATGATGCTCCGCTAGCCACCTCAGCAAATAACAGTTTTTTCCTAATGTAGTGGATCAAAACCAAAATGTTTGAAAAATTAAGGATCAGTCCAAGTCAAAATAACTTATAGGGACTAAAACCAAAATACGCTGAATTTTTAGGGACCAAAACGGCTTATTTATGGTTTGGTCCCTAAAAGTTCAACGTGTTTTGGTTTTAGTCCCTAGAAGTTATTTTGTTCGAGACTAGTCCTTAATTTTTCCAACATTTTGGTTTTGGTCCCACCCGTTACAAAAAATAAGTTATTTGTTGATATGGTTAACGAAAATCCACACTAGATGTCAAGTGATGTGATGTAGCATCAAATAGGTGATGCGATATGAATGATTCAGGTCCATGAACTCAAAATTTTGCGTGCGGGACCATTTTTCGTATCGAACCATTTTGCATTCGTGGATCTGTATTATCCATATTATATCACCTATTTGGCGTCACCTCAGACCACATGAAACGCTGATGTGATGTTCCGCTAGTCACACAAATAAATAACATATTTTTATGAATGGAGGGGATCAAAACAAAAATGTTTGAAAATTTAAGGACTAGTCCCGGTCAAAATAACTTCTAGGGACTAAAACCAAAACGCGTTGAACTTTTAGGGAACAAAACCTTAAATAAGCCTAAATTTATTTATTTCTTAAATCCTGAACTAATGTATATAGAACACTTGTTATTAGTACGTAGGATCCTCACAATTATTCTCAATAACTTAAAAATCTGTTATTTGAAATATATATATATATATATATATATATATATATATATATATATATAAAATTTGTTGAGTCCTTAAATGTATCCTTAAGAAATAAGAAACCAGCGCAACTGTTGTCTTAAACAAAACTAAATAGCCATTAATCCACATAACTAAATAGCCACTCACCAAAAAACAAACCAAACTAAACAGCCATTTACCCACCACATTTATGCATTGGCTGGCTATCTTATTATTATTTTTAAGTCTTCACCTCCCAAACTATACCTTATAAATCCGAATACCCACCCACCTCATATCTTAGCAATATATACTAACACTCATGCACACTACCCTTTCTCCATATATCAGCCATGGACTGGTTCTCTTGGCTATCCAGGACCAGTCTAGAACCATCTCTTGTCTACGAGTACGGTCTTGCCTTTGCTCGAAATGAGCTTCAGTTTGAAGATGCAATCTACTTCAATCACGAGTTTCTTCAGAGCATGGGAATCTCGATCGCGAAGCACAGGCTAGAAATTCTCAAGCTTGCTAAAAAAGAAGATGGATCATCAGGAGCAATTCTACGAACCAAAAATCTTTCAGGGGTCATCAAGAAGTGTCTGAGGAAGTGCATGAGCATGGTTTTTCGTGACGAAGAAGAGGCGATGATGAAGGAGTACACGCCGCATCAAGAGGCGAACTGGTACCAAGGGAAATGGAGAAGGGCACTTGTGAAAGGAGAGAAGGGAATGCAAAGAAGTAGAACCATTGCATTGTCAGGTCCTTTGGATGGAAGACTAATGCATGAGAAGATGGTAAGCAGCAAGTTCTTGAAGTTGTCTGGGCCTCTTGAAGGAAAGATGAATGAAAGAATGATGTATCCAAATAGGAGCCCAAAGCTTGTTGATGGAAGGTTTATGGGCACACCAAAGAGTCCACTATCTGGTCCACTTGATGCAAGGGCAATGGTTAATGGTAGAAGTCCAAGGCTCATTAGGCCTTCAGATGAAAGGGTTGAGAGCCCAATGGGTTATAATAGCCCTTACAACAAGACCAAAGTTGATTCTGATTATGACGAGGAATATGCTATGTGGCCTACACTGTTTGAAGATCTGAAACCTACGTGATCACTTTTTGTTTGTTTACCTGGATTGAGTGTGTGATAGCATGGTTTTCTTCTTAAAACAATATCAATTAGCATATCGCTTAGAAAAAACAAAAAAAAAAAAAAAAACATATCACATGAAATATGGTTTTGGTTTTGTTGTGTGCATGTTTTATTTTTTCGTGGTTCCACTTCAATACACATTATGTTTCAACAACTCTCGCTTGAAGTTGGACATGACTTTAAGGGTCAATTATATATTGGCATCATCTCTCGCATATAACTATTCATTTGGGTATTTATTTTATGGAAATTTCTAATCTGCAACCTAAAATTGGATGGTTGCTGTTTCAGCCAGGAATTTACGATATTTTGCAAAGAAAAATAAATGGAATGCAAAATAAAAGATGGGTTCGTAAACTTAACGAAATCAGGGCTTCATTCTTATTATTGATGATGAGAGAAAATACAAGGGAAAAGAGAGCGTGGATATCATGAAATACAGTAAGAGTTCATCAGATTCATAGGACGCTCTCAATTTGTCACTCTTGGAACTCTCTCTCTTTCTAGTTCTGAATGTGTCGTTGTTGTTGTATTTTGTGTTTCTCTGGTGTTGCCTCCCCCCTTGCTTCTGTTGGCTTGGTGTCCTTTTTGTAGGAACCTTCCCCCTTGCTCTCCAAGTTTTGTCTTTCTTTTATGTGATGGGTACTGTCATTGCCTCTTGGTCGTTGCCCTCTTTTTGTCTTGGTAGGGGAGATGAACAGTGCTTTTCTTCTTTGATTGAAATGGCATCTTCCTCTCCTGGCTTACCATATATGGTCCTTGAATGAAATGGCATCTTTCCTCTTATGGTGTTTCTGGGTGGAGATAGCTGGCACGTCGTTGGGCTCAAGAGGAGGTAACGTAACAGAGGAGGTCTTGCCAGGTTCAGCTTTGGATAAGTGCCAAGGAAGAGGACGCTTTGTCCTGGGGACGCTCTCACATTCTCCTTTCCTGCTGACATGGGACCCTTCCTTGACCTTGGCTTATTTGGGCCACCTGAGGATTCTATTTTTATTTTTTCTTTTTAATAACGGGCTTCTGGCCCAATAACCAATTATTTCCCCATCCAAACAATAGCCCCTTTTTGTATTTGAAATAATCCTATTTTTTCAAATACAAACTGCCTAGCCTGCAAGCCTACTCCTTGCCAACCTCTTGTCGTGTGAAACGTGGCCTATTTAGTTGGTAATCGTGCTTCCACTTTACTTCTTAACGTTATTTCATGCCTTCTCACTCCCACGTTTCTCCTCCTCTCATTTTGAAAGACTTTCCTCCTTCTCTCTCTCGTAGCAGCCCCTTCTTCTTTCCCTCACCGAAAACCATTCCTTCCTCCATGGCTCACTCGAGCGCTGTCACTTCTTCTGGCGAAGAATTAGACTCTGATGCTTCTGAGTATGTTGGCGATGAAGGGACGTCCCCTCAGCCCATTGCTATTGCCATCTTGTACGATCTTCCTCCTCCTCGTTCCGAACTCGTGGAGCAAGGGTATCGCCGTTGGGTGGACGCTCCCCGTCCTTCTCCTCCGTTCGAGGGTCCTCCCAAATCTAGTAATTTATTCCACAACTTTCCTTTGAAAGCTACTGTTGTTTCAGAGGAGTTTGCCCACTTGAGAACCACACCTGTCACTGATGGTGATAACAAGACTCTAGGTCCAACATTGCTTCGATCCCGCTTGCTGAGGGCTGAGTTTCCTTGGTCAGAAGTGCGGTTTCATACAAGACTGAGTGTAACTGGTGGCTGGCCTGAGTGGGTCGACTCTGTCTTCAAAGATGACCCCTCGTTTGTTGCAATTTTGGAAAGCACGGGCATTGCTGAAGCTATCAAGATCTCCACTAGGCTCAGTGTTTGTAAGAGAGTCACTGATCTACACATGTTGGTACAACGATGGTGTGCGACTACCCACACATTTGTTACTGCATGGGGCGAGTTCACCCCATCCCTGGAAGATGTAATCGTCCTCATGAGATTACCTTCTTTTGGAGATTCTGATTTGTCTTTGTCTAATATTGATGAAAAGTTTCTTGACATGGCCAGAGAATTAAAGGCAGCTATAGTGCTGAGTGCCAAGCACTCTCGTGACCTCTTGTCACAGAGGAAAGGGTCCTCATCCAAGGGCAGGGGTGCTAGTAAATCTTCATCCAAAGGTAAGAAGGTTTCTCTAAAACACACCTTTGCAAACTGGGTCAGATACTTTTTTGGAGAAGTTTCTGGTGACAACTTTGAATCTGGCCCTTCTCTGGATGAAGGCTTGTATAGGGCAGGTTTTATAGCTTTCTGGCTTAGTCGATATGTCTTCCCTGGACCACCATGGGAATCGGTGAGTCCTGCTGTTTTTGTCTTTGCTAGCATGCTTTCTCAAGGAATTCGTCTTCCACTGTCGTCATTGTATCTTGGCGGGTTGTATGCAAGGTTGGACCAGATTGCTGAACAGCTGAGCAATTCTTATGGTCGTTTTCCCATAAATTGTTATTTGGACTTGACTTTTCTACAACACTTCTTGTTTGAGCATTTTCCAAAGTTTGGCCCAGAGAGTCCTAAACCTGATGACAATGTTGAAGGTGCTGCGGAAAATACTGAAGAAGAGGTTGATGCTGATCCTTCTAAAATTCGATCATGGCATTGGTCCCAAGGGAAACCTAGGTGTCCTCTGGTTCACGTGATTGATGACGAGGGGAGCTTTTCATTCCGCCCCTATACCAAACCACTGTTCCATTCTGGGGAAATACTTCATGATCTTTACACAAATGATAGGTTCCTTTTTGCAGCAAGAAATGATGTTTCAAAGAAGTCAGAGGGTGTTACTGATCTGTGGAATCTGATCCTCACTCCACGCCGTTTACCTGGATTTGTTCCTACCGACAACAAGAGCACACATGGGGGAGCTTTGTGGCCGTATGCCTATAGGCCGGACAGGGTCATTCGTCAGTTTGGTTGGGACCAGCCCCCTTGCAGCCTTCATGTTGCTCCCATAGGGGTAGACGTGGCTCTTAAGCCGGTACTCTTCCGGATTCCTAATGATTCGGACCCAGAGGATTCTTTTCCCTTTTACATTTCCCCTACTCTTACTGGTAACGTTCTTTAAAGTTGGTTAAACTCTCATCAAGGCGTGTTGCAACATCTTCGCAGTTTCGAGGCGACCCCCAATCTTGTTACTCCTGCTGCTATGTCTATTTCCTTTATGGACCCTTACTATGCTACTCCTTTGAAGAAAGGTATCCCTGCCTTATAATTTCTTCTTCCTTTTACTTTTTTTTTGTTTGCTTAGCATCCTTAGTCTGCTGCATTGCTCTTGTTCAGGTGCCACCAGCTCTGCCCCTCAAACACGTAAGAGGAAAACTCCAGCGTCCTCCCCCTCTGCCTCTACAGCTTCGAAAAAAGGTAAGCGGAAGACTTCTGTCTCTGGTCCTCCAATTCCAAAGCCTTCTGTTGCCAAGAAGGCTTCAAGCCTTCCTTCTAAAACAAAAAGATGTACCCCAGCCTCTACTCCTTCCCGGCGCTCGCTTCGTTTGATGGCTCGTGTTTCTTCTCCAACTCTTTCGACTCCTGATCATGTTGATTTAGTAGATGAAGAGGAGGATGATACTGGTGCATCCATTGCGGCTCATTATTCTTCTTCTGAAGGTGATCGAGTAGTTCGGGAAGCCAAGGTTCCTGCTCCTGAGGGTCATCAGTCATCTCCTTCTTCTTCCAATACTGACTCTTCTCATGATGAGGTGTTGAAGGAAGAGCATCCCACTGATCCTGTTCTTCCTGGTTCGATTTTCCCTTTTCAAAACCAGACTTCCCTGCTTCCTTGTGCTATCCTTCCTTCTTACATCATTTTTTATTTGCTTTGCTTATTTCATGGTACTTTTCTCTTGTCGTTGCATACTTATTATCTTTGTGAATTCTTTGATCAGATACTCCCAAGGCCAAGCGCCCTGCATCAGCTCCTAAAGCGAAAATTCCACCTGGTCGTTCTCCACCCAAATTTGCTGCTCCCAAATCAAAATCCAAAGGTACTCCTGTTTCTGAGCACATTTCATCTGGTTCTGCTTCTGGCAACTTTGTTGAAGGCGAAACTACTGTCCTTTTGGAAGTTGAGCCGCTTGCCACCGTTCCTCCTCCGGGTTCCCCCATGGATACGGATCCTGAAACCGTCCCTGAGGATGCTGCCTCTAAGTCTCCACCTGTGGAGGACGTCTTAGCTGGTGATTCCATGTCTCCAAAGGGCATGGTTGTTGACTCTCCTGCTCGTGAGGATGCTTCCCCTGTTGCTCCTGCCCCTCCTCAAAGGGATGAAACTATTGCTGCCTCCACCCCTACTCCTGTCAAAGTTTCTACTACTCCTGTTCAACAAGCTTTCACTCCTACTCCTGTCAAAGTTGCTACTACTCCTGTTCAACAAGCTTCCACTCCTATTGTTATTGATTTGACTTCTACTCAAAAGGCTCCCGTTCCAACTGAAGCTGTTCCTGATGCTGATCCTACTCAAGAGGTTCCCATTTCAGCTGAAGTTGTTCTTGATGCTACTTCTAATGTAGCTTCTTTCCGTAAGTGCCTTTGCTTTTCCTATTCTCCCTTTCCTTTTCTTTGTGTTTTGCGTTTTGGCTATTTCACTTTTTATCCTCTGTTATTATTCTTTGCTTTGCAGCACTATTGTCTTTAAGGATGACCAAGCCCCTTTCTGATGAGGACGTGGCACTTTTAAGCTCATTCTTTCATGCCCATTCGGATTTGGTGCTGCCTGGGTTGCATTTGCCTCAGATTTTTAATGAGGCTGGGGTTCATACCATGTTGCATGTGTTGAGGCTTACTGTGAATCAAGATGTGGACTCTTTTTCTTGGAACCAGAAATCTTCTTTGTTGGATTATTTGCAATCCCTCAAACTTCATCAGTATTCAGGGTCTTGGCTTGATAGTGTCATCAAACAAATAGAGGGTCAGCGTCCCCCTTTTAATGAGGAGACTTTTGTTGCAAAGCGTCGACTGATGCTGGAGCGTCGTGCTGATTTGGAAAACTTGATCAATGATATTTCTGCTACTTTATCCAAGGCCACAGCTGATCTGACAAGTGTGAAGGCTGACCTTGCTGAATTGGATTCTCAACAAGAATCATATGTTGCTGCTTGCAAGGCTTCTTCTTTGGGCACCCTTTTCAAGATGTAGCTTTTGTGCTTATTGCTTTGCTTTTGGAAACTTATTAGAACTTTTGTGTTCACTTTGGGACTTTGTACTTTGTTGTTTTATTTTGCTAGACTCATGTGATTCTCGTACTTGTCTTTTCATTTGAATTTGGTTCCTGGAGCTCTTCTTTTGTTACTGTACTTGGACAAACTTGTTATTTTCTCTTGGTTCAGGATCTTTATGCATGCTTCTTTTGATCAGATTGTATCTTGCCCTTTTAAATAGAACTTTCTTTCTTCTGGATTGTATCTTGTCCTTTGAATAGAATCTTCTTTCTTTCTTTCTTTTTCTTCTTCTCTTCTTTTTCTTCTTCTCTTCCTTTCCTTCTTCTCTTCTTTTTCTTCTTTTCTTCCTTTTCTTCTTCTCTTCTTTCTTTGAGAAGGAAAGGGAACATACTAGTTGGGGAAGTGGGTTTAGGCGGTAAAGCATGGACATCAACCGGTGACTCCATTGATAGTAAAATGAGAGTGAGGTTACTTGCGTTGTTGGGTGCCCCTTTGAGAGAAAGAGGGTGTGTGAGGGCTTATGATAGACATTGCATTTTCTGCTTACCCTTTTCTTGTAGAAAGCGGCATGCTCCTTACTTCATATGAATTTGTACAAATCATCCTTTGTCTTCTCCTTCCTGATCCTTGCACATATCAGGGCGCTTTCACGCATATCAGGGTACAAAGATTTTATTTTTACTTAGGTTGCACATATCAGGGTGCCATTTGCACATATCAGGGTGCAACCCGAGGTACTTTGCACATATCAGGGCGCTTTCACGCATATCAGGGTGCAAAGATTTTATTTTTTACTTAGGTTGCACATATCAGGGTGCCATTTGCACATATCAGGGTGCAACCCAAGGTACTTTGCACATATCAGGGCGCTTTCACGCATATCAGGGTGCAAAGATTTTATTTTTTACTTAGGTTGCACATATCAGGGTGCCATTTGCACATATCAGGGTGCAACCCAAGGTACTTTGCACATATCAGGGCGCTTTCACGCATATCAGGGTGCAAAGATTTTATTTTATTTTTTTACTTAGGTTGCACATATCAGGGTGTCATTTGCACATATCAGGGTGCAACCCAAGGTACTTATTTGTTATGTGATCATACCTCTCCCTTTTTTTTTATCTATATGAAAGAGTAAATCTTCTACTGAATACTATCTGGTCCATTCATTCATTCCAAAAGAGGTATACAAAACATCAGTGCCTACATACTATGGATAGTATTTCTTGATATACTTAAAGTTCAGGGGCCTACTCTTTTTTGTGAATCTGGCTCTAGAAGATGACAGTAGCCACTGGGGTGCGCTTCTTGCACGATGTATGGGCCTTCCCACTGGGGCGTCCACTTGCTAGTGTGAATGTTTCTCATGACAGCGTCAGTGGCTTTCAATACCAGTTCCCCTTCTGCAAACATTCTGGGCCTCACCATTTTTTCATATGCTAACATAACCCTTCTCTGATGTTTGAGCAACTCATCCTGTGCTTTAATTCTCTTCCCTTCTGCTGCTTCAGCCCTTTCCACAGCATCCTCTTCATTTTGTACAACCATACGTGCTGAGGGCACCATCACCTCTGCTGGTAATGTTGCCTCTGCTCCATAAACTAAGGAGAACGGGGACGCTTTCGTTGTACCGTGCCTTGTAACACGGTAAGCCCATAGAGCCAAAGGCAAATATTCGCTCCATTCCTGGGGTGAATCTTCCACTGTTTTGGACAAGATCCCAATCAATGTTTTATTGGTGGACTCTGCTTGGCCATTTGCTTGAGGATAGTACGGGGTAGACTTGTGATGGGTGATGCCATATTCCTCTAGGATTTTTTCCACCCTTTTGTTGATGAAGTGCGTCCCGTTGTCTGACACGATTCGTTTGGGCAACCCGAAGCGACAGATGAGATTGTCCCTTATGAACTAGACAGTCGTATCCGCATCCGCCTTCTTGCATGCAATAGCTTCAACCCACTTCGTTGAATGCTCAGTGGCTGCCAGGATCCATTTCTTCCCTCTGGATGTGGGATCTATGGGACCTACAAAGTCCATACACCAGATGTGAAAGGCGCTCAGGCTCCTCATGCTGTTGGCTGGCACATGTATTCTATGCCCATGCTTCTGACACTGCTCACACCTTCTCACAAAATCAATGGCATCCTCCCTGATTGTTGGCCAAAAATACCCCATTCGAACAAGCTCTTCATGCAGCGCTCTTCCTCCTTGGTGCCTACCACAGGGCCCTCTATGAATTTCTTCCATTACTTTCTCTTGATCATTTTTCTTCAGGCATCTCAAAACATCTCCAGTGAAATTTCTTCGGAACAACTCCCCTTTGTCACAGAAATACCTATCAGCTTTCTTTCTTATCTTCTCAGCCTCCATATTATCTCCTGGCAAGATCCCATGTTCCAAATACTCCTTGATGGGGTGAATCCATTCCGCATCTGCAAGGTGGACTTCAGCTTCTTCTTTGCAATCCTGGCATTGAGCACAAAAGTTCTGCAAGGAGTCACAATGCGCCTTCATGGTTGGCCAAAACACACCAATTCTTTGCAAGCGTATGTACAGCCCTGGTCCCACTTGTCCACAGATACTTTCGTGCAACTGAACCATCTTTTCTATTCCCTCGCTTTCTGCCACGCACCTCATAAGGAGCCCCTCCTTGTTTCTTTTGTAAAGAACCCCCTTCACCAAGCAAAAGTCCCTAGACGCTTTAGTCAACATCTTGCTTCGCAGCTCCTTCATGATTGGCATCCTCCAGTCATCCTTGGGCGTTTCATCCCTTGCCCTCTCCTCCACTTGGGATTGTTGCCTTTTTCTGAGGTAGACTGCCCACTTTTCTCCTTTCATTGCCAACTTGCTTCCCAACGTGGCTAGGGCATCTGCTCTTCGATTCTCAGATCTTGGCATGTGTTCTAATGACTCTACTCTGAATTTCTCCATGATTTCTAGGGCTCTTTCTCTGCAGAGCGCCAGTGAGGCTTCTTTCACGCCATAGTCCCCTTTTAGCTGCTTAATCACCAGATTCGAATCCCCTTTTATTCGTACTTTCTTGATCCCCATTTCTTCAGCTATCTTCAATCCCAGTAGTAGAGCTTCATATTCAGCTTCATTGTTAGTACAGGAGAAATCAAGTTGGAATGCAAATGTCAGCTCTTCTCCTTTTTCGTTAGCCAACACTACACCTGCTCCTCCTTTTGGACAGGATGGGGAACCGTCAAACATGAGTGTCCAGGCTTCTTCTCCTTCCTCAACCATATTGACCATTTCTTCTGATTCTTCTCCTTCCTCTGAGGCACATATTGTAATCAAATCCACCAAGGCCTGACTTCTTATAGCAGTAGGCGTCACCAGTTGTATCTCATAATCCGTGAGTGCAAAGGCCCACTTACTTATCCTGCCTGTCAAGTCCGCTCCTTGTAGCAAATGCTTGATCCCTGTTGACTTGGTCATGACATGTACAGTGTATGCTTGGAAGTAGTGCCTATATTTTTGAGACACATACACCAAGGCTAAGCATTGCTTTTCCTGTGCTGAGTACCTAGTCTCGGTGTCTTTAAGCATCCGGCTCCAGTATGCAATAGGGCGCTCTGACCCGTCTACCTCTTGAGCGAGAAGCCCACTGATTGCTACCTTGGTGATGGCTAAGTAGATTCTGAGGGGGACACCCTTTTGAGGTGGTATCATGGTCAGGGGGGACGTGAGCGTCCTCTTGATCCTTTCCAATGCCTCCTGATGTTCCTTTTCCCATCTGAATATCTCTTTTCCTCTCAGAAGCTTCCTCATAGGCCCCAGGAGTTCTCCCAAAGCTGGGATGAACCTGCGTATGTAGCCTAGCTTCCCCATTACTTGCTGTAATTCTTTTTGAGTCTTGGGCGCCTTCAGGTTTCTTATGGCTTGCACTTTGTCATCCGCAGCTAAGATCCCCTCCTTGTGCACCACAAAACCAAGGAATTCACCTAAGGAAACCCCAAACTTGCATTTTAACGGGTTCATCCTTAGTTTGTATTTCTTGCATCTCTCAAATACGGCTTTCAGGTGCTCTATGTGTTGCTCCTTATTTCTGGACTTCACAACCAAGTCATCTACGTAATCCTCCACGATTTCATGCATCATATCGTGGAAGACTGCCGTCATAGCCCTTTGATAAGTAGCCCCTGCATTTTTAAGCCCAAATGGCATGACCTTGTAAAAGAAGTTCCCAACAGGTGTCCTGAATGCGGTCTTCTCCTCATCCCCTGGTGCCATCCTGATCTGGTTATAGCCACTGAACCCATCCATAAATGAAAAGCGTTCGTGCATTGCAGTGGCGTCTACCATGTTATCAATATTAGGTAAGGGGAAATCATCTTTTGGGCATGCTTTGTTAAGATCCCTGAAATCCACACAACACCTTGTCTGCCCATTCTTTTTCTTGACAGGAACCACATTTGCTAACCAAGTTGGATGTTGGATTGGTTTAATGAATTGGGCTTTGAGCAGCTTTTCTACCTCTCCTTTGATAGCCTTTTCAACGTCTGGATCAAACTTCCTTGCAGCTTGTTTTACCGGGACAGCGTCTGCTTTCACAGCCAAGTTGTGGGTGACTAGCTTCGGGCTTAACCCAGGCATCTCTTCATAAGACCATGCGAACACCTCCTTATATTCTTTGAGCAAGACGGTTAAGTCTTCTTTTTCTTTGTCAGTAAGTGATGATGAAACAAACAAGGGCCTGTGCTCCCCTTCTTCCCCTACATTAATCTCCTCTAAACCCCTATTCTTCTTTGGTTCTGCCTCCTGTACAGCCATAACTTCTTCTCGCTTCTTGAAGGTGTCCTTTTTCTTCAACACCTTAAGGAGTGTGGGACTGGCCAAGCTATGGAGGCTTGGCTTGACCAGCCCCGCGACTTCCTATAAGATGATCCATCTACTCCCTCCCTGAGGGTGGTGTTGTTTTTGTAGCTTGAACTTTGTTGTTTTGACTGGTCCAGGGGCGCTCTCCTTGGGTGGTAAGCTGAGCCGTTTGAAAACAGATTCTCTAGCTGGGGTGGCTTTCTCCTTTCCTTTGATGTTGATTCGATGATCCTTCTCAATTTTGCTGGCTCCTGGTGGCGCAAGTTCATCAAACACAGATGCGTCGATCAGATGCATCTCCGTTGCGTCAAAGGGCGCCTTGGTGGCTGGGATCTCAATATCTCTGCCTCTGTATGAAGACTTGACACATTGGTGCAAAGTGGAAGGCACACACTGATGTAAATGGATCCATGGGCGTCCTAGCAGAATGTGATAACTTGGGCTTCCGTCCACAATGTGAAATGTGTTGAGCGTCTTTATCGGGCCCACTTCCAGCTGTACCACGACACAAGCTCTTGTTTCCACTGAGTCACCATTGAATGTGCTTAGTGCAGTTTCAGATTTCTTGAGTCTTGATCCAGGTATGCCTAGCTTAGCGAAGATGTGTGTGGGTAAGATATTCACTCCAGAGCCATTATCTACCATAGCGCGCCTCACCCGCACGCCTTCTATCATTGCTTCTACATACAAGGGCCGATTATGGCAGAACCCTGGGCGCGTCATGGGGGGCTCTCTGAACAGGATTGTTGTGGCATGCGCCTTGGCCATCTTGGCAAGGGGAACATGAGCGGCGCTGGCATTCCCTCCTCTTCTCACAATCACATCTGCTAAGGCTTGAGCCGCCTCTGCTCTTACATCTGTATCGAGTTGTAACTGGTCAAACAGCGCTCTGAAGCCTCTTGTTTTGATCAATCCTCTTCTGCGCTCGTCCTCAACGACTTCTTCTTCTGCTATTTCCTCCAACAGGTTTTCACCAGATAAGATAACGCCCACTTGGTGTCTAGGAAAAGGTTGCGTTCCCAGACTTTCCTCAGTTCCTTGTTCTGGTAACAACACCTTTCCTGCAATAAGCTGCTTTTGAAACACCGTTCTGATTACATAACATTCCACTGTGCTATGCCCCTTGTGTCTATGCAAAATACAGAATGCAGGATCCTCATATTCCTGCCTTGTTAGAGGGCGCTTCTCCCCCCTTTCTTTTAGTATCCCTTCTTTCAGCCACTCCTCTACAAGCTCATATACCATCTCCCTGGGAATAGAGGCAGGTAGTGCAGGTGGAGGTTCCCTTCTCTCATATCTTCCCGGAACTGCTCTGTAATCCCTTCTCTTGTTCTTGTCCTCCACAGCATTGACATCGAAGCCTACTTGCTCTCGAGGCCGCTTTCCTCCTTGCTTCTTCATTGCTTCTGTTACGTCTAATGCCCTTGCTAGTAACTCAGAGAAGGTAGTTATCTTACTCAAAGCCAGAAAAATCTGGGATCCATCTTCTATGCTTTTGATGCATCCATAAACAATATCTGCCTCGGGGAGCGTCTCCCTGCAACTGAGTGCCTTATCTCTGTATCTTTTTATGAAGGGTATCAGACCCTCCCCCATCCTTTGCCTGACTCGTCCCAAGTCCATTACATGGATGGCTGCCTCTTCCTCAAGAAACTTGTTACAGAATTCCACCGTCATTTCCTCCCAACTCCCAACAGATGCTGGACGTAGTTTCGAATACCACGTGAATGCGCGCCCAGTCAGAGACTTCGAAAACTCTCTGAGCCTGAGACGCAAATCCGAACTGTGGACACCCATGTCATCCACATAAGTCATCAAATGCTCCCTTGCACTTCCAGTTCCATCGAACTTTCTGAAAGTTGGGGGTGTGTACCCAAGAGGGTAGCGATAGGACACTATGTCAGCTGTGAAAGGAGGGTTTAAGTTTATTACAGCGTTACCTCCCTCTTTATGTGTTTGCAGGATGCGTCTCAGTTCTGCTTGCGTCACCGGAGCATCCTCCTCATTACTTGCAGTCCTTCTAGTTTCAAACTCTCTCCAGGCTCTTTCTCTGGCTAACTCTTCTTCTTTCCGAGCCTCCTGTTCCATCCTCACCTTGGCTTCTTCTTCTTTTGCTTTGTATTTTGAGCCTTGAGGTTCGTGATTATTTCAGTCAAGGCATTCTGATTAGCTATGATGTTGTCCAGAACAGAGGCATCTAGGGTCACTTGTGTACCAGACTCCGCTTTACTTTGAGAACTCCGTGGCTGTTTTGCTTCTTCCTCCTCTCGGTTTGGTTCCGTCTCAGGAGCGTCCAAGAGAGGCTCTTCTTGGTCACTTTCTGGGCTGAAGCTCAGTCTTCGTGCCGCTTTGCCTCCAGGGTTGGTGACTCGTGATGCGTCAAACCCGAGGCCTCCTCCCACTGTGGTCCTAGCACTTTCTTCAACCACCCTTCTCTGAGCATCTCCTGGTGTGTCTCCTTCTACTGTTGAAGCCATGATTTCCCCGGCAACGGCGCCAATTGTTTCAGCCAGGAATTTACGATATTTTGCAAAGAAAAATAAATGGAATGCAAAATAAAAGATGGGTTCGTAAACTTAACGAAATCAGGGCTTCATTCTTATTATTGATGATGAGAGAAAATACAAGGGAAAAGAGAGCGTGGATATCATGAAATACAGTAAGAGTTCATCAGATTCATAGGACGCTCTCAATTTGTCACTCTTGGAACTCTCTCTCTTTCTGGTTCTGAATGTGTCATTGTTGTTGTATTTTGTGTTTCTCTGGTGTTGCCTCCCCCCTTGCTTCTGTTGGCTTGGTGTCCTTTTTGTAGGAACCTTCCCCCTTGCTCTCCAAGTTTTGCCTTTCTTTTATGTGATGGGTACTGTCATTGCCTCTTGGTCGTTGCCCTCTTTTTGTCTTGGTAGGGGAGATGAACAGTGCTTTTCTTCTTTGATTGAAATGGCATCTTCCTCTCCTGGCTTACCATATATGGTCCTTGAATGAAATGACATCTTTCCTCTTATGGTGTTTCTGGGTGGAGATAGCTGGCACGTCGTTGGGCTCAAGAGGAGGTAACGTAACAGAGGAGGTCTCCCAGGTTCAGCTTTGGATAAGTGCCAAGGAAGAGGACGCTTTGTCCTGGGGACGCTCTCACGTTCTCCTTTCCTGCTGACATGGGACCCTTCCTTGACCTTGGCTTATTTGGGCCACCTGAGGATTCTATTTTTATTTTTTCTTTTTAATAACGGGCTTCTGGCCCAATAACCAATTATTTCCCCATCCCAAAAAGTTGCTATGCAACCTTTTAGTAAACTAATAAGAAGTTGACACCTAAGACATGTGTGTCATGTCATTCCTTGAAGTAGTGATTTATAATTTTTACAATTTAGTCTAACATAAAAGTAAATTAATTTAATTTAGTCCTTTGTACCTATTAGCAAATTAATTTAACACCTGTGTTGTTTTAATCTATGTTATAATTTGCTAGTAGGTACAAAGAACTAAATTAAATTAATTTACTTTTTATGTTGGACTAAATTGTAAAAATTATAAATCACTACTTCAAGGAATAACATGACACACATGTCTTAGGTGTCAACTTTTTATTAGTTTACTAAAAGGTTGCATAACAACCATTCAATTTTAGGTTGTATGTTAGTAACTCCCTTATTTTATTTATTTGTTTTAAAATACTTCTTTTTTTTTAACCTTAATTTAATTATTTGTCTCAATTTTACCTCTAATGTTAATTTTTAACGTATTCTATTAGAATATTTTGCTTATATGATAAAAATGATTTTTTTTAATGAAATATTAAATGTTATGATCATGTTAACAAAAAAATTTAATCGAACATGTTAAAAACATAGTTTAAAAAATATTTTTAGTCCATTAACTTTTTCGGATGTGATTTTTTTCATTCACACTTAATTTTGAGCAATTTTCTTCTCAATATTTTTCAATTCAGCACCGTTAATTCTCCATAAAAAACTAATGGAACTGTCCACTATTATAATATTTAAAAAATAAACCAAATGAACACATATGACTATACTTTTGAGCAAGCAATTTTCATCCTCAATATTTTTAAATTGAGCATCGTTAGTTCTCCATCAAAAACTAATGGAATTTTCCACCGTTATAATATTTAAAAAAGGCTTATTTATGTTTTTGTCCCTAAAAGTTCAACGTGTTTTGGTTTTAGTCCCTATAAGTTATTTTGACTGGGACTGATCATTAGTTTTTCAAATATTTTGGTTTTGATCCACTCCATTATGAAAAAATTGTTATTTGCTGACGTGACTAGCGGAACACCATATCAGCAGTCACATAGTGTGAGAAGACGCCAAATAAGTGATATGACATGGATGATAAAGATCCATAGTCACAAAATGGTCTCATTCGCAAAATGGTTTCATACGCAGAATTTTGCATTTATGGACCTGAATCATCCATTTCACAATACTTATTTGGCGTTATCTCATACCACGTAGCTGATGGTGGGAGTTCCCGTTAACCACGTCAACAAATAATTGATTTTTTTTAACTGATGGGACCAAAACCAAAATGTTTGAAAAATTAAGGACCGTCAAAATAACTTTTAGGGACTAAAACCATTAGGATCAAAACCATAAATAACACTTTAAAAAATAAACCAAATGTGAATACACTTCCCTCCCCTTTTCTTCATCGTGCCTAGGGTCTCAAAATTAAAATAAAAAAAATGAAAAATTCTCAATCACTTCTTATTGCAAAGTTACGATTTTGATCAATGTCCATTTGACAGATCATCTCATTGTTTCTCTGGTTAATATTGTTCCTCCAATAAGAGATAATGGCTGTGGAAACGGAAGAAACTAGAATTGGCGAAAACTGCATCGTAGATGGATTCGATGATGTATTGATGCCTATTTGTTTTGCGTTTTTATTATGGCCTTCCCTATTTGATTGTTCAAAGTTTTTTTTAATGACTTCCTTCTCTCTTCTATCGTGTGCGGTTCCATGACATAACAATGAGAAAGAGTCAAGGAGAGAAGAAAATGACAAGAACTATGGTGAACAAGATTGAGGAGGTGAAAATGAACTAGATTCCATTAGATTTTGGTCGGAGTAACACTATTAAATTGAAAAACATTGAGGACGAATATTGCTTCAAATTAAGTAATGGGATGTTGGTAATTTGATGAGATGTTGGTAATTAAAAGGAAATTTTTTTCACATGTTAGCTGATGTTGTTAGTTTTGTCAAAACTATTTGTAACACCTGTGTAGAATGTTGATAATTTGTATGAGGTGTTATAATTACTGGCAAACGCAAATTTACAGATTTCTGATGTTGCTAATTTTGTCAAATATGTTTGTAACATATGTGTACTGTAACGATCGAAGTCGTCACGGGAATTATGTTAAGATAAATGGATATTATTAATGTGATTTAAGGAAATGATGTTGATGTTTTTTATGATGGTATATAAAAATAGGAAATAATTTAAACCAAATACTTTCATAAAACTGCGTCATTTATATTTCACATAAGGAGTTTAATTTAATGTACATCATTTCACATTGTTTCAGTCAAAAGGTACTGTATCATAACTCTGAGTTACTAAACTCAGTCAGTGCACATATACATATATATATGATAAGGTGTAACCCAGAGCAGTCCACAAAACTCTATAATATGATAGGAAGTCGTATAACATTCATCCTAATCAGGGAAAAGATGAATGATAAAGATCACATGAATTCTGGTCCTGAGGGGACGCATATGCGGGAGAGGATTGAGACGGCAGATAGTAACTTCCACCACTCCCTCAAGGACTACACTATGTCCCCTTCGGTGTCAATCTCCCTCAGGGAGAAACCTCATCTCGATGCATATGGGGTTCTGAGCCATGACCTACAAACAATTAGGGCAAAGGGAGTAAGACAGTGTCATTCACGTACAAATGAATAATTAAATGAACTAGGAATAAACAAACACAATTATTCAAGTAGCAATTAAAGTCACGTAAGCAAGTAAGCAAACTCAAATAATCCATCGACAATTAATAAACAATAAATATCAAGCAATAATGTATGTTTCTAATGCATGTGCAATGCAATGCGATGCAATGTTCAATGCAATCTCCTCTGTGATATTCTACGAATATCATGCACTTGGAAATTCACGTTTATCGATAACGTCCTCAACGATTCAATTTACGTTTTATCGAAAACGTTCAAACGATCCAATTTACGTTTTAACGAAAACGTTCAAACGCTCCACGTACGTTTGACGACAACGTACCAACGATTCATACTAAATAGGAAAAGCAATTGGGAGTAAACGTCTTTCCACCAAGTATACAATTACAACCCATGTGTAAATTATACTAAAGACCGTCCTCCGCAATCACGAAATACTCCGAGAGATCGATAGAATAAAATTATAGTCATTGTAAAATTATCCCGAGTCGAGTCTGCAGAACCCACTCATCATAGGACTATTTTACCTATAATTAATTCCCACGGTTATTTGACGTATCACCGTCATAAACCTAATCTCCGCGTATTCTCATACCGATTTAATTAAATCGAATGTGTCTTTTCCTATTATCTTATCTTAGCTCCTTAACACCATGCATGATTTCAATCACAATTAAAATATTAGGATTGACTTCAAATTATTTATTTGGTATTGAATTGATGTTAAAAGAAAGTGACACCAAAATATTCTTTTTTTAATAGTAAAAATAAAGTTTTTATTTTAAAAGAATTAATTACAAATATTAATAAAATGTTGGATTAAAGAAAAATATATTTTTCAGGTTCTGTACAGTGTTTAACCGGTTAGGAAGTCGTGTAACCGGTTAGTCACATTCAAATTTCCCTCTTTTCCAATTTTACAGTAACTAACCGGTTAGTAGTTGCAGTAACCGGTTAGTCACTGCAGCATCAGTCCAGAAATGTCACTTTTTAACACCAATTCAAAAACCTTTCATTTTCAATCCTTATCAATCATTCACAGAACATATATGGGCATATTTAAACATGTTCAAACAAGTTATACACATCAATTTCATGAGATTCATATATAATTATTCAAGTATGCATAAAATCACATAATTAACACTTAGCATGTCAAATTCAATTTCAGAGCTTCTCAAGTCAAATTTATCGTTCCTTTAGCTCATGTTCAGTTAATATGACTTGCTTGAATGAGTTTTATGTCCTATTTTGGCCTCCAAGCCAAAGTCCCAATTCAAAACCTATGGCCCTTGAGCTTGTAAAGCTCCTTTACATTCCAAGCCATTTAATAATCATTCTAGCAAATGAATATCTTCTCCCTTACCTATTGAAGCTTTTGAGACTGATTGGAAAGCAAAGGAAAAGGTTCAACACGATTTTGAGGCAAAACCCACCTCAGCTGCAACTCTGTTTTTAGTTTCAACAGGGGGTATTGATCAGAGATTTTCAACAAGAAAAAGCTAAATAAATTCGTGAGTAAAGATTGGAATTCAAACTAGGACACATGAACTAGAGATTGGAACAAACTTGAGAATCAAAGGTAGTTTGAGCTTACCAAACGAAATCAAGAAAGAGAGCTTCAAGAACAGATTCGTGCTCTGTTTTTCAGCATCAACAGAGTCAAATTGCAGAGCTTATAACTTTCTCTACGGTTTATCAAATCAAGTGGGGTTTGTTTCTAATTCAAGAAGGTTCAGAGAGATTTGTTTTGATATAGAGTTTATGTGTGTTGGTGCTTCAGAGGAAGAAAACGAACTCAAACATAGCCACACCATAACAATGAAGTCTGAACTTGTTTTATGAGATGTTAGGAGTGGATTGTGTGGTTTTGATTTGGTTTAAGTCACCAATTTCACCACCACTCATTCCCAGCAGAGATTGACGCGTTTTCAGGCTAGGGTGGCTGGTTGGAAGGCCAAAAACGTGTTCCCCTTTTTCAATTTGTGTCCAGAACAATCTCAGTTCTAGGTGTCTGAGAGCACTAACTGGTTACTCGTATCACTAACCGGTTAGTAAGACACAATTCTGAAAAATCTAAAGATATTATATTTTATTTCTTTTCTTTTCTTAATATCTTTTAAATTCTTCTTTTATTTGCATAAAAAGAAATAATTACTTTGATAAAATAATTTCCTTTAATTATTTCTTAATTTATTTTTAAAACATAATTATATTCTAATCATCATAATTATATTATAATCACATTATAATTTTTTATAATAATTAACGTAATTACATATAATTATAATTTCTAATCGGGGATTAATTTTTGGGGTGTTACACTTCTCCCCCACTTAAAGGAATTTCGTCCCCGAAATTCAACTTACTGAAATAACTCAGGATACTCCTTACGCATACGCTCTTCTAATTCCCAAGTTGATTCAGACACATCGCCTCGATTCCATAAAACTCTAACTAATGGAATCTCTTTCCCTCTAAGCTGCTTCATTCTTCGATCTTCGATTCGCACTGGACCAGCTTCGAGCGTGAGATTCTCCTTGATTGGCAAAATATCCGGTCGAATCTGAATTACAGCTTCAGGATCATGCACATACTTTCGAAGTTGCGAGACATGAAAAACATCATGGAGGTTTGCAAGAGAAGGGGGTAAGGCAATCTGGTAGGCGACTGGACCTACTCTCTTCAGGATTTGATATGGCCCAACAAATTTTGGCGATAGCTTCTTCGGCTTAAGGGCACGACCAATTCCTTTTGTTGGTACCACTCTCAGAAATACATGATCACCTTCGTTAAATTCCAAAGAATTTCTTTTCCGATCAGCATAGCTTTTCTGGGGACTCTGAGCTGTCTTCATCTTATCTTGAATCATCTTGATTTTCTCTCTGGTCTCTTGCACAATATCGGGACCGATAATCGAATTCTCCCCCACTTGGAACCAGCATAGTGGGGTTTGACATTTTCTACCATATAACACTTCAAATGGTGCCATACCAATACTTGCATGGTAGCTGTTGTTGTAAGTGAATTCCACTAACGGCAACAACTGTTCCCAGTTTTCTTGATATTCCAGAACACAAGCTCTTAGGAGATCTTCTAATGTCTGAATAGTCCTTTCTGACTGCCCATCTGTTTGCGGATGGTATGCAGAACTCATACTTAACTTCGTTCCCAAAGCCTGATGCAAACTTTGCCAGAATCTTGAAGTAAACCTTGGATCTCGATCAGAGACAATGTTGGAAGGTATACCATGCAAACGGACAATCTCCTTTATATAGAGTTGGGTTAACTTCTCTAAGGAATAATGCATGTTTATTGGTATAAAATGAGCCGATTTGGATAATCTATCTACGACTACCCAAATAGCCTCATGACCCAACGAAGTTCTAGGCAATCCAGATACAAAATCCATAGAGATGCTATCCCATTTCCATAGGGGAATCTCCAAAGGTTTTAATTCTCCACCAGGTTTCTTATGCTCGATCTTTGCCTTTTGACAAATCAGACAAGACGTGACATAAGAAGCTACATCTTTCTTTAATCCTGACCACCAGAATATCTTCTTCAAATCTTGATACATCTTGGTTGATCCTGGATGGATACTCATCTTGCTTTTATGTGCCTCCTCTAAGATCATTCTCCTCAGCTGATGGTCATTTGGAATGCAAATTCGTCCTTTGAATCGAAGGATTCCATCTGATCCAACTTGAAAGTCAGGTTCTTTTCCTTCGGCTGATAACTTCTTCTTTTCTTGGAGATCTACATCCCTTTGTTGCATTTCACTAATTTGAGTTAAAAACTCATTAGTAATCTGCAACATTCCCAACTTAATGCTGTCTTCTTCTAGTTGCATTACTAAACTCAGATCTCTGAATTCTTCGATTAGTGCTAACTCCTTAATCATCATAGCACTCAAATGAAAGGTCTTTCGGCTTAACGCATCCGCTACCACGTTGGCTTTTCCGGGATGGTACCGAAGCTCAAAATCATAATCCTTCAAAAATTCCATCCAATGACGTTGCCTCATGTTAAGCTCCTTCTGATCAAAGAGATATTTCAAACTCTTGTGATCACTAAACACTTGGAATGTGGTTCCATAAAGATAGTGTCTCCAAATCTTCAATGCAAACACTATTGCTTCCAATTCCAAGTCATGAGTAGGATAATTTGCTTCATGGGTCTTCAACTGTCTTGACGCGTAAGCAACAACTTAACCTTACTGCATCAATACACATCCTAATCCTTATTTTGACGCATCGCAAAATACCTCAAAACTTTTATGTGGATCAGGCAATATTAATACAGGAGATGATGTTAACCTTTCCTTCAAAGTCTGGAAACTATCCTCACACTTCTCGTCCCAAACGAAAGGTTTCTCTTTACGAGTCAGACGCGTCATAGGAAGAGCAATCTTTGAAAATCCTTCAATAAATCTTCTATGGTATCCAGCTAATCCCAAGAAACTACGCACTTCTGTAACTGACTGGGGTCTTTCCCATTTCAACACAGCATCAACTTTCGCTGGATCCACTGCTATTCCGTCTTTCGAAATCACATGCCCTAAGAAATTAATCTTCTCCAACCAAAATTCACACTTCGAGAATTTTGCATATAACTGCTTTTCCTTCAACACTTCTAACACCAATTGAAGGTGAACTGCATGCTCTTCCGGATTCTTCGAGTAGATTAGCATATCATCAATGAATACCACTACAAAAGAATCAAGATAAGGTCGGAAGACTCTATTCATATAATCCATAAATACTGCAGGGGCATTGGTTAATCCAAACGGTATCACTACATACTCGTAATGACCATATCGAGATCGGAATGCCGTCTTTGGAATATCCTCTTCTCGAACTCGAATCTGATGGTACCCCGACCTCAGATCAATTTTAGAAAAGATTGCAGCTCCTCGAACTTGATCCATTAAATCGTCGATTCTCGGCAATGGATACTTATTCTTAACTGTGACTTTATTTAATTGCCGATAATCCACACACATTCTCATGCTTCCATCTTTCTTCTTAACAAACAATACCGGTGCACCCCAAGGGGAAACACTCGGTCTGATAAATTGCTTCTGCAACAACTCTTCGATTTGCTTCTTTAGCTCAACCATCTCCGGTGGCGCCATTCGATAAGGTGCAATTGAGATAGGACCAGTTCCAGGAGTTAACTCGATGCTAAACTCAATTTCACGCTTAGGCGGCAGTCCAGGGACTTCTTCTGGAAAGACTTCAGGAAAATCCCTTATCACAGGAACATCCTCGATCTTCACTTCCTTCTCAACCTTTGTACAGGCTAACTGGATGCTCTCCTTGGTTATCACATCACGATAGGTAATGGTTTTTCTATCACAGTCAATGAGCACTTGGTTCTTGGACATCCAATCCATTCCCAAGATAACATCTAATTGTGACAGAGGCAAACAAATAAGGTCTACTTGGGTTATCCGGTCTAACACCTGAACGGTACAACCCAAACAGGCTTTAGAGGTAACAACTACCAGATTGGTAGGAGTAGACACTTCAAGCTTATAGGGTGTATTGATTATGGTTAAGTTTAAGCGATTAGCACAATCATATGAAACAAATGAATGTGTGGCTCCAGAATCAAACAAAAAGTTACAAGGTTGGCCATTTAGAAGAAAGTTACCTTGGACAAGGTTTTCAGATTGGCTAGCTTCAACACCACTGAGAGTAAAGGCTCTCCCAAAACTGGTTGGTTTCCTGTCAGCATTTCCAGATTCCACCTTCCTTGGTTCCTTGCAGTAACGAGAAATATGGCCAGGCTTTCCACAATTGAAGCAAGTAGGAGTCCAGCAAGTTGTTCCAAAATGGTGCTTCTTGCACTTGTCACACAGAGGGGCTGGGTTCTTGACTCCTGAATCAGCTTTACCCTTATTCTTCTGATGGTAAGGTCCACCTTTACCATGCTGATTCCTACCCTTATGGCGCTGCGGTCCATATCCTTGCTGATTCCTTTTAGCTCGCATAAACTCTTCTTCGACTTTCTTGTCTTCTTCATATATTCTGCATTGATTCACCAAGGCTGGAAAACTCCGAATATTCTGATATCCGAAAGTAGACTTCAAATCCGGTCGCAGACCGTCTTCAAACTTGATACACTTCAAACGCTCATCAGGGTTATGATGGTAGTATGGAGAATACTTGCTCAGTTCCTCAAACTTCGCAGCATACTCTCCCACTATCATGTCCCCTTGAGTCAGCTTAAGGAATTCAATTTCCTTCTTCCTTCTTATATCCTCAGGGAAATACCTTTCGAAGAATTTCTCTACGAAAGTATTCCAAGTCACAGCTCTACCTTCAGCAGCTAAAAGTTGAGTAGTATGATTACACCAATCCTCAGCTTCATTTGTCAGTACATAGGTGGCAAAAGTCACCCTTTGATTATCAGTGCAATTCATGGTTCGGAAAATCTTTTCCAAATCACGAATCCACTTTTGAGCCTCATCTGGGTGATGTCCTCCTCCAAACTTTGGCGGATCACACTGACAAAATCCTGAGATGCCTTGAAATTCTGCTGGAACAGGGTTCCTAGGTGGTTGCTGTCCTGCAAGGTGCTGTTGCATATTCTCGAATACTCTCGAGATTCGATCTAATGCTTCAGCAAGTTGATTATTGTTTCTAGCAGCCATAGTAACCTGCACTATAAACTGAATCAATAATCGATCTTAAGACTAAACACACACTCTAATACTAACATACTCTAGTGGTTAGTATGTAAGGCCATACTCCAAAGCCAAGAGTCGGGACCATTGCTCTGATACCATAAGTGTAACGACTGGAGTCGTCACGGGAATTATGTTAAGATAAATGCATATTATTAATGTGATTTAAGGAAATGATATTGATGTTTTTTATGATGGTATATAAAAATAGGAAATAATTTAAACCAAATACTTTCATAAAACTGCGTCATTTATATTTCACATAAGGAGTTTAATTTAATGTACATCATTTCACATTGTTTCAGTCAAAAGGTATTGTATCATAACTCTGAGTTACTAAACTCAGTCAGTGCACATATACATATATATATGATAAGGTGTAACCCAGAGCAGTCCACAAAACTCTATAATATGATAGGAAGTCGTATAACATTCATCCTAATCAGGGAAAAGATGAATGATAAAGATCACAGGAATTCTGGTCCTGAGGGGACGCATATGCGGGAGAGGATTGAGACGGCGGATAGTAACTTCCACCACTCCCTCAAGGACTACACTATGTCCCCTTCGGTGTCAATCTCCCTCAGGGAGAAACCTCATCTCGATGCATATGGGGTTCTGAGCCATGACCTACAAACAATTAGGGCAAAGGGAGTAAGACAGTGTCATTCACGTACAAATGAATAATTAAATGAACTAGGAATAAACAAACACAATTATTCAAGTAGCAATTAAAGTCACGTAAGCAAGTAAGCAAACTCAAATAATCCATCGACAATTAATAAACAATAAATATCAAGCAATAATGTATGTTTCTAATGCATGTGCAATGCAATGCGATGCAATGTTCAATGCAATCTCCTCTGTGATATTCTACGAATATCATGCACTTGGAAATTCATGTTTATCGATAACGTCCTCAACGATTCAATTTACGTTTTATCGAAAACGTTCAAACGATCCAATTTACGTTTTAACGAAAACGTTCAAACGCTCCACGTACGTTTGACGACAACGTACCAACGGTTCATACTAAATAGGAAAAGCAATTGGGAGTAAACGTCTTTCCACCAAGTATACAATTACAACCCATGTGTAAATTATACTAAAGACCGTCCTCCGCAATCACGAAATACTCCGAGAGATCGATAGAATAAAATTATAGTCATTGTAAAATTATCCCGAGTCGAGTCTGCAGAACCCACTCATCATAGGACTATTTTACCTATAATTAATTCCCACGGTTATTTGACGTATCACCGTCATAAACCTAATCTCCGCGTATTCTCATACCGATTTAATTAAATCGAATGTGTCTTTTCCTATTATCTTATCTTAGCTCCTTAACACCATGCATGATTTCAATCACAATTAAAATATTAGGATTGACTTCAAATTATTTATTTGGTATTGAATTGATGTTAAAAGAAAGTGACACCAAAATATTCTTTTTTTTAATAGTAAAAATAAAGTTTTTATTTTAAAAGAATTAATTACAAATATTAATAAAATGTTGGATTAAAGAAAAATATATTTTTCAGGTTCTGTACAGTGTTTAACCGGTTAGGAAGTCGTGTAACCGGTTAGTCACATTCAAATTTCCCTCTTTTCCAATTTTACAGTAACTAACCGGTTAGTAGTTGCAGTAACCGGTTAGTCACTGCAGCATCAGTCCAGAAATGTCACTTTTTAACACCAATTCAAAAACCTTTCATTTTCAATCCTTATCAATCATTCACAGAACATATATGGGCATATTTAAACATGTTCAAACAAGTTATACACATCAATTTCATGAGATTCATATATAATTATTCAAGTATGCATAAAATCACATAATTAACACTTAACATGTCAAATTCAATTTCAGAGCTTCTCAAGTCAAATTTATCGTTCCTTTAGCTCATGTTCAGTTAATATGACTTGCTTGAATGAGTTTTATGTCCTATTTTGGCCTCCAAGCCAAAGTCCCAATTCAAAACCTATGGCCCTTGAGCTTGTAAAGCTCCTTTACATTCCAAGCCATTTAATAATCATTCTAGAAAATGAATATCTTCTCCCTTACCTATTGAAGCTTTTGAGACTGATTGGAAAGCAAAGGAAAAGGTTCAACACGATTTTGAGGCAAAACCCACCTCAGCTGCAACTCTGTTTTCAGTTTCAACAGGGGGTATTGATCAGAGATTTTCAACAAGAAAAAGCTAAATAAATTCGTGAGTAAAGATTGGAATTCAAACTAGGACACATGAACTTGAGATTGAAACAAACTTGAGAATCAAAGGTATCTTGAGTTTACCAAACAAAATCAAGAAAGAGAGCTTCAAGAACAGATCCGTGCTCTGTTTTTCAGCATCAACAGAGTCAAATTGCAGAGCTTATAACTTTCTCTACGGTTTATCAAATCAAGTGGGGTTTGTTTCTAATTCAAGAAGGTTCAGAGAGATTTGTTTTGATATAGAGTTTATGTGTGTTGGTGCTTCAGAGGAAGAAAACGAACTCAAACACAGCCACACCATAACAATGAAGTCTGAACTTGTTTTATGAGATGTTAGGAGTGGATTGTGTGGTTTTGATTTGGTTTAAGTCACCAATTTCACCACCACTCATTCCCAGCAGAGATTGACGCGTTTTCAGGCTAAGGTGGCTGGTTGGAAGGCCAAAAACGTGTTCCCCTTTTTCAATTTGTGTCCAGAACAATCTCAGTTCTAGGTGTCTGAGAGCACTAACCGGTTACTCGTATCACTAACCGGTTAGTAAGACACAATTCTGAAAAATCTAAAGATATTATATTTTATTTCTTTTCTTTTCTTAATATCTTTTAAATTCTTCTTTTATTTGCATAAAAAGAAATAATTACTTTGATAAAATAATTTTCTTTAATTATTTCTTAATTTATTTTTAAAACATAATTATATTCTAATCATCATAATTATATTATAATCACATTATAATTTTTTATAATAATTAACGTAATTACATATAATTATAATTTCTAATCGGGGATTAATTTTTGGGGTGTTATATGTACGATGTTGGTAACTTGTATGAGATGTTGATAACTTAAAAAAAATAATAATAAAACACATGAAAATGTTGATAACAAAATATCATGTATATATCATGTATCGACCACTTTGAACAAGTCATGTTATGTACATATCTTTGGACCAGAAGTCTCCAACCAATATGTTTACATTGTGGTGGGTACTTCTATCCCAAAAGTAATCCCTATAAGTGTCGTCCCAAAATAAATGCCTACATGTAACAAACCAAAAATAACATTTACAAGTAGTGGCAACCAAAAACTAACATTTACAAGTGTCATCCTTGAAGTCAACAACCTGGTAAGGTCATAAAAAAAAGTGTCATTCCAAAAAAAAATAAAAAAAAAGTGCCACCCAAAAATATATAAAACCATATCCCAAGTATGCTTCATGTAAGGTCTTCAAGATTGCCTTGTTGATGGATCAGCAACAACCTATCCAAAGAACATTTAGCGAACCAAATTAATGACATAAATCTATCTAAATTACTTAATGAGTATAAATCCACACAAACTTTACAAGTTATACATACATTGCTAATTTCATTAAGTATTGACATAAATATGATATTAAAACTACATCATCACAGTCTTTACCAATAGCTTGTCTTTCCTTATGAACGAAGTTCCTCACATATCATATTTATCGAATGTTAAATTCATATGCTCTCTCGCATCTTTAATAAGAGCTCGAAAAGTCGTGTTAATCCTCATCCCCGCATCATCATTAATTTGGATTGTTCTTTTCACATGCATACTTTATTCTTGTTATCTCTTAACTTTCTTGCCTTTTCTAGGACCACCATCCTACGAAAAATCACAATGCGTTTTCAGGTTACGTTACCAACACATATCAGACTGTGTTACCAACACATATAATACGTTACTAACAAATCACACACAAGTTACCAACATTTTCTCCAATGTTACTAACAAACATCAGAACGTTATTAAACTAAAATTGACACTCTTTAACACATTATCCTCATACTAACAAACTTACATCAATCACAAAGTTCCTTAAATTGAGATAAATCGAATTGAAAAATACAAAATCCGATACTGACGTTTTATTTGTCAAAAATCAAACTCCGCCACTATCAACAATCAAAATGAAGAATAAAATAACGACAAAACAACAAATAAAAGAAGAAATGCAAGAACTTTTGGGAAGAAAAAAATCTCAAAGAGAAGTTGTGTAACAAAAAGATATAGAAAGTGTAAACACTAATAGTAGTTGCTTCAAACCAATGTAAAGAAAAAAAGTACTTATATTTTGCAACAGATTTATCAATTGATACACTTTTAAGGACACTTGATTGTTCTCAAGATCTAATAGGAGTTTCATCAAACATGTGGCATATTGGAATACAAGTGGCTAGTAATATCATCTAGAGGGGAGGAAGGGGGTGAATAGGTTTATAAGAGTAAACTATACTCGCTTAAAATAATTTGCGGAAATAGCGAGTTAATTTGCTTTAATTTTCTGAATTTAATTCGTTGCTAATTGTTGGAAGTCAAGCTTTCCCAAGGACCTTATAGAGTTTGCTAGAAGTTTTCTAGAAGATGGTTTTGATGATAACAAACAAGGTCTTTCAAGGCTCAAGGCTCAAGCAAGCAAATAGTTTAAGTTAAGCTTTGCTCATAGGAAATGTCGTAAGGTAGTGTAGTTTCTTTTTCCAAGTCCAATAAGGCCAAAAAGTTTTTCAAAGATAAGGAGAAGAAAAGAATATTTTTATGAAATCGTTTTTAAGTTTGATTTTCAGCTAAAAATGTTTTTAAAAACCTATGGTCACATACTCTGCTTTGGAAAATCAATTTTATGAAAATAAGCAGAAGTAATCGATTACCTCTGGATAATCGATTATTATGTTTCTGAATTGTAACCTGAGAATTTTAATTAAAACTAATCGATTACTGTTTTTGATAATCGATAACATTTCTCACAAGAAATTGTTAATCGATTACCTTGTTTTAAATCATCGATTACTTTCTTAAAAATGAATTTCATTATTTTTTGTAACACCCCTAATTTTCGTCTTCCGAATAATAGGAAATTAATAATAAAAGCTTTATTATTAATTTATAGAAATTTTCCAAGTTTATATTTTGTATTTAATTAGCCTTGAATATAAAAATAAGTTGAAATATTTTTATAGGGCAAATAAATGCAAAATATAAGGATATTGCATTTTGGTCCCTGGATGAGGACTAAAAGGTAATATTGAAAAGGTTCTTGGAGGGAAAGATTTAAAAATATTAATTTTTAAATTTTGTACTAATCTAACCGGTTAGTAATGCCCTGTAACCGGTTAGACGATGAACCCAGAAACTGGGTTAGTGGAATTTGATGAGTAATCACTTGATTAACCCCGTAATCGCCACGATTACAGCCTGAAATTAGTGGGGAAACACGCGTCAACGTGCATGTAATCCTTGTTGATCTATATATAGAGGAATTTCTGAAGGAATTGGGTTGTTGTTGCTCTGATTTTGGGAGAAGCTCTGTTTTAGGGTTTCAAAATCGCCCCTTGAAATTCTCTTTTGTTGTTGAGTGTTGAGAGACGAGTGATAGACCATTACAAAGCTTACATCTTAAGCTTTGTAAAAACACCAAGTTTGAGAGTTGAGGTTGAGTGTGGAAGGAAAACGACGTCTTTGAAGTGAAGGAGTTCAGAAGTTGGTTCAGCAAAGACTGATTTCTGGAGCTGAATTGAAGCTTCAATTTTGGTAAGTATAAGAACTCCTTTGACCTCAAATCACTTCTATCTCCTAGTGCATATTACATAGAGTGAGTCCTAATTGTTTTCCCCAATTTCTTTGGCCATTTGCTATGTCAAAACTTCTGGATTTTGGACCCTGTTGATGGAATTTGTGACTGGAAACAGAACTTTGGGTTTGTGAGGAGTCTGTGGAGTTTTCTTCAAATTCAGTGTTGATTATCATCAAACTCAGTCTTAAGGTATGGGAGAAGTCTACCTTATACTAGATTTAGACTAAAATTCAAGTGATTTAGGATTTGAGTTAACAAAACTCAAAAAGGGCATTATGTGCAATATGGCACAAAGGCTTGGAGGCCAAAGTTTTGCTCACTGTGGTTTTGAGAAACTTTATGTAAGATCCATGAAGAATGTTTTGATAAATGCCAAAAGGTTTTGAACAAGCTACAAATGTGTTGATCAAGTTCAAGCTCAACAAGCAACAACAAACATCAAGTGATGAAGAGAGAGCAAGCTCATGAAGACTTAGTTTGGTAGTTTGTGTTTTAATGTTTTATCTTTCGCCTCACAAGTCTTTTAGGTTATGAGTTTGGGTAGAGTTATTAGAGGGTAGTGAATCTCTATCATAGTCATGATTTTATCATATTTTGAGTATTCACTTTGCCTAAAATCAATAGGTGGTTTAAAGGTTTGAAAGAAAAGGTTTAGTTTTTGAGAAAACAAGTTTTAAGTGATTTTTAATGTTAATAATCGATTAACAGATTTTTGATAATCGATTAACAGTGTATTTTGAACTGATAATCTATTAATAAACTTTTGATAATCGATTATCTTGACTTTTACTCGATTAGAATTTTGAAGCCTTGCGCAAATACTCGAGTAGTAACTTGGTTACTCGAGTAAATAGGGTCTGTAACTGTTTTAAATACGTTTTTCACTTCTCAAAAGCTATTCTAAGTTGCTCCAACTTTTGGGTATTCTATATAAACCTTTTCCTAATCATTTCTATCAACTAGAATCATTTTGATACACAATTTTACAAAGAATCAAAGCCACACTATTCTCTCTCACTCTCTCAAGATCAAAGCTTTCATTTTTACATTCTTTGATCAAGAACCTTGAATCTCTCATGTTGATATTTTCATAGCTTTTGAAAGAGATTCATAGGATTGTTATTTTGTTTTCATTTGAGTTGTAATCTTTGCAAGAGGCAAGCTATCTACAACATTGGAAGCCTTGGTTTTGTAAATCAAGCAAAGTTATTTGGAAGCCTTGGTGAGGCGTTTCATCAAGCACTTGGAAGCCTTGTTATGAAGCAAGCAATTGGAAGCCTTTGAAGAATCTCAAAGCATTGGAAGTCTTGTTGTGGGGTATCGGCAAGCAAAAGAGAAGAGGTTAGATTAGATATCAATAGGGTTACAAGGCAAGGGTGTGGTATCTCTTGTAGGCTAGCAAGAAGGGAGTCTTGTGAGGCATTTACTTGTAATTTGAGAAACTCTAATTCCTCATAGTGAAGAATCTCTCTTGGTTTAAGAGGGGACTGGAGTAGCTTTCAAGTGGATGAAAGTGAACCAGGATAAATCACCGTGTCGTATCTCTAAACTCTTAACTCTTTACCTTCTTGTTATTAATTGTGTTCTTGGTTGAAAACCTAGAAAAAGTGATTTTTCATAATTGATTAAATTGAATCTTAATTGTGCAAAATTGATTTGGGGAAAATCATTTTCATAACCTAGGTTAATCAATAAGAATATTGATTTTCGTATTTGATTGAAAAGTGATTTTTCAATTTTGAAAGGGATTAATCGATTAACTAGTGTCATTACTCGATTAGATTGAATCAAGCATTCGGAACTAATCGATTAATAGCCTTTGCTAATCGATTAACATCAAGAGAATTTGCAAAAATCATTTGTTTTAATCGTTTTGATGTGTTTCTTGAGAAAATCTTTCAAGGTTTCTTAAACACCTATTCAACCCCCCCTTCTAGGTGTTCTCCTAGTGTTTCCTAGTTATTTCACCCACCGATTGTAGTTCTTACACTTTATATTGATGCATGCAAAGTATATGGAAGCTGAATTCTGAATTTGAATGCCTATTATAGGTTTTGTTGTATTAAATTGTGTTTATGTGAATTTTTATGCAATTTGACGCAAAAAGCTTGATGCATGCACTTTGAATTTGTTTCTGTGATGAAACATGTTTGGTTAAGGTATATGAACCTGGTTGAATGATGGAATTTGGTTAGATTTGAGAAACAAAGAGAATGATGTGTCAAAACTCTTGTTTTAATGGACTGACTGCATAATCTAACCGGTTAATCGATATTCGTAACCGGTTAGACACTGCAGAATTTCAAAAGAAAATCATTTTATAAAACAGTCCTGAAGTTTCACTAATTTTACTCAAATCTATACCCTAAATTCACTGAAAAGAATCTGAAAGTGAGGTGACAATACTCTCTTGGTTCAGATTTAAGGGTAAGGGGTTTATACCTTAATTCAATGAAATAATTTCAAGAGGAAATTATGCTTTATGGAAAACAAAAATGTGATTTGGACTTCTGAATGATGGAAACTGTGATTTTTGAGGCAGAAAACAATGTTTAACTTGTTTATGGATTGGGTAGTAAATTCAAGAAAAAAGGTTTTTCTGAATTGAAATGGTAAACAGTTCAGGTCTGTAATTCTAACCGGTTAGCCTGAGACTGTAACCGGTTAGTACCTAAATCTGAAAAATAAAAAGTTAAGTTTTTGAATACCATTGACTTTGTTTTACCTAATCTAAGTTTAAGGGCATGTTTTGAGAAAATTCAAAGGAGAATTTTATGCCAAAGTGTATGCCTCAAATAAATCATTCAAAAGGGAAATTGGAATATTTCTAAATCACATTAATTAATGTAAAGATATAACCAACCCGAATATTTGTGCATCCATATAGACTGGAAGTCTGGTTGGTAGGAACGTTTATCATATTCTGGGAATATGAGGAGGGTACTCCGGGAGTACCAAATTATAACCTACTTGATGACACATTATAGATATCTGGCCAGTGTCCGGGACCTGGTTTTTATGCGTTCTGGGAACGTATGCGTTCTGGGAACGTGGTGCACACTCCGAGAGTGATGCTTATTATCCAAGTATGGTTCGACATTATGTTCTGGGAACAAATGTCGGTGTTCCGGGAACACAAGGGTGTATTGGATGGACGTCCAAGATGGACTTTTAGAGGCCTCAGTTGTGGATAGAAAATCATACATCATGCCACTTGCATTATAAGAGTTATAATGTTGAAAACTGGTGTGCTCATATGTATTTGCATTATGATCTGTCCATGATATACTTGTGATTGTAATTTTAGTCTTTATCAATTATGTATATGTGTATACTTACTCCCTGTGCCCTGTTTAGGTGATGGCCAGATACCTAGATTGCATCGAGATACGCCCTATCCCTAGCGGTATATGGACGTATGAGGAGCACCGTGCCACTTTTGAGGGGGAGGTTGAGATCACTCTCTACCACCCTAACCCTCTGGTGCGAGTGCGACCTCATCGATTTAGGATTCCCTTAGTCTACACTATGCATGTTCCACCTTTTTATACATATAGAGGGCCACCCCCGGCTCGACCTATGCGTCGTTTTCATAGTTTTCGTTTTAGAGCTGCCACTCGTTCCCATCCTTCCTCCCATAGAGTTGTTACTGAGGAGACTCTTTCTCCTGGTCCGACTGACTTGGATAGGACTGCTTCTGCAGACCTTAGACCCAGTGGTGGGGTCTCTACACAGTCGGGCGAGGTCGAGGAGGACCCTGTGGAGGATGAGAGCGAGGAGCAGGTGGATGTTGAGCCGACTGTTTCAGCTAGAGGTGGACCCGCTGGTTCATAGGAGCTTGCATAGCGTAGATGTTTTGGATCCTAGATCCTAGGGATAGAGCTGTGGAGGATCTGAGGAGCTGCTGAGGACACGGATGACTTGCTCTGGGACTTCTATTTTGGATTTTGTTATATATATTGTATATATCTGAGAGGTCTTAGAGTGAGCTTTTATTTTATGCAGCTGGTTTGTATATGTTTCATCAAAACTTGCTATCTCGACTTTTTATCACTTGCTACTGATTGTACTGATGGGGTTTATATTATGACTTATATATATATATATGATGTTTCTTTACCTCAGCAGTGCCCCATAAGTACTACTTTTACTTCCGCGAACTCTGATTTCTATTGAGAAAGGATTCGGCGATAAGTTTATGCTTTATATATTCATATTCAACTCGAGAGGCAAATAGTATGTTTTAATATTAACTATGAAGAGTATTTTCTATAGTTAAGGAAATGTTATCTCGAGAGCCTTTTCAAAACTAAGATATTGTTAAGCCGAACTTTCAAAATGGTTTATGTTCAAAAGGGTTTATGAACGAGCAAGTACTAGTTCTAAAAAGGAGAAAAATTTTCTAGTTCAAATTTTGATAGCAAGTATTCAATTATTTGGAAATATTAATTATTTTCAAGTTAAAAAGAGAGCGTCACATTTTTCACAAAATAGAAATAATCGATTACCTCTATAAAGTAATCGATTACCTTTAAGTTTTTATTGAAATCCGTGTCAGAATCAATCTTAAATGTTTCCAGATTTGTTTTTACATAATTGATTCTGATTTATTTTCAAAATTCGAATTTAAATATTATTTTGAAATAATTCCTTTTTTGTTTTAAGAATCAAATCTTGGATTTATTTTCTAAATCTTTTTTATTTGTTTTTGATTTTAAAATCTAATCTATTTTAATTCTGAAATCTTTTTTATTTATTTTTTTATTTTAAAACTTTTTCTAATTTATTTTCTAAATATTTTTTACTTGTTTTTGTTTTTCAAAACATATCTTTATTTATTTTGATTTCCAAAATCATTGAATAAGATTTTTTGTTTTTCTATTTTTCTGATCAACGTTCTGCTCTTCTTCTTCTTCTTCTCTAAAAAACATGTTCTTCATTGTTCATATTTTTTCTTAGAAGAAAACCTTCTTGGCCTTATGTAACATCCTGAAAATTAATATTAATATAATAAATTTATAAAATAATATATATAAATAATTATTTAAGGATAGGATTAAGCCGTAGAAATTGTATAAGGGTAGTGAGGTAATAGGAAGCATAGGCCGACCTAGTTTGTAAGTTTTGGACCTCGGACCAATCCCGGCCGAGCTAAATAGGGTCAGACGCGGAACCTGTTGTCAAGCTCGGATTAGCCGACCTCAGCGCACCTCACAGTATTACCCGAGAAGGAAGCTCGGACTACCGATGTTCCTCTATTCCGAGCCGACACCTCCTAGCTCCTCCGTGATAGCTCATGTTGAGCTGTTGGCCCATTGGGTTTCGCACCATCCGTACTATGTACTATCATTCACTTTATGTCACTATCATTGCTTTATGTCCCTATCAAGTCACTATTCATGGCTTCTGTAACACCCTATGTAATAATTACCCTTAACCCGGAAATTTGGATTTAAAAAAAATTTCTTTTTCATTAATTCAAAAACATCAGAGTTATAAGCGGAAGACTTTAATACATCAAAATCAGAAAGCATAAATTAAGTACATCCAGTTCGGTCATTCAAAATACAAGAGTTTTAGCTCGGCCCAACTGGCCGAGACCCAATACAAAACAATATCTTAGCTCGGCCCAAATGGCCGAAACCCATCCACCTATCTGACTCTAAATATCTTACTCTCCTTGTGAGGGAGAGTGATCCTGCTCAGCCGGGGACTGCGTCTGCTCGGGCTCAGTACCTGAAAAATGGTAAGGAGGTGAGCATTACACAGAACTTAAATAAGCAGTTTCTAAAATGCCATACCGAACTACCAAGCCAAGCACAAGTAGTCAATTAGCATATAAATAACAAATAATCAATCCATATTTCACATGCATATATCATCACTTAGCTCGGATCACATCATACAATCACACTTAGCTCGGCTCACCTCATGCAATCACACTTAGCTCGGCTCACCTCATGCAATCACACTTAGCTCGGACTCATTACTCATTATTCCATTTTCACATAGTTTACAATCTTTTACTCTTCTCGGATGCATACACCCAGTGCATGTCTTACACCATTTAAAGTCGGATATCGGAGTGTCATCCATAACTGCGAGTACCCAGTACCCGTCTTACAGCTGCACATACCCGGTATGCATCTGACGCGATCAATGCACGCACCCAGTACGCGTCTTCTATGACCAGGAGCACTACCACCGATCATTCTATGGAGTAAGGAGTGTCCATAACTGCGAGCACCCTGTACTCGTCTTACAGCGGCGCATCTTGGCGACTTATGCGATCAATGCACGCACCCAGTACGCGTCTGCTATGACCAGGAACACATCCCACCGATTCCGTGCTCGGAACCTTGTGTGAATCATAACTGCGAGTACCCAGTACCCGTCTTACAGCTGCACATACCCAGTATGCGTCTGACGCGATCAATGCACGCACTCGGGTATGACCCGATCACACAACCATTTCTCTTTTATTCCTCTTATCCATTTTACCATTATTTAGCTCGGCCTCTCTCGGCTCCACATCTCTTTAACTTATCTTTTTAATCATCTTTTAGGTCGGACTCTCTCGGCTCACCCCTTTAACCATTCCCTTTTTCCATTAACCTTTTTCATTCTAACTTATTACTCTATCTCTCCTACGTTCCATCTTTACCATTTCCTCATACCCATTCTCGCCCTCACTCAGCTCGACCACAGGTCTAAACAATAATTATCAAAGCTCATAAACAACTATACAACAACAACAATAAGAATAACAACATTCAACCAACCCATTATGTAAAAACCAACATATGGCATAAAACAATATTCCTCCCTACTTCAAACTCATGTTTCTAATTCATTTATTAGTTCCCTTTTTACCCTTTTTACCATTTCCTTTCTAACATTAACTAGATCCATTCCCTAATCTAACACCCACTCTTAGTACCCTTTATGAACACCCTAGAAACCCAAACTCAAGTAGAGGTAACACTCACTCCTTACCTCAAACCGTGAGAGATAAGAGTTGAGAGTTTGAGAATGGTTTCCTTGATGCTTGATCTTGGAGCTTCACACCCTTGAATCCGTGTCCTCCTTTCTGCCACCACCTCACCACCACGGTCCAGCTCTTTGCTCCCACCACAACACCACGCTGGTCCAGGGAAGATCTGAAACGGGAAGAAGAATGGCAAGAAGGAGGGTCTCCAACCGGTGAGACTTGGTGGAAGAGAAAAAGAGATGTGTGAGAAAGAGGGATCTTCGTGAAGGAGAAGAGGAAGTATGAGAGTTGTGTGTGTTGGAGCTTTAGAGAGAAAATGAGAGAAAGAAACGAAGGAGAGAGAGATTAGAATTGCAAAGTGTGTTATGTTGTGTTTGGGCTTTCTTTTATTCTTTTAGGGGAATTATTTGTGTGGTCCTCATTGGAGGCTTCCATGAGAAGTTAAAACATGTGGCTAGGATTCATTGGCTTCTTGAGGAAGCCATGAATAGTACATTGAAAGGGACATAAAGCAATGATAATGACCTAAAGTGAATGGCAAGGACAGTGTACGGATGGTACGAATCACAAAGGGCTACAGCTCAACATGAGCTGGCACGGAGGAGCTAGGACGTGTCGGCTAGGGTACGTCGGCTCGGGTACATCAGCTCGGCATTTAGGAACAGCAATACTCCGAGCTTCCTTCTCGGATGATACTGTGAGGTATGCTAAGGTCGGCTAATCTAGACTGGTTAAAAGGTTCCGCGTTTGGTTCCCATCCAGCTCGGTTCATATGCACACAATCTTATCTAGCTCGGCCGGGATCGGACCGAGGTCCTATACTTACATCCTAGGTCGGCCTATGCTCATACTACCCTTCTAACCTTGTACAATTTCTAAGGCTTAATCCTATCCTTAAATAAATATTTATATACTAAAATTATATTATTTAATATTAATTTTCAGGATGTTACATCTTCCTTTAGAAGCCACTGAATCCTGTCCACACATTCTAGCTTCTCCAAGAAGCCTCCAATGAGAACCACACAAATATTCCCCCTAATTGAATAAAAGAAAATACAATACACAACACATAACACTTTGCATTTTCACTCTCTTTCCCCTACGTCTCTCCCTCTCTTTTCTTCTTTGAAGTTCCAGCAACAACCCAACATATTTCCCTCCCTCTTCTCACTCAGGTGCCTCCCTCTCTTCCACCAAGTGATACCAACCAGAAACCCTCCTTCCTCCGTTCTTCTTTCCGTTTCGGACGTCCCTGGAGCAACCGGTGTTGTGGTGGCAGCAAAGAGCTGGGCCATGGTGGTGTTGTGGTGGTAGCAAGGAGGAAAAGGATCCAAGGGGTGTGAAGCTCACAAAGTCAAGCATCAAGGAAAGCCATTCTCAACTCTCAACTCTTATCTCACACGGTTTGAGGTAAGGAGTGAGTGTTACCTCTACTTGAGTTTGGGTTTCTAGGGTGTTCATAAAGGGTACTAAGAGTGGGTGTTAGATTAGGGAATGGATATAGGTTAATGTTAGAAAGAAAAGGTAAAAAGGGTAATGGGAACCAATGAATGAACTAGAAACATGAATTTTAGGTGAAGAGGGAATATTATGTTCTTGGGTATATGCTTATATTTACATGATGGACTGGTTAAATGCTTTATTCATATTGTTGTTGTGGTATAAGTGTTTATGAGCTTTGATATTTGCTATTTATATCTGTGGCCGAGCTGAGAGAGGTTGAGAGTGTGTATGGGAACATGGTAAATATTGAAAGTAGGAGAGATAGAGTAATAAGTCAGATAATGAGAAAGGTTAAGGGAAAAAGGGGAACGGTTAAATGGGCGGAGCCGAGAGAGGCCGAGCTAAGAGAATAATGAGATTAATGTAAAGAGGAATAATTTAAAGGGTTGAGCCGAGAGAGGCCGAGCTAAAATGAAATGGTTAAAAGGATAAGAGGAAGTAAAAGAGAAATGGTTGTGTGATCGGGTCATAGCAGACGCGTACTGGGTGCGTGCATTGATCGCGTCAGACGCATACTGGGTATGCGCAGCTGTAAGACGGGTACTGGGTGCTCGCAGTTATGATTCACACAAGGTTCCGAGCACGGAATCGGTGGGATGTGTTCCTGGTCATAGCAGACGCGTACTGGGTGCGTGCATTGATCGCGTAAGACACCGAGATGCGCCGCTGTAAGACGAGTACTGGGTGCTCGCAGTTATGGACACTCCTTACTCCATAGAATGATCGGCGGTAGTGCTCCTGGTCATAGCAGACACGTAATGGGTGCGTGCATTGATCGCGTAAGACGCATACTGGGTATGTGCAGCTGTAAGACGGGTACCGGATACTCGTAGTTATGGACACTCCGATATCCGACCTTAAATGGTGTAAGACATGCACTGGGTGTATGCATCCGAGAAGAGTAAAAGATTATAAGCTATGTAAAAGTGGAATAATGAGTAATGAATCCGAGATAGAGATGGTTTACCGTTGTAAGAGATTAGTGGCCAAGAACTGAGTGTAGGAATTAAGGAAAGGGTATAAGGGGAACTAATCAGATGAACCGAGGTATAACTAATGTGAGCCGAGCTAAATTAAATTTCATGCATGTGAACCGAGCTAAATGAGATTGTATGATGTGAACCGAGCTAAATAATGATGTATGCATGTGATATATGGTTTGATTACTTGTTATTTATATGTTAATTGACTACTTGTGTTTGGCTTGGTAGTTCGGTATGTCATGTTAGAAACTGCTTATTTAAGTTCTGTGTAATGCTCACCTCCTTACCATTTTTCAGGTACTGAGCCCGAGCAGACGCAGTCCCCGGCCGAGCAGGTTCACTCTCCCTCACAGGGAGAGTAAGTTATTTAGAGTCGGAGAACTAGTTGGGTCTCGGCCAGTTGGGCCGAGCTAAAACACTCTTTTGTATTTTTGGCTTCGGATTTCCTAGATGGTCCTCGGCCAGTTGGCCGAGCTAAACTTTTACTGAACTTGTATTTTGAATATGAACTCGGTGTATCTGTACTGGACTCCTTATGCTTTGTTCGAATTAAAGTCTTCCACTTTATAACTCTGATGATTTGGTATTAATGAAAATAAATTTTAAATCCTAATTTTCGGGTTTAAGGGTAATTATTATATAGGGTGTTACATTTTTGGTATCAGAGCAGTTTCTCCTCGGCCTATTGGAGTTGCAAAGGACTCTAGTGGTTACTCACCAAGAGAGTAACAAATAAGTAAAGTCTAGAGTCTAAGATAGTCAATAGAGCTTATAGATGTATATGTATGTATATATATATATTTACTTGATTATTCGGTGGTTAATTGGCTTTCTCTCCATGACCGAGCAACATGGTTGGGAGAAGAGCTGATAACAACCGAATTTTTGCTGTATTGGAAACGCTGGTTCAACTGCAGCAGAACCAAGCGCAGGCTCAGCAGAACCAGGATGAGAACCTCGCTCAAAACATCGCCGCGGCCGCAGCAGCTACAGCTGCAGCCCTTCAGCCTCAACCTCTGGCTCCGGTCGAGATCGACTGGATGAGCCGATTTCGGAAGAACGAACCACCTCGATCCGAAGGGGGTTACAATCCTGATGGAGCTCAAAGATGGCTCCAGGACGTTGAGAAGATTTTCCGATCTCTGCAACCGCCCTATGAGTACAAGGTGAGGTTAGCTGAATTTGTGCTGGCGAGTGAAGCCGAGCACTGGTGGGAGCAGCAGAGCCGTGGGCTGGAAGCGGCAAATGAAGTCATTACTTGGGATTTGTTTCGAGCTCGATTTCTCGGAAAGTATTTTCCCGAGGATGTCAGGAGAGAGAAGGAGCTCGCCTTTCTCAAGCTGGAACAGTGGAACTTGAGTGTCGGGGAATATGCTGCTCAGTTCGAGGATTTGATCCGTTATTCAGGAAGCTACCAAGATGCCGATGAGCGTACCAAGTGCATCAAGTTTGAGTCGGGTCTCTGTGTCGATATTCGGCTCGCATTCGAATATCAGAACGTGGCCAATCTCTCGCAATTGGTAAACATGGCTAGCACCTGTGAAAAGGGGCTCAAGAGGAAAGCCGACGGAAAGCGGAGCAGGTCGGCACAAAAAGTAGTGGGTCCAATCCGAGGAAAAGGAGTTGTTCCGAGATCTGCTCCCTATATGAATCCGAGCTCAAGAGTGTCAACGACTCCGAGGAGCGGTGGTCAGATGGTGGTTGTCCCTGGTCCCTATCCGATATGCCAACACTGCGGGAGGCAGCACAGGGGAGAATGCTGGAGTCTGGATCCGAGCAGAGCAAGAGGATCCTGTTTCCGATGTGGAAAGCCTGGTCATTTTGCAGCTCGGTGTACCGAGAACGTTGTGAAAGAAGAGGTCAATGTGGCAAAGGCACAACAGGCTGGTGTTAACTGACCTATGCAGAGAGGCAAAGTTTATACTATGCATGGTGAAGAGGTGACTGATGCCGACGAGCTGATCCGAGGTACTTGTCAAGTAGACAGCATTACATGTGCTGTGTTATTTGATTGTGGAGCCACACATTCTTTCATTTCCCTTGACTGTATGAACAAGCTAAAGCTATCCCCAGTAGAGATGCCTTACAAACTATCCATTTCTACCCCAACCAATTCTTCTGTAATCACTTCTAAAATGTGCTTAGAGTGTCCTATCCAAGTATTAGGCAAAGAGTTTAAAGTCAATTTGATTTGCCTGCCCCTAACCAAACTAGATATCATCCTCGGCATGGACTGGATGTCTCAATACCATGTCCTGCTCGACTGCCGAGAGAAAACTGTCATCTTTAGTGGCCCTTCTATTGCAAAGTTAGAGACAACAGAGGAACCGACCTTAGACCGAATTTCTGTAGTCAGAGAATTCCCAGAGGTTTTCTCGGACGAAATGCCTGGCTTACCGCCGAGAAGAGAAGTAGAGTTCAGTATAGACCTCGTCCCGGGAACTGGCCCAATTTCAATTGCTCCGTACAGAATGGCACCTCCCGAGCTAGAAGAGCTCAAGAAACAGCTGGAAGAACTTCTGGCCAAGAAGCTAATCAGACCGAGCGTATCACCTTGGGGAGCTCCGATCCTGTTTGTTAAAAAGAAAGATGGTAGCATCAGGATGTGCACTGATTATCGGAAGCTCAACGCGGTAACGGTGAAGAACAAATATCCCCTCCCTCGGATTGACGACTTGTTAGACCAACTTAAGGGAGCGTCGGTATCCTCTAAGATTGAGCTCCGATCAGGATACCACCAGATCCGTATCCGAGATGAAGATATTTTGAAAACAGCTTTCAGGACGAGATATGGGCATTTTGAGTATGTGGTTATGCCCTTCGGACTTACCAACGCCCCTGCCATCTTCATGGACTACATGAATAGGATCTTCCGACCTTATCTAGACTCGTTTGTGATAGTCTTCATCGACGACATCCTCATCTACTCTCGGAGTCCGAGTGAACATGAGCAGCACTTGAGGACGGTGTTGCAGGTCTTAAGGGACAAGGAACTCTGCGCCAAGCTTTCTAAGTGCAGTTTTTGGCTCAAAGAGGTTCACTTCCTCGGACATGTTATATCCGAGCACGGTGTTGCAGTTGATCCCTCCAAGGTAGAAGCTGTACTCAAGTGGGAGAGACCCACCTCGGTGACCGAGATCAGGAGTTTCCTCGGTCTTGCAGGATACTATAGGAGATTCGTCGAAGGGTTCTCTAAACTGGCTCTACCGTTGACCTCGTTAACCCGAAAGGATGCACCTTACCAGTGGTCCGAAGTGTGTGAACAAAGCTTCCAAGAGCTAAAGAAAAGGTTGACGAGTTCGCCCGTGTTGATTTTGCCCGATCCGACCAAGGCCTTTGACGTATTTTGTGACGCCTCGAAGCAGGGTCTCGGTTGTGTATTGATGCAACAGGGAAAAGTGGTGGCATATGCCTCTCGACAGCTTCAGCAACACGAGCAGAATTACCCCACCCATGATCTTGAATTGGCAGCCGTGGTGTTTTCCCTTAAGATTTGGAGACACTACCTGTATGGCACGAAATTCGAGGTGTTCAGTGACCACAAGAGTCTCGGCTATCTGTTCGACCAGAAGGAACTGAACATGAGGCAGCGCAGATGGGTAGAATTTTTGAAAGACTACGATTTCAACTTGCACTATCATCCCGGAAAAGCCAACGTGGTGGTCGACGCCCTGAGCAGGAAAATCCTTCATCTGAGCAATATGATGGTCCGAGAGATGCAGTTGATGCAGGAGTTTGGCGATCTTAACCTCGGCATACAGAAGAAGGAAAACAGTGTTGTACTGGAAATGCTACATGTGACAAATGATTTTGTGGGTTTCATCAAGGAAAGACAGGCTGCCGACCTAGAACTCCAGAAGCTACTAGAAAGAGCAGGAGATAAGGATGAACCCGACTTCACTAAAGAACCTGATGGCCTCGTACGATTTCGGGGCCGAGTTTGCATTCCTATGGATTTTGAAGTCCAAAGAGAGTTAATGGAAGAGGCTCATAAAACGAAGATGAGTCTTCATCCGGGAGCCACAAAGATGTACCAGGATCTGAAGAGGTTATTTTGGTGGCCAAAGTTGAAGACCGATGTGGCAGATTATGTGTCTCGGTGTTTGACATGCCAGAAAGCCAAGATCGAGCATCAGAAACCAGGAGGATTACTCAAATCCTTGGAGATTCCGCAATGGAAGTGGGACAGCATTTCGATGGATTTTGTGTCGGGTCTACCGAGAACAAGGTCAGGGCAGGAAGCCATTTGGGTTGTGGTGGACCGACTTACAAAGTGTGCCCATTTCCTGCCGATCAGCATGAAATACAGCTTGGAGAAACTGACGCAACTGTACATAAAGGACATTGTTCGGCTCCACGGTGTTCCGAGAAGCATAGTGTCGGACCGTGATCCTCGCTTCTTATCCCGATTTTGGCAGAGTTTACAGCAAGCTATGGGTACAAAGTTGAGGTTTAGCACAGCTTATCATCCTCAAACCGATGGACAATCCGAGCGCACCATTCAGACTCTTGAGGACTTGCTGAGGACATGTGTGCTCGAACAGTCGGAAAGTTGGGAAGCACTTCTGCCCTTGGTCGAGTTTACCTACAACAACAGTTTCCATTCAAGTATCGGAATGGCTCCTTTCGAAGCATTGTATGGTCGGAAATGTCGGACGCCGTTATGCTGGTTCCAGATAGGAGAAAACTTGTTGATTGGACCTGACATTGTTCATGAGACGACCGAGAAGATCCGAATGATACAAGGAAAGATGAAAGCAGCTCAGGATCGACAGAAGAGCTATGCTGACAAGAGAAAGAAACCCTTGAACTTCATTGAGGGAGATCATGTATTTCTGCGGGTGTCCCCTGTAACAGGTATCGACCGAGCTATCAAATCAAAGAAGTTGACCCCTCGGTTTGTCGGACCATACCAGATATCGGAGAAGGTCGGACCAGTAGCTTACAGAATTGCACTACCTCAGCACTTGTCTAAGCTCCATGATGTGTTCCATGTCTCGCAACTTAGGAGATACATTCACGATCCCTCACATGTGATAGCAGTGGACGAGCTGCCGCTAAAAGACAACCTGACCTTCGAAGTCCTTCCAGTCCGAGTTGAGGACAAACAAGTAAGACGACTCAGAGGGAAGGAAATCTCTTTGGTTAAGGTCGTCTGGAATTGGAATGATATGGAGGAAGCTACTTGGAAACTCGAGGAGAAGATGAAGCAGTCATATCCGCAACTGTTCAATGCCGAGTAAATTTCGAGGACGAAATTCCTGTAAGTGGGAGAGGAATGTAACATCCTGAAAATTAATGTTAATATAATAAATTTATAAAATAATATATATAAATAATTATTTAAGGATAGGATTAAGCCGTAGAAATTGTATAAGGGTAGTGAAGTAATAGGAAGCATAGGCCGACCTAGTTTGTAAGTTTTGGACCTCGGACCGATCCCGGCCGAGCTAAATAGGGTCAGACGCGGAACCTGTCGTCAAGCTCGGATTAGCCGACCTCAGCGCACCTCACAGTATTACTCAAGAAGGAAGCTCGGACTACCGATGTTCCTCTATTCCGAGCCGACACCTCCTAGCTCCTCCGGGACAACTCATGTTGAGCTGTTGGCCCATTGGGTTTCGCATCATCCGTACTATGTACTATCATTCACTTTATGTCACTATCATTGCTTTATGTCTCTATCAAGTCACTATTCATGGCTTCCTTTAGAAGCCAATGAATCTTGTCCACACATTCTTGTAAGTTCCATTGAGAATGTTTTGATAATGACAAAAGGTTTTGAACAAGCTACAAAGGTGTTGATCAAGTTCAAGCTCAACAAGCAACAACAAACATCAAAGGAAGAAGAGAGAACAAGCTCATGAAGACTTAGTTTGAGTATAATTGTAATATCTTTTGCCTCTCTAGATTAAGTCTTTTTATTTGATGAGTTTGGGTAGAGTCCTATAGAGGGTAGTGAATCTCTATCAAAGGTCATGATTATATCATAATTTGAGTTTTCACTTAACCTAAAATCAATAAGTGGCTTAAAGGTTTGAAAGGAAAGGTTTAGTTTTGAGAAAACAAGTTTTTAATTGATTTTAACAGGGTTTAATCGATTAAAATAAAGTCTAATCGATTACTAATCGATTATGCATATATCTAATCGATTAAACACTGCAGATCTGATTTTTAAAATACGTTTTTCACTTCTCAAAATCAGTTTTGGAAGTCTCATAACTTTTGGAGATTATACATAAACCTTTTCCCAATTAATGTGATCATCTAGAATCATTTTCATACACTTTTTACAAAGAATCAAGCCACTCTATTCTCTCTCAATTTCATAGATCAAAGCTTTCTATTTTCATATTCTTTGATCAAGAACTCTTGAATCTCTCATGTTGATTTTGTCATAGCTATTGAAAGAGATTCATAGGAGTGTCATTGTGTTTTCTATTGTGTTGTAATCTTTGCAAGAGGCAAGCCATCTACAACAAACAAGAAGACTTGGTGTGTCGATTATCATCAAGCAAAGTTCATTCAAATTGAAGAAGTCTTGGTTGTGAATCAAGCAAAGTGAAGTCTTGTTGTGAGGTATCAACGAGCAACGTGAAGACTTGTTGTGTGGATTATCAACAAGGGGTAGAGGATAGATTAGAGAGAAGATCAATAGGATTACAAGGCAAGGGTGTGGTGTATCCTTTGTAGGCTATCAAGAAGGGAGTCTTGAGAGGCATTTACTTGTAATTTGAGAACTCTAATTCCTCATAGTGAAGAATCTCTCTTGGTTGAAGAGGAGACTGGATGTAACTTTCAAGTGGATGAAAGTGAACCAGGATAAATCACTGTGCAGTATCTCTAAACCCTTACTCTTTACATTCTTGTTATTCATTGTGTTCTTGATTGAAAACCTAGAGAAAGATTGATTTTCATAATTGATTGAATTGAATCTTTAATTGTACAAATTGATTTGGGAAAATCATTTTCATAACCTAGGTAATCAATAAGAATATAGGTGTTAATCCTTTCCGCTGAATCTCTGATCTTACGTGTTGATTGATTGATTTTCGTATTCGATTGAAAAGTGATTTTTCAGTTTTTAACTGTCATAATCGATTAAGTGAATTCATGCTAGCTGGTCTTAATCGATTAAATCTCAGGTTAATCGATTAAATCTCAGTTTAATCGATTAAATGTTGTAGAATTTGCAAAAATATTTTGTTTTAATTGTTTCGATTCATTTAATTCGAAAATCTTTCAAGGTTTCTTAAACACCTATTCAACCCCCCCCCCCCCTTTCTAGGTGTTCTCCTAGGGTTCCTTAGTTGTTTCAACCACCAATTGTCGTTTCCTCAATTCTAGCTTCTCCAAGAAGCCTCCAATGAGAACCACACAAATGTTCCCCCTAATTGAATAAAAGAAAATCCAATACACAACACATAACACTTTGCATTTTCACTCTCTTTCCCCTACGTCTCTCCCTCTCTTTTCTTCTTTGAAGTTCCAGAAACAACCCAACATATTTCCCTCCCTCTTCTCACTCACGCGCCTTCCTCTCTTCCACCAAGTGGTACCAACCGAAGACCCTCCTTCCTCCGTTCTTCTTTCCGTTTCGGACGTCCCTGGAGCAGTCGGTGTTGTGGTGGCAGCAAAGAGCTGGGCCGTGGTGGTGTTGTGGTGGCAGCAAGGAGGAAAAGGATCCAAGGGGTGTGAAGCTCACAAAGTCAAGCATCAAGGAAAGCCATTCTCAACTCTCAACTCTTATCTCACACGGTTTGAGGTAAGGAGTGAGTGTTACCTCTACTTGAGTTTGGGTTTCTAGGGTGTTCATAAAGGGTACTAAGAGTGGGTGTTAGATTAGGGAATGGATATAGGTTAATGATAGAAATAAAAGGTAAAAAGGGTAATGGGAACCAATGAATGAACTAGAAACATGAATTTTAGGTGAAGAGGGAATATTATGTTCTTGGGTATATGCTTATATTTACATGATGGACTGGTTAAATGCTTTATTCATATTGTTGTTGTGGTATAAGTGTTTATGAGCTTTGATATTTGCTATTTATATCTGTGGCCGAGCTGAGAGAGGTTGAGAGTGTGTATGGGAACATGGTAAATATTGAAAGTAGGAGAGATAGAGTAATAAGTCAGATAATGAGAAAGGTTAAGGGAAAAAGGGGAATGGTTAAATGGGCGGAGCCGAGAGAGGCCGAGCTAAGAGAATAATGAGATTAATGTAAAGAGAAATAATTTAAAGGGTTGAGCCGAGAGAGGCCGAGCTAAAAAGAAATGGTTAAAAGGATAAGAGAAGTAAAAGAGAAATGGTTGTGTGATCGGGTCATAGCAGACGCGTATTGGGTGCGTGCATTGATCGCGTCAGACGCATACTAGGTATGCGCAGCTGTAAGACGGGTATTGGGTGCTCGCAGTTATGATTCACACAAGGTTCCGAGCACGGAATCGGTGGGATGTGTTCCTGGTCATAGCAGAGGCATACTGGGTGCGTGCATTGATCGCGTAAGACGCCGAGATGCGCCACTATAAGACGAGTACTGGGTGCTCGCAGTTATGGACACTCCTTACTCCATAGAATGATCGGCGGTAGTGCTCCTGGTCATAGCAGACACGTACTGGGTGCGTGCATTGATCGCGTAAGATGCATACTGGGTATGTGCAGCTGTAAGATGGGTACCGGGTACTCGTAGTTATGGACACTCCGATATCCGACCTTAAATGGTGTAAGACATGCACTGGGTGTATGCATCCGAGAATAGTAAAAGATTATAAGCTATGTAAAAGTGGAATAATGAGTAATGAATCCGAGATAGAGATGGTTTACCGAGGTAAGAGACTAGTGGCCGAGAACTGAGTGTAGGAATTAAGGAAAGGGTATAAGGGGAACTAATCGGATGAACCGAGGTATAACTAATGTGAGCCGAGCTAAATTAAATTGTATGCATGTGAACCGAGCTAAATGAGATTGTATGATGTGAACCGAGCTAAATGATGATGTATGCATGTGATATATGGTTTGATTACTTGTTATTTATATGTTAATTGACTACTTGTGTTTGACTTGGTAGTTCGGTATGTCATGTTAGAAACTGCTTATTTAAGTTCTGTGTAATGCTCACCTCCTTACCATTTTTCAGGTACTGAGCCCGAGCAGACGCAGTCCCCGGCCGAGCAGGTTCACTCTCCCTCACAGGGAGAGTAAGTTATTTAGAGTCGGAGAACTAGTTGGGTCTCGGCCAGTTGGGCCGAGCTAAAACACTCTTTTGTATATTTGGCTTCGGATTTCCTAGATGGTCCTCGGCCAGTTGGCCGAGCTAAACTTTTACTGAACTTGTATTTTGAATATGAACTCGGTGTATCTGTACTGGACTCCTTATGCTTTGTTCGAATTAAAGTCTTCCGCTTTATAACTCTGATGATTTGGTGTTAAGGAAAAGAAATTTTAAATCCTAATTTTCGGGTTTAAGGGTAATTATTATATAGGGTGTTACACCTTATCTCTTGTGAAATAAACTACATTGCTATAGAACTTAATTGTTGAATCCGTGTTATCAAGAACACATCATTTGTATCACTCACATCTTATCATATTCAAACCATAGTTGTAGGGAGTGGATCCCTTAGTGGAACGTGTGGCACGTTCTTAGGGTGAGGAACCCTTGTGTGTTGTTTGAGGTCCCTAGTGAACGGAGGTTCCTAGTAGTGTGCGAGGCATTCTTGGTTGTAATTGGATGTGGCTCAATTTCAAGGATATAAAAAGCTCAAACGGGTCGCTTGGGGACTGGACGTAGGTCTTTCGCTGGAAAGACTGAACCAGTATAAAATTGGTTTGCGTGTTTCCCTTCCCTAACTCTTTTATTTTTCTACATTATATTGTTTAAATCGTTTTCGCGCTACTCTATTTATATTATTTTATATCGCTTCGCCTTCACGCTCAAATAATTAATCTGTCCATTAAACAATTTTCGAAAACGTTTGAGTGATTTTCAATAAATTAATAAAACTCGATTCACCCCCCTCTCGAGGTTTGAGGCTAATTCTAACACTAATTGGTTCAACCAGTTAACAACCAACTTTCAGACTAGTTAACCACCAATTATCAACCAATTAAATTCTGGAAAACTTTAGCAAATCTGAAAAACGTTTAGTATCAATTAACACAAAGCAATAATCAACAACAAACAGAATCTAACAACAAGATAAATGTTGATTTTAATCCAATTTGATTGAAAAGTAGGTTTTCATAAAAGATTCGGAAAAACCCCTTTTCTAAACCTAATTGTGTGATTAGAAAGATAAAGTTGAGAAAGATTCACAAGAGGAGTTTTATACTGATTCACTCTCACCAACTGAGAGCTACATCCAGTCCACCCTTTTGGATTTGGGTGATATGCTATAAGAATCAAAAGAAATCGCAATGATTAGTGATACAATCTCACATGCGTCAAAAACCTTTTGACTACCTCTCTGGAGATCCCAAACCTTGGTTAAATCCCTAATCCAATCTTCTTTTTCTTCTTCTCATTCGATTGAAACCTTCAATCTTAATTATCACTTGAAGCCTTCACGCAATAATCCACACAACTTGAAACCTTCAAGTATTGTTGTAGATTCTTCAACTTGTTTGTGTTGATTCTTGAGTTGCACTTTAATTTTCAGAATATCAACTAAATAATTGATTACTTGGTGAGGAACCAAATAATTGAGAAATCTCAACTTTAATTCTTGAGTTGCTTTTTGTGAGGAACCAAATAATTGAGAAATTAAGGAGATAATCGATTACTTGGTGAGGTAATCGATTACCACCTCTTCAGACCTAAAAAAAATAAAGACTTGGAGGCCACATATTCCAAGCTTCCTCAAGAAGCCAATGCATTATATCCACACATTCTCAAGCTTCTACAAGAAGCTTCTCACTACAACCACACATACACTCACTCCATCCCACAACACAACACAAACAAACACTTAGCTTCTTCTTCTTCAACTCTCTCTTCTTCTTTCTCAAGAACTCAAGAGCCAAGAACACACCACCCATCTCCATCATGATCAAGCACCATAACCAAGCTCCATCACACTCACTCATCACCACCTCCCATACGCATCATCATCATCATTCCCTTCCATTGGAGCTTTCTCTCTTGCCCTAACTCACCCAAGTGAGAGAGAAACTCCATTAATCTCCTTCAAGGTCTCCATAAGGCAACACCCCCACACATCTATTGGGTATTTTCATAAGGATCAAAGGCTAGCTTAGGAGGCTCAAGCTCAAGGAGCACAAGGAAGAGGAAAGCTCAAGCCTTGAGGGTATACAAAGAAAAGGAGAACAACCTAGGGCTTGAGGTTCCATCTCTCTATCTTCATTTGAGGTAAGGAGGTGGTATTACTATTTCTTAGGGGGTGGGTTCTAACTATAGTATAGTGATGACTAAGAGGGATGAGTAATGATAATAATAAACCTTAGGGTAATGTAATTGGTTAGAACTTAGTATTTGGAGTTAGGGTTAGAGAACCCACAATGATAAAGGTTGAATATATCATGTGCTTGTATATGTTTATTGATTTTTATGAATAAATGTGTAATATTAAATTGTTAGTGAATGACGAGGTAGGCTAGGTTTGTAATAAAATTAAGTAAAAGCTTGAGAGGAGAATTTGGTAAAATGATAATAGAATAAGTGAGACTGTTTGGGCTAAGGGAATAATTATAAAAGTGAGTTAGAAACACCTAAGAAATATATCTAAAGAGTAAGTGAAAATGAATGGATCAGCTGGAATAGATTTGAAAATAAGGACTTGATTAAGTAGAATAGGAGTGAACCTTAGGGTAGTTGGAAACAGACACTAGGTGGATAGTATAGAAGTAGGAAGTTCATTAATTGTTCCTTGTAATTAATAAATCAACTGAAGTTAGAGAAGGGTATTAGGCTTAAGGGAATTAATTGAGGGTTAGATAGAAGGTCTTAAGTATAAATGAATGAACTGAGATATATTGGATGGAATTAAGATTGATAAAGATTTGAAGAAGGAACTTAAGCATGAATCGGGGGCTAATCTACTAATAGGAAAATATAAGAGAATCTAGAGAGCGATAATAAAGAAATGGTTGATGGACTAGTTAAATTATAAGCTACGAAATAATAACAGTAACAAAGTGGGTAATTAACAATGACATGAAAGAGGGTTAAGGATAGTTAACAAGAATAGAGAAATAAGAATTAAGAAGAGAGAAAGGAATAAGTAAGTCGTGAGATAGAATTGAGAATAGAAAGTGAGAGAAGAACAAGATAAGATAGAAGGCACAGGTGGTCCTGTAGACCCTGTGGGCTAGGATAATCAGCACAGGTGGTCCTGTAGACCCTGTGGATTAAGATAGTGAGCACAGGTGGTCCTGTAGACCCTGTGGGTTAAAATAGTAAGCACAGGTGGTCCTATAGACCCTGTGGGCTAGGAAAATAAGTACAAGTGGTCCTGTAGACCCTGTGGGCTAAGATAGTAAGCACATGTGGTCCTCTAGACCCTATGGATTAAGATAATAAGCACAGGTGGTCCTGTAGACCCTCTGGGCTAGGATAATAAGCACAAGTGGTCCTGTAGACCCTGTGGGCAAGGATAATCAACACAGGTGGTCTCGTAGACCCTGTGGATTAAAATAATAATCACATGTGGTCCTGTAGACCCTGTGGGTAGAGTAATAAGCACAGGTGGTCCTGTAGCCCTGTGGATAAATGGTAAAAAGGGAATTAATAAGAAGGGAAAAGAAGGAATAAATGAAAGGAAAAGAGAATTAAATAATGGAAATATGAATATGATTGTAGACGAACTATGTAGGAATAATCCTGTACCTGGTTGTGTATGTTGTGGTATATATTATTGTTGATAAATGTGTATGGTCTTAGTTTATTATTATGCCTTTTTAGAAGCTATTACCTAAGTTCTGTGTAATGCTACCCTTCATGCCTTTTTTTATACAGGTACGTAGATGGAGCTTACACAATGGCAGGCCGAGCAGGAATACCCTCCAGCACGTGGAGTGTAAATTAGTATGAGAGGAGTTTAGTAGTTAGGGTTAAGCCAGTGTATTTTGATTTCAAAACAATTCACTAGTTGTAGCCCTATAGCTTGTATTATTTTGTATAAGGGCATTAGTGATAAGCTGGCTATGTCGAATACTTATGTTATGTTTCAATATATTCTGGACTGACAGGTAATTAGGAGGTAACTTTTGGAAAGTCCGATAATCAGAGGAGACTCTGTCGGATTCTAAATTGAAATTTTCAAGTGCTAATTAAACTCAATCTAATTAATAGTAATTAAGGTAGCTTTTTGTGAGGGTGTTACAGTTTGGTATCAGAGCAGCTTTTCCTTGGCCTTGGAGTGTGGACTCACAACTCCTTTGGTTTACTCACCTGGCGAGTAACCGATAGATAGTTAAGTGTCTAAGTTAGACAAATAGGATATATATATATATATACACACACATGTAACTACTTAGTTATATAGCATTAACTGACTGAATTCTCCAGGATTAGAAATTATGGCTTGGAGACGTGCGGACAGTGATAGGATTGCTACAATCTTAGAGAACCTGGTTCAGTTGAACCAGAATCAAGCTGAGACAATGACAGCAGCAGTGGTTGCAGTTGTAGCGGCAACGGCAGCAATCAATCAGCATCCACAAAATTTAGCTGAGACAAACTGGTTGGTTGAGTTCAAAAGGAATGAACCACCCAAGTTTGAAGGCGGTTATAACCCGGATGGAGCACAGAGGTGGCTTCAGGAGATTGAGAAGATTCTCCATACCATGGTACCACCAGCCGGGAAGATGGTTCTTCTGGCACAGTACATGCTCACTGGCGAAGTAGAACACTGGTGGGAGCATGTGCGAAGGGGACTGGAGACTGCTAACCTGGAGATTACCTAGGATGCCTTCAAGGAAAAGTTTTTGGAAAAGTATTTCACGGAGGATGTGCGCCGAGAGAAGGAGCTTGCTTTCCTGAATCTGACACAAGGAAGTATAAGTGTTGGGGAGTATACAGCTCGCTTCGAGGATTTGATCCGATATGCTGGCAGTTAAAGGGATGCTGATGAGAGGACGAAGTGTGTCGAGTTTGAATATGGTCTTCGCACCGAGATTAAGATTACATTTGAATACCAGAACATTAATGACTTGTTTCAACTGGTGAATATGGCTAGCACTTATGAAAAGGGTTTGAGGCAGAAGGAGACTGAGGACCGGAACATGAATATGCAGGGTACAGGAGGTCCTATTAGGGGTAAGGAACCAACTCAGGAGCCAGGGTCATATGCCGATATCCATGCCATAATAGTAGTTCCTAAGGAAGCGAACTAGGGTGCTACCACTCCAAGTGTTAGGCCACTATGTCCACACTGTGGAGGATCCCATAAACGTTTATGTCGGCTTTTGGACCAGCACAGGAAGAAGGGTCTCTGCTTCCAGTGCGGGCAACCGGGACACATCGAGGCGAACTGTCCTAAGGGTCATCACATCTGAGGTAATCCTTAGGCTAGTAACATGCCAAATATTGTGAAAATTAAGTAACATGCAAAGTTAATCCAGCTTTTCAGGAAATCGTGAAAAGCCTTAGAAAGAATTAATAAGTGGTAGAACTCTAGTGGGAATCTAATCAAATCCTATAATGATGTTGTCGTTTAATGGGGTGTAAGGTTAGGATTGGCCATCCTTACTCTTGCATTTGTTAAGTGATGATATCATCAGCAAACGAGGCAATGATATTGCTATTGGTAGATGTGAGATTGGGACTGATCACCTCAACCTTCGCACCTATTAATGGTCAATGTCACCGAAAGCTTTTAACTAAAACGGAAACCAACTCGAAATAGAATTTCCCAAGAAGTATCACCTTTTTGAATCCTTCATGCAGAATTCTTGAGGGATTCAAGTTGATCCTAGAAACCATCTCCAACTCCCCTGGAAAGCTAAACCAGACTTTGGTAGTCCGAGATCTATTGGGAGTCTTACTAACAAGATTCCTGAACGACCACCCGCGAGAAAAACAAATCTTTGCAACCTTATAAAGTATCCACACAGAAATCAACCAATTTGAAAAATTGACCCGCACTCTTCGTCGGGTACAAGAACCTAGTTATGGGTAGAGGCGAGATTTCGCAAACCTTAGGAAATTCAATCCAACCCATCAACCACCAGCAGGTAGTCAATTCAACACGACCTTCAATCTTGAAAAGTATGGTAAACCTTAAGAGTGTTTGTGTGAGACCCCCAATTTAAGGCCAATTTATTTGTGTTATTATCTTTTTATTTTTAATTATATTTGTGTGTATATATATTAATTTATTGGATGAGGATTTGTGGTACTTTGATAGTTATAAATAGTTATAATTATTGAATAATATAATTATGTATATATATATATATATACGTGATATATATGTATGTATATAATAAAATATTTTATTTGAATAATTTAAAAATGTACTTCTGGACCTAAAAATATTTTATAAAGTATAGTATTTTATTATGAAAGTATTATTTGATTTATGTTTGGAAAAATAAAAGGATTTTTGAAGGGTTATAGTGTTATAACTTCAAAAATTCATATCTTTTTAACCGTAAGGCTAAAAATTACAAATTTTATGTCAAAACGATCGTATTGAAATGTAGATTATGAAGATACAAAGTTTTGGATTTTATTCTGGATTTTTCGAATTTTAATTCCTGCTACTGTAGAATTCGATTTTTGGTTATTAATAAGCTTGGGAATGCATTTTTAAGTCATTAATGGACTCATTGACCAAGTGATATTTTTACTCGTTTGAAAAGCTTATTTTCTGAACTCTCATTGGATGCACCTTATAGATTTTGCATTTTTTCTTTTTATTTTTGAATTTTAAATTATTAGAATAATATTTGATTGGTTGATGAAGGTGGCAAATTAATGATGCAAAATTCTTCCTTCTTGACCAAGTATGAACACGCCTATCAAGTCTGGTCCGAGGAGAAGTATTTCAATTTTTAACTTGTGAAGGAATATTTGAAATTCAAAAGTGTATGATTTTTGGTGCAAGGCTTTAATGAAACTTAGAACTTCTGTGATTTAAACTTGATGGCCAAGCAAAAGAAGTAAAAATTTTCCTTCTTACCCAAGCATAAAACTGTGTGGCTCTCTTCATTTTTGGGTATGAGAAAAATTTTTTACTCCTATATAAAGAAGCCTTACATTCTTGGCATTTTTACACAAAACTCAATACTTGAAAACAAAAGAGAAAAATAAAGAAACCTAAGGAAGGGGAGAGTGGGGTGTGGCATCTAGGAGCAAGGAAGGAAGAGTTTGCACATCATTGAAATGTTCATCTTGATTGCTTAGGAGAAAGGTATTCTCATGAACTTTTGATTTATTTCTTTTAATTTGTTTTAAAGCTTTTCTTTTGGAATTTTTATAAACAAACAGTAAGCTTTATGTTTTGGATTTATTTTTCTACTTCAAGAACCCTAACATGAAAGTTTGAGATTTTTTTTAAGTGTTTTTGAATTTTTATTTATGGTCATGTGAATAAGGATTAAAAAGGACTTGAAATGAAGTTTAAAGAAACAAAGTTTCCCCTTTTATTTTTCTTATGATGGCCGAATATATGAGGATGAAATAATGAAATGGAAAATTGTATTTGGTTCATATGAACTTGTTTAAGTGATTTTTGGAAATTTTAATGATGAATATTTGATTGTTTTATCATGAATTCTTAAAGGAAATAATCATTTGATGATTAAACAAAATTATATTTGGAAATTTCTGCAAAAATTATTTTGTTTTACTAGGTAGGCCATGAGGCCTATATGGTTTCAAAAAGGAAAATTTTATAATTGTTTGATGTTTATGTGCATGATTCATTCTTTGTTTATGTTAAATTGTAAATTATTATAAAGATTATTGTGTGAAAAATAATTTGTTACTGTTCTTATTGTTTTGGTTTGGCCGAATTATCATGTGAATGGAATAGGTGTATTATTTTAATTTTTTTAAGTGTTTATGAGATTATATGATGTTTGTATCTTAATTCTTGGATGTGGTTTCATGAAATAACAATTAAATAAATAATTTTTTATTAAAAGAAATGATTCTGGAAAATTTATTTTAATTCTGGAAAAATTTATTTTAATAAGGGCGTGTGATATAAAGGTGTATTTTTATGTGTATTTGTGATGTGTTTATGTGTATATGTGTTGTGTATAATATATAGTATGAAAACATAAGTTTTAAAATGAATAAAATTATTATTTCTGGAAAATGATGTTGCTGTCCAGAATTGATGTGATTTAGAAAATGTAATTATTTTTCTAAGTTACGTTTATTTTTGAGTTGTAGATTATAGGCTTTTGTGTATAAGTGTTAGAACTTGGATTGTAATGAATTTTTGAGTGAATGCAAAATGTTTTGTGTGGCTGTCCAGCAAGCTTAATTTGTTTATTCGAATCAAACCTTATGATATTTTTATAGTAGAGCTTGTAATTAAGCTATAGGAAAAAGTGGCATAACTTTTAGATTAATCGTTTAAGAGAAAAGTGATTTTTAAGATTTAAAACTAATGCTGTAACACCCTAGTTACTTTCACTCTTAATTAATTGAGGATTTAAAAATTTTTCTTTTAAACTTATAGATTATCATGAAAACTCTTAGTCAGATTTGCTTATTATAAAAATCTCCGTAAAATCGGACGGAGTTTCCTTTGTTTTAGGGACATTCCCAAAATATTGATTTCATGATTAACCTACATAAAACTTCTTTTCAACAACAATGGCCAGCAGGGCCAAAATACAACTCAGTTCAATTACACTTTTCAGAAAATGATTAAAATTCTAAAGTGGGTTTGTTTTCCCAAAATATTATACATTTCAAAATTCCCAAAACTGAAACTATTGACCCACAAGGGTCACTCAACTAACTAAGCAACATTCCACGAGGTGGAGTGTAATCCTGCCCGGCCATACTCGTGTAAGCTCCTTCTTCACCTGTAAAAATATATCAAGAAGGATAGCATTACACAGAACTTAGAAAATACATTCTAAAAAGACATAGAGAACAACTAAGAGATTACTATCCGTTATCACTTGAATTATATTTTCTATTTCAATTTCCCTTGATTCCTTAATACCCCATTATTGACCATATTCATTTCTTATTCCTTTCAACTCTTTCCTCAACCTTTCTTGAATTCTATCATTTCATTCTATCATTTACACACTTGTCTATCTATCCTCTTATTCTCATTTAATACTCACTCTAATGGAGGGTCTGTCCATATAATATTCCACTCTTCTATAGGGGGTCCTGATATAATTCACTTCCTATGAGGGGTCATGAAAATTATATCCACTCCTTTCGGAGGGTCATGAAAACAATATCCACTCCTTTCGGAGGGTCATGAAAACAATATATAATTCTCTCCATTCTAAACACTAAAATTAATAATATAATCAACTTCCTAATCGTTACATTCATTATTGACATTCCGACCAGAGTATGATCTACATCCAACATCAATATTCCCAATTGTCTCATGTTCATTGCATTTCCATTCCAACCACTATAATTAATATCATAATCAATTTCCTAATCACTATGTTCATTGTAAATCCTCAAGCCATGCCATATTCTACCATCATCATCATTAAACCCAGTTTTTGTTAAAGCAACCACAATTACATATAGAAACTTGCAAATTCCTAAAGGCTAAATTACTCGTTTGGTCCCTTACCTTATTTTTCAATTTCAAATTGGTCCCTTTCCTTTTTTTGGTTTCATATTGGTCCCTTATGTTTCTTTTCGCTGTCAATTTGGTCCCAGAATCACTGTTCATCCTACGTGTCAATATTATATTGGTCCACGTGGAGAGAGAAAGTGACACGTGTCCATAATATATTGGTCCACATAGGATGAATAGTGATTCTGGGACCAAATTGATAGTGAAAAATGTAACGTCCTCAATTTAATTTCCCGTTAATGCATTTAATTAATTGTTATGGAAATATATTAAAATTAATTAAGAAAAACTAAGAAAAATAATCCAACGAGTATGTGAGGTGCTAGAAAGGAGTTATGAAGGGTAGAATCGAAATTGGAAGTAAATCGGGTTAGAAAGTGCAAGTTTATCTAAGTTAAAACACCTTTCCAACAACCCTAACTTGGAAAATTGTAATTAAATAATTACAACCCCAATCAAGATTTCCACCGTTGGATATGAAGTTAAGGATTTTAGGAAGCTTGCTTTCAAATTTGAGCAATATCCGACGGTGAATGAAGAAGTTATCTCGAATTGAAGCAGGAAGAAAATAGGAGGAAAATAGGAAAATGAATAAATGGGGTACTGGGCAAAACACTGGAGTCTTTTGGAAAAGACTCGAGTGTTTTGGAAAAGACTGGAGTCTTTTAGAAAAGACTCGAGTGTTTTACAGATCCTGAATCAGGAAAAGGCAAAGCCCTCAGATTCACTCGAGAAAAGACTCGAGTATTTTTCATGAATTCACTCGAGTGATTTGGAAAAGACTCGAGTGTTTTTATCAGATCAGCAAAAAAAATAAAAACACGAGTTGGGGTCATTTTAACCCCAAAAATCACTTTCTCACTCTTCTTTTCTCCGACTTCTCTCTAGGGTTTTCAACCCCAATTCATAAATCAAACAAATATCCCCAAATTAATCATCATAAATCATCATGGATCATCATTAAGCATCCCTCTTGCACTATTCATCATCATCAAGCTCTTGGATCTCTCTCTCACCACGTTTTCTCTCTCATCCAGCCAAGAGGATCTTAGCTAAACTTGGTATTTTCTCTTTTAATCTTCAAAATCAAGGTAAGGGGGTTGATTCATGGGCTTGGGAGTTGAATTTTGGGTGTGTATAATTATGATTAAGTTTAGGGTTAGATAATATGATTTTCTCTCTTTAATATATATGTTATTGTTCATGAAATTGCTTGACCCTATTTGCTACATGAAATAAGCATGATTATTAGTTGTATTTTTGGTTTATTGTGTATTAGTTGTTTACCTTGCAATTAGTTGAGGAATTTATGGACATTGTAAGTAATAAGTTGAAAAAGGAATTTATGAGAATAAGGAGTAAGAAATTGTTTATGTTAGTAAATATGTAATTATGTAACTTCAAGTGAAAAAAAAATAGATGTTTTGAAAAGTTTATATGAATTGGAAATGAGAAGTGTTACTTTGCAAATTATGAGTATGAGAAGTGAAAGAAACAAAGTGGTAATGCAAAGTAAGGAAAAATAAGAAGGTCTGCAGCTATTAATCGCGTTTTGGGATCCACACCCATTAGGTGCACACGGTTAGGACAGGGTCCTACTAGCAAAGTAGGCCCGAATTAGCCCCAATAGGTACAAAGCTCACTCAGGAAAAATCCCCATAAGATCAAAGGCTCGTTAGGTTACGTGGATCCTACGCGATGATTAATAGCTGCATTACCAAATATAAACATGAAATATGAATAAATGAGAATATATGAAAGAGAGTGAAGAAAAGAAAATAAAGAAAAGGCCCTAACGAGGGAAAGGTCTTATGGGTCAAGAAGTCCTGAGTGAGAAGAAGTCCGATTGGGTGAAGATACCATCCTAACCAATTGTGCAACAAGAATACCTAATGGAATTCATAATGCAAGCAAAGTTCAGATACAAAAGTTAAAAGCTTGTGAAAGTAAATGTCATGTTTAAAGTTGAAGAAAAACCAAGAGTGATTATCATTGATATATGATTTAATTTCGAACCAATAAGGTGTGCAATGAAGCATGATTTATGTATGTGTGTGAATTGATTGTTGCATGCCTTAGTTGTTCTTATGCCTCTTTAAAATGACATTTCTGGGTTCGTGGATTTCTCACCCCTTACGCCCATTTTTCAGGTTCAGAGTTAGATTCCGAGGTCCCAGCCGAGCAGGATCACTCTCCCAACTAGGGAGAGTAGTGTTTCATGCCATTTTACTAGTTTGGAACTTAGGTTATTTTGAGATTGTATATATATAAAACCACATTTATACTTTCTCTATAACTTATTATTGTTGTGGTGCAATGTGTAGGCACCTTTGGGCCGGATTTCCTCCGTTATGACGGGGATGTTCCGTGCATATTTTGTTGTAAGTCATACTTAATCTTTTTGGTGAATCTAAGCCATGCAGGTACATAGAATGAACTAGGGAAACACCCTAGTGATGCATAGAGGTTATATGAACTGGACTGGAAAAATATAAAATGAACTTGCAAGCAGGTAACAGGTTTTCAAGAAATATGGGAAATATCCAATAAACAGAGGAGACTCTGTCGGATTTTTCCTAGAATTCCCTATAACTAAATATTGCTAAATGTACTTTCTAAATAAGTATAATTAGGTAATTCCGCGTGTGAGCCCTATGTTTTGAAAAGTTAGGAAAAGGAAAATTTTAGACCACTATTTTTAGTAATGAATTAGGCTTCCCCACTCTGATAATGGAGTTTAAAACTAAATAATTAAGCAAAACTCACAAGAATATTTATTTAATTTTATTATAAAACTTAGGGTGTCACAAAAAATACATAAGGGACCAATATGAAACCAAAAAAACGTAAGGGACCAATTTGAAATTGAAAAATAAGGTAAGGGACCAAATGAGTAATTTAGCCTATTCCTAAATTATAATTCATAGTTCAATTGTACCATATTCTAATCCCGCCATTTACCCTAAGGTTCCTCTTTTCTCTTTTAATTCCTGCCCTTAATTCCCCCTATATACAAGCTAGAAAATACCCTCTAAGTAGAGGTAACACTTCCCTTCTTACCTTGAATGTGAAGGGAGGAAGCCATCAAAACCCTAGCCTCTCCTTAGTTTTAAAAACCCTAGCTCCCTGAACTCCTTAGCTCTTGTCTCCTCCCACACTTAGCTTGAAGTCCCCAAACTCTAGCTTCTTATTCTTTGTCCTTGAGGGTGAGACATATTTGCACATAAACCTCCATAGTTGTAGAGATCAAAATCCATGGAGGTAGGGAGAGAAAGAGGGTCATGAATTTCATGGAAAATAAGGGGTGTTCCATGGCTATTCTGGAGAATCTGGTTCAAGCCAACCAGAATCGGCTCAGAATATTGCAAATGCTGTTACCGCTGCTGTTGCTACTATGCAACCACCTCAACCTGCTCCTCCTGTTATTGATTGGCTTTCAAGGTTCAAGAAACAGGATCCTCTGAGGTTTGATGGAGGACACAATCCAGATGGAGCCCAAGATTGGCTCTAGGACATTGAGAAAATCTTTGCTTCTCTTCAGCCTCCACAGGACCAATGGGTTCGTCTTGCAGAATTTATGCTGATCAGTGAGGCCCAATATTGGTGGCAACAGGAACGTCGCGATCTTGAAGCGGCTAATCGGGAAATTACTTGGGAACTTTTCCGCACTCACTTTTTGGGCAAGTATTTTCCGGAGAATGAACGCAGAGAGAAAGAGCTGCAATTTCTGAATCTTGTTCAAGGTGACATGAATATTGGTGAATATGCTGCAAAGTTCCGGGAGTTGATGCGCTACTCGCTTGGTTACAGAGATGTTGAGGAGAGGGCAAAATGCATTAAATTTGAAAGTGGCCTACGCCCTGAGATCAAGGTGTTGTTTGAATATCAGAATATTGCCAGCTTAGCTCAACTGATTAATATGACCAGTGCTTATGAAAGGAGCTTGAAGAAAATGCAAGGGACTGATCGGGGTAAAAATGTGAAAAAATCTGGAGGCCCGATCAAGGGTAAAGCGCCTATGAATAAATCTGGTCCCTATTCTGTTAGTGCCAACAGAGGTCCTCCACGGTCCAATTCTGGTCCCACAGGAGTTGCTTTTCCTAGCTATCCTACATGCACTCATTGTGGAAAGCGTCATCTTGGAGAGTGCTGGTTCAAAAATCAAGACTCAAAACCCAGGGTTTGTTTTACTTGTGGTCAACTTGGTCACTTCTATTATCAATGCCCAAAGAAGAATATGAAACAGGAAGTTAATGTGACTCGGGCGCAACCCGCCAAGGGAAAGAAACCCGTCCAGAAGGGTAAGGTGTACACTATGGATGGCGAGGAGGTAGAGGAAGGTGATGAACTTATCTGAGGTATTGGTACTTTAAATACTCTCCCTTGTAAAATATTGTTTGATAGTGGTGCTTCGCATTCCTTTATTTCATTATCATGTGTCAAGAGAATCGGAATGTCTACGGTAGAGATGCCGTATGTGCTCTCGGTGTCGACACCTACCAGCCCCGTAGTGACTACGTCCCTCGCATGTCTAAACTGTTCTTTGCGAGTACTTGAGAGAGAATTCAACTTGAATCTTATTTGTTTACCTCTCAAGGGGCTTGATATTATCCTCGGCATGGATTGGATGGCGAAGAATAAAGTTCTTATTGATTGCCATAGCAAGGCCATCCTATTCCCTGATGCAACCTTGTCAAATCTAGAAATCAGAACCGATCCGGATGTTAACAAGATTCCAGTGGTGCAGGAGTTTCCGGAGGTATTCCCGGATGATATTCCTGGTTTAGCGCCACACAGAGAAGTAGAATTTAGCATTGATTTGGTTCCCGGTGCAGGACCAATATCAATTGCCCCGTATCGGATGGCCCCTCTAGAATTGGCCGAGCTAAAGAAGCACATCGAAGAGTTATTTGCTAAACAATTCATTCGGCCTAGTGTGTCTCCGTGGGGAGCCCCGATACTATTCGTTAAAAAGAAGGATGGCAGTTTGAGAATGTGTACTGACTACCGCCAGCTGAATGGGGTAACAATTAAGAACAAGTATCCACTTCCCCGAATTGACGATTTGTTAGATCAACTGAAGGGAGCATCCATATTCTCTAAGATCGATCTTCGATCAGGCTATCATCAAATCCGAGTTAAAGAGGCCGACATCCCCAAAACAGCTTTTCGCACCCGTTATGGGCATTTTGAGTATGTTGTCATGCCCTTCGGCCTTACTAATGCACCAGCAATCTTCATGGACTACATGAATCGGATTTTCAGACCTTTTCTGGACTCTTTCCTCGTTGTCTTCATCGACGATATTCTTATCTATTCCAAAACTCCAAGTGAGCATAATGAGCATTTGAGGACTGTGTTGCAGGTCCTCAAGGAGAAACAGTTGTACGCTAAGTTCGCCAAATGCAGTTTCTGGTTAAATGAAGTGTACTTTCTGGGTCATGTCATTTCAGAAAAAGGAGTGGCAGTTGACCCATCGAAGGTAGAAGTAGTGCTCAAGTGGGAGAGACCCACTACAATCACAGAGATCAGAAGCTTTTTAGGCATGGCTGGTTATTATAGAAGATTCATTGAGGGTTTTTCTAAGTTAGCACTTCCGCTAACCAAATTGACTCGCAAAGAGGTACCCTATCAGTGGACAGTGGAGTGTGAGCATAGTTTTGACGAATTAAAGAAGCGACTCACTAGCTCCCCCGTTCTAATTTTGCCAGACCCATCTCAACCCTTCGATGTTTATTGTGATGCATCTAAACAAGGGTTAGGATGCGTACTGATGCAACAAGGCAAAGTCGTTGCATATGCTTCTCGGCAACTTCGCCCACATGAACAGAACTATCCTACACATGATCTCGAATTAGCAGCCGTGGTATTTGCATTGAAAATTTGGAGGCACTACTTGTACGGCACTCGATTCGAGGTGTTCAGCGATCATAAGAGCCTTAAGTATTTATTTGACCAGAAGGAGCTGAACATGAGACAAAGGAGGTGGATGGAATTTCTTAAAGATTATGACTTCAGTCTCCAATATCATCCAGGCAAAGCAAATGTAGTGGCGGATGCTCTAAGCCGCAAGACACTTCATGTTAGCAATATGATGATAAAGGAGATGCAATTGATGCAGGAGTTTAGTAATCTCATGTTGGGTGTGCAGGTGCAGGAAAAGAGTATTATTCTGGAAATGTTGCAGGTGCATAGTGAATTCATCGACTTGATCAAAGAAAGGCAGGTTGATGATCCAGAATTGCAAAAACTCTTAGAAAGAGCCTCTGACGGAGAAGAGCCCGATTTCATCAGGGGTTCAGACGGAATCATTCGATTTCGAGGACGGGTATGTGTTCCTAAAGATTTTGAAGTTCAAAGGGATATTCTTCACGAGGCACATAAAATTAAATTAAGCCTCCACCCAGGTAAAACCTATCAAGTCCATTTCCTCGATTCCAATAATATCCCATAGCATATCCTATCTAACCACCATCTGCAGGTACCACCAAGATGTACCAAGATCTTAAAAGATTATTTTGGTGGCCTGGAATGAAGAAAGCTATCGCAGATTTTGTATCACGATGCCTAGTATGCCAAAAAGCCAAGATTGAACATCAAAAGCCCGGAGGCTTGCTAAGGCCTTTGGAGATTCCGGAGTGGAAATGGGATAGCATCTCTATGGATTTCGTATCTAGTCTTCCAAGGACCCCTTCTGGCTATGAAGCTATCTGGGTAGTAGTCGATCGGCTTACTAAATGTGCTCACTTTATCCCGATGAATATGAAGTATAGTATGGAGAAGTTGACACAACTATACATTCAAAATATTGTGAGACTACACGGAATTCCTTCAAGTATCATCTCTGACCGTGATCCCAGATTCCTCTCTCGTTTTTGGCAAAGTCTTCAACAGGCTTTGGGCACAAAACTCAAGTTCAGCACTGCATATCATCCCCAAACTGATGGGCAAACAGAGCGCACCATTCAATCGTTGGAGGATTTACTAAGGACTTGTGTTATTGAGCAATCGGGTAGTTGGGAACGTCTCTTGCCACTAATTGAGTTCACTTATAACAACAGCTTCCATTCTAGTATTGGATTGGCTCCTTTTGAGGCTCTCTATGGAAGAAAGTGCCGGACTCCATTGTGCTGGTTTCAAATCGGTGAAAATTTACTTCTTGGTCCAGATATTGTACAAGAAACCACCGAAAAGATCAAAATGATTCAGCAAAAAATGAAGGCATCACAGGATCGCCAAAAGAGCTATGCGGATAGACGTAGACGACCCTTGGAATTCGATGGTGGTGATCACGTGTTCTTAAGGGTAAGTCCTACCACCGGTGTCGGTCGTGCAATCAAGTACCGGAAGCTGTCTCCCAGGTTTATTGGTCCCTATCAAATAATTGAGAAGGTTGGACCTTTAGCGTATCGAATTGCATTGCCTCCTCATCTAGCTAAGTTACATGACGTATTCCATGTATCACAACTTCGGAAGTACGTGCATGACCCTTCGCATATAATTGATGTGGATAATATACCTTTGAAAGAAAATCTGACTTTTGAAATCCATCCCATTCGGATTGAAGATCGTCGGATTAAGCAACTCCGAGGCAAGAAAATTCCCTTGATAAAAGTTATTTGGCACCGCAATAATGTTGAAGAAGCTACTTGGGAGCTAGAAGAAAAGATGAGGGAATCTTATCCACAGCTTTTCAACACTTAGTGAATTTCGGGGACGAAATTCTGGTAAGTGGGAGAGGATTGTAACGTCCTCAATTTAATTTCCCGTTAATGCATTTAATTAATTGTTATGGAAATATATTAAAACTAATTAAGAAAAACTAAGAAAAATAATCCAACGAGTATGTGAGGTGCTAGAAAGGAGTTATGAAGGGTAGAATCGAAATTGGAAGTGAATCGGGTTAAAAAGTGCAAGTTTATCTAAGTTAAAACACCTTTCCAACAACCCTAACTTGGAAAATTTTAATTAAATAATTACAACCCCAATCAAGATTTCCACCGTTGGATATGATGTTAAGGATTTTAGGAAGCTTGCTTTCAAATTTGAGCAAGATCCGACGGTGAATGAAGAAGTTATCTCGAATTGAAGCAGGAAGAAAATAGGAGGAAAATAGGAAAATGAATAAATGGGGTACTGGGCAAAACACTGGAGTCTTTTGGAAAAGACTCGAGTGTTTTGGAAAAGACTGGAGTCTTTTAGAAAAGACTCGAGTGTTTTACAGATCCTGAATCAGGAAAAGGCAAAGCCCTCAGATTCACTCGAGAAAAGACTCGAGTATTTTTCATGAATTCACTCGAGTGATTTGGAAAAGACTCGAGTGTTTTTATCAGATCAGCAAAAAAAATAAAAACACGAGTTGGGGTCATTTTAACCCCAAAAATCACTTTCTCACTCTTCTTTTCTCCGACTTCTCTCTAGGGTTTTCAACCCCAATTCATAAATCAAACAAATCTCCCCAAATTAATCATCATAAATCATCATGGATCATCATTAAGCATCCCTCTTGCACTATTCATCATCATCAAGCTCTTGGATCTCTCTCTCACCACGTTTTCTCTCTCATCCAGCCAAGAGGATCTTAGCTAAACTTGGTATTTTCTCTTTTAATCTTCAAAATCAAGGTAAGGGGGTTGATTCATGGGCTTGGGAGTTGAATTTTGGGTGTGTATAATTATGATTAAGTTTAGGGTTAGATAATATGATTTTCTCTCTTTAATATATATGTTATTGTTCATGAAATTGCTTGACCCTATTTGCTACATGAAATAAGCATGATTATTAGTTGTATTTGTGGTTTGTTGTGTATTAGTTGTTTACCTTGCAATTAGTTGAGGAATTTATGGACATTGTAAGTAATAAGTTGAAAAAGGAATTTATGAGAATAAGGAGTAAGAAATTGTTTATGTTAGTAAATATGTAATTATGTAACTTCAAGTGAAAAAAAAAGAGATGTTTTGAAAAGTTTATATGAATTGGAAATGAGAAGTGTTACTTTGCAAATTATGAGTATGAGAAGTGAAAGAAACAAAGTGGTAATGCAAAGTAAGGAAAAATAAGAAGGTCTGCAGCTATTAATCGCGTTTTGGGATCCACACCCATTAGGTGCACACGGTTAGGACAGGGTCCTACTAGCAAAGTAGGCCCGAATTAGCCCCAATAGGTACAAAGCTCACTCAGGAAAAATCCCCATAAGATCAAAGGCTCGTTAGGTTACGTGGATCCTACGCGATGATTAATAGCTGCATTACCAAATATAAACATGAAATATGAATAAATGAGAATATATGAAAGAGAGTGAAGAAAAGAAAATAAAGAAAAGGCCCTAACGAGGGAAAGGTCTTATGGGTCAAGAAGTCCTGAGTGAGAAGAAGTCCGATTGGGTGAAGATACCATCCTAACCAATTGTGCAACAAGAATACCTAATGGAATTCATAATGCAAGCAAAGTTCAGATACAAAAGTTAAAAGCTTGTGAAAGTAAATGTCATGTTTAAAGTTGAAGAAAAACCAAGAGTGATTATCATTGATATATGATTTAATTTCGAACCAATAAGGTGTGCAATGAAGCATGATTTATGTATGTGTGTGAATTGATTGTTGCATGCCTTAGTTGTTCTTATGCCTCTTTAAAATGACATTTCTGGGTTCGTGGATTTCTCACCCCTTACGCCCATTTTTCAGGTTCAGAGTTAGATTCCGAGGTCCCAGCCGAGCAGGATCACTCTCCCAACTAGGGAGAGTAGTGTTTCATGCCATTTTACTAGTTTGGAACTTAGGTTATTTTGAGATTGTATATATATAAAACCACATTTATACTTTCTCTATAACTTATTATTGTTGTGGTGCAATGTGTAGGCACCTTTGGGCCGGATTTCCTCCGTTATGACGGGGATGTTCCGTGCATATTTTGTTGTAAGTCATACTTAATCTTTTTGGTGAATCTAAGCCATGCAGGTACATAGAATGAACTAGGGAAACACCCTAGTGATGCATAGAGGTTATATGAACTGGACTGGAAAAATATAAAATGAACTTGCAAGCAGGTAACAGGTTTTCAAGAAATATGGGAAATATCCAATAAACAGAGGAGACTCTGTCGGATTTTTCCTAGAATTCCCTATAACTAAATATTGCTAAATGTACTTTCTAAATAAGTATAATTAGGTAATTCCGCGTGTGAGCCCTATGTTTTGAAAAGTTAGGAAAAGGAAAATTTTAGACCACTATTTTTAGTAATGAATTAGGCTTCCCCACTCTGATAATGGAGTTTAAAACTAAATAATTAAGCAAAACTCACAAGAATATTTATTTAATTTTATTATAAAACTTAGGGTGTCACATTTATGGTATCAGAGCAGTTTTGTCCTCGGCTATGGAGTTTCATTACTCCTTGATTTCTCATCAAGCGAGAAATTGTTCAAATGTCAATGTTTAGGTTTACTCTTAGTACATTTATGTAGTTTTATTTAAGTTCTTCGTTAGATTCTTTCTAACATATTAATTTAAATGGTGATCTTCAATCAAGGTAGATACCCTCTATGGCTCGTCGACCAAACGATAATTATCGTCTTACAGCTATTCTGGAGAATCTGGTTCAAGCCAACCAGAATCAGGCTCAGAATATTGCAAATGCTGTTACCGCTGCTGTTGCTGCTATGCAACCACCTCAACCTGCTCCTCCTGTTATTGATTGGCTTTCAAGGTTCAAGAACCAGGATCCTCTGAGGTTTGATGGAGGACACAATCCAGATGGAGCCCAAGATTGGCTCTAGGACATTGAGAAAATCTTTGCTTCTCTTCAGCCTCCACAGGACCAATGGGTTCGTCTTGCAGAATTTATGCTGATCAGTGAGGCCCAATATTGGTGGCAACAGGAACGTCGCGATCTTGAAGCGGCTAATCGGGAAATTACTTGGGAACTTTTCCGCACTCACTTTTTGGGAAAGTATTTTCCGGAGAATGAACGCAGAGAGAAAGAGCTGCAATTTCTTAATCTTGTTCAAGGTGACATGAATATTGGTGAATATGCTGCAAAGTTCCGGGAGTTGATGCGCTACTCGCTTGGTTACAGAGATGTTGAGGAGAGGGCAAAATGCATTAAATTTGAAAGTGGCCTACGCCCTGAGATCAAGGTGTTGTTTGAATATCAGAATATTGCCAGCTTAGCTCAACTGATTAATATGACCAGTGCTTATGAAAGGAGCTTGAAGAATATGCAAGGGACTGATCGGGGTAAAAATGTGCAAAAATCTGGAGGCCCGATCAAGGGTAAAGCGCCTATGAATAAATTTGGTCCCTATTCTGCTAGTGCCAACAGAGGTCCTCCACGGTCCAATTCTGGTCCCACAAGAGTTGCTTTTCCTAGCTATCCTACATGCACTCATTGTGGAAAGCGTCATCTTGGAGAGTGCTGGTTCAAAAATCAAGACTCAAAACCCAGGGTTTGTTTTACTTGTGGTCAACCTGGTCACTTCTATTATCAATGCCCAAAGAAGAATATGAGACAGGAAGTTAATGTGACTCGGGCGCAACCCGCCAAGGGAAAGAAACCCGTCCAGAAGGGTAAGGTGTACACTATGGATGGCGAGGAGGTAGAGGAAGGTGATGAACTTATCCGTGGTATTGGTACTTTAAATACTCTCCCTTGTAAAATATTGTTTGATAGTGGTGCTTCGCATTCCTTTATTTCATTATCATGTGTCAAGAGAATCGGAATGTCTACGGTAGAGATGCCGTATGTGCTCTCGGTGTCGACACCTACCAGCCCCGCAGTGACTACGTCCCTCGCATGTCTAAACTGTTCTTTGCGAGTACTTGAGAGAGAATTCAACTTGAATCTTATTTGTTTACCTCTCAAGGGGCTTGATATTATCCTCGGCATGGATTGGATGGCGAAGAATAAAGTTCTTATTGATTGCCATAGCAAGGCCATCCTATTCCCTGATGCAACCTTGTCAAATCTAGAAATCAGAACCGATCCGGATGTTAACAAGATTCCAGTGGTGCAGGAGTTTCCGGAGGTATTCCCGGATGATATTCCTGGTTTACCGCCACACAGAGAAGTAGAATTTAGCATTGATTTGGTTCCCGGTGCAGGACCAATATCAATTGCCCCGTATCGGATGGCCCCTCCAGAATTGGCCGAGCTAAAGAAGCACATCGAAGAGTTATTTGCTAAACAATTCATTCGGCCTAGTGTGTCTCCGTGGGGAGCCCCAGTACTATTCGTTAAAAAGAAGGATGGCAGTTTGAGAATGTGTACTGACTACCGCCAGCTGAATGGGGTAACAATTAAGAACAAGTATCCACTTCCCCGAATTGACGATTTGTTAGATCAACTGAAGGGAGCATCCATATTCTCTAAGATCGATCTTCGATCAGGCTATCATCAAATCCGAGTTAAAGAGGCCGACATCCCCAAAACAGCTTTTCGCACCCGTTATGGGCATTTTGAGTATGTTGTCATGCCCTTCGGCCTTACTAATGCACCAGCAATCTTCATGGACTACATGAATCGGATTTTCAGACCTTTTCTGGACTCTTTCGTCGTTGTCTTCATCGGCGATATTCTTATCTATTCCAAAACTCCAAGTGAGCATAATGAGCATTTGAGGACGGTGTTGCAGGTCCTCAAGGAGAAACAGTTGTACGCTAAGTTCGCCAAATGCAGTTTCTGGTTAAATGAAGTGTACTTTCTGGGTCATGTCATTTCAGAAAAAGGAGTGGCAGTTGACCCATCGAAGGTAGAAGTAGTGCTCAAGTGGGAGAGACCCACTACAATCACAGAGATCAGAAGCTTTTTAGGCATGGCCGGTTATTATAGAAGATTCATTGAGGGTTTTTCTAAGTTAGCACTTCCGCTAACCAAATTGACTCGCAAAGAGGTACCCTATCAGTGGACAGTGGAGTGTGAGCATAGTTTTGACGAATTAAAGAAGCGACTCACTAGCTCCCCCGTTCTAATTTTGCCAGACCCATCTCAACCCTTCGATGTTTATTGTGATGCATCTAAACAAGGGTTAGGATGCGTACTGATGCAACAAGGCAAAGTCGTTGCATATGCTTCTCGGCAACTTCGCCCACATGAACAGAACTATCCTACACATGATCTCGAATTAGCAGCCGTGGTATTTGCATTGAAAATTTGGAGGCACTACTTGTACGGCACTCGATTCGAGGTGTTCAGCGATCATAAGAGCCTTAAGTATTTATTTGACCAGAAGGAGCTGAACATGAGACAAAGGAGGTGGATGGAATTTCTTAAAGATTACGACTTCAGTCTCCAATATCATCCAGGCAAAGCAAATGTAGTGGCGGATGCTCTAAGCCGCAAGACACTTCATGTTAGCAATATGATGATAAAGGAGATGCAATTGATGCAGGAGTTTAGTAATCTCATGTTGGGTGTGCAGGTGCATGAAAAGAGTATTATTCTGGAAATGTTGCAGGTGCATAATGAATTCATCGACTTGATCAAAGAAAGGCAGGTTGATGATCCAGAATTGCAAAAACTCTTAGAAAGAGCCTCTGACGGAGAAGAGCCCGATTTCATCAGGGGTTCAGACGGAATCATTCGATTTCGAGGACGGGTATGTGTTCCTAAAGATTTTGAAGTTCAAAGGGATATTCTTCACGAGGCACATAAAATTAAATTAAGCCTCCACCCAGGTAAAACCTATCAAGTCCATAAGACTTGACCAAATATTTCCTCGATTCCAATAATATCCCATAGCATATCCTATCTAACCACCATCTGCAGGTACCACCAAGATGTACCAAGATCTTAAAAGATTATTTTGGTGGCCTGGAATGAAGAAAGCTATCGCAGATTTTGTATCACGATGCCTAGTATGCCAAAAAGCCAAGATTGAACATCAAAAGCCCGGAGGCTTGCTAAGGCCTTTGGAGATTCCGGAGTGGAAATGGGATAGCATCTCTATGGATTTCGTATCTAGTCTTCCAAGGACCCCTTCTGGCTATGAAGCTATCTGGGTAGTAGTCGATCGGCTTACTAAATGTGCTCACTTTATCCCGATGAATATGAAGTATAGTATGGAGAAGTTGACACAACTATACATTCAAAATATTGTGAGACTACACGGAATTCCTTCAAGTATCATCTCTGACCGTGATCCCAGATTCCTCTCTCGTTTTTGGCAAAGTCTTCAACAGGCTTTGGGCATAAAACTCAAGTTCAGCACTGCATATCATCCCCAAACTGATGGGCAAACAGAGCGCACCATTCAATCGTTGGAGGATTTACTAAGGACTTGTGTTATTGAGCAATCGGGTAGTTGGGAACGTCTCTTGCCACTAATTGAGTTCACTTATAACAACAGCTTCCATTCTAGTATTGGATTGGCTCCTTTTGAGGCTCTCTATGGCAGAAAGTGCCGGACTCCATTGTGCTGGTTTCAAATCGGTGAAAATTTACTTCTTGGTCCAGATATTGTACAAGAAACCACCGAAAAGATCAAAATGATTCAGCAAAAAATGAAGGCATCACAGGATCGCCAAAAGAGCTATGCGGATAGACGTAGACGACCCTTGGAATTCAATGGTGGTGATCACGTGTTCTTAAGGGTAAGTCCTACCACCGGTGTCGGTCGTGCAATCAAGTACCGGAAGCTCTCTCCCAGGTTTATTGGTCCCTATCAGATAATTGAGAAGGTTGGACCTTTAGCGTATCGAATTGCATTGCCTCCTCATCTAGCTAAGTTACATGACGTATTCCATGTATCACAACTTCGAAAGTACGTGCATGACCCTTCGCATATAATTGATGTGGATAATATACCTTTGAAAGAAAATCTGACTTTTGAAATCCATCCCATTCGGATTGAAGATCGTCGGATTAAGCAACTCCGAGGCAAGCAAATTCCCTTGATAAAAGTTATTTGGCACCGCAATAATGTTGAAGAAGCTACTTGGGAGCTAGAAGAAAAGATGAGGGAATCTTATCCACAGCTTTTCAACACTTAGTGAATTTCGGGGACGAAATTCTGGTAAGTGGGAGAGGATTGTAACGTCCTCAATTTAATTTCCCGTTAATGCATTTAATTAATTGTTATGGAAATATATTAAAATTAATTAAGAAAAAATAATAAAAATAATCCAACGAGTATGTGAGGTGCTAGAAAGGAGTTATGAAGGGTAGAATCGAAATTGGAAGTGAATCGGGTTAGAAAGTGCAAGTTTATCTAAGTTAAAACACCTTTCCAACAACCCTAACTTGGAAAATTTTAATTAAATAATTACAACCCCAATCAAGATTTCCACCGTTGGATATGATGTTAAGGATTTTAGGAAGCTTGCTTTCAAATTTGAGCAAGATCCGACGGTGAATGAAGAAGTTATCTCGAATTGAAGCAGGAAGAAAATAGGAGGAAAATAGGAAAATGAATAAATGGGGTACTGGGCAAAACACTGGAGTCTTTTGGAAAAGACTCGAGTGTTTTGGAAAAGACTGGAGTCTTTTAGAAAATACTCGAGTGTTTTACAGATCCTGAATCAGGAAAAGGCAAAGCCCTCAGATTCACTCGAGAAAAGACTCTAGTATTTTTCATGAATTCACTCGAGTGATTTGGAAAAGACTCGAGTGTTTTTATCAGATCAGCAAAAAAAATAAAAACACGAGTTGGGGTCATTTTAACCCCAAAAATCACTTTCTCACTCTTCTTTTCTCCGACTTCTCTCTAGGGTTTTCAACCCCAATTCATAAATCAAACAAATCTCCCCAAATTAATCATCATAAATCATCATGGATCATCATTAAGCATCCCTCTTGCACTATTCATCATCATCAAGCTCTTGGATCTCTCTCTCACCACGTTTTCTCTCTCATCCAGCCAAGAGGATCTTAGCTAAACTTGGTATTTTCTCTTTTAATCTTCAAAATCAAGGTAAGGGGGTTGATTCATGGGCTTGGGAGTTGAATTTTGGGTGTGTATAATTATGATTAAGTTTAGGGTTAGATAATATGATTTTCTCTCTTTAATATATATGTTATTGTTCATGAAATTGCTTGACCCTATTTGCTACATGAAATAAGCATGATTATTAGTTGTATTTGTGGTTTGTTGTGTATTAGTTGTTTACCTTGCAATTAGTTGAGGAATTTATGGACATTGTAAGTAATAAGTTGAAAAAGGAATTTATGAGAATAAGGAGTAAGAAATTGTTTATGTTAGTAAATATGTAATTATGTAACTTCAAGTGAAAAAAAAAGAGATGTTTTGAAAAGTTTATATGAATTGGAAATGAGAAGTGTTACTTTGCAAATTATGAGTATGAGAAGTGAAAGAAACAAAGTGGTAATGCAAAGTAAGGAAAAATAAGAAGGTCTGCAGCTATTAATCGCGTTTTGGGATCCACACCCATTAGGTGCACACGGTTAGGACAGGGTCCTACTAGCAAAGTAGGCCCGAATTAGCCCCAATAGGTACAAAGCTCACTCAGGAAAAATCCCCATAAGATCAAAGGCTCGTTAGGTTACGTGGATCCTACGCGATGATTAATAGCTGCATTACCAAATATAAACATGAAATATGAATAAATGAGAATATATGAAAGAGAGTGAAGAAAAGAAAATAAAGAAAAGGCCCTAACGAGGGAAAGGTCTTATGGGTCAAGAAGTCCTGAGTGAGAAGAAGTCCTATTGGGTGAAGATACCATCCTAACCAATTGTGCAACAATAATACCTAATGGAATTCATAATGTAAGCAAAGTTCAGATACAAAAGTTAAAAGCTTGTGAAAGTAAATGTCATGTTTAAAGTTGAAGAAAAACCAAGAGTGATTATCATTGATATATGATTTAATTTCGAACCAATAAGGTGTGCAATGAAGCATGATTTATGTATGTGTGTGAATTGATTGTTGCATGCCTTAGTTGTTCTTATGCCTCTTTAAAATGACATTTCTAGGTTCGTGGATTTCTCACCCCTTACGCCCATTTTTCAGGTTCAGAGTTAGATTCCGAGGTCCCAGCCGAGCAGGATCACTCTCCCAACTAGGGAGAGTAGTGTTTCATGCCATTTTACTAGTTTGGAACTTAGGTTATTTTGAGATTGTATATATATAAAACCACATTTATACTTTCTCTATAACTTATTATTGTTGTGGTGCAATGTGTAGGCACCTTTGGGCCGGATTTCCTCCGTTATGACGGGGATGTTCCGTGCATATTTTGTTGTAAGTCATACTTAATCTTTTTGGTGAATCTAAGCCATGCAGGTACATAGAATGAACTAGGGAAACACCCTAGTGATGCATAGAGGTTATATGAACTGGACTGGAAAAATATAAAATGAACTTGCAAGCAGGTAACAGGTTTTCAAGAAATATGGGAAATATCCAATAAACAGAGGAGACTCTGTCGGATTTTTCCTAGAATTCCCTATAACTAAATATTGCTAAATGTACTTTCTAAATAAGTATAATTAGGTAATTCCGCGTGTGAGCCCTATGTTTTGAAAAGTTAGGAAAAGGAAAATTTTAGACCACTATTTTTAGTAATGAATTAGGCTTCCCCACTCTGATAATGGAGTTTAAAACTAAATAATTAAGCAAAACTCACAAGAATATTTATTTAATTTTATTATAAAACTTAGGGTGTCACAAAAAATACATAAGGGACCAATATGAAACCAAAAAAACGTAAGGGACCAATTTGAAATTGAAAAATAAGGTAAGGGACCAAATGAGTAATTTAGCCTATTCCTAAATTATAATTCATAGTTCAATTGTACCATATTCTAATCCCGCCATTTACCCTAAGGTTCCTCTTTTCTATTTTAATTCCTGCCCTTAATTCCCCCTATATACAAGCTAGAAAATACCCTCTAAGTAGAGGTAACACTTCCCTTCTTACCTTGAATGTGAAGGGAGGAAGCCATCAAAACCCTAGCCTCTCCTTAGTTTTAAAAACCCTAGCTCCCTGAACTCCTTAGCTCTTGTCTCCTCCCACACTTAGCTTGAAGTCCCCAAACTCTAGCTTCTTATTCTTTGTCCTTGAGGGTGAGACATATTTGCACATAAACCTCCATAGTTGTAGAGATCAAAATCCATGGAGGTAGGGAGAGAAAGAGGGTCACGAATTTCATGGAAAATAAGGGGTGTTCCATGGCTATTTTTCTTGGTTGGAAACTTGATGGGGATGATGAATAGGATGGTGATTGATGGTGGTTGCTCTTGGTTTTGGTGCTTGGCTTCTTGAATCATAAAGGAAAGGAATGAGATGATGAGATGATGAAGAAGATGGGTGGTTGATCTTGATTCTTGAGGGTTGGTGCTTGATCCAAGATGGAGGTTGATGGTGATGAAGATCAAGGTTGAAGGTGCCTTGATCATGGTGTTTGGGTGATGATGATGATATTTGGTTCATGGAACCAAGGAGAAAGGAATGGAGATGAGGAGGAAGGAAGGTGTGTTGTGTTGGTGGTGTTCTTGTGGTTGTTGTGTATTTGTTTCATGCCAAGGAGGAGGAAATCGTGTGGCCAAGAGGCCACAACTTGGCCCCCAAGTTTGATCCAACGCACCAGATCTGGTGCTGCTGAGCGCGCGCGCCTGGGCACACGCCTGGCGTGCCTGGGCGGGTCTGAGCACCAACTGATGTTGCTGGTGCGCGCCTGGTGCGGTCAGGAGGGAGTTGGTGCGCGTCTGGTGCGGTCAGGAGGGAGCTTTGGCGCGCCACACGCAGAAATGGTGCGGCTGGTGCGTGGTGCGGCTCGCCTGGGCGAAATGGTGCCTCGCCTGGGCGGGTTTTTCACTGGTTGATGCACCAATGAATAGTGCACCCGCCTGGGCGAATGGCTGGTGCGCCTGGGCGAGAATCAGGGTTTTCAACCTTCGATTCGCCGTAACTTTTTCGTTAACCGTCGGATCGGGCCCAAATTCTTTTACAAGCTTCTTCACCCCATAAACTTCATATCCAACGGTGGAATTTATTTTCTTAGCATCCCATAATAAATTTCTAATTTTCTCTTTTCGGTCGATCTCTAACATCGAAAACGCCGATTTAACTCCCGATTTCGATTATATGACTTTGCCCGAAGCCACAACTACCTTCTATACAACCCCTAGGACTTATATTTACCACTCACCTATCCACCAAAATTCGTTAAGTCATTATTTCAAATTTTTCCTAGGTTTTTAATAATAATTTCATTTAAAATAAGGTTTAGGATGTTACAAATGCTGTCCAAGAATTTTTAATTTAATTTCATCAATCTTAGAAATTGTTCTAATGTGATAAAATGTGTGAATCTATGTGTTAGGAATAGTATGTGATTGATATATGTGTACTGCAACGCTCTCTTATTTAATATTATAAGTTGAGTAAATGGTTGTCTTATAGAAGTTATATGGACTTGTAGTGTATGCAAAATAAGGTTCATAAAAATACTTATCATATTAAAAAGGGTTACCAACATAATTTGAAAAATGCTTGATGGTTGAGTTTATTTATGAAATTATACGCCTTAACATCAGAGCAAGCGGAAACACTTAAAAATACTACCCTTGATATGATGAACACCGAAAACATGATCGATATATATATATATATATATATATATATATATATATATATAAACATAAGTATATCATCATCATCAAGGTCCATAGTGGCACAACTAAAAGCCTCATATACAAGTCCATAAAAACTAAAATATAAAGATCGACCAACTCTCCGTAATCTCTCAAAAATATATACAATATAATACAACTCAAAATACAAAAATCTCAGAGATGGTCTGAAGATCCTCCAAACAGCAATAATCCTCCTCCTGGTCTCCTGCAGCTGTTCCACCGTCCCTCATCCCAGTCACCCACATCATGCATCGCCCGGTGGATCCCCAACCCCCACTGGCTCCCAGTGGAGTGCTCGATGAAGAAACCGCAATTGGTGGGTGAAACTGTAACAGCCCGATTTTCACCTCCCGAAAATAATCATCATTTATTTAAAAAGTTGCAAAAAATGAGGCCAAAATTTTTTTTTTTAAAACGTTTGTGGAAAAACCATTGGTGCATGCTCACGTCCTTACTTGAAAATCGGGTTGTTACATAAAACCTTTCCGCACCTACTCTTTGCATTCTTTTAAAACAATTTCACATTTAGTTAAAACAAAGATTCGGCCAGTTCACAAAATAAAAGTAGGGCATAATTACAGCAGTGGTACTTTGCTAAGATAATCCTTGACTCACACACTCACAACAACTTAAACTAATTACCCTACCGCTGACTCTTCCTAATGAAAACTATAGGGTGCAGCTCTCGATCCTCCTTCTTGTGTCCTTTCTTGACTCCCGAAGATGAAGCCATCTCCCTTGCTGCTGGTCCGACATTCTTTGGCACCCATTGCATCCTAGCTGGAGTAGAAGAAGTCTTCTGAGCTTCACATCGCACCTTCTCCTCGTAGTCTCTGTATCCAATGGACAGAAACTTGCTCCAAGAGGGGTCCTAGGTTAGCTCCGCAAAGTCGATGTTCTGGATCCGGAATCACGATCTGAGTGTCGCCAATCCATACCCAACCAGACGGGGTACGTTTCCATCCACATCCATGTCTAGTCCAGGTAGCAATCTCCATGCGATACTCCATCTGCACGTTGGAGTACCAGAAGCACCGATATACCAACGGGCAGGAGAGAGTTAGCGAACCGAACGACGGATCGTCGGCGTTGTGGATTTACCGCAGGCGGGATATTAAGACAGCACACACAATAAAAACAAGGCACACACCACACAACACTCACGCATATTATCACAACTCTTTATTATTATCATTATCTTGATTATCCTTATGATCATTCTTAGCATAATATTCTTTATTTCTCAATTCTTTTATCCTTCTCAATATGTCCAATCCATCACTTCTTTCTTTTCCTCATCATGGGTGTCCTCCCTTTCCCACACTTTACATCCTTATCAGAATTCCATAGACTTAGCTTTTATCAATCATAACTCTTTTCTTTATTAAATCTTATTGAATTATAACCATCGATGATAGGGGGTTTAGGGATTCATCGAGGTACGCATCCGTTCATAGTTAGCACTCACGTCTCAAGTCTACATCTCCTCGGCCATCCATCCACCTAGTCGGAAGCAAACAGGAGTACAGGACCTTTACCGTGCGGGCACGACAGCTGTCTCAAAATCATATGGTCCCAGACCAGGAGGTCTCAGCCTCAAATCATATCAATTCAATTCATATATAATCATGGCACACTGTCTCACTCACAGTGGCAAACAAGATGCCCCACTCCAGTCCCTCTCACTGTTCTAGACTTGCAATCTAGGGGGCGACAGTACTAATTCTAGCTGATTATGCAGAACTTGCCACGACATTGGACCCAGTCCCTACCACGTTAGTACGCCACTTGTGGAATTCGTTCTTCCTAGAAAAGTACTCTAGACTTCTTGACGTTTCACCGTCATCATCCTCCCCTAATGCAATCTCCACCTGAGTATCCGCAGATACCCATAGTATCTTCCTCTCCACTACTTCGGGTTAACTCTCATACCTCACCACGTTCGCTGTTAATGTCTTTTAAAGGCTTTTATCTTTTTACTTAACCTAATGGTCGGCTCACCCTTCGTGCAACCCTTCAATGAGTCCCGACCGCTATCTTTGCATCACTTTTCCTCTTCATCTCACAACTTAGCACAGAGCGGAATAACTTTCACAGCTTGAATCTCATCACAAAACTTTTCTCAAAAACACCTTTTTATAAACTTTCACAAATTCTCATTTCACAAATCCTTTTCAAAATTTTCATTTCGTAAAACCTTTTTCAAAAATTTTAGTTCATAAATCCCATTTCAAAATCTCTTTTCGAAAATCTTTTTCAAAAACTCATTCCACAATTTCTTTTCAAAAATTTGTTTTGGAAAATTTTTCTCATTTTGGGAATCCCTTTCAAAATTTCATTTTCGTAAATTCTTTTTCAAAAATTCTCATTTTGGGAACCCTTTTCAAAATTTCATTTGGTAAACTCTTTTCAAAAATTCACTTTTTATAAACTCTTGTCAAAAAATCTCATTTCCGTAAAACCTTTTCGAAAATTTCTTTTCAAAAACTTTCTCTTCTTGAGAACTAGTGGAGGAGCAAGCTCAACTCAACACCAGTCTCAGTCCAAGAAAACAGTAACAAGAATCAAGCTTCACTCTCAACATACTTTTCACTTTCAATACATCATCAACATTCCTTCCTCGCTCTGGCTCATTCGCATCATTAAAAAACAATCTTCTCCAATCTCATCTCTTTATCTCTTTTCCATCAATCCTTTTCATTTACTTTCCGATCACTCTTAATCCTCTTATCACTATCTCCATTCTTAAAGTCTTATCAAGGCTTCCTGGTTCCATCAGGCCTTAAGCCGAATAGGGATTATCTTTTCTTGGTCACTTTTAATTCTAATCTCTCGTTATCTTATACTTAACAATTATAATATCAGCAAGCATATAAACATAAACATAAATAACACATCATCAACATATATACATCACACACAACAATGTGGTCTTTGTCCTCTTCATATGAGTGGCCACACAAAGCAAACAATTGCCACCATACTACTGACTCAGAACCACTGAGTTCCGATCTGATACGGAACGTCTTAATACAACACCTACTACCACGGTGTCTTAGGAAAGCTACTCTCTCACCTGAGGTCCAGCAATTAAATACGTGCAGTCTTCTCTGATCTTGGTTGCTGCCACTGCCTTAATCCCTCGTCTGTAACATCCCTTGAATTAATTAAAAACACATTTCCATTACTATTTTTTTTAAGAAAAATCTTTTCTTATCTTAAGACGCTTTTTCCTTCCTCGTCGGGAATCTTAAAAACAAGATTGTTTTCTTAAAATGACTCAAACATTTCTTAGTTCTTTAAACACTTAAAAACCCTTTTGAAAACATCAAATAAAACAATTTAAATTAATTGGTTAGGTTGCTGGTCCGTCTTGGACAGCACCTCAACTGCTTTTGAAAACACCGAAAAATTCACCGGTTTCAATCCGGGTGTTTCTAAAATCAAATACCATTTAAAAACCAAACTTTGAGTCTCGTGAACTCAATTTTAGAAATCAAAAACAACTTTAAATACACTTGGACAGCAAGGAAATGTTTTACAAAAATCAATTTAATAAAACCCGATAACATAGTAAAAACTCTTTCAAATACTTTAAAAACTCAAGTTTTTGTCATAAAACAAGTTTTAGAAAATCATAAACACAATCTTACATACTCAAATACATCAAATTAAATTAAATTCAAAGCCAATTACACATACAATCAATAAGACATTATGATAAATCAAGGAACATAAACAATTAAGCAATTATTCATTTACAAATTAAACCTTCATTTCCAAGTAAACATTTCACTAATCAAACACTTAAGCACATTAGTCCACACACAATTACTTTCCAAAAACATTTCACTTTTATAAAACAAAAACATTTAAACAACTTAGACTCACAAACCGAATACATGCACACATAGTCATTCAAACACATAAACTTTTCTTAAACTTAATTAGCTTAGCATTATTTCACAAAATACATGCATTATTCCTAGGTTACTACATGGAAAAGAATCATAATCCAATTAACATGCATAAACTGAAAATTATCACAAATCAAAGCAAGATTTATTCATCATAAAACACACCAAATCATGCAATTATATTCTTCTTTTCTTTAACAAAAACCGTGAGCTACAACTTAGAAAACAATCAAACTTTAATTTATTTTTCTTCACTTAATCACATAAGAACATAATTCAATTTAGAAAAATCATTTTGTTCTCCCTAATTCTCTTTCAAAAACCGAGGCATCCAATACAAGAAATCATGGTCTTTAAATTTAACATGCAAGAATGGATCCTAAGCTTTCCTAGCAAATCATGCAAGAATCATAGATTAACGTAAACATTTTTAAATTTATCTTTCAAAAGAACATGAAAATAACTTTTCAAAACTCAACATCAACATGCATGCATCTAGATCATGTAGATCAAGTCATGAAATTTAAACATAAAAGCACAAATCAAAGATAAAAATCATTTTAGATGAAAAGGGACCCAAAACCGAGACACACTTAAAGAAAATAAGAAAGCTTTTGTTTCAAAAATTACATGCAAAACTCAAGATCAAACAAAACCAAAGATCAAATCAAGAATCAAAGATCAAAACACAAATCAAATCTTTTCTTAAAATTAAACCCAAAATTACACATACACGGTTCAAGATCAACATCATAAACTAACATGCAAGACCAAAAATTGAAAATAAGTTTAAATCAAACATTGAATTACCAAATAAACACATAAACACCTCATGATCTACGGTTTTAAGCATTAAAACCTAACATGCAAGAAGATCTACTTCAAGTTCACAAAGATCATAAACAAAACTTTAGATCTAAAAGAAAACATCAAGTTCCATCATAAACAACACCAACCGAATCATAGAGTCCATCATTTTAGTTCATTACAAATTTATTTAGTTCTTAAAAATCAAGATCAAGGCAAGAATATCACATGCAACCTTAGATCAAACCATGAAAATGAACATGCAAAGAAAGAAAAGAAAAATTACAAGATTTCAAAATACAAACTAGTCCTAATGCTTCTAGGATCTTCGGTTTATACCAAGGAAATAAGTCTTCTAGCACTTGATTTTTAAAGAATTCCTAGGTTTAGGGCTTGATCTCCTCTTCTTCTTCTTTCTCCTTCCTCACGGCCTCCTCTTCTTTTTCTTTTTTTTTCTAGTTTCTAATTCTTAGTCTAAGAGTTTGAAGAGCTCTTAGAAATTGTGTTTGGGTGGGTGTTTGGGCGTGGAAGAGTGGAATGAAAATGGGTAGAGTTAATGAATCAAGGTCACTCACTTATATAGGCAATTCATGGTCTCCCTTTTGCCCTTGGTGAATTTCGGTCCTTGCACAAATGGGAGGGGTAAATTCGGATCTTCATAAACTTGCATGGGTGGAGTTTATCATCTCTAAGGGGACAATGTAGGGAACATTAGGTGCTTTAGGGGTCATTCTAGGTGCAACTAATAGTTGGCTCATCTTAGGGTTTCCATCCATCTAGTTAGGGTTTGGTTAGGATTTGGTTACTTGGCTAGCACTTAAGGAAAATTCTAGGTTTCTCCCCACACTCACATACATACACGGCACACACATATATTCATGCATACACACACTTACCTACACGCCTAACACATACACACATACATATACACATCATGCCAACACATATCTATTCATGCATGTATAATCATGTTCATTTACTAATTAAATTTCCACATAATTCTAAGCATACAAAAACCACACACACACATGCATACATGCAAAACCGTACATACACACACATATAAAATAAATTATTCATGTATAAAAATCATAATAACACCAAAAATATCAAGCACATATTTTTGAAATCAAAACACCTTTTCATAAAATAATTCTTATTGAAAAATTCACCATTTCTTTAAAAGAATTCTAATCATATAATTATTTCCAAAAATTCAACTTTGAAAATCATAACATTATTTCATGAAAAATCATTTACCACCTTGAAAAACGTGAATTTTGAAAATTTATTTAAGAAAATACCCTTTCAAAAATACTTGTCTCAAAAATAATTCTTTTTAAAGATTAAAACAGTACGAGGATTTTGAGGGGTGTTACATAAACAACTAAGGAACCCTAGGAGAACACCTAGAAGGGGGGGTTGAATAGGTGTTTAAGAAACCTTGAAAGATTTTCAAACGAAACAAATCGAAACAATTAAAACGAATGATTTTTGCAGAAAACTCAGCTCTTAATCGATTATGCTGCAATTTAATCGATTAAGACCAGCAAGATCAAATTCACTTAATCGATTATGGATATACTTAATTGATTAAACCTTCACAAAACTAAAAAAAATAACTTTTCAATCGAATACGAAAATCAATCAATCAACACGTATGATCAGAGATTCAGCGGAAAAGATTAACACCTATATTCTTATTGATTACCTAGGTTATGAAAATGATTTTCCCCAAATCAATTTGCACAAATAAGATTCAATTCATTCACTTATGAAAAATCACTATTTTCTAGGTTTTCAATCAAAGAACATATTAAATGACAAGAATATAAAGAGTTAAGGGTTTAGAGATACTGCACAGTGATTTATCTTGGTTCACTTTCATCCACTTGAAAGCTACATCCAGTCCCCTCTTCAACCAAGAGAGATTCTTCACTATGAGGAATTAGAGTTCTCAAATTACAAGTAAATGCCTCTCAAGACTCCCTTCTTGATAGCCTACAAGAGATACTCCACACCCTTGCCTTGCAATCCTATTGACCTTCTAATCTAACCTCTACCCTTTGCTTGTCGATAACTCCGCACAACAAGTCTTCACGTTGCTCGTTGATACCTCACAACAAGACTTCACTTTGCTTGATTCACAACCAAGACTTCTTCTTCAATTTGAATGAACTTGCTTGATGATAATAGACACACCAAGTCTTCTTTGTTGTAGATGGCTTGCCTCTTGCAAAGATTACAACTCAAATGAAAACACAATGACAATCCTATGAATCTCTTTCAATAGCTATGACAATATCAAAATGAGAGACTCAAAGAATCTTGATCAAAGAATGTAAAATAGAAAGCTTTGATCTATGAAATAGAGAGAGAATAGAGTGGCTTGATTCTTTTTAAATTGATGTAAAAATGATGATTGATTCAATCTAATGATTCACAAAGGTTAGGAAAAGATTTATATGAAATACCCAAAAGTTAGTAGAACTAAAAACTGATTTTGAGAAGTGAAAAACGTATTTTAAAAACCAGTTTAACAGGTCTTAATCGATTAGACTATTGCTTAATAGATTAAGCACTGTAGCTTTGAATATCTTAATCGATTAGAGAATGTCTTAATCGATTAAGTCAGTGCAAAACACTTAAAAACTTGTTTTCTCAAAACTGATGCTTTTCTTTCAAACCTTTAAGCCACCTATTGATTTTAGGTTAAGTGAAAACTCAAATTATGATATAATCATGACCTTGATAGAGATTCACTACCCTCTAAATACTTTACCCAAACTCATCAAAACAAAAGACTCAAAACTAAAGATATTACATTATACACAAACTAAGTCTTCATGAGCTTGTTCTCTCTTCTTCATTTGTTGAATGTTGTTGAATGTTGTTTGCTTGTTGAGTTTGAACTTGATTAACACATTTGTAGCTTGTTCAAAACCTTTTGTCATTATCAAAACATTCTCAATGGAACTTACAATCTCCCCCTTTTTGAAAATGACAAACATGTTTTGAAGTTGCACTACAAGAAAAACCCTTTATTGCAACGAAAAAATTCGTTGCTAAAAACCAAAAATCGTTGCTAAAAATATTTTTTGCATCGACTTTGGTCGTTGCTGGTAAAGCTGTTGCAAAAGGGTATAGCAACGACTTTCATCGTTGTTATAAAGACAGGTTTTCAGCAACGACACATGTCGTTGCATAAGAGATGTCATTGCTAAACAAAGTCAGCAGAGCTATGTGCAGGTGATCTAATGTCGTTGCAAAACATCTTTGGCTTCTGCATCGACATTGTCGTTGCAAAACACCTTCCATTTTTGCAACGACATTGTCGTTGTAGAACATATTTTGCTTTTGAAACAACAAAATTGTCGTTGCAATAGCCTTTTTTAGTTTAAAAAAAATATATTTGACCAAAGAAATCTTTTTTATGCTTCAAATTCTGAAATATTTTTAATAGGGTTATACAACTACTAAATTTACAACATACATTTGATAAAAACTCATCAAATTATTATAAATTGTGTTTCTTACAAGATACAACATAAGAACATACAAAATAATTCCAAAAAAAAAAGACATACAAAATAAAATACAAAATCTCTAATATCCTTTTAACTCTACACCTCCTCAAGCAACACCAATTATCCATCATTGCTTGATTCTTTGTATGCTAACGACCTGAAATTGATATGTCCTGTCAAAAACAATTGACCCAGTTAATGAAGATGTGACCTGCAAATTAAAACACAGAAAATTATTGATGATATAATGGGAATATGAGAAACATAATAAATCAAGTAGGCCATTACAGGATATGAGGAACATAATGTTTCGTTTCTTGATCCCCTCACTTGCCATCATGAAACTGTAAGACATGTATTCAAGAATTTATGAGAAAATCTGGAATTCAGGTAGTGTATAAGTACAACTTACGGCATCTGTAAAATTGGCTAAGACTACAGTAATAACTGTTACACTATAGTAATGGATAGAAAAGACCCATGTAAAAATGTTCATTTGTGGGTAATGAGAAAACAAGCAATATCAACGCTACTCTTTGCCAACTCTGGAGATAATGATATTATAAATATTTGCCTACTTCATGGTGAGTATATTTAGAATGTACCCTTAACTGAGAATCAGGCCATCAGTAAAGAAATCTGAAAATGCAACTTCATCATCTATTGGAAAATGCAACTTCATCATCAGTAAACAAATGCTATACTCTAACAAATGTTCTTAGTTCATGGAAAAGTAAAAGTTTCAGTTTCTAAATTTTGGATTAAGATGTAAACTTTATATCTTTTATCATGCCTTCAAAATCCAAACCAAACTCGATAGAAAAATTTAAATAATCATGCAATTACATTTTCTCATGGCCCTCAAAAAAAAAAAAACATTGGGTAAAAAAATCAGTGAAAACTCCATAACCACAAACATAATAAGCCAATCATAAATTCCTCATTATAGGGTGTCATTCCAACATAATAAGCCATGCCACTAAAATGATACAACAACCAGAGAAACGATGCAATCTCTAAAATGGGAGAGGAAACTGAAAGGTTACCTAGATATTAAAAATGAACAAATATGAAATTGTTTTTAGTTTATCAATCGAGTTCTGCAATTGCATGATAGCTGAAGCAGAAGAATTTAACTTCCAGTATCACAAAATATGAGATACAGAATACAATCTGCTACTTGCTAAAAGACTTAACTGGCAAAATTTCTTAAAAACAAAAGCAAGTTAGACATCAAGTCAAAGAAACAATCATAATAACCAGACCTGATAACGAAAAAAATGCTGAAGACTATTGCTCACATCATTTTCTCCCTAACCAAGCATTTTACCCATGCCTATCTAGGAATAAATCAATATTACAAGATATATAATTGGATATACCTCCACAGTTTGGACTTTATGAGCCTTCCAATCCACAATTCCTCCAAACTTTGAAACAGCTTCCTTGACAGATTAAAATGGAGCTGTTGTATCAATAAGTGCTTTTCTCGCAGCAATTTGCTTGGCAATTGTATTAGGTGAGCCAACCGCTTCCACTGCAACATTAGAAACCTTAGTTCGAGGTGAATCTACCCCATTCTTCAACTCTTTTGTTTCAGAAGAGAAAACCAAGCGTTTCATCAGATTATTAACATTGCTGCCAACATCGACATTAGAATCATCAACCTGTTGAGTTCCAGGTTCAAAATTCGCAGCTGCAGTTCCCTGGAAGCAAAAACAACACAATTACTCATTCAGTATATCCAATTAGAATTAGAAATAAAGAATGACCATGAACAAATTTCAAATTTAATAAGGATGGCTGCACCCTATAACAAGTCACAAAATGATATTTGATTTCCATTTATATCATTTAATTCATTTTTCTTCTGGAACTCATCATATGTATTAAGATGTTAAATGAAATTGGACAAAGGTTTTATGCAAATTGCCTGAAACACTAAGATGATACATGAAAGGCTATTAGTTATTCCTTCTGCATACACATTCATGAATAGAAATCAAAATTACAAACATAAAGACAGGCAAAAATAAAAAATAAAAAATAAAATAAAGACAGGCAAAAGGGGAAGACAGAATAGATAGTACAAGAAAAGGTAACATTTAAGATAGTAATAATAATAATAAATACAAAATTACTGAGTATATATGCTGACACAAAAAAGCAATAACCCTTCTTTTTTTCTTTCTAAAACAATTCAGACCTAAACATTAAACCATGTGCACTAGCTAACCTTTTGAAGCCAATGATGTCAGCTTTCAATTGTGATAACCATACTGAGTAACTGTGTACATATTTTTCCGTTGAGGAGCACATGCATCATTGATCATAGCTTTGCCAAATGAGAAGGTTAAAGAGAGTTATAGAGAGAGTTATAGAGAGAGAGAGGGAAAAGAAAGTAAAGTTAATAAAAATGAGGAGGTAAGATGCCTGAGTGGATGAGGAGGAAGCAGCAGAAGGAGGCAAGGTCTTAGTCTTGCTAAGCATGACAACAAGGAAGCCATCTTCAAAGACCTTGTTGTCAGAAAGAGTGGTTTCATCCTTCAACACCTTCCCATTGTGAATCAGCAATTGCTGACTACATGGGTAATTATCTTTGCCTTGCACATCTTCTATATTCTTCTTCACACCCATTATCTGTCACAACCTCATCTCATCATTCATCAATAACAATTACTCACCAATTAACAATCAACAATACGTAATTAATTAATTAATGCAAAAGAGACTAATGTGTGTGAGACCCACAATTTTACCCAATTTATATGTGATTTTGTAATTGAAATTAGGAAATTATGCTTGATTTTGATACCTGGATTTAATTAAAAATCATATGAAATATATATATATATATATATACGTTACATATATGTATATATTATATATATACCAATGTTTTCCCTAGCTTATTTAAATGAAATATTTTAATATAAAGTATTTGATTTAAATGATCTTAGAAGATGAAATGCCTTTTGATGGATTAGAGTATCCTATCTTTAGAAATTCATATCTTTTAAACCATACGTCGAAAAATTACAAATGATATGTCAAAATGATCGTATCGAAATCTAAATTATGAAAATGTAAAGCTTTGATTTTTATTTTATAGTTTTCGAAATTTTATCACTGCTACAGTAGTAAACGAATTTTTGAGTTTTAAGAATCAATGTAAGGTTTTAATGCATTTAATAACCTTTTGACTCAAGTATAATTATTTTTAAAAAGAAAAATACATTTCTGAAGTTGTATAATGTATTATCATTTAAATAAAATGTATTTTTGTATTTTTCTTATTTTAAAATATTTGAAAAGCTTAGGAAGTGTATTTTTGAAGAAATGACCTTAGGACTTCAAAAATTCATAACTTTCAAACCGTAAGTCCAAAAATTAAAACTTTTTATGCAAACGATCGTATTAAAATGTAGAATCTTAATATGTAAAAATAAATTTTTTATTTTTATATTTACGAAAAATTTTGTACAGTAGGTAGAAATCAAATTTTGATAGTTAATATGATTGGATAATTATGTAGGCACCTCCACAATGAACCAATAAAAAAATTTCTCTCCTATTTTAATATACATGTACAGTCCAAAAATAAGGTGGAAAGAGGGGAAGAATAGTTCTGAAGTTTGTGAGAATAAACCCTGAATTAAAAGGCTTTAGGAATCAACAAATTCCCATTTAATGCTAGTTCATGTTCCAAGTAGTATTTGAAAATTTTTGACCAAGACTTAATGAAGAGGGACCGAAATTTGAGTCTGAAAATTGAGGGAAATGGATCACTTCAACACCTATAAATAGATAGCCTTAGTTCCCACATTTTTCACACACAAACCTTGATAGTTTCACAAGAGGAAAAAAAAATTCTAAGAGAGAAATAGAGAGAGAGGGACGAGTAAGCTAGGAAGAAGGGAGGATTATCTTGGTTGCTTGAAGTTTTCTAAAAAGCTTAAGGAGTAGAGGTAACCCAAAATCACTTATTTATTTAATCTCTTTTTAAGTTGTTTTGTTGTTATTATTGAATAAAAAAAAACTCCTAAATTCTTCTATAGTTAAAGTTCTAAATTTTAAAGTTATTTTTGAATATGTGAAGTTGTTCTTAAGTCATATGAATTAAGAATGAGAAAAGGGACACAAAAAGGGTGTTTAAAGAGATTTATCTCCCCTTTTCTTTAATTCTTAAGATGGCTAAAAGTTTTGATGAGTTTGAATAATTTAATTTCTGGGTTTATTTTAATTCTTAGAACATAAGGATTATGGAGAATTTTGTATGAGCAAATAAGTTTTTATTCATTGTCTTTTAATTGTTTTTGGTTTTTTGTTTTAAGGAATGTAAAAGAAATAAGTAAATAGCAATGGAAAAACTAATAATTTCTAATATATATATATATATATATATGAACCGTGTGACATATTAGAAAAAATGAGGATTGATTGTGTATTTTAATATGTGTATTGTATTGTTGTTTAATATAATAAAAGAGAATAGAAATGAATAAAAGATTTAAAATGGATTTTTATTTTTGGTTTTTATTTCTTTTCTTTTCTGGACCGTGTATGTATGTATATTGTGTGATAATTGTTGTTATTTCATGTATATTTGAGTTATAATTAAGTCTCTAAAAAGAATGAAAACAAATAAGTATTTTTCTTAAAATAGAAATGAAATGAAAATGACTTAAAGGAATTAGAAATGATTTGTAGAAATAAAATTAATTCTGGAAAATTTTGATGTTCTTGAAGTGTATGGAATTATATGTTATGCAATTTTTATGTAATTGTTATTGTTGATTGTATGTTATTTCCTTTTGTTTGACTTAAGTAAATGAACAAAAAAATAAATTTCTGGAAAAATAAAAATAATAGACCGTGAGGTCTATGATGTTGTTTTGAAATTATTTTTGGTAAATTGCTTGTTGTTTGATGTGTAATTAAATTATAGTTAATTGTTTAAAAGAAATAGGAACAAATGGTAGTTATTATAAACTTATAAGAACATGTATTTTTGAATAATTGTATGAGTATGTGGTTGATGTGTTTATAAATATTAGTTGCTGGAAAAAGTGAATTATTTTCTAAAAGAGATCTATTTTATATTTTGTTAATGATTAAAACTCTTATTTTTAGTATACAAAATGATGTAATTATATTATATAGATGCTTTAGGAATTAAAAATATTTTTCTGATATTTTTCTATGCTAGTCGAATTTTAGAGAAAAAGGAATTAAATTAATTAAATTTTTCTAATTGATTTGATGATTGTTTTAGTATGTTTAGGGAATATATTACATGGTTATTTGGAAAAAAATTAATTTTGAAAGTTTCATTTTAATTCTGGAAATTTAAATTTTAATCTGAAAAATTTATTTATTTAAGACTCCAAATGATTATTATTAAGGGTATTAATGATACTTTGTCTGTATGAGCAATTATAATATAGAAACAAATAGAAATGAGTGTTTTTGATTGATTAATTTGATTTTATAGAAAATATAATTTGCTGACCAAAAATTATAAATAATGAAAAAGTAATATTTTATTTGAAATAATAGTGTTTTAAAGTTTGTAGCATAAGTAGGAATTGTGCATAATTGTGTATGATTGTTTGGATTGTTTTACTTGAACTTATTGAAGTAATGCAACTTTTCTGTGGCTGTACAGTAGATGCAACTATTTTATTTTGTTTAATTTTGTCATTTTATTATAGTAGAAGTTGTAATAAGAATTTAGGAAGAAACAACATGTGTTTTCGATTTTCTGTTTGAGAGAAATTGAATTTTTAAGTTTAGATATGCATGCTGTCCAAAAACTAGAAAAATGTATTGTAACACCCCTAATTTTCGTCTCCCGAATAATAGGAAATTAATAATAAAAAAGTTTTATTATTAATTTATAGAATTTTCCAAGTTTATGTTTTGTGTTTAATTAGCCTTAAATATAAAAATAAGTTAAAATATTTTTATATGGCAATTAAATGCAGAATATAAGGAAATTGCATTTTGGTCCCTGAAGGAGGGCTAAAAGGCAAAATTAGAAAGGTTCTTGGAGGGAAAGATTTAAAAATGATAATTTTTAATTGACCTAACCGGTTAGTAATGCCCTGTAACCGGTTAGACGATGAACTCAGAAACTGGTTTAGTGGATTTTGATGAGTAATCACTGGGTTAATTCGTTTAATCGCCACGATTACTGCATGAATTGAGTGGAGAACCACGCGTCGCCCTGCATGTTACCTTCAATTGTCTATAAATAGGGGAAAATTTGAGGAATTAGGGGTTGATCAACTGATTTCTGGTTGAAGAAGGGAGATTAGGGTTTCTGAATTGTTCTGAGCAATTTGTCTTCGTTGTTGAGTGTTAGTAATCGAGTGATACAGGATTGTGAAGCTTACATCAAGAACTTTACAAAGATCTAAACACTGTGAGCTGAGGGTTAGTGTGGAAGGAGAAATCAAGCTTGGAAGTTGGAGGTAGAAATCTGGGTTCTCTGTGATTCTGATTCTGGGAGCTGACTTCCAGACTCGATTTTGGTAAGCATAGTCAATCTCTAAGCCTCAAACTTCTTTGATTCTCTAGTGCATGTACCCTACTTTGAGTCCTAACTGTTTTCCCCAATTTCTTTGGTCATTTGCTATGTCAAAATCTCTGGTTTTTGGACCCTGTTGCTGGGAAACGAATCTGGAAACAGAGCTGTGAGTTTGTGAGAAATCAGTGGAGTTTCTTCAATTTCAGTGTTCAATCTTCATCAAAATCAACTTAGAGGTATGGGAGAAGTCTTCACTATACTAGATTTAGACTAAATGTCAAATGATTTAGGATTTGAGTTCACAAAACTCAAAAGGGCATTATGTGTTTTTAAGCACAAAGGCTTGGAGGCCAATTTCTTGCTCAATGTGGTTTTGAGCAAATTTCAATTGATGCATGCAAGCTATATAAATGTTGAATTCTGTGGTGGAGTGCTTGATTTAAGTTTTGATGTGTTAAATTGTGTTTATGTGATTTTTCATACAATTTGATACAATAAACTTGATGCTTGCAATATGAACGTGTTTCTGGGTGTAAACATGTTTATTTTAAGGCATATGAACTTGGTGTATACTGGAAATTGGTTAGATTTGAGAAAGAAAGAAAATGAGTTGTTAAAACTCTTGTTTTAATGGTCTGACTGCATAACCTAATCGGTTACACGATTTTCGTAACCAGTTAGACACTGTAAATTTTCAAAGAAAAATCAGTTTGCAAATCAGTCCTGAAACCTTAATGGTTTTTACTCAAATCTAAGCCTTAATTTCTATACACAAGGTCTGAATATGAGTTGTGGTAATGTCAACAAATTCAGATTGGAAAGATTTCCATTTATGCCTTAAATTGATGGAATAATTTCAAGCGAAATTATGTTCATTGGAAAAGGATATGTGATTTGGACTTTTGAATGATAAACAATGGTTTTTGAGGTATAAAATAAAGTTAAAAAAAAAGTGTTTTGGATTGGGTAGAGAATTCAAGAAAAAAGGGTTTTTCTGAATTACAATGGTAAAACAGTTCAGGTCTGTAATTCTAACCGGTTAGCCTGAAACTGTAACCGGTTAGTACCTGAATCTGAAAAATAAAAAGTTAAGTTTTAAATACCATTGAAGTTGTATTACTCAATCTGGGTTTTAAAAGGCATATTGAGAAAAAATCAAAGGGGAATTTTATGCCAAATATTATACCTCAAATAAATCATTCAAAAGTAGAAATTGGAATATTTCTAAATCACATTAATTAATGTAAAGATAAAACCAACCCTGATGTTTGTGCATACATATAGACTGGAAGTCTGGTTGGTAGGAACGTTTATCATATTCTGGGAATATGAGGAGGGTACTCCGGGAGTACCAAAGTATAACCTACTTGATGACACATTATAGATATGTGGCCAGTGTCCGGGACCTGGTTTTTATGCGTTCTGGGAACGTGGTGCACACTCCGGGAGTGATGCTTTTATCCAAGTATGGTTCGGCATTATCTTCTGGGAACTAATGTCGGTGTTCCGGGAACACAATGGTGTATTGGATGGACGTCCAAGATGGACATTTAGAGGCCTCAGTTGTGGATAGAAAATCATACATCATGCCACTTGCATTATAAGAGTTATAATGTTGAAAAATTGGTGTGCTCATATGTATTTGCATTATGATCTGTCCATGACATATTTGTGATTGTAATTTTAGTCTTTATCCACTATGTATATGTTTTATCAAAACTTGCTATCTCGACTTTTATCACTTGCTACTGTTAGTGCTGATGGGGTTATATGTCATGACTTTTATCACATATATATATATGCTTTATTTTCCTCAGCAGTGCCCCATGAGTATTGTTTTTCTTCCGCGAACTCTGATTTCACTTTACAAAGGATTCGGCGTTAAGTTTATATTTTATATACTCAAATCTGACTCTAGAGGCAAATCATATGTTTAAATAATAACTACTAAGGTTTCCTATAAATAAGGGCGTGCTTTCTCGAGAGTCTTTTTCAAATCTAAGATCATACTAAGCCGAATTCATGAAACGGTTTATGTCAAAAGAGGTTTTGATTAAGCAAGTAGTAATATTAAAAAGGAAAAATTTTCCAGTCCTAATTTTGATAGCAAGTAGTAAACTATTTGGAAATATTAATTATTTTCAAGTTAAAAAGAGAGCGTCACATGTATGATATTCATGTTATGAGTTGTTCTTGAATGATTAAATATATGCCAATCTTATAGTATAAGTATTTAGGATTAAAAAGTAGATTTTAAAAGTAATTAGGCTACTGTCCAGAATTGTTTTGAATGTGAAGATATAATATTTAAATGTCAAGTAGATATTAGGACGTGTATGTGGTGTATAGGAAAAAGTAGATTAATTTTTAGAGTTATAGTTTAAGAGAAAAATGAGTTTAAAGTTTGTATGTGAGTACTGTACAACTTTGATAAATTGATTTAAGTAATTATAAAAATGATTTTTATTTATGTGTGTATGTTTGCGTATGGTTATCATATTGTTTGAATTTAGTAAATAAGAAGTGAGTTGTATTTTGATGTAAAAATATAATGTTAAGAGTTTCTAGGCAAGTTATAGTATTTCATTAGATAAGTAAATGTATGCTATGAATATTGTTGTCTAATTGATGCAATACTTCTCTAAATAATCTATATGTAACTATTTTTATAAGTTATGAGTATTTTTGAGTTATAATTCTTAGTTCTTTGAAAATAGAGGTTAGAACTTTAATTTGAGTAAGTGCAATTTGTTTGAGTGGCTGTACAGATTTGTTTTATATTGACCTTAGTAGTATGTCTATAAGATTTAAGGTGAATTGAAATAATTTAAGTGCTGCCCATAATTGAAAAAGTGTGGAAAAACATTACTTTCTTAAGCTTAATTTCATTTTTAGAATTTGGATGTGAATCTTTTAGAAGGAAATTGAAAAGAATGAATTTTTGGGTAACTGTGAAGTAATGCAACTTTATTTCGTGCTGCTGTCCAGAAAAGATTTTCATATAGTTGCACGATATTTAAAATAGAACTTGTTTTGACTTGATAAGTGAATAAGTTCATATTTTAGAATGATTGTTGATGTGTTAAGTGTTTGTATTGATTTTTAAAAATGTGTTTCCTGGCTGACCAAATGATTAAAAGATTATATCAAGTTTAAGTTATTTGTTTAAGTGGCTTATAATGGTAGTTGTTATATAAGCATTTGGAGCTGAATTATGAGTTAATGAAAGTAGAAGTAGTCTCTTTTGATTTAATTGATTAAGTTCTAAATTTTGTATTTAATTAGGATGTGTAAATGGTTGTATATTTTTGAAAAGTGATTTTGATTTAATGATTGGTTTTAAAGATTTTATTTAGTAATGTTTAAGAGGCCTTGAGTTTCGGAAAAGGAATGATTTACTTTTCAAGTGTTGTATATCCTAATACAAAGTCTTTTGATTTCAAAGGTTATTTAAGAAAGTGGTATTTGTTAGAAGTGTGTTTTCCAAAAAGGAATTATTTTAAATTACCTGATGCCTTAAAAAGGACTTCTGTTTTAAAAAGAATTTCGGTTTTAAGGAACTTTGGTGCTTTGGGTTTAGTTTTTACTTAAGTAGGTAGATGGTATAAGGTATTTATTGATATTGATTGTATGTCGTTCATCATTTAAGAAATAAAAGGAATTAAAAGTAAACGAGCTGCTGGAGCTGTGAACGCAAAAGGTTGAAAACAGAGTAAGCATGGATCCCAGGTGAGAGAGCAACCTTCCTAAGACATAATGGCACTGAGGTAGCATTAGGGCGTTCCGTATCATCTCAAAGGTCGGAACTAGGAATCTATAGGTTGAGTAGTAAGACGGCAAATGTGTGTGTGTTCCGCCGTCCTTACGAAAAATACGATTCCTCAATATTATGTCTATTAATAATTGTTATACCATGTTGTATATTCTGAAGTTGTATATTGTATATTGCTTTAATGATTTTGGAGATGATAAAATGATAAGTGATGAGATAACAAATATGTTGGGATTATTTTGGGATAAGGATTTATCCTATGGAAGTGTGCTCAATGTATATTGAATTGTTGTTCCTATGAAAAGACTTGAAATATTTGGAAGTATGATTGTGAAAATAAATTATGAGAAATGATTATTTGAATCTTGTGAAATTTGAGGATCGTTGTTAGTGTACAGTGATGGTGCAAGCGGCACAATGACTTTATTTTTATCCCCTTAAGTGACTGGCCACGTGAATGACTCTACCGTGGTCTCATGTCTTGTGGAATCCACTGTACGATAGGGAGGTGTTTGCTATGGTCCCTTAGAGGTCGAGGCCCGTTAGAAGCGAGGCTTAGAATGGGTCGACCAAACTTAGGATTAATAAAAGATTCTAAAGAACTAAAAGACTTAAAAGACTTTAGGACCCAATCCTTTCTAACTATGTTGAGAGTGAAGTAGTGGAGAGGAAAGATACCGTATACTTGGAGGTCGGGCATTCCGCCAAGTGGTGATTGCGATAGGGGAGGGCAATGATGGTGATTCGTCAAGAAGCCTAAGAGCACTACCCTAGGCGGGACGATGCTACAATGATCAAGGTCACCTGCTGGGCGTTGATCGTAGCGAGGACTGCACGTACAACTAGGGATAGAGCTGTCGCCCCCTTGAGCAAATCTTAGATGGTGTAGAGGGAATCCGAACAAGGCTAAAAGTCACTGATTCTTTTTTTACGACGATCATGGCGGTTGGCCATATTGATGGTTCCAACTTGGCGAAGCTCAAGTTGTTTACTATGTTTTGTTTGCTGGCCAACTTGCGTGGTTTCAACTGGTACGTACCCTTTGACTTCGATGCCTGTGTGGTTAGGATTCCTATGCGTCCCATCTGCTTTCCGAACTAGGTTGTGGTTGGATATTGAAGGAGGAGATGTATCGTGTGTGCTAATCTACCCTTACCTCAATGGTTTCCCTCCCTAAATCATTGATGATTGTGAAAAGACTTAGTGGAAAGTTATGAGTAGGAAACACTTGAATAATGAGATTAAATTTTGATGATATGATAAGGATAACGTGGTAATGTTATGACTATGGTGAACACATGATACTATGAGGTGTTAATGGGATAATGTTATAATGTAAAGCTTATGCTTTGTTAAAGTTGTATGTATGTAAGTTCTAATGTGATTCCTTGGATTAAGACCATGCCGTCGACGAACATTCCGTCCGGATCGTTGACTCTCTCTCTTCTGTCCTTTCCCTGTGGACATTGGGGACAATGTTCACAGATGTCAGATCATGTAGCATTTCAAGTGATGGTTGCTTAAGTTGGAGAACGATCGTGAGATGAAGTATATTTATGAGGAGGATGCAAAAGCGGCAAGCCGAGGAATCTTTCAGATACTTGTGACGGAGGATAGCAATGAAGATTAGTAGTCTAAGTTAGTATAGTCCCTGTTTTTGTATTCCATCACTAGATGGGTAGGACATGATTACTCTATCATGAATGTAACCTCTGATGTAATAAATGATTATTTGAAATGAAATAAAAGAAGTTTCTTTTGTTATATATTATGTTCATAAAGTAATTAAACTATTTTTCCGCAAGTTAACCATCGATTAAATATGACATTTAGAAAATGAGTTTTTGGAAATGTGTTGGATGATAACATCTCTTTTTGGAAATAGAATTTTATGATGCAAGTACTAAAGCATTTTTGTAAACCAAATGAATCAAATTGTATTTATGAAAATCTTTTGGTAAAAGAATTAAACTGAATTGATTTTGATAATGTTATAAAAAAAATGACGCAAATTTTTAGTGAAAATTCTTGATCCAAATTGGGGTGTTACATTTAGTGGTATCAGAGCGATGGTTGTCCTTAGTGGCCTTAAGCATAGCCTTATATGCTTTCCTTGTGTGACTCTGGTTATGTTTGTTTGTGTCTGGGTTGCGGTAGTTTTAGTCCTAGAGTAAACTAAGAGTTAGGATTGGCGCGGAAATGAAGATGCATGGATGTTCTGCAAGTCTGACTAGTCAAGGCAGTAGCAGCAATGACGCAAACCCTGAATTCCAAAGAGGTCTGAGGTTAGGACTACAGATAGCTTTTCCACATTTGGAGTTTCCCAAGTTTGGACAGGCAAGAAGACCGAGCAACTGGTTGGTAGGGGAATCTCCGACAGGAGATGCAAAGGCGAAACCGGTCAATTACTCTGCTAAGCATGGCTTCGCTAGGAAGTCTCGACACAACAAGGTGCCTGGTAGGAAGAATCAGAGGTATCGTGGTTCTCATCAGCAAAATCGTAGGAATGGAAAAGAATCAAGATGGAAGTCCATGGATCCCCGGTGGTTTTGGAAACAATCAACATCAAGGTGGAAACAACAACAACAACAATGGTGGGAATCAGAGAATGTGGAATGGTAATAACATCAGTAATGGTGGTGCTCGAGGTAATGGGAATGGTGAAGAAGGTCAAAGAGGTGTAATCCCGCTGTGTGGTCGCTGCAACAAAGACCATTATGGACCAAATCGCCCTAATGAGAATCCGAACTGCTTCAACTGCAACAAACCAGGACACACTGCGAGGAACTGCTGGGAACCAAAGCGTGAAAAGGGTTCTGATAAACCAAAGGGAAACGGAAGAGTATTCGCTATGACTGGGAATGAAGATGTTAATGCTTCTAGTCGTTCTTAGGTTTGAGTTGTTTGAACGAAGTGGAGTATTCATTAGTTGTGTTTGCTTCTTTTGTGTGGATCCGTGATAATTTGTTTCTTGACTGGTTATGTTGAAGGATTATTCCTTCTTCTGCTTTTCCTGTGATATAATAATGTTGAAATTTTCGTGAGATCAATGAATGTTTGTGCTTAAGTATGCTGTATAGAACTCCTTGTGAGAATGCGGAAACCAATTCTTGGAAAAAGTGTGGTATTTTAAGGACTGCCAGAGGAGAATTGAGTTCAAGTCAAGACATTACCCTACTTCGTTTCGATTTTTGAAAAGAACCCAATCACCCTTCATATGATTATTGAACTTGATTTTCGTATTTTTGCGATAATTTGACCCTCTCAAATTAAAAAGAACTTCATTTTGTCAGAAAAATACCCAATCTAATGATCACCTTCCATCAAACTATTCGACCAAATGCCAAATTTCAGTAAAGTCCTAAGTTCTTTTCTCGAATTTTCGTGATTAAAACATAACCCTACCATATAAAGTTATGAAGGAAGTAACACTTGTGTGCATAACACATGAATTTTAAGTGGCTGAAGGGACAAGGTGATGGTACGGTAGTGTGAAAAGTTAGGAATTTTGGGAATAATGGTTTAGAGTCGGTCCCTAAGTGGTACTTAGAAGGCAAGGAAGTAAGTGAAGAGTCGGGTAGTTAGGGAGTAATCATAGTCTTATGGTGAGCTTTGATGTAAGGTTGTGTAATAGGTGGTATAAGCTTGATCAAAGTTGGGGAGCAAAAGGTTAAGTAGAGTCTATGTTAGAAAAGTGTAGTGACAAGTACCCGTATGGCATAAGTAGTATGAAGATAAGCAGTAATTCAGCCAGTGATTATGGTTTTGATATGCATACAAGAAAGTACTTCTGGATTGACACCAGGTTCGAAAATAACAAACTCTTCTTATCAAGTCTATTATCAAAATGCCAATATCCCTTATGAATAATTCATACTCACTTACCCTTAATACTTCTGGTTTAACCAAACTACTATTGTGACAATTATTGTTTGTTGCCTACCTTTGAACTTGATTCAATTCGACTCCCGCGCGGCATTATGGCAAAGGTTGACCAGTAAAAGAGTGTTGATCGACGAAGACATTGAAGGGAGGATATATTCTCAAAAGAAGTAAATAACAAAGTGAAGGGTAGTAAAAATGTCTGAATAACCTTGTGTGTTTCCTTGCTTGTCTCTGTGCGTATTTCTTGGGGACGAGAAATCTTTAAGTTGGGGAGGATTGTGAGACCTACAATTTTACCCAATTTATTTGTGATTTTGTAATTGAAATTAGGAAATTATCCTTGATTTTGATACCTGGATTTAATTAAAAATCATATGAAATATATATATATATATGAATATATATATATATACGTGACATATATGTATATATTATATATATATATACCAATGTTTTCCCTAGCTTATTTAAATGAAATATTTTAATATAAAGTATTTGATTTAAATGATCTTAGAAGATGAAATGCCTTTTGATGAATTCAAGTATCCTATCTTTAGAAATTCATATCTTTTAAACCGTACGTCGAAAAATTACAAATGATATGTAAAAACGATCGTATCGAAATCTAGATTATGAAAATGTAAAGCTTTGATTTTTATTTTATAGTTTTCGAAATTTTATCACTGCTACAGTAGTAAACGAATTTTTGAGTTTTAAGAATCAATGTAAGGTTTTAATGCATTTAATAACCTTTTGACTCAAGTATAATTGTTTTTAAAAATAAAAATACATTTCTGAAGTTGTATAATGTATTATCATTTAAATAAAATGTATTTTCGTATTTTTCTTATTTTAAAATATTTGAAAAGCTTAGGAAGTGTATTTTTGAAGAAATGACCTTAGGACTTCAAAAATTCATAACTTTCAAACCGTAAGTCCAAAAATTATAAAATTTATATGAAAACGATCGTATTAAAATGTAGAATCTTAATATGCAAAAATAAATTTTTTATTTTTATATTTACGAAAAATTTTGTACAGTAGGTAGAAAATCAAATTTTGATAGTTAATATGATTGGATAATTATGTAGGCACCTCCACAATGAACCAATAAAAAATTTTCTCTCCTATTTTAATATACATGTACAGTCCAAAAATAAGGTGGAAAGAGGGGAAGAATAGTTCTGAAGTTTGTGAGAATAAACCATGAATTAAAAGGCTTTAGGAATCAACAAAATCCCATTAATGCTAGTTCATGTTCCAAGTAGTATTGGAAAATTTTTGACCAAGACTTGATGAAGAGGGACCGAAATTTGAGTCTGAAAATTGAGGGAAATGGATCACTTCAACACCTATAAATAGATAGCCTTAGTTCCCACATTTTTCACACACAAACCTTGATAGTTTCACAAGAGAAAAAAAAAATCTAAGAGAGAAATAGAGAGAGAGGGACGAGTAAGCTAGGAAGAAGGGAGGATTAGCTTGGTTGCTTGAAGTTTTCTAAAAAGCTTAAGGAGTAGAGGTAACCCAAAATCACTTATTTATTTAATCTCTTTTTAAGTTGTTTTGTTGTTATTATTGAATAAAAAAACTCCTAAATTCTTCTATAGTTAAAGTTCTAAATTTTCCTTTTCATTTTAAAGTTATTTTTGAATATGTGAAGTTGTTCTTAAGTCATATGAATTAAGAATGAGAAAAGGGACACAAAAAGGGTGTTTAAAGGGATTTATCTCCCCTTTTCTTTAATTCTTAAGATGGCTAAAAGTTTTGATGAGTTTGAATAATTTAATTTCTGGGTTTATTTTAATTCTTAGAACATAAGGATTATGGAGAATTTTGTATGAGCAAATAAGTTTTTATTCATTGTCTTTTAATTGTTTTTGGTTCTTTGTTTTAAGGAATGAAAAAGAAATAAGTAAATAGCAATGGAAAAACTAATAATTTCTAATATATATATATATATATATGAACCGTGTGACATATTAGAAAAAATGAGGATTGATTGTGTATTTTAATATGTGTATTGTATTGTTGTTTAATATAATAAAAGAGAATAGAAATGAATAAAAGATTTAAAATGGATTTTTATTTTTGGTTTTTATTTCTTTTCTTTTCTGGACCGTGTATGTATGTATGTATATTGTGTGATAATTGTTGTTATTTCATGTATATTTGAGTTATAATTAAGTCTCTAAAAAGAATGAAAACAAATAAGTATTTTCCTTAAAGTAGAAATGAAATGAAAATGACTTAAAGGAACTAGAAATGATTTGTAGAAATAAAATTAATTCTGGAAAATTTTGATGTTCTTGAAGTGTATGGAATTATATGTTATGCAATTTTTATGTAATTGTTATTGTTTGATTGTATGTTATTTCCTTTTGTTTGACTTAAGTAAATGAACAAAAAAATAAATTTCTGGAAAAATAAAAATAATAGACCGTGAGGTCTATGATGTTGTTTTGAAATTATTTTTGGTAAATTGCTTGTTGTTTGATGTGTAATTAAATTATAGTTAATTGTTTAAAAGAAATAGGAACAAATGGTAGTTGTTATAAACTTATAAGAACATGTATTTTTGAATAATTGTATGAGTATGTGGTTTGTGGTGGACTCGGCCTAGCGGAGGTCCTCAGACGACCTCGCCAAAGTCCTAAGGACCCTTCAGGAAGCCTTCTGAGCGCTTGGCCGAGCTCAATGCTCAACGGCCGAACAGACGCCAGATACGGGCCGACCTCACTCTCCAACTCAGGCCCGACGTCCAAGTCCGACACCTTCCCAAGTCCGACACCTAGGACATGATGACGTCTCCCTTCTTATCCACAAGGACAGCTCACCACCTTATCCGCAAGGACAGCCTATCCACTCACAGCTCAGTACAGGCTGACCCTACTTGGGCCTAAAGCAAGCCAGCCCCCCCTATAAGTAGCTCCGTACTACATGGGGCTCAGGTACGTCCTCTAACCCTAATTGCCATCCTCACACACTAGTGATTAGGGTTGCTTCCTGGCTCTTTTCCTTAGCCACCTGAGGACTTCCCCCAAACATCACATATCAACCCTAGACAGAGGTTCCTTTGAAGGTCATCTCCCATACCCTTGGAGGTCCTCACTGTCTAGGACATTACATTGGCGCCGTCTGTGGGAACAGATAAACTTCAACCCCACGCAGAAGATTCTACCATGTCTGAAGAACAGCCAGTCCAGAGGAGAAGGAGGGGGCGTCCAAGGAGGGTGCCGTCAACTGAGGACCTGCGCCTGCATCTCGAAGCCAACAGGGCAGCGAGGTCCTCACCGCCACCCCCTCCACCACCTCCACCTCCTCCCCCGCCACCTCCGCCACCAGAATTCACCCACACCCACAGTGGACCTTATACCATCCACACTGGAGATACTACAAATCCAACCCAGCTTCTTGGCGGAGGTCGGCGCGTGCAGCTACGCTCTGAGCTCGGAGAAACCAACACTGAACAGCACCGCCACCGCGGCGAACGTGCTCACTCCGTCAGCACAACACACCGTTCCCACTCTCGACAGTCTACGCTCTCTCGGGATGCTGAACTCTTATCCTTGATGAGACAGCAGATGAGAATCATAGAACAACAAGGCAAAGCTATTGCAGATCTCCAACAAGTTGCCATGCAACGTTTAGCTGAACGAGATGCGGTTCAAGCTCCAGCCCCAAACGAGTTCCCCCCACCACCCCCTCCTCCTCCCCTTCCACCACAACCTCCGTTAACTCCACAAACCCTCGCAACACCACACACGACCGTCACACAACTTACCCTTCCCCCTGACCAGCAACAATCTGAGGTGGATGATTCCCACCCTGGGCATCCCTTTACTCCTGCCGTCATGGCCTATGAACCACCACCTGGGTACCTCGGGCCCAGTAACATCCCCAGATACAATGGCCTCACAGATCCTCAGGAACATGTTCTTTCTTACGAGGGAGCTGTGAACTTTCACGGGGAAGGAGATCGGCTCAAGTGCCGAGCTTTCTCCATGACCCTACATGCCCCGGTCCTTCGGTGGTACTCAACGCTCCCTAAAAATTCTGTCAACAACTGGGCAGAAATGAAGCGCGTCTTCCTTAACAGATACACGGCTAGCTGTGTGCAACCCAGGTCAGACCACACGCTAGCGACAGTGACCTAGAAACCAGAAGAATCCTTACGCGCATACTTGCACAGGTTCCACAGCGAGTCCAGCTTGGTCCCAAATCTGTCTCCCGAAGTAGCGGTTCTCCTTTTGACCCAAGGATTGGCCGAAGGAGGATTCAAAGATTCACTTATTGGAATGCCACCAAGGGACATGGCCGAACTGAGACAGAGATCAAACAAATACATCAATCTCGAAGAATTTAACAAGGGACAGTCGAGCAGGCTGGAAAATGCTCAAGCCGCCTCGCAGAATACCCTGCCCCGAGGTCGTCCTCGCGGCAACAGGGATGAAAGAGGAGGAAGAACAGACCAGGGGGACCGAGGTCGGTCCCACACCGGCCAACAAGAGGACCGCCGACGTCCATACATCACCAAATATGACTCTTACACCCCCCTGACGGTCCCACGGTCTCTAGTCTGGAGAGAGACCATGCAGACCGAACTCAGGAGTGTACCTCGCCCCCCCTTTCTCAGAAATCAAAACTATGTCAGGGACAAATCCAAATACTGCAATTTCCATGACGGGTACGGCCACCATACCGACCAATGCACCTGGCTCCGGGATGTCATTGAGGATATGGTAAGAAGAGGCAAGCTGCAGCAATACGTCCGAGAAGCAGTGGAAAGACGAGGCCGAAGAAGGTCTCGCAGCCTGGACAATGATAAAGGGAAAGCCAAAGCCGACCCGTCCCCAGAGAAGAAGGAAGAGGAACCATCGCGGGTGAACATGGTCGTAGTTCAAGACCTAGACAAGTCGCCAGAGAACTTCCGAGTAGAAACCATCTCGGGAGGCTTCGCTGGTGGCGGAGAAAGGAGGGCGGAAAGGAAAAGGTACATCAACCAAGTTCTCGCTGTCCATCACAAACCCGTTGGCAAAAAACCATCTCGGAATGTGCCTATTATTTTTTCTGACCAAGATATGGAAAACATCATCCCAGATCACAACGATCCTATGGTGATAACGGCGTTAATTGGCAATTTTGAGGTCGCCCGAGTCTTCGTTGACCAAGGAAGCTCGGCCGACATTCTCTTTCTGCATACGTTCCAAGCTTTGAAGCTGAGGTCCGCCGACCTCATAGGATTTGAAGGTAATCTCATCAGCTTCACAGGTGAGGCAATTCGCCCCCTGGGAGCCATTCATCTCCCGGTGACCCTAGGCAACCAGCCTTCGGCCAGAACGGAGATCATCAAATTTTTGGTAGTTGACTCTGACTCCCGGTATAATGTAATATTGGGACGAACCTGCCTACAAGCTTTTGGGGCGGTGGTCTCGACAGTGCACTTGGCAATGAAGTTCGTCGGATCAGATGATAAGGTTGTTACGGTCAAAGCTGACCAAGTGAAAGCCCGGCTCTGTTACAATGCGAGCCTACGGGAGGGAAAGAAGAAGCAAAAAGAGTTCATCGATCCGACACTATCCAAGGGAAGAGTCTTATTGGACGAGGTTCAGTCCGAACGAAATATCCAAATGTTCCCCCCTCATGAAGAGCGGGTGGTAATTCCCCCCTTCACCTCTCTCCCAAGCCAAGATGCTATCATGAATGACAAACTCCTCCAAAAAATCCAAAGTGCAGTCAACAGAAATCTCTTCTCTCTTTCAGTCCTCCCCTACCCCCCGCACGGGGAGAATTTTCTTTTTCATCTAACTGTCACTAACCCCGCCCCCCGTTCGGTACATCTCCGAATTGAGGGTCGAGGTGAACTTCTTGCCCATGCTTTCAGCCGAGCTTTTCAGACCCCCAAGCTCGGGTGATTCAAGAGGGAAATGTTCTCACTTTTCAACATTACCAACAATCTCGGCAACCTCTTCTTTCAGCTCACCTCGGAGGACCATCACAAGGAAATCCGACAAGATGCTCCTGGTCCGAAGAAGATAGCGATGAAAGAGCCAGCCGACTATGACAAGAAAGCAAAGCAACCAGGGTCATCTGAGTCCGATCACCTCGCCCCCCGAGGATCAGACATCGGCCCTAATGACCAGAAAAGCGGGAAATGAGCTCGAGGTCAGTAATCCCCAACAGAGGCGGTTTAGAAACATACTCTGGGTAATTACCAAGCTCAAGGAATCCCGAAACTTCACAACAGTGAGAACCTGTTTCAAATAGGTTTACCTCAGATATTTCGGCAGTCACCAGCATCCTCATCTCAGGAATTCAAATTCAACTTCCTTTAATTGCCATTATTGTTCATGTTTTTTAATTTCCATTGTGAGATATTCACCTTTCAAAAGAAAAAGCAATGTACTCGTGACTACAATTAACTAAAAGTACAAACTTGCCCATACTCAAGTGCAACAGTCTAATATACGTACGTACTAGCTTCTCATTTAGCACTAGCCACCTAAATGTTGCATGGCGCTATTCACAGCCAACGTCTTCTAGATAAGATCGGCTCATATGCACAGTGTACAAGGGACACCCGATAAAGAACAGACTGCTGTGAAATGTTTTCACATAGCTTCACTCAGCACTCTCTTTTACATCGGGGCCGAGGACACCCACCTCGGCTAAGGTGGGTAGATCCAAGCTCCCTACCGTATGCACTTATATACAGTACCTTTATTCAGAGGAACACTTATAAGATTACTGCACTTACTGAGTCGTCCGATCTATTAATATACTATTTCAAACACCAATGATTAGGTACAAGTTCTCTTAGGTCCGATCAGGCCGAAATACAACAAGTTGGTAAAGGACTTGTATTCTCAAAAGTAGTTTTACTTCTAAAACGGCCTCGGTTACCATATGTATGCGACAAGTTAAAGCAAGAACTTGCATAAAAGTTCCAGCATGCAAAAAATTTCAAACACTTGCATCCTTTATTGAAAATCTTCCTGATAGCCACCTAATCAATCGTGGTCCGCACCGAGGTCGAACGAATAAGCATGCAACAAGTTGGTTAAGAAAAACTCGCGTTCACGCAACGAGTTGAAGAAGAGGCTTGCATGACTCCGACCGCGGACATGGTGCATGTGCAACGAGTTAAAGTAAGAACTTGCATAAATATGACAACACGCAACAGGCCAAAACTGCGGTAAACTTGCATTAAAAAGAAAAGTTGTATAATAAGCAAAACAGAATCCCACATTGTCAAACATGTTATAAAAGAACATAGACAAATCATAAGCTGTCCAGCATAAGGGACTTACGCTGCATCATCCTCGACGTCAAAAAGGACGACCGAGCGCGGGTCGAACTCCTCATCCATCCTCTCAACTAAAGGGTTGGGCAGATTCTCCTCAGGCTGGTTCAGGTCAACCTCGGCTCCACCCCTGTCATAGTCAACCATCTTTCCATTTTCCACTCCGAATCCGGCAGATGCGCCGACGTACCGAATTCGGAGCCCCTGATTCATATGAAGAATCTGCTCAACCGCGCTGGTGAAAACTTTGCTGGCCACCCTTTCAAGGTCGAAGTCCGACTCGTGTGCTGCCACCTTATGCTTAAGAGCTTGGGCAGCCCTCTTCTTCAGCAGACTCCTAACCCTTTCCACCTCGGCAAGGCCCTCCTGCCGACCAGCCTCCTTCGCATCTGCTTTGGCTTGGGCCAAATCTTCTTCATGTCTTTTTCGGAGCTCCTCCATTTGTCGGCGATGCTCCCCCTCAGCCTCAGACAACTTTTGTTCAGCTGACCTTTGGCTACTCTTCAGTTCTTCCACTTCGGCCGCCATAGCCAACAGAGCTTTTTTCTTAGCAGGCGAAACACCGTCCGCCACATCGTCAGCCACCTCGGCCAACACATTAAACATGGTGGTGGCCCTTTTCAATTGGCAAGCCATTTCTTCCGCTTTTTTCTTCCACTCCGCACCCGACATTTTGACAAGAGTGTCTTTCAGTGAAAGTTTGGCAAGGGTAGATGGCAGCCTCGGTTGAGTTCCAGTGCTTGGAGGCGGCACATAAGCAACAAGGGCTACCTCGGTACTGGGACTTGGCAAGGTAGGAGGATGAAGGGCAATAATAACGGAAGGCGGGGTAGGATGGAGGGGACCAGAGTCGGCCGAGAGCGTATCAGAGGATACCTCGGACGACATGGCGTCAACAGAAGGAACCTCGGATTTCTTCTTCCTCCGAGCTTCTAAAGCAGCTTTCAGAGCCTTGGAGGACATCTCTGACCAATGTTCTTCTGCAAAAAAAAAAATTAGTATAAGAGAATTGAAAGAAAACGTACAAGTATAAGAGCAAAAGTAACTACCAATTTTCGTCAAGACTTCGTTGTTAGGACACTTTAGGAAAACTCCAACATCAAGTTGGAATTTCCGAGCGCGATATTCTGTCTGAAAATGGTGAGCCGTTACAAACTCGTCGGCATCCAGTACTACACCCGACCACCTTTGCGGTGTACTGGTATGGCGACTAAAGAACTCGGAGGTCCACTCCAAAGGGAATTTCGGTCCTGTCTCGGATCGAAACCAAGGTCGTCCCGCTCCAACGTATTTGTATTTAAAAAATCTCGGTTTAAAATGCTTCCAAGATTCAGAGAACATGCCGAACAGCCCACAATGAGCTCGGGCTTTGGCCGACACCCAAAGACGACCAGTGACCCCGTCCTTATTGCTGACGAACGGGTTGTACATCTACAAAAATAGTCGAACTGTGCATACCAAATGTCTGGCTCCGCAGTACTTTTGGAACGCTCGGAGAAACGACCAAGTATTGGGATGAAGTTGGGAAGGAGCCAGTCCGAGCTCGTTCAAGACCCTCATCTCCAGGTCGGTGAACGGAAGGGTCACGCCAAGATTGTGAATCAGGTCGGCATAAAAGAAAAATGAGTTATTGTCAGTCCGGCTGCATATCCTGTCATTGGCCGAACAGGGGAGCACTTCGTAAGAGGTCCCGGTGGTGTCCCCTGGGCAAGGCAGCACGGCCCTCCTTACATCGGTAAGCTTGTCCTCGGAGCAAAGGCTGGACTGAATTCCTTTGGGCTCCACGTCAACCCACTCATACTGATCGGCGTCAAAAGGTGCGGGGTAAAGTTCAGGTCGACGGACGCACTTCCTGAGCGGCATGGTACCTGTGGTAGAACAGGGAAGCTCGGTATTAGTCTTACGGGTTACAAAAAATAACCCCCCGGAGAACCTCCTCGAAGTAGTTCCGAGGGGCGAGCATCTCCCCTCTACCACAGGCACCCCTCGTTCGTACATTCCCTCCTTCTCCATCCTCTCGAAGTCGGCACGCTCCCTACCGTCAACAAACTCAGCCCAGGCGTACTGCCGTATCCACTCTCTCTTCTCCTCCCAGTCCCGAGGATAGACTACCTCAACGGGATCAACCTCCAGAACCCGCCTCTCGTACTTTTGCCTATACTCCCTTTGGCGACGGAACGCCTCGTCTACCTCCGTAGAGGAACATGACGAGGAGGAAGAGCCGTCCTCCTCCTCACTGCTGCTAGATGACAGGGAAACTTCCCCGGCCCACTTCCTAAACCATTCCCTACTCATACTGAACCCAATCTACTCTTGTGGATTTCTGAAAAATAAACAAAAAACATGAATCAAAAACTCTCCAAAAGCCTCAAAACGTGGCTAACCCCAGAAAAAAAAAGCCAAACCCCAAGAATGAACCCCAAAATCAGAATACCCGAATTCAGAAAAATCCCAAACCCCAGCGCTACTCCCCAAAATCAGAGCTACAAAACCCAAGGGAAGAACCCCACCGCCACGAAAATAGAAACCAAAAACCAGAAATCCTAATCCCCCACCGTGTAAACTGCGAAACAGTAAACGATAAAGCAGAAGCCAGAGAGCAGAAGGAAACAGAAACGAAAAAGAAAAAGCAAGCGTAACAGTACCTTGGGAATAATGGAGCAAAGGGAATCGGAAACTTGAAAAGTGAAAAGAGTCACTGATGAAGAAGAAGAAGGCGATAGGCAGAGGAGAGGGGAATATCTCTATGGAGAGGAAAATGAAGTTTTCTCTCTTTTTCGTAGGAGAAGGAAAATGTTCGAGGGAGAGAGAAGGGGAAGCGGCTTCCTGGGATAGAGGGGGAAGAGAAACCGTTTTCCCCCTCAAATTTGAAGTTTGGGCCTAGCCCAAAAGGCCCAACCCAACATGCAGCCATATCAATTGGGACACGTGGCACGCAGCAGCTGAAATAGTGGACCTCGAGCAACGTCACAATAATGATGATGCTTCGTAGGTCGCGATTTCTGACACACGTCAGATCCAGTAAAAGCAAACGTCACATCGGTACTGGGGATTAGACAGCTGTCAAACCTGCTCTGCCATAATGAAAGGACGTCAGTGACAGCTGGATCCAACGTATCGGAGACTTATCGTCCGAACTCCCTAGAGCCTCGGAACAAGGCTCAGTTGGCCTTGACCGAGCTGGGGGGCTTATGTGGTGGACTCGGCCTAGCCGAGGTCCTCAGACGACCTCGCCAAAGTCCTAAGAACCCTTCAGGAAGCCTTCTGAGCGCATGGCCGAGCTCAATGCTCAACGACCGAACAGACGCCAGATACGGGCCGACCTCACTCTCCAACTCAGGCCCGACGTCCAAGTCCGACACCTTCCCAAGTCCGACACCTAGGACATGATGACGTCTCCCTTCTTATCCACAAGGACAGCTCACCACCTTATCCGCAAGGAGAGCCTATCCACTCACAGCTCAGTACAGGCTGGCCCTACTTGGGCCTAAAGCAAGCCCATTAGGGCAACCAGCCCCCCTATAAGTAGCTCCGTACTACATGGGGCTCAGGTACGTCCTCTAACCCTAATTGCCATCCTCACACACTAGTGATTAGGGTTGCTTCCTGACTCTTTTCCTTAGCCACCTGAGGACTTCCCCCAAACATCACATATCAACCCTAGACAGAGGTTCCTTTGAAGGTCATCTCCCATACCCTTGGAGGTCCTCTGTAACATCCCGAATTTTAAACCCGAAAATAGATAAATAAATAATAATTAGAATAATTAAAATGAAAATAATAAACCACAAATAGGTATCCCAAATGAGAAATTTAGCATTAGAAGGAAATAATAATAATACTAAGCGAATTAGAGAAGAAAGGAGCGTTGAATCGAAGTTAGGATCGGGCCAGAAAATAAATAAATCGATAATAAATATAATAATAAGGGGAAAAATTAAAATAAAAGATTTAAGAATCCAAACACAATTCCCACCGTTGGATATGAAGATATGATTTTTAGGAAGTTCCTCGTCAAATTTGAGCAAGATCCGACGGTGAACGAAGAAGTTATGGAGGTTTGAAGTTCGGAAGAAAATAGAAGGAAAATGGAAAAATGAAACAGCAGTACCTGCTCATTTCGCTTAAGCGAAACAGCTTCAGTAGCAACATAAATCGAGTTCGCTTGAGCGAACAGATTTCGCTTAAGCGAAAATCGTTCGTGACAGTGTTGATGCCAATTCGCTTAAGCGAATGAATTTCGCTTAAGCGAAAATCGTCGGGTCAGCTTTAAATCGAGGGGGAAACCCTCGTCTTCCTCATTCTCCTCCCTTGTTTCTCTCACCTCCGCCGACTCCCCTTCTTCCTCCCTCCACCACGGCCTCCACTGCCGCCCTTGTGGCCTCCCTCCTCCTCTCTCAACCCGTCTCTCTCTCCCTCTCTTGTTCTCTCTCCCTCATTCCCTCACAAACACCCTCTCCCTCTCTTCTCCCCACTCACGGCCGCCACCTCCGACCTCCCCAAGGCCGCCGCCAAGAGCTACCACAACCCCCATAGCTCTCCCTCACTCATTGCTCTCACACCCACGAGCTCTCTCTCTCTCTCTTCACGGATCTCCCCGACGCCGTTACCGGTCCGTGATCGTGCTGGGCTCGTGTCGGGAACCTCGGAGCTCGAAGCGTTGCCTCGGTTTAGTCACGATCGTTCCCCGCTAACGAGGAGCAACACCGACGCCGTCATCGTCGTCGAGCTAAATCCAGGTTCTATTTAAAAAGCCCTAGGTAAGAGGGTTCGCGTTACCTTTGCTTAAGAAGTAAATTCTAGGATTATATAGTGGTAGCTGAGAATAGAGTAATTAAAAAGTATGTTAATGAACCTTAGGGTACCCCGTTAACAGAGATAAAGTAAATAAAAAATTGTGACGAGAAACCGCACCCTAGGGAATAAAATGTATGCGCGTAGAATAAAGCTCGGAGGGGATGATCGTATTTAAGAATATTAAAATAGTTAATATAAAACGAAACGTGGGAAATCATTAAGTCAAAGCTATAGGGGAAGTAAAGGAACAAAAAGGGTAAAAGAGAGTCTAGAATAAGGAATAAGGAATGCACGCAGAGTAAAGTAGAGAATCGAAATAAAATGATGAATTAAGACTTAATATAAAATAAGGAAAACGATAAGCGGGTTTACGAAAAGATAAGAAAACTAAGAGAGAGAACATTATGGGGAAGTTGGAGTAAAATAATTGAAAAGTTAGATTAAGAGAATAGAGCAATTAAAACTAATATAGTTAATGAAATAGGAACAATGAGTTGGGTAATTGATTGAGATAAGGAAACTGAGAAATAATTAAGAACTAGTAACGAGAACTAGAATATACTATATTGGACCGTATTGATTAGAGTTGGATAAGATTGGGGGAAACTAACAAAGAGAAAAAGAATGAAGTAGAAACGTAGAAAATGTGATAAGTCATAAATAAGGATAAAGGCTAAAAGATTTAGATGAGAATAAAAGAATTATTTAAATTATAAGAAAAAGAAAATGAAGAAAAGAATAAAAAGGAAAAGAAAGAAGGATATTGAAAAGAGTGAAAAGTAAATAATGTAATAATAAATCTATAAATGAAGAAATGAGAGAAAAAGGGAAAAAATACAATGAATCAGAAAAAGAGAAAAGACATATAATTAAGAAAAAGGGAAAAAGAGAAGAGAAAGAAAAAGAAAAGAGAAAGGAAAATAAAGAGAAAGAAAGAGAAAGAGAAAGAAAAAGAAAGAGAAAGAAAGGTAAGAAAATGGAAGTCCGATGCGAGCCTAGGAAGGCGTATCGGCATCGATGCGAGCCTGAGAAGGCTTGTCGATTAAAAAGGAAAAATGGAAGTCCGGTGCGAGCCTAGGAAGGCGTATCGGCGTCGATGCGAGTGATGAGCATTTTATTTCCCATTATTCCTTGCATTATTTTACTCCTATTATTGATACTTGTTGCCCATTTGACATTGATTAGCTTGATTTAGTGATTTTGAGTTTATTGGACTAATATTCCGAATATTGTTTAATTTGGGATTATTTAGCCTAATTAATTCTATTTCTATTTTCAGGTAATATTTGGCACAAGGACACTTTGGGATGTTTGGAAATGAAGATTGAAGCATCGAAGTGAAGATTGTAATTTGCATTTAGGTCCCTTTTTAATTGTAATTTTCAGAATAGTGTTTCTTAGGACTTGGGCCCATGTTTTAGGCCCATTTTCATGTCTAAAGAGGGGAAATTCGTGTAACCCCCAAGAACACACTCCCATTTCAGATTTCTCACTCTCTCTCTAGGTTAGAACTTCTCTCTTGGCTCTCCCAAGTGGTGGTGGCTGCTAGGGTTTTGTTCTTCCCCATTTCTACTCGTTTTTCTTCATTTATGGCCATGGAAGGCTAGACTTCAAGGGTTAATCCCTTTGGTATTGTATTATCTACTCTTGAGCTCTTGTTATTAATGCAATTTCATTTTCTCTTCTCTGTTTTCATGTTTATCGATGTGTAGTGGTTTGCTTAATTCCATTTCGTAGAGATAATACATGAATATAAATGCTTAATTTGTATTAACTCGTAAAAACTCCAATTCTGGTTTCTGATGCTTAATTAGAAGTTAGGGTTTGGAGTGATAACTGAATTTTCGCTTAGTATTTGGTTATCACGGGTTGGACAGAGGAGAGGAGAGGAATCGATCTTTAGTGAGCTAGGATTGAGTAGTGTACGTAGCCAAAGGGGTTTGCCCGCTTTTGTTTCTGATTTTCTTAGTTTTTACATTCTGTTTATGTTTTGTTCTTCACATTTGTCACACACAAAAACCCCCCCCCATTTTACTGCACACTACGTGTTTGATACTTTGCCTAGACCGATATTCGCTGGGAAACGACCTAGGATCACCTTCCTAGTACTACAGAATAAACACCTTTTATTTTGATCGGGTACGGCCTCGATCAAAATTTGGCGCCGTTGCCGGGGATTATCGGTTCTTGCCAAAGATCATACAGTAGTTAATTAGATTAGTTAGTGTAGTTAGTGTGTGAATAAGCATTCTGATAACTGATTGAAAGTTGCCCTGTTTGCTGATTTGCTGTTCTGCACAACTGATGTTATTCTAGTGATTCTGTGAGTGCCATTCAACATAGCTGCGGGTGGAATTTTTGCACGAAAATTGGTATCCACACTTGTTTCATCATATATTAGTGTGTTGATGCATCACAGACACTTAGATATGCACTGGTTGTGAGTTCCAGAAAAATTTTCCAAGTTTCAGCAGCACTTACTATAAATAGGCATAACTTTTGATCAGGTTGTCGGAATTGGACGAATTTTATATCAAATCGAAGGGAATTTTCTGAATAATCTGATTTTTCTAACTTCTTCAGAAAACCCCTTCGTTTGGATCCTGAAAAAGCCTGTTTACTATTTCTTTTTTATTTTACAAGTTCTATTTTCTTAGTTTTTGGTCACTGTTTTAATTCTTTGACTTGGTTCCCTTTTGAATTCTGTCCTCAAACTTTCTGTGATATGTTTTCATGATTTTAGGGTGCTGAAAAAAATAAAGAAAAAAATTTTAAAAAATAATAAATTTTGTTGCCGATTTTGGTCATGCATATCTGTTACAGTATGCTATGGTTGATGCTGTTCTGTTCAGTACATGACTAGGGGCAACCCAAGTTATTTGCATCCTTATAACCCTGAAATTGATAGAACTTATCACAGATTAGTTAGACAAAATAGGAATCAGTCATTAGGTAGTGAGTCAGAGTCATCTTATAGTCCATCTAATTCTGATTCTGTTTCTATTTCTTCTATTCCTTCTACTTTTATTCAATCTGATTCTATATATTGTGATAACATGGCTCAACCCCCACCAAGGGAAAGGACACTTAGGGAGCTGGCTGCACCTGACTTCACTATTGAAGACTCGTGTATCCGGTATCCTGATGAGGATGTTCCTTTTGAGCTTAGAACAGGACTAATCCATTTGTTGCCCAAGTTTCATGGTCTTGCAGGTGAGGATCCTCATAAGCATCTTAAGAAATTCCATATAGTGTGCACCACAATGAAACCACATGATGTGCAAGAGGATCATGTCTGTCTCAGAGCATTTCCACATTCCTTAGAGGGTCTAGCACAAGATTGGTTATCTGACTTGGCCCCTGGTTCCATCACAAGCTGGGATGACTTGAAGAGGGCATTTCTGGAAAAATTCTTCCCTGCAAATAGGACCACTGCAATCAGAAAGGAAATTTCTGGTATCAGGCAACAACATGGAGAGAGTCTCTATGATTATTGGGAGAGATTCAAGAGGTTGTGTGCTTCCTGCCCTCACCATCAGATCTCAGAGCAGCTTCTCATCCAGTACTTTTATGAAGGTCTCAACTTCATGGAAAGAAACATGGTAGATGCTGCAAGTGGTGGTACATTGGGAGATATGACACCCTTACAAGCCAGGAGCAAAATTGAGAAGATGGCTTCAAACTGTCAACAATTCCATGCAAGAAGCAACAGTGATGCAATAGTTGTGAGGGATGTAAATGATGTTGGTGCAGACTCAGGCAAGGTTGAGAAGCTTGAGCAGAAAATTGATTCTCTCACAACATTGGTCACACAATTGGCTGTCAATCAGAAAAAGATGATACTTCCTGCTAGAGTGTGTGGCATATGCACATCCATTGAGCACCCCACAGATGCATGCCCTTCCCTTCAGCAGCAACAGCCAATGACAAGTGGTGACCAACCCGAGGCCTATGCAGCAAACATATACAACAATAGAGGCCCACAACAACACAATCATGACCTCTCTTCCAATAGATACAACCCTGGATGGAGGAACCATCCCAATCTGAAGTGGTCTGATCAACAACAACAACCTCCTCCTAATGTTCCATTTCAGAACACCGCTGGACCGAGCAGACCACCATATGTACCTCCTCCAATCCAGCAGCAAAGGCAACAACAACAGCAACAAGTGGTTCATCCTGCACCATCAGCCCCTCCATCCAACCAACCTACCTTGGAGGAGTTGGTGAGGCAAATGACCATGCAAAACCTCCAATTTCAACAAGAAACTAGAGCAGCCATTCAGAGACAAGAGGTATCCATTCAGACTTTGACAAATCAGATGGGTCAAATGGCAACTTCTCTCAACAACTTGCAATCTCAAAATTCTGACAAGTTACCTTCCCAAACAGTGATCAACCCTCAGAATCAGAATGTGAGTGCCATCAACCTGAGGTCAGGAAAGCAGATTGTCAGACCCACACCACAACCTCACCTCAACAATGATGCTCTAGCTTCCTCTAAAGGGAAGAGCCAAGTGATAGAGGAAGGTGAACACCCTAGCACCAAGGAGAGTCATCCAACTCAACCTTCCTCAAGCTCAACCACAAAACCTGCTGTTGTCCTGCAACCTCCTCCCATTCCTCTTCCATTCCCACCAAGAGTGCCTCAAAACAAAAGGGTGGAAGAGGTGGACAAGGATATTCTTGACACATTCAGGAAGGTGGAAGTCAACATACCCCTTCTTGATGTAATAAAACAAATTCCAAGGTACGCGAAGTTCCTTAAGGAGTTGTGCACTAATAAGAGAAGACTCAAGGGCAATGAGAGGATAAGCATGGGAAGGAATGTCTCCGCTCTCATAGGTAAACCTATCCCTCACATTCCTGAAAAATGTAAGGATCCTGGAACTTTCTCTATACCTTGCATCATAGGCAATGTGAAGTTTGAAAATGCTATGCTAGATTTAGGAGCATCCATAAATGTCATGCCTATGTCTGTTTTTAAGTCTCTTTCTCTTGGACCTCTTCAACCTACGGGTGTGGTGATTCAATTAGCAAATAGAAGTACTGCCCACCCTGCAGGTTTGATAGAGGATGTCTTGGTTCGGGTTGAAGAGCTGATCTTCCCTGCTGATTTTTACATACTTGATATGGAAGATGACTCCCCCCGTAATGTTGTTCCTATTATTTTGGGGAGGCCATTTTTGAAAACAGCCCGAACCAAGATAGATGTGCATTCAGGTTCACTTTCCATGGAGTTTGATGGCAGTGTGATCCGATTTGACATTTTCCATGCTATGAAACATTTTCCTGAGGATCACTCTGTCTTTCATATAGACTTTCTTGATGAGATTGATGAACATGTGCTTGATGTTTTGCATGATCCTGATTTGCCATCATTTACAGACTCATTTTCTTGTCCTGCATGTACTGATTCCGAAATGTGCATGTCATGCATTGATCAATTTCTAGCTTCTGACACTGCATCTGTTGATGACTCTCATATTATAGATTTTGCTAACCCCCTCTCTGTTATGCAAGAGTCTGATTCTTTTGTTCAGGTGCAGGCAGCAGAATCCATTTCTACTGTCCCTTTAGTTCCATCCATTATGCAGGCACCCTCATTGGACCTGGAGCCCCTCCCTCCTCATCTCAAATATGCTTACTTTGAGGATGAGCAGAAACTCCCAGTGATCATCTCTACCTCACTTTCTGTTGATCAAGAGGAGAAACTGCTAGATATGATTAGACAGAACAAGAGGGCAGTCGGATGGACCTTAGCATATCTACCTGGGGTGCCACTTGTGAACTTCAGAAACATAGTCCTTCGATTAGGAGACCAATGCAAGATGGCATTCGATCCGCTGAAGAGAGCACTCACCTTCTTCCCACCATGACTTCGGGAGTTTTCTTTTCTCCTTCTTCACTACTTTCATTGCACTTGTCTATATCTATCTGATTCTGCTGATTGTGTTACATTGAGGATAATGTGTGATTTAAGTGTGGGGGGGAGAGTAGTTTAGGTTGCATATTTTGCTTTGATTTTTTTTTTTAGGTTTTGCTTAGTTTTGGGCATTTTCTTGCATGTTTTTGCTTCATTTTAGTAGAGTTTTGGTATCTTGTGTCTGAATTCATGCATTTCTGTGTGTAAAGTTGCTTTTGATAATTAAGAGGTGGTAACACTGTGATAGAATTGTCCCTTTTGTGAGGATTTGAGCCTTAATTGTGGGTGGATTGCTATATATGCCACCTAATTTTCTTTCATGTGTGATTGCACTCTGGATTACTTGCACTCTAGAACTTGACTTGACTCTTGTTGATACTTGATTGCTCATGCACATTTTGAAATGATTTAGGCACTTTCTTTCTTGAATAAACTACTAGCCATATGAGCCTACCTTGAATGAATGTATCCTTTGCTAGCCCCTTTGAGCCTTTTTATCCATTTCCTTGTTCTTTAGCTCATTACAAGCCTATGACTGAAAAACCATGATTGTCCTAACCTTAGGGAATTTTGGAGCTTTGGAATTGTTTTGGGAATGGGTATTAGGTAAGAAGTGTGCTCTATGCTTCAATTGGTTGAGTTCTTGGTTATGCCTCTTTGGTTGTTGTAGCTATGGCTTCATCTTCATGCCATTTGTGTTGTTTCTTCTTTTCTTTTTGTATATCTCTCAAAAACAAAAAAAATAAAAAAAAATGCAAAAATAAAAAGAAAAAAAAAAGAAGAAAAAAAAAAAAGAAAAAACAAAAAGTGAATAAAAGGTTGTTGAGGCAAAGAGGATTGGAATTAGTGGTTGTTGATTTTGGGGTGGATTTTGCTTACTTTTTACTTATTCCCCATTGCTCCTCTATTCCCTTGGTTTTAGCTACATTCCCATATTTTTATCCTACCTTGTCCTTGGCCCCATTACAACCCTTAAAAGACCTTTTGATCATTTTGTGCATGTGTGTTGATGGTTGATGTTAGAGGCTTGTCAAGCTTATGGTTGTGTTTGTTTTTCATGATGTGCCTTGAGTGTAAATAATGATTAACCCCAAACACTTGAGTGTAAACACTTTTGAGTGATCCTTGTGAGTTTCTATCATCTTTGTGACTATCCTCTTGATGTCATTGGTTTCTTTGCATACTTGAAGTAATTGGATGATGTTCGCGGATGCTTTGACTCTTTGATCCTTAACCATTTTGTGTGCTTGAGTTTGCCCATTTCTTTGCATTTCCTAGAATTCATTGTGAAGTATGTAATCTCTTAGGTTAGCATTTCTTAGTTGTAGTCATCTTGTTGCATGATTCACTTTGGTGCATATTGATCTTCATAGTCCTATCTTTTGGTTTTGCCCAGGAGTGCAAAAGGATAAGTGTGGGGGTATTTGATGAGCATTTTATTTCCCATTATTCCTTGCATTATTTTACTCCTATTATTGATACTTGTTGCCCATTTGACATTGATTAGCTTGATTTAGTGATTTTGAGTTTATTGGACTAATATTCCGAATATTGTTTAATTTGGGATTATTTAGCCTAATTAATTCTATTTCTATTTTCAGGTAATATTTGGCACAAGGACACTTTGGGATGTTTGGAAATGAAGATTGAAGCATCGAAGTGAAGATTGTAATTTGCATTTAGGTCCCTTTTTAATTGTAATTTTCAGAATAGTGTTTCTTAGGACTTGGGCCCATGTTTTAGGCCCATTTTCATGTCTAAAGAGGGGAAATTCGTGTAACCCCCAAGAACACACTCCCATTTCAGATTTCTCACTCTCTCTCTAGGTTAGAACTTCTCTCTTGGCTCTCCCAAGTGGTGGTGGCTGCTAGGGTTTTGTTCTTCCCCATTTCTACTCGTTTTTCTTCATTTATGGCCATGGAAGGCTAGACTTCAAGGGTTAATCCCTTTGGTATTGTATTATCTACTCTTGAGCTCTTGTTATTAATGCAATTTCATTTTCTCTTCTCTGTTTTCATGTTTATCGATGTGTAGTGGTTTGCTTAATTCCATTTCGTAGAGATAATACATGAATATAAATGCTTAATTTGTATTAACTCGTAAAAACTCCAATTCTGGTTTCTGATGCTTAATTAGAAGTTAGGGTTTGGAGTGATAACTGAATTTTCGCTTAGTATTTGGTTATCACGGGTTGGACAGAGGAGAGGAGAGGAATCGATCTTTAGTGAGCTAGGATTGAGTAGTGTACGTAGCCAAAGGGGTTTGCCCGCTTTTGTTTCTGATTTTCTTAGTTTTTACATTCTGTTTATGTTTTGTTCTTCACATTTGTCACACACAAAACCCCCCCCCCCCCCATTTTACTGCACACTACGTGTTTGATACTTTGCCTAGACCGATATTCGCTGGGAAACGACCTAGGATCACCTTCCTAGTACTACAGAATAAACACCTTTTATTTTGATCGGGTACGGCCTCGATCAGCGAGCCTAGGAAGGCGTGTCGATTAAAAAGATTAAAAGAAAATAAAAGTCCGGTGCGAGCCTAGGAAGGCGTATCGGCATCGATGCGAGCCTAGGAAGGCATGTCGATTAAAAGAAAAGAAAAGACAATTAAAAAGAAAATAAAAGTCCGGTGCGAGCCTAGGAAGGCGTATCGGCGTCGATGCGAGCCTAGGAAGGCATGTCGATTAAAAGGAAAAGAAAGGAAAGGAAACAGCTGATGGTCTTTTGGACTCAGTCAAAATAAAAGGTAAAAGGGCTGATGGTCTGTTGGACTCTGTCTTAAGAAAAAGGAATGGATAAAGAAAAGAAAAAGGAAGGGAAAAGGAAGAAAAGAAGTAAAAGAAAAGAAAAGAGAACGTGAAAATGTTAAGAGAATCAATAATTAAGAGAATGCGTGAATAAGGAAGGATTAAAAGAGATTAATTGTATGAATAGTTATGAATAAAGTATATTAATAATTAAGTAGGCTTAGTTATTTGCTATGTCTTCTTTTAGAATTTATCTTTTTAAGTTTTGTGTAATGCTACCCTTCTTGATACCATTTTACAGGTACGGGAGCGGAGCTTACACTTTTGCGGGCCGAACTGGAAACCCTCCACTACGTGGAGTGTGTGGTTATGACACCAAGTGGGGAATTTGTTTTTAATTACATTAAAACTGTTATATTTTGTAATATATAATATGTGTAGTTATATGCCCTGAGATTGGTATTAATCGGGCGTTAGGATCTGAACTGGTTTTTAATTTATTGAGTTTATGTTTTAAACAATTCTGGACTGACAGGTTTATAAGAAGGAAAATTTTGGGAAGTCCGAAAAACAGAGGAAACTCTGCCGGATTTTCCAGAGAATTTTCATAAGTAAATAAAAGCAAAAATGAATTTTCAAACTCTGATTTTAATAAAAACTAAAATTAACTATTAAAAGTGAGGATGTTACATTTATGGTATCAGAGCAGTTTCCCTCGGCCCTGGAGTTTGGACTCACAACTCCTATTGATTACTCACCCAGCGAGTAATCAAGTAATAGTGTTAAGTCTTAGAATAGATAAATAGATATATTTAAATAAGAGTTTTTAGTCAATTGTGGAATAACGTTCTCTTTTTCCAGAACTTAGTCACCATGCCTCGGAGACGTACACAGGATGAAAGGATGGCTGCTATACTAGAAAATCTGGTCCAAATGAATCAGAATCAGGCTGAGACAGTAGCAACAGCCGCAGCAGCAGCAGCCGCCGCACTCCACCAAGCATCAGGCCCAATGGGCATCGATTGGCTAGATAGATTCATGCAGAACGATCCGCCCAAGTTTGAAGGTGGCTACAATCCGGATGCAGCCCAGAGATGGCTCCAAGAATTGGAGAAGATTTTCCGCACGATTTCACCGCCTGCGGAGCAGATAGTTCTTTTGGCGGCGTACATGCTCACTGGAGAAGCCGAATATTGGTGGGAGCGTGTACGAAGGGAAATGGAGATCGCTAACCAGGAGATCACCTGGGATGTGTTCAGAATCAGGTTCTTAGGGAAGTACTTTCCGGAGGATGTCCGCCGAGAAAAAGAGCTGGCATTCCTGAATTTAACACAGGGAAGTATGTGCGTTGGAGAATATGCCGCACACTTCGAAGACCTCATCCGGTATTTTGGGAACTATAGGGATGCTGATGAAAGAACTAAGTGCATCAAGTTCGAAGCAGGACTTCGCACTGAGATCAAAGTAGCCTTTGAATTTCAGAACATAGATAATTTGGCCCAACTAGTGAATATGGCTAGTACTTATGAGAAGGGATTGAGGCGGAAGACATCTGAAGATAGGAACAGGATGATACAGTGGGCTGAAGGTTCTAGCAGAGGCAATGTACCGGTTCAGGAATCCAATACACATGCCGACATCAATGCTATGGCAATGGTGCCAATGGACACAGCTCCAGATGTGAATGCCCCGAGAAACAGACCACCATGTCCACTATGTGGGAAAATCCACCAGAAACTGTGCCTAATGTTGAGGCAGCACAGAAAACAGGGTCTCTGCTATATATGCGGACAACCAGGACACATGGGGACCAATTGTCCTGGACGTATAGGTGAAGGGAGCGAATGAATTCATCCGAGGTACTTTTAGTGTTAACCACATACCAAATATTTATTTACAATACTTAATTAAAAATGTTTTGCATAAAGCATAAATATTCGATTTAACTTAAAAATAAAATCAATAAATGATAATACATTAACTAAAGTTTCATTGAACACAGTGATGGTATTGTCACTGGTAGAATGTAAGGTTAGAACTGATCACTCTGATTCTTACATCCGCTAGGGGACGATAACATCAACAAACTTGATGATGATGTTGCTATTGATAGATGTGAGATTGGGACTGATCACCTCGATCTTCGCAACTATTAATGGTCGATATCATTGACACTTTCCAACAAAAATCAGGACAGACAGATAGGAGCCTTAAGCCAGTACACCCAATTATTAGTAGAGTAGCCGCGAATAGAACTCGCGAGAGAACCGAACCGAGCGAACCCGTAGTAAACGTCCTTAGACTTCATGGAAAGTCAAACTAAAAGCCCAAAGCTCATTAAACATTTCTTTCAGAATCCGAAGTGGTTATTCGCGAAAAAGGCGAAACTGGATGAATTAGTAGGATATCCACACCGAGACTGACCCAAGTAAACGAGTGAATCGTGCTCACCATTTAGGAATTAGAAATTCACTTAAGAACTTAGCCCAGTTTCCAAGCTATTCTCTCAAAGGACGCAAGATTAGCCATTGCACCATGCGCCTTCATCAAAACCAAATCAAATCAGCCGCAGGATCATAAAGAATGCATCTTTTGATGACTCTCTGCTGAAAATTCACACTTGAGGATAATCTCCATTGTCTTCTTGCTTGACATGTATCCATTACATTCTGGGTCGTCGAACGAAGACTATGAAACCCATCCTTGAGTGCTTCGTGTTTCTTCTTTTCATCTTCACTCTCTTCAAGCTTCAAGCATCTCAGATGCAGCGGTGAGAATTCACCAAGACGTAGAAACCCAACATGGTTCGATGCCTACCGATGGATAACTATCCACACACCCCTTCTAACCTTCGACACCGGTCGAGAAACTTAAGTGTGAAATTCTGAATAACGAATGAGCATACCCCCCAAGCAGGGACATAATCAAGTATGTTGATGCTAAGTGGGGGAGGATTTCAATCCAAGGAATGGAAGATGGAACTTTAACAATAAGAAAATTGTAAATCCTATCCGAGTAGCAAGGTGGAATGTAGGACGGTAACGAAGCGTAAGGAAGATCGTATCGAGCCGGACTCAATGTCCGACGATCAAACCATAACCCGTAGGAACCCCTATACCAAATTGAACTCGTTATACGAACGGAAGGAAAGTACCACCGGAGTATAACGCAGATATAGCCAAAGTGGATTTGAAGGGCGACCTCACTAGACTCACTTGAATGAGTAAGAAACGAACAGGGAATAAACGGAGTCGCGAAGTGAAGTCTCACTTAAGAGGTTATGTCGGAGCACCGCAAATAATTGTCTCAGTCTCGTAAGACTCTGTGTATTGCGCGGATTTCTGAGTGGCTGAGATAAACCATACATGAGGCGAATAATTATACCGCAGAACCCTTACTTAGAACTTCCTCAAAGGAAAGATTGAAACCGAAGGAATTGAAATGACATGGGTGGAAACTATGTCAAGGGATACTCCTCCAAGTTAAAGGACAACTGGAATTTCGGGGACGAAATTCAAATAAGTGGGGGAGAAATGTAACATCCCGAATTTTAAACCCGAAAATAGATAAATAAATAATAATTAGAATAATTAAAATTAAAATAATAAACCACAAATAGGTATCCCAAATGAGAAATTTAGCATTAGAAGGAAATAATAATAATACTAAGAGAATTAGAGAAGAAAGGAGCGTTGAATCGAAGTTAGGATCGGGCCAGAAAATAAATAAATCGATAATAAATATAATAATAAGGGGAAAAATTAAAATAAAAGATTTAAGAATCCAAACACAATTCCCACCGTTGGATATGAAGATATGATTTTTAGGAAGTTGCTCGTCAAATTTGAGCAAGATCCGACGGTGAACGAAGAAGTTATGGAGGTTTGAAGTTCGGAAGAAAATAGAAGGAAAATGGAAAAATGAAACAGCAGTACCTGCTCATTTCGCTTAAGCGAAAATATTTCGCTTAAGCGAAACAGCTTCAGTAGCAACATAAATCGAGTTCGCTTGAGCGAACAGATTTCGCTTAAGCGAAAATCGTTCGTGACAGTGTTGATGCCAATTCGCTTAAGCGAATGAATTTCGCTTAAGCGAAAATCGTCGGGTCAGCTTTAAATCAAGGGGGAAACCCTCGTCTTCCCCATTCTCCTCCCTTGTTTCTCTTACCTCCGCCGACTCCCCTTCTTCCTCCCTCCACCACGGCCTCCACTGCCGCCCTTGTGGCCTCCCTCCTCCTCTCTCAACCCATCTCTCTCTCCCTCTCTTGTTCTCTCTCCCTCATTCCCTCACAAACACCCTCTCCCTCTCTTCTCCCCACTCACGGCCTCCACCTTCGGCCGCCACCTCCGACCTCCCCAAGGCCGCCGCCCAGAGCTACAACAACCCCCATAGCTCTCCCTCACTCATTGCACTCACACCCACGAGCTCTCTCTCTCTCTCTTCACGGATCTCCCCGACGCCGTTACCGGTCCGTGATCGTGCTGGGCTCGTGTCGGGAACCTCGGAGCTCGAAGCCTTGCCTTGGTTTAGTCACGATCGTTCCCCGCTAACGAGGAGCAACACCGACGCCGTCATCGTCGCTGAGCTAAATCCAGGTTCTATTTAAAAAGCCCTAGGTAAGAGGGTTCGCGTTACCTTTGCTTAAGAAGTAAATTCTAGGATTATATAGTGGTAGCTGAGAATAGGGTAATTAAAAAGTATGTTAATGAACCTTAGGGTACCCCGTTAATAGAGATAAAGTAAATAAAAAATTGTGACGAGAAACCGCACCCTAGGGAATAAAATGTATGCGCGTAGAATAAAGCTCGGAGGGGATGATCGTATTTAAGAATATTAAAATAGTTAATATAAAACGAAACGTGGGAAATCATTAAGTCAAAGCTATAGGGGAAGTAAAGGAACAAAAAGGGTAAAAGAGAGTCTAGAATAAGGAATAAGGAATGCACGCGGAGTAAAGTAGAGAATCGAAATAAAATGATGAATTAAGATTTAATATAAAATAAGGAAAACGATAAGCGGGTTTACGAAAAGATAAGAAAACTAAGAGAGAGAACATTATGGGGAAGTTGGAGTAAAATAATTGAAAAGTTAGATTAAGAGAATAGAGCAATTAAAACTAATATAGTTAATGAAATAGGAACAATGAGTTGGGTAATTGATTGAGATAAGGAAACTGAGAAATAATTAAGAACTAGTAACGAGAACTAGAATATACTATATTGGACCGTATTGATTAGAGTTGGATAAGATTGGGGGAAACTAACAAAGAGAAAAAGAATGAAGTAGAAACGTAGAAAATGTGATAAGTCATAAATAAGGATAAAGGCTAAAAGATTTAGATGAGAATAAAAGAATTATTTAAATTATAAGAAAAAGAAAATGAAGAAAAGAATAAAAAGGAAAAGAAAGAAGGATATTGAAAAGAGTGAAAAGTAAATAATGTAATAATAAATCTATAAATGAAGAAATGAGAGAAAAAGAGAAAAAATACAATGAATCAGAAAAAGAGAAAAGACATATAATTAAGAAAAAGGGAAAAAGAGAAGAGAAAGAAAAAGAAAAGAGAAAGGAAAAGAAAGAGAAAGAAAGAGAAAGAAAAAGAAAAAGAAAGAGAAAGAAAAGTAAGAAAATGGAAGTCCGATGCGAGCCTAGGAAGGCGTATCGGCATCGATGTGAGCCTGAGAAGGCGTGTCGATTAAAAAGGAAAAATGGAAGTCCGGTGCTAGCCTAGGAAGGCGTATCGGCATCGATGCGAGCCTAGGAAGGCGTGTCGATTAAAAAGATTAAAAGAAAATAAAAGTCCGGTGCGAGCCTAGGAAGGCGTATCGGCATCGATGCGAGCCTAGGAAGGCGTGTCGATTAAAAGAAAAGAAAAGACGATTAAAAAGAAAATAAAAGTCCGGTGCGAGCCTAGGAAGGCGTATCGGCGTCGATGCGAGCCTAGGAAGGCGTGTCGATTAAAAGGAAAAGAAAGGAAAGGAAACGGCTGATGGTCTTTTGGACTCAGTCAAAATAAAAGGTAAAAGGGCTGATGGTCTGTTGGACTCAGTCATAAGAAAAAGGAATGGATAAAGAAAAGAAAAAGGAAGGGAAAAGGAAGAAAAGAAGAAAAAGAAAAGAAAAGAGAACGTGAAAATGATAAGAGAATCAATAATTAAGAGAATGCGTGAATAAGGAAGGATTAAACGAGATTAATTGTATGAATAGTTATGAATAAAGTATATTAATAATTAAGTAGGCTTAGTTATTTGCTATGTCTTCTTTTAGAATTTATCTTTTTAAGTTCTGTGTAATGCTACCCTTCTTGATATCATTTTACAGTTACGGGAGCGGAGCTTACACTTTTGCGGGCCGAACTGGAAACCCTCCACTACGTGGAGTGTGTGGTTATGACACCATGAGGGGATTTTGTTTTTAATTACATTAAAACTGTTATATTTTGTAATATATAATATGTGTAGTTATATGCCCTGAGATTGGTATTAATCGGGCGTTAGGATCTGAACTGGTTTTTAATTTATTGAGTTTATGTTTTAAACAATTCTGGACTGACGGGTTTATAAGAAGGAAAATTTTGGGAAGTCCGAAAAACAGAGGAAACTCTGGCGGATTTTCCAGAGAATTTTCATAAGTAAATAAAAGCAAAAATGAATTTTCAAACTCTGATTTTAATAAAAACTAAAATTAACTATTAAAAGTGAGGATGTTACATCCTCACTGTGTAGGACATTACATGGTTGATGTGTTTATAAATATTAGTTGCTGGAAAAAGTGAATTATTTTCTAAAAGAGATCTATTTTATATTTTGTTAATGATTAAAACTCTTATTTTTAGTATACAAAATGATGTAATTATATTATATAGATGTTTTAGGAATTAAAAATATTTTTCTGATATTTTTCTATGCTAGTCGAATTTTAGAGAAAAAGGAATTAAATTAATTAAATTTTTCTAATTGATTTGATGATTGTTTTAGTATGTTTAGGGAATATATTACATGGTTATATGGAAAAAAAATTAATTTTGAAAGTTTCATTTTAATTCTGGAAATTTAAATTTTAATCTGAAAAATTTATTTATTTAAGACTCCAAATGATTATTTTTACGGGTATTAATGATACTTTGTCTGTATGTGCAATTATAATATAGAAACAAATAGAAATGAGTGTTTTTGATTGATTAATTTGATTTTATAGAAAATATAATTTGCTGACCAGAAATTATAAATAATGAAAAAGTAATATTTTATTTGAAATAATAGTGTTTTAAAGTTTGTAGCATAAATAGGAATTGTGCATAATTGTGTATGATTGTTTGGATTGTTTTACTTGAACTTATTGAAGTAATGCAACTTTTCTGTGGCTGTACAGTAGATGCAACTATTTTATTTTGTTTAATTTTGTCATTTTATTATAGTAGAAGTTGTAATAAGAATTTAGGAAGAAACGGCATGTGTTTTCGATTTTCTGTTTGAGAGAAATTGAATTTTTAAGTTTAGATATGCATGCTGTCCAAAAACTAGAAAAATGTATGATATTCATGTTATGAGTTGTTCTTGAATGATTAAATATATGCCAATCTTATAGTATAAGTATTTAGGATTAAAAAGTAGATTTTAAAAGTAATTAGGCTACTGTCCAGAATTGTTTTGAATGTGAAGATATAATATTTAAATGTCAAGTAGATATTAGGACGTGTATGTGGTGTATAGGAAAAAGTAGATTAATTTTTAGAGTTATAGTTTAAGAGAAAAATGAGTTTAAAGTTTGTATGTGAGTACTGTACAACTTTGATAAATTGATTTAAGTAATTATAAAAATGATTTTTATTTATGTGTGTATGTTTGCGTATGGTTATCATATTGTTTGAATTTAGTAAATAAGAAGTGAGTTGTATTTTGATGTAAAAATATAATGTTAAGAGTTTCTAGGCAAGTTATAGTATTTCATTAGATAAGTAAATGTATGCTATGAATATTGTTGTCTAATTGATGCAATACTTCTCTAAATAAGTTATGAGTATTTTTGAGTTATAATTCTTAGTTCTTTGAAAATAGAGGTTAGAACTTTAATTTGAGTAAGTGCAATTTGTTTGAGTGGCTGTCCAGATTTGTTTTATATTGACCTTAGTAGTATGTCTATAAGATTTAAGGTGAATTGAAATAATTTAAGTGCTGCCCATAATTGAATAAGTGTGGAAAAACATTACTTTCTTAAGCTTAATTTCATTTTTAGAATTTGGATGTGAATCTTTTAGAAGGAAATTGAAAAGAATGAATTTTTGGGTAACTGTGAAGTAATGCAACTTTATTTCGTGCTGCTGTCCAGAAAAGATTTTCATATAGTTGCACGATATTTAAAATAGAACTTGTTTTGACTTGATAAGTGAATAAGTTCATATTTTAGAATGATTGTTGATGTGTTAAGTGTTTGTATTGATTTTTAAAAATGTGTTTCCTGGCTGACCAAATGATTAAAAGATTATATCAAGTTTAAGTTATTTGTTTAAGTGACTTATAATGGTAGTTGTTATATAAGCATTTGGAGCTGAATTATGAGTTAATGAAAGTAGAAGTAGTCTCTTTTGATTTAATTGATTAAGTTCTAAATTTTGTATTTAATTAGGATGTGTAAATGGTTGTATATTTTTGAAAAGTGATTTTGATTTAATGATTGGTTTTAAAGATTTTATTTAGTAATGTTTAAGAGGCCTTGAGTTTCGGAAAAGGAATGATTTACTTTTCAAGTGTTGTATATCCTAATACAAAGTCTTTTGATTTCAAAGGTTATTTAAGAAAGTGGTATTTGTTAGAAGTGTGTTTTCCAAAAAGGAATTATTTTAAATTATCTGATGCCTTAAAAAGGACTTCTGTTTTAAAAAGAATTTCGGTTTTAAGGAACTTTGGTGCTTTGGGTTTAGTTTTTACTTAAGTAGGTAGATGGTATAAGGTATTTATTGATATTGATTGTATGTCGTTCATCATTTAAGAAATAAAAGGAATTAAAAGTAAACGATCTGCTGGAGCTGTGAACGCAAAAGGTTGAAAACAGAGTAAGCATGGATCCCAGGTGAGAGAGCAACCTTCCTAAGACATAATGGCACTGAGGTAGCATTAGGGCGTTCCGTATCATCTCAAAGGTCGGAACTAGGAATCTATAGGTTGAGTAGTAAGACGGCAAATGTGTGTGTGTTCCGCCGTCCTTACGAAAAATACGATTCCTCAATATTATGTCTGTTAATAATTGTTATACCATGTTGTATATTCTGAAGTTGTATATTGTATATTGCTTTAATGATTTTGGAGATGATAAAATGATAAGTGATGAGATAACAAATATGTTGGGATTATTTTGGGATAAGGATTTATCCTATGGAAGTGTGCTCAATGTATATTGAATTGTTGTTCCTATGAAAAGACTTAAAATATTTGGAAGTATGATTGTGAAAATAAATTATGAGAAATGATTATTTGAATCTTTGAAATTTGAGGACCGTTGTTAGTGTACAGTGATGGTGCAAGCGGCACAATGACTTTATTTTTATCCCCTTAAGTGACTGGCCACGTGAATGACTCTGCCGTGGTCTCATGTCTTGTGGAATCCACTGTACGATAGGGAGGTGTTTGCTATGGTCCCTTAGAGGTCGAGGCCCATTAGAAGCGAGGCTTAGAATGGGTCGACCAAACTTAGGATTAATAAAAGATTCTAAAGAACTAAAAGACTTAAAAGACTTTAGGACCCAATCCTTTCTAACTATGTTGAGAGTGAAGTAGTGGAGAGGAAAGATACCGTATACTTGGAGGTCGGGCATTCCGCCAAGTGGTGATTGCGATAGGGGAGGGCAATGATGGTGATTCGTCAAGAAGCCTAAGAGCACTACCCTAGGCGGGACGATGTTACAATGATCAAGGTCACCTGCTGGGCGTTGATCGTAGCAAGGACTGCACGTACAACTAGGGATAGAGCTGTCGCCCCCTTGAGCAAATCTTAGATGGTGTAGAGGGAATCCGAACAAGGCTAAAAGTCACTGATTCTTTTTTTACGACGATCATGGCGGTTGGCCATATTGATGGTTCCAACTTGGCGGAGCTCAAGTTGTTTACTATGTTTTGTTTGTTGGCCAACTTGCGTGGTTTCAGCTGGTACGTACCCTTTGACTTCGATGCCTGTGTGGTTAGGATTCCTGTGCATCCCATCTGCTTTCCGAACTAGGTTGTGGTTGGATATTGAAGGAGGAGATGTATCGTGTGTGCTAATCTACCCTTACCTCAATGGTTTCCCTCCCTAAATCATTGATGGTTGTGAAAAGACTTAGTGGAAAGTTATGAGTAGGAAACACTTGAATAATGAGATTAAATTTTGATGATATAATAAGGATAACGTGGTAATGTTATGACTATGGTGAACACATGATACTATGAGGTGTTAATGGGATAATGTTATAATGTAAAGCTTATGCTTTGTTAAAGTTGTATGTATGTAAGTTCTAATGTGATTCCTTGGATTAAGACCATGCCGTCGACGAACATTCCGTCCGGATCGTTGACTCTCTCTCTTCTTTCCTTTCCCTGTGGACATTGGGGACAATGTTCACAGATGTCAGATCATGTAGCATTTCAAGTGATGGTTTCTTAAGTTGACGAACGATCGTGAGATGAAGTATATTTATGAGGAGGATGCAAAAGCGGCAAGCCGAGGAATCTTTCAGATACTTGTGACGGAGGATAGCAATGAAGATTAGTAGTCTAAGTTAGTATAGTCCCTGTTTTTGTATTCCATCACTAGATGGGTAGGACATGATTACTCTATCCCGAATGTAACCCCTGTTGTAATAAATGATTATTTGAAATGAAATAAAAGAAGTTTCTTTTGTTATATATTATGTTCATAAAGTAATTAAACTATTTTTCCGCAAGTTAACCATCGATTAAATATGACATTTAGAAAATGAGTTTTTGGAAATGTGTTGGATGATAACATCTCTTTTTGGAAATAGAATTTTATGATGCAAGTACTAAAGCATTTTTGTAAACCAAATGAATCAAATTGTATTTATGAAAATCTTTTGGTAAAAGAATTAAACTGAATTGATTTTGATAATGTTATAAAAAAAATGGCGCAAATTTTTAGTGAAAATTCTTGATCCAAATTGGGGTGTTACAATGTGCGTGTGTGTGGTGGTCTTATAGCTCAGCTGCTGCTGATGCTGGTACAATTGAATTAAATTGAATTGAATCAAATAAAGTAAAGTAAAGTAAAGTAGGAAGGAGGGTTGAAATTTAATTGAAGATGGAGAGAGAGAAAGAGAACAGACGGTGTCGGAGGGAAGAACCCTAATTTCGAAATGGCTGCCTTTCAGAGTCTTCACTGTCAGCTTCATCGTTCAATTTCAATTTCAATTTCAATTTCAAATTTGATTGATTCAATTCCTTTCCGATTCAGAATGAAAGAAGGAAAACCCTAAACTAAACTCAACCAACCCAACACTCTTTCTTCCGTCTCTCTTCATGGACATGGAGGAATTGAAAGTCAATGAACAAAAGTACAAAACAGATTATTAAGCAAAAACTTGAAAAAAAAAAGAAAACATAGAAGAAGAAGAAGGTACCTCGTTCGAGCATAGAAGATGAGGGATAGCACCGGAGATCGATCCAACTTTATTGGACAGCGATTCGGTTTGAGCAGAAGAGATCGAGAAGGGAGAAGAGGGGCCACGACAATGGAAGACAGCGGGGACGCGGGGAGGCAGCGGAGGAGGGTTCGTTCGAGAGCAGAGAGCAGCAAGGCAGCAGTGAGAGGCGCGGCGGAGAACCGAGAGGCGCGGCGGCTGCAGCGGTGGGGAGTTGGAAACGAAGGAGAGGAACTTTTTAGGGTTGGACTTTCTTTGAAGAAGAACTGGACTTTCTTAATTTTTTTTTGTTATATAATAAAACTCTTTTACTCCCTCGGTCCTATTTATAAGACCCTTTTGGGGTTTTTATTTTGGTCCTATTTATAAGACCTCTTTCCAATTTTCAATAACATTTAATTACTTCTTTCCACTAACACCCCTATAAAGTCAACACTTTTTAGAGTTCCAATAATAATTATAGGGGTAGTTTTGAAAAAACATATCAAATTTTCACATTTCAAATGCCACTAACAAATTTATCCACTCTCCTTGGTGGGAGTGAAAAACCCCAAAAGGGTCTTATAAATAGGACCGGAGGGAGTATTATTTTTTTTAAAAGGACTTTTTAACTTGGTGGTTATATAGCCGAGTTTAGTATGCATAGAACACTCTTTAATATAACAAAAAAAAAAGAAAGTAAACCCTAAACCCTAAAAAGTTTTTTTTTGGTTAATGAAAAATTTTATATTAAATAAATAGATAGGTTTTATGTGTATGTTAGATTTCCAATGACATATTGCTTTTTATTGATTGCTTAGAGATTGCCCTTATATGGCACTGGTTAGCAAGATGCAAATTAAACCAAAATAAACAATAAAAGTTTCTGTTGGACATATTCACCAGAAGACAGAAGACATAAATATTTTGGAAAATAATATTAATTATAATTTTTAGTTATACCCTTTTTTTATTTTTTTTATAAAAAAAAATATTTAATCTTATTGGCAACGATAATGTCATTGCAGAAAACAGGTGTTTTGCAACGACTTTTTAAGTCGTTGCAGAAAACAGGTGTTTTGCAACGACTTTTTTAAATCGTTGCAAAACACCTGTTTTCTGCAACGACTTTTTTTAACTCGTTGCAGAACACCTGTTTTCTGCAACGATTTTTTTAGGTCGTTGCAAAACACCTATTTTTAGCAACGACTTTTTAAAGTCGTTGCAAAAGGTCGTTGCAATAAAGGGTTTTTTTTTGTAGTGTTGTTTGAAGTTGTTGACACTTGAACCATTTGATCACTTGGTGAGACTCTTGCTCCCCCTCAATAAATGCTTTTGACATTTGAAATCCAATTGATAGAAGCTTGATTCTCCCCCTATCTTCAACAACTTTGCTCAACCTACATAAAAACAACAAAACAACCCTTTCTCCAAACAACCATTTCTTCCCCTTTTGCCATTATCAAAAAGTAATATATACCAATTGAAATATAAAATGCTAAGCCAAAATAAGAAGAGTAACAATGATCATTTCTTCACAACATTGATACCAATTGAAAAACACAAGTACTATACTTTGAAATGTGATACCAATTGGCAAGAAATATGACAATGAAATATGATACCAATTGAAAACTAAAAAAGTCATAATATCTGTAACACCCCGCAAATTCCTCGTATTAATCTAAAATACTAAATAGGTTTATTTTGGGAAAAGTGTTTTGAAAAAGTATTTTTCTTAAATGATTTTCATAATTCACGTTTTTTTTAAGGTGATGAATGAGTTTAAAGAAATGGTGAATTTTAAACAAGAGTCATTTTATTAGAAAGTGATTTGTTTTCTGAATTTTTGTGATTGGTTGATACATGTTTGATATATGGTGATGACAATGTGAATCCTTGAAAATGTTTGAAGTATTATGTAAACTTAGTAACTATATGATTAAGAAATAAAAATATAATGCATATATATATATATGTGTGTGTGTGTGTGTGTGTATGATGCATGATAATATCCTAGCGTGTTACATATATGCTTGATTAGGTGTTAGATGTATACATTAAAATTTTAAGAACTTCCATGATATAATTATATATGTTTGAATTATTTTCCCTTAATCCAAATGAAAGGAAATTCCATTTTTTCTTCCATGTGTGTTCGGCCGAGAGAGAGTCCAAGGGAACCAAGTAGGATTTATTTTCTTAAGCCTTAAGAAAGTGAAATATAAATGGAAAACAAGTAGGAAATTAGGGTGGTGAGTGTGATGATGGTGGTGAGACTTTTTCTCCACCTTGTCTCCCCAATGATATGACCCTTCCCATGCAACAATTTGGCTAGACCTATTTGCCCTTAAGCTCACACCTTGAACCGAGGCTAGAAAAGGAAATTTCCATACCCTTACCTTGGCCTATATACACCGTGTGTGTGTGAGTGAGTGAGGTTGGCTATTTAGTTTAATTCCTTCTTCATCTCATTTCCTCCACCAACACACTTAGTCCCAAGAGCACCATCAAGCTCTTGAGACATAGAGAGAAAAAGAGTAAAGCCGTGAGAGAGGAAAAGAGAGAAAGAGTGAAAAGAAAACCCTAAACTCTATGACCCAATACCTTTGATTTCTTCTTCCACCCACATCCTTCATCAAGACCTAAGAAGAAAATCACCCATCAACCCCCCAAAGGAAAGGAGGCCGAAGCAAACTCCAAAAGGAGAAGGGGAGACTTGAAGATTTAAGTTAGGAATTTTGATTTAAGGTAGAGAGAGTTTTAATTGAATCATTTTGTGTTGAAAGGGACTCTCTAATGGACTTTGTTTAGTTTTGTGATGCATGTATTTATTTTTGAATGATCTTGAGGTCTAAGTGTCATGCATGTTATTTTTATGTTTTGATCTTGAATGTTGGTGTTGGAAAGTCTTGATCTCTTATTTGTAATTCTTCTTTATCACGGTTTTGTTTAAAGTTGTGTTTAAATTTATGTATCGCCTTGATCTTCTTTTGCATGTTTGGTTTTGTGGATTTGTGATTCTTATTTTCCCTTGCATGTCCCCTTTAAGCCTTGATCTTGGATTTTTGAGAATAAATGAACTTATAAAACACTAAATCAAGAACTCTACAATTCGGCCCTAATTAAAAGAGTAGGTCTTGATGCTTTTTAATTTGATTTACTTGGTTGCATGTTAATTCTATGTTCATGAAATTTGATTTGAGGTGTTGAAATGTTTGATCTTGAACTTGATTTTTGAAAAGTTTTAATCTTGAATCAAACATATGGTTTTCAAACAAAAGCTTTGATCTCGAACTTTGCATGTGATCTTTGAACCAAAAGGATTTAATTTTCTTCAATGATTATCACGGTTTTGCAAAAGAACCAAAGGAAATGAGTTTTTGAAAAATGATTTTTGGTCTTAATCTATGTTCCATGAACATGCATGATAAAGATTTGAAGTTGAAACTCAATTTTTGGTGATGAGGTATTCGGTCTAGACTTAGAGATCAAGAAGTCATGTTTGATTTTCATAAGGGAGACATGCATGATTTTGATGTTTTTGCATGTTGAAAAATGAACCTAAAACCCTTGCTATGTCATGATGAGATTCGGCCTATGTTGATAAGTAGACTAGGATTCTTTTTCTTATGAATTGACTTAGAGTAATGAGTATGTCTTGAAGAATATTGTTAAATTAATGTGTTTAAAAGTGTGTTGTGAATAGTTGATTTCTATTCGGATTTTAATTAAAAACAAAGGGAATGAATGCACTAAATGATTTTAGAAAAAGTATTGTGTTTAAATGAATGTGTGTGTGTGTGTTCGGTTTAGAGGGAAAAGAAGAGTAAATGAGATTGTTGCACGAAAAAGAAAATAGAATTTTAGTTTTAAATGTGTGATCTTCGAATTGTTCCTTTAATGTCATTCGGCCACATAGAGAAAATAAATTTAGGAAGTTTAATTGCATGAAATAAAATGTACATGCTTGGTTTGTATCTTTGTGAGTATGTGAATGCCTAAGTGTTTTGTGAATGAGTGTTTGATTTATACTTAGATTGAATGGTTCATTTTGTGTTGCTTGCTGAATATGTGAGTGTCTAGGTGTTTTATTTATAATTAAATCAAATAATTAATTACTTACTTGTATGGCTTAGTTACTTCAGTGTTGTTGTGGTTGTATGCTAAATGGTGTTTGAAAAATACTTGTGTATGTAATTGATTTTAACATAATTTGATTCGATTTATTTGAGATTTTAAATTACGTTTATGGCTGCCCAAAGTCATTTTGTGATAAAAACTTGAGTTTTTAAAGTATCAATTTTGAATAAAAGAGTCATCTAAAACAAAGAGTGTTTTTACGATGTTTTCGGAGTTTTATCAAAGTGATTTTTGTAAAATGATTCTTTGCTGTCCAGAATTATTTATAAATGTTTCTCAACTTTGAAAATGTATTCAAGTGACTTAAAGTAATCTTTTTAAGTAACATTGGATTTAAGAAAAACCCGGATCGAAAACGGTGAATTTTTCGGTGTTTTTGAACATGTTTGAGGTGCTGTCCAAGGTGGACCAGCAACCAAATAAACTGATTTAAACCATTCTATTAAATGCTTTAAAATGGTTTTAAAATATTTAAAGTGCTAGAAAATGTGGGAATTGTTTTGATAAAACAATAGTGTTTTAAGTCTTTCGATTAAGAACGAAAAGTGTCGCGAACTAAGAAAAGATTTTCGTAATAAAGTTAATAACGTGTGCGTATTTTATTTAGTACGAGGAATTGTAAAGACGAGGGATTGGGGAAGCCGGCAACACAAAGGATCCGAGGAGGTGATACGCATTGAATCGCTGGACCTCAGGTGAGAGAGAAGCTTTCCTAAGACACCGTGGTAGTTAGGTGATTTATTAGGACGTTCCGTATCATCTCAAAGATCGGAACTAAGTGGTTCGGAGTCAGTAGTATAGTGGCAATTGTTTGTGTTGTGTGGACACTTATACGAAGGTGACAATGACCAATCGTTATTGTGTGCTGTTTGTATGATTGATAGCATGTTTATGTTTATTGCTTTTATTCTGTCTAATGATAATTATTGCTGTTGGATAATATGTTGATGGACGTCTGTTACGTCCTGAATAAGAAAATGAAAATGAGATAAGTAAGTTAAGGGAAGTAAAGATATAAGAGAAAGAAATAATGATGAAAGATATAAGATGGAATAGAAAGAGATGAAGAATTGAGATTGGGGAAAGAATGAATGATAATGTTGAGAACGAGCCAGAGCTGGGGGAGAATGAGGTGATTTGAGCGGAGCTGGGCTCCTTTGTTTTTGGTTTTAGACTGGGACTAGTGTTGAGTTGAGCTTGCTCCTCCATTAGCACTCAGCAAAAGATGATTTTTGAAAAAGGTTTTTGAAAAGAAACTTTTGAAAAGATTTTTGAAAAGAAGTTTTTGGAGGAGAATTGTAAACAAAATGTTTTCAGAAAAGTTTTGAAATAAAATTTGTGAAAAGTTTTTAAAAGGAGTTTTTTTAGAAACTTTGTGAAAAGAGATTTTAAGAGAGTTTTTGAAATATGGTTTTGAGGAAGTTTTTGAAAGGATATTTTGAGAAGGTCTTCTTTTTGTAAGTATATTTTTGAAAATCTTTTTGGAAATAATATTTTTGAGAAAGTTCCATGAAATGACATTTTGTGAAAGAGTTTGTGAAAACAATATTTTTTGAAAGTCTGTGAAAGAAGATTTTGTGAAATGATATTTTTGAAATATTGTTTTGAGAAAAGATTATGAAATAAGATTTTGAAAGAAAGATTGAGAAATGAGATGCGAGTTTATTGATGTGATCCCAGCTCTGTGCTAAGTGAGAAATGATGAGTGAAGGATTGTGCCAAGTTAGTGGTCGGGACTCATTGAAGGGTTGCACGAAGGATGGGCCGACCTTAGGATAATTAAAAAGATAAAAGACTTAAAAGGCATTCGCGGTGAGGTATGAGAGTGCGAAGTAGTGGAGAGGAAGGAACCATAAGTATCTGCAGATACTTAGGAGGAGATTGCATTAGGGGAGGACGATGACGGTGAAACGTCAATAAGTCTAGAGTATGTTTCCTGGCAGAACGAACTCCACAGGTGGCATACGAACGTGGTAGGGACTGGGTCCAATGCCGTGGCAAGTTCTGCGGGCCCACTAGAAACATACTGTCGCCCCCTAGATTGCAAATCTAGAACAGTGAGAGGGACTGGAGTGGGGCATCTTGTTTGCCACTGTGAGTTGAGACAGCGTGCCTTGATTGTATATATGAATTGAATTGATATGATATTATTTGAGGCTGAGTCCTCCTGGTCTGGGACCAATTGTTTGTGAGACAGCTGTCGTGCCCGCACGGTAAAGGTCTTGTACTCCTGTTTGCTTCCGAATAGGTTGGGTGGATGACCGAGGAGATGTAGACGTGAGTGATAGCCGAGAATGAAATGAATATTTTGATGATATCTTAAAGTACCCAAATCATTAAAAATTGTGAATTGATAAGACTGAATGAAAAGAGACATATAGTTATGAAAGGAGGAAATGGAAGAGGATAACAATAATGCGAATAAGATAACAATGATAATAATTTTGATAATATGCTTGATTGTTGTGTGCTTGTATATTGTATTGTGTGTTTGTTTGGTCCTGGTATCTTGCCTATCGTAATCCCACACCGTCGACGATGCGTCGTTCGGATCGCTTACTCTCTCCTGTTCGTTGGCATATCGGTGCTGCTGGTATCTCAACGGGCAGATGGAGTATTGCATGGAGGTCCCCACATGGAGTAAGTATGGAAGAGGATGGAAGAGTACCCCATATGGATGGATATGGATCGGCTATTCCCAGATCGTGATTTCCGATCCGGAACACCTACTCAGTGGAGCTAACCTGGAGTCGCACTTGGGGCAAGTCACCGTACGAGGATATAGGAACTACGCAGAGAAGTTTCGGTACGATACCCGGAGGAATTCTTCCCTTCTCAATGGAGCGGAGTTGGAATCCATTAGCAATGAGGGGACAGCAACAAGAAGGGCATCATCCTCGAGGGCGAGGAAAGAACGCAAGAGGAAGGAGGAACTTCATCCGATCGTTTTCAATAGGATAGTTTAAGGATAGTGTTATTAGTTTAGATATGTTATGAATGTTTTGAAGTAAGGATTACCGAGCCATGAACCATTTATGTAATCGAGCTAAGCTTTTAAACTGACTGACGGAATACATCTTTTGCAAAGTAATTCATGTAAAGTTTTTGAGAACTGTCAAGATGAATTTAAACTAAGTTCTTTTATGAAAACGAAAGTTTTATGAAAATAGATTTTTGGTAACAACTCGGTTTTCGAAAGAGAGTGTTAAAGAACATCAATGACTTTACATTAACGTTTTTCAAACACTTCAACATTGTTTTACAAAAAAAAAAAATTGGCCTCATTTTTGCCACTTTAATAAATAAAAGTTAATTATTTTGGTTTACGAAAATCGGGCCGTTACAATATCACTTAACAAAGTAAGATATCAAATGTAAAGAAATATCACAATAACAACAATAGCATGATAATCATCTAATGATCACTCAATGATACCAATTGAACTTTAGAAAAATAATACCAATTGAGAGAACTATAATTGTCAACATCTAACAATATCAATTGTTACCAATTTGTAGGACTTCCACTTGAGACTTGAAGATGCAAATCAAAGAATGACACTTGTAAGCCCTTTTTGCTCTTCAATCATACCTACAAAAACAATCATGCTTTGCCTTTTGGTATCCAAATGGTTTTGGATCCATTTTTGTTAGTTAAGGGACTCTCACCCTTCTTAACCCAAACAAAATCTCCTTTAGGTATACCATGCACTTTAATATAACACACATTTGAAGTATGTCCATGAGTACCACAACAGAAACATGTTGGTGCATTTGAAAAATCAACTTTAGAAAAATCAACAACATTTCTATGAGATTTACTCTTAGCATTAGTATAACCCAAACCAAACTTGTTTGAATTTTCTTTTTGAAAATTTAACAATGTGCGCAATTTTATATCACCACTTGTGAAACTTGCAAGCTTATATTTCAAATTAACATTTTCATCTTTAAGCAACTTGCAATTCTCACAATCAACCACAATATTCAATCTACTAGCACAATCACAAGAAGAACTAGCATATATAAGATCAAGGGTTTCATTTTCAAGATTAAGCTCATCAACTTGTTTTTGAAGTTCTAAAATCTCTTGTTGATGTTTCAAAATGAGCTTCTTTCTTTCAATGTTTTTCAAAGCTAGTTTTTCAAATTGTTCATGCATTTCTTAATAAGCATTATATAACAATTCATATTTAGAAGAAATTTCGGATTTAGTATGACTTACATCGCTTTCGTCACTTTGTTCACTTGATTCATCATTTGAACTTTCCTCTTCATCTACTAGAGTTATCAAGTTAAGAGTAGCGACTTCATTATCATCCGAAGAACTACTTGATGTGCTTTTCTTCTCTTCTTCATCATCCCAAACTATGTATGCTCTTTTGTGTTTTGAATTTTTCTTTTCTTTCTCCTTCTTCTTGAGATACCTAGAGCATGAGTACTTGAGATGACCGGGTTTTCCGCATTCATGGCAAACTACTCCTTCTTTTGCAGTCTTGGTCTTGTAGTGTGGGGAGTCCTTCTCTTTACCTTTGTCTTTGTTCAACCTTCCTTTTCTCCTTCGAAACTTGTTAAACTTCCTTAGTAAAAGTTTCATTTCTTTTTCATCAACATCCGAATCGGAATCTTCACTATCATCATCATCGGAACTCTCTTTCTTTTTATATGATCTATTAACTTTAAGAGCAAGTCCCTTTCTTCCTTTTTTCTTATCCGACTCTTCATGCATATTCAAACGTCCAAGCTCCATTTCATGTTCTTGAAGCTTTCCGAAAAGTGTTGCGAGATCCATAGCATCCAAATTCTTAGATTCAACAATAGTCGTTACTTTTGGTTGCCAATTCCTGTCTAAACATCTCAAAACTTTGTTAGAAAGTTCACCTTGTAAGAAAGTCTTACCAAGAGCAATTAAATGGTTAATAATATGAGTAAAACGTTTTTGCATATCATTAATAGATTAATTTGGAAGCATTTGAAACAATTCATACTCACGCATCAAAACATTCAATCTAGCTCTCCTAACCTCACTAGTTCCTTCATGAGTCACTTGAAGAGTGTCCCACGTTTCCTTAGCACAAGTACATTGAGAAACTCTAAAGAATTCGTCGTAAGATAAAGCGGAGGTGATGATATTTTTTTCTTTAAAATCAAATTGAACTTTCTTTCTATCATCATCTTTCCACTTATCTTCGGGGGTTAATTGTGCTACACCATCAACTAAACTAGAGGGAATATGAGGACCTTTTTCAATTGCTTTCCAAATATCAATATCTATTGCTTGGATAAAAATTTTCATTCTAACTTTCCAATAAGCGTATCCCTCACCATTAAACAGTGGAGGACGACTTATCGAAGCACCTTCACCACCAAAGGGATTCATGGAACCCATTGCGTCTTTCTTAAAGGATCTTTACGAAAAAGCTCTTATGCTCGTGTCTTTCGACCGAGCTCTGATACCAATTGAAGAAACCGCAATTGGTGGGTGAAACAACTAAGGAACCCTAGGAGAACACCTAGAAGGGGGGGTTGAATAGGTGTTTAAGAAACCTTGAAAGATTTTCGAACGAAACAAATCGAAACAATTAAAACGAATGATTTTTGCAGAAAACTCAGCTCTTAATCGATTATGCTGCAATTTAATCGATTAAGACCAGCAAGATCAAATTCACTTAATCGATTATGGATATACTTAATCGATTAAACCTTCACAAAACTAAAAAAAATCACTTTTCAATCGAATACGAAAATCAATCAATCAACACGTATGATCAGAGATTCAGCGGAAAAGATTAACACCTATATTCTTATTGATTACCTAGGTTATGAAAATGATTTTCCCCAAATCAATTTGCACAAATAAGATTCAATTCATTCACTTATGAAAAATCACTCTTTTCTAGGTTTTCAATCAAAGAACATATGAAATGACAAGAATGTAAAGATTTAAGGGTTTAGAGATACTGCACAGTGATTTATCCTGGTTCACTTTCATCCACTTGAAAGCTACATCCAGTCCCCTCTTCAACCAAGAGAGATTCTTCACTATGAGGAATTAGAGTTCTCAAATTAAAAGTAAATGCTTCTCAAGACTCCCTTCTTGATAGCCTACAAGAGATACTCCACACCCTTGCCTTGCAATCCTATTGACCTTCTAATCTAACCTCTACCCTTTTCTTGTCGATAACTCCACACAACAAGTCTTCACGTTGCTCGTTGATGCCTCACAACAAGACTTCACTTTGCTTGATTCACAACCAAGACTTCTTCTTCAATTTGAATGAACTTGCTTGATGATAATCGACACACCAAGTCTTCTTTGTTGTAGATGGCTTGCCTCTTGCAAAGATTACAACTCAAATGAAAACACAATGACAATCCTATGAATCTCTTTCAATAGCTATGACAATATCAAAATGAGAGACTCAAAGAATCTTGATCAAAGAATGTAAAATAGAAAGCTTTGATCTATGAAATAGAGAGAGAATAGAGTGGCTTGATTCTTTGTAAAATTGATGTAAAAATGATGATTGATTCAATCTAATGATTCACAAAGGTTAGGAAAAGATTTATATGAAATACCCAAAAGTTAGTAACACTAAAAACTGATTTTGAGAAGTGAAAAATGTATTTTAAAAACCAGTTTAACAGGTCTTAATCGATTAGACTGTTGCTTAATCGATTAAGCACTGTAGCTTTGAATATCTTAATCGATTAGAGAATGTCTTAATCGATTAAGTCAGTGCAAAACACTTAAAAACTTATTTTCTCAAAACTGATGCTTTTCTTTCAAACCTTTAAGCCACCTATTGATTTTAGGTTAAGTGAAAACTCAAATTATGATATAATCATGACCTTGATAGAGATTCACTACCCTCTAAATACTTTACCCAAACTCATCAAAACAAAAGACTCAAAACTAAAGATATTACATTATACACAAACTAAGTCTTCATGAGCTTGTTCTCTCTTCTTCATTTGTTGAATGTTGTTTGCTTGTTGAGTTTGAACTTGATTAACATTTGTAGCTTGTTCAAAACCTTTTGTCATTATCAAAACATTCTCAATGGAACTTACACTCGACTGGCTTGCCCTAGCTCTCTGCCTCCTCGGGGTCCTCCTCGACCTCATCCGACTGAGTCGGTGCCCGACCACTAGGCACTAGGTCAGTAGATGGAGTCCCATGAATCGGACTCATCGGACTAGGAACAGGAGTCTCCTCACGTATAACTCGGGAAGTAGAGGGATGGGATCGAGTAGCTGCTCTAAAACGAAAACTGTGAAAACGTCGAGCTGGTCGAGCTAGGGGTGGTCCATGGTATGTATAAAAAGGAGGCACATGCAGGGTATAGATAATAGGGATGCGGAACCTACAAGGACGGACACGAGCCAGAGGGTTCGGGTGATAGAGTGTCACCTCTACCTCCCCCTCAAAGGTGGCTCTGTGGTCTTCATAGTACCACACTCCGCTAGGGAGTGGGCGGAACTCGATGCAAGCTAGATAGCGAGCCATCACCTACATGGGCATAAGGGTAAGCAATACAGCTCACATTATCAAATAAGAATAATTACAAAAGTAAACATTGACATTTACCAAGTAATCAAGTAATATGCAAAAACATGTGAACAAACCATTTTCAATTATAATTAATTTCTCTAATTATCGTGGCATGATGCATACTTGCTATCTCTCAAATTCCTAAGATTCTCCAACTATCACTTTATGGACGTCCTGTAAGGTCCTGTATTTTAATAAATAAATAAATTATTTAAATAAATAAATGTGTTCAATAAAATAATGATTTTTCTGAAATTAAGACATTTTACTCGAGTATTGTAGAGGGTACTCGAGTATAATCACTATCTGTTTGAAAATTTGAATTTTGAGCCAAAAGACTCGAGTATGTCAGAAAAGACTCGAGTGTTCTTGAGTTTTTGAAAAATACTCGAGTAGAAAGAAAAAGACTCGAGTAAATCGAGTAGTCTGGCTAAATGTATAAGTCGGTTTTACAATTAATTTCGCACCAAAACGCGGTTTCTTGACATGACAAGCATAGAGCTGAACCTTACTTCGAGTTGAAGTACTCTTAGGCTATAAATTGATGCTTGGTTGAAGCATCAACACCTCTGAAGTTCCAAAACCCGAATTTGACCAGAAATTTCCCTGTTTTACAGAGTTCACTTTGATCCCTTCGTTCTCTCTCAATCCTCACTCATTTTCCTTGAAACCTAAACACAAACTGAAGTTCTGATTCCATTCTTGAATTAGAACTCGAAATCACTTCAAATAGCCTTCTGAAGATCAAGTTCTAGGCCTTCAAAGTTGGAGGTTCAAAACTGAGAAAACAGAGTAACATTCAGTCCCAAGTATTCATCTTCATTGAAATCGTTTGGTAAATTCATGGATTCTTTTCGTGTCAAACTTGTTTCTGATTAAAGTTAGTATATCCTAGTTTCTGAAACTAACTTGTTTCATTCTTTTTCATGCCAAATCCGTGGTGAAATCTGTGGCCAAAGTCAGCCTGTTCAACTCTTTTTCACCAAGTCCAGAATTTGGATTTTTGATCCAACCGATTTCTCTGTCGTTTTACTTGTTTATTAGCTTCTCTAAGGTAAGGGAGGAGTTATCTAAATACTAGAATGAGTTATTTCAAGCTGGAAATGTAGGAACCTCATATGGTTCATCAAGGGGTGAAGTTTGAATTGGGAATATGACATAGAGGTCATAAACCCAAGTTTTTATAAACCAAACATGTCTAAATGGACCTAATGATGCTCACTTGATCAATTTTCGAAGTTAAAAACAAAAGGAAATGAAAATCATATGTTGAAATGGTTATTTGCTAAGTTTATGTTGATTCTGTGATTTATTGCATTTGATGTTGTTTCAATATTGATTACATGTTCTAACATGTTTATTTTATGTATCTAAGTTACTGTTTTGCATAAAAATGGAAAGGAAAGGCTCTGAACTCGAATTGGCATTATAAAGTGCAGAAACTGGTGCTGCTGCTGCTAAAACACTCGAGTAATTGAAGAAAGACTCGAGTATTCTGGAAAATGGGAAGAACACTCGAGTATTTCTTGAAGGACTCGAGTAATTTTACATGAACACTCGAGTAGGTGAAGAACTACTCGAGTAATTTAAATAATTTTCAGAAAATCTTTACTTCTTTATGAAGTAATTAAAGATTAACTCGTCTAAACTCCTATATGCTTAAATTTTAATTTCTGCTCTTAATATCTATAGATTTAATCCCATTGGTTGATTTTATCCTGGATGAGTCCTACTGGAATTTTATTCAGTGGTTGACATATTCGGACAGGATGTCCCAATGGAGGTGCGTACACCCATTTGGTTGATTTTATTCCCACGTCCCAGTGGAAGTTTTTACCCACTTGGTTGATATTTTGGGAGTCCTAGATGGGGTCGTTGCACAAATTAATGACAACGTAATTAAATTCCTATTGTATAAAACCATCACAAAGTGGCTGGGCCGCTGATGGAATTTTTGGAAAGCACAAGCACCAGTTAATGCAAAAATGAAAAGATGGTTTATAAGCAAGAAGGATTATGAATTTTGGGTCTCTATATTGGAGGCATGATATTCAAAGATATGAATTAAAAGAGAAAAAGACAACGAACAATTATGTGACATTGACATGCATGGAGATGCTCCGATTTTGATTGTGGAATCTGGTATAGGTAGAAGTATTCCGCAGCCCTGAGATAGCTGTGATGCCATAGCACGAAGATGCTGTGATGATTTGGATTCCGTAACATGAAAATGTTATGATGGCCAAATTCCCAATCAAATCGTGACGCCTGGGTTGTGAATACGCTCCGGTTTGATGAACCATAGGATTATGAATATCCCGAGCCTGAGATACTCGGATGCCGAACCGCGTAGCATGAATGAGGAGTAGGCATGCATCACGAAACTAAATGAAATATTATAAAAGACAGTTTGAGCATATACATATGCATTTATTATTGCTATCTGAAAACTTGTGCTTGTTATTTCTAGCCTCTGTTATGCTCATTTGTTATTGTATTTAGCTATGACTCACTCCTAATCCCTTGTTGTAGGTCATGGCCAGGACCATGATTTGCATGGAGATGAGGCCGCTCCCTAATGGGGAGTGGAACTTTGAGGATCATCGGGCTATCTATGAAGGGGACGTGGAAGTCACTTTCCGTCACCCAAACCCATGGTCCCGAATGTGTCCACGTAGGACGAGAATCCCAATGATGTACATTATGAACATTCCGCCAAATTTTGTGTTTCGACATGGAACACCACCACCACCGCCAAGACGTTTTCCGAGACGCACCCTTCCACCAAGTCCATCACCCTCTGAGGAAAGAATTATTTTGGAGGTTCCTGCTCCCTCTCGTCCTTCCACTAGAGCCCGATCTCGGACTCCGGTATATGTGCCATCTGAACCGGCACATGAAGAGGAGGAGGAGGAGGAGGATCCGATAGAGGATGAGGATCCGGTGGCTGATGATGATTTCATGGACAACTCAACCGGTAGTCAGTGGGGAACTGATGATTGAGTTGAGTTGGGATGTGGGAATGTGGATAATGCGACTCAGAAGGTCACGTTCGCGGCCTACATGCTAAATGGGGAAGCTGCAACTTGGTGGGAGCAGACCCGCCAGTTTTTGGAGTATGATCATCGCGAACTTTCTTGGGAAATCTTCACGGAGAAATTCTTGGAGAGGTACTTTCCGGATGACGTCCAAATTCAAAAGGAGATGGAATTCTTGGACTTGAAGCAAGGTAGCATGACTGTCGACCAGTATGCTGAAAAGTTTGAAGAGCTGATGAAGTATTCCCCGTACTTCCAATACCATCCTGACGAATACTCGAAGTGCACCCGGTTTGAGAATGGGCTGAGGTCAGACATCAAGCTAGCTGTAAGCGTGCAAAGGATTCGTCACTATCCAACCTTGATCAGTGCCTGTCGCATTTTCGAGAAGAACAATTTCAAGAAGGAAGTCAGTCAAGGAGGCCCTGGACCCCACCGACATCAGCACAAGAACAATCGCGGAAATCGTGGAGGCCCTTATTGGCACAAAGGAAAGGGAAAATCGCAACCCTCTGGAGTAGCAAGTCTTCCAGCTCCGGCAGAGATTTGTAGCAAGTGTCAACGCTCTCATCCTGGCCTGGAATGCTGGAGGGACAAGCAACCAGTCTGTTTCAATTGTGGAGGGACCGGACATATCGCCCGTGCGTGTCGCCAACCCCCGCGCCAAAGCAATCAAAGACAAGGAAGCAAACCTTGGGTCAATGGAAAGGTGTTCACAATGTCTGGAGAAGAAGCAAAGCAGGCCGACAACCTTGTGCAAGGTAACCATTTCCTCAATGGCATGCCTTGTCGCTTTTTATTTGATTCTGGGGCAACGCATTCCTTCATTTCGGAGGCATGTGTCAAGCGTTTAAGTTTGTCTGTCTCGGAGACCCCGTTCAATCTAAGTGTGTCTACCCCCACGAATGTTCCTATTGTTGCATCAAGAGCATGTGTCGGTTGTGTTGTTAGCATAGGAGATCAGATTTCTCGGGTAAATCTGATTTGTTTGCCGTTGTCCAATCTCGATGTTATTTTGGGCATGGATTGGATGGCGTCCAACCATGTAGTAATCGACTGCAAGGTTCGAACGATCATCTTTCCTGGTGAGAAGTCGCCGGCCAAGCAACCTGGAGGTTATGTGTGCCTATTTTCGGCCATCGCTGAAGAAAAGAAGGAGGAAGCAAAGATCGAAGACATTCCGGTCATTCAAAATTTTCCCGAGGTATTTCCCGATGAAGTACCTGGTTTGCCGCCGCCTCGAGAGATAGAATTCAGTATTGATCTAGTCCCCGGTACTGGTCCTATTTCTATCGCCCCTTATCGTATGGCTCCGGCAGAATTAGCTGAATTAAAGAAGCAAGTGGAGGATATGTTGGAAAAGCAATTCATCAGACCGAGTGTGTCACCTTGGGGAGCGCCAGTTTTGTTCGTGAAGAAGAAGGATGGGTCAATGAGGATGTGCATTGACTATAGGCAACTCAACAAGGTTACCATCAAGAACAAGTATTCGTTGCCAAGAATCGACGATTTGATGGATCAAGTGAGAGGAGCATCGGTATTTTCAAAGATTGATCTGAGGTCAGGTTATCATCAGATCAGAGTTAGGGAGGAAGATATACCAAAGACTGCCTTTCGGTCACGATATGGACACTACGAGTATGTAGTGATGCCATTTGGGTTGACCAACGCTCCAGCAATATTCATGGATTACATGAATAGAGTGTTTCGACCCTACCTGGATTCCTTCGTTGTGGTGTTTATCGATGATATTCTCATCTATTCGAAGAATCTGGAGGAACACGCTAGTCATTTGAAGATTGTTTTGGAAACCTTGAGGGAGAAGAAATTATATACCAAGTTGACCAAGTGCGAATTTTGGCTTGAAAAAGTCAATTTCTTAGGTCATATAATTTCAAAGGATGGTGTGGCTGTGGACCCGGCCAAAGTGGAATCAGTTTTGCAATGGGAAAGACCAAAGACGGTGACTGAGATAAGAAGTTTTCTTGGGTTAGCTGGATATTATCGAAAGTTCATTGAAGGTTTTTCCAAGTTGGCTCTTCCGTTAACCCGTTTGACCCGAAAGGAGCAACCTTTTGTCTGGGACGAGAAGTGTGAAGTCAGCTTCCAGACGTTAAAGGACAAGTTAACATCGTCTCCAGTGTTAACTTTGCCCGATCCTAGTAAAAGCTTCGAGGTGTATTGTGATGCATCTCGACAAGGTTTGGGTTGCGTCCTGATACAAGAAGGGAAAGTTGTCGCCTATGCATCTCGTCAGTTGAAGGTGCATGAAGGGAACTATCCTACTCATGATTTGGAATTAGCTGCCATTGTCTTCGCCTTGAAAATATGGAGACATTACCTGTATGGTAATACGTTCCAAGTATTCAGCGACCATAAAAGTTTGAAGTATCTCTTCGACCAAAAGGAACTGAATATGAGGCAACGTAGGTGGATGGAATTCCTGAAGGATTATGACTTCGAATTGCATTACCACCCCGGCAAAGCTAATGTTGTAGCCGACGCTCTCAGTAGGAAGATGCTGCACGTGAGTACGATGATGGTAAAAGAAGCTCAGCTGATTGAAGAATTCCGAAACTTGAATTTGGCAATTCAGTTCAAGCCGAATTGCGTCAAGTTAGGAATGTTACAAATCACAAATGAGTTTGAGGGTCAAGTCCGAACCCTACAACAAGCGGACGAGGAGCTTCTAGAGAAGAAAAGATTAGGGATGGAAGGAGTAGAACCGGATTTCCAATTAGGATCCGATGGTATTTTGAGATTCAGGAATCGAATCTGCATTCCGGCGAATCAAGAATTAAGGAGAGCTGTATTAGAGGAAGCCCACAAGAGCAAGCTAAGTATACATCCTGGATCAACGAAAATGTATCAAGACCTGAAGAGGATGTTTTGGTGGCCCGGACTAAAGAAAGATGTCGCGTTTTATGTAGCGTCTTGCCTTGTCTGCCAAAAGGCGAAGATCGAACATAAGAAGCCCGGAGGTGAACTGCAACCATTAAGCATACCGGAATGGAAGTGGGAAGGAATAGCTATGGATTTTGTAAGTGGATTTCCAAGAACAAGAGAAGGATTTGATGCAATTTGGGTTGTGATTGATCAATTAACAAAATCTGCACATTTCATTCCCATCAGCATGCAATATCCATTGGAGAAGCTTGCAAGATTGTACATTAAGGAGATCGTAAGATTGCACGGAATTCCCTCGAGTATCATATCGGATCGTGATCCTCGTTTCGTATACCGGTTCTGGCAGAGTTTGCATCAAGCTTTGGGATCGCAGTTGAGGATGAGTTCCGCTTATCACCCTCAAACCGATGGTCAATCGGAAAGAACGATTCAGTCTTTGGAAGACCTGCTGCGAGCATGTGTCTTGGAATATCAAGAAGGTTGGGACCGATTATTGCCACTTGTGGAGTTTACCTATAACAATAGTTACCATGCGAGCATTGATATGGCTCCATACGAAGCTCTCTATGGAAGAAGATGTAGAACCCCGCTATGTTGGTTCCAAGTGGGGGAGAATGCTCTCATCGGACCTGATCTAGTTCAAGACACGACTGAGAAGATAAAGATTATCCAAGATAAGATGAAAACTGCACAAAGTTGTCAGAAAAGTTACGCCGACCAGCGAAGATCCAAGCTCGAATTTCAAGAAGGAGATCATGTATTCCTGCGAGTCATGCCAACGACTGGAATTGGAAGAGTAATGAAGCCAAAGAAGCTGTCTCCTAAGTTCATCGGCCCTTATCAGATTTTGAAACGAGTAGGCCCCGTCGCATATCAGATCGCCCTACCTCCTTTCTTGTCCAACCTGCACAATGTTTTCCATGTCTCTCAACTTCGCAAGTTTATCCAAGACCCATCTTCAGTCGTGCAGTTGCAACAAGACGTGATATCGCTGAAAGAAAACCTCATGTTTGATGTTGGACCCGTGAGAATAGAGGATAGAAGGATTAAGAAGCTACGAGGGAAAGAGATTCCGTTAGTACGAGTTCTCTGGGGGCAAGGTGGAGTGTCTGACTCCACATGGGAATTAGAGTCTAAGATGAGGGATGAATATCCACATCTATTTTTGTAAATCGGAATTTCGGGGACGAAATTCTATTTAAGTGGGGGAGGATGTAAGGTCCTGTATTTTAATAAATAAATAAATGTGTTGAATAAAATAATGATTTTTCTGAAATTAAGACATTTTACTCGAGTATTGTAGAGGGTACTCGAGTATAATCACTATCTGTTTGAAAATTTGAATTTTGAGCCAAAAGACTCGAGTATGTCAGAAAAGACTCGAGTGTTCTTGAGTTTTTGAAAAATACTCGAGTAGAAAGAAAAAGACTCGAGTAAATCGAGTAGTCTGGCTAAATGTATAAGTCGGTTTTACAATTAATTTCGCACCAAAACGCGGTTTCTTGACATGACAAGCATAGAGCTGAACCTTACTTCGAGTTGAAGTACTCTTAGGCTATAAATTGATGCTTGGTTGAAGCATCAACACCTCTGAAGTTCCAAAACCCGAATTTGACCAGAAATTTCCCTGTTTTACAGAGTTCACTTTGATCCCTTCGTTCTCTCTCAATCCTCACTCATTTTCCTTGAAACCTAAACACAAACTGAAGTTCTGATTCCATTCTTGAATTAGAACTCGAAATCACTTCAAATAGCCTTCTGAAGATCAAGTTCTAGGCCTTCAAAGTTGGAGGTTCAAAACTGAGAAAACAGAGTAACATTCAGTCTCAAGTATTCATCTTCATGGAAATCGTTTGGTAAATTCATGGATTCTTTTCGTGTCAAACTTGTTTCTGATTAAAGTTAGTATATCCTAGTTTCTGAAACTAACTTGTTTCATTCTTTTTCATGCCAAATCCGTGGTGAAATCTGTGGCCAAAGTCAGCCTGTTCAACTCTTTTTCACCAAGTCCAGAATTTGGATTTTTGATCCAACCGATTTCTCTGTCGTTTTACTTGTTTATTAGCTTCTCTAAGGTAAGGGAGGAGTTATCTAAATACTAGAATGAGTTATTTCAAGCTGGAAATGTAGGAACCTCATATGGTTCATCAAGGGGTGAAGTTTGAATTGGGAATATGACATAGAGGTCATAAACCCAAGTTTTTATAAACCAAACATGTCTAAATGGACCTAATGATGCTCACTGGATCAATTTTCGAAGTTAAAAACAAAAGGAAATGAAAATCATATGTTGAAATGGTTATTTGCTAAGTTTATGTTGATTCTGTGATTTATTGCATTTGATGTTGTTTCAATATTGATTACATGTTCTAACATGTTTATTTTATGTATCTAAGTTACTGTTTTGCATAAAAATGGAAAGGAAAGGCTCTGAACTCGAATTGGCATTATAAAGTGCAGAAACTGGTGCTGCTGCTGCTAAAACACTCGAGTAATTGAAGAAAGACTCGAGTATTCTGGAAAATGGGAAGAACACTCGAGTATTTCTTGAAGGACTCGAGTAATTTTACATGAACACTCGAGTAGGTGAAGAACTACTCGAGTAATTTAAATAATTTTCAGAAAATCTTTACTTCTTTATGAAGTAATTAAAGATTAACTCGTCTAAACTCCTATATGCTTAAATTTTAATTTCTGCTCTTAATATCTATAGATTTAATCCCATTGGTTGATTTTATCCTGGATGAGTCCTACTGGAATTTTATTCAGTGGTTGACATATTCGGACAGGATGTCCCAATGGAGGTGCGTACACCCATTTGGTTGATTTTATTCCCACGTCCCAGTGGAAGTTTTTACCCACTTGGTTGATATTTTGGGAGTCCTAGATGGGGTCGTTGCACAAATTAATGACAACGTAATTAAATTCCTATTGTATAAAACCATCACAAAGTGGCTGGGCCGCTGATGGAATTTTTGGAAAGCACAAGCACCAGTTAATGCAAAAATGAAAAGATGGTTTATAAGCAAGAAGGATTATGAATTTTGGGTCTCTATATTGGAGGCATGATATTCAAAGATATGAATTAAAAGAGAAAAAGACAACGAACAATTATGTGACATTGACATGCATGGAGATGCTCCGATTTTGATTGTGGAATCTGGTATAGGTAGAAGTATTCCGCAGCCCTGAGATAGCTGTGATGCCATAGAACGAAGATGCTGTGATGATTTGGATTCCGTAACATGAAAATGTTATGATGGCCAAATTCCCAATCAAATCGTGACGCCTGGGTTGTGAATACGCTCCGGTTTGATGAACCATAGGATTATGAATATCCCGAGCCTGAGATACTCGGATGCCGAACCGCGTAGCATGAATGAGGAGTAGGCATGCATCACGAAACTAAATGAAATATTATAAAAGACAGTTTGAGCATATACATATGCATTTATTATTGCTATCTGAAAACTTGTGCTTGTTATTTCTAGCCTCTGTTATGCTCATTTGTTATTGTATTTAGCTATGACTCACTCCTAATCCCTTGTTGTAGGTCATGGCCAGGAACATGATTTGCGTGGAGATGAGGCCGCTCCCTAATGGGGAGTGGAACTTTGAGGATCATCGGGCTATCTATGAAGGGGACGTGGAAGTCACTTTCCGTCACCCAAACCCATGGTCCCGAATGCGTCCACGTAGGACGAGAATCCCAATGATGTACATTATGCACATTCCGCCAAATTTTGTGTTTCGACATGGAACACCACCACCACCGCCAAGACGTTTTCCGAGACGCACCCTTCCACCAAGTCCATCACCCTCTGAGGAAAGAATTATTTTGGAGGTTCCTGCTCCCTCTCGTCCTTCCACTAGAGCCCGATCTCGGACTCCGGTATATGTGCCATCTGAACCGGCACATGAAGAGGAGGAGGAGGAGGATCCGATAGAGGATGAGGATCCGGTGGAGGATGCCGATCCGGTGGCTGATGATGATTTCATGGACAACTCAACCGGTAGTCAGTGGGGAACTGATGATTGAGTTGAGTTGGGATGTGGGAATGTGGATAATGCGACTCATCAGGTTTCTCTTATCTATTTTATATTTTGAGTTTCGAACCAGTTGCTCTAGGTTATTATAAATTTTGTTGTAAGATATGTAATATAATGAAATGACCTAGAGTACTTAAGTTAAACCTAGTGTTGATGGTTTTGATGTAATGGAAATGTACTTTCCTTTTTATGAAATATAATATGAATAGTTTCTTTCATGATAATTGATTTTATAATTTCCGCAAAGACTCGATAATGGATGATGACTGACTTTTAGTTTCAAAAAAAAAATGGTCGAATTTTCTAAAAATGAATATTAAGTTTTGGAATAAAAGTTGGGTCGTCACATTTAGTGGTATCAGAGCAATGGTTCAACTCTCGGCCTTGGAGTGTGGCCTTACACACTAACCATTGCATACTCTAGAATCATGTTTGCATTTGTGAGAAATAGAATAACAGAAACTAATTAAGTTTTCCCCTTTGGATTCTGTAGGATAGATGGCTGGACGTAATAACGCTAACATTGCTGAGGCTTTGACACGTATGGCTGCGGTTCTAGAAAACTTGCAGCAAACCCGTTTTCCCAGCAATGGAACCCCGGCTGAATTTCAAGGACTAGATTCGTTCCGTAGGTGTAAACCCCCTGGCTTCTCGAGAGGTCGCTGCCCTGAGCAAGCCCAATTCTGGTTAGCCGAGATGAATAAGATTTTCTGGACGCTGACTCTCACGGAAGCTCAGAAGGTCACGTTCGCGGCCTACATGCTAAATGGGGAAGCTGCAACTTGGTGGGAGCAGACCCGCCAGTTTTTGGAGTATGATCATCGCGAACTTTCTTGGGAAATCTTCACGGAGAAATTCTTGGAGAGGTACTTTCCGGATGACGTCCAAATTCAAAAGGAGATGGAATTCTTGGACTTGAAGCAAGGTAGCATGACTGTCGACCAGTATGCTGAAAAGTTTGAAGAGCTGATGAAGTATTCCCCGTACTTCCAGTACCATCCTGACGAATACTCGAAGTGCACCCGGTTTGAGAATGGGCTGAGGTCAGACATCAAGCTAGCTGTAAGCGTGCAAAGGATTCGTCACTATCCAACCTTGATCAGTGCCTGTCGCATTTTCGAGAAGAACAATTTCAAGAAGGAAGTCAGTCAAGGAGGCCCTGGACCCCACCGACATCAGCACAAGAACAATCGCGGAAATCGTGGAGGCCCTTATTGGCACAAAGGAAAGGGAAAATCGCAACCCTCTAGAGTAGCAAGTCTTCCAGCTCCGGCAGAGATTTGTAGCAAGTGTCAACGCTCTCATCCTGGCCTGGAATGCTGGAGGGACAAGCAACCAGTCTGTTTCAATTGTGGAGGGACCGGACATATCGCCCGTGCGTGTCGCCAACCCCCGCGCCAAAGCAATCAAAGACAAGGAAGCAAACCTTGGGTCAAAGGAAAGGTGTTCACAATGTCTGGAGAAGAAGCAAAGCAGGCCGACAACCTTGTGCAAGGTAACCATTTCCTCAATGGCATGCCTTGTCGCTTTTTATTTGATTCTGGGGCAACGCATTCCTTCATTTCGGAGGCATGTGTCAAGCGTTTAAGTTTGTCTGTCTCGGAGACCCCGTTCAATCTAAGTGTGTCTACCCCCACGAATGTTCCTATTGTTGCATCAAGAGCATGTGTCGGTTGTGTTGTTAGCATAGGAGATCAGATTTCTCGGGTAAATCTGATTTGTTTGCCGTTGTCCAATCTCGATGTTATTTTGGGCATGGATTGGATGGCGTCCAACCATGTAGTAATCGACTGCAAGGTTCGAACGATCATCTTTCCTGGTGAGAAGTCGCCGGCCAAGTAACCTGGAGGTTATGTGTGCCTATTTTCGGCCATCGCTGAAGAAAAGAAGGAGGAAGCAAAGATCGAAGACATTCCGGTCATTCAAAATTTTCCCGAGGTATTTCCCGATGAAGTACCTGGTTTGCCGCCGCCTCGAGAGATAGAATTCAGTATTGACCTAGTCCCCGGTACTGGTCCTATTTCTATCGCCCCTTATCGTATGGCTCCGGCAGAATTAGCTGAATTAAAGAAGCAAGTGGAGGATATGTTGGAAAAGCAGTTCATCAGACCGAGTGTGTCACCTTGGGGAGCGCCAGTTTTGTTCGTGAAGAAGAAGGATGGGTCAATGAGGATGTGCATTGACTATAGGCAACTCAACAAGGTTACCATCAAGAACAAGTATCCGTTGCCAAGAATCGACGATTTGATGGATCGAGTGAGAGGAGCATCGGTATTTTCAAAGATTGATCTGAGGTCAGGTTATCATCAGATCAGAGTTAGGGAGGAAGATATACCAAAGACTGCCTTTCGGTCACGATATGGACACTACGAGTATGTAGTGATGCCATTTGGGTTGACCAACGCTCCAGCAATATTCATGGATTACATGAATAGAGTGTTTCGACCCTACCTGGATTCCTTCGTTGTGGTGTTTATCGATGATATTCTCATCTATTCGAAGAATCTGGAGGAACACGCTAGTCATTTGAAGATTGTTTTGGAAACCTTGAGGGAGAAGAAATTATATACCAAGTTGACCAAGTGCGAATTTTGGCTTGAAAAAGTCAATTTCTTAGGTCATATAATTTCAAAGGATGGTGTGGCTGTGGACCCGGCCAAAGTGGAATCAGTTTTGCAATGGGAAAGACCAAAGACGGTGACTGAGATAAGAAGTTTTCTTGGGTTAGTTGGATATTATCGAAAGTTCATTGAAGGTTTTTCCAAGTTGGCTCTTCCGTTAACCCGTTTGACCCGAAAGGAGCAACCTTTTGTTTGGGACGAGAAGTGTGAAGTCAGCTTCCAGACGTTAAAGGACAAGTTAACATCGTCTCCAGTGTTAACTTTGCCCGATCCTAGTAAAAGCTTCGAGGTGTATTGTGATGCATCTCGACAAGGTTTGGGTTGCGTCCTGATGCAAGAAGGGAAAGTTGTCGCCTATGCATCTCGTCAGTTGAAGGTGCATGAAGGGAACTATCCTACTCATGATTTGGAATTAGCTGCCATTGTCTTCGCCTTGAAAATATGGAGACATTACCTGTATGGTAATACGTTCCAAGTATTCAGCGACCATAAAAGTTTGAAGTATCTCTTCGACCAAAAGGAACTGAATATGAGGCAACGTAGGTGGATGGAATTCCTGAAGGATTATGACTTCGAATTGCATTACCACCCCGGCAAAGCTAATGTTGTAGCCGACGCTCTCACCTGTAACATCCCTGATTTTTAATCCCAGATTAAGTAAAATTTAATTATAAATTTATTTTATAATTAATTATTTTTATTTAATTTTTGATTAAAAATATGTGTGTATGTATGTATTTGGTAAAAGAAGAACCAAAAATGGTTTTTTTATAATTAATTTGAAGTGAAATGTTAGTTTTGCAGTGAAGTCCTTGGGGAAGGACCTAAATGCAATATTAGAAAGGTTTATGGAGGGAAATAAAATAAAATATAAATTTTTGAAAATTTCTGTCGTGGTAATCGATTACCACGATATAGTAATCGATTACCATAGTGCAGAACAACCAAGGTTAGTGCGTTTGATGAGTAATCAACCACAAATCGCTGTTTAATCGCCACGAAATCACCATGGACACGTCCCTAAACGCGTGTCGACTTGCATGAGAGTTCAATTCGCTTATAAAAAGCCTTGTTGATGAAGATTAAGTTCCATTTCCATGTCTGAAAGCTTGAAACCGCAATTAGGGTTCATAAGTTCGTCTCTTCAATTCTTCTTTGTCCCTTAGAGTTAAACCACAAATCATACACAATTGTGAAGCTCACATCCAGAGCTTTACAAAGACCTAAGAATCGTGAGCTAAGAGTGTGTGTGCTAGGAGAATCGAATCCTCAAAGTTGGAGTTTCAATTTTGCAGAAAACGAAAATCTGAGGTCTGGAGCTTACTTTAAGCCTTGATTGTGGTAAGCTCATGAACCCTTTTGATTTCCAACTTGTTCCATTCTCTTGTCCAAGTTGCAAAGGATAAAGCCTAACTATTTTCCCTAATTTTTATGCATGATTGATTTGTCAAAATCTCTGGTTTTGAACCCCTGTTCAAAACTGTTTTGCATGTGCTGCTCTTTAAGGGTCTGAGAGTTTTTTAGCAAATCTCTTGCAAGTTTCTGGTTGAGCACGTCTGTTTAGGTAAGGGAAAGCTAATTATACACTAGATAGAGATTAAAAGCATGTATTTTGATTAGAGAGTCACCAAGAGACTCTAAGGGCTTAGTTTGACATTGAACTTTGGTTTGGAGACCAACACTCACTGTTTCAGGACTTGGAGCAGATTTCATATGATGATTATAAACTATTAGAAAGATAAAATTAATAAAATAATGTATGATTCACATTTTGATATGTTATGTTGCTTAATATGTGAATTTATGCATAATTATGAGAACTCTTATGAATTCTGTGATTTGATTCTGTTTCTGATGTGGAACATGTTTAAAATGTGATTCTTGAGGTGTATGAATGATTGGAATAAGTTAGAAATGGTAAGAAATGAAAATGGTATGTTAAAACCCCAATTTTTAGTGTTCTGCTATTATGGATAATCGATTACCACGATCTGATAATCGATTACCCATTTGCATTTTGTACAGACTGGGTAAAATACACTTAGTAATCAATTACCAGACTCTGATAATCGATTACCAGTGTTGAAAATACTTAAAAATACCATTTTAAATTCTGAGTCATTGTGTTTATACTTAAATGCTAATCACTTATATGACCTGAGACTTAAAGGAACTGATTAATGATGGTATGAAATATTATTGAATTAATAATGTGAGACATTATTAAATGTGATATACCAATCAATTCTTTTAAGTTAAATTGCATTCATTCTGGAGTTCGGATGTTAGATCGTTTGTCATGTTTTGGTAACATGAGGAGGGCCTCTGGGAGTGCCAACTGACGGCTCGCTTGATGACACATTATGGTTGACGATGTGGCCAGCGAGAGTAATATGCTGATGATATCACTAGTAGAAAATATGGATTTTACATCGCCTAATTAACATCAGTTTTAGAAAACAGATGTAAAAACCAAACACGGTGGCAAATTTGTAAATAAGTTTAAGATAAAAAAACTTTCCGCATCAGGTTTTTTTATAACTGATGTGAAAAGTAATAATTTCTTGAACATTCCACATCTGTTATTTGATAACTGATGCGAAATGTCTTATTTTCCTACTTTTCGCATCATGTTTTAGATAAATGATACGGAATGTTTAGTGCGGTGGCAAACTTGTAAATATAGTAAATTCAAGATATAAACATTTCACATCAGTTTTGTATAACAGATGCAATAAGTTATACATTTCGCATCTTTTTTTTATAACTGATGTGAAACGTCCTTGTTTCTCCTAATTTTCGCATCATATTATAAATAAATGATGCGAAATGTTCTTGTGTCTCCTACTTTTCGCATCACATTTCGCATCATGTTGTAAATAAACGATGCGAAATGTCCTTACAAAATGACTAAAACCTAGTGCGCCAAAAGAAATTCATTCTTGCGCATCACATTTCGCATCATATTATAAATAAATGATGCGAAATGTCTTTGTATCTCCTACTTTTCGCATCACATTTCGCATCATGTTGTAAATAAATGATGCGAAATGTCTTTGTATCTCCTACTTTTCCCATCACATTTCGCATCATGTTGTAAATAAACGATGCGAAATGTCCTTACAAAATGACTAAAACCTTGTGCGCCAAAAGAAATTCATTCTTGCGCCAACTTCATCTTCTCCTTGAGTTCTCCTTCTTCTTCTCCTCGAGTTCTTCTTCTCACGGGTTCTTCAACTTCGTCTTCTCATGATCCTTCTCACGAGCCTTCTCACGAGTCTTCTCCTCGAGTTCTCCTTCAACTTCGTCTTCTTCTCACGAGCGGCGGCACGATCGAGTTCGTCTTCTAATGCGGCTTCGTTGGTCTTCTTATTCGTTGAGCCGCCACCGCCTCCTACAGCAAAGTCGTCACCGCCTCCGACAGCAAAGCCGTCGCCGCCTCCTTCTCTCCTCTTCTTCCATTTTTCTAGGTTTTTTTTCTCTCTCTCTCTCTCTCCTTTTTTTTGTTTACTTATAAATTTTTCTAGGTTTTTTGTTCAACTAACTAATCTCCATTTGGTTCCGATTCTTCATCAATCTAAGAGAGACTTCATTTAGTTGTTATAGTCTCCTGCTTCGAGTTCCCTTTTCCTCTATTTTCCTCTTGATTTGCCACACTACATCAAAAAAGTAATAAATTCGTTCCAGAAAAGTAATATTTATCATGTTTCTGTGTGGCAGTGGGCATATAATAGTTACAACTTACAATGATATATGGGTTGCTTTTAGGGAAAAGAAATGTGCAGTTTGGAGACAATTGTTACAGCGCAAAGTTTTCCATTATATTTTGGGTAAAATATTTTTTCACTTATTTTATTAAGCTAGGCCTGGGAATATAATCGTAATTTAGATAAAGTCATAGTTCAAAATGAAAATGAAATAGGTTCAAAATGTGGAAACTATGTGTAAGGTTCACAGAAATATTTTTGAGCCCATTTATCCCCTTACTCCCTAACTTTCTGATTTCTTAAATTATTGTATTACAACATTTCAGGATTCCTAAACCAGCAAAGTATATCTCTTCACAAACTAAGAGACACTGGAAGAAAAGGACAATGTTGGTATTTATATCTATTTCATTTCATCTATCCAATATATAATACAATTTTCTTAAGTTTTTGCACTACAAATATGCACTAAAGAATAATCTTTTGTTAAGTGTTTTCAACATTGATGGATAATGGATTACATGTTGGCAAGACCAACCACAGGCATTGCCACCTGGTGTTGCTGCTAATACCGGTGTTACTACTTCGTCGGGAACCTTATCGCGCTATACTTTTCACTGGTCCCATGCCCTTATAGCAGTTGGAGTTCTGGTTGCTTCAGGTGCTGGAACAGCTATGCTAATTAAGGTATATGCCACTGATGATGCTCCCTAAAATGGCATCGTAATGAATGGGGAGCATATTTTTGTGCAGTGTTCAGTTGACATTTTTACCTTGTTCCTGACTTAGTTTTTTGGTACTATGCGTAAGTTTTATCACATAATAATCTTATGGTTTTTGAACCTCACTGAATTATGGGACCATTCTCCATGTTTTAGAATTCCATTCTTCCTCGGTTAAAATCTTGGATGCGCAATGTTGTCTTAGAAGAAGATGACCAGTCAAAGAGAAAAGACTCAAAACTAACATTGGCAGAAGAAGCTGCACAAGCAGCTGCAATTGCTGCTGCACCGATGGCAAAAGCAAGCCAAGAAATACTGGCTTCTAAAAGTGAAGGTGGTTTAATAGAACTTCAATGTGTATGCTATATAATATCTTATATTTTTTTAAACACTCCCACTTTTCCTTGATATATTTTGCTGCTGAATAACTATTGTGATTGTTGCTGCATCTGGTTTTATTCTTTGCAGACAGGATATACTTTGTGGAAGTTGTGAGCCTTTTAGATAAGCAAGTTCAGGAAATGAAGTCAATGACTAATGCAATTAGAAGATTGGAAGGTAATTGGCATATTATTGATTGGTCTAAGTCGATCAATTTCTAACGCTAAGAATATTTTCAAAAGGGTCTGGTTTTCCAGTTGCTGATGGTACTTGTAAACTAGTTACAGTCTTACAGATGCATGCAGTTGTGTCATTGGCTGACTTGTGTATTTATATCCCTGCAAGAGTGCAATTTTGGCTTATGCATGCTGAACAAGAGCTTTGAAAAAAAAAAGTACAACCATTTATGCATTTTAACTATTCTAACTGGATTTATTGCTACGTTATAATAATAAAATAATAATAATAATAAATAAATTTAAAAAAAAAACTAGATTTATAGCTTCATGGCTGTGTCAGGATGCTTCCTTGTTCCTTTGCTTTGTAATTCCATACAATCTTTTGAGGCTGCCTAAAAGATCTTCGTGGCTTTGCATGCCTGAGATTCTAGCACATTTAGGCAGATGATCTTATTAGTACTCAACTTTTTCTTTTTGAATATCATATGTTTCTTTCAATATGGATGCAAAATAGCTTCTAGTGGATTCTCTGTCTCAAAGCGAGAAGATCGCCAAGTCATTCAAACAAGTTCAAAGGTCAGATATAAATAATGTAGTAGGGAATGTTTTGAATTATTTCATGAAAATTTAGCATGCCTTTTCTGATCTCCATTTGAGTCGTCTAGAATATGTTTTGACTTTTGATTTTGTTTTTTTAAATAGATTCAGGAGCTGACCGTGAATGGAAAGACAGACTATGAGTCGCATTGAGGTTGTTACACATTAGCTATATCTTAATTGAATTTAAGTAATTTTCTGAATTATTACTCATTATTTGAATTTCGTGTGCAGTGAGATCATCAACCCAACCTGCCAGTGCTCCTAATCCAAAGTCATATATGGAGGTAGGACATGACTACACTAAAATGGGTTTCTCTCTGCAAGTAAAGTGTATCCTTCATTAAAGTTTAGTTTATTAAGATCAATATATACTTTAAATTTCCTTAAGGGTGGGATCAATTCAAAGACAAACTCACTTTGAATTAGCTTTTTCCATGGATGTAAACCATGGCCATTCACTTATTATCTCCTCCACCCCTCTCTCTAGTTTTGGTTGATATCTGAGAGCTTGTTATTTTTAGTTGCAACAATAAATAAAGAAGATCACTATTTTTTTTTGTAGACAAAGGTTAAGCAGGGAAGCCTAATATGCCACGCTAGTTTGCACTTAAGAGGTCCCTCCCCAAGATACTTTGGCTATTCTAATACTAAATAATAATCAATAGATGACATTTATAAAATTGAATACTTTTGGCTTTGGCTATATATTATAATTTTTTGGTAAAATTTATATTTGTATAATGGCTAATATTTATGAGTTATGGTTTTGAAATTGCAAAAGTCATCACTCATCACAGCTAAATTGGTTCATGTTATGTACTAGTATCAAGTCCAAGAAATAGAGATAAGAACAATGAAAAGAGAAAACAGAACTACATTTCTGAATTAACATGACAGAAAATAAAATAGAATCTGGATTCTATTGTCCACAATTCAGAGCTCCTCTAGAAAGCTACTGCTCTCTAGCCATTTCATATAATATGATCTTTTTTTAAGAGAAAACTGAACTATATTTCATAAGTAATTAACAAGAAAATACAGTAGGATTGGATTCTATTGTCCCCGGAGCAGAGCTCCTCTAGAAAGCTACTGTTCTCTAGAGATATAGAGTAAAAGGGACTGAACATTAATCCTTGATAGCTGATATATAAGTCCTGTTGTAATTGTTTGGGTTTGGGTCCAGCACAGAATTAATTGTTTGGTTTTGTAACAATGTGTTATATATGTAGGTTGGAGTAGTTGTCTTGATCTTTGAGGTACAAAGAAGTGCTAGATTTGAAGCAAGAAAGGAGGAGCTACGAAAGCAAGAACTAGGGGTAATTTAAAAAAAATATTCATTATAGGAGTAACTTCTACTTTTGTCTCTGCTTCTTGTTCATTCTGATATACCAATCGGTTTCTGCTCCATTCTTAATTGTTATTATGCACCTTTGTACTTGGTTTCAAATGAGATCTTATGTTAATTGTAATTTATTTATTGAGAACCATTCTATATTTTCTTAGGATTGCATTTAGTTTGGTTCTCATATTTAGTTTTTGGTTATCTGCTTCATGTGGTGTGCATCTCTGTTTGCAGGTTGTTTCAAAATGCTATTTGATTGAAAGATTCCAAAAATTCCAAAAATTAGTTTATGAGTAAGGCTTTTGTGTCTTTTACCTTAACATTCATGCTGGGATTCAAGTAAGTTTTGCTAGTGCAACTTTATTCATGGTTTACTATTCACAACTCTGTCGGCCTTTTAAGAGTTTTAATCAGACTGCTTGTAGGGATCAAGTCGACTAAGACATTATCATGTCCTTTTTGATGAAAACAACTTCAATGTAGATGAGCTACAAACCTTAACTAGTAACTTATGCTACTCGTAATTCTCATCTCTCAAAACTAAATCTATACATATTTTTTGTTTGTTAAAGTTGTAAAATGGTTGTACTTTCATTTTACCAGGTATGCAAGGTGCACTCGATCTGTTTCTATAGGTATAGTTCTTGTTATTGCTTCTTTAGCTATTGTGTGATGTTGAACCGTATATTTTCGTTTTACTTGCGTGTGATTTATTTTGGTGTTTTTGATTTTGTGATGCTCGCTCACAATGTGTTTTTGATTTTGTGATGCTCACTCACAATGTGTATCGAAGAAGCATAGAAGATTAAAGAAGATCTGCTTGAGAAGTGTGCTAACATTATTGCCGCCTTGAAGCAGTGTATGGATTCTCATTATGATTATTACGAACCCATTCTAAGTGCCGAGAAGGCGGCGGAGAAGCAAGCCATCGAGGAATTGGAGAAAGAAAAAGAAGCGCATGAGCAACAGGCTGAGGTGATTGTGCTCAATGATGGGGCAGCTTCTGGTTCTAAGAATGAAAAGTGAGATTGAATTTTTATACTAAGTTACTAGTATTGTATTAGTTTGATTTAATTTATAGGCATGATAGAGGCTATTGAAAATTGTGACTGATAAGAGAGAGGGTTTTATGGGTAGTTGTATTGGATTGGATATATTTATTTTGCCTTAGTTTTGGATATATTGTAATAGAATTTGTAGCATTTAGTTTTGGAGATTTTTAGAATTTGTAGTATTGAAATTATTGGATATATTTTGCCTTTTGGATTCATTTGTTTTAAAATTTTAGTTTTGGTAGTCAAGGCAAGTCACTATATATATATAAATTGCAAAAAAAAAAATTCTGGACTTTCCGCATCTCCCCTTGTATAAATGCATAAAATATATCACTTCGAAAGAGATTTGGATCTTTAGAGTATCTCTCCCCCTGTATGAATCAATCACAATATCAGAATATCTCTCCCCCTTTTGTAATCATCAAAAAGCTGTGCTATCTCCCCCTGAAACATTGAGAAGACGCATCAATAATAACAAGAGAGATAAACATAGTCACATACTCAAAAGAGGTGAGAGGCAGAAGTTAAACCAATTTCTCTACGAATGAAAAAGAAATTTTCTTTTGGAAGCGGTTTCGTAAAGATATCAGCTAACTGCCGCGAAGTATCAACATACTCAATAATACAATCACCCTTTTGAATATGATCACGAATAAAATGGTGTTGAATCTCTATATGCTTAGTGCGAGAATGTTGCACTGGGTTTTTGGTGATACTAATAGCACTGGTACTATCACATTTTATAGGAATGTGATCTAGACTTACACCGAAGTCTAGGAGTTGCTGTTTCAACCATAAGATTTGCGCACAACAGCTACCCGCGGCGACATATTCAGCCTCAGCTGTAGATAGGGTCACACTAGACTGTTTCTTGCTAGCCCATGATACCAAAGAATTGCCAAGAAGATGACAAGTGCCGCTAGTGCTTTTTCTATCTACTTTGCAGCCAGCAAAGTCAGAATCAGAATACCCAACAAGATTACATGAAGAACCTTTGGGGTACCACAAACCCATGTCAGTTGTGCCAGACAAATACTTCATTATACGTTTGGCAGCAACCATGTGCGTTTCTTTTGGATTCGATTGAAAACGGGCACATAAACAGACACTAAACATTATATCCGGCCTACTTGCCGTTAAATAGAGTAGGGATCCGATTATACCTCGATATTTAGTGATTTCTACGGATTTACCTCCTTCATCTTTATCCAAATAGCAAGATGTGCTTATAGGTGTTGCTACTGCCTTGGCCTTATCCATGCCAAATCTTTTCAAAAGTTCCTTGCAGTACTTTGTTTGGCTAATGAAAATCCCATCCTTTGCTTGTTTTATTTGCAATCCCAGGAAAACGTTCAGCTCGCCCATCATAGACATTTCGAACTCTTCCTGCATCATACTCGAAAAATCCTTGCAAAGGGTTTCATTAGTAGCACAGAAAATAATATCATCGACATAAATTTGAACTAAAAGAATGTCCTTTCCTTTCTTTTTAACAAAAAGTGTGTTATCAACCTTCCCTCTTTCAAAATTATTTTCTAATAAAAATTTGCTAAGACGGTCATACCATGCTCTAGGAGCTTGTTTGAGTCCGTACAAAGCCTTTTTCAGTTTATAAACATAATCTGGGTGTTCATAATTTTCAAAGCCAGGAGGTTGACACACATATCATAGCACACCAAATATATCATAATTCATTTCCTCATACATCACTGCACTTGGCACCACCGACATTCGAACATTCAAGTCTCATCACCAGGTTTAATTGGACCTAAGGAAGCTCACTAGATTGATTTACGAACTTAAAATCAAGTAGAAATGAAATTCATATGTTAAAATGGATACTTTCTATGTTTTATGAAATTCTGTGATTTGGTTATGTTTCTGTTAATTTGATGTTAATTGATATATGCAACATGTTTATTACTTGTGGAATAACTTCTGTTTGGTGCAGAATTGAAGTAAAAGTATGAGAATCACGAATTGGTGCATATAATGCAGAAAACTGGTGCTGTTGCAGCAAAAAGACTCGAGTATTTTGAGAAAGACTCGAGTATTCTGGAAAATGATGAACTACTCGAGTATTTCTTCGAGTACTCGAGTATTTTTGGCATGAATTACTCGATTCGTAAAAGAAAAGTGAATGATTTTGTTGATTTGATTTTTAAGAAATGAATTAAGATTTTCCTAAAAAGTGATTTTTGTTTGAAATGAAGTTTTTGGATCTGTTCACTTGGAAAATTTGTAACTTTTTAACCGTAACTCGGATTTTCATGAATTTTATATCAAAACGATCGTCTCGAAACGTAGATTTTAAAAATATAAATTTCAGAATTTTCTGGGTTGATTTACAGAAATTTATTTTCATAATGGTAAAATACGAATTTTGGGGGATTTGTGTTTTAAAGAGAATAAATTTATTGATTTGGCTTGAAATCTTATGTGATGTATGTTTTATTTCATGTGTGCTGGTACCTGGTGCATGGTGCCTTGCCCCTGGTGCATGGTCTGGTGCGAGATCCGTGGTACCTGGTTCATGGATCCTGGTGCATGGTGCCTTGTCCCTGGTGCGTGATCCCTGGTGCATGGTCTGGTGCGAGATCCGTGGTGCATGGTGCATGGTGCCTTGTCCCTGGTGCATGATCCCTGGTGCCTGGATCCTGGTGCATGGTCTGGTGCGAGATCTGGGGTAGTTGGTGCATGGTGCCTTGTCCCTGGTGCGTGATCCCCGGTGCATGGATCCTGGTGCATGGTCTGGTGCGTGATCCCTGGTGCATGGT